>OY992512.1:3615068-6015068 GCA_963921215.1 Scoparia ambigualis
GAAAGCAGTCAGCGCCGCCCATGGGGGTGTTCATGGGTGGTGTGGAATGTATGGTGTTCTATGTAAAACCAGAGAGTCGCAGATGCGTTGTCGATATTTGGCGCTTAATTTGATACAGTCGAATCTTAGTTCTAGAACACAAACTGTTGATGTTAATGGAACTAAGTCATCCGGTTCTCGTGTGAAAATGGGAGTTCCACAAGGGTCAATTCTTGGCCCTTTCTTAATTTTGATATAGGTATATCAATGACTTGTCATTCTTTGTAGAAAACTTCTGTGATATTGTATTGTTTGTAGATGATACTTCACTCATTTTTAATGTGACTAGGAGTAAGAATAATTATAACGATGTAAAAAAATGCTCTCTCAGAGGTACTCAGTTGGTTTACTGCTAATAATTTACAGCTAAATGCTAAAAAAACGAAATGTATTAAATGTACACTACCAAATCAAGACCGAACAAACCGATGTTAGAATGAATAGTGATAAATTAGATTTGGTAGACTCGGCAGTTTTCCCATGCATAACCCTTGACTAAAACCTAAAATGGAACCCGCATGATATTACGAATTTTTATATAATAAAAATTATATATAATACGAATTTGGCCGGCAAACTCAGTTCTGATTAGAAAAAGGATTAGAAAAATTAGACAATTAACAGATGTTGAAACTGCTAGGACTGTTTACTTTAGTTATTTTCACAGTGTCATGTCGTATGGCATCCTTTTGTGGGGAACAGCGGCTGATGTTAAAACTATATTTATTTTACAGAAACGAGCAATAAGAACATTTAAAGACTGGGATCACAAAATTCTTTGAAAAATATTTTTAAGGAAGTTGGTGTTCTTACTGTTGCATCTCAATGTATTTATAATTGTATAGTTTTTGTGCGTTGCAATATTAATTCATTTTCTAAACACGGTGATGTACACAATTTCAATACTAGAAGTAAGTCAAAACTAGTAATGCCACTGTTTATTTTACAAAAGATTCTCGGCTCTTTCTTGGGGCAAGGTATAGGTACATTATTATAATAAAATACCTAGTACTGTACTAGGTTTACCTTTAGATAAGTTTAAAAATCATGTAAAATCTTGTTTACTTAAGAAAGGTTATTATACAGTAAAGGAATATTTAGAAGATAAAACAGCCTGGCTGTAATAATAAATTCACATTATATTTTCTTAGACCATTTTCTTTATATCTAATTAATTTTATGCTGATATAATAGCCTTTAGCAGCAGAGTCTTACAGACCATAGGTACCTACTCATTTATGTTGTCTATGTATACGTGTAACGTTGTCTATGTGTTTTCTTGCCTTCGTTGAAGTTGCTCGAGTGTGTCATGCTCTCTCAAAGTGTCTCTGCGGTGGTGGCATGTGCGTCGGGTCGTTACGTTTCCTAAAACATGGTTGAGCGAAGCGCTGGCTGATTCACATGGACATGTCATACTCGTGAACGGGTGCCGCCTGTAGAGTCTGATCTGCTCTTGCAATCATATTTTTATTGGTAGTATTTAATAAATAGTCTTTCTTTCTTTTTTTTCTAAGATACTGTAAGACGTTGTTCATATATTTTAAATTACTAAGCAATACGTTTATTTTATTTTTTTTATTAGATATTCTTTTTTATGTGTTGTGTTGTCTTGTAATAGTATTTACTTACGAACCGATGGCATAGCAACATTCATAAGTGCTCAATTATTGTTGCCTAAATTGAATAAATAATTTTGTATTTTGAATTTTGAGGAAGGAGTAGGACCTTAGAGGAAGGCAAAAAGTTTAAAAGCGGTTACTGGCCTATACACGTGTTACGCTTCCAGTTTCACAGTCACTTATCGTTTTGGAGGCACTACACACAAAGCCAACAAATATTTATGATCACGTAATATATTTATCGCACACGTACATCTTAATAAAAAATACCAGCAATATGCGCACTAGTAGAGAACACAAGCCTCCTGAGTTTCATTACAATTCAACTCTTCTCAATTGAAGGCTCTCCCTAAAGTCCAAACTGGAGGTAGAATACAAGTTCATTATTATTTAAAAAGTTATGTTCTCAAGAGGTAGCATGTGAAAACAAATCTATATTAATAAAAATCAATTGCCGAAATGATACGCTCATCACTTTAGAACGGCTTGATCGATTTGGCTGATTCTTTTTTGTTGTGTTCGTGATTATCAGGACAAGGTTTGTGTAAAAGGAAATTTTTCACGAAATACAGGTTGTTCACGCGGACGAAGTCGCGCGCGGGCCACTAGTATTGAATAAAGCATTTGAGTTTTACGTTGACATTAAATATGTTAGACAACATTGATAGGCCAATGATTTCCTTGATGATTAAAAGGTCAGTTTTCCCAATGCGGTTTGATGATATTTTAAAAATGTTTAATTTTTGAACACAAACAATTAAAAGTTAAGGCTACTTATTTTACTTTATATATCACGAGATAAAAACATAGTCAACATCAGACAAAGACAGCACGCGTCTACCGTCACAGTGAGTTTTAGGTCTGTGGAAATAACTAGGTTTTGCCATTTGCCGTATTTTATGTCATGGGAATAAGTTATCCGTTTTAATTATTTAACGCGCTGGGATATCGTCCGGGGATAACATTAATGGTCTCTTTAGTTTACTCTGGATCAAATCCATCAGCTTTACAGAGGAAATAACGATAAGTAGTTGTATAAAACTATTTTAATGTTTTCGAATTGGCGCCACGGTTACGTTTCAATTAAACTGTTCCCAAAATAGCAGGAGTAACCCTAGTTACCTTATTGTCTGACACTCTAAAACCTTCGTTTCGTGCGTGGATATGTAGTATGTAAAATAAGCTGTTGTCGGATGTAACATAAAGTAAAGTAAGTATTTATTCCACTGAGTTAAGTAAGCTCACTTTTAAGTAGCATTTTTATATAGTCGTGATATTACTTCCTTTTCTTTTTTTGTGTTAATTAAAAAGTTATGAAAACCTTTGACATGTTTGCACCTCCGGTTTTAAAGTGTTTAAGTTCTCTCCATCCGACTGCTTATCTGGAAGAAATCGCTTTATAGCGATAATACCGCCAAATTGTAACTATGTAATGTACTTGTTTTTTATGTTTTGTGTTTAATGTAAACTGTTACAATAAAAGTATTACTATATATCTATCTATCTATCTACTTCCGGTACCTGCGACCCGCTTTGGAGGTTTATAGGCTAAAGATGATACCACCGGTTGATACAGACGTGTATCTATATAGTAAATTTAAAACTTAATGCCATGCTTAAATCTATGGTTTTCCAATAGCTTATACGATTCCAACTTTCATCATTACACGTTACGTCACACATGTAATAAAAATTTTGTTACAAACAGACTTACAATGTGGAAAAATTATGATGAAAAAATGGAGTGCAAATCCCGATCGTAAATCGTGAAAATGTATAAAATTGTATTCCAATAAATTCTTTTATCTTTAATCCACTACGAGTACGCACTTGGCCTTCATCTTACCTGATGGTAAGTGATGATAAGGCCGGTGGAAGCCCGGAATCTTTGCCACTGAGGAATTGGCTATCTTATTTCTAAACGTCGGAAAACAAGTTCCTCCTTTGCCAAAAGCTCAAACAACCATTGTTACTGATTTTTAAATCTCTTCCATTCTAAAGTGTATTGAGCCTATACGCGGGACTTTCAACGTTGACCAATAAAATGGAAATTATGTACCTTTCAGAAGGGTGGTCACACACAGTGCCCTCTTGGGACGCCATTTCTGAGTAATCCTATTAAAAATGTAATAAACGCCACACGCAGGTGAAGCAAAATATTGTGTTGCCATCATATCACGCTTTTGAGATCCCCTTCATTTAGATTCACAACTTTTGTTCGCCATTTTGAAACAAAAACCGGCGCATAATTTGGGTTTGATGATAAAAAACCTTATACAAAAATGTGATGTGTAATTATTGTAAAAAAAATTTACAGGAGCAGGATTCGAACCAGCACTGCCAATTCAAATATGGTGGCCTAAATTTGCAATTGTGTCGTTCGATAAACCTTCTTTTAGACATATACAATCATCTATTTGTATTGTAAGCCATAGTGAACCGTACTATCAGCCTCTAAACGTCCCGCTGCTGAACCTTCCCGTATGGAGAACAACAGGAGAGATTGGCCCTAACCCCCCACGCTGGCCCAATTCGGGTTGGTGGGTTGTAAATGAACCTCATTCAATGTCAACAACAGACAACGTCGTCGACATCAGATCTTATTTTTTATGAATATCAAAGCTCAGGTTCGAAGTAGATCTGAAGTCCACCTTTTTTAAATAAGATAAAATGCTTATTTATGCGTACACCGTGGCCATAGGCGACCTTGGATTATGTGAGACTCTCCTACTCCTTCCCGACCAGATAGTAGAGTTACACGGGAAAGGGTAGGCCTACTTTTTTAGAAGTCTAGTACCATCCCGTCTATGCCACGGGGATGGCTCGGGACCATAAATCGAGTTGAAGGTCCTCCTTACCTGGCCTGATTTCAGCCAAGCCAAGCTTAAACTCTAACAGCTACCATATATCATATAGTCAAATAAAGCTGGTAGCCTGAAAATCTAGCCATTTAATACAATGTTGACATTACATTGGTCTGAAATTTCACATAATGTACGCCAAGCCAGGTATGCTCTGATGTCATATCCGCACTGGGCCCGCTCAAGCAAAGCCTACTAACGCAACCAGAGGCGGACTCAGTAGGCTTTGGGAATACTTATATTTATTAGTCTCGTTGGTTAGATAACAATTTACTGACTCTGAATGCCTCTAAAACTAACTATATATGTTTTACAAATTATAATAGTGCGCAGCCAAATTTAGACTGTCAAATAAAAATTCACTCATGTAAAAATTTCAACAACCATAATTGCTCATGCTACAGTATAGACAAAATATCTAAAACTAAGTATCTTGGAGTAATAGTAGATCAGCGCCTAGCATGGCACGCTCATATTGACCTATTGAGTAGCAGGATTCGTAAACTCTCTTGGATTTTTAAGACTCTGAGACATGTTGCCGACGCAGTTTTAATAAAACAAATATATATATCGCTAGCCCAATCTATCATTAACTATTGTATCACAATCTGGGGCGGAGCCTCCAAAACCAAATTCTTAGAACTAGAACGAGCACAGAGATCTTTGCTTAAAGTGATTTATTTTAAACCTTATAGGTTTTCAACCGACACTTTATATTCCCAATGTGGCCTTTTATCTGTAAGGAAACTTTTCATCCTACACGCGATCTTAAAACTCCATAGAAAACCCCTTTCAACCTCACTAGACAAAATAGAAGAACAATATTAAATGTTACACCTGTAGCCCAAGTTAAAACTGCCTATGCCAGGAGACAATTTACAGGACAAGCAGCACATATTTACAACAAAATAAATAAAATTCTTAATTTTCACCCCATAGCGACACGTACGTGCAAGAACACTTTACAGAACTGGCTTCGAGGTAAAACCTATAATGAAACAGAAAACCTTATATTAAAGTAACAAATATATTACGTAAGTATAAATTAATTTTTATGTTCATTGGCTTTGTTTGTCTTAATTTAACAGTTAACATTTAATTATTAACTACTATAATATTTAAATTGTTGCCGTCTACTCATAGCGTTTTTGTTATTGTCTTGCTGTGGGTAATACCAACAGTAATACAATGTATCTTTTGTAATTTTAGGAAGGAGCGGGGTCTTCTAACACATGTATTATACATAAAAGAAGATTCCAGCCATTTGTTATGTAACTATGTAAAAGATACTGAATAAAGATTTTTTCATTTTTTCATTTTTCATTAGTAGCAGTCCACTTGATAGCAAGCTTTGGCCTCAGATAGCTTTCGGAATATTTTGTCAAAGTTCGGTTAGTAAACCGTCATCTCACGCTGTTGATGTTTGTAAAGAGAGCATAATTCGCTCGTAGAAGCCCTTGAGAACATAGTTATTGTGCCTTTTATACGTTTTTGTAAATTAGCAGTGTAACACAATGCAGCTCGGTGGCTTAATTAAGAGTAAGGGTGGTAGCCAATAAGACAGGTTCTGTAATAACGGAACGGGACGTCTTTCAAGGAGGGGTAGGTAGAAAACACAGCTTTCCACTTGCTAAAATCCTGACACACATCCTTTGCTTTCGGTTTGCCTCGGTTTAGGGGATTGATGAGGATTCCTCTTCCGCTTCCGCGTGTTGCGGAAGTTCCGCAATTATTACAGTTCCCCTACCGCTATCGCTTCCCCATATATTAAAGTTAAAAATTCCTCTTCTGCTATCGCTTCCTCATAAATTAAGAGGAATTAAGGAGGAATTGAAATTGCGCTCGAAATCTCCGGCCGGCAACAAATAAATAAAACACTACGTAAGTACTTTGTTTTTATTAATAACAAGAAGAAAAACGGAGAGTGTGATGAAATACACTTAATAATGTGCCTGTATCATCACACTTTTTTCTTTTCCTCATCCGCATCCTCTTCCTTATAAATTAATTTTCCGCATCCTCATCCGCATCCTCATCCGCATCCTCATCCGCATCCTCTTACTTTGTGCTATACAATTCCTCTTCCCCTTCCTCTTCCTCATAAACACATCCTCAACAACCCTAGTTTAGAGTACTCTTGACTCGACCTTTAACGAGAACGTCACCGATCTGGGGGGTTACTCTTGAACGCAAACTCAATCTTAATACAATTCCAATGCGATTAATATGTATCGAAATTGGGACAAGTAAAGATAAATCCGGAAAGCCATCTCGATAATAACATTATTATTCGTGGAAATTGATTGAACACATGTTTAATCAATTTCCATGCAATTTAATTCCAATGTGGCGCTATTGTCGCTTACAAAAGTGCTATTTGACATTTTTTAGATTTGTGATTGGACATTGATTAATGCAATTGTGTTTCAAGAGTAAGCCTACTGATCTAATTACGTTCGCCGAGCTCTTCCCCTTCCAACTATCCCATCTCTCTTCCAATAATTAACAAATTATAATATTATGCTTTAAATAAATAAGTTACTGCAAAATTACATCGCTTTTTAGTTCCGAGTACGCCCCGCGCTGATCGCGTCTTCCGCAAGCCGGATCAATACGATCGAACGGAGCGTAATAATTTAACGAGGACCTCGCCTAATGCCCCCTCCATTGTCTATATATCTGCGGCGAATGCAACACTCACATATTATTGTACGCTTACGTGCGAAAAGATTAACGGAGTCATTACGTCTTTGTATTTGTAGAGCTGTGTGGTCGTAACTCATTAATAGAACACTAACCAACCCATCTCTTACCTTGGGTGTCGGAAAATGCGACTAATGGACTGCACATTCATCTAACAGCGTAGAACGGCGATGGGCAGTTGTTTTTTTATAATGAAACGTGGACTGTGTAGCAGGAGACTGCTTTTGCGGTCCTCATTGCACGGTCTTTGCCTAAACCTTTGGGGATAAATGGCTGTGAGTATATGTATAACTTTGTATTTATTTGAAGTAAGAGCTCTTGTAGAGCTTCAACAAGGTGGACCGACGATCTGGTAAAGGTTGCGGGTAGCCGCTAGCATCTATGCGAGAAGCATAAGACCGGTCGAGGTGGAGATTCTTAGGTCTTTGTCTAACAGTGGACGTTCTTCACCTAATGATGAAGAGGAGACCGGCATAAAGTGGCAATGTGCTGGTCACATCTTTTTTATTCCACTACTTGACCGCACTTGTTTTTTATCTAACTGATTTTAAAATAACATAAGTTATTTAAAAACAAATGTAATATAAAAATTAATGTAATAATAAGTAATTAAAATAAATGTTAAATATTGTAGTGCCCTAACAGGGTTCATGTCATGCCTATAATGTACCTATAAGTTAATATCTGTACACCTGACGTAAAACAATAAAATTATGAATATGAATAATATGAATAACCTGATGTTGGGTGATGATAAGGCCGATGGTGGAAGTGCACTACACCAGGCCTCCTTTTAACTACTGTGGAGTTGGCTATCTTATCATCACCACTGTTGCCATAAAAACATAAAGTCAAAAGCGTTGTCGCGTTGCGGTGAAAGAATACTACCACATCCTCTCTTCCCTTCGGTGTTGTAAAAGGCAAGTAACGGACTAAAGACTGCACATACATCCAACAGCTTAGAGCGGCGACTCACCACCTGTCACGCTGAGCACATGTGCAGTCGCTATTTGGTGAAAAGTGGACTATGGTAGAGGACTGCTTTTTCTGTTCTCATAGCCTATCTGTGATTAACCCTTCGGGGATAAAAGTCGTGATTATTTGTATGTTTAAGTATATGTATCAAAAGCGTTGAAAAATTTCGTCAGGTCTAACCATTACCACGGTGGCAGAGTGCGTAGGACGTGGGTTCGACCTGAAGTAGTCGTGTCACTAGATTAAATGTTTGTTATTATTGTGAGCATGTATGGTACACGGCAATGAATAGAAACCATGATTTTAAAAACCTTGTACGAATCGCATTAGCGTCCATTTTGGAGTACCTATGTAAAACATTTTAGCTGAGGATTTACAATATTTTTTGGTCTCACGAAATAGGCAAAGGAATTCAACTCCTTACAGTCTAGGTAACTGTTAGTGGTAGTGAACACGTCGCGCCGTAGCTCAGCGGGAAAATACGCGAGTAATACGCGAAGTTACGCGCGCTTTCTCGCAACGTAATACCGCCGCGTCTCGACTCGTATAACTTCGTTATACCAGTTATACGCCATAATAATATTGCGTGCAGCACATTTTTTTTAATATTTTCCGTATTATTGTTTAATAATTTGTTGGTGTTCTTTTTTTGAAAACTGAAATGAATGCATGAATCTACGAGTAGGTATATAAATTAAAATCAATTGCCACGTAGTTTTGTTCGCGCATCATTTCAGAACGGCTGCACCTATTTGGCTAATTCTTTTTGTATTGTATTTGTAATTGTCAGGACAAAATTTATAAAGAAGAAATTTTAAAAAAAACGGGATACCGGTTGTTCAGGGATACCGGGATACCGGTACGCGGAGGAAGTGGCTCGCGGGCGAAAATCGTTATAAACCTTTAAATGCATCAAAAACTAAAGTGGAATTTCTAAGGTTGCTCATAAATAGTCATGATTTCAATTCCTACTTAAGAACAAACACGAAAATTGGGTTTGAAACTAGGCTAATAATGTGTCTAGAAAGACAGCCGAAGTTAAACGTTGCTGAATAAATTACTCACAATAATTTACCAAAAGACAGCGTATTGTAATTTTCCGTAAGTATTTAACTATCCGTGCTTCGGACGGTACGTAAATCCGTTAGTCCTGGTTGTTGTCCTTATATGGCATTTGTTAAAACCCACCAACCCGCCTTGGACCACCATGCCCACCATAGTGGGTTATGGGCCGATCGCCCCGAGCGCCGTCGTCCGTGAATGAAGGCCTACGCCCAGCAGTGGGAGGTTTGTTGGCTGAAGGTGATGATTTAACTATCACCGTTGATGTGATATACTTCTCTGAACATTGATTCGGACATAGTGTTAAAAAGCAACGAGCGTAATTTTAACATTATTGATTGCATACCTACTTACATGTAAGACCATAACAAATTAACAACAAAACTTAATTAATGCTATCAAATGCAATAAACAGATGTGTGCTTGCCAATAAAAATTTGTATGAAAAAAACTTCAATATTTTTCGTTTAAAAAGGTTGCATGCATACAAAAAGGAACCGCAGCAGTTTAAAACTATATAAAGGGCTCGCGATAAGCCAATTTAACCCGGCGCAAAATCACAGGTAGCTCGCATAAAGCTATCCACAGCTACGGAGGCACATTCATGCTACCCCATTAGGGCTGCGACAGATTTAATTCCAATCTGAAACGCATCAAGTAATTACAAATAAAAAGCAGCGGCGCGGCGGCGACGAGTGTGCGGGAAAACTGTGGGGCGACAGCCCTACTAGGAAATAAGAGGACATTTTTTTAATGTCATTTCTCATCTACAATGCTATACTTACCCATATATTTTGGAATAGTTACAAGGTTGAGATTTGTTTTTTTATCTGACGAAGCCAGATAGCCAGTACCGCCTGATGGATAAGGCACCCACCGCAGCCAATGGACGTCCTAACGATTCAATTCTTATGTTCCGTGATCTGTACTTTCACTGGATTTAGCTAATAGCCTACCCATAAAAGCGGCACATAACAAACTAAAACATTACTGCTTGGCGGCATCAATAGGTTGATGCCATCCAGTCGGATTCTGGTCAGAATTCTACCATCACCGTGAGAAAAACTTAGAAAAGAAAAGTGATAAGATTATAATATGATAACCAAGTTCCTCAGTGGTTAAGGATTCCCTGAAGCGGCTTCCACCTTCGGCCTAATCGTCTCTTACCATCAAGTTAGATAAAGGGTTCTTCAAACGAGGCGTGAAGGAGCACTTTGTGGGCCGGCAGAGTGAGGGTGACTCATGCTAAGTCTCTTACGCTGCACCAGTTGTCCTCGCGCCTGGACTTCATTTCCACTAAACATCAGGTGGAGTGGGGTCATTTGCCGGGCTAAGTATAAAAAAAGACCAATAAATGTTTACCCGTAGTGAATAAAAAAAAAGAAAGTGTGTTATGATCATAGAAAATAGAAAGCTGGCATCTCTGCCTACACCTCCAGTAAATACACTCTCATTTTATTCATCAATATGCGTGTCAGTTTAGGATACTCTTGACTTGCCCCTTCAAGAGAACGTCTTTGATCTGGTCGGAATGCGTTCGCCGCGGTCTCCCCCTTCCGAAACGGACGTAATGTACGAGCATACTTATAATTGTGATGACACAATCAATTCACAATTATCCTAGAACCATTCGCAATCATGGCCACCCCGCCAGTAACATGCGGGCAACATTAATTAGTAAACAGTCGCCCGTCTGAGTGTACCAACAAAGCTGGTTTTCTTCTGTTCCACAAAACTCTGTCTAACGCCGCAATATTTTTTCCAAGACTGCATTGCATTTAAAAACGTAATTAACGAAATCCGTATTCAAATCCAGTGCGCACTTTAATTGTACGCTACGTTATATGATTTGTGTTTGTGTGGACCTAACTTTATAATGGCTAGAAACTCAAATTGAGATAGACACGATTCTTTGTTTGTTTTATGTTTCCGAGCTTTTTGTAACATATCCTTGCTCTCATTGTTATAATAATATTCTTTCTACAATTTTTTATTATCCAAAGATTGCCTGGAAGCGTAGATAATGCCACTTACTTTGTATCCTGTATATTATTAATCTTCTTGAGTTTTTCACATTAATATTTTCATGTATTTTTTTATGAAGCTTAAGTATCTATATTGGGTCACACTGCTGGGAAAAGGCCTTCCCTATACATTTCTACTCATACCTATTTCAGGTCACTTCATACCTCCCTATGGATACAGCCATTTTTATCTTTTAAACCAAAAGTTGAATTCAAAAGGTAACCAATTCGTTGTTCCTGATTTTCGGGTTACTTAGACCTTTCGTTTAAATTATTAACACTTCACATTAACATTGAGATAACAATATACAACATAGCAATAACAGTACACTAAAGTACCTTCGCCCTCCGCGAAACAAATATCGTTTGTATCACAAAATAGCTGCCAACGGCTAGAAGGTTGTATTATCATAATTTCCCAGACGTACAAATCTACAAACCAACTTATCAATTCATATGGCATCAACCTTAATCGGTGAGGGATAAAGGTGGTTATTGTTTGAGGTTAGCAGTCGGTAAGTTTGCGCAAACGGTAGCTAGAAGTAAGAGCCTGCCAATTCGAGCTGAAATGTCAGTCCGATGTCGTTCGATGACAATAACCTGAAACTGCGGCGGTTCATGCATGAAATACTGCGGGGCCTGAGCCGGCCATAGAGCGAGGTGGCGTGTAGATGTTCTATGTTTGCAAAGTCAAGTAAAAAATTATTTGTATGAATCTACTTTTTTGACGGTGACTTTGTATTGTCCTAACCACAGGTCCTAACATTTTTTTCGCCTTATTTTATCTTGCCACTTAAATGGTGAGTATTGTTTTTTTGAGCTCCAAAATTGGAATATAAAAAAATGGATTTCGTCGACTTAAGTCGTTGGGTCATCATCATCATCAGTCTTTAAACATGCCACCGCTGGGCACAGCCTTCCCACATATACTTGTCAGCACATGGAGACTAGTGATGGAAAAATGCCCGGCCATTTTGGGCAGATTGAGAAAATTTTCAATAAGCGCCCTTAGGTTCCCGTCCAGTGGAACGGAGCGACCTCCTTGGTCGAGTGGTTTGTACACCGGTTTTCATGGTGTCGTCATCTCTGAGGTCCCGGGTTCGATCCCCGGTCGGGTCAATTTATAAATTATTGTTTTTCTAAATTGTCTCGGGTCTGGGTGTTTTCTATGTATAATAAGTATGTATTTAAGTATTTTAAGTATGTTTATCCGTTGTCTAGTAACCATTTAACGAGTTTCTTCGAAGCTTCTCTTGGGCTAGATAATTGGTGTGAGTGTAGGAAAGTTTTTTTTTTTTAGTGGGCATTTATCTGGGCATTTAATTATTTCTTAAATTACTTAACAAATTTTATTTAAGCATTAAAACCAGTTGGATTACTCGTTTAAGTTGTATGTTTTCATGAATTTTAACACTTTAGATAAAGATATGTTTGTAAATCATAAAACCGTTTATAAATGTTACGAACTAATTGAAAACAGTAAAAAATACATGAACAAAGTGAGGATCTCGTGGTGATAGGTGTAAGGTAAGGTATAAACCTATTTTGCACTGTTCTAATAGGTCAAGGCAAGAGTGAATAGGCATCTCCTGGGTAAGCATGCAATACTCTAGACCACATCCAGCTCACCAAGCAGGTTGGTGGTCAAATGCTTGCCCAGTGTCATTTAAAAAAAACAAGTAAGTTAGTCAAGTAGAAGTACATTGCTTTGCTTGTTTGCTTACTTCTACTAGGCTCAATTACTAGCACAGGGCCCTGATGCTGTATCGCAATCTATAGATTCCACACCTAAACCATACCGCGCACAAACGTCAAACGCATACGTTTTTGGGAAGATATCGTAACTTTTTAGGGAATTAACGTGGTTTTGAAACAAGGAATCGTTACTGCATAAGGGCCCTGGTGTGTACAGGCTTATACATTTAAAAGGTGTTGCGATAGGTGTTGAAGTTAGATAATTAGAACCGTGATTTTATAAAAATGTGTGAATAAGCAGGAAAATTGGCACATGTGCGATAATTGTGTAATTGATAAAATAATTATACGAGTATGTTGTGAATTTATTTGATTGATTTCTTCCCAAAATGCATGGATTTTTTCCCAATTTGCCCGCCGAGCAGAAACACTTTGCCTATCTCTAGTCATAACCCACCACGCTAGCCCAATGCTTCAAATAAAGGCCACAGAGAGGGAATCTTTTCCAAAAGAGAAGGTTTTTTCCAAACAGGTCCGCGAGTAATGCGAAAGGGGAATAATATTATACTGTTACAGAATTATAGTAAAGTTTAAAATAGATAGATATCATTGGATAGCTCACAATTTAACGACAAACTATAGATAATAACTCTAGCTGCCACAGACACGGTATAATGTCGGAAAATAAACAAACGTCGGGAATAATTAAAAGATAATCTCTTCGCAGCGAATGATGCGTGAAAAACGGGCCGATCGCGCGTCGTCTATTTTATAATTTCAGTTTTCAGTCGATCGGGTTAAGCTGAGATCACACTGGGCGACGGTGTAAGCCTACATACATATTTTTATTTATTAATTCATAGATAACACAGACATTATAAACAAAGTTGAGTAAGGTAACAGTTGCGATCCAGACTATATTTCTAAACATATTGTGTACTTACACAACATGATTATTTAAAAGTCAAAGTCAACATAAATTTATTTATATAATCTTTCTCATAAAGGGCTTTTAAAGATTGGATCGTGCAATCATTTTATGCCTACTACCCATTTAGGACGTCTATATGCCGTAGAGAAGAGTTGGCGCAAGGAATCCACAGCTTTACATAGAAGCACAGAATAATATTACTATAGAAGTAACGACATTTTTTGTGACAAGTGTATAAAAGCAGTACGTACCAGTTAAGATAAACTTTAGTTACAGAATTAAGTTAAGTTAGCTACATCAAAATGAATACTGTTTAATCCTGCGCCTTTTTTTGGGAGTCCAAATAAAGTATATTCTGTATAAATTTGTTCAATATTAAAACATCATTATTATTATTTTGCTCAGAAAATTGAACCTGGACACTGGATCAATGTTACTAGCATTTTACAGTTAGAGATAACATCCGACATCAGGTGAGATAAAAGCCATGTGTATAAAAAAACGGACAAACGATTTCGTCAGATCCCTCCTCTTCGAGGGGAGACCCTCAACCCCCCTCTTCCAGTGTTGATTTTACGATAAAGATAATACATACATAGATACATACAATCGACATTTATCCCCAAAGGCTTAGTCAGGGCAATTAGGACAGCAAAAGCAGTCCTCTCCCATACTCCACTTTTCACCAAATAGCGACTGCACTAAAAATAAAAAAATAAAATAAACTTAAAAAATAAAATAAACTTTCCGACACTCACACCAATTATCTAGCCCAAGAGAAGCTTCAAAGAAACTCGTTAAATGGTTACTAGACAACGGATAAACATACTTAAAATAGTTAAATACGTACTTATTATACATAGAAAACACCCAGACACGAAACAATTTAGAAAAACAAATTTCTAAATTGACCAGACCGGGGATCGAACCCGGGACCTCAGAGATGGCGACACCATGAAAACCGGTGTACAAACCACTCGACCAAGGAGGCCGTCAAAGCACTGTGCTCAGCGTGACAGGTGGTGTAAGTTATTGTTTTTTTTGTATGTGTAGTCTTTAGTCCGTTAGTCGCCTTTTACGACACCCAAGGGAAGAAAGGGGGCGGTAGTATTATTTAACCGTGTCGCACGGTTACATGAATGAAGTTAATAAAAGAATAGAAAATGGCCGTTGCAGCGTGAGCGCGCCCTAGCGCAGGCGGGCGTATCACCCGCGGCCTCTCTCATTAAAATTTCATCCGTTCCGTTTATACCCGTTTTGTGTGTGACGCGAGTAAGTTTTGTTATTAACGAAATAATGACAGGACGAATTAAGCTTTAACTAGAATATTCGACTTGTGTTTGCCAGATTGGGGGGAAATGCAATTTTGTTTTCAGCGGGTTTCAAAAGGGTGCTACTAAGATCATGTCATGGGTGTCCAGTTTTGATTTTAAAACTTTAAAATTAAAGTTTTTGCATGTTCTGAAATCGGCAGAGCACGCCTGCACCATTTAAAATGTCTTTCAATACCAATATTGTAAACCGTGTCTCTGTAGCAAATAAGTACCTCATCACCAGCCTGAAGACGTCCACTGCTGAACATAGGCCTCCCCCTTTGACCTCCATCCTGACCGACAACTCGCCACTCGCATCCACCGGTTGCCTGCGACTCTCACGATGTCGTCGGTCCATCTAGTGGGAGGCCTACCAACACTGCGTCTTCCAGTGCGTGGTCTCCACTCGAGCACCTTTCTTCCCCAACGGTTGTCGGTTCGTCGAGCGATGTGGCCTGCCCATTGCCACTTCAGCTTGCAAATCTTACGAGCTATGTCGGCAACTCCGGTTCTTTGGCGAATATCCTCGTTTCGGATTCTATCGCGCAAAGAAACTCCGAGCATAGCTCTCTCCATTGCTCGCTGTGTGACTCTGAGCTTTTCTAAAAGGCCAACAGTTAAGGACCACGTTTCGGTGCCATATGTCATCACCGGCAACACACATTGGTTAAAGACCTTTGTCTTTAGGCACTGCGGAATCTTCGATGCAAAGATATCTCGTAATTTCCCGAACGCTGCCCATCCGAGTTGGATTCTCCGGGCGACCTCTTTGTCGAGGTTGGACCTACCTAACTGGACAATCTGTCCTAAGTAGGTGTAGTGGTCGACAACTTCGATAGTATCGCTCCCAACAATTACCGGTACGGGTTCAACATGGACATTCGACATGATCTTCGTCTTGTCCATGTTCATTTTAAGACCCACCAGTTGGGATACGATATTGAGGTCGCTGAGCATGGTGTTGAGGTTCTCCAGCGACTCCGCCATTATGACTATATCATCGGCAAAACGAAGGTGAGTGATGTATTCGCCATTAATGTTGATGCCGAATCCGTTCCAATTCAAGAGCTTGAA
Source organism: Scoparia ambigualis (assembly GCA_963921215.1). Lineage (NCBI taxonomy): Eukaryota > Metazoa > Arthropoda > Insecta > Lepidoptera > Crambidae > Scoparia > Scoparia ambigualis. The sequence continues at coordinate 3,631,365 of OY992512.1, forward strand.
AACGTCCTCCAACGCATTTGTGAACAGTTTCGGAGACATGACGTCTCCCTGTCTCACACCTTTCTGCAATTGGATTGGTTTCGTACTCTCGTCTTGTAATCGGATCGACATAGTAGCGTTTCTATACAAACATTTCAACACTTCGATATACCTATAGTCGATATGGCAACGCTGGAGGGACTGCAACACAGCCCAGGTTTCGATAGAATCGAAGGCTTTCTCATAGTCCACAAACGCTAAACATAAGGGCCGATTATACTCCTCAGTCTTCTGTATAATCTGGCGGAGCGTATGTATGTGGTCTATGGTACTAAAGCCTTTTCGGAAACCGGCTTGTTCGGGAGGCTGGAAGTCGTCAAACCTGCGTTCGAGACGGTTCGTAATGACTCTCGAAAACAGCTTGTACACATGGCTCAGGAGTGAGATGGGTCTATAATTCTTCAATAAGGTGTTATCGCCTTTCTTGAAGAAGAGCACCACCGCACTCCTGTGCCATGCTTCTGGCGTAGTACCTTCGAGCATGACGGAATTAAACAACTTCTGGAGGACTACGAGTATCGGTTTTCCACCCGCTCGCAGAAGTTCAGTGGTAATTCCGTCATCACCCGGCGCCTTGTTGTTTTTAAGCTGTTTAAGAGCCATACTAATCTCATACAGGCTGATGTCAGGGATATCTTCGGTATAGTGTCGGGTTAACTTAGCTCTGGTGTCCTGAGCTGTACCAACAGCGGGCTCTTGTGTTGAGGTGTACAACTGTCCATAAAACCTCTCGAGCTCTCTCAGAATCTCCGGCTTCGACGAAATGACACTGCCGTCCTCGATCTTCAGCTTAGTCATTTGGCTCTGACCAATAGACGAATTCTTTGCGAACACTTTGGCGCCTTGGTTCCGCGCAATTGCGTCCCTAATGCATTTAGCACTATAGGAGCGCAGGTCGTGTCGCACAGATTTCGAGATTCGTCTATTGAGTTTGCCATATTCCGACATATCAGCTGAAGATTGCAGTATCATTTCTTTCCGGTCTTCCATTAACTTAATGGTTCCGTCTGAGAGCTTTTGAGGCTTTTTCCGGCGTGGGGTCTTAAAGAACTTAGACCCCACAGCTTGGACAGTTTCCACAAGCCCGCTGCTGATCTCGTCCACAGTTTCGCACTCGGCTAGGCACTGGAAGCGATTTTGGAGTTCGAGTTGAAAGTGTTCCGGGCTCTGGATCTGGGCAGGGCCAGGACGGAGTGTGGACTTCACCAGACGTGACCTCTCGAGCTTGATGTTGATATTCAGTGTGCCTCTAACAATCCGGTGATCGCTACCGGTTTTCACCCTACTGATCACGGAGACATCACTGAATATACGCTTCTTGGTCGTCATGATGAAGTCGATCTCATTTCTGGTTGAACCATTGGGGCTTATCCACGTCCACTTCCTGGTTGGTCGCTTCCGGAAGAAAGAGTTCATCAAAAAGAGTTCCTCCTTCTCCATAAAGTCGACCAACCGTTGGCCCCTTTGGTTCCGCTGTCCATATCCATATTGCCCCACTCTCAACTCATCGCCGTTCCTTGTGCCTACCTTTGCATTGAAGTCCCCCATAACAACGGTGAAGTACGTTTCGGAGGAATGTATGGCTTCAGATATCTCCTCATACAGAGCCTCTACTTCTTCGTCAGGGTGTGTCGAGGTTGGTGCATATACCTGTATGACCTTCAGCGAATACCGATCGGTGATTCTGAGTATAAGGTACGCAACTCTACCTGACACACTATCGACCTTGATAACGTTGTTAACAAGGGACTTGCGGACGAGAAACCCAACACCACCCTGGGATTTTCGTTCTCCTTCCCGGAAGAAGAGCATGTTGCCAGAATCAAGGACTACCATATCCTGCCCCTCTCGTCGGATTTCTGATAGTCCCATGATGTCCCACCGCAATCTGCTCAATTCTTCCTCCAGCTCTACAATCTTTGCATCGGTCCTCAACGTGCGGATGTTGTGTGTTGCCAGGGCCAAGGTTCGTTGGTGGGTGTGTGGGTAGCCGAGCAACTGCCGGTGATTCTTCGCACCCCCTGCTCCTCCGTTACCTGACCAGCTACCCGTTGGGCCAGGGATAAAGGAGCTGCCGGGGACTGGGGGCCGTGGACAAATATTGTCTGTCATGGGGGGGGGGGGGGGGTTTGCCATAATCCCCACGCTTGGCAGGCGGCTTGGGGATCGCAGCGGGTCACCGTTTAGCTAGAGGACGCTGCGGCCCGTCCTCCGGTGGCTGGTCGTAGTTTTAGGACATACCCGGGTCCAATAAGTACCTATTTAATTTCATTTAAGTAAAGTTGACGTCCTCCGTGCTAGAATGGTTAGTAGACCGGTTCTAGCGTCGCCATCTTTGAGGTCCCAGGTTCGATTCCCGGTAGGGTTAATTTAGAAATAAATGTTTTCTAAGTTGATTTTGGAGCTGGGTGCTTTCTTTGTAAGTATAATAATTACGAATTATCCGCATATGTTCGGTTTCGCATTTCAATAGATTAGGATCTCTTCTGATTCTCGTTTCTTCGGAATCTCTTTTCACCATATTTGTACAAGCGACGCAAAAACACTTACAAAGAAAAGACAAAGACAAAATATGCTTTATTGTACACCACAGAAACATATAAAACACAAACACATAGTACAGACAATTGGCGGCCTTATCGCTAAAAAGCAATTTCTTACAGGCAACTATGTTGGACTGGATAGAAGAAATAGTTAAAATTAATAGGGCACTTACCTAGTATAGGTTTCACTTACTCATAATTAGGTATAAACTCCTGTGATGAAGGTCGTGAATTCGCGTTATCTAACAAATGGAACAAGTTCAACTTGGGCTAAATAAACAGTGTGAAACTGTGAACTAAAAACAAAGAATAGAAAGTAAATACTTACTGTCCCACTGCAATTAAATAGGTTTATGATAACTGTATTGCAAATTAATTAAATTCAAAAAAAGACTTGAATATTGCTACAAGCGGGGTTCGGAAGGTGCTGGTTCCGATCCCGATCGGAATCGGGATGAAAACAGGACATGTTCAACACCTTTACTGAAGTTAAATTCACGACTATTATACTTACCTAAAGGGTTAGGGTTGTTAACCGCAAAAGCAGTCCTCTGCCATAGTCGACCTTTTACCAAATTACAACTGCACATGTGCTCATCATGATAGGCCCCCATTGCCTCTCTAGATGCTGTTGGATGTATGTGCAGTCTTTCAAACCCCAAGCGGTCGCATGAGACCGCACCTATAAAGACAGGCTTGACTTTGTACCGTGTTTTCATAGACTTACAGACTCTGTATGAACAAGGTCGATTATTTCGGTTCTGTGGTACATTTTATGCATCGTGATAGCAAAATATCGCATAGTCTATGCTCGATTGTCAAATTCGACGTTGACAGTTGCGCCAATTTCTGTCTGAAAATTTCCAAGAGTGAGTAGACCGTTACCCATTGCCTCGCTAGATGCTGTTGGATGTATGTTAGTCGCCTTTTACGACACCCGAGGGAAAAAGATTGGGACTATCCGTTTAGCGAGCCGCACATGCCTTATTTATCCAACAAAGATTTATAATTTAGTCTCCACACGTTGCACTCAATACTAGATAAGAATACATAGACAACGAGCATCGAGCTGCAACCTTGGTGCAGCCACATTACCCCGGTGCAGCTTAATCAGGGAGCAGACGGGCGACGGGAGACGTCCGCGCGTCTGCAGCAGCCCGTCCAAACTTAGGATCCCTCATACTTAGCCGCTACCACGAGACGGGGGGCGTGCGCTGTCGCTATGATATCGCTAAGGGATTAGCAGTTACGATAAAGGTTTATTTTTCTTTTAACCACCTGCGCTACTGCAATCTGCTCCAGGAACAATAAGCTGCCCATCTCCATTCGACCTCCACGGTCGAGTGGTTAGTGCACCAGGTCTGGCGTCGCGCCATCTAAGGTCCCGGTTTCAATTCCCGGTCGGGTTTAATTTAGAGAAAAAAAAAATTTTTTTTTATTTATCCGTTGTTAGTTTAACCATATTAACGAGTTTCAATAGAAAGTTATCTTGGGCTAGATAATTGGTGTGAGCGTGAACCAATTGTATTTTATTTATGTATTATCTGATCAGTCTTTTAAGGCATAATTATGAGTAATTAAATATTCGGAATGAATGCTCATATTAGTAAAGATCGGCCGCCATTGACCTGGTCTCTTACTACCCCTTCGGGGATTAGTCGTGAGTATGCGTATGTATGATTAATATTTTAAAATTCCAAAGTATCATCGCAGTGTTCACTTACTGTAATTTGCTACAAAAGTATTCCATTACTATAGTAATAGAATTTTTAACACTTACTTGTTCTCTTCGATCATCTAAACATGATCGGAGCTAATTCTACTCTATATTTTTTGAGTTCCCTATTTTTTTGAATAAAATTTGATGTCATAATTTAACGTGGTATACTATTACTTATTCTACTAATAGTTACGCATTACATTTATTTGGCATAACTTTTAAGCATAAATAACTCGTTATGCCAAATTAAATTAGGACAAAAAAGTAGTCGAAAAAAAGGTATCCCTTTTTTGAGACGATGTCCGACGGATGACATCGTCAGCCTATAATCGTCCCACTGCTGAACACATGCCGTCCCATAAAGACATCTACAACATCATAGGGAGACTGGGCCATAACCCACCACGCTGCCCCAATGCGGGGCGGTGGTGAATGGAGAGGAATGCAAAAAATCATAACGCAATCCCCATAGCTCCGTTATACATTACACACATACATAATATAATCATGAACATACCGAAGGGTTAGTCAGAGACCAGGCTATGAGGACCGCAGTCCTCTGCCATAGTCCACTTTTCACCAAATAGCGACTGCACATGTACTCAGCGTGACAGGTGGTGTGCCCATCGCCGCTCTACGCAGTTGGATGTATGTGCAGTCTTTAGTCCGTTAGTCGCCTTTTACGACACCCCAAGGAAAGAGAGGGGGTGGTAGTATTCTTTCACCGCTACGCGGTACGGTTAAAAAAGATAATATTTAATTAAAATGTATATATGGACTTCAAACGAGCGAGTTTCGATAATTCTACCGTCGCAGGGTACCTCGGTACCGGGCCCGCGCAGCCCCCGTGATAAATTTGCCAAGTTCCGTTTCGGTTAATATTACACGGCACCTTTGTTAACACTCGCTACCAAATATTGGTGTTCGCAACTTTCGCAGGCATTCGGCTTTATGGAATGCAAATGAAGAGCGCAGACGGTTTATGGCGAACATTTTTGGTGGTTACCTTTGCTTCCCGTTAATGGTTACAATTACCTTAGTAATTATAAGAAAGTAGTTTTAGCTTATCCCGCCTCTGTGGCCGGGGAAATTGAGTTGTCGGATTTTTCTACACATAGCCCGGGTTTGTGATCACCGACCCGTATTTGGCAAGCGTGGTGATAAGCCAATACCCATCAATTGGCTATGTGACAGTTGTAACAATAAAATCCTACTAATATTATAAACGCAAAAGTTTGTAAGTATGGATGGATGTTTGTTACTCTTTCACGTAAAAACTACTGAATGGATTTGGATGAATATCGGCATACAGATAGATTATAACCTGGATTAATACATAGAATACTTTTTATCTCGATATTCTTACAGGTATGGGAACCACGCGGGTGAAACCGCGAGCGGCCGCTAGTATGAAATATGTCGGAAATGGTATTTTTAGATTTAACGATAAATAGTTTATTTTATTAAGATAATTTAGATATATTTTATATTTACAAAATAAATTAGCAACTTTTTATCCGTGGACACGTACAAGACCTGAAACACGGACGGCCATGATTGAGCTTCATGTGACGTCACATTTCACACAATTATCAAAAACTATGTCAGATTTCAAGATAAAGGACAATGGGGGACTTTGTATGAACCCTGTCCCCATCCTACAACAGTCATGGGATACGTGTCAATTTGTTCACTGGGACCCAAAGAAGCCTAAAGTACCGTTAGTTGCTAAGAGTATTGGGTTTTTTTTTAATAAAAAAAAAGCTTTTCGGCAAAAATATATTTATTTTTAATGTAAACGTTGCGTATAAAGTTGTCTTATTGTTTTCTTGCTTTAGTTGGAGTTGCTCGAGTGTGTCATGCTCTCTCAAAGTGTCTCTGCGGTGGTGGCATGTGCGTCGGGTCGTTACGTTCCCTAAAACATGGTTGAGCGAAGCGATGGCTGATTCACATGTCATACTCGTGAACGGGTGCCGCCTGTGGAGGCTGGCTGGTCTGCTCTTGCAATCTTATTTTGTTGGAAAAAAAATTAAATAAGTATAAAAAAAAAATATATTTTTTAAAACCTAAACCCCACGTATTTGTAAAACGTCGCCATTGTAAAAAAATATCTATCCTACTAGACCCTTCAAATGACACTAATTTCAAATCTGTTGGATGGTGGGGACGTTTCTTCTCATTGTCCTTTCTACTCGTATATTCATTAAAGTGTGACGTCACAGAGCAAAATGTCACGTGACCAACCGTTTTCGCACGAAATTCTATTCTAAAAAGATTTTTCGAGAAATAAAATATTGTACGGGGTATAAAATCAGCGTTTGTAATTTTCAAAATACTTTTTCGAAAACTGTCAAGTAGCCAATTGTAGCGATGACTTGATTCCAATGATGGAGGCCTTTGCCCAGCAGTGGGACAGTATACAGGCTGTAATTTACTTACTTTTGAAGGACAATGGGCTGATGATGAATTCATCATCAGCCTATCCCTTCACTCAGTGGCCCAGTATTGCGAAAGTTGCTTAACGGTTCACTATTTTTTGCATAAAATTTTATGTCATAATTTAACATGGCATACTTTTATATAACCTAAGTTCCTAAGTTACGCACAATATTAATTCGGCATAACTTTTTAGGCATAACTACTAATATTTGTGCATAGTTAATAATTACTAATGCATAATTTTTATAGGCATAATAAAAATACGCCGAATTGTGTTTGCATTTTTAATAAAATACTTTTCGTATATAAAATAAACATGATTGACAAACAAACCAACCTAACCTATTACTATTACACTATGGTACCCAAGTTATATTGAATATACCTAATACCTGCTTTTTGTTTTTCAGATTCAAATAGCTATTAATACAATAAAAAATGATGCTAAGTCAAATCCTGAAAAAAAAAACTATAACCTCGCCTTCTCTCTTGTCTAATCTACCAGATCATTATGCCTAATAACTATTAGACGAATAAACAATATGCCTTATAACTTTATGCAATTCTAACTTAAGCTATTTACGGCTGTCTTAAAAGACGTCGTGAAAACACTGGAATGGAACCAAAACGGGATCATAAATGGTGTCTAGCTGTCGCATCTTAGATTCGCAGAGGATATTGTGTTGTTTGCCGAGTCCCTGGAAGAACTTAAGCATATGCTGGGAGAACTTTACGATGCTTCCTTGTCGGTGGGTTTGAAGATGAACTCGTCCAAGACGAAAGTGATGACAAACAATACAAACTCAAAATTAGGGTAAAAAAACATAAGCCTAAACCATATTTATGCTTACTGAAATAGTAAGCCAAAAAACAATTATGTCAAAATTTTATTATGACAAAAAACTGCCTAACTCGTTATGCCAAATTAAATTTAGATAAAAAAAATATCGAAAAAAAGGGATCCCTGCTTATCTGGCAAGATCGTAAAGCCGACCTTAGCCGACGCGCCATCGCTTTGTAAGACAAAGAAATGGCTGAAAGATAAACAATAATGAAAATTCGCAAAAAAAGAGAAATATTAAGGTAAAATTCAAAGTGATTTTTATTTTAGGTATGTCGGGTATTTGGTTTAATATTTATTTATTTTGCTTTATTGTGGTAGCCGCTAGGTGACTTTTTATTGTTCCTGCTCTGTCAGCGGCTAAAGGCAGCTGTCTAAGTTTTCGGAGGATTGCCCTACCCCATAACATCTCACAGGAATGGACTCCCATATAACTAGCAGATTTTCCCCAGTTACGCAGGCATACGGAATGTCGTTCACTATAGTTAAAAAAATAAAAAATAAAATATAAGTAAGTACCTCAAGAAAATTACAGAAAGTAGCACAGCAAAAACGTCCAATAGGTCCTTATATGCCGTATTCCATTGAATGCTATCTCCGTTTCTAAACTCCGCAATACGTCGTAACAAAAAGCAAACAAGCAATAAACTTTTGTACCCATTATAACATATTGAGCATTGAATTGCTGACTTATTTCACATTTCACCCTCGTTACTTTTATAGAAGGAGAGCCAAGTAAAAAAAAGCCGTTCCTATGGCAATAGAATAACTTTCCTTGATGTCGCTTTCAGAAGATTTAACCCAATAACAGGGTTGCCATAAAATTGACAAAACTACTTTGCCAAATAAATATGGCGACGCGGAGGCATTGTGCGCTTCGGTCAAGTTGGTGGGGGTTCGCGTAAAAAATATGTTGTCTGCTTATGATATAGGATCTGCGATGGCTTTTGTTCCCTTTGAGCCAGAGGCTGGTGGACTGAAGACTCCATTGCTAAAGTTTTTAAACTTAGCATGTTTGAACTTACTTAGTTGAAATCATTGCGTAAAGAAAATTAGTTGTTGCAAAAATGTATTTTACTCGTAGTAATAGTGAAGTTATTTATTATTATTACATTATAATATATTAAGTGTATGCAATGGGTAAGATGGGATCAACCCGTATTGTATTTAAGTATTTTGTCTATGAATAGTCTTTGTATCCTAGCTGTGTTCCGGTTTGAAATAAATGAGATCTAGTAAAAATAGTAGGCATGGCTACCAAGAACTCGGTTTTGACAACACTTGTAGATTAGAAATAGCTTATGTTAGCTTATGTTAAACACCACCTACATATTATTTTAGACTAGCGACCCGCGCCTTTGTAAAACATTCGTTCTCTAACGATCTTTCCATCAGAGAAAACCGCCTAAAAACAATTTGAGTGGTTTAGAAGAAGAAAGTGAAGCAGGAAAACGGCCATTTTACTTTATAATATGTAATGATGATAATGATATTCAAATATAATCAAAGTAAAAAAAGCTATTCCTATGGCAATAGATGGAACTAACCATGATAAGATAAAGATAAGCTAAATATACTTTATTGCAGACTACATTTTTTTTTTTTTTATTGTTCCGTATTAAGTTTACGTACAAAAGGCGGTCTTATCACTAAAAGTGATTTCTTCCAGACCACCTTTAACTGGACAAGACAGATTTAAAATTTAAAAGTGGGCCTGTGTGTGGTTATAACAATGAGTAATAATAATAACACTTACTATTATTACTGATTAATTATTACTTTACTCATACTTAAATGAATATAATGTTATGGCATGTATACATAAAATTAGCAATGAACATAAACATATTATCTTAGAGGTAGCGACTTTACAGCAAACAGATGGCTTTAGGGACAAGTAAAGTCATTCACCACCAGCCATTGATATGGAACTAACGGTGTATTATTCCAATTCTTCCTAACTTTATTCAGTACTCGACTCGCTTTCCGACTCGTAGGTTCTAAGTCCGTAAGTGGCATTTGTTACTGAATAAGATATCTCCCAGATCCTATAAACTAGGAGATAGATAAGGCATTGCGATACTCCAGCGGTGCAATGCAAATCACAATCTGGCTTAGGGCTTCGACACAGGACTGCGAAATTCGTGAAGAGAATTCTTTTACTACATACCAATGTTATTAGGAAGAGCTTGTTATAAAAATGGCTTTGGGTTGTGATTTTAAAAGCAACTTTCTAAGTGTAATGTAAGCGGATAAGTGACTTAAATAACCGTGTCGCGTGGCGGTGAAAGAATACTACCACCCCCTCTCTTCCCTTGGGTGTCATAAAAGGCGACTAACGGACTACAGACTGTATGTACATCCAACAGCTTAAAGCGGTGATGGGCTCGCCACCTGTCATACTGAGCACATGTGCAGTCGCTCTTTGGGGAAAAGTGGACTATGGCAGAGGAGTGCTTTTGCAGTCCTCATTGCCTAGTCTCTGACTAACCCTTCGGGGATAACAGTCGTGATGATATGTATGTATGTGTGCATGTATGTTACGCCAAGAACCGGTCATTTTTTCTTTTTTTTTTTTGTAACTGACGACAACCCACGGATATTTCCGGGCGAACCGTAATCCGCTAGCTTCAGTTCGTTTGCATCAGTCCAAACACACCGTGAGTGCGCGTGCTTACATCCGTTTGCCATCAGTCGGAGCCAGTGTTGCCAACTTAGCTACTTTAGAGCTAGATCTAGCTGTTTTTGGAAACCAAGCAGCTACAATTTTGTGAAAATTGCTGCCAAATTTTTTAGCTACTTTTTCTAGCACCTTTCATGAAAAGTATAGAAGTACCTACATTAGAGAAATCGTCTTTTTGAAGTTGCGATAAAAACGCGGCAGATTTTGGCAGATTTTTTCCTGTGTCGGGCAAATTCGCCATTTTAGAGATGGTCACACTGCCCTTCGATCGAGAAATGAAGGCCGGTTTGAAGCCAGTGAGTGGGGACCGTTTTAACTGATCATTTTTTTTAACTGATCAGTAATTCAACTGATCAGTCTTACTGACCGTTAGTGTCGAGTTTAAGTCGTTAAAACCCATTAACCTGCATTGTGGCCCAATTTTCTCATTTACTAGTCGCGCTTTACATCGTAAGGTGCGACGTCGAAGCCCATTTTGAATCGCACAGAGATCGGTGGGGTCGGTTAAACACGTGCACTACGGCTCTGAAGGTTCGAATTTACCTCAGTTCGACGTCGGGGCTCGGAATAGTCTGTAGACGAGTGCTGTTGCCCATTTGGAGAGGCAAGTGCCCAACAGTGGGACATTTGAAGGCTGACGATTAACCTATTTGGAAAAAGCATGCTCAATGTTGAGCTGTGTGGTTATTATTAGAATCTCTTCTCTTGGGTGTCGTAAAATGCGACCAACGGACTAAAGACTGCTGTACATCCAACAGCATAAAGCGGCGATGGGCTCACCACCTGTCATGCTGAGCACATGTGCACTTGTTGTTTGGTGAAACATGGACTGTGGCAGTGCGCTAATTTTGCAATCCCCATTGCCTCGTCTCTGACTAACCCTCAGAGGATAGGTAGTCGTGAACTTAGATTAAAGTAAAATAGCGGAAAATAGGTAACTCGCCTCTAGAGCATGGACCGCTTAAATGAGGTCCCCGTCGCGTCGCCTAATTTCACTCAGTCGCAGGTCAGAACGCTGAGTGTAAGTTTGTAAATGTGCAAACGTTACTATCGCGTTTGAGTTTAGTTTTGACAGATATATCTTAATGCTAAGTAAATAAGATCGAGAATCAAAACTCTTAACTCAAACGCGATAGTAACGTTTGCACATTTTCAACTTACACTCAGCGTTCTGGCAGGACCATAGAATACATAATAGTACAAGTACAGAAGATTCGCTCCGCTAATTCATTCAAATAAATAGCGACTCTTGGTGAGGCACAATAAAGTGCAATTCAGGTCGCACACCGCTCCCATACCTACAGTTAAATTAACCTATAAGTTGCCTATCTTTCTATCACGGACTATCGCGTAGCTCTTATCTCTTCTAACGACTGCAGGGTGTTCGCGGGCGTCCGTCGTCCGGTCGGCTACTTGTAGCTTCATCATACCTAAAGCGCGGAGTGCGCCAGGCCTGGCAGGACTCCACTCTGACGCACACTTGTCTCGCTCGTATCGTCAATACAAATTGGTTTGTCTTTTTCCTTCAACATCGTACAACGTAAAATTAGAATCACTGCGATGTGAGTGTGCGTGCATTTAGTTGTGCATCATGCCCGTTTTCAGTTGACGATTTTAAGGACGTGCCGTATCTTCCGCTATTTTGATTAAATCTAAGGTCCTGAATTAATGTATGTAATAAAGCATGGCTCAATGTGCCCGGGCCCTTACGATTTCAAATATATACAAATCTCTTCGTAGCAATATTTGAAGCAGCGGCGTCGTACATATGACAAAGATAAGATTTTTATTTACTTCTCCTTTACGATTCGCTCATAAGATTTAAATCATGCAGTGTAGTGTGGCTGGTATATTTCATCGGGAAATCTTACCTGGATTCTTGAATAATATTTGTGCAATGGAATATTATAAAGGATTCCGGGGATTTCCCGCTTTTATGAGCGTATCGCATTATTGTTATTATTTAAAGAATAGAATATTACGTTCTGAGCAGAGCAGGGTTATGCCGAGCTGAGCTAAGCTTTTTCTCAGGTTCTAATATTATTAGTAAACTTATTTTAGTACATAAATACATATAATCACTACTATTATCCCCGAAGGGTTAGTCAGAGACTAGGCAATGAAGACAGCAAAACGAATCCTTTAGCATAGTCCACTTTTCACCAAATAGCGACTGCACATGTGCTCAACGTGACTGGTGGTGAGCCCATCGCCGCTCTATGCTGTTGGAAGTATGTGCAGTATTTAGCCCGTTAGTCGCCTTTTACGACACCCAAGGGAAGAGAGGGGGTGGTACCTAGTATTCTTTCACCGCTATAAATATACGCGACACAGTAGTACCTTTAATTTATTTATTTTGAAAATAATTACTTTATACAAGCCATTTTGTTCATTCCAAGTTTTCTCATCGCATTCATCCCTAAGTTTTGCCAGTAAATTATAAAACTTTTGTAGATTTGCTACAGTTGCATAAATTTATGTCTATATATGCAGATAAACCTTATTATACCTACACAACTAACAAGTCGATGGGTGATGGGTGATCTAATAGCCGCAAAGAAAAAGACCGCAATAGCCATAGTAGCAGTTTTCCGATTAAGCTTTTCGTAGTCATATGGACTATGGACCCTATTACACCTTGTGATTTTTTTTCCAAATTTAATACTGAAAGCTGCCTGATTTAGTAAAATCATTATGGGTATTGCTTTATTATTCCTCGTTCATCACTCGAATTTTGTTTACCGGAATAATCGTCCTATTTGCAATAATTTAAGTTTTTTTCAATCTTCTACAAGTATTGGCCCTTGCAGCTGTGTTCCCCGAAATAAACTTTGTAAAAAGATTTACAATAAACATTGCTGTACAAATATTTTAAACTTTCACTAGTAATAGTAATTATGGTTTTCTTCCATGAAATTAAAATATGTCGATTGATTTTCAATACATACCTAAACAATATCTACCTACTGTAAGTATGTAACTTACCTACAATAATTCATACATTAATTTGTAAATAATAATTAAATATTCGAGCTAGAGCTAGTTCTATAAGAGCTAGTTCATTAAAACGTTTTAATCATCTGAAGACTGAGTTATTATTTTGATAAATAGGTTATATGGTAAGTGCGTTCTTATGACTTAGATAATTATGGAAATTTTCGACTTTTAATAAACAAATTAACTTTGTTGATTGCAAATATTTTTTTTCATTTCCTTTAATAAATACGTGGCTAACAAGAAGTACCTACATTAATAATAACACAACAGTATACATGAGTGAACAAATTACTTAAAACAATAAATATCATCATGATCATCAGCCAGAGGACGTCCACTGCTGGGCAAAAGCCAACCCCAAGGATCACCACCACGACCGGTCTTGTGCTGCTCGTATCCAGCGGCTACCTGCGACCTTCACCAAATCGTCGGACCACCTTGTTGGACGCCTGCCCACACTGCGTCTTCTTGTGCGCGGTCGCCACTCAACTACCACACTTCTGCCCCAACGGCCATCGGTTCTACGGGCGATGTGCATTGCCACTTGAGCTTGGCGACTCTTTGGGCTATGTGGGTTACTTTCGATCACGTAGAGAAACCTCGAGCATAGCCCTCTCCATTGCTCTTTGCGTGGCTTTGAGCCAGACTATTTAGGCCTAATAGTGAGCGACCACGTTTCATTACCTATGTCATCACTGGCAACACACACTGGTCGAAACTTTCGTCTTGAGACACTGCGGTATTTTGTACGAGAAGATATTTCATAGCTTACCGAGCGCTGCCCAGCCGAGTTGGATTCGACGATTAACCTCTTTCTTAAAGTTGGACCTACCTAACTGGACCGTTTGTCCCAGGTATACATATTCGTCAACTTCAAGAGCAGACTCTCCATCCTTCAGTGGAGTGGGTATGACATATGAGTTAGATATTATTTTCGTCATCTGCACGTTAATTTTAAGGCCCACTTGTTGAGAGACTTGAGATCACCGAGCATTGTGCCTAGGTCCTCCAAGGTCTCAGCCATGACTACTATAGTAGACTGATGTACACGGCGTTAATATGCCTCGGCATCAATGATGCCGAGTCCTCTCCAGTCCAGATGCTTAAACACGTCCTCCAGTGCAGCAGTGAAGAGCTTCGGAGATATGACGTCTCCTTGTCGCACGCTGCAGCCGGACTGGCTTCGAGCTCTAGTCCTGCAGGCGAACTGTCATAGTGGCGTTTTCGTACAAACACTTCAACACTACGATGTACCGGTAGTCAATTTGGCACCGCTGGAGAGACTGTAGCACGGCCCATGTTTCGATCGAATCAAAGGCTTTCTCATAGTCCACAAACGCTAAGCAAAGTGGCCGATCATACTCTTCGGTATTCTGTATAACCCGCCGCAGCGTATGTATGTGGTCTATGAGTCTATGATGCTGAAAACTTTTCGGAATCCGGCTTGTTCGATTGGCTGGAAGTCATCAAAACTGCGTGCGAGACGATTAGTTGTAACTCTCGAGAACAGTAATAAACGTAACTTGGAAGTAATACGGGTCTGGTGTTCCACATTTTCATGCCACGCTTCTGGCGTTCTAGCTCCGAGTAGGTACGACGGAATTAAATAGTTTTTGAAGAGCGAGTACCGGTCTTCCGCCTGCTTTCAGAAGCTCAGCCGTAATTCCGTCACCAACCGATGCGTTGCTGTTCTTACGCTGCTTGAGAGCCATACCAATCTCGTACAGGCTGATGTCCGGGATTTCTTCGGTGTAGCGTCGGGTTAGCTTAGATCTAGGGTACAGACCCTAACAGGGAGCTAAGCTTTGTAAAGGTGGCCGCGTTGATGTGTATAGGTAGAGCTGTCCATTGAATAATATAATACTATTATGATTATTTGAAAAATAAATTCCATTAAGTACATTATTCATTATATTTTCGTGATGCTTTAATATTAATAAATTTTGTGGTCCTTTCAATACAACAATAATATATACTATGCACACAGTATTCGCCAGTACATTTTCCAATAACATTCACCATTTCCTGTAACATCATTGCAAAACGCTATTACTGTATGCACCATACAGATCAACGAACAACGCTGCAATATCCTATTGCTGTCTGATTTATTTCGCACTTTTTACCGGAATAAAACCTCAATGGAGTCTTACGGAAACCACTTTCAATGTATAAAGTGGAAATTATTATTTTTTACTATTTTTTTTAAATCCTAAGTACTGTTATGCTTATGTACACTTTATGTCAATCCAAAAAAAAATAAAGCATTGTTTGATATACAAACCGTTATGATACGACTCGTAGTTTAACAGATATTCAAGATTTTCACTAAATCTTTTTTCCTGTAAAATTGCGTTTTGTCAATTGCGGCTTTGTTCCAATAACCCATCGAAGTATACTTCAAAACTTTTGACTTGAACACAACACTGAAACCAGTTTGATTCCCACCTGAGGCATTCATTTGTTTTAACGTTACCTTATTTTTCGAGTTTACTAATTGAGCGTTATTAACGCAAATGATTAAATAATACGGATGTACTAAGGTACTTAAAACCGGCCGTTTTATTTACTCCTCGTTATATACCATGGCTTATGTACCAGGTACATAGCCTGTCTACGTGAGTAAACGTACGGCCGAATGATTCGACCACACAGTCGCACCATTCGGCAACGCGCCGCGCCTCCCCGAATATTTTATGTTTGCTGAAATTTTAATTGAGTGCGGTTTTCCAATGATTTTACAGTCATTTATTTTTTCGCCATTTACTACCTGCTATGTTACATTCAACATACATAAATATCTGTATTTCGCATCTATTTTACTTTCCTAACAAAAAACATTAATTATTTTTAGTTCTAACGGTGTCGCGTAGCGGTGAAAGAATACTACCTACCACCCCCCCCCCCCCCTCTTGCCTTGGGTGTTGTAAAAGGCGACTAACAGACTAAAGATTGCACATGCAAACAACAGCATCGAGCGGCGAGGCGCTCACCACGCTGTCACGCTAAGCACATGTCGATGGCTCCTAAGTAAATAATCGTATGTGCAAAAAGGTAATTTTACACCAGAGCATTTTAAAGACATTTTCATTCATAATTACTTTAATTTTAGTGCTATAACTTTGAAATTTACATATTGTGTACATAACGAATAGCGCCTCAGTATGGTTCCAAACGAAAATCTGAAAATGGTTTAGTTTTAGAAATAATGTTGTTACAATTATTTACATCGGTAGTTAAATATTATTAAAATCTTAAGTGGCACTTACGATAACTTACGTTGAATTATATTTGCAAAATATATCGTATATTTGGCATACGATTGTTTACGTTGATATTTTGTTACTCTATTTACATGCAAGTAGCACATACCATTTTTAACTATGTAAATAATTTATAGTTAATAAAGTATCTCATGGTTAGTAACCTATAAAATAGTTTTTTTAGAATCTTATTGTAGAATAAATTGTTTAAATGTGTTATTATTTGGTCTGGTAACACTAAACGTACCAAAACAATAATATAATTAGATTAAATATTGGTTTATGTACATAGTAAAAAAACTACGAAATATTATTTATATTTTTAATAAATTAATGAACATTTAAAAAAAAGTTAATAAGCCAATTAATTATTAAGAGCAATTAAAAAATAAAATTAGAGCAATAACTTACTAGCTTATTTTTTTATAATTGAGTACCTATTACAAAAATATTAAAGAAGTTCAAAGAATATTACATAATATTAAACTACTAGCACACTAAATAACCAATTTTGTACATACCTACATAATTCCTACATAATTATGGTATGCACTTTAATAAGAATCAACAATAGGAACAACAGGTAAGTAGGTATATGATTTAAACTTATTAAAAAAATTAAATGAACAAAACTAGCTTACATGAAACAGTCTTTTTACAGAGATTTGATAAACACTTAAAGCACCATGGCAGACACCGGTGACCGACAATCAATTAAACTTTATTGTGTCTGGTTGTGTGGCAGTTAATGTGTTAACAAACATACATACATACATAAATCACGGCCGCTTCCCGGAGGGGTAGGCAGTAGATCACAGCTTTCCATTTGCTACGATCCCGATAAACATCCTTTGCTTCACTTACTCTCTTAACGTTTTTCATTTACATGCTCGTCGGTTTAGGGTACTCTTGACCTGACCTTTAACGAGAACGTTACCGCTGAGGCCTTCCCCTTCTAACTATCCCATTGTCTCTCGCCTCATGCACCTTATTTGTAATTCCTTTTTATCCATCCTCTCTAAATAACCAAACCATCTTACTGACTTTCATGTTTCTTCTGCCACACCCAATTTCACGGCACTAAGACTCCAGCCAGTCATTTTTTTGGGATACTTTCCGGCTGCTCTTATAGACGTTAAGTGCCCCATTCACTATACTCCCAGCATTCACTCACTTTTCAACATCTATATCATGCTTTACATGCCTAGTAAACATCGTGCCCAGGTACACAAACTATTTCATTTGCTCTACTTTTTCTTCTTTAATCAATATCACACTCTGTCATACACTCCTCTCTATTAAGCACCATAACTTTCGTCTTACTTACATTCCTTTTCATTCCTTCACTCATTTTAATTCAATCATAGTCCTTTTACAGATCTTTGCATACTAGTTACCATCTCCTGTAAGTCCATCGCTGACAATGCAAGTAGTACCTGATCATCTGCATAGAGAAGACATTAGACGACCTCCTTGGTCGAGTGGTTGACACCGGTTTTCATGGTGTCGCCATCTCTGAGGTCCCGGGTTCGATCCCCGGTCGGGTCAATTTAGAGAAAAACTGTTTTTCTAAATTGATTTCGGGTCTGGGTGGTTTTTCTATGTTTATGTATATTTATCCGTTATCTTACCATATTAACGAGTTTCACAAGAATACTCATCTTGGTCTAGATAATTGGTGTGAGCGTAAACAAAATTTATTTAATTTATTAATTTATTATTTATTTATTAGACGAGTAACTCATTCATTCTTAATCACATTCATCATCAAGATTTAAAGCCACGGGACGGTGACAAAACACATCCCTGTTTAACACCCTTTTTGATGCACTCGGCTTTTCGAACCACTCAGTGTACGATCAGTGGAATATAGGATGATGACTGTGATTACTTCGATAATCAGTGCCTAAAACACCTGTATCTTTATCAGATCAATTTCCTTACAATATTACCTTTGTCGTCTCTAATCTTTTTAGTTTCAGATCTGGGGGACACAGTGTCAATGGAAAAGGTCGACGGTGTATTAGCTTGCGTGTTGAATAGCCGGAAAAATCTGACTGACAATCATGATTTAGGTTACCAACTAACATTACGGGCAAAAATCAATTATGCAATCTATGAATGATTTTTGGACGTACTTAATAAAGTAAAGTAAAGTAGAATTAGTGCATTGTCATGGAACCCTAAAAGTATAAGTAACCCAAGTAACAAAGTTCTCCTGTAGTGCACAGTTTACGGGCTTACAGCACTAGTACCTCTCTTTTAGTGGTTCCAGGTTTTACTACCAAGATTATAACAGGTTACACGGAGTTTGTTTGGGTTTATAGTATACCTGTTCTTATAAGTTGACTTATAGTCGTGTATAGAACGAAATTATAGGCGCAGTAAAGGCTAAGATGGCCTATAAAAGGGTTGCATAGGTGTAAATACACTTGAGAAAACTTGCTCCAGTAAGTTACACTTAAAATCGCCTACAAGAAGTAATTATAAATCCGCTATAAGTGTCATACGCCAGTAATAGTAATTTATAGACTAAAACCATTTGCACTTGTTACTTGACCTTAAAGGAGTGTTTAAGTCAACTTTATGTGCCAATTATAAGTGAATTAGTTCTACAGTGGTTTATTTTAAGAGTAAGTGTACTTGGTATTATTGTGGACTCTCGAATGCTGGTTTAGTCTTAATTTCTTTAAAAAGGTTTCTTGTAAAACTATTAGTGTCCAAAGATATCTTCGTGAAGTCCATTTAAGAAGACAATTGCTTTTCATATTTCTCGCATCTTTACGGCCATTTTAATTTGTTTTGAGTCATTGGGTTTTTATTAAATTATTACAAAAATGGATATAAACAAATTGAAATATGACCATGATAGTTCGATAAAAGTCACAACTAAAACATTAAAATAATAAACTCTTAGTTATTAAAATTAAGCATAAGACATTTGTATGCGGAACCCTATTTCGTCACAATATGGCGCGACAATGCTGTTAGGACTAATATTATTTTTAAACACCACTTAGTTAATACGCCATGTTCAAAAGGCCAACAAAAATTGAGATGTAAAACACAATATACTTCACCGAAAATACATACGCGTTTGCCGTGCAATCATGTATGCACGTATAATATTACGTGCAAAATACTTGTTTATACTTTTTATATAAAATAGATGAAGTTACTTTTATTTTTATTTTTTTCCACAACTGCACAACTAAACATCAATTCACAAATGTTTGAAGCAGCTAGTAATAGAAGTGCGGAGTACTTTACGAGTCTGCCTGGTTCTATTAGATGCTCATAGTTGGCTTCGCGGGAGCAGATAGTTCTGCGTAGTCCAACTATAAGTGTAAGGTATTGGTCTTAGTGGTGCTCGCCAAGTCTCCTATGAGTGTTTTATTAGCAAAAGTACGCGTATAAAATGGGCCCTTTTCCGTGGTTATAAACTTTTACTAGCCTGTTATAAACCTGGCTCCGGAACCACTACAAGACCACATTTTGTTACTTGGGAAGTACCTATGTTTACACTAAATTGTTTCGTTTATTTTCCTGAAAGTTTTAAGTTCAAGTGTTACAATTGAAATTGTCCATTATAAAAAGTCGACAATAGTGGTGGTGTTTCAGAAAAACTGTTTCTTAAAAGTTCAGGAAGGCCTGAATTTTTTACTAAATCAGTCCCAGGTGGTAGCGGCGACACCGAAATAAAAAAATTGTAACTTGAGATATCACTTTTTCCCGTAATTGCAACGTAAACTATCTTATTTTGTAAATACAATAGGCCATTTCGCATGGTAAATAATTGTATGTGTCAAATCCGATATTAGATACATTGTCAATTACAACGTAATTGATCGTATGTGGTACAAGCGATTAAATATAGAAATTTCTTTACGACGTAATAAATCGTAAATGTTACATAGTACATTTTTTAAAATACAGTTAACAACGTACACAATCGTATCTGTCACATACTTACCATAGTCTTATGTAAATATATAGAAAAAAACAGCATAAAGCGTTAATCATATTCAAATTAAAGTAAACCATTAAAATAACCTACTTATCAATCTGTTTTCCATGTCATTTTCAATTATAGCATACAGGTTTTCTTCTGGGGATAATAATTCAAAAACATCGATTTTTTTCTGTGTCGAACCAAATCATTTTTTTCGTGCGTAAGTATTGTCTCGAGTTGTTTTTTTATTATAATCACTCACTATTAAAAACTTATAAAGTAATACCAACAAAACTAAAAAAAAATCAACAAAATTAAAACGAACGGACGCGCGCGCCCTGCCCGCGTATGTCCTCGCAACAGTCAGATACAACAATTTACGCGGTATGAATATATTACTTACCATTTATTGCGTGAAAAAAAAACTTTGTTTTTTAAGATTTTTTACTTTTAGTTTTTGTAATTGATAGCAACTAATTACTTAGTTTCAAATAGCTTAAAACATGAAAATGGCCAAAATGTTGGTTACGATTGTTTACGTAGGAGCCATCGATGTGCAGTCGCTATTTGGTGAAAAGTAGACTAAGGTAGTGGACTGACTGCTTTTGCTGTCCTTATTGCCTAGTCACTGACTAACCCTTCAGGGATAATAGTAGTGATCAATGTATGCATGTATGTAGGTATGTTATTAACTAAAAGTTTTTTTTTAAATCTTTATTATCGTTAGGGATTTTTGTCTCTTGACATGTCATTCCGTTAAACTACAATATAATCTTAAACCTATTAAAATTCGAGGGAAGATAGAGTCACTCACCACAAAACTTCACTAGAGTTAAAGCAACATCCGAATTTGGGTTGTTAAAATGTCTTGAATAATGCCTATATAGAAACGATTAATATTTAATTTGGTAATGAATGACTCCTTTTCCTTTCGTTTAACGATCCTACTGCTATCTTACGATAACAACCGGGATCAACTTTATGCACCTTAAAAATCAATTTTAGTAATATTTAAAGCAAAATAAATCGCAAGTAGATTTCAAGAAGCTGTAACAATTTAACGGAATTTACATACCGTGTACCGTGCGTTAGAGGCGTCGGTAGCCGAGCGGATAGATGCTCGGGTTGGACGCGACAAATCGTGGTTCAGTCCCCGTAGCCCCGTTAGACACAGCCGTGAACCCACTCCGACACAGACATTTAGATTAACAGGATGGGTTAATAGGACTGTTATTAGTGTGTTAAACGCACATAATATTAATCTTTATTAAAAAAAAACATATTCACATCACGGCCCTTTCCATTTGCTACTATCCTGACTAAGAAGGCGATCTGAGATCGAATTATCGAAGAATCGATTTTACGGGTTAAAAAAAAATCGAATTTTTGAATCAATATGTAGTACTGAATCGATCCAGTGAATCGATATCAAAATAGAAAATCGAATTTCGATTTTTTCAGTTTGTTATGGACCAAAAAATTATTTACAGCTAGTAGAACGTACTCAAACACGTGTACAGAAATAATAGTTTTCCGCTTAATTACTCAAAAACTCACGAGATGGCGGTGTGCTTATTTATCTTCGCCTCTTTTTAATAAATAAAAACAAAAAAAAAAGTTACGTTTGTAATCTTTGATTTGTTGGTATTGTCAATACAAACTCTAAAATAAATCGATTTTTGAGAGATCGGTCTTTAAGAACTCAATTTTTTTGTGAATTGATTTTTTAGATTACGATTGTAATCGATTTAAAAATAGATATTTTTCTAAAAGAATCGCCATCCTTAATCCTAACACACATCCTTTGCTTCACTTAGGTACTCTCATAACATTCTTCATACATGCCCGTCGGTTTAGGGTACTTATCCGAATTCAATACTTTAAAAATGTAATTCCTCAACTCCGTCGGTACATAAGAGTGGAGTGCCGTGGAAGCTAGGAATTGTTGTGAAATTTGCCGCGGAGAAAAGTGGCCGCACTGAGCAAGTCATGAATGGCGCTGGTAACGTATGGCCTTCCTCTGGCGACGCCATTTGTCAAGCCCGCACAGGTGTGGACTTAGCACCGGGCATTGAGGAACACCTCAATGACTCATGTGTGAAATTTATTCGGTATAAGATATACACTTTTAAACTTTCGCGTTCCGATAAAAATAAAACATTTAGACGGGGATTAGCGCTAAATACTTATCGTACATCCTACGCATAGCTTTTAATATCTGACGTTTCTACCGACTGCTGTCGCGATGTAAGACGGTATATGATAATTTATAGGTAGAGCTGTGTGGTGGCGGTTCATCAAAAGAATACTACCAACCCTCTCTTTCCTTGGGTGTCGTAAAAGGCAACGAACAGACTAAAAACAGCACAAACGTACAACAGTAAAGTAAAGTAAAGTAAACAAAAAGTAGC
Organism: Scoparia ambigualis; assembly: GCA_963921215.1. Classification (NCBI taxonomy): domain Eukaryota; kingdom Metazoa; phylum Arthropoda; class Insecta; order Lepidoptera; family Crambidae; genus Scoparia; species Scoparia ambigualis. The sequence goes on from OY992512.1 coordinate 3,654,253, forward strand.
GGCGATAGGCTCATCCATCACCTATGCTGATGCACATGTGCTGTTGTTCAGTATTTTAGTAGGTAGTGATTATCAGTAGTTTAGTTTAATTAATTTGCTTGCTGTGTACACTATTCTTGGAGTATTGTCTTGTCTTATTATCTGATAAATGTAGGTATTTGTGTTCTTGTAGACACTAGAATCTGTCAGTGCACCTATAAGAAATAAATAAACAATATATTTTTTTATAATTAAAAGCAGTTCGTTGGCAAATGTTTCTTTTAAAATATTGAAATGACCCTCTTTATATTAAAGCATTCTTATATGAACTTCAAACACCATTATTTACATCAGAAAAACAACTGGGAACGCTAGTAAATAAATACATCCAAATCTTTATCGTCGATACCCCTGAGTGCAGCCCTATGTTCGGTGTATACCGTAGTATACGGCTACCTTTTTACTTCCGAATGATAAGGTAGAAACGAGCAGAATTGATTCCTCGCTCTGTTTTGTTGTTTCAAAGTAGCGAACGAGCGCTCATTCCGGCTTGGGGCGAACGCTACGACTAATTTTCTGTACAGATTTCGCTGATGTTTTTCGCGTTGGTCGAAAGTAACTCACTCTTTCTTCAGTTCTGTGGACACTGAGATTGGAACTAAGCACTCAATTTCCCAATTGCGTTTGTCAGCGTCATTTAAGTGCTTAATCTTGGCAATGTTTTCCCATTTCCGGTGATTAGCGGCGTTGCCTACAGCAGCCAGACGTACCATAAAAAATAAGTTATTAAGACCCATATTTTACCATGACTGTGGTTTTTGCGTAAAATGGCCAATTTTGTCGTTCTTGATCGCAGAAAAAAATACGTTAACAATTTTGACTTATTGAATAGGTACCTAGTGTAGAATAGCTATTGGCATGGTTCGTAGCAGCCTCGTTTTTTTTTACTTAACTTTTTAATTAAACCCAAAATTGCAGAGAAAGATTTTCATAAAATGCGCGAAGGCACTTTTTTGAGCTCCTAGAATGAACTAAGTAGGTACTTACTGTTCTAAACAAATGAAATAAAATATATACATATATATATTTATATATTTATTACTTATATTATAGTCGTATAGTTCGTAGCAGCCTAGGACTTTTTAGATATTATTGATTTTATATAGAAAAACAATCTTACTCTTAACCAAAAAACCTCGAAAATCGCTTTAAGTTAACTGTGATTATCTCCTATCTACGGTAATATTATTGAGCAAAATTTATACCAGAATAATTGTAAAGAGTAATTGTTACTTCATGAGGAATATTTTTTTTATAATTTTTAAGCATACATTTTTATCCTATTTCGATAAAAACGATAAATACAACTGTGTAGTGTATGACTCACCGCACCTTTGTATTACATGTCATAGCTAATTGATGAACCAGTATTAAATCACACTTAAGGCACTACAGTCGTTTCACTCGACGCTTCTCCCGGTCCCCACATTGCATGGCGACCCTGCCAGTGCTGCCTATTGGCGGCGCTGGGCCAGATGGTTTTTTAAAATTCTAAAGTTAAAATGTGACTAGTTAAATTAATAAGAACAATGTAATATGGTAAAAAAAAGAGACAATGGTGACAAAATAAAATAAAAATAAAAGACAATATTTTTTTTATATAATAATAATAATAATGAACGATGAACTATGTGGAAGCTGACTAAATAAATTATCTATTTAAAAATTATCTATGTGAGTGCTTCGGACTGCTTCGGAAATATCAAGATTTTCTAAATATTATAATGAAGAGGTAAACTAGTAAAAGTATAAGAAGACTACAATACTAAGTTCCTGTAAATTGATTGAAAACAAAGAGAACGATTTGGTGCTGCTGCTGTCGAGAGATGACTGCCGAGAGATGTCAGACGAGATGGTGAAAGAAATTGCTCGGTGCTGGGTGAAGCAGGAGTCTGATGTGGACCAGCCGCGTGAATCAGGCCAGTTTTCCGAAAATATTTTTATTTAAAAATTTAATTCCGCATATTATTTTGCGTAACAGTTTTATAACTTGAATAATATAAAAGTAACTATTCCAAAATGTACTTATTTAAATTCATTGGTAATGTAGTAAGTTTTTTTATAACACGAATAATAAAGTAACATTTTATTTGTAAATGTTTTTTTTTTCAAATTAAGTATTGTTTAATTGAATTAATTGAGTAAAAGCACTTAACAATTTGGTTGTAGAAGAATTTATTTAGTACTTACAGCTCACGATAATGTTTTTATGATTATTAGATTATTTTTTATAATGATTATTAGAGATCTCTAATGCTAAATTTATTAAATTTTAATGTGACTTATTTTCCTTTTACTAAGTACTATGTAGTTTCGCAGACACGTGTCTGTCTGTAGTATTTGACTTCTAAATATATCAATCTAATTATCTTATTGTATGTTTTACATTGGATGTTTTGTGTTGTGCGTTTTTGATATTAGCTATAAAATAAAATAAAATGTAATCGATAGAATACTAAGCACCCTATATGTGTAACAGTTGTTGACGATATGACGATAAATTGATATTTTGTGACTTTAAATAATGGTGGCACTATAAGCACATTAAAAGATTTCAATTTGAATGTTCTAAATTGGTATAAAAGGTTCTAAAATACCAAATGTAAACTAACGAAGGTTAAATCATCCAGAATGATAAAGAAAGTAATATTATAGAGAATAACTATAAAACTTTAATTAAAAAGGTCAGAGAAAATAATTGTACTTTTATTGATTTTATTTCTTGAGATTTTTTTTATTGCTTTGTATTTCAAGATTACCTAAAGATTTTAATTGTTTGCTATTGCTACACATAGTATTAATTTAACTGTGAGAGATTAAGAGAGTATAATTGACTTAGTTATTTATTTACTTAGAAGCAAAAGTTCTTTATTGTTGTAACCTATCTTATTTACAGTGTAATTATGTTGCTGATAATATTTTTTTAGCCACGTCTTCAGAACTAAGTAAGTACCAATAATGTGAATTGTACAAGTATAATTTAAAAACGAAAATTACTGTTACAAATAGTTTTCAATTACATAACGTATTTTGTTTTAACCTATTTCTGTTAATCGAAAAGATGTTACAGTTATCCAGTTCATCCAGTAATACAGTTTTCTTTTTAATCAAAAGTTGACAATGGCCGTATCTACTTAGTAATTATAAAAGTTTATTAATTAGCATTTCTCGCTTCATGTCATATTGTAATAAACAGTTTATTCTAAATTATTTAAATCGAAAGTAAAGTAAAAATTAAGTGTAGTTAAATTACTGCTTGAAACCTGAACTTTCGTTATTTTTGGCTTAATTTACGTAGTAATTTGTTAAAAGATTAAACATTCATGTTTTGTTATAGTGTTGAATATTGGTAAAAGAAGTTTGTTGCATAATTGGGATATTTTTTGTAAAATATAAAAATAAGTGTTAGTAAAAATTTTAGTAATTCTAAATCATTCAAATCATGCACGAGTTCTTAGTATTCAGACAAAGACCACAACATGTTGTAAGTTGGTTTTGTGTTCAATCAAGTCAGCGTAACGCGCTCGAAATTTACACGTTGCAAATGCTGCAGAACGTTAAAATAACAATCTTGTTCCAGGTAATCATTAGTCAACATTTCATTTTAATACTTCGGAAGCATAAGCTTAAGCCGAATCACGAGATAGTAATTGAAAACAAGTTAAATTTAAAATTTTGTATACATATATAGTAAAATTATTGCAGAAGACCATGAGTAATTATTGGTTCATAAGCTTTAAACACATTATTTTAAAACAACAATAGACGACTATTTCATACGTAACTTTTATAAGAAATTTTATTTAGATTTGTGTTTTAAATAGTAATACTTAATAAAAAGTATTTGTACACGTTAATGCAAGCGCACATAGCATTACATTTTAGTAGTAAAGGTATCAACTAGATTAAATAGTACTTATCCGATAAATTTATTAAAAACTAAGTACTTAAATAAAATAAATTAATAAATACAATATTTTGCTAGCAATTTCTGATGGAAAAAGGTAGAGTTTCATTCACAGTATTAAAGAAACTTTTAATTATTTGAGGTGATCTATACCTTTCAATTAGGTTAATTAGGTACATTGTATTGATTAGTTAGCTGGTCTTGTATTTAAATTATATTAATAAGTAAAAAGGTTTTTTTTTAGTATTTGTTTATGTAGATTATTGTAGACTATCGAGAAAGGTAATCGTTTTAAAATTTTTGACATTTAAATAGAACATGACGTACTTAGGTCAACATTAGTTTTATTTAAATTATAAATATGAGACATAGTTTATAAACATTGATTTGATTGATTCTGGTTTCTGGTCATTAGTTCAAACAGAGTGCTAAATATTTCGGATTATTATAGATTATGTTTGGGTGCCATCAGTTATTAATTTACACGACTAATAAACAAGGATTGTTATCACATTCCTGTACCAATTGCGGTATGACCGCGCAAGACGATAGATAAAGGTATCATCGCTAAATACGGATGTAGCAAGAGAGGTATCTATACTTACTCGGAATGATTTCATAAACAATGCGACTCGGATTGCTCCCGATTGTTATGAGTTTCAATGCAATGACGAAAGTAGTATAACTAAAACGAATTATGAGAGAATAAACTATTGGAATAATAGGATGAAGTAGACTAATGGAGAGTAGAGTAAAGTATCTAGACTGTAAGATACGAGGACGAGAAAAATAGGATAAAGATAGGAAGTAAGTAGGTGTATTACCTACACAATCTGTATTAAAAATCTTTTTGTAACAATATGTTGACAATTAGGTACAGATAGGATAGTTTGGAATGTATAAGTAAGGTGTGGAATGTTATATGGATAAAAAGAGTTTGTGATTAATTAGGTTCTTGAGGATGACAATGCGTTTGGACTGATCACCTAAAAGCATTGAAAAATCTTATTTACCTAAGTTTTCTTATTTTGGATTGTTGTTATGTAAATGGTTATGAAAGATATGGACATATAAATAAATAAAAGAGATAGATGAAAGATGATACGGTACACATTAAAAGGTACAGGGTTTATCTAGATGTGAACGAGATTCCTCTTTGAAAACTGTTGGAGACCAAAAGATGTCTTAATTTATGACCCTATAAAAATGGTACATGGAGGGTCAGATCCTTCCATTCGATCATGGTGTAAAGGAAATTTCTCTGTGAGATAAGTTGGAGTCCAATAGAGGCTTAAACCATGACCCCCAAGATAAATGAGTTGTGCGCACAACCCAAACAGGCACTAAGATGCACTGTTTTAAAATATTAATAAATAATAAAATAAAAGTCGACTTTATGTAAATGTACCAAAATAAATAAATAAAAGGGAGCGGCCGCCCCAAATAATAATAAAAAGTACCTAATAAATAATATATATTATATTATAATTATGAAAAGGTGTACCGATGAATAATGTGATGACTAGTCTATGAAAGAAATAAAATATAGTACGAGATGAATAAAAGTGTGCACACGATGTTATGTAAAGTGAATAATATAAGTGGAAAATGTAAGGTACCTTACCAAACTATAAAATTACGAAAATGAAAACTACGAGTAAAATGAGAGTTTTCTAAAATACACAAGTACGTCAAGTAGAAGCATTATGTAGGTATGACATTAAAATAAATAAATAAAAAGTAAAGGACTATTGTGAAATATTAAGAATTTTTTTTAAACACATTACTTATTAGGTGAAATGCTAGGAGAATTATAAAGCTCCGTGTCATTTATATTAGAAAATGAAAGACGTCGGAATAGGAGTTTTTATTAAGTGTTTTGAAAATCGTCAACAACTGGGTAAAAAAAAAAAAACTGTCTCATATTGTAGCCAATAATAGAATTTACGTTTTTCAGTATTAATATTGAACAATAAAGAAATTTATTATTTTTTGTTTACTAATTATTATTAAATAAACAATGATATTTTTTCTATTATATTATTAAGACAATTGGTTAACTTTTAATTTAAGAAAATATTAGGTTGTTAAAAATAAAGAATAGTTTGTAGTAGTTTAGTAGTTAGTTAGTTTAATAGCAATGTAAAGAAATAGTAAGCCGAAAAATAGAAAGAACAAGATAGACTTCAGTTTTGTTTCATATTTTTAGTTATTTTATATGTTTGTTATGTATGTTCTGTGAAAAATTTATTGGACATTAGTTCTCATTGTAATATAAGTACTTAATTACTTATAATATATAATTTTAATGTTGATTCAAAAATTTTTAAAATTAATTAGTATCAAAATGTATTTAATTATATCGATAAAAACAGGTTTGGTAGGAATTGTATTCGATTCGTTTTATAATTTTGTAAGTACTTGGGTTTATTTTAAATGTAAATTGTTGACATCCGGAGATATAAGTATATTTTATGGTAAATCATACCTATAACAACTTTACCTACAGATTTAGATTATATTCTTTATGGTTTTAATATATATTTTTGGTTATCATATTAAGCGTATATTTTGGTTTGTTAAACTATGTAGTTTTCTATTATTTCTTTTAATGTAAATTATTATTATGTTGATATGGAAATTTTAGTCAAAGAAAGTAAATAGTATTGTATTGTAATAAACATGAAAATTACTTTTAATTTTAAACTGTGAGGTATTTATATATATAAAAAGATATATTTACTTATATTTTTTTTTTCTAAAAAACGGAGGAGGTGTAGTGTATGACTCACCGCACCTTTGCATTACATGTCATAGCTAATTGATGAACCAGTATTAAATCACACTTAAGGCACTACAGTCGTTTCACTCGACGCTTCTCCCGGTCCCCACATTGCAACTGCAAAATTACTACAAAATACGATGCGCCGGCCGTCCGAACTCGCAGATTGGAGATTTGTAATAGGGCTCAGAAGATATTACTTAAGTTATTTCTTCTGCCCACTTATTATATTATTACATTCATATGGATTTGAGTACAAGTAATGTTGTCACAACTTGTTATAACATAGATCTTGTTGGTGATTTAATAAATAAAATAAAAAAATGTGAACAGTTACATTTTTGACAAAAAGCTATACCTCCTTCCTTCCTTAGATTATTTGCTCTATGGAGTTTTCAGTGATGGAATTAGCATTTGTGTCAAACTCAAACTTTCCTTATTTAGACCCCATTTCACCAATATCAAAATTACACGAGAATAGCTACCCGAGTATAAATTTACTACATAGATTTATCATACGTATAACTTGTATTTCATTTCACCACGCTAATGTAAGAATAAGTTACTCTCGCATAGTTACTGTGCTATTGAACGAACATATGCGGATCGAACGAATGAGCGTATTAACCACCAAAGTATAGTTGCAGTTTATCTCGTATGAGAGCAAAGGCGCTTTACACTTTTTTATTTTCTGGCGTAACATTGTTTGTTTGACGTGACGTTTCTGAAGATGGCATCAGAAAAATGTTGTTGTTGTCAATCTTCTAAGTAATTTGTTTTTTCCATAAACCATCTCGGCCGTGGGTCTAAAATAATCTTCATCACTGCTATCAGATTCGTCTATCAACAATCTCAAACGACGCGGCATTTATTATTTACAATATTAATTTGAAGGCTGCTTTAAATGACATTAGTGACATTATTATCTTAAGAATAGGGGCTAACACGGCCAAAATTGGCGGTATAAGAATTTACTCTAGTGTAGTGACTTTATCATTAGCTTAGGCGTTGGTGAAACGTAAAGTTCATTTACACGCGTGTAAATAAGGTTTTATTCTTAGAATAAGACTTATACTACTTTGGTGAAATCCACCCTTAATAAACTTAAAATAAGCATTTTGAATCGTCTAAATTTATTTGGATGGATGGGCAGAACTGCCATTCAGGAACTCTTTTAGCTGTGGAGAAGAACGGGCGCAAGAAACTCTACAGATTTATAATAATATAGAAGTAACGACATTTACAAAACAATATGTCGTTACCAAATTACACAATATACAAATTACTAATATGTTATGTTAATAATGTTAATGTTAATACAAATAACTAATGTGTTTATTGATAGCCCATTTGCGGGATGATATACCAAATATTTAGTTAATTAAACTTATAAATCATTATCATCATCCTACTAATATTATAAACGCGAAAGTTTGGAAGTATGGATGGATGTTTGTTACTCTTTCACGTAAAAACTACTGAATGGATTTGGATGAAATTCTGCATACAGATAGTTTATAACCTGGATTAACACATAGGATACTTCTTATCCCGTTATTCCCACAGGAACGGGAACCACGCGGGTGAAACCGCGAGCGGCGGCTAGTCAGCATATAAACGTTCCACTGCTGGGCACATACCCTCCCATATGGACAACAGCTATGCGATTCTCTAAGCGACACAGACGCTGCGCGCATGGCTGTGATCTGCTGTCCCTTTCCAATTCTATAAATATGAAAGAGACAGAGTCAATTCCCAGCGCTGCGGCAACCACTTACTCGTGGAAATTTTCAGACACAGAAATTGGCGCAACTGTCAACGTCGAATTTGACAGAATTGAGCATAGACAACGCGATATTTTGCGATCACGACTCATAAAATGTACCACAGAACCGAAATAATCGACTTTGTTCATACTAAAGTAGTCTGTAAGTCTATGACGACACGGTACAAAGTCAAGTGTGTCTTTGTAGGTGCGGTCTCATGCGACCGCTTAGGGTTTGAGAGGTCTTAGAGAATTGCACTGCAGCACATGTGGAGATTGGCCCTAACCTACCACGCTGGCGTGTTGGTGGGTATACTCTGCAGATAGCTGACAAAAAAGGTGAAATAGCCACTCACCTTCTCACACCAAAGCATAATGAACCGACAGTAAAACATATCCGTTATAGTTCACATAAAGTCCGCACGATAAAGCAGTAGAAATCGGACGGCGAGCGCGAATTGGCCATAACAGGTAGTCTAACCATATTATGACTAGAGGCGATACCGCCAAGCTATTTTTGCGCACTGATTTGCGGCCGCAAGATCCACAATCGCTAGGATCACTCACAATCATAACCTTGATATTTAGATCATGTAAAATTTCTAACACTAGTAGACTAAAACATCGTTATTTATAGAAATATACCTAGATAGGTTATTTGTTTCGGGTTAATTGGTTAGATAGGTAATTTTTTTTGGGCGTTTGCAGACCATGGGCTGCAAGCTGCAACTCAGTGCTCAAAAACCGTTTGCAGCCCATGTGCCGATACTTAGTGCTCAAGAACTTGCTTCGCGAATAGCGAATACATCTCTAGTTATAATACCTGAATGATTCTAACGCCAATAGTCGCGATAGCATCGCCCGCCATTGTGCAGGTACAGTCGGATGCAATTTACAGCGACAATGCCATTGGCGCGGCCCGTGTAACAGTAGGTACCTACTACAGCCCGTGTAACAGTAGGTACCTACTACAGCCCGTGTAACAGTAGGTACCTACTACAGTCTACTATACGATTTGATTATTCTGCATGTGGTGACATCGTATGAAGTGAAACTGTATGATTTCAATTTACTTCAATGATAATTATCATTATTACTTTTTTATAAAAGAAGGAGGCAATCGAGCAGGCGGGTCACCTGATGGAGAATAATCACCGCCGCCCTTGGACACCTGCAAACAAGGAATAGGGTTAAGGTAGGAATAGGAATTGTGAGAGGGGGAGAGGATGGGCCTCCGGAACCCTCACTGGCCGGACGAAACACAACAGTACCAAGTGCCATTATTTGACACCGGATATTCGTGAGAGGGTGGTATTACGCCGGGCTAGCCGGTCCAATACATGCTGCAACGCAGCGTGGCTCTACCACTCAGTCAGTGGCACTCATTTAGCACCACCCAGGGATCACGTGTAGGGTTTCAAGGGTAAGTGCATTGAAAAATCTGAAAACGCCCTTTTCCGCACCTGGGAAGTAAACCCGGATATCGAGTCAAACGCCAGATAACTCGGCATTTACCTACTCCATTAAACATACAATGTACAGTACAGTGAGACAGACAGCCGTGAGAAACATTAAGCTGCGATCACAATAGCAAAGGCACAAACATCTCGGGCGGCGAGTGTATCTACAGAGGCACGTCGAGCCGTTTTCGGGAGTATTGCGGTTGCGAGTAACGATGCAAGTGTGCCTTTCCATTAACAAACGCAATTGGGGAGCGGCGGCGGCTCATTTTGCATCTCGAATACGTCCCTGTATCATAATTATTACAATCTTTATAAAACCGTGTCGTGTATAGTTTTGCCAGATGGTATCCAAAAGAGGACATGTCCTCTTTTTCCATGTTTTGTCCTCCCGTCCTCCCTTACCTACTGTAAGTCCTCCTTTTTGCTAAACGTCTAAGTGCTAAAACATTGAATGTTTCTCAGAACTGCTCAAGATCTGCGAGTTTATTTTTGTACTTACGAGTATAAGCGCACATAAGCGCAAATGTGGAAAGAGTTGTTTCATTGATTGAAGCAAAGAGAGGAACAGACAACGTGTGCAGTCAATTAAATCTTTAATTCTTGCTCAATACAACTTCAAAAACATGACAAGTGAAGATTTTCATAATTATTTGTTAAAAAACCAATAACTACTTGCAAAAATTGGAAGCTTAGCAAAATATGAATAAAATAAAGTAAAATAATATAAATAAAACTTTTAATTTTGCTCCTTTTTTCTCCTTTTTTACAGAAAATCCTCCTTTTTTGACCCATCTGTCCTACTTGGTCAAATTATTATCTGACAACCCTAGTCGTGTAGCGTATGCGGTGAAATAATAAAACCACACGATCTCTTCCCTTGGGTGTCGTAAAAGACGACTAACGGACTAAAGTCTGCACATACATCCAACAGCTTAGAGCGGCGATGGGCTCACCACCTGTCACGCTGAGCAAATTTGCAGTCGCTATTTGGTGAAAAGTGAACTATGGCAGAGGACTGCTTTTGCGGTCCTCATTGCCCTTATACTTGGCAGCTTTGTCCGGTTGTTCTCATTGGACACTGGTCCAGCCAGCCGCGTAGGACGTGGGAACTGGCTAGGCGCCCGGACGAGTTCCGAGAAGTGAGTGTGCTTACTACTCCGCGACCAAGGTGGACACTTGGGAGTTGACTTTAGAGTCGACGACCCGAGCAGTGGCAACTGCGAGTTGTGCCCTTCGTGCAACGAGAAGTGAGCGTGCTTAATTGCTCCGGTTACCTATCTGGACAATAGGCAGTGAACTACACGTGTTCCCGGGGAGACTCTCCCGAGACACTAGTCTTATGAGCACGCTTCGGCGGGCACTGATTTGGCGTCAAGACCTAACGCAGATGGTCTCCTGCGCAAGTATTTTGCTGGCGCACGGACGTCTGGCACTTCTTGCATAACCTAACGGTTGGTCTCGAGGTGCCAGTACAAATAACACTTAGTGATGTAAGGAGAGGGGTCCTCATTGCCTAGTCTCTGACTAACCCTTCGGGGACTACTATATATAGTCGAGACTAAATGTATGTATGTATGTACAATCTAACTAAAAATGTATTGCCACGAATGTATGTTCGCGCGTCACTTGGGATGGCATAATTTTAGGTTTATTTTTTTGTTGTGTTTGTTATTGACAGGACAACGTGTATATGAAAAAAAATTATTCGGATGCGGGTCGCTAGTCATGATATAAACATTCAATTCCATACATTATGTTAAACTTTACTCGATCAAAACATGTGAAACAGCTGGTGAGATGAGTTAGACTGGTCCTCCGTTACAATTTCTGAAAGTTTTTTTATAGTATTTTTCAGGAGACAATCGAGCAGGCGGGTTACCTTAGGGAAAGTAATCACCGCCGCCCATGGACACCCGCAAATCAGAGGAGTCGCAGATGCGTTGGCGGTCTTGAGGAGTAGGAATTGTGAGTGGGGGAGGGGCAAGAGATAGACCTCCGAGACTTTCATCACTCACCGGACGAAACACAACAGCAACGAGTTGTTGTTTCACACCGATATTCCGTAAAACTGTGGTATTACGCCGGGTGAGCCGGCCCAATTCGTGTTGCAACGCAGAGTGACTCTACCACTCAGACAGTGTCACTCATTTAGCACCACCCAGTGGTTACGTGTAGAGTCTCAAGGGTAATCGCGAGTGACTTTCACCACCAAAGTTTAATGCAATCGTTGGTTTTCTCGTGACCTAGACCAAACGCTCGGTGCTAAGAGTTAACAAACTTACAAATACATATTAATGTGACAACCGCTGCGTCTGGCGATTATTGCTTTCGATAATACGCCGAATAAAGTGGCACTGGAGAATATTCACGGCTAATAACTCCGCAGTTATTAGGGGTCGCGTTATCTTTGTCGTTTGCGCTTCGTGTACCGCGCTTAATTCACCTGCTTTAAAGCCTCAATAATACTAGTGCGTTGTATTTGTCATGCTATTATGGTACCGAAGTATTTGTGAAGTTATGTCAGGTATGACAACGTTACAGTTGAGGTTTTTGTGTTATGGAATCAGCATATTTGCATAGTCATCAGTCTATAAACTAGACGAAATAGAAATATCATTTATTTGCGTTAGAATAAGGTACACAGTAGATGTTCGTAGCAAATTATATAAAATCTGCCTATTCAGCTATTACAAACAGCATGCAAATATCTTTAATAATACATTAAAATTAAAATCAAATTAATGTCAAAGTATGAAAATTCAATTATCGTATTTAATTTAAATTAAAAAATAACAGGCTTTCCCAATTTTTTTAAAAATTCATATTTAAATTCATTTATTTACAATTCACTTCGGGTATGCTCTTGCATTCTTCTCACCTGATGGTAAGTGACGATAAAACAGTGAAAGCGCGCTTCACCCAGAATCCTCAACCACTGAGGAGCTGGCTTTCTTTCAATACCAAAAGAATAACAAAAGAAAAAAATAATGTTTTCCTTGACCTTTGCTCTTTACTGCTTGCACACGGCGTTTGACAAAGTCAGTTGTCACAGTGGCCATTAAGTATACACAGTTGTATTAGCATATCCATTCGTGCAAAGTATAGGTAATCAAAATCAAACTGTCCCCGGCATCCGAAGTACCAGAGAACTCGCCGCAATACCAGGGGGATACCAAAAGAAAAAATCTCATCCTCGCCCGGCGTAATACCACCCTCTCACGAATATCCGGCGTGAAATAATGGCACTTGGTGCTGTTGTGTTTCGTCGGGCCAGTGAGGGTTCCGGAGGCCCATTCCCCCCCTCCCCTCTCACAATTCCTATTCCTTCCTTAACCCTATTCCATCCTTAAAGGACGGCAACGCGCCTACATTTCCTCTGGTTTTGTGGGTGTCCATGGGCGGCGGTGATTACTCTCCATCAGGTGACCTGCCTGATGGAAAGTAATCACCGCTACTTCTAATAATATAGATAACAAACTTAAAAAAATGTCTCCTGTAAAATTTGCTCATTGGTCGTTTGGCCATTCTAGCACTAAGGCGGCGATTTGATATTAGATCATTAGGTCGATAATTCATTTAGTCTAAGAATCATTACGTCTAAAGTCAATAGGTCGATAGTTTATTTGGTTAATGGATGACTAAATCAACAGTCTGTATAATGATGGATCATATAAGTAAGGCATATATTATTGCCTTAAAAAATATTTTCATGAGGATTTCAAGTGTATGCCATATACCTATGAAATAAAGGATTATTCTACTCTATATTTATTTTTTGACATCATACGATCTTATTTAGTTTGACGTCTGGCCAACGAAAGCTGAGCCGGAGTTTCTCCCGTGTTATTTTAGCAACAACACGTGTTGTGAGACTCCATTTTATTTCTAACTACCGTACAAAACTAAAAATAGGTACTTTAAAAATTAAAACACTTGATATTGGCTTAATGCTACACGCGATAGCCATTAATTAAGATATAATAATAAAAGCTGAGCCTCGTAGTTATTTGATTGGCAACACTTTGTCTCTATGTGTGTCTATCTGAGGTGTCATGTCGTATGTCAAATTGAAAATTTTCTGAGAAAATTGCAGCTGTATGAGTGGCCCTGTGTTACCCAGTCATAATTTTGGAATTTGCCACGTTTTTCCTGGTTCAGCTTTCGTTAGCCAGACCTATCTTCGTTTTGATTTTTTACGAACCTTTATATTTAACTTGCAGTGTTACGAACCTTGCAAGTTAAATAATTAGTTTTATATCTTAGATGTTGAAGTTGACCCACTTTCCAATGTCCAAAATACTTAAATTTGGTACACATAATATATATACCCGATAACAATGCGATAATAGGTGTCTTGAGCTGGTATGATGTTGGAGCCGGAAACTAGCCAAAGGAACTACGTTTGTGATAAAACATTGCAACCCCATCGTGTGATTTGGCTTAATGACAAGTACTCTGATCGTTGATGGTATTCCGGGGTCAGATGATGAAACCGGAAAGTGGCAACAGGAACCCTGTAATAAAACATTGCGGCTTGTTTTATTTATCTTGACAAGTACTCTGATCGTAGATGGTACCCAGAGTATAACCACGAACGCCAAGCGCTTAAGATTCGGATTCTGGGTATCTTTAGTATCTCCTGGCTCGACATAATGTTTATTTTATTGTTTATTTAACTCTGAGGCAGTACAAAGTTCGCAGGGTCAGCTAGTTAATAAATAAATTAAAGGACATCATTGATATCTGACCGTTTAATTTTCGACCTATTGATGCATTTACCAATTGGATGTTGCACTTTTTAAACTGACGACCATATGATTTATGTTCCTTTTGAACTGTAAAGTTTTCGACATCTGACCATTTAGTTTTCGACGTAATGATGCATTTACCATTTCAATATTTTACCTTTTTTACTATTGATCAATTGATCAATGTACCTTTTAAACTTTCACCCATTCGTCATCGACCTATTAATGTTTCACCATTTGATTTTCGATGAATAATAGTAAACCCGTTTTGAAAGCGTTGATCAACGCTCTAGATCGAACTTTTCATACGGCATTTAGACAAAGTCATACGTCACAGTGGCCATAATATACACAGTTATATTAGCATATCAGCCTGTGCAAGGTATGGGCAATCAAAGCGTGGGCGGGAGTAATTTGGTCGGCCGTGTTAGCACGCCCTCGCCCGGCGGCGGCGGGGGAACTTACAACCGTACTATTTAATTTGTCCGGACATTCCGGGATTAAGCCGACGTTTTCTGTACGTATGCTTACTTACTTACTTATACGGCCGAAATTAGTAACCAATGTATGTGTTGTTCTGTATTGATAGTTAGAAGTTTGACATAATTTGTACAGGACGGCTCGATGTTTGACTTATACCTACTTGTACGCATTGCGAAAATAACAAGGTATTTGGGACCCTATTAGGAATTTCACGTTTGTCGTCCATAAATTCACTGTTACTCGACGAATTTGTTACCTTTGCGGGGTTTGCACTATGGGGCGTTGAATGAAGTCATTTAAGATAAAATGTTTACTAGAAAAAAATCAACCAGTCTCAGGAAGCTCGAATGACTCGATAAGAGTAGACTTCTCAGTGACGTAATAGCGCTAGCTCACAGCGTAAATCACAAACTACGAGAAAAATTCAACGAGTTTTCTGGGGTCTCGGTAGCTCAGCGGTTAGAGCAGTGGACCGGCAATCCAAAGGTCATGCGTTCGAATCCCATTCGAGCTTCCTGAGACTAGTTGATTTTATTTTTAGTAAACATATTATCCTGTATCTATAACTATAGCATTGTGAATGCAAAATTTCAATGACGAAGTAATTTAATTGTGCATAACACACAACACAAGTTGGATGTATGTGCAGTGCAGTCTTTAGTCCGTTAGTCGCCTTTTACGACACCCAAGGGAAGAGAGGGGGTGGTAGTATTCTTTCACCGCTACGACGGTTAATACCGTGTCACCGGTTGGGCTGATGAGTTTTAACTCGGTGCTTGCTGTTCGTGGTCTCCAACTTATCGAGGTTTCTAGTGGGTAGGCCACCCATCTCGGCGTCGAGCATAAAAATAGACTAATGAGTCTAACCACTCGACCACGGAAGTCATCGCAAACCATGAAACATGTACTTTTTAATTATTACCAAAGTACTTAAGTTTTGTGTTACGTTTGCAATCAAATATTTGAAAACCTAAAGAAGGTAACCAAACATTAATGTTAACATTTATAGAGGTAGATACTGTTTACTCTAAACCTATTATTACACCTTGTGTTCCGGAAAGTGATTTAGATTTTTAAATACCACCTCTAAGGTGGCAATCATCTGTACGGCCCACCGCGCCGTAGCAACACCAGAAATGTCACTCAAGCGTTACCGACCCTGTAAAATCCACGATTGATGACTGACTGGTTTTCTTTATCATGTTTTTTATACCTAAAACAAAAAAAAAACTAGTTTTTCTCATCAACACTAAAACGGCATTACACACAGGGAACGCTTAAACAAAAGCTGTAAAAACAAGCCACTACTCCGTATCTCTTTATTCAATTCATTATAAACGTGGCAACCAATAAAACTCAGTATTTACGTCAACGTGACCGCACTTATGTACTCTATACGGTGGTAATAAGGTATAAATTGCTCTGAAACCTCCATTCCGTGGATGTAATACGTAGCTTTACGAGTGTTTCGAAATAGAGGCATCTAGCGTAAACGGTTGCTGCCGACGTCATAAGATAAATCGTAAACAGGGGGGACTTAAGTACCCGTAATACAAGTTACACTAAAATGATAGATACAGGCAAATGCTGGCGTCGGTTATAACAAATACACGCCTTTAAACTTGTTATTAATACGGTGTACGGAGAGACGGGGGTAAGGGACGGAGGTAGTTAAGTTTGATGTCAGAGTAAGATTAACACTTTTGTCCTCCTTAACGGGATTTTATAAAGCTGGTAAACAGTACCAGGTATCCGATGCACGGTCAGTCCAAGAAAGATCTATGAAGCTTATTAGAACACGTTGACATTCCTTTACTTACAATAATAATTATTCCACTCGCACAACAATTATTTCGGCCACGTTAAGCTTCCCTCGAAACTTGATTTTATTGTTAAACTAGGATTGGTTAAACAGTTATTTCTATACAGGGTTCATTTATAAATAACTGTTTTTCTAAATTGATTTCAGTCTGGGTGTTTTCTTTGTATAATAAGTATGTTTTCTATGTATAATAAGACCGGAAATTTAACCTGGGACCTCAGCTCGTCGTTTGCATTCCATATGGTCACCTCCTCCTATACCTTCTTGTAGCAACAATGAAGAGCTCGCGATATTTACACGTCGGTTCTGGCGTCGCTATCTCTGAGAGCCCGTTCGATTCCCGATCGGGTCAATTTAGAAATAGGTAACTGTTTTTCGAAAATGGTTTCGGGTCTGGGAGTTGAAAAGATGGCAAAATGGCATTCACGTTTGTAGGTACTTATAAAAAGTTGTAATCTATATGACTTAAACATTGTACGAAAGAGGTTCCTAACCTGTAGCGAAAATAGTAATTCCAATATTTTTTCATACACCTAGCATTTATTTATTTATTTATTTTATTGAAAATAAACTGTACCTGAACTTGACGTCGCACGGTCTCTCAATTGAATTTTAAACTTTTTTAAGACGGCGATCGGATGTGGAAATAATAGACAATACCGTATATTTAAATGTTATATGAAAGAATATAACATAGCCATTTTAATATTTTTTCATACCTAAACTTTAGAATTGACGTGAGCTTAACGACGCGCGGCCACTAGTTCAATATTGAAACTTTCATAAGTCCCCAATTTCTGTTTTATACGTAGGTACATATATTTGCGTAAATATGAAAAGAGAGATATTTCAAACCTGAGCAAATACCATTTACATTGCGTTTTTTCATACGCCTATCTATAGATATAAAAATAAATAGCTGTGCGTTTGTCTCGCTAAAACTCGAGAATGGCTGAACCGATTTGGCTAATTTCGATTTTGAAATATTTGTGGAAGCTCAGGCAAGCCATAAACGGTGAAAAACATAAATAATAAGTAACGGAAAATACTAAAAACGAACAATTTAATTTCCAGTACAAAATGTTCCAAGCTGACATTTGATGTCTTTTGTCTTTTTCAAAATAAAAAATCGACACTTGGTAGTCAAATATTAGGTGCGTTCAGAAATTTGTCTGTTTCTTATCAGCTGTAGTATGAGGTCCGATCTCATTGGTTTGTTTTGTTGAAATACAAAACAGTTCTGTTTCAGAAATAAAAAAGTCTAAAAGTGACAGTTGGTTGTCGAAAAAAGAAAATAAATACTTACATAAATAAATTTCAAGACTATTAATAAAATCAGTTTGCTAGTGCGCGAGAATTTTATATTGTCACTTGGTTGTCAAATGTTTATAGGTGCGTTCAGAAATTCCGATCCGATCTCTTTGGTATCTGTTTCAGAATTAAAAAAAGTGTAAAAGTGGACTTCTTGGCGGGAAAGTAAAGCGTCATGCCTGCAGTTTTGTTTTATTTTCTATAATTTGTGTTTCGTCGAATATTAATGTGTAATAATGGCAAATTAATAACTGTTAAGTGTTCGTGAACGTGCATGAGTTTTGGCAAATAAAACAAAACCGTGCAACATCACTGTTCTCGCCAAAGCCGGGACGCCCATTCGAATCATGCCGCCATCTGTGAGGCGGTTGACTCAGCGGTTGTTGACGACCGCGTCCGCCTATCTGCCGCGGCGCCACCGCTGCGCGACCCGCGGCCGCTCGCTTCGTGAGCAGACCGCCTCTCTCGTCAGCTAGCTACCGCGCGCGCACGCAACGGCCTGACCGTGAAAGTTGATAGTGACCCTGAACCTTAAGTGAAGAGAACGCCTGAATGCCTATTGTTTAGTGTAGTGACTGTGCGCCAGGAAACCAACCTACCTCGCCGCCCGTGGTCAGCTCGTCTCCCGGTTCCTGTGACTCATCATCCCTGTAAGTACTTCACTATCCATACCTACCCAGCCCACCACCTTCTTTACTCTGCTGTATTTGGCGGTGTCTTCTGACCCGCGAATACATTTTTGGTCCAATCGAGCGCGGAATAACCGCTAAGGTTCAGCCCTAATCAGAACCTAACTTTATTTTAATTTTCAATTTTAATACAGTCCGCTAAAAATAATTGTTTCCGCCCATAATCTTATTCTATTTCTAAATCTTATATCGAATTCGTGCCATCATTTCTAAATTCATTTGTTCACGTAACTTTACCCTGCCCCAATAAAAATTTCGTCAGGTAGTCGTGAATCATTTGTGTGAGGATTACGACTACGCAGCATACAAAATTATGTTAACGCAATTATTTCTGCACGTTGTTTTAATGTTGATTTCGTGTATGCATCCGATTGTCTGATCACAGATCTATGTGTAGGGACCTATACGATCGTTGTCTAATGATACATTGTGCGGTAACTTAGTAGTTAAATTATTACGTTACGTATGGTATTATAACCAGTGGTCGGAGTAGGTATATTGAATTAAGGTCACTGACATCAAACGTATATGTTAATATGGATACTCCTCCGAGTTTCCGGATTATTATGATAAAAATACCGAAACATCGAAATTATTACATGAAACTAGTTAAAAATGTATCAATACTCTCAACGCTATGCTGCTAGTGGCGCTGGTCTCCATCTCTAATGTTGGCCGTATCCATTGTCTCAATCTCGCAAAAGAAAAGAAATCACGTCTTAAATTATTATTAGTGATTTTTTTTTGTTAATCTTTAAATATCTTGGAAACGGTGCGTCCTACGCTAAAATGGACGAAATTTTGTCCCCCCTTTATAAAACCCCCGTCTAACGCTAACCAACCATCACGATGGTACAATTATTAATAATTGTACCATCGTGATGGTACAATTATTAATAATTGTCGCTTTTTAATAATTATTTAGGGTAAGTAACGATTAACTAGTTAACGATTTACTAGAATATCTTGGAAACGGTGCGTCCTACGCTAAAATGGACGAAATTTTGTCCCCCCTTTATAAAACCCCCGTCTAACGCTAACCAACCATCACGATGGTACAATTATTAATAATTGTACCATCGTGATGGTACAATTATTAATAATTGTCGCTTTTTAATAATTATTTAGGGTAAGTAACGATTAACTAGTTTAGGAAATGTAGTTTATAGATTTGTTGGGCTTATTTCCCCTTTGGAACTCATTGACTCACTTGGCCGCACATTTGGTCGTTGATTGTAGAGGTTAAGTCACTCTCACACAGGCCGGTCAACGGATAGGTGACCAAAGCTTTATTGTTTCGACCTGTTGGCTAATGTTGAGCCGGCTCTTTGGCCTAAATAAAAGTGTAAGGCCTAAGTAAAAAATCAAAATGTAGAACTTGTAACCGATGAGGATTAAAAATAATTATTTTTAATAAAACTGTAATAATGATTATTTGTATTAACAATAAACAATTTTGTTTGCTTACATATGGTTTTTTATTTTATTACTCTATTTACCAAATTTTTGGAAACTCCGGTACATTCCGGAATAAATGCATGTCCATGTTATGATATCATGACGCAAGTATCTAAAATCAATATACCTACTCCGACCACTGATTATAACAAGAGATGGTATTGTTATTTTTCCCGTTTTAGTTTTTAATGAATTTTTTATGTTCTTGTCGTGTTAAATCGGCTCAGATCTCGTGCATGCTCACCACGCGTGCCAAGTAGCGTGCTTTATTTTTTCGCTCGTGTTAATTTTATACATTTTTTTTGTTTTTAATTTTTGCCTTTGCAATCGGCTCATTTTTGTGCGTGCTCACCACATGAGCATAGTGCTTCTACACACGTTTGCCCACTTGTGGGACACAGACAGAGTGTCCCAATTTTTTTAATTAAGTTTTTATTATTTGTTTATTTTTATTTTTTTTGCGACCGACTCATTTTTCGCGCTAGTGTCCGCTACAGGTCTGCCCGACTGTGAGCGCCTTGCCCAATAGTGGGCTACGGATAACGTGATTTTTTTTTGATGTTTTGTTTGTTTTTTGTTTTGCGGTCGGCTAACATTACGTACGCGCGTTCAATAAACACAGACATACACATACACATGCGTTTGCCCACCCGTGGGCCATATACAAGGCGTCCCAACTTAGTTTTGCTTTCTTTATTGTTGCGTTAATTTTGGCCCATTTGCCATTACCTTAGTAAACAATTACGTCCAGCCCAACTATAGAATATATACAGGGTGTTGTCCTTTTTACTGCCTTTAAATTTTAAACTTTCATTCATCGCGATGCCGACCAAGTCACAAGCCGCTATTTTTAGGGAGACAGTTAAGGCCATACTTCAGCTCCTTGAGATAGGGTCACAAATTATTGCTGGCGGCACCACACATTCCATATTGGAGTTTAACGTGCGTTTCGCACAGATACAAGGCGTGAAAGACAGGATGGACGCAGTGTATTATAGTATTCTTGACGAGGAGGACCTGGACGAGAAGACCGAGAAGGCATACACTGAGAACCACACAAAGGCCTCCGGGGCGTACCTGGGGATACTTATGGCTAGGGAGAAAATCTCACCCTCTTCCACGTCATCCCCAACCCATAGCGCTCAGCCCAGTTTCGGCGTCAATACGCCTACAGCCGTCCTCCCCAAGATAGCGCTGCCCAGGTTCAGCTCAAAAGTGCAGGACTGGCCCTCCTTTATTGCACTATTCAGGAGTTGGACTGACGACATGGCGACCTTGTCGGAAGCAGTCAAGCTCCACTATCTCTTCTCAAGCCTCAGCGGTGAGGCATTAAGCATGGTGTCCCACCTAAAGGTCACCAATGAAAATTTTGCCGTGGCCATGGACATCCTCACCAAGCGGTACGAGAACCGCCGGGTTCCCATTGATAGTTTTGTGGACATCATCCTGGGGCTGCCAAGCATCCATACGCGCTCGAACATCCGCACACTGTTCCTCACGCCGCTCATATCGGCTCAGTGTGCCCTCAACAATTTAGATTTGCCCATCGGAGACGATTACGTGTTTGTGTCAATAGTGGTGCGGAAGCTCAAGGGCGAGCTCCGCACGCTATTTGAACGCAGGCACGGGTCTAGTAACACCCTGCCCACGTTAAGGGACCTTATCTCCTACCTCGAGGAGCACGCGCGCTGTGTGGAGACAGAGTTCTCCAACATAGCCATGGCTCAACCCATTCAGCCCCAGCCCGGCCCTTCTCGTAGCCGCGCGCCTCCTCAGTTGCCCCATCGCACTTATGCTCAGATGGCTCAGCAACAACCCGACCATTACCGTGGCCGTTCCTCAGCTCCATCGCCTCACCGCGCCTATGATCAGCCTACTCACCAACCGTTCCACCCAGCGCAGCAAATGCGTCACCGCCCATCCACCTCCCCGGCTCGCAAACAGCCCTTCCCCGTCTACTCGGCTTTCCAGCAAAGCTGCTCCTCATCATCGTCCTCGTCCTCTTCCTCACGCTCGACGTCCTACTGTCCCTATTGTGCCACTAGGGGACATAGGCTCATGACGTGCAGATGGTACAATGCCCAGCCAACGCAGGGCCGTTGGGACTTTGTACAGGCACACGAGCGCTGCCAGCGTTGTCTCGGCCCTCACTACGAGAGCGAGTGCAGGTCAAGGGGGGCATGCAAGGACTGTGGGAGCTCCAACCACCACACGTCCCTGCATCGACCAGACGACCCAACGCACTCAGCTCATTCGTCTGTACATATACCCCCACCACAGCTGAGGGAGCACTCGAGGGAGCACCCCAGAAACAGCAGGCGGCACGAACCCGCACATGCCAAACAGGCGCAACCCAGCTCTGCTCACAGAGCCAGTTCGCCCAGGTCCGGTTCGCCAGGTAGGCCCCGCGAACGCCGCCAGCAATTATGACTCCCAACTATCACGGAGCACCCTAGCGAAGAAGTAAATTCAGACCATGCCCTTTTAGCCCATGCCCCTTTAGCCCATGCCCAGTCAACCCATGCCCACACAGCTGATGCATACTCAGCTCATACAATTTCGGCTGATACTCAATCAGCTCACTCACCTTCTGTACCCACTGGCACACCGATTTTGTTGCCAACCGTCTCACTAAGAGTCGCGGACGTACATGGCCATCTTCACACAGCCAGAGCTTTACTGGACTGTGGCAGTATGCTGACATTAATAACGTCACGCATGGCACGACTTTTGAACCTGCCATCAAAACCCACTTCTTTAAAAATTACAGGAGTTGGGAATCAGCACAAACATGAGTCAAAGGCGGTAATAACAATAGTATGCCGACCCACTCACAATGATACTCCTACAATCACTGCCACAGCTCACATTTTAAAAAACGACACTGGCTACCTCCCCCTAGAGAAGGTACCAAACATTTCCCACGTACTAGGCCAGCCACCCGTGCCATTGGCTGACCAGTTTTACCACACACCAGCCCCGATCGAACTCTTATTGGGGTCGGACGTTCTTGGCCAGGTGTTGGACGGGACTAAGGTCTCGTTGGGCCCGGGCAAGCCCATAGCTTTCGGCACGATTTTCGACTTCGCGTTGATAGGACCCATTGAGGACTTGTATGCGCAGCCGGCGCAGCAGGTCAACTCAGCTCACGTCGTTAGCTCACAACCAGACTCAGCTGAATCAGCCCAGGACATACGTCAGAGCCTGGAAAGGTTCTGGGAGTCTGAGGAGCCCCTCCCTCAATCTCACACTCATAATGATCCCCTGGAGGAACAATGCGAGGAAATCTTCCACTCTACCACTACACGCGATCCCTCAGGCAGATATACGGTCGTTCTGCCCTTTCTAAAGGACGCCCCTCAACTAGGTAAAACTCACCCTATCGCATTACGCAGATTCCTCAATATTGAGAAAAAGCTAATGGCGAACCCGTCTCTGCGTTCTAAATACGTCGACTTTATGGCCGAATACATCGACTTAGGGCACATGGTTCCCTGTCACCCAAATCCATTCGCCCATAAACCTCACTTCTACATCCCTCACCATGGCGTATTTATGTCAGGGTCGGACAAGCTGCGCATTGTTTTTGATGGTAGCTGCAAAAGCTCCAATGGTGTCAGCATAAATGAATGCCTACACACAGGCCCTGCCCTTCAACAGGACATTGTGGACATCATCATGTCCTTCAGAACGCATCCAGTCGTTTTCAGCACTGACATCCAGAGGATGTTCAGAAATGTGCTGGTTGCCCCAGACCAGAGACGGTATCAGCTGATACTATGGCGGTCCTCACCAGATCACCCTCTGCTCACCTACGCCCTCAATACAGTCACGTACGGCTTAAGATCAAGCCCATACCATGCAATCCGCACTCTGCTTCAGCTGGCTGATGATGAAGGCCATCGCTACCCTGGAGCCGCTCAGGTTCTTCGCAAGTCTATCTTCGTTGATGTCATCTTGTGTGGTCATGACACAGTTGAATCCGCCCAAGCACTCCACGACGAGTTGATAAGTCTGCTAGACCTAGGCGGCTTTCAGCTCAGTAAGTGGACATCTAACTCGCCTAAGCTGCTCGAGAGATTTCCCGACAACCAATGCGACATGCCCAAGGACTTCGACATGAACCCAGAGTCCACGTCCATTAAGATCTTGGGTATACAGTGGAGCCCTCAGTCAGACGAGTTCACCTACCGCATCTCTCTGCCCCCCATCACACATGTCACAAAGCGGTCTATTTTAAGCACCGTAGCCTCACTTTATGACCCAAACGGCTGGGTTTCTCCCGTTATCTTCCGCGCAAAGCTGCTGCTTCAGCAATTGTGGCTACTGAAGCTGGAATGGGATGAGCCCACTCCCTCTGAAGTATAAACGGAGTGGCACCGCATCTCAGAGGATCTGCCGCTGTTGTCTAGCATTCGCTTCCCTCGGCATGTTTGTGCAAACAAAGGCTCAGCTGCATACTCGCTTCACGGGTTTGCAGATGCCTCTGAAGCCGGGTTTGCCACCGTTGTTTATCTCCATGAGCTCGATGCCTCCGGAGATACTTTGGTACACTTGATTGTCGCCAAGTCGCGAGTCGCACCAATCAAGAATCGCCTCACAATCCCCAAGTTAGAGTTGTCGGCCGCCACCCTACTCTCCCAGCTCATGATCCGTGTGTCGGTTCAGTTATCGGCCAATATCAGTATACAACAACACATATGTTGGTCAGACAGTACGATAGTCCTGGCCTGGCTCAATACACCGCCTCACCGTCTTCAACCCTTTGAAGCCAACAGGGTAGTCAAAATCAGCTCAGGCTCACCAGAATGTACCTGGCGACACGTACCTTCCGAGCTCAACCCGGCAGATTGCGCAAGCAGAGAGATGTCTGCGCAATCCCTGTCAGCCCACGACCTATAGTGGTCTCCCACGTGGCTTAGACAGACTTGTGAGTCTTGGCCTGCGATGCCCTTAGCTCTGGGCCTTCACGCCCTGCCCGGCCTTAAGCCCAAACACGTCCCGTCACTGGTCACAGTGCCCGGTCTTGACTTTGACCTGCTCACTCGGTTCAGTTCACTAGACAAACTCGTCGGAGTGACAGCTTGTCTAAAACGCTTTCTGCACAACTGCAGACACCACCCAGATTCGCGACGCTCAGGCCCCTTGTACGTCAGTGAACGAAGAGAGGCCCTACTTTACTGGGTGCGCAGTGTTCAGTACAATGAGTTTGCAGAGGACATCCACCGCCTTCAAACTGGCAAAATCTGCTCCGTCAGACTCCAGCGGCTGTCACCTCTCATTAAAGATGAGCTCCTTAGAGTTGGTGGACGACTGTCCTATGCGTCTTTCCGATATGACGCGCAGCATCCGCTCATACTTCCCAGCTCTAGCCCACTTGTAGACCTTGTAATTGACCACTACCACAAAATACACTGCCACCCTGGCGCTGACACTTTACACGCTATCCTACGCCAACAATTTCGGATAATGTCCGCGCGCCGTATTATTAGACACTGAGTCTTTAAATGCATTAGATGCTTTCGATGCCGGGCCCAGCCGCAAGCGCTCTTCATGGCCGACCTGCCAGCCGATAGAGTTACGCCTCAGCCAGTATTTAGTCAAGTCACGACCGATTTTGCCGGACCATTCCTCGTTAAATCTAGTACCCTACGTAATGTTAAACTCTTAAAAGCGTACTTTTGTATATTCGTGTGCCTCTCCACTAAGGCGGTTCATTTGGAACCGGTCTCGGACCTCAGCACGGAAGCGTTCCTCGCGGCGTTACAGCGTTTTATAGCACGCCGCGGTGCCCCGGTTCTCATCCGCTCGGACTGCGGTACAAATTATGTAGGCGCTCGAAATCAGCTCATTGAAGTACAAAACTTTCTTGCCTTGAATAATGACACGTATGCGCACAAGCTCGCTGGTCAGCACATTACTTGGTTGTTGAACATCCCTAAGGGACCATGGTTCGGTGCGTTACATGAGATCAACGTAAAATCAACAAAGCAACTTTTATATCGCGTAATTGGCGAAGAACACCTCACATTCGAGGAATTCTCCACACTTTTAGCTCGAATCGAAGCGGTCCTTAACTCTAGACCTCTCTGCCCACTTTCGTATGATCCTTCAGACTTTGAGCCGCTTACAGCCGGACATTTCATTATAGGCCGCCCACTAACGGCCCTTCCCGAACTATCCGTGGAAGATAGGCCGATCTCCACACGTAGGCGATTCCAGATGGTACAGGCCCTTTCCCAGCGCTTCTGGACACTGTGGACCCAGTCCTACCTTCATACCCTCCAAACCCGCTCCAAATGGTTGTCCCCATCCTTCCCTCCCCGAGTTGGCGAGCTCGTCCTCATCAAGGAGGACAACCTGCCTGCCCTCCAATGGAGACTGGGGCGCATTGCTCGCACCCTGCCTGGGAAGGATGGCGTCGTGCGGGTGGTAGACCTGGACACCGCGAATGGACATCTTCGGAGGCCTGTATTCCGGATCGCCAGGCTCCCATTGGATGAGCCCACCCTGGGCCCCGGAGGATGTTCCCGCCAAAGCCGGGACGCCCATTCGAATCATGCCGCCATCTGTGAGGCGGTTGACTCCGCGTCCGCCTATCTGCCGCGGCGCCACCGCTGCGCGACCCGCGGCCGCTCGCTTTGTGAGCAGACCGCCTCTCTCGTCAGCTAGCTACCGCGCGCGCACGCAACGGCCTGACCGTGAAAGTTGATAGTGACCCTGAACCTTAAGTGAAGAGAACGCCTGAATGCCTATTGTTTAATGTAGTGACTGTGCGCCAGGAAACCAACCTACCTCGCCGCCCGTGGTCAGCTCGTCTCCCGGTTCCTGTGACTCATCATCCCTGTAAGTACTTCACTATCCATACCTACCCAGCCCACCACCTTCTTTACTCTGCTGTATTTGGCGGTGTCTTCTGACCCGCGAATACAATCACTTTTCAGATTCTCTCAAGATGTCCGTGTGAGATCTCAATTAAGTCCCACAGCTTTATTGAGTCTCAAGTGGTTTGGGGGAATATCATTTACCATTAATCGTTATCTTATATTATCACTTCTACTTTAAGGGATTATTTATTATCTGGACACTGGCTAAATGTGCTGATCGGAAAAATTTGTTTTGACCATATTTTTACAAAAAGAATGTAGGTGATACGAAGTTCACCGGGTCATCTAGTTAAAAATAAAGGTTCTCTATTTTGTCTCATAAATCTTTTATCCATAATCTAACGTGTCATAATGTTTTGTGACATAATCATCATGTGTCCGAATGATAACTTGCTCGAATGAAATGTTACATAATATCACATGCCATAAAATTGAAATCCCTAAATACAGTATGCCCTAGATTTGTTAGTCTAATAAAAAAATAACGTAACCTACAGGAGTAGGGCAGTTAGTATTTCTGTTGATTTGTTAGCCTTAGGTCCAATACTCAATTCGTCCATTTCGCATTTTGCCATTCGCCTACTACTCAATTCGTCAATAAATTGATTCAACCATTTCGTGAATCGTCATTACGCAGTTCGTCCATTTCGTGAATCGTCATTACGCAGTTCGTCCATTTCCAGATTCGTCTTTACGCAGTTCGTCCATTTCATGAATCGTCATTACGCAGTTCGTCCATTTCGTGAATCGTCATTACGCAGTTTGTCAATAAGGGGCTTAGTCGTAAAACGAATTCGTTAATGAATCCTGCATGCAGTATGCTTTAAAGCAGCCGCTGTAATTTTTATAGTTCCGTATCTAAGGGTACATACAAAACGGGACCCTATTACTATATTTCTCTATGCCTATGACTAAGACTCCGCTGTCCGTCTGTCTGTCACCAGGCTGTATCTCATGAACCGTGATGGATAGATAGTTTGGACCTATTACGGCCAACAAATCGACATTTTCAGACGATGTACATATTTCTACTCCCGCTATAACAACAAATACTAAAAACAGAATAAAATAAATATTGAAGAGGGGCTCCCATACAACAAACGTGATTATTTTGCCGTTTATTGCAAATAAGCCGCCGTGTTTTGCCCTTTTAGTCTAAATTAATAAGTAAAATCATTATTTATTTTTAGAAACTGTTTAAAAACTATTGTTTTTGGCAGGCGGTATGTCCGATGCTTATTAACCAAATAATTTGCCATGCGAAACAAGTATCAATAAAGCCATTCGTCAGGAAGCACGTTGTTTTTCTACACCCGTTCCGCCAAAGAATTATAGGCCTTAACATCTAAGACAAATCTTATAATAACAAAACAAACGAATTTATTTATTACTATTAATAAATAAATGCGTATTGAACTAAATACGTATTGACGTAATAAACGTTGGACGAAATGCTTGTTGGACAAAATGTATATTGGACTAAATATACGTGATGGACAAATAGATGTTGAACGAAATGCGTGTTGGACTATATACGAGTCGGACAAAATGACCGTTGAAATACCATTTGGACGAACTGCGTATTAGACCTACGGCTAACAAATCGGTCGAAGTTTAAATTTCAAAAGTCGCAATCTCTACCCATGTAGGTATTTACAAACCATTTTCTTGAATATTGTGCGAAAGAGAAAAGTAATCACCGCCGCCCATGGACACCCGCATAACCAGAGGAATCGCAGACGCGTTGCCGGCCTTTAAGGAAGGAATAGGCTCGTTTCTTGAAGATCTCTAAGTCGTAACGGTCCGGAAATACCGTCGCTGAGAGCTGGTTCCACAACACTGTAGTTCGAGGCAAGAAATTTCGTGAAAAACGCACAGTAGTAGACCGCTATCCATCAAGGTGATGTGGATGGAATGACAGTCGATTGCGTGTAATGCGGTGAAGGAAATTAGCGGCAGGGATCAAGCCGAACAATTCCTCAGAACACTGCCCATGATAAATGGGGACTCCCCATAAAAAAACGAAGGTTCGATCGAGATTTCGCTAGTTTCCTACCATGGTTTTATTTGTTTCGAAATTTCGTCGAAACACGAAAATACACTGGCCTGCAAAAATAAGTATCACACTTTTAAAATTGCAATAACTTTTTAAGTAGGTACCTACACAAGACATACTTTCGAAACAAAAAGGATTCGAAAAAAAGTTTAATTTTGTACATAAAAACGACATAGTTTGTTAAAAGTGTTATCAAACGTTTTTTATTTTAAATCTCTAACTAGTTTAGAAAAAAATGAAATTTTATAAGTGTGATACTTAGTTTTGCTGGCCAGCATAGTTTGACATAAAAATTCTCTAATCCTACTCTAATTCATTTTCGTTTCGTCAACTACGGTAAATTACGGTGGGCAAAATGGGCCTACACTATATCATTCATTTCATTCGGTCACGAATATTGTCTTAGAGTAGAGTCACTAACGAAGCTTTTTTTTTATTTGTTTTTTTTTTTAATTTATTTTCCAATACAAGAAATCATCACAATACATTAAATTAGAGATGCATACACAAAAACCTCACTGGGTTTATCCGTATATGAGAGCCGCTAGTTTACATAAATTAATTATTTAACAACAGTGTTACTATGTATTATATTATTTAACATTAAGTATAACTATCCTACCTCTGGTTAGTATGACACAAGGAATTATTTTCTAAATAGTATTTCTTAAATTTTGGCTTATATCTAGTTATGTTTTGGTTAGTATACATATCTTGCAAATCAGTGGGCAATTCATTAAGGTAAGTAGGAATCTGACAATTCAACATTCTAGTGCCAAATACATTATTGGTTTTAGGTAAAGTATATCTTTTTAAACCAGAAATTGTACGGAGATTTGGAGGTCTACAATGTTCGACTAAAGTAGTACTATTTTCATTACATTCTGTTAGAATATTAAACTTAATTTTATCAAATATAATAATCACTTTACAGTACCGGAACAATTCAATGTCGTCATTTTTAACTTTATTTTTTATATATTTTGGAACTATTAATTTAAGTATTCTACGTTGGAGTTTATAAATACACTCAATATATGACTTATACGTTCTTCCATAGCTACTGAGCCCATAACTAATAACAGACTCAGCTAAGGCCAAATATAGTAATCTTAATATTTGATATGGTAGCTTATATTTTAATAAGGACATTTTACACAGTATACTCGTAGATCTTAATTTTGCACATACGTGATCTTTATGTGGCCTCCAACTAAGTCTATCGTCTATAACGAGACCAACATACATATGCTGCCTCACATTATCTATTGGATCACAGGTGCAATTATGAATTGATCTATGCAGACACTGATGGGTATGAGCTACGACCTTTGGTGTTGACTGTACTTTTGTGTGTGATGGATGAGTGTATGTGTAATAATTTGGTCTTTTTAGCATTTATAACCAGACCGACATCATGTGTCCACTTACATAACATATCAAAGTTACTTTGTATAGTGTGTTGCGCTTCACGAACGTCGCGAGAGGCCACTACTATACAGGTATCATCAGCGAATTGGTAAACGGATCCTTTTTTAATTAAGGAACACATATCGTTGACATAGATAAAATATTCAGTGGGTCCAATTATTGACCCCTGAGCTGTACCCTTATCTTTAAGTATGGATTTACTGAACTGGTCCGATATTTTAACTAACGTATAACGGTTTTTGTGATAGTTTTTTAATAATTCTAAAACAGGTCCTTGTATTCCGCATTGAGCAAATTTATCGTATAGTGTATTGTACTGTAACATATCAAAAGCCCGACTAAAATCTATAAATATTACGAGAACATGCAATTTATTATTTAAGTGACCATTAAGTTCATCGGTAAAGTTACGTAATAGTTGAGTTGTGCTTTTATTCCTTTGAAAACCGTATTGATTCCTGTTAATAATCATATTTTTTGAGAGATAATTTTTAATTTCATCACACAAGTAACGTTCTATTATTTTGTCAATGCATGATAGTATTGTTATCGGTCGATAATTGAGATAATCATTTTTATTACCATTTTTAAAAATTGGACGGATTACACCTATTTTTAAGATCTCAGGATATATTGATGTGTCTAAACAACAATTTACTAAATGAGTGATAAGTGGGGTCATTTTTTCTGATAGGTATTTAAGATCACAGGCTCGAATACCATCATATCCTGGACTCTTTTTCGTGTTTAAAAGTTTAATAATTTTGTAAATTGTTTTTCCTTGCGCTTTAGCCACTCGAATTGTTCGATCTGAAATTGTTGAATATAAATTAGGGTTCAGTAATGGAATTTTACAGTCTTGTGAAATATAATCAATATTTTTTTTAAACTCAAGAGCAAAGTTATTCGCCAAAGTTACTGAATCTAACCTAAATGTTTTAACTAATAACGAATCAATGCATGTCGTTACTTTACCGGTCAGCCTATTAATTATTTGCCAAATTTTACGAGTGTCTTTAAAGTTATCCATGATTTCTAACCGCGTATATTTATTTTTTAAATATAGTGCATATTTACTAGTTTTATTCCTATACCTATTATACAAAAGTCTTTTTTCCACATTGGCCTCATCCTTACGCCACAACTCAAATAGTTCGTCACGTTTTCGGCACATATTCACAAGTCGTTGGTTACTCCAAACACAGGACTGTCGCTTACCTAAGGCGCCACCTGAGCACTTAAATTGACATTTATTCTGTACTTCATCAAACTTACTTTTTAAATAATTGACAATTAAATCGGGGTGATCGAAATTTAAAGGAGAATTCCAGTCAATTTTCGACAGCTCGTCAAACATTTTCTTATTGTCTGTACGGGTAACAACCTGTGGCCGTAGGCGCGATGAGTCATAATCAGTGCACCGAAGTGCGCCGAGTATCGCGCAGCCAGTGATACAATGATCATCTGGCGCGACGCGCACGGTTGCCGTATACACTTCGTATAGGTCGTCTAGATATTGGGAAGTTAAAGAAGTGGTTTTCTTTATATCTATGTTCATGTCACCTAAAATAACATAATTACGATTTTGTGGGGAATTTTGTACTAAGTTCGATAATTCGTTGACGAATCTTTCCTTACTTGTATTAGGCGGTCTGTACACGCCACATATATTAATTTTATCATTACATTGTGTACCAATTTCACCTACAATGCATTCAAATTCTTTCACAATTGCTGTGTGCCTATTGAATGTAAGACTATTGTGTACATACAAGAGAAGACCACCTCCTCTTTTTTTTGCTCTTTGTTCTGCATAGATTGTGTAATTAGGTATGTTAAACATATGTAAGCAGTTAATATGTATATTAGCCTCTGTTATTAAGATTAAATGGATAGTGTACATGGAACAATTTATAGTCTGTTCCAAGATAACAAAGTTTTTTGTAATTGATGAAATGTTAACATGGTAAATTAATAATAGTTTGAAATGCGAAGGTTCGTTTCGGAGAAAGAGAGAAGTCCCCTGCAGCTAGTACCATACATTCCGATATTTTTTCATGCGCCTATTAAAAAGAAACTGTACGCTTGACGCGGCGCGGCCACTCGTACGAAGTTTAAACTTTCAAAATTGGGTGTTTTCTGATGTCTACAGCGCATCGCCGGCTCGTCGCTAATTTCCCACGAGGCATCTACGGCGCCGCAAACTGCCACGATAAACAACCCAGCGGCTCCAAGAATTAATAGAAGCCTAGTACTTTTACAGGCACGTCAAGGTTCCTTCCCCTCACTTTGCGTTTTATATGCCCTTCGGAGAGCTTATGTAGGCCGTTTGTCGAGATGAAATTGAAATGCTAGAATGTTCATGGCGGCTTTAAATCAGGATTACGTAACTACGTCATCCGTTTGGGGTTCGGTGACCTGTGGGGTGGATTATATTTTAGGGTCATTTTTGTGTCATGTTTATTTCCGAGGAGCCGTGTACACAATTAAAATACTAACATAGCTTTTAAGTTATTTGCTAACAATATTGTATTTTAATATGTATGTTAGTCTATAAGGTATATGTTTTAAAGGCCAAAGAAGCCTGAAACAAAGTTTTCTATTCTATTATATTCTATTCTATAGAGGCTCACTGAAAGAATACAACCTACTCGTCTCTTCCCTTGGGCGTCGTAAAAGGCGACTAACAGACTAAATACTGCACATACATCCAACAGCATAGAGTAGTGATGGGCTCCACCTTTCACGTTGAGTTCGTGAGCCGTAACGGATAAACATACTTAAAATACTTTTTTTTTTTAATTGACTAATTTGTGATGTAATTGACTAAGTTGTTTTTAAATTGATGAATTTCTAAATTGACCCGACCGGGGATCGAACCCGGGACCTCAGAGATGGCGACACCATGAAAACCGGTGTACAAACCACTCGACCAAGGAGGTGTATGTTTATTTTCGATTCAAGGTTATGTAACTGTTGTGTTCCGTCGAGCAAAATGCAAGTAACGAGCAGTGTTTTTTATATTACTTGAACATAAACTGACTGCGCCAAATTAATTTTCGCCGAAATGAACAGTTTATAAAACTCGTAAACAATTCAGACATCATTAAAGAACAAACGAAAACTTTGGGAACCGTAACATTTCTGTAACGGGAAACATTTTAATTTCTCTACTAGGTACACGTACATAGTTGGTTTGTTTTTTTTTTCTGAAAAAATACAAGGCATAGGTCTAGAGTGCGGGCAAAAAAGTTAATAAACAAGTCTGTGGCTTTAATTAAAAAGCAAGGAAGCATGAGCCATGTAATTATGGAGCCGAAAAGCAAGCTTACAAAAATGGTGGTGTACTTTCGCCGAAATAAATTCCTTGGTGGATGACTGGGGGAAGGGCAGGGGAGGGCTGCATTTTTCACGCGGGGAACGGAGTTTAGCTCTGTCTTTGTAGTTTTAATATAAACTGAAATATGACAAGCGTTCATGCGTTCGTTCAAACTTTTGAACCAGAAGTTTCTTAAAAACTCGTCGTTTTTGGGCATTTTATGTTGTTTGCTTTAGAACTGTGGTATAACACTAATTTGACAAGCGCTGTTACCTTCAGTAGATTTGACAAAGTTCTAGCTTTCGATGACTGTACGAGAAATTATCAAACAAGGTAGCCGTCAGTTAGAACTTTAGTATAGTGAAGTAAGTCAGCTTCTTGAAAGATCACTTTCAGTGTTTATTTAACCTGCGACCTTTCCGACGTATTTAACCACTCACTCATGGATTTTTTTGACACTTTTTTGACAGTAACTGTCAACGTCAAATTTGACAGAATGGAGCATAGACTATGCGATATTGTGCGATAACAATACATAAGATGAACCACAGAACCGAAATAATGAAACTTGTTCATACTAAAGTAGTCTGTAAGTCTATGAAAACACGGTACAAAGTCAAGTGTGTTTTTGTAGGTGCGGTCTCATGCGACCGCTTGGGGTTTGAGGGGAATGAAAATTTCACAGAAGTAGTTTGACACCAACTTTAATACCATGTCACACCAAACTGCATTAAAACATAAATGTTGCACGTTCGCGGCCTTTTTGAGCAAGTTGGTGTGACATGGTACTGAAGTTTTACACTTCAGTACCAGTACCTCCGTGGTCGAGTGGTTAGTACGACGTACGGCGTTGCGGGTATCTCGGGTTCAATTCTCGGTCAGGGCAATTTAGCATTTTTTTCAGCGAACCCGCCTAATCTCTCTCTAAGCAATTTTAAAAATCCAATTTTAGTCAACTAACATTTCTTAGAGATGTCCGCACCCTTAAATAAACATAATTTTCTGCTAGAGACACATCGCTTTTAAACACAAACAGAACGCTACATCCACAAGAGAAACGATGTTTCAACTATTACAAAAACAAAAACAAAATTTTCATAGACCAACAGTGTCAAATACATTCGACCTTATTCGACCGATAGAGATCAAAAGCATAAAGCTCAATGCCAATGCGCTGCCAACCAAACAGGTCGAATACGCCACAAACAGGTAGCATCGGATCTTTCGGATGTTTTGCCAGCCGCAATAAAACCTTTGCGGCCTAAAAACATTGAGGAACCATTCGACCGGAAACATTGTGGGCACGAGGCAACGGCGGAGTTATCCTGATCAAGTGTATAAAATATGTTATCGAAGATGTATGCAACTTAGAAAATATCATCACGTCCCCAACATGGGGAGATTTAGGAAATGTGGAAAAGGTAAATTAGTAAAATAATACCTCAATTTCTTTTCATAGTATATATCTAGGTTATATAAAGAAATAACTTTTCTGCTCTCACACCACCGATCGAGTATGGAGTATTGTTCCCATCTATGGGACGGCTCCGCTAAATACCTCCTCGATGCACTTGATAGACTGCAAAGGCGAGCGGTACGCATTATTGGAGATGCTGAGGTTACAGCTTCCCTTGAGGACCTCCAGCTGCGTAGAGACATTGCTTCTCTCAGTATCTTTTACCGGAACTACTACGGAGAGTGTTCTGAAGAACTTTTTGATCTTATCCCGCCCTCTCCTTTCCTCTCCCGGACTACACGTGCTGGTCTTAGGAACCACCATCGTACTGTACAGACTATCAGTACTCGTACCAAAAAATTTGGCAAGTCGTTCCTCTGTAAGACCATTCGGCTTTGGAATTCTTTGCCGGCGCATGTGTTTCCCAGCTCCTACAGTCCCGGGTCTTTTAAGCGGGGCGTAAAACGGCATTTATGCAGGCCGTCATGAATGGGTGCGCACGTTATCGTGCTTATTCCACGGTGGGGAGCGCTCTCGTTATTTTGGACTGCATCGGCTGCTTATACCATCAGGCAGGATGCAGTCACTATGACGAGCTATTATAAAAATAAATAAAAAACCAATGCTTTATTAGATAGGTAACGGATTTACATGTACGTCACGAGCACCAATATCTATACCCTTTGACTCTTATTCCATTGTATTAAGAGTCACAATTGTTTACATATTTTTGCTCGTGACTGTACTTATTATACTGGGTTTCCCACGGCAATGCCACACAGAATGAAAGTACTTACATAAAATATAGTAGATACAATGTTTTTTTCAATTTATTTTAAATTTTACAATTCTACTAAAAGAGGACTTAATTTTTGAAATAGGTGATCCTTGTGATCGTAACCGTTTCAATCGGTAGCGTAACAATACGGGATGTTTGTTTTGTTCATTTCGCAGTTTTGACACACGTTTCAGACAGGAAACGATTTAAAATAGAATTAATACAGTACAAATTGTTTTTTAAATCAAAATGAAGTCTTCTTCTAACAAAATGTTGTAATAACTACAATGTTTAAGGTACTTCTCCTCATCATTACGTCGCATCCAAAATCACAATAAATTGGTTCTTCTTGCATTGGACGGGACCCAAACAGTAGTAACTTGTTGATAAACAAAAATCAAATTATTGATCTCCATACAACCTACTCGTACCTTCCCAGTTTTAATTGCGCACGCTCCAGACTCAGCCCCAAAAGGCGGGGCGATAAATTACGTAGATCGGTAATAATGGCGTAATAAAAACCAATCGCGGCGAGTTTCCGCCATTAGCTCACTATTTTTCATTGCCCACTGCCCACGGCCCTCGGGACGCGGCGCGCACAGCGATTTTTGAATAGCATTCTTAAGTGAACTCGCACACGTCAGACAATCGGAGTCCATTCTTTTGGACAAAAAATGGAACATTAAATTTAATTATCTTATGTATATCTCTCTTTTCATTATAGCTCTTTTCTTTGGTCATGGTGTAAATTTATTCAGTTCAGATTCATCCGCAGAGCTAGAAAGAGCTCCTTCTAATAATTATTTTCCTTACCAAGTTATTGTTATTTATGAATAGTGCATTATTGTAACTAGGCAGTTCCAGGCATACGTCCTGATTTAATAATATTTAATCTAAACCTACATGTACCTAGTCCAGTGTATAGTGTACTAACGCTTAAATTGTGCTTCATATATTGACTAACCATTTATTTAAAATAATATACGTCTGAACTTATCGTGCTTTTATCTTCATTCTACTCCTCCTCATCGTGTCACTCCCCCGTTCTTCTGCTACGTGACAGCCTGGTCTCTGACTAACCCTTCGGGGATAATAGTCGTGATTATATATTGTACCTATGTATGTAAAATGAATTTAAGAATAGCGTATTTGTAATCTATTCTAAATGAGGATACCGACAGTCTGTGTTTAAAAGGTCCGATAATATGATCGATCTCATGAAAAGTTGATCGTGTGCGAGAGCCTTTAATTCCAAAACCCGTAAAGAGGACAGAGTGCTGAGTGCGCGCTTTTTTCACCATTCGATCACGTTAACGAAAACGAAAATTTGTATGGCAACATGCAACTCACCGCGTCTGTCACCAGGCGGCGCTGTTTCAAAGACACACAAATGTTACTCGGAGGGAGAGGAGGAGGGGTTATACCACCCTGTCGTCTAGTAGCTAAGACACCGGTTTTAGACCCAGAGGTCCCAGGTTCGATTTCCAGCGGGGGTAAATCTTTGTGTACTTTCTCAACCGTGTCGCGTAGGGGTGAAAGAATACTACCACCCCCGCTCTTCCCTTGGGCGTCGTAAAAGATAAAGGTAAAGCTGGTAGAGTTGGTTAAGTCCATCTAGCTAGCTACCACCGTCTTATCTAATGTCTAGCGATATAACAACATTGTTAAAAGAATAGTTGTGTCCCGACAGTTTAGAGTTAAGATAGCCAGTTCCTCAGTGTTTGAGAATTCCGGGTGAAGCGCGCTTTCTTCAGATTATCGTCTCTACCATCAGGTAAAATGAAAGCTTACATGCAGTGGATTAAATAAACACCGTTCCCTATCAGATCTTTTAGTCACACCACATGCATGTACTTCTTCGCTGCTTACTTTCTACCTCATTCATTCGTCTTTAATTTTGAATTATTTAGATTACAAGTATATTAACAGCATAGCCAGTTCCTCAGTGCTTGAGGATTCCGGGTGAAGCGCGCTTCCACCTTTATAGTCACTTACCATCAGGTGAGATGAAAACCAAGTGCAGTGAATAAAAAAAGGACGAGGAGCTCGATGGCGCATTGGTTCAGGCGTTCGGTTAACGATCGTCGTTAAGTTACTGGATGGGCGTCCGAATTCATCCAAAAATAACATCTCGAGCTCCTCCGCTCCGTGCATCGGAAGATACGTAAAGCCGTTGGTCCCGGTGTTGTCGTTAGATGGCGTTAGCCGTCGTTTAAACCCTTAAGAGGAAACACTACGTGGAAGTGGCATACAAAATTCTCATACAAAATACAGAAAAATACGATGTTATAGGAATCAGTCGTAAAAACGTCTACCTAATCTATACACAGGTACCACTATTCGACGTTGTATGAATCTGTCGTAAAAACGTCTACCTAACCTATACACAGGCACTACTATACGACGCTGTATGAATCAGTCGTAAAAACGTCTACCTAACCTATACACAGGCACCACTATACGACGTTGTATAAATCAGTCGTATAAACGTCTACCTAACCTATACACAGGCACCACTATACAACGTTGTATAATACCGTCGTAAAAACGTTTACTTTACCTATATTTTGTGGACCATTTAGTTACGGGACTAAATCGTTGTAGGAATAAGGGTTACACAACATTGTAGTTGTCTAATAACATCAATTCAACAGTTATGTAACTGAAAGTCGCACAGCACAGTTTTTATATGACCAATTTGCTAGTTGGGTTATCCCCGAAAGGTTAGTCAGAGACTAGGCAATGAGGACAGCAAATGCAGTCCTCTACCATAGTCCACTTTTCACCTAATAGCGACTGAACATGTGCTCAGCGTGACAGGTGGTGAGCCCATCGCCGCTATATGCCGTTCGATGTAAGTGCAGTCTTTAGTCCGTTAGTCGCGTATTCTTTCACCGCTACGCGACATGGTTACAGTCACCAATAACTCCTCTAATTTATAGAAAGCTTCATATATTTAACCGCCTCTGTGGTCTAGTGGCTAAGCTACCTGTTTCAGACCCAGAGGTACCGGGTGCGATTCCCAGCGGGGGTACATCTTTGTGTGCTCGGTTTGGTTGGTGGTAGGGCTGTTAAGTCCGCCTGGCTAGCTACTACCATCTTATCTAAGTCTGTCGCCATAACAACGATGTTTATAGCATTGTTGTGTTCCGGCAGTTTGAGATAAGATAGCCAGTTCCTCAGTGGTTGAGGATTCCGGGTGAAGCGCGCTTCCACCTTCGGCCTTATCATCACTTACTATCAGGTGAGATGAAGGCCAAGCGCTTACACGGAAAGAAATTATTAGTTGAGTTTACCATATTTCAACAAAATGTTAGGGTTAATATAGCACCTACTCTTGAGTTTTGTTGAATGAACAAAAACTATATTGTTGATCAGTTACGGTAATTTGAACTTATTACATATATCTTTTGTTGTTTTAACGTATTTATTTTGTAAATTAACATATAAAAACGGTGATTTTAACAACTTGAACAGTAAAATCAACAATTACCTATTGAATTATGCATGAATTGTTACGCCAACAAGTACAAATAGGTAAAAACAACTGTTTTCATATCAACAAAAACTTTTCTGTGAAAACAACAATTTGTTCATGTTGCTTTAACCCATCACTTTGGTAATTCAACTAACGTGTCGCCAACCCGTGCAAAATCAACCTTTTTGTTCTTTCAGTGTACCCGTTGCCAATAAAAAAAAATATAAGGATGATATTTTATACACATGGAAATCGAAAGTTGGAAAGTGTATCCAACTACCTACTACAGAAATGGGTAAATTAGCCAGGCGATTACATAATGAAACCGTTTAATTATGCAGGTTAGCTCGCGGCAGCATTTATCTGTCCTTGATGATTTTCGAATGTTGCTATTATGCAAATGAATAGTTGCCATCTTACAATCACGGGTCACGCACAGAGGCACAGCTGTGCGAAAGTCGACCTTACGTCGCGGTGATACGTCTATTATTTTGAGTTTGTGTCTGATTGTGGTTATCAACAGTTTTGGTGAGGCCGTTTGGGCCCGCACAAATTTGCGGGCCTTGGGGGGCTCACCCTGTCTTAGCTGAGGTATCTCCAATTACTTTTGGGGCCGCGGCGGCGAGTCAAACTAATATTATTTGACAATTGGCGTAAGTTCACAAAGCTTGCTCATTTTAGATAGGAGGCAGTAAATTATAGACAGAGCTTTTAATGTTCAACATGATTGTAATACACCAAATAGCACCAGAATCAGAGAGCGAGATAGCATATTAAATAGCAATTTTTTTAATTAAATAACGTGTTAATTTGACTTTATTGAGTTTATAAATGTATATTTTACGCGAACACATACAGAAATTACTCTTCTACTTTTAGATAGTTAATTGCACAAAAGATAATTGAAAGCCATAAATAACAATATAACAAACACTTTTTTTTTACCATATCCATGTATCAATGAGCATATTAGATAACTTTATTGAAACTAACAATGTGATTATAATAGCTCAGATTTAAGAGATAGGCAAATAGTAGACCGCCGCAACCTTTTCTTTCACGCAAATAAAATAACAAATAAGCCCCTATAAGCTTCACTTTAGGGTAAATGAAGAATAAATATTCTCTCCTAAATATCTTGTCTCGCACGTAGAGAAATTTTCGCAGAGAAAATGCTGAAAAATTGGTTACTAACCAATCCCGCCCGCCCGACGTCGCTGTGTCAAGATCCATATTTTGTTTGTTTATGCTAACTTTATTATTTCATAATAGTGTTTTCTGCGTTACTTTTAACATACTTGATGTCGTTGTTTATTTTCAGTTTGTTTATTTTAGTGTGTACAAAAATTGAGAAAGGAATTCTTAGAGTGGTTTGGTAATGTAGATACAGATGAAAGAAGACTCACAAAAACGTGTATGAGGCGATAGTGAGCAGGATAGTTGGAAGGGGAAGATAGTTTTCAGACATACTTCGATATTATAATACAAGTCAGACCTAGGAGGCTGTATCAAAGCCGTACAGATTAAATTACCTACTTTATTTTATTTATTTAAAATCACAAACACAATAAACATTAATTATAACAAATAGGACATATTCAAATAAGACACAACATATTTCGAGTAAGCCACACGGAAGTGGAGTTAGGAAGTAGAGACTTTAAGATATCTTAGAGTAGGTATACGAGAATTTGAGCGTTATTAACGCAATATACCACAAATATTACAAAGTAGAGACTTCCTGAAGTTGCAAATGCCACCAGTAAACAAGTCCTTTCACCAAGTAAAATAAACTTAGTGTTTGACAAAGTTAGAATGAACTTGTTAATTAATTTCGTCCTGTCAACTAAGAAACATTTCAAAACGTCGTGATTGCTGTAGCAAAATGGCGGTGGATCACGATAATTCGGCAGTGAACCTAATAATATTTCTCTACTACGCAAGCCGCAAAGGGAGTGCTAACCTCAAACCAACCCAATCTGACCGCAGCGCAGCGCACGCACAAGCTAAAAATGAAGATAGTTTCAAACTCCCGCATGATATTATAATGTAATTTTTTCATCATAATTCAGAGCATTGCTGCTATTGATTACTATTTATTTCATTAAAGCGCTGTGTTACGCTAGCTAGCTAAAACACTAGCCTAACTCCCATAGTAAAAAGGTCATTCTCCTTTGACATGCCACATAAATAAATAAATATAATTTCTATGCTAACACCAATTATCTAGCCCAAGTTAAGTTTCTTTTGAAACTTATTTAAATTTTTTACTAGATAACGGATAAACATAATATAAACATAGAAAACACCTTGACCCGAAATCATTGAACACACTGTTTTTCTAAATTGTCCCGACTGGGAATTGAACCCGGGACTGCTGAGATGGCGCGACGCCAGACCCGGCGTGCTAACCACTCGACCATGGAGGGCATCAAATAGTACCACGTAGTCATACATACATCAACACAGCTTTCCAATTGCTAAGATCCCGGCGCACTTCTTTTGCTTATATACCCTTAATTTTTATTCGTTTAAAAGAAATTAAGGGTGAGGTCCACCAATGAAACTGAACAACTTTCCCCAAGAAACCTATGTGCAACAATGACAAAAAAATTCGACCTCTCATACAAAACTGTCCGATCAGCTGACGACAAAAGTATGGGAGGTCGAAATTTTTTTGCCATTTTTCCACATAGGTTTCTTGGGGAAAGTTGTTCAGTTTCATGGGTGGAACTCACCCTTAATTTCATTTGTTCATGGTTGGTGGTAGGACTGTTAAGTCCGTCTGGCTAGCTACCACCATCTTATCTAAGTCTGTCGCCATAACAACGATGTTTATAGCATAGTTGTGTTCCGACAGTTAGAGATAAGATAGCCAGTTCCTCAGTGGTTGAGGATTCCGGGCGCTTCCACCTTCGGCCTTATCGTCACTTACCATCAGGTGAGATGAAGGCCAAGCGCTTACCCGTTGCAGAATAAAAATAATAAAAATTAAGGGTGTATGCAGTACTAACACTCCAGCCCGCATTGGGCCGGTGGTGTGATTTGGCTTGAACTTGGTAATTTAGTCATGTTTTAATATAATATCCGTGTTGCGTAGCGGTGAAGGAATACTACCACCCCCTTTTTTCCCTTAGGTGTCGTAAAAGGCGACTAACGGAATAAAGGCTGCACACCACGGAGCAAAAACAAAGAGGAGGTGTTGTAACAACTTTTTTCATATAATAACAGTGTCTCAGCTGCGCGGGTTGCGGGGGGAGTCCAAATAGGAGAAAACCATCTAGTGGCCAGTAGCCAAAGCAAGTACCTACCTTATTTACGAGATTAGCAGAGTTGTCATAAAAGTTCTGCTATATTTCACTAGATGTCGTGTATGTCGTAACTTTATTTGATGAAGTATAAATTAAATTTAAATATTACTTACGAGTGGAAAGATATGTTTATTCCGTTTAATCTCGTTTTATCCGTGTAACTACTACACGATACAACACAGCACTTCATGCTAACAAAAAGTTCAGGTCGAGAATTTTTTATAATTCTTTAAAAGACTGAATAAGCCACGAACAACCTATTCGCCAGCCAACGAGAGTTGTACTGACGAAAGCGACACCTGGTCGTAAGTAGTTCAACTACGGTGTGACGTCAGGACTACATTGATAGCTGCTGGACTACATTGATTGCAACA
The DNA here is from genome assembly GCA_963921215.1 of Scoparia ambigualis. Lineage (NCBI taxonomy): Eukaryota > Metazoa > Arthropoda > Insecta > Lepidoptera > Crambidae > Scoparia > Scoparia ambigualis. Next base: position 3,697,810 of record OY992512.1, read on the forward strand.
CCTCCTCTTTGTTTTTGCTCCGTGCTGCACACACATCTAATTGCATAGAGCGAACTGACATTGATACAGCTAGATTAGTTTATTTCAGTTAATTTCACAGTATGTATATATTTCAGTTACATTCACGGCATTTTACTGTGGGGAAATGCTGCCGACATTCAAATTATCTTTATGCTGCAGAAGAGGGCTATTTGAGCAATTTAGAGCCTAAAGGCTGGTGTAGTGAGAAATTTAAGAATATAAGTATAATGACAGTTGAATCACAATACATTTATGAAAATCTGATGTATGTTCATAAAAATATTGAAATGTTTTCAAAAAACAGTGATATTCACAATAGAAGTAAGAACAAATTAGCAGTACCTTATACCTACCTAGGCTTCATAAAGTAAATAATTATTTTAAAGGTCTATGTGTACGATTATACAACAAAGTACCAGATTATATTCAGAAATTAGATCTTGATAAACTTAAAATCAAAATCAAAGAAAAGCTGATAAAACAGCTTATTATACAGTGTTAGATTACACAGAAGACAAAACGGCTTGGATCTGGAATGCTCCAAGTACTCCAACAGGTAACCTATTTCTAATTGTCTATAATGAATTTATATAGAGCACCATATTTAAAACGTTTTACATTCAAATTCATATTTTGTATTTTTGACCTGATAACGACATTTTTTTTTTGTAAATGTCATTGCTTCGTGCGCTGTGGTTTCTTGCGTCCGTTCTTTGCCACAGTTAAAAATGATGTCCTGAATGGGTGGTAGGTTAAAAAGATTTGGACGATTCAAGTACTTATTAATTGAGTTTATTGAATAAATATATTTTGACTTTGACTTTGGCGATGGGCTCACCACCAGTCACGCTAAGTACATGTGCAGTCGCTATTTGATGAAAAGTGGACTATGGGCTGCTTTTGCGGTCCTCATTGCTCAGTCTTTGACTTACCCTTCGGAGATAATAGTCGTGATTATTTATGTATGTATGTATGTATGTTTGGTATATGAAAAAAATATATTAAACGATAACGAAACGTTCCTAACTTAACTTAACGACCTTCACCGAGCCGGTTAATGGATGAAAAGTATTTTATATCAAATTTAATGTGTTAAAAAATATATGTCCAGTATATGATTAATTAAATATTTTAAATTTTTTTTTTTTAAATATTGCACTTGTTTCGGTAATAGATAAATTTGAATATGCAAACGTTAGATTGACTTTTTTTTTCCTGTCGTAACATTGGGTAGGCAGTTGTAAACAGGCAAGTCAATATTAATAATTTGCAACCGTCTGGTCAAATAAATAAATTTTATGTTTATTTATAGATAAGCTCATTACAAACACACACACACCAAACCAGTGCAATGTAAAAAAAATATTTTTTTAATATTTAATTATTCATTAAAGGTACTGGGCTGAAATTTTTCAGCCAACCCACTCGCGATATGTTATTTAACATATTTAATTTGATATAAAATACTTTTCATCCATTAACCTTCCCGGTGAAGGTCGTTTTTAGTCATGAGAAATTTAGCTCTTTGAAGAGATAAGAGCTATACGGCTCTTTACCCAGTCAAGAGCTATATAGTTCTTTTAGCTCAGTAGCTCATTTAGCTCAGTGTAATTCATAAAGATAGAAAGCTTTTGAGTCGTTTATGTGTACTGTTTAGAAAATAGCGCGAAGCGCAACGTATTGTCTTGAATTTCGAGGTAATTTTTTTTAAATTAGACAACAGAAATCTAGCTCCATACAAAAATTACAAAATTATTATTTTTTTCCGAAAAAAAAAGTTATTTTTTTTTGTTAAGTTCATCGGATACCGCTTAAGTTCATGCGGGGTTTCACAGGGGGGCCAAAATTTCGTTCGATTTTAGCTACGACGCACCGTTTTCGAGATATTCGCGTTTTTATAAAAAGTTACCTTAATTTTTTTAAGGTTTGTAAGTTTTATGGCTCCATATAAAAAACAACAGAAAATTTTGTTCTGCACCCCCTTTGCGACACCCTTTTGACTATCAAGCCAAGCCGACATAATTATTACGATGAAACACTGAGCTAATTGAGCTAAAATGAACACTGAGCTAAATTGAACGGGAGTGAGCTAGATATACGGTGAGCTAGAATAGGTGAGCCGGCTCTTTTTAACAACTCGCTCGCGAGCTACCCATCGCTAGTCGTTTTATACTCGGATCTTAGACTAGTAGAGGTTTCCCTCTCGCAGCAGCACGTCGACCCATTGGAATCTTTTGTGCAACCCCGTCCTATCACTCGGTTCCCTCAGTGAAGACGACTGCCATAAGCTTGCCCATGTCTCTGAGGGCGAAGAGCCTAAAATCTTCTGGTGTCGGGTAGGCCAATCCCCAGAAGACTCATTCTTTTCTTAGCAAGGGAGTCACTGTGGACAGTCAACGAAACGTTGAAAAAATGTCTTTCGTCAGGTCTAACCAATACCTCGGTGGTGGAGTGGTCAACGCAGCCGCCCGAATTACGATGGACGTGGGTTCGATTCCCACCTGAGGTAGACATTTTTTTCAACGTTTCGTTATCTTTGACTTTATTTGAACGTTTTATTAACGCAAATAATCAATTATTACGAATAATTAACCATTTGACGACCTCCTTGGTCGAGTGGTTTGTACACCGGTTTTCATGGTGTCGCCATCTCTGAGGTCCCGGGTTCGATCCCCGGTCGGGTCAATTTAGAAATTATTGTTTTTCTAAATTGTCTCGGGTCTGGGTGTTTTCTATGTATTATATGTATGTATTTAAGTATTTTAATTATGTTTATTCGTTGTCTAGTAACCATTTAACGAGTTTCATAATGAAGCTTATCTTGGGCTAGATAATTGGTGTGAGTGTAGGAAAGTTTATTATTTAGTTTATTATTATTATTACAAAAAAAATCGTTCTGGTTGCAATGTAGCAAACTAATATAAATCAACCTTTGCAATGCCGTGCTTCGAAAGTCTAATTTGAACATTGACCTTGATTGATCAGATCAGTAAACTGATCTCTTTAGTAAAATTTTAAACACTGAAAAAAGACGACAACCTCAGGCGGGAATCGAACCACGCACCTTCCGCATTCCGGGCGGCTGCCTTAACCACTTGGCTACCGAGGTCTGGCTTTTAACCGTCGAAATTTGTCAGTGCTTGATGCTTATGTTTTTAGTCAACATTGCTTCATCAAATCTTAGAAGTTTTCACCTCTGAGATCCGAAAGAAATATTTTTACAAATATTTGAACATTCGGTTAAGATGAAGCTGCGTTTACAGATTAATGTTTTATATTTTAGCGTTTTATTAACGCTTAAATATACTTAAGTAAAATTTTAAACACTGAAAAAAGACGACAACCTCAGGCGGGAATCGAACCACGCACCTTCCGCATTCCGGGCGGCTGCCTTAACCACTTGGCTACCGAGGTCTGGCTTTCAACCGTCGAAATTTGATCTCTTTATTTGACTCGGATCTGTAGTAGTACTTGGTCGCTAGTATATTGATTCAAAAAACAATAATCAAAATTTCTTTATTCAGTAAGCTTAAAATAAGCATTTTGAATCGTCTAAACTTAAATTTACTTCTCTATATGGATAGATGGGCATGGGCATGAATTGAACATCCTATTACAATCTGGTTTTTAAATAAGTACTTAGTTATTTTGCATTCACAATATGCTATGTACACACATGAAAAATGTCTAGGGATCAAGTACATTTTAAAGTATCGTTGCGTTAAAGAATTAATATTTTAACTTTTTTGGATCGTTATTCATTCTTTTTAGTGAATTTCACGATATGAATGAAAACAATTTATTACATTGTTTAAATATGGAAAATCAACTGTCAATCTGAATTCCTATAAAAGAGCGTAATGGCAATTTTACAAAAGCAGTACAATTTCTGCACTGGAAGTGAAAAAAATTTGCAACGATATGGAGCGACGGCGTCATTTGACAATGTAAGAGATGTTGAGAGCCGTTGGAATGTTGGAAGCTGGTTCCAGACAACGAACTGTGACTGCAGCCGTTGGCACTACACAGAGTGTCATAGGCCGCCTCGGAACACACTATCTTATCACGGGCAGTATGGCCGAGCGACATGTAAGCATGTAAACACTGCTCGACGGAATCGTACCATGACCGCTTTGATGTTGGCCACAAGGCTCTACAGCGCTTTAAGCTTGCTGATAAGTGATCAAACCATCCGGAATCGTTTTCGCGAAGTGCGTCTGCGTTTCCGAAGGCCGCTGAGGGTTCCACCCATAGCAACTCACAATCGTAGGGCCCGTTTACAATGGGCTCGCGAACACCGACATTGGGAGAAAGAAGACTGGCGCTGTGTTTGCTTCTCTGATGAATCTCGTTTCAGTATGAGGCCGGATACAAGTCGCACTCGAGTTTGGAGGACCTCTGGACGTCACGAACGCTTAACATTTTGTAAGGAACTTCATCCATATAGAGTGGGAACAATCATGGTTTGGGCCGGTATTTGGATCGGTGGAAGAATCGATCTTATTTGGATCAAGGGCAACCTTAATGCTCAAATCTACGCAGAGAGGATTGTTTCAGATGTGATCATCCCCTTGCGAGGGCGATTGAGTGATACGTTTCGACTAATGCATGACAATGCACGTCCTCACACGGCTAGAGTCGTAACACGCACTTTTGCCGATTCTTATATCAACGTCCTGCCGTGGCCTGCACAATCACCAGACTTCAACTCAAGCTCCAAAGAAGAGCTCTGCCGAGTATGGATGCCGTATACACCACAACTTTTTTACTTGTTAGAAAGAACGTGGGCGGCTATTCATCAAAGTGATTTAGATGAACTGATTACAAGCATACCAAATCGCTGTGCTTGTGTGATTTGTGTGAATGGTAGAAATACAGATTATTATTATTCTTTTTTACCATAAAATTTAAAAAAAATATCCTTTTTATTGCTTTTTTTGCCAATTAGGTGACGACCTTAACGTAAGCTACTTTTCCTCAATTTATTAAATTTGCAATTTTTCTTAACTTTTTTAATATAGTAGGGATAAAACTGTTAACTAAAACATAAAAAATAAAGCATGAAGATAGTGTGAAAAACCAGATTAGGTTAATACTGTTAGATTTTTTTTTTATGGCTAAAAATGTACTTGACCCCTAGACACGTTTAATGTGTGTAATTAGCTTATTATCGCAAAAACTAAGTTCCATTACATAAACTGACACTTATCGTAGTGGGGCCTTTCTCTCTCGCATCAGCACATCAACCCATTAGGATCTTTTGTGAAAGAACCCACACTTTGTAATGAACTTATATATTTTATTTATATTAGAAGGAGGCAAACGAGCAGGCGGGTCACCTGATGGAAAGCAATCACCACCGCCCATGGACACCCGAAAACCAGAAGAGTCGCAGATGCGTTACCAACCATTAAGTGAGGAATAGTGTTAAGGAAGGAATAGGAATTGTGAGGGGGGGAGGGGCCTCCAGAACTCTCACTGGCCGGACGAAACACAAAGGCACCAAGTGCCATTATTTCACGCCGGATATTCGTGAGAGGGTGGTATTACCCCGGGCGAGCCGGCCCAATGCGTGCTGCAACGCAGCGTGGCTCTACCACTGTCACGTGTAGGGTCTCAAGGGTAAACCTACGGACGCGAGTAACTTTAACCCCCTTTAACTTTTAATAAGTACAATTTATTTGTATGTTTTACTATAATCGCTTCAGTTTGTGCGATGCGCCGCGTCGTGTCCCCACTTGAGTAGATTCCATCGTAATCCTCTAAGTATCTCTCTTTGATACAGATAAAATATTCTGCTTTTCTATTCAATACGTCGTTGTAACAGATAATAATGTAATAGTAACTGAAAACTCCCACATATTCATTGAGTTTGTTGCTCAGTTTGTACGAGAATAGTGTTTAGGTTTAAATATAAAATATAAAAAAATATAGTGCCGGTGCTCTGCGGTTGTTGTCTTAGGTACTTTTTTATAATTCACAATCGCTCGTCTTAGTTTAGTAATATTTCTGTGTTTAAACTAACATTATTTCTTATTATTTACTGTTGAATAATGATTCTAACAATGGAAATGCCAGTTGTTTATTTTGCATAAAAGCTTATATTAATCTTATAATAGTCTTAAACTTCATTCCGGTAAAGCCTTGTTATATTTTAAAAATAGAAAAAATGTAGCGCCAAAAAAAGTAAAAAAAAAATGTATTTGCCAATTTTCTAACAGAAGTGTTAATTAAAGGGAAAAGCAGGCATCACCGAGGGAGACGTCAAGCTAAAGTATTAAGTTCCTTGCTTTCATACCGGGTATTGCGCTTCCTTAAACCTAAAGAGGTATTATGTCTTGAGACCGCGAAGAAATTTTTGCCCACTGAGTAGCGTTACGGCCCATGGGCTGCAAACGCACCGTAAATGTTTAGCTGATGTGGGTAGTCGCAAAAAATTGTTTCACAGCGTCTCTGTTATGTTACCTCAATGAAGCTAAATAAAATGAAGTGTTTCAATCGTCGCCAGAGCCAGAAACCGTTACTTTCTTTTGTTAGTAGGTAAATGATTTAACGTAGGTATGACAGCAAATTTATTTTGAATTTGTTTTCTAACCGTATCGCGAAGCGGTGATTGAAGACTACAACCTCTCTCTTAACTTGGGTGTCGTAAAAAGCGACTAACGGACTAAAGACTGCACATACATCCAACAGCATAGAGCGGCGATGGGCTCACCACCTGTCACGCTGAGCACAGGGTGCAGTAGCTGTTTGGTGATAAGTAGACTATGGTAGAGGACTGCTTTGCTGTCCTCATTGCTTAGTCTCTGACTAACCATTCGGGGATAATAGTCGTTGAAGTTTGAATTTAATATTGTTTTCGTGAGGAGCTCGATGGCTCAGTGGGTAAGGCGTGCTTCGAAACCCAGTTGCTATCGTAAGATGGCAGTCGTTTAAACCCACCGACCCGCATTGGGCCAGCATGGTGGGTTATGGCCCAATCGCCCTATGTGCTGTTCTCAATAGCGGAATGCCCTGTAGTGAGACTTTATAGGCTAGAATGATGATGACGATGAAGAATTGTTTCATAATAAAAAATATGCATAACCAAAAATAATAAAAGATAAGATAAATTAGGTTTCTGGATGGGTTAACCGGTCTACTCATATAAAAATTATTAATATCATAAAATAATGTGTCCGAACATTTCTTTATTTAATGAAAAGTCATTGACTTTCACTAAGGACCCCGGAATCGCCAATATAACTTAGAGAGTAACGGTTTTTTTTCTTCTTCAAAAAACATTTTTTATTTATTTTCTCGCAGCCTACCATCAATCAACTCATTATATTGTACTTTATACAAAATACGATGATTTTCTTCACGATAAATATGAAACAGGAAAAACCCGCGATCATTTACCGTTAAAGCCGAGTTTTTACAGCAAAAAGTTGGCAATAAAAATGTAATTAATCGCCATTTTACAAACGCGGGAATTAAAAAATATTTTCGATTTTCAAGTGTCGGCGTCGGACCGGCCGTAAAATAAAAGTAAAATAAAACATTTGTGATTGGTTTTATGTGGAAATGGTTGTTGTACGTGTAGGTATTATGAATTTCAGTGCTGTTACACATTTTTTTCCCATTTATTGTAGCTATGACTTGATTTCATTGATGGAGGCCTTTGGCCTTCGTGGGCTGTAAACAGGCTGTACTTTATATTACTTTTACAGAATTTAAGCGCTAATGAAAATAGAATGTCCAATAAAGATAAATCAGACGAATAAACAAGTAATTAGGACTAAAGAACATTTAATTTTTAAAACCCCTGGCGAAATGACCTCCGCCCACAGCCGGCAACGGCCGCAAGCTGGCAGGATTAAAAAAGAATCTAATTGATTACGTGCACCGCTGGGCCGGGCCGCAAAGACAAAAAAGAGAAAAAAATAGCCCGGGAAACTTTGCAGGGTGACTAATTAACACGCGATCTCAACTTGAAAGGAATCCGAGAAGAATTCCCGCCACTTAAGTACTATTTTTTGGTCTACCAACTTAAGAGCGAGGCCGAGCCGCAGGAGGCGTACTATCACAGTATAAATATGAGCTAAAGCAGTACGGAAGCTGGGCCTGTTTCTTGTTTTATATACCTACGCGCCAATTGAGCGTTAGGGTTGTCCTCTTATTTTTGTAAAATTGATAAAGTTTTTGTTTAGTTAGCGATGTATCTCAGCTAGTTAGCGCTTTTTTTGAGATAACTAGCAAAGCTTATGGGTTGTCACTTTTAATTTTTATAAAATTAAAAGTAATTTTTCTATTATTTTCCAAAACGTTTGTTTGGGTTCTATAATGATCAAATAATCGAATGAATTGACTAGTTTATAAACAAAATTGTGTAATTAAAAAAATCTTTAATATTTTAAGAAGTCTTTATTTTTCGTTAGTTATTATAAATTACTCACTGAAAAATACTTTCGCCTGCTACGACACGTTCGAAAAGCTTTATTATTAAATTTTATAGTGTAGAAAATTCTCATTCTAATGAATAGCTTTTTTAAATAAATTATCGGTAAACATGGACACGGCACTATAAAACTGATTTTGTCTACTTCTTTATAAATTAATACAGCTACTTTACAATTAATGTGTTTTCTTTGAAAACAACAGCGAAAACTTTCGTCCATTTTCTCGATATATTCAACGAAATCATCCGGTGGTACAATTAGTAAACTCCGGTTAGACACACAGATCTGATATCGATATTTAGAGCAATCGGTCGAATAACTAAAAAGTTCAAGATGGAGGCTATTTTGTCTTATACTAATAACGGAGTCGTTGTCAAAAACCACACAGATATCGATTTTCAAAGCAATCGGTTAAATAACTAAAAAGTTTAATATGGCGGCTACTTTTTCTCAATCTAATAACGGATTCATTGTCAGAAACACAGAATCACACAGATCCTCAGATATCGATTTTTAAAGCAAAGTTTATTAACGATGAAGTTTCGTAGTATCAATTCTTATTATTTTTAACCATTAAAATAACGCGCGCTCAAAAAATATACGTAAGTACTCCAAATATCACCTAAACAATCAAACGATTTATTTAAAAGAAAAAGCTATTTATTTATTAATAATAAATCATTCTTCTTTCAACATCAGCAGGAAATTTAAAAAACGAAAGCTCCGATTTTGAAGCAGCCGAGTTGAAGCAGCCATATACTACGCAATACACTCGCGGCATTTTTAAAAATCGCGCGCACAGCGCCCGCAAAATGCAACAGTAAACACTCGGTTCGACGCCACAGTCCACACGCGCTACTGAGAGCACTGCGATGTCCGCTTAGGGGCCCTGTAAAAACGTGCGTCTGTGGGCGTGCGTCGATTCGAGCGTTTGTACGTAGCTTCCTTACTGCTTTAGCTCATATTTATACTGTGGTACTATGGCGGCGAGACGCTTATCAACATTAAGTAGGAAACCAGACTATAGTTACCACGGAACCGCTAAAAACGGTCGACTGATTACTAGCTAAAAATAATTGACAGTCGCTGTGGATGTTGACCTTACAGCGTTGTAGGTTTAACCAACCCTGTTAGTAAAGGGTTTTTTTTTCTCTTAAATAATAGCTTTGTGCGATCAGCACATTTAGCCAGTGTAAAGTAACATAATAATATAAGTAGTAATTTATTATTATTTTCTTTACATACAATAAGTGGATGATAATGAGTGATAATGAACGTTTAATGGTAAAAATTTTTACCCCAAAACCTCTTGAGACTCAATAAAGCTGTGGGACTTTATTGAGGTCTCACACGTACTTCTTGAGAGAATTTGAAAAGTGTTGTTGCACTGTTTTCTTTATTTGCTAACACTCATGCACGTTCACGAACACTTAACAGTAAATAATCCACCATTATTTCACATTAATATTCAACAAAACACAAATTATAGAAAATAAAACAAAACTGCCAGACATGACGCTTCACTTTCCCGCCAAGAAGTCAAGTAAAGGGTTCAAAGAGTTTCACTCGAGTTTTTTTTTCATAACACGTATTGTGGGACTCAATTTTTAACTTCATTACTTTTTACGGATGAAACTTGCGGTCACTGAGAGCCTCCCTGTGCCCTCGGACTCTGTAAAGAATTCGAAACATCATCTCTTTGCCCTTATCAATTTATAAGTATCTTATCAATATAAATAATAATGACGAAGTTAATAAACGCAAGTTAACCCGTTAAAAGTGTTTCGTTTCAATGTGTAGTTTAAACTTTAGGAAACGAAATTATAAAAACTAGGCTGGTACTTCACTCTACTTTTTACAAAAAAAATTACCTACTCGTTCCATCTCTTGTATGTACATTCATTTACTCTAAACTACTACTAGTTATTCTCTATTTCGTTATTGATTATTTGGTACCTACTGGCATATCAAATTCTCTCCTTCAAAGGAACTCCTTCAGAATTTGGGTGTATCGTATCCAGTCAGCATATTATTACCTGTAAAGACCACATTTCAGCATTTTGGTTTATGTTATGATGAATTTCAATCTGACTTCGCAGTGATAATATATTATATGCACGTCCTTTGCCTCCGTTACATTTCCCACCAATAGCCTCAGCTCCAACCCATCTATATTCCCAATCTGACTCCAAAATATTCGACTAATAATTTACCGAACGTGCAGTTTCAATGTAAAACAAATTTCGATACCTAACATTTGTTTTTGTTGAACAACTATTTTAAATGAGCTTGTTTTTCGTCGTGTTCGGGTATTCGATATTTCGGCACTAATTGCTTGAATAATAACTCAATGTTAGTGTGATCATGGATAATGGTGATAAGCTAATAAAGTGTCAAATGTTCAATCAGATTAATTAGGTAATTAACATAGATTTATTGACATTTAACTGACACTTATATTTTTGCATGCTTTCAAGTTTAAGGCGAACATTAAATTTTGTACTTTATCTATATTAACATGTCACCTGTTTATGCTGTAAATAATGTTCTGGCAAATCAAATAAATGATTTGATTTGATTTGATTCAAATTCTCCTAAAAATCCTAAAACAAATCGTCTAGCAGCGTCTGTGCGTTCCACTTAACTGTCAAGGAAATAAAAAGCATAATATAATCTCCGGAAAACATGTAAAGTGCTACTTACCAAATCACTTTTTTTATACCCGCCCCGGATTATCTGCCGATGCTGTAAGTACTCCGGCGTCCCGCCTTTATAGATGCTAGCGTACAATAACAAAAGGATAGTGCTCCTCATAGTGACGACTAAACTCAAAAAGACATTACTTACACCGAATTTAATACGTCTTTTTAAGTGAATATAATTTGCTTCTCCCGAAAGGTCGGGGCTTCAAGACACGCTTAAAGCTAGGCGTCTTTTTTCGAGTGTAATTTTGAGTTTTTAACATATCATTGTGAATGGTAATTAACAAATTAAAAATGGTATTTTTGTTTCAGCTTTTGTACATTGATTGGTAATTAACAAATTAAAAATGGTATTTTTGTTTCAGCTTTTGTACATTGACGTTGTTATGTACCCGTGGTACCTGGACTGTGTATTTGTTCCTAGCTCATTAATAAATTAAAAAAGACTGATTCATTTGAACATTGCCCGTAACACTACGACCAATAAACAAGTCCTTCAAATATTATTTTGTTAGCTTATATATAGAATAATGATGTCATGCAGTGGCGTGCCTAGGGCTTCAGATTGGGGCAAGCCACGAAACCTGAAGTTCCTAATCTTGCTACCTAGGTACAATGTTGGTACCCATTTGTATCATAGGCCGTGGCATTCCAAACGTTCTTGTCGTTTGTAAAAAACAGCCTATTATCTTCTATTACATCTTAAATGTGATTTTTGTAAGAAATTTTTGAAAAAAAATAATTACTGCGGCCAATTTTGGCGTTCTTTATCTCAGAAACAAAAATACATTAACAGTATTTACTTATTGAATAGTGTAGAATTGCTATTGGCGTAGTACGTAGCGGCCTCGCTTTTTGTAAATTTTGCTTAACTTTTTATTTAAACCCAAAATTGCAGAGAAAGATTTTCATAAATTGCGCGAGGGCACCTTTTTGAGCTCCTGGATTGAACTACTGTTCTAAACAAATGAAATAAAAAAATGAGAATGTTATTTGTCGTATTATGCGTAGCGGCCACGGCATTTTTAAATATTATTGATTTTATATAGAAAAAAATAGTTATTCAAAACCAAAAAACTTCGAAAATCGCGTTAAGTTAACTGTGAATTTCTCTTATCTACGATAATATTATTGAGTAAAATTTATACCAGAATAATTGTTACTTCATGAGGAATAAAAATGTTATAATGAATTTATTATCCTATTTCGATGAAAACTATAAATATAACTAAGTACAAAATGCGATGCGCCGGCCGGGCCGTCCGTCCGAACTCAGCTTATTCTCGCAGAGTGGAGATTCGTAATATTAAGCATGCATTTATTATCCTATTTCGATAAAAACGATAAATACAACTGGAAAATTACTACAAAATGCGAAAATGGGCATTTTGCGCGGGAATCACAGTCGATACCTATGTAGGCAGGCCTCTACACTTAATTTATTAATTATTACTTAATTATTTTGAATGGAAGCAACCAACAATCCAAAGAGTTTTTTACATAGACTTATTATAATTAATGCCCTAGATGACTTTTAATAGTCGGCGAAATACATAAATCATGTGTGATGTTCAAAGAATTTATTTACTTACCTCTGCCTTTCGTATGCCAATCATCAACACGTTTAAGTACATGTTTGTTTGCAACACATCACATGCCCAACACATCTAAGTTCGTCACAGAGACCAATAAAGTGACGAAATGAACTCAGAACACATTTTTTTATCACAAATTACGAAAACACTTGTTACAAAACAATCGCTCAAACAAAGTGAAGTGTGACAATAACAAAGAATAAAAAATGGCTGGCTGCAGCCTGTGGCTGCTGCACAGCACAATCACGTATTAACGCTCGCCTCTGATTGGTTCGCCCGAGCTCGAGCTGTCGTCGGTCGCCTCTGATTGGTTCGCCCACGTTGAAGTTGCACGTGATTCGGTAGAAATAAAGCCTGATTTGGAGAAGGCCTTACTTGCGAACTTCGTAACGCAAGCTGGCTTTGACGAAGAGTATGAATTTCTCATAGAATCTATACATACTTACGCAGTATTATGTTTATAGAGTAGCAATTTTGTTAAAGTTAGAAGAGAGCGGATATACTTTAAATCCGAAGCCCGGTTGCAAGCCAACTTGTGCGAGAGAGATGTAAAGCATCGCACGATTTATAAGCAGCTTTATGCGATTTGTTTGGTGATTCTTAATATGAGAAACTTATAAAATTGATAATTTGAATGCTGATGAAAGAAAATTAACAATGGTAAAAAATATTAAGTGATTTTAATAATTGCGTTTTACTAGTAGTGATATTGAGTTTTTCTTAGGGCAAGCCGGGCTTTTCGGCTTGTATGAAGGTACCGCCACTGATGTCATGCCTGGTTTGCATAAGTTTTACTCTATATCCAAAATCTGTATTTGTTAAAGTAGTTTAATTTTTTCCACAATCGCTGTGTAATTGTGTAAGTTCCCGCATTAGGTATCTCTTAATAATTTTTTCTATTTGAGAGACGGGGACCATTAGTTTTAAAGCACGGGGTTTTACCTAGTTTGAACTTCTGTCTCCTATCATCTATAGTATTTACATCCAGTTAGTACCTATATCTAAGCTTGAAATTGGCGAAATAAACGAAAATAGGAGTTATATTCCAATGTCTGTGGTATTCCTCACCGAAACCCAAGTATTTTATACTGCCGGCTCCTTGGAGACGTTAAAACAACAATGTGAGCTTTAGTCGGCGATAAAAAATATTAAACAACTCCACATAGTTTTTCTCCTGCCTCGTGTAAAGTTCCTTTGCTGACTCCCGGAAAGATAATACGAAAAGATACCCTAAGGTGGCCATTAAAACCAATGTATGTAGGTTCACTTAATTGCGTACTAAACATTGTATCCCCTGTATTTCTTTCGTTCATCGCAGTAAACAATTCTTAACAACATTAATGCAAACATGTTTGCGTCCGCTACCACCTTTATTGATAATGTTGCAAAGTTGATATTACCTTGTCTTGAGAGCACAAACTCGTATTTGTGTACTGAAAAAACAAAACACCAGTTTCAGTTAGAAAAACGTATGATAAAGAAGTTTGACTTTTATTGTCTGAAGCTTAAGTGCTACAAATTTTCCTTAGCCTTGTAATTGAGGAAGGAAACGAGTGGACATGAACAATAAAAGGTTTATGCATCGGCCCTTGAACGGTGGACGTAAAATGGCGACTTCACCGGCCAGTGAATTTGTTAAATGAAATACTTGATTACAGCTCGGTATCTCGTGGAAGTGTCTTTAACAGGCCTTTATATTTTTTGTTCGTGGCAGGGTTCCCCGAACAGGACCAGTCTCGATGGCAACCACACTCATCTGTTTTTACTGAAAAACCACAGCACAAGAAAAAAAAAACCACAGCACAAGAAAAAAAAACCACAGCACAAGAAAAAAAAACCACAGCACAAGAAAAAAAAACCACAGCACAAGAAAAAAAACCACAGCACAAGAAAAAAAACCACAGCACAAGAAAAAAAAACCACAGCACAAGAAAAAAAAACCACAGCACAAGAAAAAAAAACCACAGCACAAGAAAAAAAAACCACAGCACAAGAAAAAAAACCACAGCACAAGAAAAAAAAACCACAGCACAAGAAAAAAAAACCACAGCACAAGAAAAAAAACTTGGACTAACCGCACTAACTGTGTCGCGTGGCGGTGAAAGAATACTACTACCCTTTCTCTTCCCTTAGGTGTTGTAAAAGGCGACTAACGGAATAAAGACTGCACATACATCCAACAGCATAGAGCGGCGATGGGCTCACCACCTGTCACGCTGAGCACATGTGCAGCCGCTGTTTCTTGAAACGTGGACTATCGCAGATGACTGCTTTTGCGGTCCTCCAGAGGAGCATCGGAACAAAAACCGATAAATCACATTTGTGTTTTTTGTGGTAAAAAAGTGGCACAGTTCATGGTTTTCTAATTTAGAGTTAAACGAAATCTATTAATTTATTTGTGTTGGCATGACTGTTTGAAGACCTAAATTCTGCATTCGTGACGTGGTCCTGTTGAGTTATTAAAAAAAGAAAATGTGGACATCGGTTTTAGACCAAACCAACTGAATATGTCGGTTTTTGATAAGACACTGTATATATCTGAGTCTAAGACCGTAGCTTAGACTAGACCGCAATGGCGGCAAAGCTCGCTAAATGAAGTATCGTCACCACACAACAGAAGAAAGAGTTACAGAACAGAATTTCTTCTTTGAATCGCATATATTAAAAAATCTATTTTATACAAGCGTTCATGTCACTCATCTACCAGAGGGCCTACCCACTGGTATTTTAAACCTTCTCTAAATGTGTATAGTTGCCTGATTTAGAATTATTTTCCGAAGTCCAAATTTCATAAATGGACGACACAATCAAAATTAAATATAAATCATGGCTAGCTAAGCATTTTGCTTTGGAAACTCAATAAACATATACCCACGATGCTACAGCTACGTTTGCGCCATGTATCTCTGATTATACGCTTCCGAGATCACAGTCATAGCACATATCTATAGCTCGACTGTCATAGGGCGGAATGTCTGGCGATTTATTGAATGACGTCAAAGTAGTCGCCTCGGTAACGGAGTGGCGAATCTCTCGACTTTTCAAGTCAAGCAAAGTCATTCGGATATTTGGGTGCGTAGCCCGGGTTTTGATCACTAACCCGCATTTACGTAGCGTGGTAATTATATAATTATATACATTTAATGTATTTGTAAACATACATAGATTTGTTAAGCAGGGGGGTGGTACAAGGCGGCAATTGGACAAGAAGAGCCGAAGATCGGGCTTAGTGCATGCGTTGGGAGATGACTTCCTGCCTGCCTGCCTTCCACATAATAGTAAGCGGCCATTGAGGGCTGACAGAATGAGGGTGACTGATGCTACGTCTCTGACGCTGCACCTGTTGTCTTCGCTCCTGTACTTCACTTAACATCAGGTGGAGTGGAGTCATTTGAAGGAATTAAAAAATTCTTAAGAGGCCTATTCTTCTTCTTTCACATCTCGACTGTGATTTTTGCGTAAAATGGCCAATTTTGGCGTTATGGATCTCAGAAACAAAAATACATTATAATTATGACTTAAACTAGTACTTAGATAGTGCCTCATGAAGGCGTCAGTTGGGACCACAGTTCACGTTGTTAGCGAGTCATGTCTAATAATCGACTGTAGCCCTAAATTGGTTAAACAAGATTAACAATGTTTATAAAAGGAAGTTTGAAAAAATACCATAAAATATCGAGCTTCTAAATGTTCACCGGCCGGCTTACGTGATTTTTCTTAGGAATCATCTACTACTGCTCAGTTCAATTTACATGGAACATAGTAGCAGTACGTGCTAAATAAGGATCTCAAATAAGTTTTCCAACAGCAAATAACTATGAGAAATACTAAAAAGAGATACGATTATTCAGCGAACGTTTACACCGTGTACTGATCATACGCTTCCGAGATCACGGCACATACCTACTCGCAGTGATCGGGAGGAATCTCTGGCGATTTATTGAATAACGTCAAAGGATATTCGCTGGAGCTCGCTGAAAGGCGATGGCGATCTGCAGACTTGTTGAGTCACCCGCCGGCGCTCGGCTTTTTAATGTGCTCACACCGGGGCGATTTGAGGGCTGCGTGTGCGAGGTAACGGTGCACAAAACAGGTTGTTACTGATATAGAGGTTTTTTTAATGATAAATAGGCATGCTCTTGGCAACATTCTTATCCGTTGGATTAAGAAAAGCCGACGATGGAGCGAGCTTGCCCAGAAGCAGCCTATTCACTCGAACTTTAATAGGAAACACTACGTCGAAATGTCAAGCAAAATTTTCATACCAAACACAGAAAAACGACGTTTCGTAGTCCCCCGTTTCCTCCTTCAGAACTGGACCAATTTTCATTCCTTTTTAGCATTGGTTTAAGAAAGAGATTTTCGATGACTGTCTATGTTTGACTTTTTTTTAAACGGATACTTAATGTTTCTGAAGACGCCTTAAAACGGAGTGATTTCGCTAAAATTTGAAGGCTGGTTGTTAAATAAAAGACTTAATGCAAAAAAAAATAAACATACAGACGTAGAAAATCTCTTTTTTTAACCGATGCTGAAAAAAACATAAAAATTGGTCCAGTTCTGAAGGAGGAAACAGGGGACTACGTAACGTCATTTTTCTCTGTTTCGTATGAGAATTTTGCGTGCCACTTCCACGTAGTGTTTCCTCTCAAAGATGTTGGGGCTATATGCACTTATGGTTTGCGTTAAACGATTAAGAAACATCATAACTACCTTTGTATCGTAGTGGTTCCAAATTCCAATCCCCAAAGGATTAGTCAGAGACAGGTAATACACACATACCTACAATCAAGACTATTAAACACAAAGGTTAGCCAGAGACCAGGCAAGGAGAACAGCAAAAGCAGACCTCTGACAAAGTCCATGTTTCACCAAACAACAAACTGCACATGGGCATTTTAAGTGGTGAGTCTTTTTAAATAACCACTCAGCTCACACTTTTCAATTTGGGCTACAATTTAAGCACTTACAAAGTCTATAGGGCGGGATACTTTGTACCAAAAAGAAAACAGCAGGGGCATCTTTCATCTTTCCTCTTGTTTCTTTACTTTGGCGTCTAGTAAAAATGGAAAATGCCCTTCCTATCATAGAAGGACACTTCCACGTCTATGTACACTCTTTGGTTGGTAGCAGGCTCTAAGTCGGCCAGGCATGCTACCACTATATTTTCTATATAAGTCACACTGTCCACGTAAACCGCTCGTAGAAACAATCAAAACTCTGTCCACAACATGCGGTGCGCGCGACATATCACTACTCGACCGACTCGCGCGACGCACACACCTGTTGATTTGAGTTACAAAATGACGGTCTCGGCGGCGAATTTTGTTCAAATAACCTTGTTTTTATTTTCCCAACGAAAAGACATGCTTTTGCAATGTTACTTAAAAGAAAACTGAGACGTTTTAAAGCGTGATTAACGGTTGCATGAAGATAGCGTGGATATAACAAATATGCGAAATACGCTTATTGGCATCTGTAGGTTGCATGCATTCGTCAAATGACGCGACCGTGGACAGTGCGCCTAAGTCTATCACTTTAGTGATAGTACGAAAGTTTTTTCTAAAATTTTATTGATTAGGCCACCCGTAGATGACATACTACAAAATTAATTTGTCTTCGTAATCGTTTTCCACACAACTAAAAAATATAACAAAAAAAGTTTATCGTTATGATAAATTTTTGCCTTTCTCATCAGCCCATTGTTGGGCATATACCCAACAGTGGGCTGATGCGTGTGCACTGATGCATGCAAGGGTGTCGCCAGAGGGGGGGCAGTAGGGGCAGCTGCGCCCCCCTAGAGATTAAAAAATACGTAATTACGAGGGCAGTTTGGCAACTCAATGACTTTAAGGTTGAATAAAAACTTTTATAATATTTTTTTTTTGTCATATATTTGGAAACTCAATACGAAGCGCATGCCGATCTTTTTTTCAAATTTGGCGCAAAAACAAGCTTTTTAGAAACAAAAAAGCTAGGTGACTTCCAAGTATTCTTTGAAAATGGAGAAAAGCTAGTTTCGAGTGCTAATTAAAAAAAACTATTTTTTACCCGAAGACAAATTGAAAAAGTATTATGGTGATTCTGCGCCTTCTCATAGGATGGTACATATGTGGTTCACTGAATTTCGTTGTGGACGTACTACTACTAATGACACGGAGCGCCCGGGAAGGCCGATTGAGGTCACTACGGAGGGCATGGTTAATAAAATACATGATATTGTTTTGGCAGATCGTGGAGTGAAGATACGCGAAATAAGTGATGCTGTGCACATCTCAACTGAACGAGTTTTTTTATATTTTGCATGATATTCTGGGCATGAAAAAGTTTTCTGCAAGATGGATGCCGCGTTTACTAACAGTCGACCAGAAACGAAATCGTGTAACGGCTTCAGAGGAATGCCTAGCCATGTATAATCGCAATCCGAGTGAGTTTATGCGTCGGCACATAACAGTTGACGAACCGTGGGTCCATCATTATACACCAGAGATTAAGCAACAGTCGAAGCAATGGACTTCTACCGGGGAACGTGCCCCAAAGAAGGCAAAATCTGTTTGCTTAACTGGTAAAGTGATGGCCACAGTCTTTTGGGACAGCCAAGGGGTTATTTACATCGATTTTTTGGATAAAGGTAAGAAGTGCGTAGAGTTGAAAGGAGATTATGTAGAAAAATAAAAAATATAAATGTAAAAACTCGCTTGCTCTGAAACCACTTAGGCACGCCTCTATGTACAGTGAAGAGGTTGTGGAGTTTACACATTGGGACTTTGTACTGTTCTTATTACAATCGTCTCCTTCATTTATATCGGCAGGCGACGCTCTTGAACATATGCCACTCTCCTTTATGCCATTGATGTATATAGAGTGTGTGAGTCTATACTCACAACTATTATCCCCTAAGGATTAGTCAGCGACTAGGCAATGAAGACTGCAAAATCAGTCCTCTGCCATAGTCCACGTTTCACCAAAAACAAATGCAATCTTCGCTCTTTGCTGTTAGATGTATGTGCAGTCTATAGTCCGTTAGTCGCCTTTACAACACCCAAAGAAAGAGATGGGTTAGTAGAATTCTTTAAACAAGCCGCCACCACAACTGCTGAACTGAGCTAAACTGTAAAAATATTTTATTTCATTTTTATTCTCCACCTAAGTGGCAACCCTACCTTATGTAGACAGATTACAGGCGAGCAGACTGGCCGCAGACAAATCTGCTCTAACGACCGTCACTTGTACGCTATTTATTTGTTGGTTCCGTACCTGCCGCGACGTATTTGCTCCGCGTCATGTGATATTTACTTCGCTGAAAAGAGTACGTAGATACTACTTTTGCAAATTATGCTAGTGATCTCAGTTGACTCCACAAAGAATACTGTTTCTACTTTTGCATAGACTATTATCGCCAAAGGGTTAGTCAGACTAACCGTGTCCCGTAGCGGTGAAAGAATACTACCACCCCCTTGTCTTCCCTTGGGTGTCGTGAAAGGCGACTAACGGAATAAAGACTGCACATACATCTAACAGCATAGAGCGGCGATGGACTCATCACCTGTCACGCTGAGCAATTGTGCAATCGATATTTGTTGAATAGTGAACTATGGTACAGGACTGCTTTTTTGCGGTCATTGCCTAGTCTCTGACTAACCCTTCGGGGATAATAGTCGTGATTATATGTATCTGTGTTAGGCAGAGACTAGGCAATGAGGAAAGGGCAGTCAACTGCCACAGTTTCACCAAATATCAACTGTACATGTGCTCAGCGTGATAGGTGGTGAGTCCATCGCTATAATAATATGCTGTTGGATGTACAAACCGTCTTCAGTCCGTTAGTCGCTTTTTACGACACCCAAAAAAAGACCTGGGTTAGTAATACTCTTTTAGTAAAGTGCCGCCCGCCCAAAGCTTTACTTTTACAAATTAGGGAAAAGTCACCAAAGAACATGCACTACCAAAGAGTTGAGAGACCTTGCTACTGTTTGACAAAATAATATTGGTAATATTTCATTATTTGCGTTAAAAAACGCTCAAATAAACTCAAAGATAACGAAACGTTAAAAAAAATTAAAAGGACCATGGGGGATTTTGTATGAACCCCGTCCCTACCCTACAACAGTCATGGGATACGTGTCAATTTGTTCATTGGGACCCAAAGAAGCCTAAAGTGCCTGTGTTAGTTGCAAAAAGTATTGGGTTTATTTATAATTAAAAAAAACTTTTATTGTTTTCTTGCTTTAGTTGGAGTTGCTCGAGTGTGTCATGCTCTCTCAAAGTGTCTCTGCGGTGGTGGCATGTGCGTCGGGTCGTTACGTTCCCTAAAACATGGTTGAGCAAAGTGATGGCTGATTCACATGTCATACTCGTGAACGGCTGCCGCCTGTGGAGTCTGGTCTGCTCTTGCAATCTTATTTTGTTGGAAAAAAAAAATTCAAAAACAATATATTTTTATAATCTAAATCCCGCGTATTTGAAGAACGTCGCCGTAAAAAAATATCTATCCTACTAGACCCTTCCAATGACACTAATTTCAAATCAGTTGGATGGTGGGGACAAAATTTCCCATGGTCCTTTAATTTAATTTTTTTCAACGTTTCGTTATCTTAGAAAATAATATTGGTTAGCAACACTTGCCTGGTTTAGACTTGTGTGTGTTAATATATTCGTATTAGTATTAGCTACAGAACAGTTTTCAGGCTCGCAGTCGTATTAGCCCTCAGGACGACTTCGTCATTTTCTTAAACTTGACACTTTCCTAACTTGTCTCATTTTTAACTCGCCTCTTTCTTAGTTGGTCTCTTTTGCAAAGTTGACACTTTCCCAACTCGTCTCCCCTCCGGGCGACTTCGTAATTTTCTTAAACTTGAGAATTTCCTAACTGGTATCATTTTTAACTAGGCTTTTTCTTAGTTGGTCTCTTTCTTA
Source organism: Scoparia ambigualis (assembly GCA_963921215.1). Lineage (NCBI taxonomy): Eukaryota > Metazoa > Arthropoda > Insecta > Lepidoptera > Crambidae > Scoparia > Scoparia ambigualis. The sequence continues at coordinate 3,719,485 of OY992512.1, forward strand.
ACTTGACACTTTCCTAAATCTTAATTTTTTCATAAACTCTAAGAAAGTGGTTACGGGACACCTTAGCCTTAACAGCATATCATTTTATGTCGACTCGTGTCGTTTACTTTAGTATTACATCATTGAGACGACAGATGGCAAATGCATAATTTTGAGATTCACGAACTCCGATTGTGATAATAATATTATTATTTTGTCAGTGTTTTTCTTCAAGTTTTCTATTTCAATAATTTGCCTTACTAAAAGAACGTGTCGACTAATAGAGGAAAACGATATCAAAATCTTCCAAGATTCAAGTCTAAAACTTGATTGTAGCCCTAAATTAACAACGTTGTAAACAATATCTTGAATGCTGAAAACAAGATATCAAAAAATCGTGCTTCAAAATCTCGGCCGGCCTACGTGATTTTCCTTAGGAATCATCATCTCTTACATCGGGCGCGATTGTGGCCAAACGGGTTTAAAGTTTAATTTAAAAGGAACATAGTTACAGTACGTGTTTTCATCTGCTTTCATTTCACTCAGCATGGCGGGATATGAATCGTTAGGGGTTCCGTACCTTTTATAGAGAAGACTAAAGAAGAGAACCTAGAAGCTAAACCCCTAGGTTTAGTTTATATCATAATTTCATTTCATACCCTAATATGAAATTAAATTATGATATAACTTTGCGTCCATCTGTCATCGACTTGAAATTATTATAGCACACTGCTGCGAGATATAGCTATATCAAGTGTTTTCATATTAAAGTCTCGTTTTTATTTTTCCAGATTATTAAATAGCAGAATCGAAGCCTAACATAATTTTAAGTAAATATATCTTCTATTTAGCATATTTTGTAATAATTATAAAGCAACACTTAACACAAGATATAAATTACAATTTTTATTACAATAATAATTATATCCCTTTCAGCGATAAGACCGCTTTGCACATGTAGCTGTATTCCTTGTGTATGTACTATAAAGCCTCTACCTACCTATAAGTTTTAAATATAAAAAGAAAATATCTGCACTTGATTCAACACACATTCAAATTTAATACATAGGAACACAATTTCAGCATTTATCAAACCACACATATACGAGCATATACCACTGATATCCTATGTACCAAATTAACTTTTGTAAATAACACATCCCAAAGTCCTCTCGCAAATTGATTGAACCGCCTGGCCTATTCATTATCGCCCTTTTGATATCCAATCTTCACATTTTACATACAAAATGTGAAACTTGCAGAGCGCTCGATCTACTAGGAGGGTGGAGGGGAGCCCTCCAAGAATTGACTTTCCATCGTTTACGAGCGGCCGAAAGGGCCTAAACTACTTAAAGCTTTTAGGGAGCGGTCGGACGCTGATTATAGCAGGATCTACTTAGGCGCCGATATTTTAAAATACTTTATTCTTCGATTGCCGCTCTACGCTCTACCCAGATCGGGCATGCCAGTGTTGCAAGCCTCTCAAATAGGATTATCCGGATTATTTTGTTCTGAGATTCTGGTTTTTTTTTAACTGCGGCCGCGAACTGATCACTGCTGCTAACCAGTCAACCACGGAGGTCGTCAATATGTTTTCGTATTGATACCCAATATTTTTTAAACTTCAATTAGTTTTAATTGGCGCTACAGTAATATGCACGTAGCAAATGCTACGTATACGTGCTACGAACATGCTACGGTTTTAACAACGCCTACTGAAAGGTTATCTAAGACTTTTTATTTATAAAATAATGTCATCATAATAAACGAATACAATTGGCTAAACCCATCGCTTGAGTATAATAATTAATATAGTAAATAATAATTACTTATAAACCGGTGACCTTGCACTTTTAAACGACATTTTTTAATGATAAGTACTTAATTAACTTGTAGGGTTGCTTGCTTGTCTTAGATGATTATTTCTGCTGCAAGCCATACCTTGATGTCAAGGTAACTTAGTAGTTTCAACACGTATAACTATAATAATTCTAATTTATATCCTAGTGCAAATACTTACCGTAGAAACTAATACTAGATGCGATAGAATACTAGAAAAACATACATTAATTTAAAAAAAATATGTAATAAAATTCTAAAATACATCTCACATAATTTTCCCTTACCTCTAGGCACGCAGTCAAACCCAAAGTATAGTAGAATTAACTTACCAAGGTCACCTCCGAGCGGTCGGTCACTCGATTAGCCCTTACAAAGTTCTCTCCCTTTACAGGCTCACAACAAGACTACAGTCGAGATATTAGCATTAATTCATATTCTATCTGCCAATAACCGTTTTATCAGATGGCGTCTGCAGAGTAGATTTTTATTCGAGCTGTGGTTACTTGGACGTGATCTGATTACAGGACGTGCGCGCAAACAATTTTATGACAGTATTTATGACATATATACGTTCAGCCGTGGCGAATAACAGGGCAGCAAGTATTTTTTTTATATGCAGATTTCGATTTAGTACCTTTTTAGGGTTTCGTAGTGCATAGTTTTTGTTTATAGATTCATCGTGTCAGCTTGTTTACTTGTGTAGACTGTCAGCGGTGGAATATTCAATCAAAAATCAAAATTCGTCAAAGTCATTTCACAATAAATGACAAAAAATGTGCAAATAAATAACACCTACGCAATGAAAAACGATCAAAAGTAAGCTCTACAAGTCGCTCTGTAATTCAGAAGGAACGTAAAGATGGCAGTCGTTTAGACCCACAAACCCGCATTGGGACAGAGTAGTGGGTCATAGTCCAATCCTTCATGTGCTATTAGTTTATGTGGCCTTCCCACACCTGTCCCAGCAGTGGGAGATTTATAGGCTGATGATGATGATAATGATAAGTTTAAGTAAATTTTCCGCATCACGTCATAAATTTGTAGTGGCAACATTGTTTTCATACTGTCCTACTTCAGTTATTTGTACATAAGATACTGGCTGGCACATTTTCGCGGTTCAAATGTAGCCCGGATATCAGCCCCAGTCCCCATCCTGCGCTATAAATTATAATCGAAAGGAGTCGAGCACTAGAATCGCCAAAAACGTGGAAATTATTACGATACCCTTCAGTGTTGCCGCTTGCTATATTTTATTTATACCTTTTACGAGTGTTGCCAGCCATAAAAAAGTTTTAGTGGGTGTTGTAAAAGGACCCATTTTTTGGAAAACTGTGCTGATAGGTTTGCCGATGGGCTGTTTTATTAAATCGAACGATTGCGGGTTGTAAAAACACGGACTACATATTACTGTATTGAGGACACATAACTGAGGCTTCTTAATATGGATTTATCATAATAATTATGGTTACACGTAATGTATTCTTTATATTATATTATTGTTGTTAAGTTAACCGCCTCTGTGGTCTAGTGGCTAAGCTACCTGTTTCAGACCCAGCGGTCCCGGGTTCGATTCCCAGCGGGGGGTACATCTTTGTGTGCTCGGTTTGGTTGGTGGTAGGGCTGTTAAGTCCGCCTGGCTAGCTACCACCATCTTATCTAAGTCTGTCGCCATAACAACGATGTTTATAGCATTGTTGTGTTCCGGCAGTTTGAGATAAGATAGCCAGTTCCTCAGTGGTTGAGGATTCCGGGTGAAGCGCGCTTCCACCTTCGGCCTTATCGTCACTTACCATCAGGTGAGATGAAGGCCAAGCGCTTACCCGTTGCCAATAAAAAAATAAAATAAAAAAAAAAGTTTTTTTTTACACTGTATCGTTAATTAAGATATTCAAAATCGTTAAGGAGTTAATGAGCGATTGATTAATAAAAAATAAATGTAGTTTATAACATATTTTTCAAAGGGTCGATCGAACATACATATTATTCAAACTTATAGCTGTTGCCGTGGAATATACTTATTTATACTCTAGGCTGTTGCCTATTTAGTCTTGTAAGTAATTAAATGCTGCTTTAACAAATTAATAATTTATGACGTTTTTATACAAACCAAAATGTACAGTCTAGTAAAATACGGAAACAAAAAATGGGTGGAAAATGGCTTGCTCAATTTAATTTGAGTCCGATGCCATTAAATGGCGTACACTTTTTTGCATCATGGCGTCGCCTGCCGCCCGCTCTCGTCCTAATGACCGAAGGTATACCAATACGAGTTTGGTACAAAACACATATGAATAAGCATGATTTACGGCCGTATAAATTTGAAACCGGAGTTTGGCTCGAATGCTTCTCACGCCGTATATCAAAATAATGTCCCGTGTTCGGGCGTTTGAATGCTTGGACGCCGCGCCGGCTTCGATCGTGACCGGCCACCTTTGTAAAGGGTTGACCTTTGAAGATGAAATGGACCGTTTTAAATTACTTCAGCTGGAGCTGTAGCTAGGATACTGTTTGTAAATGCAAGTTTGCTTGAATGACCAAAGATAATCTATAGCTTTACACTTAAAAAATACGAGTAGGTTGATTCCAAGGAAGTGGCTAGGTCTTGCTGGTCATTTCAAGAAATAAGGGAACAGATATAATCTTCTAAGATTTAGTTCAGTATGCTTACTTAAAGACTACTTATTTAGCAATATATTTAACAATAAAAAGTGTACTAGAAAAAAACAACCAGTCTCAGGAAAGCTCGAACGGGATTCGAACCCGTGACCTTTGGATTGCCCGTCCACTAGAAAAAACTACTAGAAAAAATTCAACGAGTCTTCTGGGGTCTCAGTAGCGTAGCGGTTAAAGCAGTGGACCGGCAATCCGAGGTTCACGGGTTCGAATCCCGTTCGAGCTTTCCTGAGACTGGTTGTTTTTTTTTAGTACGCTTTTTATCCTATATCTTTAGAGCATTTTGAAGGCAAAACTTCAATAATAAAGATATTTTTAACAATATTGCTGTATGCAAGTATAATTATATAAAAATATGTAAATTGAATGAATGCCATTATTATTTAGTATCAATTGTTATTAACTATTTAATGGACGACGACGAATTTGACGACATCCGTGGTGGAGCGGTTAGCACGCCGGTTCTGGCGTCGCGCCATTTTTGCTAGGTCCCGATTTCGATTCCCGGTCGGGTCAATTTAGAACTGTTTTTCTAAATTTATTTCGGGTCTTATGATTTTTTCTATGTTTATGTATATTTATCCGTTATTTAGTTTAATCATGACAACGAGTTTCAGAAGAAGCTTATCTTGGACTAGTTAATTGGTGTGAGTGAGCGTAGAAAGATATTTATTTATTTATATTTATTTAATGGATCAAGTTGTCTAAGATAAATTTGTTATTATAAAATGCTTGTTTTTACCGACGATCCTCAAACTTTAAGGTAACCCTTTAACCATGTTAGGAAAACGTTGTCGATGAGTACGTGCTAAGATCGGTATTTTCACTCAAAATAGTACTGTAACTTAGGCATTTAGCTTCCTCCTTACCTGTTCTAAACACTAACAACGTATCTCAATACCAATGAAATTTCCCGCACGTACCCAATAATTACATGCCAAAATATCACACAACGCTATTACGTTACAGCCGCGGTGTGCTCGGGCGGATATTCAAACATTGTGGTATTATAACTAGAGACGCAAAATTGCCACAACACTGCCAAGCAAAATTAATTGCAGATCGTTGGCTGTAAAGGCCTCAGTGATTGCGAGTTGTTAGTCGTATAACATTCGGATATAACAGAGTGATAAAAGCGCAAATCAGAGCGCCAAAAATTGCTTGCGCGGTGGCATCTCTAGTTATATATAATACGTCTCTAGTTATAATAGCTGAATGTATTCAAATGGCAGCGGCGGAGCTAGCTGGCCGCGCACAAACGGCATTTATAAGCGGCAGGTAGTTTACAGTGTAACCGAATGTACCTGCGAGTGTCTGCGCAATATCCGCCGCCAGCTCATATCCGCTGCTCGCTCCACGTCTTTAGCGCGCGGTGTCGGGCACAGGCGGGAGCGAAAGCGATTATAATCCAGTGTAACTGCTGGATTTTAGTATATGAGTTTCGCTGTCGTAATAATACTAGACACTCGACAGAAATCCGCCCGCGTTACTGTCGGATTTAAAATTCCCACCGTATATCGTTGTTTCAACTAGCCAGAGGATCGAGTGTCTTGCAAAATGTTTGCTGCTAGCTCGATGCGAACGATGCTTGCTTTAAGTCTTTACCATGCAGTATCGGACACGAATCAAGTCAGTCCACTGCTGGATACAGGCCTCTCTCAATGCATGCTACTGAGCTCGGTCTATGGCTCTCCCCATTCAACTGCCAGTCATTCTGCGTATATCATTGCACCACCTTGCTAGGGTTGAGTATCTGCACAATATCTACCGTCAGCTGATATCCGCAGCTCGCTCCATGTATTTAGCAAACAAAGCACTTTACTTCGAATGTCGGCTACAATATGAGCTTCTTACACAACGTTAACTCCTTTTAAAGATATTTCCATCTAGCAACATTTCGGTAATGACGTTTGAACACTTTTATATAAGAAAATAATACTTTAATACAAAACAATTTAAATAAGAAACTAAACCACAACATAAACGCTTTACTCTCCCATCCTATGCCACGCACCAACATAGGTAGTCACAAAAGCAGGTAGCGCGCCGATATTAAGACGGGTAGGCGTACTGAAATCTATTCCTCTGCCACACCGAGAGGATATAAGATTTGCGCAGCAGTGCCTCTGACAGGCTTTTTGTCGGCCAATACTCGTCATCCCATTCCCTCCGCTTATTTGTTTAGATACTATCGGGGGAATTTGTAAGTTGCTGTGATGTTTTTCTTTTTTTTTTGAGGGGGAAATTGTGTTGGCAGATTCACCGCGTTGATGCTTTTGTTTACTTTAACGAGTGTACACTTGAGAGGCTTAACCAGTTTCGCCAGTGCGTGGTCTTAAGTTTTGTTGTGTACGTAAATGTAAATAATGTATATAATATTTAGCCGTTTGGTATAGCGGCTAATTAAAAGAAAACTACCAATCTCTCTCCTCCCTTGGGTGTCGTAAAAGGCAACTATCGGACTAAATACTGCACATACATCCAACAGCATAGAGCGGTGATGGGCTCACCACCAGTCACGCTGAGCACATGTGCTGTTGTAACTTGGTGAAACGTGAGTGCAGTCTCCATTGCCTAGTCTCTGACTAACCCTTTTGGGGATAATAGTCCTGAATCTATGTATGTAAATAAGGTAAATGTACATAATATTACTAAAAGAAAACTACCAAACCCCTCTTTTCCCTTGGGTGTGGTAAAAGGCGACTAACAGACTAAAGATTAGAATAGAATAGAATAGAAAATAGAATTGCATAATTATACTTACATCCAACAACATAGATCGGCGATGGGCTCACCACCTTTCACGCTGAGCACATGTGCAGTCGCTATTTGGTGAAAAGTGGTCTATGATGTAATGTAATTTGTAATAGTATCATCATCATCAGCTTTGGAACCCACTTTTTACTGACAGGCATTTCAAAGTATGAAGAATTTCAAGATTTCGTAATTTGGTAATCCAACCGGTGATCAGCCTTATAAAATTTCTTTAACTTGCAAGATCGAACAACCGCTACGCTAATAAATTAATTTATACGATTTCAAGTCAAATACGGACTAATCGAATCTATAATTCGATCGGATAATCTTTTCTTTTAAATTCCCTTCTAACTTTTAGATCTGGGGGAGCTCGGGATATGGGTCTCAGGTACTTTCACCCGCCGGACGAAACACAACAGCAACGAGTGCCATTGTTTCACGCAGATATTCCATAGGACTGTGGTGTTACGCCGGGCGAGCCGGCCCAATTCTTTAAGCGTAAGCAAATTGTTTCACAAGGATTCATCAAGGATTTTGGCATGGCATGTCAGAGGGTGGTATTACGACGGGCAATTCGTGCTGCAACGCAGCGTGGCTCTACCACTCAGACAGTGTCACTGATTTCGCACCACCTAGGGGTACGTATCTGAAACGTGGACTCTCACCGCCACGCAAGTTCGGAGACTCAAAGTCGCCCAGAGAAAGATGGAACGCAGCATGCTGGGATTAACCATGCGCGACTAGAGTGAGGAATGACACTATAAGACATCGCACAAAGGTGACCGATATCGGGAACCGAGTTGCAAGGATGTAGTGGGCTTGGGCCGGTCATCTCTGTCGCCGTGATGATGAGAGATGGAGCAACTGCGTTCTATTCTGGAGACCAAGAACGGGGAAGCAGAGCATCGGCAGACATCCAGCTCGTTGGTCCGATGACATCAAGGCGGTCGCAGGGCTGATCTGGGCCAGATTCACTGGCGACCGGGCTGGTTGGAGGAGGACTGGAGAGGCGTACGTCCAGCAGTGGACGATGATACGCTGAAGAAGAAGATGGGGTCACGTGTAGGGTGTCAATGGTAAACTTCCAGACACGAGTGACTATAAAGCCCAAAAACATAATAGACTGGTGCTAAACCACGCCCCTTTTCCCGGAGAGGCCGGCAGATAACAGCTTTCCATTTACTACGATCCTGGCCCATTTCTTTCGCTTCATTTGCCCTCATACTAAATGCCTTTCAATTATTAGAATACACTAACCCAACTGAAGAGTTAATTCCGTAGGAACACAATAGCAGCACAACAGATTACCGTCCCTTCCGGGGAGGCTTAGGGTCGCCGCGGACTTGTAGTTGAATTAATTCATTGACTTTAGGGAATCTGATTTGATTAATCTGATCGGTTTAGTTATTAATTCGTTATTGGCTGGCCTATGGGTTTATATACTTTTTTATTTCACAACAAGTGAACGCCAGACATTTAAATCATCTGCCTCATAAACAAGTGGCAACCGATTGATGTCGATTCGTTAACGATTTAATTACATAAATTGGTAGACAAGTTTGCAGGTATTTGGCGAATGCTTACTCTATTTGATCGCCACCACAAAATTAATATTTGAATAAAAAATAAATGATGAAAAATAATCTTTAGATGTGGGAGTTAAACGCGACTTTTATCCGTAGAAAAGTGTTTCTTTTACATGATTTGTGTTCGCGTAAACCTTAGAAAACAATAATAGAATAAATGTTGTTACATACATTTAGCTGTTTAAAGTTTTAAATGGGAGTTTCTCCCGTGTTTTTTCAGCAACAACACGTGTTGTAAGACTCCATTTTATTTCTATCTACCGTACAATACTAAATATACTTAAAAAAATTAAACCACTTTAAATTGGCTTAATGCTACAAGCGACAGCCATTAATTAAGTTATAATAATAATAAGTTTTAAATGACCAATTGAAAGTTTGCTAAATAACGTGCGTTGACATAATGTTATCCCATACATTTATCATTCTATTCTACAAGCGTCCATCTCACTTGTCTAGGTCCTCTGTGCTTTACTGCTAGCTGTGTGGATATACGCGTTCGGCGTATCTCTTGCTTCCTATGCTCGTATAACCCGACTCCTGGTTATACGATCTCTGCGGGGCTCCAGGCACCGGTAATTCGACGCTATCTATCGCTCCCAACTTACGTTGCTACTACATTCGTAATTCCCACCGCTTCTTGAATAGTGAAACTTCATAGTTTGCAAGCGGATTAAGTTGTTAAACACAGAATCCTTCCTCAATACTTGTCAACGCATCTACGACTTGTATGGTTTGTCCACGGGCAGCGATGATAACTTTCCATCAGGTGACCAGTCTGCTCGTGTGCCTCTTTTTCACAGTAAAAAAATCGTGTTAAAGTCTTTTCCTAAATCTGCTTAGGGTACAATAAGGTATTTTTTATTAACACCGTGCTATCGAGCCAATGACATCGAGCAATACATATTGCACGCAAATATATTGCAAACTCGTGTATATTCGTGACTCTTCTGTGTAGTAATATACACGTTCGGCATATCTCTTGCGGTTGGCTGTGCTCGTATAACACGACTCCTTGTATACGACCTCTGCGGGCTCCGGGCATTCGGTCACGTGCGGCGGCCATTCTACGCTACCTAGCGCTCCCAACTTTACGTTGCGATCTAGGTCTAGGCATTGCCATTCCCGTGGATTCTTACTACTATATACTAAGAAGGTTCCAAAGAATAACGTCATATCTGCAATGCCATTCCTGTGTATTTCTACTACTATATAAAGACAGTCCTGAAGAATAACGTCATATCTGCAATACAACTCCCTTGCAAATGTGACTTTATTCTGAGACTGGTTGATTTTTTTCTAGTAAACATTTTATTCTTTATCTATATAGCATTGTGAATGCAAAATTTCAATAATAAAGATATTTATAAGCAATTACGTCTTTATCGATTGTTAAATACTTGCAATAGTATTTCTTTCGAATGTGAGAGTAGACTTTACAGTGACGTAATACCGCTGGCTTGCAGCGTAAATCAAACTACTAGGAAAATTTCAACGAGTCTTCTGAGGTCTCAGTAGCTCAGCGGTTAGAGCAGTGGACCGGCAATCCAAAGGTCGTAGGTTCAAATCCCACTCGAGCTTCCTGAGACTGGTTGATTTTTTTTCCAGTAAACATTTTATTGTATGACTTTATTCTTCGGGACCGTCAAATTGGTGCAACATCATCCTTTGCATTACACGCTGTATACTTTGATAGTAGTTCTTTTTGAGACGTGGTTGTAGTTTGGAGTAGGATATTGGAAAACAGAATACGTGATGCTTAAGGCATAATAAGGTAACTTTTAGGTTAATTTATTTAACAAAAGCTTCGTCGTTATTTACCCTTTATCAAGATATGGCGTGCAATGTATTTTTATACTTATGATTTACCGAATAAATGCAATGAAGGGGAAATACCCCCCCCCCCCCACACACACATGCTCAATGAGGGTTGACAAAACGTCCAAACGACTATCATTAACCGGGACCTATGTATTAAGTATTAAGATAACTACTAAAGCACCTTAAGATATCCAAAGTTAGCGACTACCTACTCTTCTACTAGTAAAGTACAATTATTATCCCCGAAGAGTAAGTCAGAGACTAGGCAATGAGGACAGCAAAAGCAGTCCTCTACGATAGTTCACTTTCACCAAACAGCGATTGCACATGTGCTCAGCGTGGCAGGGGGTGAGCCCATCGCCGCTCTATGCTGTTGGATGTATGTGCAGTCTTTAGTCTATTAGTCGCCTTTTATGACACCCAAGGAAAGAAAGGGGGTGATAGTATTCTTTCACCGCTACACTATTTATTTATTTATTTACTTTATTTTGGACAACAAACAGTCATGTATTTATACAATTAGTAGTAAAATAACTATAATCTAATCTAGACCTTGAGTGCCAACAAAGACTATAAAGTTAATGTAAATGGGGTCGAAATAGGTATTAACAATTTATTACTTAAGTTATGACATTTTAGAAAAATACATAGTTTACAATGTTCTAGTGCGAAAACAGATGTGAATGGGATCAAAATGAGTGAATAACAAATTACATAAATTTTAACATTCTCATTTAGAAAATATAATAAACAATAATCAGATTCAGTGCTATCAAAAAGGGAAGGTATTCAATGTTTAATGTACTTACTACATAGGGTCTAAACAGGTAAGTATTCAACAATATTGTTATATAACGATTAAGTTATTCATTTAGGAAAGTTAAAAGTCTAGTTAAAAGACACGGTTAATAGTATAATACGGTAAATTTTAAGGGTTAAAGTTCCTCGCGTCCGTAGGTTTACCCTTGAGACCCTACACGTGACCCCTGGGTGGTACTAAATGAGTGACACTGACTGAGAGTAGAGCCACGCTGCGTTGCATCACGCATTGAGCCGCGTGCGATTCCTCTGGTGTTGCTGGTGTCCATGGGCGGCGGTGATTGCTCTCCATCAGGTGACCCGCCTGCTCGTCTGCCTCCTTCATTTATATAAAAAAAAGTAAAGTACTCGTACATCCTAGAAACTGTCCTATTGCTGGGCAAAGGCGTCCATCATTGAAATGCAGACATCTATGAATTCTCTTACTCACCACTCTAGTCCAATGCCGGTTGGAGATTACAAACCCGGGCTACGGAATCGAAATACGAAACACACTTTGCCCGAACGACCTATATAGGAATTAAACCCGGTACCTACATTCAAATCAAATCGAAGTTTCTTTATTCAGTAAACTTAAAATAAGCTGTTTGAATTGTCTAAACTTAAATTTACTTGCACACATATTAAGACGGGATTTAACGCAAAACTACTTAGTAAAGGCATTCTACGCATACGCATACCTTTTATACCCGACGTTTCGATCGAGTTGCACCGGCCGTGGTCACGGGTGGACTGTAAATTTACTTCTTTATTTGGATGGATGGGTATCCGCCCATTGACGCCATTTGTCTAATAGGAAGCTAATAACTACATCAGAATTCCTTTATTCTTGAAATTCTGCATTCACAATGCTTTAGAGATATAGGATAAAATGTCTACTAGAAAACTTGTGGCAATCCAAAGGTCATGGGTTCAAATCCCATTCGAGCTTTCCTGAGACTGTTTTATTTTTTTTTAGTAAACATTTTATCCTGCAGATTCCCAGTCAAATTGTTCGATTTTCGATTCTCTTACGCACACAAAGTATATAAAACCCTTTATTGTACATAATAAACACACGTTAATCAAGACATTTACAAAGGTAAATAAACAAAAACCACAATTTTTATTTGGTCTTGTAAAAAATTATGTCAATATACCAACTAACTAGCGCCCGTAATTTTAGCTCTCACAAAAGGCTGGCGAAATTAAAGAGCGCCAACAAATTAGGAAGGCGAAGGTCATTCCCCACCGTGGCGGCGCACAATGCCGCGCGGCAGCACACAATGCCGCACAGCAGCACACAATGCCGCGCAGCAGCACACAATGACAGATATATCGGCAAGCCCCCGCCACAAAGGGCGTCCATTACGGATCTGATTAGGGCCGAAAAATTCAATAAATTGACGTAAACTTTCCATGCATTGTGTCGCGGAATGGGGCGGGCTCGCCGTCCAGTGCGACATTGAGGAGAGAATTGGAAATGTTAGAGCGTAGCTTGGAAATTGTTGGATAACGTTCGCCTTAGACATTTATTTGGATCTTTAGTGTGAATGTGTGCTCTTGTGGACAAACCTTATTGACTTTTACTTGGTTTGGACTTTTTTGGAGTCAACCTGGCTAGCTACCACAATTTTACACACGCCTCCATTCACCACCTGCAGCCGCACCCGTCTGCACACACATGAAATCACCTTCAACAGCCTCTGTGGCCAAGCCACCGGTCTTAGACTTATAGGTCCCAGGTTCGTATCACAGCAGGAGCACATGTACATCTTTGTGTACTTGATGGTGTGTAGTACACACTGTGTACCACCATCTTATCTAAAGTCTGGCGCCATTACACAATGTTAATAGCTTTGTTGTGTTCCAACAGTTTAGAGATAAGATAGCCAGTTCCTTAGACATTGAGGATTCCGGTTGAAGCGCGCTTTCTTCGGCCTTATCGTCTATTACCGTCAGGTGAAATGAAAGCTTACATGTAGTGGATTTAAAAATAACACAATTCTCTCTTATTACACTATTCCCTATCAGATCTATTAGTCACACCACACCACACACATACATGTACTTCTTAGCTGCTTACTTTCTACCTTATTCATTAGTCTTTTAAATTAATTATAATTTTGAACAAGTATATTAACTGCATCGCATCCACACTATAGGCACCTTACGCTTCGGGAATCGAGCAATCTGCGCGGACGGTAGTAAATTTCAGGTTCAGAAAGGCGGCTGGCGACAGGACGGGCTTTTTTTATTCCACCCCGTCCCGGAAATGAGGCAGACTCATCCCGGGTCCCTCATTACGTACTTATTGATGGACGATCGACGCCTGCGATAAAAAACACTGTTACAAACGTGCCGTAAATGGAAAGGACTTTGATTACTGTTATGATAAAGGACCGAATGCTGGAAAGCTTTTGAATGCGCTGGCCGAGTTAAATCTGATATTATCATAATCCGAATACGTGCCACTGCTGACCACAGGCTTTCTCACATTGACAACAGCACATAGGGTATTTAGGGCATAACCCACCACGCTGGCCCAATGCGGGTTGCTGGGTTCTGGCCCAATGCAGGTTAGTGGGATTGAAATTTTGGGATCGCGAAGGTTTTTTAGCTCTTATAGAAAAGTGTTTGCTCTAGATACAAAGTCCAAGCTGACGCTACACTTATATTGTTTATACACAATCACCATCTAAGTCTGTTTCTATAACAACAACTTCAGTAGCAATCCTTTTAAGCATTGTTGTGTTACGATTCATGAACTTGAATGGAACACATTCAGTCTTATGTATGCCAGTGACTTATGTACCATCTTAGGATGAGATGAAAGGCACATTTCCGTTGTTGAATAAACAGTAAAAAAGTAATACATGTTTATATTGGTACCCAATTTACCCTAAATGTATACAATACAGTAATCAAGTAGCAGTACAATTTGGCCTGTGTTGCCATGCCTAGTTGATAAATTAACCGCGTCGCGTAGCGGTGAAAGAATACTACCACCCCCTCTTCTCTTGGGTGTCGTAGAAGGCGACTAACGGACTAAAGGCTGCACAAACATCCAACAGCATAGAGCGGCGATAGGCTCACCACCTGTCACGCTGAGCACATGTACAGGCGCTATTTGGTGAAAAGTGGACTATGGCAGAGGACTGCTTTTGTGGTCCTCGTTGCCTAGTCTCAGACTAACCCTTCGGGGATAATAGTCGTGATTATATGTATGTATAATAATTTAGGTTCAGTCATGGAATTTTGTAAATTTCTAAAAGCAGCAAAAAATTTCTAGAGCTCCTGAATGACTGTCCGTCTAAATAGGTAGGTACTACTAATCGTTGTATATAAGCCCTGATTATAGCATTGGGACATGTTACAGGCTGAACATGTTGGTGTTGCAAACATGGCACAATATGTTGATGTGACCGCTTTTCATCAGGCTATATGTTTGTCTATCAGCTCATTCAAATAAAAACAAACGGTTGTCTGTGATCGTTACTATGGATCGTTATGGAAAAGTAACAGCTTTTATGGGCTGAAGAACGCACGTTACGTCAACTGGAAATAATGTAGGTGACACGACACCCATTAGGTATGGTTATGAGACATTGTGGAAGAATTAATTTGAGCCGGATTTACGTTTTTTTTCTGTACCGCGTCGTAGAAATGCCTTGTTTGTGCTCCTAATAATGATGAGCTACGATAAGGTCGAAGATGGAAGCACACTTAACCCGGCATTCTGAACCACTGAGAAAGTAGCTATTTGGCTTCTTACTATCAAAAGTTCTGACAGTACTTAAGAGGTCAGATAGCCATCCGTGATCTGACTCAGAACATAACAATGTTTAAACGTTGTTTTAAGGAGATATCAGCTTATATAATACGGAAGATTATAATAAAAAAAGTAAAAAAATCTCTCAAAAAAAACATTTACCAAAGCTGAACTATTTAAGTAATAATTGAGTAAGACGTTAGTTAGTCAGTAATAATGTCAATTATTTTTACTTTCCCAACATTATTTTTTGTGATAAGACTGTCGTTGATTATTATTACACATCAAGCGTCTCCTATCTATTTTATCTTTCCATTTTTTTACCGTTGAATAGTCATTGCACCGGACTGTACCCAATTTTCCGCTCCGCAAACGTCTATCGTAGAACTAGATCGGTTAATTTCCTGGCCGATACGTTACATTCAATTAACTAGCAAAAATAATAAAAAAAACTATGTAAACTACTTACGACCTTTACAGATTCCTTTTGATCTTACCGTATAGCGGTAAAACAAAGTTTTTTAATCAATCGCATCGTAACCAACCTTTTCGGTTGCAGTGCTAACTCGTTGTAGGCTCAACTCCTTTGTGTTACGTGTTATTTTCGCGTAGTTCTTATCGCAACGTCGATATTAGCGAGAACAATTTTATTGTTTCGAAAGTAATTTAAAAGAGGCTGATATGTTGGCAGTTATGACGGCAATAATAAGTTTGCCCGAATGATTAGTCGGCAAGTGATGCCGTCTAGTCTGATGGTAATGTATGGAGTTGTGCGCTAAAAGTTTTCGCTTTGCCTGTATGTGGGCGTAATGAAATTATTGTGTTGAAAGATTTATTTACACGCGCCATTACACGGTGTGTTTACAAAGGAGTCGTGAATACAGCCAGCGATAAAATAGCGTTAACACTTTAATTGTCAACTTAAGATATTTTAGTCACTCATAACACTACTATAGTCCAAAACACATACATACTGAATAACGGATAAACATACATACAACTAATATACATCCATGACTCAAACACAAACATTTGCCCCCTACCGGGATTCGAACTCGAGACCAGGGGTTGCGTATTCAGGGTCGCTGACCACTCGACCACCCGGCCGTCAATAACAACTTAACAGCGTGAGAGGTGGTGAGCTCTTCGGGGGGGAGTGATGTGGCAGCGCCACCTACCGCATGACGCCGCACATAATTCGACACGAATCAAACACTTTCTCAACCGTGTCAATAGATGGCGCCACAAACGTATACCAACTACGTCTCCATACTACGACGGTAAAATTGTATGGAAAGCCTGCATCGCGGTAGCAAAGAATTCACCATTTCCTTCGCTATAAATGTTGAAGATGACCCCAAGATATTGATAGCTCTTTTTGTTGTATCATATATTGTATTGAATAAACTGGCCACTTGCCGCTGGCAACCCTCTTGTAGTTTTAATTTGTAATTGACAGACGGCTGTCAATGTGACGCAAAGATGGGCGATTGTTACTGATTCGTACAATCGAATGGTTTGATACAACTAATATTAACAATCGAATACAAAAACAATCGATCACTAGTTCGCAAATTCGAATGAAACCGCTAGTTTACTCATTCACTATGCCATTCAAAATTGGTCTTTATCTATCGTAACATAAAGTCTACTTTTATTTGATATTCGAAGGAACAATCGAATAATGCAATGACGCGATTGGCCGGAATGCAAAAAGAGTAAACGCCATGATTGTTTATACTTCTTTCTTTCTCTCTTACACACACTTGTTTCGTTTATCTTTTTATTCCCTCGTACAAGTTAGTTCGATGGTTTGAATATTCGACTAGATAAACTAGTAATGAAATTTGAATCGGAAGGAATGAGACGACGCTATACATTCTTATTCGCTTCTCGCTTATATTCAAAATCGAATGATTTGTAAAGTTATTCGAATAATTCGAATGACTTCTACAATCGAATAATTCGAATAATGTCATTCACAATCGCCCATCACTAATGTGACGGGGACACTCACGTTGAAAATATGGTTAGGTTAGGATTTGATACCTCGCGGTCGTGTATAAAGTAAATTGATAATTTGATGTGAGGGGCACACATTGTTTGATTCGGGGGTCCGTAATAATTAAATACGGTGTAGAACATAAGTTTAACTTAAAACCAGGGCGGTCTAGCTAAAGTCTAGTTAATTGATTGGAGCTTCGACAGCGGTCGTCAAGCACGAGGCACTTGACTTTTTTTGGGTTATGAGACCCACGCAGTGTATCTCGCGTTCGAGCGTGAACTTTAATAAGTGTTGACTAAGTGTTGTTGTGCATCGGCGCATTGCGATGCAGTCTCGCTAGTGTGCAGTGAGCCACGTGCTGCGGTGACGGTCACGTATGTTTTTCTGGGGTTGAGGGGTAGACGACGGGTATTAGGGCCCTTCCACCCACCACAGCAGCAGCCAGAGACAGTCGCCGGGGAGGCGAGCTACCATCACCACAGCAGCCAGCAGCGGCCGGGCGGCGAGTCACCGGGACCTCCGCGAACAGCGCGGCGGACGAGAGGAACTAGTATGTAAGTTACTTTAGATCATTTATAATTTAGTAATAATTTAATTTTAGTTAACGGTAGCAGAGTCGCTATTAGGGAAGTCAGTCGATGACCTCTCTGGACCAAACACACATCTTGAGGTGGGCAGAGCGCACGGTTAATCGATTGAGCTCCCTAAAGCAAACATTTTTATTATTACACTGTCGTTTTTGTATATCTAACGTCACATCTAAAGTATAGATACATATTTTAAATGTAAAAAACTATAATTTAGAAAGCGGCCAAAAAGGATAAAAGGTGGTACAGGTCGCCAACATGTCACCGTGTATAGCACCTCCAAGTAACATCCGTTGGACTTCGGTCCCCGAGCTATACAGCCCAGCTCGGAGGAAGAACTTCCCTTTGGCCTTACTACAATATAGCATCCATTTTACCTATCAATCTGTTTCCCCTACATACACCGCTTTAAGATTTTGAGTAAGTTAGCCGCCTTTTACGACAAACGTAGTATTCTTTTAATAACGCACCGCGCCACCACAGAGCTCCGACATTCCCAACTGGTCTAACAGTTCTTTACGTACGGTTTCCACAGCTTGTAACTTGTAAAGAACTTAAATTTAAGAGTTTATTTCAATAAAGAGTATTTAATGTGACTGCTAGAAACTGCAAGTAACTTCAAGGGCTGGTCAGGTCAAGTGTTTTAGACATGACAAAAATGACAAAAAGGAATTCGTGCTTTTTTCATTTTTCATTAAATAATTTATTTCGTTAATTTTAATTTGATAGTCTTTGAGTAATTTTCTATATTAAGCAACGGCCGTTGCCCGCGCGTTGTACCTACATAACCGTTATTTTTAATCGTTTTCATTTTCTTTTTCTTATTTTATTGCTTTAAAATAAATTAGATACTCAAAGACTATACAATTAAAATTAACAAAATGAATTATTTAATTAAAAATGAAAAAACACAAATTCCTTTTTTGTCATTTATGCCATGTTTAAAACACTTGACCTGACCAGCCCTTGAAGTTTCTTGCGGTTTCTAGCAGTCATCTTATTTAATAATTGGTCACTTAGAAGTTGCTTCCCACAGGATTTAATATTCCAACTGTACATCCATACTATTTCAATGCCGAGCAGTTATTTCCCACAGCACATTAGCTTGTCAATCGGCGGTTTTACTGCCCACTGCCCACCCAGTGTTGTTTCACGTCTGACCACGACACCAATGTACCGTTAAACTACAATCTTTGTCGTTTTACGGAACAACTTTCAGTTGTAGGCCGTAAAAAAGTAGCGAGCCGCAATAAAAAGGCCGTATCCAGCCCTGATTATTGCGAGTCCAACGGTTACTGCGTTGTTTTCGGTAATCGACGGTGGGTATACGTAAAGTAAATATGTTTTTTGGAAACGCAAATCTATATTAGAAAAGTATATGTAATAATGAAAGAGACCATTGATACAAATACTCACATTTCAATTTACTTACAATTTATTTACTAACAAGTTTGATGGCGCAGCGGCTAGCGCTTCCGGCTTGCGATCTTGCTAGCTAAGCAACTTTCGCAATGCCGGGTCGGATGATCGGTGACCAAATTTAAAAAAAAAACATCTCGAGCTCCTCCGTGCTTCGGAAGGCACGTTAAGCCATTGGTCCCGGTTGTTGTCTTAAGATGGCAGTCGTTAAAAACCCACCAACCCGCCTTTGGCTTATGACCTATTGTCCACGTGTGAGGCCTGTGCCCAGCAGTGGGACGTTTATAGGCCGGTGATGATGATGATGAGCTGTGCAATGGTTGAGCATTACCTTTACATTCATGACTATTATCTCCAAATGGGTTGCTCGGTTCCCGAAGCGTAAGATGCTTGAAGTGAAGATGCGATGCTTCAATATACCTACTCGTATACATGTATGACATACGTATACTCAACTATTATCCTTGAAGAGTTAGTCAGAGACTAAACAATGAGGACGCAGAAGCAGTCCACTGCCGTAGTTCACGTTTCTATTTTATTTTTTATTTTATTTTATTTAGGAAACAAACAGTCTTGTACATAAATATTGACATAAGCGGAATATATATTTCTTATAGACCTATAGTTCCATAAAGCTTGTTGACTAACATACTGATAAAGTGCTTTTGAAAATACCAACACAAAAATAAAAAACAATAATAATAATAATAATAAAAAAATAGTCAAGTAATTCTAAGAAAAACATTTTTCTTTTTTTTTTTTTTACCAAAAATACTAAAACTAAATAATGGAAGTACTCACAATGTTATTGAAAAATGATTAAGCAGTAACTTTCTATAGACGGTAAGACTTTTGCAAAATATATCCATATCATTAAACATTTTGTTATATGCGTCATCACTACGTTTAAAGAAGTTATTACTGGTGTATACGGTTTTGTACATAGGAACAACAAATAATTTTTGCGAGCGAGAGCCAGGTCTAGGTACTCTTAATTTAATTGTTTCTAAAATGTGAGGGGAGTCAACGTAACCATTCAAAATTTTAAACAGAGAGACCTGAGCAAACATTATTCGCCGGTTCGCAAGAGTAGTCATTGAGTGACGGCTGAGCGAATTTTCATAGGATATACATTCATGATTTCCACGGAAATCCAGAGATTTAACGAACTTTTTTTGAACTCTCTCTATTCGGGCTATGTGACAAGCATAATATGGGCTCCATATAATACAAGCAAAATCAAGAAGTGAACGAACAAAACTGAAATATAATAGCTTAAGGGTGTACGATTGCTTAAAGGGTCTTGAGACCCTGAGGACGAAGCCCAATTGTCGGAATGCTTTGTTAACTATAAAATCAATATGTAAATTAAAAGATAAACCAGAGTCCAATAAAATACCCAGGTCGCGAATTGATGTGACTCGAGCAAGTAATGAATTATTGATCTTATAATTAAAGTGAATAGGATTGGTTTTGCGTGTGTACGAAATAACAGAGCATTTATTCAAATTTAAAAATAGTTGATTAGACACGCAGTATTCTGTTAGACGTTCTAAATCAGATTGTAATTGTATGCAATCGCCATATCCTTGCACTACTTTAAAAAATTTTGCGTCATCAGCATATAGGAGGAAATTTGAATTTTGAATAAATTTTCCGATATCATTGATATAAATGACAAATAACAATGGCCCAATATGGGAACCCTGGGGGATACCTGATGGGATTTCAAGGAATCTTGACACATAGCCCTTGACAGAAACGGCCTGAGAACGATTTTTAACATACGAATCCAACCACCTGAGCAGATCGCCGTGTATTCCGATTGCCCAAAGCTTTTCAATAAGTAGATCATGATTAATTTTATCGAATGCCTTGGAAAAATCGGAATACACGACATCTACCTGTTCACTTTTATCCGCAGCATCCATCAAAAACTTTGTAAAAGTCAGCATATTCGTTTCTACCGAGCGCCCTTTACTAAAACCATGTTGATTAACAGTTATGTGATTCTTTAGTACACATGCAAGTTTACATGTAATAATCTTTTCAAGAATTTTTCCGAATAAGTTGGTTTTAGATATAGGTCGGTATTGAGAAACGTCAGTCTTATTATCATTTTTAGGAATGGGAGTGATAAGAGCAAGTTTCCATGCCGATGGAAAGATACCTGATTCCAAAGATTTGCGATATATAATACACATAGGTATCGATAATTGTTTAGCACAGTTACGTATAAATATAGGATGTATTCCATCATAACCCGCTCCTTTATTAGTGTCAATACTTTTGAGCTCTTCATAGATAGCCTCAGTTGTAATGGTCAAGGTCGACAAACTGACTGCGGAGTTAACGGGGGGGCAGTCAAGATCATAGGCAGCTGGACGTGGTACACTACGAACAAAAACCGAGTTAAAATATTCATTAAACAAGTTGCATGTTTCTTCACCAGTATTAGAAACACGCTGATTCAGAGCCACCGTTTGAGGAACATGACTAGATGGTAATTTTGATTTAACAAATCGCCAGAACAGTTTAGGACACTTCTTAATATTGTCTTCACTAAACCGAATGAAATGATGGTAAACGATGTTCTGAAGGCTGGACTCTCTCTTACGAAGTGTAGAAAATACTTGGTAATCCAAAGGATTCCCATATCGCTTCCACCTAGTGTGAATTTTTTGTTTTTCTCTAGACAATTTTATAAGGGGGATGGTGTACCATGAGGGATAGCGAGCAGTGTTAAGTACTTTACGAGTAGGAATATGCTTTTTAATTATATCGTTAATTTTGTCGTAAAATATATTGACTGCAGGATCGATACCATTAGGAGTGCACAGTTTAGAACACCAATCAATGGCTGAAATTTCAGATCGGATCACGTCATAATCGGCTTTATGAAAAAGTTTGGTGTGTGTTATGTTTTGTGCTAATGGATAGTAGGTTTCAAGGTTCAAGTTAATCACTAAAGATTTATGGTGCGCATCTTCAGGCGTTACAGGGTAATTACAAGTTTGAACGTTAATCTCTGTATTACAAAACGTTAAATCTAGTATTCTATTATTAAAATTGAATGAGGAGTTAAATTGTTTGAGATTAGTAAAACTCATAAAGTCAGCTGTCAATTGAACAAGGGAATTAGTATTAAAATGCATTATCATAGAACTAGAGTTCTGATCACGGTACCAATTGGCGTGTGTCACATTAAAATCACCCGTAATTAGATAAATATCATTTAGGAATTGTTGTATTATATTACCAATAGAATCAAAGACTGTAAACAATTCGCTCTCGTGGCGACTGCTATGAGGAATGTATACGCAGCAGATGTGTAAAAATTTGGAATAGACATGTAGGCGGGTGTAGGAGTACCTTGACATAAGGGAATACTTACCCATAAGTAATCCAGAGATGGGTGTGCACTCCACTCGAATCGTGGTATGGGGTTTAAAGTTTTACGTATGAAGTTTTACGTATGGCAATCGCAACACCTCCGCCTCTATCTGCACTCACCACTGAAGCATTCCTATCACAACGAAACACTTGGTACCTATCGTCAAAATATTCTGGGCTGTGAAAATTATCGTTAAGCCAGGTTTCACTTATGCAATAGACATCATAATTGTTCAAAAGGATCTTATTAAAAAAAGAATGCGACTTGGTACGCAATCCCCTCACATTTTGATAATATGCTGTGATTAAGTGCGCGTATTTAAAACATAATTAACTAAAATTAATAGCATTATATTGCTTTCATAAAATATACTAAAATTATAACTAATTTTAGGCCTCGGCTTCGCTTTACAAAATAAATTATAACTAATATAATAACAGTAAATATAAAAACTAACTATAACCTCAAACATCGCAAATCTTAGAACAACCTCTAACGATAAGATAGACATAAACAACAATAGCACCAAAGCACAATAAACACTAACACGCTTAACGCACATATAACAAAGTCACTTAATATTGACCAAATCTTTATCACTGGAAATGTGAATAATCTTGGAAGCGTCCGATTTTCTTAAGAAAACTTTGCAATCACGAACCTATAAGTACTTATAGTCTTGTTCCTGTTTAAGTATCCGTGCGGTTTTAAGTAGCATTTTGTTGGCCGGCGTCAAGTGATCGCCTATGTAGATGTTCGACGCAGGTCCCGATAAGCCAATATCGGTCGTATTGATTCCACGGCGCGCCCGCATTGAGGCTAACAGCTCATCTTTACTGCGTTGTCTTGTGAAACAAACTATTATAGCCGGCGGCCGGGTAGGAGAAGTATTTTTTTGCTCGAAGCGGCGAACTCGGTGAATGTAGTTAATATGGGTTAATTCGAACGCCAATCCGACTTTCATGTAAATACTTTTTATAATCTGATCTAAATTTTCTCCTTTTTGTAGTGGCACACCAGATATTTCTACATTATTTTTTCTTGCGTATTGGTCCCGTACATTGTTTTCTTTTCGTAACTGTGAATTTTCGTTACGCAGTTCCTTGATACTGTTATTGGCGGAACTCAATTCTTTTTGCAAAGAATTTATCTGAGATGTAACTTGTTCTAAGCATACAAGACGTACTTCCATCGTCTCCAGCCGAGAATTCACATCGCTCCACTGAGACACAAGATCTTGAACATTGGCTTTTAGAGTATTCACGTCAGATTTCATACCGTCAAAATCCTTACGAAAAGCTTGTAATTCTCTAAGAATATCGGCAGACGTGGGCATATTCTGCGAACTGGTAGAACGGCAGGTAGTACAACGCCAGGTATCTTTTTTTTCCGAAGTCATTTTACGATAAGTAGTTTCCGATAGACTGGAACACGAAAAATGTAGGTAGATATGACACTGGCTGCACAGCACTCCATCGGTGACCTCGTCGTTGCATTTACTACAGCGATTCATTATGCACTTTACTTTGTAGACTGCTTAAAACGGAGTACACGTTAACAGTACGTAAAGAAATTTTATAATTTGTCGCGTAAAAACGGTCGCGCGAGAGAACGATAATTCGTGCGACTGATTCGACTGACGACTGAACTGTCACTGTTTCACCAAATAGCAACTGCACATGTGCTTAGCGTGACAGGTGTTGAGCCCGTCGCCGCTCTATGCTGTTGGATGTATGTGAGGTCATTAGTCCGATATTCATTTTTTACTACAACCAATGGAAGGGAGGGGTTAATATTTTCTTTAGAAAATTATTTGTTTTTAACTGCCTTCTGGCTTAGTAATTAGACTATGCGACTCAGAAGCGTCTGGCAAAATTTCTAGCATTGGTATATGAATATTGTACAAGGTTTGGTAGAGCTTGTTCTAAAAATATAATTTTCTATTTGACTGAGTTTCTTGTAAGATTGTAACACAGTTGTGGCTACTCTATTTTTATCAGTGAGGACCTGTTATTGGCATTCTGACTTTATCTATAAGTTTCTACATTGTAACATAGCTGTTGGTTTTCCTATTCAATAAATAAATAAATATATGTCTTTATTATTGAAATTATGCATTCACAAGCCATTTAAATAGGATAAAATGTTTACTAGAAAAACCGAAACTACCGCTGGCTTGCAGCGCAAATCAAACTACTAGAAAAACTTCAATATTCTGGGGTATCGGTAGCTTAGCGGTTAGAGGAGTGGACCGGCAATCCAAAGGTTATGGGTTCCAATCCCATTCGAGCTTTCCTGAGACTGATTGTTTTTTTCTAGAAAACATCTTATTCTAAATAAATACATCTTAGCCTTTTATCGAAGTTACCAAAACAAATTGGTTGCTAGCA
This sequence comes from Scoparia ambigualis, assembly GCA_963921215.1. Classification (NCBI taxonomy): domain Eukaryota; kingdom Metazoa; phylum Arthropoda; class Insecta; order Lepidoptera; family Crambidae; genus Scoparia; species Scoparia ambigualis. The sequence goes on from OY992512.1 coordinate 3,744,508, forward strand.
TTGTATGTTCCGACATTAAAGTAGGTACAGGTATGGTAGCCGGCCGGAGGATTCCAGGTGAAGTAAGCATCCATCTACTGTTTTATTTAATAGGTTGCTTCTTTTTCATCTTATCTTCTCTCTCTCTTCCTCCGTCACCTGTTACAGCAGTCACTCCCTTTTCATTCATCACATCACACAATCCATCCAACTTTTCTTCTGCCATTCATCAACACATAAATTCATTACTCTTTTAGTTGCATACGTTTCATCCCTTCTCATCACCTGCCCTTACCAAGAAAAACGATTATCCTTAAACTTTTCTGTCCCTGCCACTTTTAAACTTCCTCCGCGCTATCCATTGGTAAATTAAAAGAAAAGTTTCATCCGTAACCAAAAGTTTTAACCTTATTTTGTTTTAGGAAAAGCCAAGACACATAAAAGGGCGTTTTCGTGTTTATCGTAAACAATAAAACGGCGAATAGAGCAATAGATAAAGGGATCCCGATTGGCACGCTTGAGCACCGTTCAGCGTCTGCCGCCGACATCCCGGGACACCGATGCCGGGGCGAAGGCGGAAGGATTGCGACCTCCTTTGATGCCCCAGGGTCTTAAAAAGCGTTTTAAAAAGGCCACCTTAAGAAACCAGCTTTTTCAACGCGTCTGCGATTCCTCTGATTTTGCGAGTGTCGGGCGGAAGTGGTTGCTTTCCATCAGGAGACCCTGCACGTTGGCCTCCTTCTTATTTAAAAGAAAAGAAAACTCTTTAGAATTTTCTAAAGAGTTTTTTTTTATGTTGGGTGACATCTCAGCCTTCATATTTCCTGATGGCAGATGTAGGCTTGCAAGTCGTGAATGGTAAGACGATAAGGCCGTAAAGACATTTCTGTTCTTTCAGATAACACGAATTACAAGAGAAGAATAGAAAATAATGGTTAGCCACAATAATGAAAACAGTTCTCAAAGCCATATAAATTATCGTTTTCACTAACTTATTCAAATGGTGTATGAAACCATGCACATGGACAGGTTGTTATTTGTTTCCGTGGAATTTGCTAGTGCACTGATTCTGCTGTCCTCTTTGCCTGGTTTTTGACTAACCCTTCGGGAATAATAGTCATGATTATGTGTATGTATGCTTATGAAATACTTTCGTTCTCCTAAAGTTTGGAGGTTTTTTTTTCAATTTATTTTAACACAAAAAGAATACAGTTTAGTTACATAAAAAGCGCACCACGAAAACCTCGTAGGGTTTATCTGAGTGTCGTCGGTGAGATCCTCTAAGACTAATTATGGAAAAAATAGATTCCTTGTTTGTGCACCTAGTAATTTTAATAGTAGATTTAAGGAAATAGACTTCGTTTTTCGAAAAAATTGACTCTTTTAAAAGAAGCATTATTAAGGGGTGTCTGTCATCTGCTAGTGACTAAGAGAGTATTGAGAGACTATGTAGGAGGTTATTGTCGCTATACATGTAGTTAATATTTCTTAAAGCAAAATAAAATATTATGATAATTAAGTTAAATATGTAATTTGTAGTAGTCTTCAAAGTTAAAAAGTAGTTGTTAAGCTAATTTGTATGTTTTTAACATTCGTGGAAACTTTTTTGGCTAACAAAATGTTTTTAGCTTCTATTTTATTTCAATAAATAAGTATAAAAATAAAATAAAACCGCACTCGGCACTCTTCTCCCATTATTGCCCTCTTTCAGATATCATTATCTAAATTATGTATTTAAAAACGGTGAATAGTTTCATGAATAGTCCCTTACCAAAATTTGGTATGCCAAAAGGGAAATACTGTATGCAATATCACAAACATGCATTTAACTGAAAGCCTAAAAGTCGCGACTAGAAATATCAAATACACGGACATTGAGCCAGAGGCACCCCATTTTGATGTAAATATTTATAGGCGCATATAGATGGCTAAAATTTAATACAACAGCCTTGAGTGCCATGCGCTCTAGTCTTTACAATATAAACTATTACACTTTTTGTAATACTTATATGATGATTTATCTTTAGTAGCGCTCAAATATACTTTAAGAAACTAAAATGTTATAAAAAATGACTACCTCAGCTGGGAATCGAACCCACGACCTCCGCAATCGGGCGGCTGCGGTGACCATTCCGCCACCGTTTAGATTTTACAAAATTTTAGTCAACTGTTATTAGTTTTGAAGTCAATAAGTACCTTTATAGGCATATATTGAATAAACTATTTGTCTTTGACTTTCAAATACTCGCGTACTGCCTGCTAATTACATCACGTTATCCTACTTCCTACTTTATATTATAAATTGTAAATATAGATGGATATTTGTTACTCTATCACGTAAAAACTACTGAATGGACTTGGATGAAATTCGGTATACAGGTAGTTTATAACCTGGGTTAACACATAAGATACTTTTTATCCCGATATTCCCACGGGAATGGGAACAACGCGGGTGAAACCGCGAGCGGCCGCTAGTATTTTATAATTATTCATACATTTTTGTAATTGTAAATTAACCGTGTCGCGCAGCGGTGAAAGAATACTACCACCCCCAGTCTTCCCTTGGGTGTCGTAAAAGGCGACTAACGGACTAAATACTAAATACATCCAAAAGAGTGCATAGAGCGGCGACGGGCTCACCACCTGTCACGCTGAGCACATGTGCAGTCGCTGTTTGGTGAAAAGTGGACTATGGTAGGACTGCTTTTGCTATCCTCATTGCCTAGTCTCTGACTAACCCTTCGGGGATAATAGTCGTGATTATTATATACGTATGTTTTTTTTTTTTTAGGGACTTTACACTATGTTAAGTTAGTCCCATCATAACTTAAGCTTAGCTAACTACATTACATTTTGTTAATATGATTCTATACAATCCTTAATTATGTATGTAAGTATGTAAATATTATATTGTGACCCTCATGGTTGCTGTGCCCTTGCATGGCGTCACATTTAGGTACTCGAAACTTTCGCTTAACATCTTTTTCGACTTCCAATAAAACCTGAATACGTATACTCGCGAATATTAATCTCGAAGGGATGTCAAAGACCATTCAATTATGACCGCAAAAGCAGTCCACAGTCACAGTTCACGTATGCTTCTGGATGTATGTGCAATCTTAAGTCCGTTAGTGGCATTTTACAACACACAAGGGAAGAGATCAAAATCAAAAACGTTTATTCATCTCAATATAGTTTTTACAAAATAATTATGTTGAGGTCTCCTTTTTAGCATACAATACTTGTTCCAGGAAACCTCGCTCTTTCTCGTCGTACAATACAAAATAATACTCGCTTAAATAATAAGTGTTCAACTTAAAACAATAACAAAAGAAAAATATAAAATCAAATATTTTGTGACCTTATCAATTATTTAAATAAGCCTATGTGTGTGTGTGTGTGTGTGTGTGTGTGTGTGGGGGGGGGGGGGGGTGTGTGTACGTGTATGTATATGTGTGGGGGTGTGTGTGTGTGTGAGAGAGTGCATAAGTGTGTGTCTGTGCGTAGGTAGGCGAATGTGTAGTGTGTACGGGTGTGCGTGTGTACGTATTCGATCGCGCTGTAGTATTCTAGAACTATTAGGTAACGAGCCGCCGCCACATAGCTCCAAAACCTGAAACCTGATTGTAATCTTTGCCTGCATTGTATTCGGGCATTAGCATGCGTCAATCAAGCCCAACTGCCTAACGGAACAGCGTCGACGCCGACGGACGGCTCACAATACCGTCGGAGAAAGATTTAGTTTCAAGCGCAACCGATGGGCGGCTATGAACGGCTAGGCGGGCGGTATGTCGGAACTATCTCAACATCACCATCGGCCGCAGTCGACCGTCGACCGGCGAGCAAACTTTGACAGCTCGCAGCCCTCGAGCGCGTTGCGAAAAAACCGTTTGGATGCGGCATGTGTAATGTAGTAACATGTAGTTAAGGAATCCGGGGCAAGTGCTCTTACACCATCGGCCTTATAACGATAACATCGTTATGTGTTTCTTTTTTCCTTTTCTTTTATGTAAATCAAGGAAGTCTCCTAACTTTAATGTCTCCTCCTGTTAAAGAATGCCGTTAAGATGGCGTTAAGTCCACCATTTGCTGTACATAGGCAATAAAGTTTAATGAATACCAAGTGCATACCCAAGTGGACAATTTTTTTATTTTATGTGACACGACACAATGACTACATTCTGTCTGATGGTAAGTAGCCGATGCAGTCCAAAATAATGAGAGCGCTCCTCACCGTGGAACAAGCACGGTAACAAGCGCACCCCTTCACGACGGCCTGCATAAGTGCCGTTTCACGCCCCGTTTAAAAGACCCGGGATTATAGGAGCTGGGAAACACATGCGCCGGCAAAGAATTCCAAAGCCGAATAGTCTTACAGAGGAACGACTTACCAAATTTTTTGGTACGAGCGCTGATAGTCTGCACAGTATGATGATGGTTCCTAAGACCAGCACGTGTAGTCCGGAAAAGGAAAGGAGAGGGCGGGATTAGATCAATAATATCAAATCAGATCAATAAGATCAAAAATATATCTTGGGCAAAGAATGATACTCAATACTAGCATGTTCGTGCACGCAGAAGAGATTGCCGGCCATACTGCGCAAAAAAGCCGGCTCACTTTACGGCAAGTGCGCGTCGCGCGAGCAAAACGGCTATAATGTGAAAGCGCTCTAAAACCGTGGTATTGCCCATTGACTTAGAAGTATAGATAAGAACGTTCATACAAACCATTTGTTCAAATTCTGGAATGAGAGACCTAAAGTTCGCTGCAGCCGCTGCAGCGCTTAAACATTTAAATGTCGTCTAATCAACAGACAGACATCGCAGCGGCGCCGCAGCGCCGCAGGGTCAGATCGGTCAAAGACAACGTGGTGTGTATCAAGATGGCGTCCTAAATAGATTGAATGCTATAAGCAAATAGATTGTCAATAACAATAATTAAAAAAATATCTTTTCTATTATAATAGTACGATATAACTACTTATTAATGACTTGAATAACAATTAATTTCATTCACTTGACAACTAAATTGTAGTAAACGTCTAGGTGTACACTTTGAAAAGAAATAAAGAATTATTTTCGCTGCTCCACACGCGCGAATGTCAAAGACACACTATGGCAAAGTGCCGTGTCGACTCCGCAGATGAGTGGAACATAGTGCGTGTTCGGAAGGGCCTATCTAGTGGGGTGGTATATATCGCTGGTATTGCCTTATACATAGACACTCGTAGATTCACAACTATTACCCCAAAGGGTTAGTCAGAGACTAAGCAATGAGGACCGCAGAAGCAGTCCACTGCCATTGTCCACGTTTCACCAAATTAAAACACATGTGTTCAGAGTGATAGGTAAGTAGATGTTAGCAAGAGCAGACCAGCCTCCACAGGCGGCACCCGTTTAAATTAAAACTTCAGGGCTTCCTTCAGGGTGTGGAAAACGTGGGATCCCTTTTTTCCGACTACTTTTTTTTGTCCTAATTTAATTTGGCATAACGAGTTAGGCATATTTTTTGTCATAATTGTTTTTTAGCATACTATTTCAGTGGGTATAAATATAGCCCCTCGCCGCTCTATGCTGTTGGATGTATGTGCAGTCTTCAATCCGTTAGTCGCCTTTTACGACACCAAAGAGAGAAGAGGCGTTGGTAGCATTCTTTTAGTGAGCAGCTGTACCAACCAGCTATTGCCGCATCCATCAGCTACCTTCGTAGGCCGCGGTAGCAGTCGGTCGGTGTGAGTGAATATTTTCACTCAGTTTGCTTTGACGGGCCGTAGAGTGCGGGTCGTAAGTAAATTGATGCGCACTACGACTCTCTGGATGTGGTAATTATGATGGATCACGTGGGCTAAACTAAATCGGACTCTGTGATCTACCGCGTAAGCCTTGTATTGGTTACGCCATATGTAGTTCTACCACCGTAGTGGCCACTTTTTTTTAAGTGTGGATTTTATTTCAAAAATATTAAAACTGTAACTTGTAATAAAATAAACTTCTACTAACCAAGCAAGAAGCATGAAAAAAACCGCAAACAAACCATCATAAGCGTCAAAACCTAAGCCATTTCTTTGAAACCATACGGATTCAACCTTGCACCTTGCATCCTAGTTCTAGCCAACTAATTTAACTAGTCGGCCCTTTATCTAGAAGATTCTTGGGTTTTATTCACATCACAGGTAAAGTTTGTATAAATTTTTTCGATGCAGTCTTGTCAAGTCGATGGGTAAAAGCCAGAGGTTTGTGACAATGACTCCGCATTTGATAATGACTTTCTATTATAATTGGTGTCCGGTAATTGGTATAATTGCAATACCTCAACTGGGCCATTTTTAGTGATGTAATGAAAGACCCGCTATGGGCATAAAACGACAATTTCTGGTAAAATTTTTATTCAAAATTAACAAGAGCTAAGGCGGAATTAACAAGAGCAAAGAAGAAGTTAATATAAAACATAATTTAAATAAAATATATAATTAGATCAAGAAATAATTATTTAAAAAAAAACTTATCCAAACTTATAATGACCGTTTCCATTGACTCGCTCTCCCCGTCCGATGTAAGCTATCGTAAGTAAGCGAGTTTAGTTTGACTTGTGGCCGGCTTAAGGGCCGCATTGTTAACGCTTTATTGGCTTTCAGTTAAGTCCGCACGCTCGCTGACGATCTCTGTTTAACTTGTACTTGTTACAACGTTCCGGACGTCCAAAATTAAAGATGCGATCCCGTTGGCCGAACGATTTTGTAAAGTTAATGTTTGAGTTAGCCAGTTATTGTGGAGTTGTTAAAATTTACAAATTTCGGGATAACAAAACAAATACTTAACTATTATTGAAACGTAAGACGATCGATTGGTCGGGGAAGTTTAAGTTGGTCATTTTGAGAGAATTCCCTATAGTTAAACTCAAATTAGAAAGTGGTATTTAATTCGTAATATTTGATTATATTATATTATGATACTTACTTAGTTTTCTTTAAGAATAGGCAACAGCATTTTAAGAGAAGACGATAAAGTTGCTGATGCTTTTGAACAGTTTTTTACAAATATACCAATTGCCACAACTATATTACTCAACTCTTTATCGAGCAATGCAGAAATTCTGTTAAAAATCAAATTTCTGTATTCAAATTTAAACACGTAAACTGTAAAGACATACATACTTAAATCCTTTAAACTTTAAAAATTAAAATCACTTGTGATTTGTGGGATATTTCAACAAAAATTATTAATAATATTATCGAGTCCATTGCGCCTTTTCTTGTAGTCATATTCAATAGCTGTGTTGACGAAGGAGTTTTCCCAGATCTCATAAAGCATAGCAAAATTCTGCCACTTTTCAAATCGGGTTGCAAAGATGACCCGAGAGATGTCAGACCTATTTCGATTTTACCTACTTTTAGTAAAGTTTTTGAAAAACTTATTTTAGATCAACTCGGCTCCCACTTCGCTATAAACCACCTTGAACAGTATGGTTTCACCAAGGGAAGGTCTACTACTGATGCAGGTGTAGCTCTGCTGAAACACATATTTGAGGCTTGGGAGGGATCGCAGAAGGGTCTTTATTGGATCGCCGAATTTTTCGTACTCCTAATTGTCAATGGCATACAAACCATAAGCCTTAATTTAGTTTACACAATTTTCCTTTTCCTTAATGTGTTAAGCCTATTTTTACTTCGCCTTACTGTTTACCGCCGTATTTAAACTTACCAAATGCGACATTAGGCGGAACCATTCATAATCCCTACTAAATTGTAATTCGCACAAAGTTAAAACGCACAAGAATATAACACATAATCGTCTACCTATCACGTGACCTACAGGAGTAGGGCAGCTAGTGTTTTTGTTGTCTAATAAAAAAATAACCTCGAAATTCAAGACAATTTCGAAGCGCAGTGTAGCGATTGTCTTGAACATCAAGTTTATTTTGTTAATCGTCTACCTATCACGTGACCTACAGGAGTAGGGTGCGAAGGCGCATTATCGTGGTGCAAAATCCAAGAATCTTCTTTTCACAAATTTGGCCTTTTTCGTCAAATTTGCTCTCTTAAACGCCGCATAACGCTCAAATAATATTCTTTATTTACCGTTTGGCCTTCCGGCAAAAACTCCGAGTGCACAACACCGCGATAGTCAAAGAAAACAGTTAACAGCAAGTTTTTTCGTTTTCGGTTCAGTCGGAAGGCGCCACTCCTAAGCTTGTTGACTAGTTTGCATGTCAAACTCGTAAACCCACGTCTCGTCACCAGTAACAATGCGTTGCATGAATGTTGGGTCGAAATTGACTTGTTCTAGCATGTCCTCAGCGACACTTATGGGATAAAGTTTTTGGAGAAAATTCAGGTCTTTTGGGACTAGCCGAATATGTTTCATACCCAAGTGATTATTTAAAATTGTACGGATCGACTCGTGAGACACCGAAAGTTCAGCGGCTATCTCTCTGAAACTTGAATGAGGATTTTCAGTCACCATTTCCTTCACTTTTGCAATGTTAACTTCAGTTAAAGACGTTGATGGCCTACCAGAGCGAAGCAAATCCGCCATCATATCTCGGCCGCTTTAGAACGCTTTGTACCACTCATAAGCACGTGTTTTTGATAAAGTCGATTCACCGTAAGCCTTATAATGATATTATATGTGTAGATACGTTGTCTGCCCTCCGTAATGACTAGAACAAACTCAGGTAATTGCCCGAGTTTCACTCAGTCACACGTCAGTCAGTGTCACGTCAACACGATTTACACGATCGTTACCTTTATAAGTTTTTGATTTGTTAATTGGTTAAAATGCCTTCCTATGTATCCAGAAATTGTTAAAATTATACTGAAACTGTAAGAGACAATAAAAATGTCTTATTTCATTGGTAAGTATTGTAAATATAAATTAAAAATACAAATTTTCATTTAGTGATGACATTTGCCATATTGCCAATCCGATATGCATGAGTGAGGAGCGTATACTATGTTTTATGTAAGAGTGAAAGAGAAAAACAATGGCGGCCGAGATAGCGCATAAATTCTATGAGCTCATTGGTCAACTACCAAAAGTCAAAATATTGTCTATCTCTTTTTAACAATAGGCTAATGATATGATTTTCCCTTTCGACATGTATTACGTCATAGAAACAATTTCGCCATTTTAAAATGCAATTCATTCACGTATTATATTAAATACATTTATTCACGTCTATTTATAAAAGGTCATTGAAGCCTTCTGTAACATTATCAGTGACTCCGAACTCGAAACTCAAAATTCCATTGGCGACGCAAAATTTAAGACAAACTCTTTTTTCGATGTTTTTATTTATTATGAAATTCGCAATACACACTAGATATAAACTAACTAAAAACAGCACTGTATTTAATCCAAATAACAGATGCAACTCAAACTCCGCGCTAAAATAGATACCTAACAGTTGTGCCATCTAATCGATTTACTACTAATAATCTTCAATTAAACGCGAAGAAAACTAAATGTATAAATTTTACTCTACCTAACGTAAAGCATATTATAGTACATAAAATTAAACTGAATGGACCTTGTTGATTTAATAGTTTCCTTAGGTATTACCTTAGATTCAAAAATACAGTGGAACCCTCGTATTAGCTCCCTTACGGGGAGACTTAGTTCAGCTACGCTGAACGCTAGCTTACGCTGTTAAAAAAATTAGGCATTTTACAGACGTGGAAACTGCTTGATTAGTCTATTTTAGTTACTTTCACAGTGTTATGTTCTATGGTATTCTACTTTGGGGTAAAGCAGCAAATATAGAAACCATTTTCATTTTACAGAAAAGAGCAGTAAGGTCCATATGTCCTAGGATCACGTGACTCCCTCAAGGAGCTGTTTGAAGAAATAAATATTATTACAGTTGCATCACAATTTATTTATAACCTTAGAATAATAACGCTATAGAAACCAAGTTCGCGCGCCTATTTTGAAGCACATTAATTGGAGCCAGAAATGGCACCCTACGCCGGACCGCTCCGTAGTGTTCAATGTGACAGCGCGCCGAACGTGTCTCGCGAAAACAAAAAAAAAATGACGGTTTGTGCAGTTAAATTGTGTCACAACACATCTGAAAAACAAAAGAAGTATAAAAACATCACTTTTCACAGGTAAGCTTTCAGTATTTCATAGTATCTTGTAGTTAATTAGGTTAAAATATAAACTTACTGCAGTGTGATTCTCTAAGTTAAAGTCTCGGTAGCAGCGGCCTGCGCAGTGCTGTCTCTTTCATAATCATAGAATTGGAAAGAGACAGCAGATCACGGCCATGCGCACACGTCACGCGTGTGTGAATCGGTTTAGTGCTTCATTTTTGATAGAGCGCTTGTATGAAGACTATCTTTCTATAGCGTTATTATTCTAAGTTTATAACTGTATTGTTTACGTGCGTCAAAACATTTCTCAATTTAAAAAAAAATCCAATATACACAAAGTGAATACTAGAAATAAGTATAAATATGTAATTCCAAAATTTCGATGGATCATTCATGGGACAAAGTTTCATATTATTACAATAAAATCCCGAACGATGTTATAATTTTGCCCTTTGACAAATTTAAGACACATATTAAGGACAGACTTTTAGAAAAGGGCTATTACACTGTAAGCAATTACATCAATGACAAAAATGCATGGAATTAACCTTCCTCTAATTTCACACACATATTGTTCTAATGCGTTCATAGTGCCCAAATAAAACTTTTAGATTCACTTTCGTTTGTATCTTTTCTTTTATTTTATAATTGTTTTATGATTATTCATTGTATAATTTGGTAACGACATATTGTTTTGTAAATGTCGTTACTTCTATATTATTATAAATCTGGAGAGTTTCTTGCGCCTGTTCTTCTCCATAGCTAAAAGACGTCCTGAATGGAATTGCCCATCCATCCATATAGGGAAGTAAATTTAAGTTTAGACGATTCAAAATGCTTATTTTAAGTTAACTGAATAAAGAAATTTTGATTTTATTTTTGATATGCGATAATAACGCTGAAATAAGCTCTAGGATATCGAAACGTTAAAAAAAATGTGAAAAAATGATTCACATCTTCAAGTGCTATTTAAACTAAAAAAAGTTACAAATCAACTGTATGGAGAAAGTATCCGACACATTATGAAGTGATGAAATCGGACTTACAATGTTTAAAAATAAACCACTAACACCTGTTTTTCATAAATAGTTTTTTTTTATTTGAATTTCGTAACTAAATTTTGTACTCTCGCACATAATCCTTTTCTTATCCATTTCGGAGAGTTTTAGCATCTTATTAAAAGGAATTCAGAAGAATGAAGATATATATAAACAGTTAAAATGTTAAAAAAGTTTTTTTCAATACTCATACTCGGAGGTAGGTGTGAAGTTGCCTGAGGAGCAGGTTAAAAGTAATACTTTTCAGCCCTAGGGAGAATCGTTTTTCGAAGAGGTACTGTCAAATTATAAAAATAAACTAGTTCTATTTTCACATTTCTATTGAACCATGTCCCAACTTTCTATACAGCCACTCAATTACAGCGCGGTGTAAAATTGAAATAACATTTTCATCCCACCATCTCGGAAAGAGTATTTTTAATCTTCAATATCTGAATGGAAAAGCCGTTTTTATTCTCTAGAGGATAAAGTAAATTGAATTTAGAACATCGTGTGCACTAAGTTTGTGAATTAAAAAAAACATTAAACTTATTTACTGCTACCTCTATGGTGCCGAATATATCATACAACTTTTTTTTAATTTGTTAAAAACTCAGACTCGGAACCTTCTTGGTGTTCTTTTTTCAATTTGCTTTGTACGCGGTTCTTTACGCGGCATTTTTTCACGTCATTGTTAAACCTTATATTAAAAACAAGAAACTTGAAAACAAGTGAAAAAACTAAAATAAGTGATTCTAGCGACGAGGAAGTTTGCTTGACGCCAACAGAATTGACTGAAACTGTTAATAATGCGCAAATGAGCTTTCTCCCTCAACAATCACGCGAGAAGTATTTAAAACAGTACGATATGTTCAACACGTGGCGACTAGCAAAAGGAGCCAAAACTTTCTCAGAAAACGTTTTGCTGGCATATTTTATAGAATTATCCGAGAACAAGAAAGCAAGCACTCTATGGAGTACGTATTCGATGCTAAAAGCAACAATAAAGATGAAAAAAGACAAACATATCGATACCTATCCTAAATTAGTGGCATTTTTAAAAAGAGCCTCATCTGGTCATCAACCAAAAAAATCGAAGGTTTTCACAGTATCTGATATTGAAAAGTTTCTTAACGAAGCACCCGATTCCGTATATTTGGCGGCAAAAGTAAGTCAGTTGCACATTCAGTATCTACTTAAGTATATTAATCTCAATTAAATAGTAAACTTAGTAGATGTTGATAGGCATAATTATGGGTTCATATCAATTTTATTCATTTATCTACTACAATACTCTTTACGTTACAGGTTGTTCTTATTATTGGAATAAACGGAGCATGTCGAACTAATGAACTAACACAACTTAATGTCAAAAACATTGAGAAACATTCAGATGACTTACTATTAATTAATTTACCTAATACAAAGACAAAAAGAGACCGCAACTTCGTCATTCGCAAGGAATACGTAACGATTGTTGAGAAATATCAAGCCTTACGCCCGCCTAACACTCCAATCAATCGATTTTTTCTACAGTATCGCAATGGAAAGTGTGTTAGACAGCCTATGGGTACTAATAAAATTGGCAGTATCCCACGAGAAATAGCAACATTTCTTGAACTTCCAGAACCCCTGTTGTACACGGGTCATTGTTTCCGACGAACTTCAGCCACACTTTTGGCTGATTCCGGAGCTGATCTCCTGTCCCTTAAGCGCCACGGAGGCTGGAAGTCCAATGCAGTTGTAGAGGGATACATAGAGGATTCCATCCAAAATAAGTCTAAAATATGTGAAGGCATCGTAGGAGCCATTACACTGAAAGAGCCTCAATCGGATCCTTGGACTGGCCCTTCTACATCAAAAATAAGCCGTTATGAAACACCTAACCATCTCCCTCTCTCTCCAACATTCACGCCAAGGGAATCCGATGAATCGGTACAACTATTAAGTATGACAGATAGTTTACCGAAAAACAGTACACAAGTGACTAACACCAATATTACAGTACCAAACAAAAATATTACACTCAATTTAAATAACTGTAGCAACGTTACTTTAAAATTTTCTTAATTATACCTTAGTATTATTTTGTTATAATTTAAAGATTATTCTGTAACACTTACCTGTCATAATGTAGTAGTTAATACCTAAACTGAAATAAAAGTATCTTGTGAATGTAAATGTTTTTTTTTTTGCATTTAGTCATTTCCTCGCTGAGGTGGGATGAAAAGTTACGTGTTGCACTCGATTGCAAAGATTTTTCACCTCGTGCTCTTTTGATTCCCTCGCTAACGCTCAGGATTCTAATGTTTGAATCACTCGCTGCACTCGTGATTCAATTTTAGAATCCTTCGCTTGCTCGGTCATCAAAATTGAGCACGCGGTTAAAAAGCAACTTTGCAATCTTGTATAACAAAAAACTATTATTTATTAAGATTAGAGAATAATTTTTCGAAATTACTTTTTTAAATTTATTTTCTACAATTTCTTTAAAATAACATAGATTTGGGCAAAATATTAACCATTTTTCAATGATGAAAATGAAAACTAAAGGCTGGATAACTGGCCGGCCACAGAAAAAAAATAATAAAATAGGCGGGAAAGCGCCAATCCGATATTAATTTGTTTTTCGAGTTATAGAGTTTTGTTTAGACTTCCGTAAAGCAGAGACTTATATTAACATTTATCTTAAGCTAATTCATGTTTTTATTTATTTTACTTTCCCTGTATTCGTAATGAAAATCACAATGGTTACCTCCGGTGAAAGACTTATTTACTCCCTCGAACCCCGTCTCGGGACGAAATAAGCCAATTTCACCCATAGGATAAGAAACAATGTACTATTGCATACTTCTAATAAAAAGTAAAACAAAAACTTATAAAATGCACGCCATTAATATTTACTTTTATTTATTTATTTATTTAATCTTCTTTACAAAACAAAAACTGCAAAAGGCGGACTTATGGCATTCTCTACCAGTCAACCAGTAAGGATATGATACTAGAAGTAAGGCGATGGAACAAAACAGTTAAAGTAATAATAACAGAAAGGTAATTACATAATACAGAACATGAATACAACATTTAACGGTTAACTATTTGACGGTTAACAACGGTTAATTTTTATAAATAAAATATACAATAATTAACCTGTTATATCTCTATTCTTTTCTTCCATATTTACATTGTAGGTATATAACTTAAATATAAACATATATAATTAAGCGTTATATTAATTTAATGTTAATTTAAACGCGTTTAACACAAACACAGAAAGCTTTTCAAACAAATACTAACTACACAAAAATAGAGCCCAAACCAAACGATCAGAGATCCCGCAGGTTTTAAATTCCCTATGCATTCCGGGAGCGTCCCAGACCGGAGTAAAACGAAAGTCCGTGACAATAAATCGGTTATGGTGCAGCGGGACGTCAGCGCAGAATGATGGCGCAGTTCCAGGGACGCGTGCCCCGAATGCGGCTCTGTGGGACAGTGGGGCGCGGCGCCACTCGCAGCGGGACGCGACCATAATAACCTCGTCAATGTCATATTTTTTTGTTTTAACAATTTTCCAGTTACACCCTTAAGCTGTAGGGAGAACAATTCAAGCTTAATAAAAATAATAATTTCGCTTTCCCTTAAGTCATCATTACTACTTACCATACCAGACGCGGCTTGAATCGCAACGGAACGCGACAATAACACTTTTTAAATATTTGAAAAAAACACACTTTTTAAAACTCAAACTCAAAACAATTATTCGATGTAGCGCAATAAAATTATTCTCAATTTCTAAACTTAATTTTACGTATTAACTCCTGTTTAATTTATTCATACTATTTTTGGAAGAATCCTACTTCAAGAAGCAAAAAAAAGAATTAAACTTGAGTTAATCCTAAATGAATGAGTTATTTATATTTGTAGTATCCGCGTACACTTGAAGATTTTTAAATAAGGTCTCTTAAGAAGGGCTTGGATGCGACCTGGTATGGGAGTGTTGGTAGCGCTACGTGCGTAGTATTGTAGCAACCTGTGCTTCACTGTGGCCTGCTACGCGCTACGAAGTTCCGTAGACTGCTGCTACGTTTTGTGCTACAGCAGCAATAAGCTACAATAAGTTTTCCATCTAGTAATCTAAGTTGAAAATAAGTATGCGCGATCGAGCGTTCGGCTTATCAATTAACTGAGTGCCTAGTTGTTACTACATTCGATCCAGTTAACGAAACGTAGAGAAAAAACCAACTGTTCACCATCAGACGCTGTTACCAGTAAATGTTCGTTTCATTCATAATATTTTTTTCCTTAATAACGCTCAAATAATCTTTAAGATAATAAAACGTTGAAAATGACTACCCCCACCTGAGTAAACATTGACATTTCCACCCGAGGTAGTTCTTTTTTTAACGTTTTACTATCTTCGTTCATTTAGTTTATTTTCAGGTTTTACTCATGAAAAAACAATAGGTCGCAGCCGCTGCAAGTGGGGCGGCGCATCGCTCCAGGACGCAAGTGTGGCTGCAACATAAATACGATCAGACGAAACGATTACAAACTGCCGTGATAGCAAGCCGCACGCGAAATTACAACTCTGAATGGCCAGCCATAGCAATGCCCAGCTCTGGGCTGTCAGCCGTGCGCCGTCTGTCTGCGAGGCTATTGATACTCCAACCATATGTAATGGAAAGTGTTCTACCAAATAATGAATTTATTTTTGTATTTGCATAGATATACCCTAAGTTATCTACCCTTATAATTGTTGTTGGTTACAACATTTTAGTTATAAAAGTTATAATTATACAAAAAAGTTCATAATAAGTAAAGTGCAAACTCTTACCCAAACTGGAATTCTCTGTATGACAGGCAGTAGCTTGGAGTGGATAAGTAGAAAGATAAATAATGGAAATACTATGTGCCAATGTGAGACTATTAACATTATGTATTTGCAAAACAATTAGAACAAATAGAGGAGAAATGTAGTTTATTAGTATATTAATATGAACGAATACTTCTCACCGCCATTAAAACATTAATCAATCAGGTAAGGTAACAATATTTTTAGATCCTATACATTCAGGCAATAAGATTCTATGATAGGAAGGCTTTTCAAATAATTTACGCTGTAAAAGATAGGGAGAAATGAATACCCTTACTGAGTTTCTTGCCGGTTCTTCTATCAACCAAAAATTCAATAAGAACTTTAGATGCGCACTTTCAACTTCTTAAACATAGTCAGTTCCTCAGTAGTTGAGGATTGAGGTTGAAGCGCGTTTTCCTACGCCACTTACAATCACGTGATAAAAGGACCTAATAAAAAGTATTTTGTTCCTTGAAGTAAAAGTGAGCACTCGTTATAAACATTTCCCTTCCTTCTACTCCAATTGCAGAATTCTGGCAAACTTTGCTTTCACCACTCAGTAACAGTAAAATCCTTGTAAGCAGACGAATTATTTTTATTATCAACAGACACATTCGCATTTACAAAATTACCAAGTACATTCAACGCGGACCTACATAAGAATCACTACCACACAGTTGTCGTTGTGTAAGTAGGTTATCATCAAAATAGGATAATCAGTAGCTCGGCGGAGCCAGCACAACTCGTTCGGAACGTCGGGTACCCAAATGGTCTAGGATACCTATCATTTGCATTAAGCCCTATCAAGTATTTCATACAATATAACGAAACGCAATTGTTTTTAAGAGGCCTATTACATCTCGACTGTGATTTTTGCGTAAAATGGCCAATTTTGGCGTTATGGTTCTCTGAAACCAAAATACATTAACAATTATGACTTATTGAATAGTGTAGAATAACTATTGAAATAGTGCGTAGCGGCCTCGCTTTTTGTAAATTTTGCTTAACTTTTTAATTAAACCCAAAATTGCAGAGAAAGATTTTCATAAAGTGCGCGAAGGCACTTTTTTGAGCTCATCGGTTGAACTACTGTTCTAAACAAGTGAAATAAAAAAATTATAATGTTATCTCTTATATAGTCGAATAGTGCGTAGCGGCCTCGAAATTTTTAGATATCATTGATTTTATAAAGGAAAAAAATCTTATTCTAAACTAAAAAACTTCAAAAATCGCTGTAAGTTAAATATCTCCTATCTACGATAATATTATTATGCAAAATTTATACCAGAGTAATTGTTACTTCATGAGGAATAAAGACTTTTTAATGAATTTATTATCCTATTTCGATAAAAACTATAAATGCTACTGCAAAATTTATACAAAATCCGATGGCCTGCCGTCCGAATTCAACTTATGCTCACAGAATGGAGATTTGTAATATTATGCACAAATTTATTATCCTATTTCGATAAAAATGATAAATACAACTGCAAAATTACTACAAAATGCGAAAATGGGTATTAACGCAAAAATCACATTCGTGATGTAATAGGCCTCTTAAGCGTTAATACTGTAAAAATGCCGTGTCAATTAATTCATGCATACATACATAAACTCACGCCTGTCCCATACATAGGGGTAGCCAGGGGTGCGTATCATTTCATATAATGACAAATGAAGTAATTTCTAAAGCACATAACGTTCATTGGATATAATTCTAAATACACTTCCTATAACAACATTACGTATATTATTCATTTGAAATAATACTTATATTCTCTAACAACTTTTTCTATAAAGCTATGTTGGTAGAATAATCTTATACTATAACATCATTTAATATAATTTTTACTGAATTTATTTATTTATTTATTTATTCAAGGTACACCAACAAGTTAACATGCAAATTTTTGCAGGAAAGTAACAGATTACAAGTATTGGACATACCTACATGAAAACCAATAACAGGCATACACATCATTGACCAAAAATACACAATTACACAATAAACCAAAAACAAAGTAACGAATTTAAAGACGATAATTTAAAACAATAAAATAACTTAAATACTTAAACAAAATTAAACTACTTACCTAAACATAAAACTATAGAAAATAAAACTATAAATAAAAGATGTCCTCCAACTGTGGGCTCATGGGGACGGTACCAAGAATGCTGGCAACGTTACCTCTTTACTTATAAATAAAAATAGCATTTTAACCCTAAATCGATTTCAAATATTTTCTTAAAAAGTTAACACGTTGGGTTTTCGTTAAGAGGGTTTACGCATTTCGGTTTCCCATACAAACTTCCAAGTCGATATTTAAAAAAATCATTAAGCCAATTTTGATGAAACTTTGCATGCCTAAGTAAAACACAGGGATCTAAAGAGTTTGTTGGAAACATTTTTAAAAAACGTTTATTTAGCTGAGTTATTGCGATTTAAAGTGCACTATAGCTAGTACTTATAGCACGGGTTTTCCCAGGTTAAGTACTAGCTGCAGCTAGTAATGTTCATCTGTCCTAGAATAAGTATTATGTATTGTAACATGGTAACATGTGTTGTAAACTGTTTTTCTATTAAATCAATTATTATTATTATCCTCTTTATTTAACATAATTCTTAAGTTTAATTTTTTACAATATTTTATATAAAAACCTATTTACAATATAAAATATTATAAAAAAACTTAAGCTAGGTTGCCACCGGCAGCGGGGATAGACCCAAGCTATCGGTGGTTAGGGCTGCAGAGTGAGGAACTTCCTGACAATACGTGCCGTGTCAAGGAGTACTGCCTTTTGCATCTGACCCTTGACCCAACCTTTCAGCAAGAGCCTCTCTAGGTGTTGATCGAGGCTCTTCGCTATAAGGCCGTGTGCCGAAACGACTATCGGTACAATAATGGTTGAATCCACATCCCACATGGCGGTAACCTCATGAGCCAAGTCAAGGTACTTACTGAGCTTGTCCTTCTCGGCTTTCACGAGGTTCTCGTCATGAGGTATGGTGATATCAACCAATATTGCTTGGCGCTGAGATCGGTCGATCACCACGATATCAGGCTTATTAGCGGCAATAGTCCTGTCCGTGATGATAGAGCGATCCCAGTAGAGCGTTGCATGACCATTTTCGAGAACTGGCGCAGGTACGTACTTATAGTACGGCACCTCTGATTCAACAAGGCCATATCGAAGAGCAAGTTGCTGGTGAATTATTCTGGCTACTTGGTTGTGTCTGTGTAAATACTCTCCGTTAGCAAGATGAGAACAACCGGAAATAATATGTCGGAGTGATTCTCCCGGACGGCGGCATGCCCGACAGATGTCGACCGTACCGTCCCTCATAATATATTTCCGGTAGTTATTCGTCTTGATAACTTCATCTTCAATAGCACAGACAAAACCTTCGGTTTCCCCAAAGAGGTCACCGAAACGTAGCCAGTTCACCGAGGCAGGCAAATCTACATCAGGCCCAGTTAGAGCCCGATAGTAGCGCCCGTGTAGCACCTTGCTCTTCCATATGTCCTTGCGATCGAGAGTGCTTAGCACCACTGGTTTGCGCCAGTTTTCTGTTGCCAAGGAGAGCGGCGTAAAGTGTCTATCAACTGCCACGACATCCAAATGCATCCCGCACTCACTGTTAAGGAAATAATCCCTGAGACTGCACACCTCACGGTTATGTAGGTCCTTGGCATTTAAAAAGCCGCGACCCCCCCATCTCCGCGGGATGTACAGCCTCATAACAGATGAGCGCGGGTGTAACATTCTGGAAGTCGTGAGCATTTGACGGACTCTTCTATCCAAGGCGTCCAATTCGGTCTGAGTCCATCTTAGTATGCCAAAGGAGTATGTGAGTAGAGGCATAACCCAGCCATTAAAAGCACGCGTCTTATTGCCACCCGATAAAAGACTGTTAAGTACTATTCTTAGGCGGCAAAAGAATCGCTCCCGTAATGACTGTTTTATGTCCCCATCCCCAACACCCAAAGACTGTGACATACCAAGATATTATTATATGTTTCAACTTCGGAGAGAGATCTGAAGTTTATCGTTTCGGAGAGTTGTAAATTGGTTGAATTTACTACTCTCCCACGCTGTACATGCATAACCGCACACTTATCCACACCAAACTCCATCATGATGGCACTGCTGAAAGTCTCAGTCATTTTCAGCAGTTTCATCAAGTCTTGGCGGTTTGGTGCGAAAAGCTTGAGGTCATCCATGTACAACAAGTGCGATATAACTTCACCCCCTCTCCGCAGTTGACAGCCTAACTTTGAATTTCTCAACAAAGTACTGAGAGAATTCAAAGCTAGGCAAAACCATAAAGGACTCAGACTGTCGCCCTGGAATATGCCACGCTCTATCCTTATAAGATCCTGCGTGGCAGAAACACTATCTCGACATCCTGGTTGACTCAAGACCGTGGTCCACTGCCGCATACATGATATCAAAAAGGATTTTAAAGTTATATCAATTTTATATAACTCTAAAATCCTCACCAACCATGAATGCGGCACCGAATCATAGGCCTTCTTATAGTCAATCCAGGCTGTAGAGAGAGTCCCTCTGCCACGCCGGACCTTCTGGCATATGGTCATGTCAATGTGGAGAAAGCTCCTTAGTACCACGGGACCCAACCCTACATCCATTCTGAGTCATGTCCAAAATATTGTTTGCAACAATGTGCGTATTAATTTTTGTTCTCAGAATGGATATAAGGAGCTTGTATAAAGTAGGTAAGCACGTGATGGGTCTATAATTTTTCGGTTCCGTGGTACTACCTGATTTATGGAGCAGAAAAGTGACACCAGTAGTCAACAAACTTGGGAGTGAGCCGAGCTCTGTGGCTTCTTGGAATTGCGTTGCCAGTAACTCGTGTGAACATCGAAACCATTTGATCCAGAAGTTGTGCAATCCGTCCGGTCCTGGGCATTTCCAATTTTGGGCCGTACGGATTGCACAACTTACGTCAGCTGTACTTATATTTATAGGCTGCATGGTCTCGATAGGTTCACACGCGTCACTGACAACACTCATCCATTCACCTTCCGTGTGCTCGACGGACACCGACCAAATGCTGCGCCAGAAATTAGTCATGGCATCAACATCTGGTAGCTGTCCGTCGCTCACACGTTGATCAGCTCCTTCCCAACGTCTGTATACTTTTCTTTGGTCACTTTGAAAGAGGCGATTTTGTTGGTATCGGTCCACACGCACTCTGTAGCGACGTATACGGTTTGCCCACGCATAGACTTTTTGCTTCAGAAAGTCAATACGTTCCGTCACACAAGCCATATAGTTTTCCGGACGAACATCAGTCCCAACAAAGGCTTGTGTGACGAATCGCATGACCCGAGGTCGATTATTGCCATTTCTGAAGCAAATTAGCTTTGCAATGAGTGTCCTGAACTTATTAATACGCCCCTCGATCCTCAATTGCCAAGCAGGGGCAGTCCCGGTTCGCCGCGGTACTCGGTCAGAATCCTGGAATTTAACACGAGCAACGCGACACACCGTGATGGCCCCACAATAAAGGATAGAGTGGGTATCAATTAAACTTTCACTGGTTCCAAGATAAGGAACCAGTAAATGGTTCAAGGCACTCATTAACGCCAAATTATGTCTATTCGTGGGCAAACAAGGTATACGCGGCCTAGAGTTACGCGTGTCACGATACTGTAGAATAGCATCGTTCAAAGCGCTCCTCATTTGCTCATTCGCCTGTGTACTTACATTCGTATTTATGAAATCTTCATCGTCGGGTACCGGATCTACTCGCGCCACCAAAACCGGCGTCACGGCCGGTAATTGTGGGGCAGGGCGATCCTGCACCGAAAAAGAAGCCGCACAAATACGTTGTGACTCCAGGCGTAGCCGATCAAGTGCTGACTGATCCAGCAAGTTGTTACGCTGGATCACCCGCACTTGATCCGACAATCGTTGGGCAGACACGTCTATGGTCGGTTCAAGGGCCTGAAACAAAGACAGCATCCTAACACGATACGGTTCCTCCCTCTGTTGCCCTGTAGTAGGCGCGCATGCAGTTCTCATTTATTTGTTGAGTCCATCGCATGCGGCGCACTACACCACCGGTAGCGGGGGTCGTACGCGGGGCAGATTGCCCCACTGATCCCAAGCGTGCCGGCAGCGGTGGTCGTCCACGTCGCGCAGGTCGTTGTGGCGGCGGAGACGGCGATCGCCCGCTCACGCTGCTCGACTCGTCTCTGGTAAAATCATCAGACGAGGAGCTTACGGTCGGCGGAGCGGGCGATGATGGAGGGCGTGCGCTTCGTCTTGCTCTTCGTAGTATCATACTTTCATTTTTATTTTAGTACATTATGTTTATTGTTTCAGGTCCGTGATTGTATGTTTGATCAATTTTTGTATGGCATATTGTGTTGACATACGTCACCATTCTTCAATTTTGTTATTGTTGATTTCTCATTTTTAAATTATTGTAATAGTTATATTTATATGTTTTTGATATATTTTTAGCTGGTTTTCTCGATAAATAAGTTTATAAACAGTTGTAATTTGTCAAAAGACTTGTTACAAAATAAAATAAAATACTTGAAATAAAAATGATGTGACAGGTGACAAGAGCTTTTTTCTTCTCATTATTATTATTATTACTATAGAAAGTTAAAAATTGCCATAACTCACTTAAATAAACGTTTTTTAAAAATGTTTTTAACAAACTATTTAGATCCCTGTATTTTACTTGAGCATGCAAATTTTTAATGAAATTGGCTTAGCGGTTTTTGAAAATTTCGTCTTGGAAATTTGTATGGGAAACCGAATGGCGTAAACCCTCTTATGGTTGTGCTAAAAAATCAGTGACAGAAACGAATCGCGGCAAAACCGACTTCACTCCACTTCACGTAGCCTTGTCTGCCCTACGCTAGAGTGTAATTGTATTGAATGTAAATGTATTAGTATTAGATCAAAGTACAAAATATCAAATGAAATTATAAAATCTAAAATAATTTAATGTTTTATATTTTAGCGTTTTATTAACGCTTAAATATACTTATGTAAAATTTTAAACACTGAAAAATGACGACAACCTCAGGCGGGAATCGAACTTAGAGGTGAAAACTTCTAAGATTTGCTGAAGCAATGTTGACTTAAAAACATAAGCATGACAAATTTCGACGGTTGAAAGCCAGACCTCGGTAGCCAAGTGGTTAAGGCAGCCGCCCGGAATGCGGAAGGTGCGTGGTTCGATTCCCGCCTGAGGTTGCCGTCTTTTTTCAGTGTTTAAAATTTTACTTATCTAAAATAATATTATATGTTTATTATATTAAGTCAGTTGTTATATCAAATGATTAATAAATATATAATAATAAAAAACATTACACATCCCGCAGGCAGAAACTATGGATCGCCATCTGCTACGGTCCTTGTACACTTCTTACGGTTTTCATTTAAATAAAAAAAGTCTAAGTACTTACAACCCAAAGGGGGTCCTGCACGAAATTGTGAAAATTTACGCATTTTTAAGTCACTTGTACTATGCGCTGAATTAGTTAAATACATTAAAAGAACTTATGTAAGTTAGCCTGATCATTTCACAAGGTCATGGCCTTGTTGTAATTTGAAACAAATTCTTTGTAAAACGATACATAAATCTAATGACTCATAAAACATATTTTTTCAATAACTTTCTTAATTTTACGGATAACACATAATTCTTACATGAAAATATTTGTATTGGTATTCCGCATGGCACCTTCAAAAACCACTTCTCCAAAAAGTAAATTTTAATTTTTAACACAAGCGCGTGATGGTTTTGCTCATTTCGCAAAATAAAAACATTGCTCTAATTAAATTACTAGATCTGAAGCTTCAAAGCAGAATTGGTCTAATTATGAATACCAATATGATTGATTTTGCTTTGAAGTTCATTAAGAGACTTATGTCAGTTTTTGCGGTCGCGCGGCACCCCCTCAATTATTACTCTAATACAAGTACTTAATGGCAAGATTTCAAACCAAACTCCATAGCCACTGCGATTTGGGGCTCCTCGCATTATAGCTTACAATAGTATTGAGTGCAGCTCTAAACCATTAAACTAGTGATATCAAACGGCATCACTGCTGACCCCTTGACTATGACGCTAGGAGAGGGTCATAAAATATTTTATAGGCATCGTAAACCCGAGCCCGTCTCTGGAACTACCGTTAGTCAAATGGCTGTGAAATTAGAGACATCTAGTGGACTTTTTCGGCCTCATTAAGGGCCAACGGAAACGTTTCGCGGTATACCTAGTAACAAGTCGGCTCGTCGGCAGAGAGGGTCAAGTGGCGTTTCCTTAAAGACGGCAGTTGTCTAGGAAGCAAGCCTAATTGACTACTATACCTACTGAGGAACAGGGAGTGTAAACAACTACTAACGGCACAACTACTTTACTACCATACCGTGGCACTTTGTTGAAACGTTGAAGGCCGTTTCTGGCCTTTACTTTTTTACACACCATACATACGAGGGCTGTTCCAAAAATTGTTGGCCACAGAGTAAATATTACCTCTTTTTTCCTGAAATTATTTTGAGTGCAAACCTCCTTTCAATACAAACCTCCTTGGCGAAAATCATTGGCTGGTTATAAATGTCTTTTTTTCAAATTATTTTTACAAATTTTCAGTCGTTCTTGTTTTGTTTGCAACAATGGACGTCTCGCGGGAAGCTTTTCGTGCTATGTTTTACTATGATTATAAACGCGGGTTAACTTTCAAGAAATCCCACGAAAATTTACAAGCTGCCTTTGGGGAGTCGGCTCCTGGGTTAGCAACAGTCACTTAATGGTTTCGTGAATTTAAAAGTGGTCGAGAGAACCGAAACGATGACCCCCGACCCGGCCGACCAACAACTGCAGTAACTCATGAAAACGTCATCAGCGTGGAGTGGCTATTGCGGGAAAATAGAAATATTACACATAGGGAGATTCAGGATGAATTGAAGATTGGATCACAGGCAGTTTCCACTATCCTACCTGAACACCTTAAAGTCAGGAAGGTTGCTTCGCGGTGGATACCTCATTCTCTCACAGAAGAGCCAAAATATCGTCGTGTTGATTGGTGCAAATTTTTGCTGAAAAAGTTCGAAGGAGGAACTTCACAAAACGTATCCTACATCATGACAACTGATTAATCTTGGATCTATAGCTACAATCCTCTTACAAAGCAGCAATCCACGCAATGGGTGTTTAAGGAGGACAAGTTGCCCACAAAACTTGTTCGCGGTCGAAGCGTTAATAAAAAAATTATTGCCGTTTTTTTTCGACGTTGTGGACCAGTAGCAGTAAGCCCGCTAGAAGACCGTAGAACAGTTAATAGTGAATGGTATTCCGAAGTTTGTCTACCTCAAGCTTTTGGACACTTGAGTAGTGAGCGCTCAAGGAGCGGCGTCCGTGGCATTCTTTTTCACCAAGATAACGCGCCCGCTCACACAGCTGCTAGAACCATCGACTATTTGTCAACTTCGGGAGCACAAATGTTACCCCATCCTCCGTACAGCCCAGATTTAGCTCCTGCGATTTTTTTTATTTCCCACAGTAAAAAAAATACTTCGGGGACGAAAATTTAACACCGCAAACGACGCCGTCGAAGAATTTCGTCGGTTATTTTTCGACCTCCAGCAAGATGCGTTTTTCAAATGTTTTGAGGACTGGTTTGCTCGAATGCATAAGTGCATAAAGGTTGGAGGGGAATATTTTGAAAAACTGTAAATAAACTTTGTTCAATTCAATTCAATTCAATTCATTTATTTCCAAGAATATGGTGTACATTAGGGTGTCATATTAATACAGGTCTCAGCATATTCTGCCATCTTCAGCGTGGAAATATTATATGCTTATTTAAATTTAAATTACAAAAATTATATAAGTAATGTCAAAAAGAAAAATTAATGGACTAAAAATTTCATAAAATGTCAACATAATTTAACTAACTTAATAAAAATTACATTTTATGTTCTAAAAATTCTTTGGTCGTATAATAACATTAATTTAACAACAATTTAAATAATTTATGTTTGAATTTATTTACAGACAATTCTTTAAGTTCAACAGGCAATTTATTATACACCTTAATCGCCATGCAAAATGTATTATTACTGTATATTTTCAGTCTCTCTGTTGTAACATAAAGTCTATGCTTATACTTATTTCTAGTGTTAGTTTTTTTATATACCGTGTCATGTAAGGGAAACGATGCGGATAATTTTTTACTAACATGCAAATCTCAAATACATAGAGACAGGGTAGTGGTAGGATACCTACTTAGCTCTTTAAAATGGCTTACAGTGGTCAAGGTAATCAGCCCCGCAAATCGCCCTAATGCATTTCTTTTGTGCTTTGAATAATTTGTGTATGTCTACAGAGTTTCCCCAGATAATAATGCCGTATCGTAACACAGATGAAATATATCCATGATATGCCGCCAAAGCAGTTTCTCTGTTTGCAACTAATCGTAGGCGTCGAAGAGCAAACACGAATTTGTCTAATTTAGTACAAACTTTATCTACGTGTTCTTTCCAGTTAAGGTTCTTATCAATAGTGATCCCTAAAAAAGAAGTACAATTACTTGCGGTACAGAAGCGTTCATGTAATTAATGTTAACATTCTTTGATGGGTTATTGTAAGAGTGAAAATGTACAACACTACTTTTCTCTAAGTTAACTTTTAGATGATTGTCTTTTAGCCACTCAATCACTTTCTTTAGTTCCTCATTGCATTCATTTTCTAAATTATCTGCATTTTTGCACTTTACTAACAGTGATGATATTCTAACTATTTTTTATTTTACAAAAAATTTTTGGAACAACCCTCTTATATAATCACGACTATTATCACCGAAGGCTTAGTCAGAGAATAGGCAATGAGGACAGCAAAAGCAGTCCTCTACCATAGCCCACATTTCACCAAATAGCGACTGCACATGTACTCAGCGTGACAGGTGGTCAGCCCATCGCCGCTCTATACTGCTGTAAGTATGTGCAGTCTTTAGTCCGTTAGTCGCCTTTTACGACACCCAAGGGAAGAGAGGGGGTGGTAGTATTCATTCACCGCTACGCGACGCGGTTATCCGATTAAGGGTGGATTCGACCAAACTGGAATAAGGTCTTATACCTAGATTAAACGCCGAATTTGTATGCACTTATCTCGGAGTAAGTCTTATTCCACTTTGGTCGAATCCACCCTAATACTTATAAAATATGACTTTACTAATCATCCGTTCTTCTAGGCACGTTAAAACGTCGGTCCCGGTTGTTGACGAAAGATGACAGTCGTTAAAACCCAACCCGCATTGAGCCAACGTGGTGTTTTCTATGTGGAAAAGCCTGTGCCCAACAGTGGGACATTTATAGGCTGACGACGACGAAGATGAAATTTAAAAAATATACAGGGTGTTTCTTGTGAGGTGTCAAGCTGATGCGTGGTGATACCATACCTATGTATTGAACCCCCATGTATGTTCAGCGATTTTTGGTAGTTTTCGAGCTATAATTTTTTTCTTTTCAAAGAGTTTTATTACGAGATCAGTTTAAATTATTTTTTGTAACTTATATTGATATTAGGAAGATGATTACTTAGTTAAAGAAAAAAGTGCACAGAAATGTCTACGCAAAAAAAAGATACTTGTAAAAAAATAAAGTCATTCGTCACAAAATACTTACAAAAGAAAAAAAATTATAACTCGAAAACTTCCAAAAAATAGATAGGTATAGGTAGGTTCCTTATCACCACACATCGGCTTGACACCTTACAAGAAACAACCTGTATATTGCTTCATATAGGTATCCGATCTGGTAAAGGTCGCTGGTAGCCGCTGGATGCAAGCAACATAACAGGTCGTGGAGATCTTTGGAAAAGGTCTCTGTCCAGTAGTGGTCGTCTTTCGGCTGATGATGATGATTGCGATGATTCAGTTATCCCGTAACTAATGTAGGATGAATGTCATGCGTGAAACGGAACGTAAGAGATGTGGAACGTAAGAATGCGGAATGGCTGACGACGAACGAAGTAAAAAGACGATACACGTGCTAAAGAAGGTTTTATTGAAGACTAGCGGACCCCTCGCGACTCCGTCCGCGTGGACCCCGTACCCCGTGACGAATTTTTAAATATATAAACGTATGTCACCCGGAGATAGTGTAGCTTCCCAACGGTGAAAGAATTTTTCAAATCGGTCTAGTAGGAGCCTATTCAATCCAAACAAACATACAATCAAATCTTTCCTCTTTTTTTTTTAAAGAACGAGCATGCGGGTCACCTGATGGAGAGCAATCACCGCCGCCCATGGATACCCGCAAAACCAGAGGAATCGCAGATGCGTTGCCGACCTTTAGAAAGGAATAGGTTTAAGGAAGAAATAGGAATTTGGAGGGGGGGGGGGAAGGGGCCTCCGGATCTCTCACTGGCCGGACGAAACACAACAGCACCAAGTGCCATTATTTCACGCCGGATATTCGTGAGAGGGTGGTATTACCCCGGGCGAACCGGCCCAATGCGTGCTGCAACGCAACGTGGCTCTACCACTCATATTAGTATAGATTAAAGAAGAATAAATTGTTTTTTGTTTTCAACCACGACGCCTTTTAATATACTAATAACATATTAACCCTTGATGAATCTACTGTATGGATTACTTTAGTTTCTTTTTCTTGACTAAGGACGCGGTTTACTGCAATCCGTGCAACAACATTTCCACAACATGGGCCTGATACAGGGTCCTCTCAAGCGCACATTGAAACATCCAGAAACCGTCTCCCGTCTGACATAAAGGCTCGTTATAAAAGTGCCAAGTCCCTAAACAGGGACAAAGAGCGTCCTTCGGAATTTACATAATTTTCCACGCGACGGGGCCCTCTGAACCTTTTGGCGTTCTTTAAATTTTATTGTCGCGTCGGTATTGCGGGTATTGCCATAGTTTCTGATATGATCTATACAGCTTTGTGTTGATATTGTTTAAAAGAAATAAGTACTTCTCTTTTTTATATTTATATATTTTATTTTACTACTATACTGCTACTTACTCATAAACCTTGTTTACACAGACTACACAACACATGCTCATATTGTTGCCATACCCTATGTACAGGGATTTTTTTTTTATCAGTGCGAATGATTGTTTTATATTATAGAGTAACTTAATCTAGAGCTACAGATTTAATTTTTTTTAAGTGAAAAATTGATCAAACGTATGCACAAAAATACCGTTGATCATGGTAAATCGACCGGAACCGCCTGTGCCGGACAAATTAAATAAATAGGAATAATAAATAAATTTAAAAAAAATTAAAATGGTGAAGTGCCACATTGATAAGGTTAGATCAAAACTCATATCTTTGAATGGTGCATTGCGTAAAGTGATTGACTGTATCCCAAGTAGGGTTCGAATGACTATATGAGTAAAATCTCATGTAGATTACCTTGTTAAGGTGTGGGGATGTGCGGCTGAATGTAATCTTAAAAATTTACAAATTTCACAAAATAAAATTATTAAAACTCTATTTAAATATAATCGTTTAATGGACACAAAATTACTCTACGAAAAACTAAACTACTTAACCTTAAACAAACCTACACATACACAACATGTATTCTGATTAGAAAGATACTAACAAATAAGATACACACGGAACTATCTTTTTCAAACGCACTTTTAAACATCAATTAAGAAACGCAAATAAAATTAGTTAAATAACTCCAAGAATAAACCACGGTAATGTAACATAATGTTTGAAGGAGCACAAATGTACAATAATCTACCAAACGACATTAAGGAGTGCAACACGTTTTTCCTTTTTAAATCAAAATTGAAAAAGTACATCTACGAAAAAGTTTCAGAATGTTACATAAATACAGTGTGATGTGCTGGACAATATTATAATTACGTATGTTTGAAATTTCAAACATTTTATGTTATTTAAGCTCATTATAAGTGAACTCTGTTCTTTATGAGTAATAAAGTTTCCTTAAACCGAAATGGTGTCCATATTAACGTTACTAAATGATATAAAAAATTATGCGCACTGTATAATAAATCATACTGTATATACATACATATATTATATATTCACGACTATAATCTCCACGTTTCACCAATTCACAACTGCATAATATGAGTTTAGCGTGATATGTGCTGAGCAGCCCATTGCCGCTCTATGCTGTTGGATGTAAGTGCACTATTTAGTCCGTTAGTCTCCTTTTACGACACCCAAGGGAAGTATTCATGTTAGTAGTACTATTTGAGAGAGCCGCTGTACTACACGGCACCCTTTGTATATTATTTATCTTATAGGTACCTGAAATAAGAATGTATGCGGTCTTTTAAACAAGACCTGAAGTAGCAACATATTGAAGACTAGCTGTCTTCCCGGTCGTGTGAACTCAAGCGTTTTTTAAATAATGTATGAGTCAGATGGACATTACAAAAATATAGGTGTGCTATCTTCATCATCATTGGGGAGCAGTTTTTTATAAAATAATTGAGGTAAATGACCCTTCTTCACCTGATCTTAAGTGGGAACGGAGAACGGAGAGCATGTAGTATGCTGTAAAAATGTTAATGCAGGATTACCTTTGCGACGCGCAAAATGCTTCTTTTTTTATGTAAGGAGGAGGCAAATGAGCTGGCGGGTCACCTGATGGAGAGCAATCACCGCCGCCCATGGACATCCACAAAACCAGAGGAGTCGCAGATGCGTTGCCGACCTTTAAGAAAGAAATAGGGTTAAGGAAGGAATAGCAATAGTGAGGGGGGGGGGCGATGGTGCTTATATCAGTGTTGACTAATCTAGACCTGAGCCATCACGACTATTATTCCCGAAGGGTTAGTCAGGGACTAGGCAATGAGGACCGCGAAAGCAGTCCTCTTTCATAGTCCACTTTTCACCAAATAGCGACTGCACAAGGTGCTCAGCGTGACAGGAGGTGAGCCCATCGCCGCTCTAAGCTGTTGAATGTAGTCTTTAGTCCGTTAGTCGCCTTTTACGACACCCAAGGAAAGAGAGGGGATGGTAGTGTCCTTTCACCGCTACACGACACGGTTATTGTTGTTGTTCTTGTTACTTTTGATTTTGTACTAAGGGCTTTCTCCTTGTTTTTTTCGCTCGCTGGTCATATGCTAAAATTTGTGTCGAGCTACGATGGAGGCCAGAAGCGAATGTCAAACGAATCAAAAAGTTTAATTAAGTTTTGACCGTTGGTCATCATGGCACAATGCAAAACTTGGTATCTAACCTTCCTTTGACTGCGCTTCATCTATTCCACGGTCGCCGATAAATCTGTCCATCTGGACTTACATTTACAGATATGTTTCTTTAATTTGGGGTTGAAATTGCGTCGATGGCCTTCGTACTCATTTAATTTGTCGATTTGACGATTTGACCAATATCAGACTTGACCAAAGTCGTAACAACCTTTTAATTCAGTTATTCCAAAACGAGGACAGCAGTTAAATGTGATAAATATGTTACTCTCATCTTGTATTAGCTTACAAACATGAGACAGCATCTGTTTTAATTCAGGTTTGAATAACCTCATCAACATCAGAAGTGGTTAGATATCGATCTGTTGCCTCAAATCGCTGAGGTCTCAATCTCAGGTGCAGATTAAGAAAAGCCTTAATTTTTTTTTATTTAATGACAGACTTTTGTATAACATATCGAGTTTATTTGAGTTGTAAAATGTATTGACTATTCCCTGCGCCACGTATGATTTTTAACAATTTATTATCCACTCTCTCATTTTTCGAACAGCAAACCTGTTAACCCACGTATTTCTGTTTGCGGACATCCTCACAATCGCAACGTGAGTAAGTTACCCGAGGAGAGATATCTAAAAAACAACTGCTACAAACCATTCAGGTATTGTAACAAGAGATAACACCGCAAAGCAATTTTTTGGGCATTAATTTGCGGCCTCAATGGTTTGATCACTCGCGATTACTGAGGCGTTCGCAGCCCATGATCCGCAACTTAAAGCATTAAAACTTGCTTCGCGCTGTCATCTCTAGTTACAATAATCCAACGCTACAAACCACTTCGCACCGCAAAGTGTCTGGCGACGACTCCCGCAGTTTGCACAGGCGAAACCAACCGAAATAAGAATTCGTAACACTCGCAAATAAACACACAAACATTTGGCCGGCGCGGAAGAACGCTCCAATCTGTGCGCACAAACAGCCGCCCATGGCAGACTGCGCAAATATTAGAGATGCCCACAGAAATAGATCTAAGTAGAAGCGGCAAGTGTACGTTCTTTGCGTGCCAAGATAGTGTTAAAAGCATGGTAAAATCATCATTTATTTAGACGTTGTCTATAGAATTCTAAAAAATTACTACTTGCGCTGTATCGATCTATAAAAACTGCACAAGAAAGGTTAGCCGAGTTAATCAACAAGTTTCGTACATCGGTAAGTAATTTTGTTATTGAATTGACACCGAAAAAAATGACACGCTTGGTTATCGTATCATCCAATTGAGCTAACATGCCGCTTCTATTTCAATCTATTTCTGAGGAAATACCGAAAGCGGATAGATGGCTGCTCCAAGTGTTTAGTTTGCTTCTTCCATATTTGCACTAGTTTTTTCCGTTGTTATTCCAATGTGCTCGAAGGGATTTCTCTCAATAAAAATTGTCGCGCGGGAAATGATAGAAACGCAGGTCAAAAGCGTACGGAGCCGAATCCTGCCGCGTTAATACATCACTAGTATAGAGATACAAGAAATACAGTTAAGTGCCAATTGGATAATGAGTATTGAGTAAGGATTGATGATTATGATAATTGTTGATTGTATATGTACTCCATTATTAATTTTGTCTTTTTGTAGCATTAGTTGGCCCTGGAAGGGAAGTATTTAATATATAATGCTTCCTTTACAATAGATATTATACATTAATAAATTGGTTTTTTTTATACTGTAAATTATAGTCTACTTTGCATGCCGTGGCAACCTGTAAGTAAGATGACACTTAGCTCTAAGTTTATGTTTGTTTCTTAAATTTTTGCTTGTATCAGTAAACACTGATACATGCAAAATTTGTCTTGTTGGTTGTCCTAATAAATAAATAAAATAAAATAAATAAAAAAAAACTATTAACTAGCCCTCGAGCTTTTCTAATGTTGAATATGAGCCGGCAAACTAAAGTAGCTAGCTATTGCAAGCTTTTAGTTTGCTGCTCAAGGTAGCTTGCGACGGGTTGTTCCACTAAACTCCAAAAAACTTTCCACTTTAACTCCAAAACACTTTTATCTATATGTAAATTAAAATGCCTAAAATCATTTTGGAGTCGAAGTGGAAACAATGTATGGACGGTGAAGTTTTGAGAACAATGGCTTTGGAGTCGAGTGGAATAACCCCTTGCGACTTGCGACGGATTATTCCACTAAACTCCAAAAAATTTTCCACTTGACTTAATTCGCAACATTGCTTAATTAAAAATTATTTTAAAATAATCTAATTTAAATTACTCGATTGTGCAAGTGCGAACAAGATTTAAGGGTAACTGAAGTATAATTGGGGTGCATAAATGAAACTACCAATTATCAACGTATGCAGCTCGTTTATTTACTCCCGCGGTGACAATCTCAGCGGGGGGTCGCGTCTGCAGCCACAGGTTAAGTATACCGTGCTTGCCACAGATTAGGTAAACTTATACCGTGCTTTCAAATACATCACATCTCCCTCCACCATTATTTTAAACTTAATTAGGAAACCTGCACAAAGCAAACATCATTATTAATAATATAAATACATTAAAAAAACTGCTTATAATCGACCTTACTTCTAGAGCGTTTAGAGCGATCTCTGACTGGAATCTCACTAATTACGCTATCCGCGTCTGCAGTTGCGGTAGCTACGGTAGCTTCCGACGACACTCCCTCCCCCGCCTCAACCAGCACTGGCTCCGCATTTGCATGCGGGGGTGGAGGCGGCGCAGGCGCCGCGCTGTCTGCGGTTACAAGCGGCTGTCCCCCCCAATCCGAATTTAAGTTCGAGTCTGTTTGTACCGATATTGGAATATCAATATTTTTTTCAGAATCGGTTTCGGCTGGACAATTGCATTCGCTCTTATTTACAATTATTTGATCTAAATGCCGCCTACACGTAACCCTATAAGTATAAAAATAAACGTCATACATTCTGTTGCCTGATACTCCTTTTATGATTCCCGGCTCCCATCCACCTTTCCTACCGATAAACCATTTAGCCCAGACTTTATCTCCTATCACAAATGATCTTATGATCTTCTTCTCTACATTTTTAATCGGATTTTCATCATTCGGCATATTATAATAGTCACTAGGTAGGATCATGTCCAACTTTGATCTTAATGGTCTGCCTAACATAAGTTGCGCCGGTGATTTACCGGTAGTACAATGACAGGTGTTACGATATTGAAACAAGTATTCTAATAATTTATCATTTAACTCCTGAGGACCATCACTTGACAGAATACACTTTATCATCTTTTTACAATTATATATAACTTCACAATCGATATACCCCAGAGGCGTCATTTTATGGCCATTGTACAGACACATTTTTAATTGAGTTTTATTTAATGTACATTTTGAAAAATATTTAAAATAAAGACTATTTGATATAACAGATGTGCCTGAACCAGAATCTAATTGCATTGATAAATCTATACCGTTAACATTGACATTTAAATATAAAGGATTTAAATCTACATACCTCATATTGAACAGGGAGCATTCCTTACAATCAGTATTGCCTTCGGAAGAATCGGCTTCCAAGCAGTGCACTTCAGAAACTTGTTTATTCTTGTTTAAACATGCTTTCTTCAAATGTCCCTTTTTTCCACAAGATTGACACGTGTAGTTTTTATAACGACACGCATCAGCATTGTGATTTTTTAATCCGCATACTGAGCATCGCTTAGCAAAGTCGAGCGAAGGCCGCGCGCCGCCGCCGGCGCCACCGCTGCCGGAGCCGCCGCCGCCCTGCCGCACCAGGTACAAGGGCTCTTCCCTCGCCACGCCAGCGCCACCGGCGCCGGACGTCGCCGCTGCCTGCTCGGCGAGGCTGCTCCGCGCCTGTCGCGCGCACGCCGCCTGTGCCGCTATTTCCACAGCCGTTGCCAATGTCAACTTTTTTGCGTCTTGCTCGAACAAGCGATCTCGTTCCGGTCCCGCATTCAAACCTAGTACGAATCTGTCTCGTAGCACGATGTCCAACTCTGAGCCGAAGTCACATAAAACGGCTAGTCCTCGAAGTCGTACTACCCATTCTTCGATACTTTCGTAATCAAATCTTGTTGCTGCGTAAAATTTCGCCCTGTCTGCGAACGTTGACCTTTTCGGCGAAAAATGTTTGTTGAGTAATTCCACCAGCTGCTTGTAAGTTATTAGTTCAAGTTCTTTCGGATGAGCCAAATTTCTTGCCAATCGATAGGAATCATCCGACAAATGGGTCAATAACAACGCACATTTATCACATTCTTCAATTTTGTTTAGTTTTATATATTGCGATAATCGGCCGTATAAAAATTGCCATTCTTGTGATTTGTAATCAAACGTAGTTAAGTTCTCAATATAACTTGTCATCTTCTATAATTAGTTTTCGGTTCGTAAAGTATATCCTCGTCGCCAATGAAGTATAATTGGGGTGCATAAATGAAACTATCAATTATCAACGTATGCAGCTCGTTTATTTACTCCCGCGGTGACAATCTCAGCGGGGGGTCGCGTCTGCAGCCACAGGTTAAGTATACTGTGGCGGCCAGAGTCGCCACATAATTTATTATCATCACGTATCGGTTAAAGAGTTTGTAAGCACATTCCTAAACGCGTGCAGATCCGATAAAGATATGTCACGGCATCCTCCCTCCAACATCTACGTAGTATTACTGTATAAATAGTCTTGTAAGGTTTAGATAATAAGTTAGTCACAATGTAGTCACTGTAAATATACAACATCATATAAAGAGACGCAGTCGTTATTTACCATCGCCATGGAACCCTCCATCACCTCCACATCGCACACTTCGCCCGACGGAACACTGGTGACCCCGCTTAAGCAACAAGCAACCTTCCAATGGAGTACCCCGAAAAGAACACGTGAGTCATTTGCAATATCTACACATCAACCATGGCAGTAACATTGTGTTCAGCGACGGACGCAACAAGATTTTCAAAATAAAATCACTACGCCGAGCCACACCGAGCTGCGACTGCGTCATTTAACATCACTCTTACAACTCACAACTTTGGCTTCCTTTCCGGCACATCGTAACAAGAACGTTTCATCGACCAAGGCAAAGAAATAAGGTACCCAGAAAAACAATGCGATATAGAATATACTAACGATTTCATAACTGTACACATTAGGTACGTTATAAATAAATTGTGCGGTGCAGCGAACGCACAAGAATTTCCGACGCAGCACTTTTCGCCGTTTGCTCTACGCTTGCGCAAATTCAAGATCACGGCATTAATGACTATACTGCTATACGGAAACAATTTTGTACAGAGTTGTGGATTTTTCTATAGAAGTAAATAAATAAAATCCAAAGGAAAATAGAATAAATGTATGCAACGAGTATTCACCCGTTTAACCGCCTCACTTACCGACTGACAAAGTGGTTTGAGGTATGTTATTTATAATTACGGGAAGAGATATTTAGAAGCATTATTTTACCAGTCGATTGTCTTATGAGATATTATTACACTTCATAGGACACTTAAATGCTACTAGCTACTTCCAGTGCGAATTGATTTCTCCGGTTATCTGATAAAGAGCCAAGGAATACGCCAGTTCGAGGATAATTATGAAGCTATAATGAAGTTGTACTCAAAATGAAGATATTCAACAAGTTTAAAATGCTTTGATTGTGCAATAAAATATAGTAGAATAAATAAGCACAAAAATGAACCATGTTTGGGTAACTAATGTAATAATAAGATTTTAGTCAATTTTAATTAATTTTTTTGTTATTTACGTATTTCCTTATAATATATTGAATGCAACATGTCTTATCTCTATGTACTTAATGCTTAATCTTAGTCAAATCTAATTTTTATGTTTTGTTATTATGTATTTTATTAAGTCTAATAGTTCAATTTATTATTAACATGTAATGCGTAATTTAAAGTTCATTGCAAGAATATGTATAATTTAAAGTTGTACTGGTTTATGCCACTTAATTTGTGTGTATAATATAAGTCTTGGTATAACGTGATATAAAAATAATATTAGTAACAATATTATGATGTTGAGAGGAATTATAAAAAATATTCTTGTACGTAAATGTAAAACGACCGATCGTTTTTAAAAGGTATACCTATAATAAGTATTTTGTTCAAATACAAGGAAACAGCTCTCTTAGCAGCATTCAGCAAGCCAGCTAGCCATAAGGTTCCATCGCAGCAACGTAACGCTTCCTGGATCCTCGGCATCACTCGACGGTCAAAATAAGTACCGTCGCACTCCACACGTCTCGACTCACAGCAGACATGGTAGCACACGCTCGTCTCGAGTCACGTAGACCGGAGAACGCTCGTTTTGTCAATGAAGACTTGAGCACGCTCATCACGACTTAACGTGGATTAGAGCACCACTGGCATCTCCAAGCTGAAGACCTGATGGTTTTTTCATTCCCTTTTCTAGAGGGGGAGTACTGTGGCGGCCAGAGTCGCCACATAATTTATTATCATCACGTATCGGTTAAAGAGTTTGTAAGCACATTCCTAAACGCGTGCAGATCCGATAAAGATATGTCACGGCATCCTCCCTCCAACATCTACGTAGTATTACTGTATAAATAGTCTTGTAAGGTTTAGATAATAAGTTAGTCACAATGTAGTCACTGTAAATATACAACATCATATAAAGAGACGCAGTCGTTATTTACCATCGCCATGGAACCACCCTCCATCAACATCGCACACTTCGCCCGACGGAACATATACCGTGCTTGCCACAGATTAGGTAAACTTATACCGTGCTTTCAAATACATCACAGTAACGCCTTCCCCCTTGAAACTTTTTCTTTTTATCTGAAAAGGAGGCCAACGAGCAATTGGGTCACCTGATGAAAGTAATCCCCGCCGCCCATGGACACCCGCAAAACCAGAGAGTCACAGATGCATTGCCGGCCTAGGTATTACGCCGGACGAGCCGGCCCAATGCGTAGCACTATCACTCAGTCAGTTACCACCACCCAGAAGGTCTCGTATAGTATCTCAAGGGTAAACCTACGGACGAGAGTGTCTTTAACCCCCGTAGTTATTTATTTCATTTCTTATTATTCTACTGTAGTTTCATTAGATCTAATGCCCTTCAAACCTGAACATAGGTAGCAATAAGTGGTATGATAATAAAGTCTGATTCTCTACCAGCATTAGCTACGTAACCTCTTTCAGGTTTTCATCATAATTATCATCATTTCCAGCATTTCTCAAACCAACTGCTATGCATAGGCCTAGCAGTGGGTTGAGAAATTAATGAAATCTCTGTTTATCAATCCAATTCAAAATTATTTATTCAATTTAGGCTACAAGCACTTATGAATGTCGCTATGCCATCGGTTCGTAAGTCCTAACTATGGGGCGGGAGCCTTGTACTGAGAAGAACCGGCAAGAAACTCAGCAAGGTCATTTCTTTTCTCCCTTATCTTTGACAGCGTCAATGCAAGTTGGAAACTGCCCTCCCTATAATAGAATTACATTTTCCATTACAAGATAAAAAAAAACATTTTGTACGATTACAAGACAAACACAACAACATATATCTAATAAAAAAACAGATATTGCTCAAATTAAAATAAAATAAACAACGTCTTACAGTGTCTTTGAAAGAATATATATAAAGAAACTAAAATACTCGTCCTTCAGGTTTTCATCATAATTATCATCAGCCTCTCCCTGTTTATCCACTCTCTCCTTCAGGTTTTACCAGTTTTTTTTTATTTGGTTACATATCCAGAAAGGGGCTTAACTGACAAGATCGCAAATCCTCAGCCGCTGCGCCATCGAGCTACCGTGTTCGTGTGTTAATTGACGTTCAACAAACAGCCTGCACCGCTCACATTTCACCTGAACCGAGCCAACTGAGAGGCTGGAACAGTTCCGGCCAAGCAGCGGTGTTTGCCGAATTAAAACAAATATAAATAGTTCCGTTTCATTCGCCGGAACGTAACGGGAGGGAGCAAACATGTTAGTAGCCGCTGGACTCGACGGTACTAAAGGACGCTGTGGATTTTGCGGGAGTTGTGAGAGCTGCGAGCAACGACACGCTCTGGTAAATATAGAAAAAGCTGTAGTTATTTTTTGTATCTACAAATTAGAGATGCTGTAGCTTTTATTGGATCTACAAATTAAAGATACGTAGAATCTCCTTTCCGTTTGCCAGCGTATCGTTGCTGGCAGACCACTAAGACTGGAGTTGTCTGTTAGAAAATCCACCGCCAATCCACAGCGATCAGTAAGTTGTAACTTACTTTCTCTCCCAGAGTCCTAGATGACATAGTTATCGAATAAAACAACAGTGTTGACCGAATTAAAATAAGAACAGTTATCGCATGGAACTGCGGTTCTCTCCGATGATCATCGGCTCCGTTAAAACCTTATTCCACACTGGGGCCATATACAAAGCCATTGACTCGACTTTCGCCAAAACTTGCGATCCAACATTGGATACTCTGGTCATTCAACGTTGGATAGCAGCACCACGGCAACAGCCTTCTTTAATAAGCTAGGAAGGTAGTAAACTAAAGTAATACGGTAATTGCGAGACACTGTGCAGAGTAAAGTATATGCTCCATAATTATGCTTGCACTTTGACCCTTCACACAAATCCATGAAGGGACCGCCGAGCGCCGCGGTCCGCTGCGGTCCATGAAGGGCTAATGTCTTTTGGGCCAACGACAGACTTCCAGACCTCAAAAGACATTGTTGAAGTTAGCTGAACCAACACAAACATGACATACCTACATGATAATTCTTCGCTTGTTTTTATGACAGATAACAACAGTATTTAGATTTTGGCCAATACTTTTAGATAAGTGACTATTATTAAAAAGAACTTTTTGGACATTAATATTGAGTATCATTTTTTTATTATGGGTTGGGTATTGAGAGTTCAGTGCATTCAGCCAGTGCATTAAAGGTTTACGACCAAAATATTTATAATATGTACAAACAAACCTAATATTATTATGGATGACTAGATATACTTAGTGCCAAATACTCAACGCATCATTAGAAAACGCATCGCATTTTATTCCAAACTGTAAACGTTAGTCGACTTAAGATTCTTTTGCTTTTCAATGAGGAGAATTTTGTTAATATTCACTGACTGACGTTACAGTAGTCTGCTGTATTGTGCAGTTGACTTTCTTTGGCAAATAAAACAAAACAGTGCAACATCACTTTTCAAATTCTCTCAAGAAGTCCGTGAGAGATCTCAGTAAAGTCCCACATCTTTACTGGAACTCAAGAGGTTTGGGGGGAATATCATATAGCATTAAACGTTCATAATATTATTATCACATCACTCATCATTATCAATTTAAGCATAATCAATGAACTCTAATAATACGACTGAAGGACTAGTATCCATGGTCAAGAAAAAAAAGTTGACGTTCTGGACTTCATAACGGGAAAGTGAAGTCATGTTCGCAGTTTTGTTTTATTTTCTTTAATTTGTGTTTTGTCGAATATTAATGTGATATAATGATGGATTATCTAAGTGTTAGTGAACGTGCATGAGTGTTGGCAAATAAAACAAAAGAGTGCAACATCACTTCTCATATTCTG
This sequence comes from Scoparia ambigualis, assembly GCA_963921215.1. Taxonomy (NCBI): domain Eukaryota; kingdom Metazoa; phylum Arthropoda; class Insecta; order Lepidoptera; family Crambidae; genus Scoparia; species Scoparia ambigualis. The sequence goes on from OY992512.1 coordinate 3,785,264, forward strand.
TAATGAAACATAACCTCAACTTTTCCTGATATTTAGGTTCTCAGGAGTGTCCGTCAAAAATCTTTGTGTTTACAGTAATTTACTTGCAATTTCGAACCTAGAAAAGAATATTTCATAATTGTTGGTTCTTAGGCTAACAATGTATGGGCGCAGAACATTGTCCTTTAATGTAGTCAACTATTTTTCTAAAAAGGTGACGCTCACTTCTATAATTGTTCAAAATAAAAATCAACCCTTTAAATGTCCCGTTTGGCACCGGAGTAGTTATAAAGTCAACCCTCCAAATGATCCGTTTAGCACCGGAGTAGTTATAAAGTCAACACTCCAAATGACCCGCTTGGCACCGGAGTAGTTATGAAGTCAACCTTCCAAATGACCCGTTTGGCACCGGAGTAGTTATAAAGTCAACCTTCCAAATGACCCGTTTGGCACCGGAGTAGTTATAAAGTCAACCCTCCAAATGGCGCCAGAGTAGTGAAGAATAGCGCGTCCATTCGAGAACCAGTGGTAGCGGTCTCCGCTTATCAAACAAGATATTTATGTATGCAAACATGTATGCGCCGCTGCAATTTCATGTTGCCGTAGTCTGTTTGCGTTTGATTCGCAACGGTTATTAATGATTCGTAGCGGGCGTCGGTTTAATTTTAAAATTTATGATATGCGCGCCCGCCCGCCCGAATAATGCGTAAATACTTCGGTTTTAATTGAAAGAAAGATGGTAATATATGCTGTGGCATACGCCGGATTAATCGCTGGCGATGAATAACAATGCCGGCCGATGGACTATGCGTACGGTGTGATACGACGGCCATTTATTATAAAACCCCCCCGAGAAAAAAGGAGGGTGTCACCTATAACTTTTACGCCATGCATCGCGCCGGTGTCGCTCAGTCAGTACGAGATGAACTGATTGATCTTGATGTTTTCATATTGTTGTATCTAATGCTATAAGTTATAAAGATGCAATGGGGGCTAAAGCCTCTGAACCTCAGATGGAAGAGCTAAAAGATTAATGAAAGGTATACATACGATTTCTAATAATAGATTAGATTAGATTACACATATACAACAAAATTAATAAAATTATTAGTATCTATAATCTAAACACCAGCCTTTGTAAAAAGTCTCTTCAAAACTGGCTACTTACCTTAAATTACAATGAGAAGCGCTGCTTCACGTTATCTCGTAACTTTGTTTAAACCTTAATTATATCGTCATTGCTTAAACTAATCGACAGCGGTGTGTTTATATATATAACCGATCCCAAGAAACTTCTTTTCGTAGGGCTGTTGTTTTAGTTTGTTTTTTATAGAAAACTCACACTTATTTCACATGCGACTGTTTGTTTTTCTCAATTTTATTAATGTTTTCATGTTTTTACTAGTAGTAGTAGTTACTAGTGTGTAAAAAATCATCGTGTATACTTGTTTTATACTTAGTGTATCTGAGGGGTGGGAACCTAGTGTCCGGATGTGCAGGCATTTTTCTGCCTAGCTTAGGCACCAGTCTTCTACAAAGTATTAACCCTAACATTAATTTATTTTTACGAAATGTAACTAGCAATAAGACAATGCTTTGTTGGAGAAATAAATGATTATTATTATTATAGATTCGATTAGACTCCTTAGACATTCATACAGTCACAACTATTTATCCCTGAAGGGTTAGTCAGAGACTAGGCAATGAGGACCGTAACAGCTGTCCACTATCACAGTCCACGTTTCACCAAATAGCGACTGCACATGTGCTCAGCGTGACAGGTTGTGAGCTGTTGGATGTATGTGCAGTGTGCAGTCTTTAGCCTGTCAGTCGCCTTTTATGACACCGAAGGTTCAAGTAAAAGAAAAAGAAAGAAAAGTTATGACACCCACCCACCCACAAATACTTACGGAACTAAACTAAATAAATGTTTTTTTTTATTTTAAAGTTGCAGCCATACTATATATTCCTTTATTGTTGGACCAGGTTGTTATACATTCTCCAAGGAACCTGTATATTTTTTGGGTTCCGTGGCCTGCCAACCAGGTTTTCATTATTCGGCCATAAGTCAGAGAAAAGTCTTCCCATGTACTATATTCCAAACAGCTCGTGACATAGAGATATATTATGCGATGCCGGTCCATAAAATTTCCACATAAGCACTGTAAGAAGCTCATAAAGGTGGGTCTAGACCGCAGGTAGACCGAGCTATAAATCTAGATAGCCTGGCCTGAGCGGTTATTGATGATATCCACATACACCACTGAATCTTGGACCATATCTTAGAGCCGGAAGAAAGAGCTAGTATATCTCAGTTAACCTGTTTTGGTTTATAGCATCTAGTAAGTTAAACATTATATTTGGATTTTCTATTGAAATTCTTTGAAGAATTTTTGACTGTTAGGTATTTTCACAGAACAATTGACGATTTATCTATTCCGTGGGTTTTTTTATATTGCAGAATGAAGTAACGTTTGGCCTAGCGTGTCATATTATGTTGGTTAGCAACGATAAGGTCGTTTTTTTTTAATTAACTACGGATAAGAGCTTAGCCTTCATCTCACCTGATCATAAGCGTTGTAAGGCCGAAGGTGTAATCGCACTTCACCTGTGTTGTGTATGTATAGTGGGTAGAATAATTAATGTTATTCGTAATGTAAGGTAAATAGTTTAAGTTTGATTAATTTAGTGTAAACGTTACAAAAAATGCCTTAAGAGAAAATGTCCGCTGACTGCAGGTCTCTTTGCAGCTTGATTGTGGCTGAATTAAGGACGTTAAAATAATGTTTTTTGTTTTGGTGAACAGACCAATTACAGATCTAAAAGTTAATACCAATTTATACTTCATCAGACGTAACTTTGGTAAATATCCCGCTGGCTGGAGGTCGGTTAGAAAAGCTTTTGTTTCCGTTATTTCAGCATAATTCAGTAGAACAAATCCAGATCTAATGCCCTGCATCACTCAAAAGTCTCCCAGACAGGTGATCCCGCTGGGTGAAGACACATCTGTCAATCATATCTTGGTGAACTTGTCTCGCAATATACTCGATACAGGACGGACGCTTTTCATTTCACTCCTTCAGAACACACTAACCCGGAATCCTTAACCACCCATATTAGTATTTTTCTCTTATTATCCATTCACATCACAAACTCGGGCTATCCAAACCCAGGCTATCCATTGAAAAATCAGAAACACACTTTGCCCGATTTGGAAATTGAACCTAGGACCTGCGTATATCGACCGAGCGTTTCCCACTCACCCACCGAGGGCGTAAGTGTTAGCGTTAAATGTTATAATCCACTAAACAAACAATAATTGAATCTCAAACTAAATGCATTTGCATAAAAGAGTTTAAAAAAAACAAATGCGTCCTCCACGAAAATTACTAATAGTTAATTAAAGAGGAAAGTTATACCACGCGCAGATCGGCGGGATAGCGCAATGCGCAGTTAGCCGAGCGAAGTTTAAATTTATTCCGCCAATCTAGCCGCTCCTGTCTTAATTATACCAGCGGTTGACTCATAAATAGCGGTGGAAGGGCCTAAATTTAACTAACTAGCCCTAACCTCCGACTTTGATCGCATGAATTTTGGATGAATTAAAAGTTAACTCCTTCTGTTAGTTTACTCATAATTATTTGGAAAGTGTGTTGTTCGTTTATTCGCCCAAGACTTCGTGTGAAACAAACAACGAATAAAGATACGATGTGTGTACGTTTTTTTGTCCCCATCGAGTAAACCTTGGCCTTTATTCACATCGGAATCCTCCAGAACTGAGGGACTGGCTATCTTAACTCTGAACAACGCAATATATATAGTTAATATATAAGTAATATTAAAGAACTAGTTTCAGTCAAAAACATTTTTTAAATAATTTTGGTTAAGCTGTCCGAGCATGTTGGCAATCCAACCTCTTTTATAGTTTTTATTCTTCTTATTGTTTTTGCTACTTTTGGACAGATGTCGTCTCTATTTGTCAGTTATATTTTATTGATATATATTTTTCATATTTGCACTTGAATGTTGAGACTTTCATTTCTACTATTAAATTACCTATAATCAATTATATTTTATGTTTAGATACGTTGCCTGGCCTCCGTAGTGGCAAGGACAAATCAAGGTAATTGCCTGGACTTCACTCAGTCACACGTCAGTCAGTGTCACGTCAACACGATTTACACACGATCGTTACCTTTATAAGTTTTTGATTTGTTAATTGGTTAAAATGCCTTCCTATGTATCCAAAAATTGTAAAATTATACTGCAACCTTAAGAGACAATAAAAATATCTTATTTCATTCGTAAGTATTGTAAATATAAACTTAAAATACAAATTTTCATTAGGTGATGGCATTTGCCATGTTGCCAATCCGTTATGCATGAGTGATACTATGTTATCTGTAAGAGTGAAAGAGAAAAACAATGGCGGCCGAGATAGCGCATAAATTCTATGAGCTCATTGGTCAACTACCAAAAGTCAAAATATTGTCTATCTCTTTTTAACAATAGGCTAATGATATGATTTTCCCTTTCGACGTGTATTACGTCATAGAAACAATTTCGCCATTTTAAAATGCAAGTTATTCACGTATAACTAGTCTATTTATAAAAGGTCATTGCCTATAATATTCAATACAGTCCACAACATCCCTAGTACAGGATCCACCGTGCGACGCCTCGGTAGCCGAGCGGATAGATCTCGGGTTGGACGCGAGAAATCATGGTCAATCCTCATAGCTCCGTTAGAACTGACGTGAACCCACTCCGACACAGACATTTAGATTAACAGAATGGGTTAATAAGACTATTATTAGTGTATTAAACGCACATTAATAATCATCATCATCATCACCATCATCAGCCTATACTCATCTACTGCTGGACATAGGCCTCTCCAAGAACACGCCACCGCCATTAATAATAATCTTTATTATAAACAATTTAAAAAATAGCCCTTCTACCTCAGTGGTTATGGTTCCGGGTGAAGCGCGCTTCAACCATCGGCCTTATCGTCAATTACCATCAGGTAATAATTATGAAGACCAAGTCCTTACCCTTAGTACACATACATACGTAGGTTCAAGGCTTTTATCCGCAAAGGGTTAGTCCGAGACTAGCCAATGAGGACCGTAAAAGCAGTCCTGTGCCACAGTCCATGTTTCACCAAACTACAACTGCACATGTGCTCAGCATGCTAGGGGGTGCGCCCATCGCCGCTCTATGCTGTTAGATGTATGCAGTATTTAGTCCGTTAGTCGCCTTTTACGACACCCAAGGGAAGTGAGGGGTTTTTAGTATTCTTTTAGTGGGCCGCTACATACACGACCGCTTAGATAGATAGATAGATAATACTATTATTGTAACATAATCACACAAACATGTACAATGCATTTACATAAAAAAGAAAAAAAAAGAAAAACAATGTTACAATTTGGCGGTCTTATCGCTTAAAGCGATTTCTGCCAGACAACCAGTCGGATGGATAGAACTAAAATATTTTAAGATCGGAGGTGAAAACGTTGAAAATATACTTAGTTACACAATTAAAAGCAAATAATAACATTATAAAATAAATAAATAATAGGGTTTAATAAATTTATATACACACACATATATTAAATATACATAAATATATAATACATAATTATACATACTTAAACATAACAGTCTTAGGTAGGAAGTAGCGGACAACGACAGCTATACAGCAGGAAAGGGTAAAAAAAGAGTTAACTTTTCACGTGCCAAAGTAATGCATCAAACAATCACTGTAATGCAACGACCGCCATTCGCCGCCCTGCAGCCATGTTTCATGCGACCAGCACCCGCTGAATTAATTAGGGGCATCGTTAGTGCGCCTAATTGTGTTCTCGCGTGACGCCGATACTTCACGCCAGATAATATTTCCATTAATCGGCTCGTATCTGGGATGTCACTGGTTTGTAGGTTCAAAGATGTGGTGGCTGGCCAACCTTTTCATTATTACTAAATAAGTGGTCTTCCAAACAAGGCGTGAGGAGGCGCTTTGTGGGCCGACAAGGAGAGGGTGACTGATGCTACGTTTCTTACGCTGCACCAGCTGTTCTTGGGCGTGGACTCCATCCACTATCACATAACATTAGTAGTAGAATGGTGACTCCATGATGGGCTTGATATTTAAAAAAAGCCGAAAGCCTTTAAGGCGCTGCGCAAACGTAGACACTTAACGACGTCCTTGGTCGAGTGGTTTGTTCACCGGTTTTCATGAGGTCCCGGGTTCGATCCCCGGTTGGGTCAATTTAGAAAATATTGTTTTTTTTAATTTGTCTCGGGTCTAGGTGTTTTCAATGTATAATAAGTATGTATTCAAGTATTTTATGTATGTTTATCCGTTGTCTAGTAACTATTTAACGAGTTTCATATGAAGCTTCTCTTGGGCTAGATAATTGGTGTGAGTGAATGTAGGAAGTTTAGGAAAGGAACTTTCTGTTGCCGCCACGCGACACTATCATACAAAAACGCGATTTGCAGTGCATTCAGTTGCCGCTCCCGGATATTGCGCAGTGCCTAAAACAACAGCACGACGTGTGTTCGCATCGCGTTCGTTTCTATTCGCTATATTTCGATGTTTTGAAGTATAGTTCCTATCCTTTGACACCGACCGACAAACGAGCATCGACCGCCAGATGGTGCGAAGCCACTGCAGCCCAAGGACACTGAGGACATCACCCTAAGCTTCAAGCAGTTCGTATGCCTTTATGACATGTAATTTCACTGAAGGCTTCAGCACACCAAACGCGGGCCAGTAGCAGCGCTGTTTGAATGCGGGCCTGCGCAAGTTGTAACACAAGAAACTCTTTGAACTGCGTTACACCAAATATGAACGCGGGCCCGCGCTGTTGTTTATCTATGGCGGCCAGTGCAGAGCTGCGCGCCGAAAGATGACGACTGTTGTATTTTTTTACAACCGCGACATCTTGCAGCCTACTGCCTGCCTAACCCGTCATGCTGAACGCGGATTAAACGCGGTCACGCGTCGCAACTGCTTTGAAACTGCCGCTGCGTTCAGTGTGCCGACTACTGCCGACTACCGCGTTGCTACTGACCTGTGCTGCTTCTGTCCCACGTTTGGTGTGCTGAAGCCTTGACTCCTGTACCCTTCAAACCAGGACGCTGCACTGTACAAAATGAATTGTTAATGTGGCGTGCGCGAAGACGATGTTGTCCATAATGCATTGCTTATCTTACCGCAGCTCACTGACGCTTGCATGGCGGTTTAGGCGTTTGGTTTGCAAGATCGCAACCGAACGCTGCGCCATCGAGCTCCACTATTAGGGTTGCCACCCGTACTCTAAAATAGAGTATTGTCCTCTTTTTTTATGTAGGCGTACTTTGTAATATACGACACCAAAAAAGTGCGCTAAAATACTCTACTTACGTAAAACTATTTACGAAAACGACAAATATTTGTTAAATGTCGCAAAGAGCAACAAAAAATACGCTTTTAAGGACAAATAAATAAATACTCTTTTTTATGCTATGTACTTTATTTTTGTTTTAACAAAATGAAAAAAATACTTTATTTGTCCTAAAAAAGGTGGCAATTAACCCTATCCACTATACAAACTTCGTGTTATGATCATCATCATCAGACGATAATCGTCCTACTACTTGGCACAGACCACGTTATTCGCATTGTAAAATTGCATTCGGCTACATTTGTTCCTCATCCTTAGAAGCGGTAAGTCGCCGTCTAAACGAGTTAGCAAAAAATGTTGATTTAAAATGTTTGCAACGAGCGGCCGTTGTGACACGCGACTTTTCGGCTAAGTACGTTTTAATAGAGAAATGAAGCGCCCGCACACGATGGCACCTCGCAATTAGGACACAACGAATAAATCTAATAAAGATTGTTTTAAGCCCGCCTAGAAAAAGACTAATTTAACAAAGGTACATACAAACACTCACGACCATTATCACCAAAGGTTTAGTCAGAGACTATATAGGCAATGAGGACTGAAAAACCAAAAAAGTACACTGCCACAGTCACTTTTCACCGAATACAACCTTTTTTTATATGAAGCCTGGCAAATTAAGGCCGGCAACGCGTCTGCGAATCCTCTGGTTTTGCGAGAGTTCCGGAGGCCCCTTCCCCCCCCCCCTCTCACAATTCCTTTTCCTCCCCTAAGTACCCTATTCCTTTCTTAAAGGCCGGCAACGCATCTGCGACTCCTCTGGTTTTGCGGGTGTTCATGGGCGGCGGTGATTACTCTCCATCAGGTGACCCGCCTTCGCGTTTGCCTCCTTCTTTTAGAAAAAAAATACTCCACTCCACCTAAAATAAGGAGAAGTAGAGTCCAGCCGTGAGGACAACTGGTGCAGCGTCAGAGACAGCATCATTAACCCTCACCCTACGGGCCCACAAAGTGCCTCTTCACGCCTCGTTTGAAAGACAAGTCTACTACTACCTCAGATCATAGAAGGGAATCATCTGAGACTACTACTTATACTCCCTTCTATGATTTGAGACTACTACTTAATCTTAGCCATAAAAAAGTCTGTCAAAATAAGTTCAGATAAGTATAGATTAAATTTTTAAACTAAAGGCAGAATGGTATATAAAAGTGAATCAGTCCCGTTAGCTGGAAAACTACGACGCTGCACATGAAAAGTCTGAGCGCCGAACGCATTAGTCGAACGCCTGACGCAGCATTATTCCAGCCCGCGGCAAAAACTGCACATAAACAACATTAATCTTGTCTGCATGGGGAAAGGTGACGGCAAATTTCTGATAGGTAACCGCCTCGGTGCGCGCTCAGCGACAATATTGAAAAGCTCGGCTTGTTTGCGGAAGGTCGTATGTCGCACACACTGCAAAAGTTCTCTAAGAAACTTAGGAAGAAACTAAACTTATAGGATGTAAATTCATAAGGTTTGAAGAGACAATGTTGCCATCCTAAGTGAAAAGCGTACAAAATTTCTGAAAGATCTTACCAATGTGGTTGCCTCAGTGGCTAAGTGAGAGCGCTAGGCTCAATATCCCGAGGTTCCGGGTTCCATACCCAGGGAGGAAAATTTTATTTTCGAATTTCGATGTTTAACCCTTAAATGCATAATGTTGCCAAAAGTTTACAAACATACTTAGAACCTTAACCCCTTGAGATAAGTGTTGAAAAGAATTGTAAAATTTTTGGTTAATCCCGGGTTTGTGGACATAACTCGCATTTGGCAAGCGTGGTTTCTAAGCCAAAACCCATCGATTGTAGCGATGACTTGATTTACATACACTTAAACAGGCTGTACTTTTTTTACGAATGTCTCGGTGGTGGAGAAAGCAGGCAGTCATCCGGTATGCGGTAGCGCCCACATAGGGTAGCTGTTTTTATCAACGATTCATATATTTAAGAAACTTTAGCAGCAAGATGATTGTTACCTCTGTCTTAAGCTCGTATTCTAAAGCCAAACTCAAAATCAAATTCATGCTGGAACACAGTTAGAAAGGGATGGCGATATATGCGATGAATAGCACCATCCTTTTCTAACTGTACTCAAGCAGAGGTTTGAGTGTGAGTTTGATTTTGGCATCCGAGAATTAGACTTTCATTATGAATAGGCGCTACCAGAATAAACAAATAAAGTATTCCAATCGTTACTCATTATTTAAGGATGTTCATAGGTGAATGAAATTAATGAACTTACTAGAGTATGCAGAAGGTGGCCACGTAGCATGCGCAGGAATATATATAATAGAATATCTTTGCAATGGCCCTGCAGGAGCGATTAAAAATAATTTTCTATGCTCACACCTAGCCCAATTTTCTTCTTTTGACCTCGTTAAAATGGTTAAACTAGAAGGGATACATACATACATATAATCACGACTATTATCCCCGAAGGGTTAGTCAGAGACTAGGCAATGAGGACCGCAAAAGCAGTCCTCTGCCATAGTCCACTTTTCGCCAAACAGCGACTGCACATATGCTCAGGTGGTTAGCCCATCGCCGCTCTATGCTGTTGGAAGTATGTGCAGTCTTTAGTCCGTTAGTCGCCTTTTACGACACCCAAGGGAAGACTAAGGGGTGGTAGTAGTCTTTTACCGCTACGCGACATGGTTAAACACACGACTAGAACGGATAAACATACATAAACATAGAAAAACACCTAGACTCCAAATCAATTTAGAAAAACAGTTATTCTAAATTGACCCAACCGGTAATTGAACTCGGGACCGGCGTGCTAACCACTCGACTACGGAGGTCGTCCAACATGGTTGAGTGGAAAGACCATGATCTTAGAGAAGTCTTTCTACAACTTATAGAGCAAAGCTAATCCTCGCATTATTCCTTAGCGCACGCTAATCACCGACGCAGCGGCGTTAGGTGAGCTGGCTTAATGATTAACACCAAACAGATACGTACGGATAGCTATACTAATTCCATTTGGAGCGATTTCGGAGGGCCACGCTCTGCGGCCGGGAAATTTATGGCAAGGGACGGCGCGGCGCAAGGACGCCGAAGGCTGGATGCGGCATTGGACAGCTCAAAACACATTACTTAAGGGGATCCTGCGCGAAATTGTGAAAATTTACGTATTTTTAAGTTACTTGTACTATGCGCTGAATTAGTTAAATACATTAAGAGGGGGCCGCGCGATCGCAAAACCTGACATAAGTCTCATAATGAACTTCAAAGCAAAATCAATCTTATTGAAATTTGAAATTAGAACTATTCTGCTTTGAAGTTTCAGTACTAGTAATTTGATTAGTCTGTGAAATGTACAAAACCATCACTCGCTTGTGTTAGAAATCAAAATTTACTTTTTAAATGGGGGCGACCTGCTAAATATCAATACAAATATTTTCATGTAGGAATTATGTGTCATCCGTAAAATTAAGAAAGTTGTCGAAAAAAAATGTTTTTAGGAGTCATTCGATTTATGTATTGTTTGTTATTGTTTAAAGAATTTGTTTCATATTTCAACAAGGCCACGATCTTGTGCAATGATTAGGCTAACTTACGTAAGTTCTTTTAATGCATATAACTAATTCAGCTCATAGTACAAGTAACTTAAATATGAGTAAAATTTTACAATTTCGTGCAGGATCACCTTAAAAGAACTTACGTAAGTTAGCCTGATCATTGCACAAGATCGTGGCCTTGTTGAAATATGAAACAAATTCTTTAAACAATAACAAACAATACATAAATCGAATGACTCCTAAAAACATTTTTTTTCGACAACTTTTTTAATTTTACGCATGAAACAATAATTCTTACATGAAAATATTTGTATTGATATTTAGCAGGTCGCCCCCATTTAAAAAGTAAATTTTGATTTCTAACACAAGCGAGTGATGGTTTTGTACATTTCACAGACTAATCAAATTAATAGTAATGAAACTTCAAAGCAGAATAGTTCTAATTTCAAATTTCAATAAGATTGATTTTGCTTTGAAGTTCATTATGAGACTTATGTCAGTTTTTGCGAGGTTACCCCTTCGTTGGTTACGGGTTACAGGGGTAACCCGTGACGAATTCCCAAAAATTGTCTTTCAATTTTTTTTGAACATTTGTCATTTTGTAAGGCTCGTATTTTTTACTTTCTAATTTGTAAAATGATATTTGCTTTTTTGTGTTGGCGACATCGCCCCTGATCAAGGCCCAGCTGAAAATCAGCGTTGAATAGCTGAGCTGGTAGGCTTTTCGCCCAACCTATACTTATTGTTTAACTACCTATTTATTTATTATTATTTTCATAATTTTTTCATTCTTGTCTGTATTTTTTTTAATGTTGTAGCGTAGCCGAATAAATGATATACTTACTTACTTTCATATAAACTGTGTCCTGACGAACACAACAAAAAAATAATTAGCCAAATAGGTGCAGCCGTTCTGAAGTGATGGGCGTACATCATTCTTGGCAATTGATTTTTATATATACAGATGAACGCCTCGGTGGCCAAGTGGTGAAGCGCTCGTCTCGATATCCGCAGGTCACGGGTTCAATTTTCCACGTCCGGGCAAAATGTGATTTTGAATTGTCCGATGCTGCGCCCGGGTTTGTGACCACCTACCCGCATTGGGCAAGCGTGGTGAATAAGCTAATAGGCATCTATTGTAGCGATGACTTGATTTCGATGGATGTAAACAGTACTTTTCTTTTTTATGTTGTATCAGACTTCCTCGAGGACCAGGAATCCTCATTGCCAAATACGTAGTTTTTTAATTTTTTTAATCATTTATTTACTTTTATTTGAATCTAATTTTCTTTATTTAAGTTATTTTAATTTCACTTTATTAATTTATTTCATTTTGTTTTTATTTTTTATGTAGTTTTGATTGTAATTTGATTGTATTTGATTTTAATTATTTAACTAATTTATTTTCTGTATAAATGTACTTCATTTATTTTATGTCTAGAATGTCATGCTGTGTCCACACTGCTTGCGGATTATTGTCTAGCCTTTTACTTAAATGAATAAAATTTTGCCAAGTACTGATTGTAATCTGTTTGTGTACCTAATTTAAATAAATAAATAAATTGACTTTTAGATGTAAAGTCAAAATGTCTCCCAAAGTGCCTTCTCCATTCCCCACTAAGTATCCAGGATCCCTGCGATCGGGCATGCGGTGGCCGCCCGCGAACGTCACCTAAGGATTTGTGCGAGGATTTAGCCATTGGAGTTATTCAAGTAATTGAAAATACACCCCCTGATATATGTGCGGCTGAGGTGCTCCATTCTATTTGTTTCGGATTTGCATGAAAGCCAAACAATTTTCGGTCATAACATTGGTCGGGGTCACTTTGGGACACCTACACAAGAGTATCTTATCTGGCGATAGAATTAAAGAAGGATCGTACTATGAACTAAAGTCTTTAAATATAAACTTGTAAAAGTGCTTATACCACAGACGTATAAGCACTTTTACAAGTTTATATTTCGTTCGGATACACACTCATTTCAGCTAACGTAGGTATAACTTTACTAAATCTTGACAAGCGCCTTGAATATTTTTAGTTCAGCGACTTACTTTGCTGACTGCACGTACATATACTCATATTTAATGCGTCTTCAGATGATTGGTGCAACGAACCTATAGTTTTTTGTCGTTTTGTAATAGGTAGTCATGAGTTCAAGACCATCATAAACTATGGCCAAATTCAATAAAGAATATTTGTAATTACCTACAATTTTTGATCAAATATTATAAGAATACTTAGGTCACTCGGATTTTTTACTGGTCTTCAAAAACTATCGCTTATGCTACAAATATTTCGCATTTAAATTAAGCCATCTAGATCTTTCGCTGTAGGTCATTGCAGTTTAATTACACTGACTATCTTTCGCCCACGGTTGCAACCGCGTTAATTCGTTATTTAGAAGTTACTCCTTTCTTTCTCGAAGATGAAATTAAAGAAACATTAAAATCTAATGTTGGTTGGAATTTCCTACTTCTGATCGGAACACATCATAATTATTACCGTTTAACACCGCCAAAAGTAAGCCACAGACATATAATAAGATGTAAGCTCATCTCGTATAAGCTCTGGTTTCCTCCGAAAGCGGTGGCGCTACATGACGGTCGTACGCGATTTTTTTACACTTATCCACGTATCTTAGTTCTTTAAAGTAAAAAAATTACACAGTGTAAAAACCACTAAAGCTAAAAACAGTTTAAGTGGGGGTCAACTGCAGTATCTAAAATTGTAAATCTAGTAAGTAAATGTTTTATGCTCGCCATTATTACTTTAAAATTGTATCTCAGACATTTTTTTTTTTATTTTGACCGAGTAACAATTATGATAAAGTCTGGAAAAAAATCATGACTGGGTAACACAGAGTCACTCACACAGCTGCAATTTTCTCAGAAAAATTCCAATTTGACATACGACATGACACCTCAGATAGACACACATAGAGACAAAGTGTTGCCAATCAAATAACTACGAGGTTCAGCTTTCGTTAGCCCAGACTTCTACATTTATGTATGTTTGAGTATGTATGTTTGAGTTACAAATGTTACAATATTATTTTATAAAGTATAAATAGAAGACTGATTGTAACTCATAAAAAGTCATAATAAATCATACCGTATACAAAGTGACATCATATAATGGTGTAGGTCTTTACTTATTTACTTTAATTTTCAACATCGGTTGGCATTAGGACCAAACTGAAATCAATGGGATTTTTTTCAATATTTGTCGCGCTCTCCTATAAAGTTGCTAAAACTGAGTTACCATGTTTTTCCTTGCTGGTTGGTTTCCGTAGATAGACGGCCGCCGTAGCTTCTAACATTCCACGGGTCATCACCGCTAATACGACCGTCTTCTACAGCCTTTATACTGCGTCCGCTAAATGTTGGTACCGCTTTTGGAGGAATTAGCGTGAAACAGAACATAGATCCGATAAAAGTCATTGACGGTACAATTTATATTAAATAGGTGACGACCAACACTTACGAGTAGACTAATGCCAAATTCGAGAAAGTATGTTTGTAAACAATTCATTTACAATTTTTTTTTTTGCAAATATTCAGCTAGTGTCACTGGGATTTTTACGATTTTTTCGATGATTCTTCATCGGGCCCACAGACGTAGGTATAATAATAAGTACATACGCCTGTGATCGGCACAGGCGATCTGGCCCTAGGATGGGCATATTTTTTATTTTTTTTAAAAGATTACTTATTAACCCATCCTGTTAATCTAAATGTCACGATTTCTCGCGTTCAACCCGAGCATATCTGCTACAGAAGCCTTAAGATTATATGTCCATCAATGTATAGCACAAGTTAAACACGTGTTTAATTATATAATTAATAACTAAGTAAACTGGAAAACGATATAACAAAAAGATTTTAAAGATATAGAGCTCTACTGCTCTACATATGAGAACTGTTCCGTATGTTTTCTTTTTTCGTATTGTTTAATATGTATTATGTGGCTGTACTTTTTTAAAAAAATAAATACAGCCATAGGTAGGTATAATATCTATGTCTGTAGCAGTCCCGGCTGCGGCTCTACAACTAAAAACCGTGGTAAGGGAATACAATGCGTCCAATCGGTTTGATTTAAATTAAGAAAATGAAACAACTGAGCTGTGTGGTGGCGACTCTCAACCCCTCTCTTCCCTTGGGTGTCGTAAAATGTGACTAACGGACTAAAGACTGCACATACATCCAACAGCATAGAGTGGCGATGGGCTCACCACTTGTCACGCTGAGCACATGTGCAGTTCCTATTTGGTGAAACGTTGACTGCTTTTGCGGTCCTCATTGATTAGTCTCCAACTAACCCTTCGGGAATAATAGGCTGAGTCTGTATGTATGAAACAACCAAACACACAATCGCATTCATACGAAGTTGATTGAACGCTCACTCAAAGCTGCGCTGCGGGGTGGCGCTGCCGCCGCGCTAATAAAAAGAGTATCTATCAATACACTGGCAGCAGCTCTTTTAAAATAGGCCCATTAAATGTCAAGCTTGACACAGTGTTCCAATTTCGAAGAGCAAACAAGACACAAGCGTCCGATTGTTATGACGTTTACAAAAAAATACTTTTTAAGCGGTGCGTGTCGTATTCCGAATGTTCCGATAGTTGCATCACGTAAATAACGAGAATGTGTCGAAATTAGCGAGTAGTCATGAAGGCCAACATACGGAGTAAGAGCCAAGTGTACAGTGTGGGAAACTACCTGATGAACGGTAAAGTGCTCGGGAAGGGACACTTTGCGAGGGTCGAAGAGGCCACGCACCGGATCATCGGCAAGAAGGTAGGAGCGAGGCCGCGAGTTCGATCAACGCCATTTCAGATGGAGCGTTGTCAAAGAGTACCTATGTACTGTCGAAGTTCCCGCCATCGCAGTACCTACTACTATGTGAGGGTATGAGTGCAGGAAGGGTAGAAATGAGGTGGGTGATCTGTGGTGTTTGTCAACCCAATAGGATGTAAGTGGCCAAAAAGTGTTAATGTGTAAATAACGTGCATTTGGATGTGCAACTATAATTCAACAGGTCAGATTGATTGTATTAATGATTTACAACTCTCATAGATAGGTAACTTTCTTGTAAAGTTCATACAAAGTTTATGAAACTCAAAAACTTAATGTTTACTTATGTAACCTGAGGTAGTCAACTTTTTCCAACGTTTCAATATCATATAGTATCAAATCAAAAATCAAATCATCAGCCTATTAACGTCCCACTGCTGGGCTAAGGCCTTCCCAGGTGGACAATATCACCGCTCAGCAGCAGTTTACCAGATTCCTAATTCCCCAGATTCGCAACTAACCAGAAGTACTTATCTACAATTAAAAACAAAATACATTAAAAAACTTTATTTTCAAGTAACAAAAGAAATGAATTAATTACAAAAACATGGGAAGGTTGGCCCACCCACCCACCACGCTGGCCCAATGCGGGTTGGTGGGTTTCAACGACTGACATCTTACGACGACAACCGACTTTACGTGCCTTCCAATGTACAATGTGCTCATTTTGCATAAAGGTTACGCGCCCCAGCAAAATAATACGAGTATTATGTGGCACAGAGAGTGGCTAAAATGTTTACTAGAAAAAAAAGAGAGTCATTTGCCCAGCAGTGGTTGAGAAGGGAAATGAATGAAAGAGTGAATAGCATATTACAAATTATTTTCATGACCGACACAACATCTCGTGCCACTACTGTACGAAACATCCAGCCACAGACAATGATATTACATTTTAAAAGGAAGGGCATAGACAAAAAATATTGACTGTTACGCACACGCCTTCGCACGTAAACCGCAGCACATGGGGGATTGGACCGTATCCCACCTCGCTGATTCGAGTAGAGTAGTAGATGTATTCTACAGGCTAATTACTTTTTTCAAAAATCTACTAATTTATAGAAATAAATCAACCAGTCTCAGGCAGCTCGAATGGGATTCGAATCCTTTGGATTGCCGGTCCACTGCTCAAACCGCTAATTCAATCCCAAGCCCCCAGCCGTCCTTTACACTACCGAGACCCCAGAAGACTCGTTAAATTCTTTCTAGTAGTTGCTGATTTACGCTGCAAGCCATCGGTATTACGTCACTGTGAAAGTTTACCTACCCTCAAAGTCGAAAGAAATACTATTGCAAGTATTTTAACAATCCATAAAGCGTAATTGCTTATAAATATCTTTATTATTGAAATTTTGCATTCACAATGCAAGAAATAGGATAAAATGTTTACTAGAAAAAAATCAACCAGTCTTAAGCGCAGGACAAACACAAGCGGCGTCGGGCGCGGGCGCGGCGCGGGCGGGGCGCGGGCGCGGCGCGGGCGAGGCGCGGGCGTCATTCGTATTTCATACGAGTCGTATAGAAGCGGCGGGGCGCGGGACATATACATGCGGCGTGGCGCGGGCGGGGTGCTCATACGCCGCGCCCGCGCTTCGCCCGCGCCTCGGCGACGCCTCTTGTGTTTGTCCTGCGCCTTAGGAAGCTCGCTGGCCTTCATCTTACCAGATGTTAGGTGGTGATAAGGCCGATGGTGGAAGTGGCAGTGGTGCAGCCAGTGGTGACCCAGATTCCTCAACCACTAAGGAGCTGGCTATCTTTATATATATCAGTCGGAACACAACAATGCTAGTAACATTTTTTTTTTTAATACTAAGCCCTGCAAATGACCCTACTCCACCTGATGTTAAGTGGAAGTGGAAATGAGATCCAGGCGCGAGGACAACTGGTGCAGCGTAAGAGACGTAGCATCAGTCATCCTCACTCTGCCGGCCCACAAAGTGCTTCTTCACGCCTCGTATGAAGGACCCTATGTCATAGGTAGGAGGGAATACGTGTGCTGGCAGACTATTCCATCTTTTGGAAGTGCGGCAAAGAAACGAGTCACCAAATTTCTTTGTGGGTGATGGAATGTTAGAGACTGTAAATTGGTGACTCCGGAGAGCAGCACGCGTACTCCTATGGAGGAAGGGAGAAGGAGGGATGAGGTCAAAGAGTTCTTCAGAGCACTCGCCATGGTATAAACGGTAAAGACGCTGAGTGACGCAATATCTCTACGCAATTGCAAAGGCTCGAGAGTTTTAGTGACCTCCTCATTGCCGATAATGCGCACAGCGCGGCGCTGCAATCTGTCCAAGGCATCGAGAAGGTACTTTGCGGAGCCGTCCCAAAGGTGAGAGCAATACTCCACGCAAGACCGCACCTGTGTCTTGTATAATAGACACAACTGATCAGGCGTGAAGAATCGCCGCACCTTGTTCAGGACACCGAGTTTACGTCAGGCATTTTTAATCACGGTTTCGATGTAGTCCTTTTGGTTCAGATCGCAGCGGATATCCATACCGAGAATGTTAATACTGCTCTGCAGGCCTAGAGATGTACCCTGAAGAGAGGGAAGGGGAAGGAATGGCGACTTTTTCGCTGTGAACGCGCACACCTGTGTTTTCTTGGCATTGAACTCGACCAGATTATCGGAGCCCCATTTAGAAATGAGGTCCAACACCCGATCGAGCTCAATGACAAGATTTGCTCGCTTCATTTCGGTGTCTACCCGCCCAGCCGTTGGGTGCCCGTTATATCCCCCATGCACTGTGTTATCATCTGCATAGCAATGAATGTTTCCAAGAGGAAGCATGTCATTGATATGCAGAAAGAACAGCGTGGGGGATAGAACGGAGCCTTGGGGAACACCAGCGTTCACTGACATGAACCGCGAAGCGCATCCATCCGAGAGGACACGGATTCTACGCTCATGCAGGAAGCTAGCAATCCAGGTACAGAACTGAGCGGGCAAACCGTATGCCGGGAGCTTGGAGAGAAGAGCTTTGTGCCAGACCCGATCAAAAGCCTTCGCTATGTCAAGGCTAACTGCCAGTGACTCGCCACGCTTGTCAATAGCCTCACCCTAGAGATGTGTGGCGTACGCTATAAGATCACCCGTTGACCGTTTTGGCCGGAACCCATATTGACGATCGTGAATTAGGGAGTGATCTTCTAGGTATCGAACAAGCTGTTTGTTCAATATTCGTTCTAGGATCTTACACAACACTGAAGTTACGGCTATAGGGCGGTAATTAGTCGGATCTGACCGATCTACTTTTTTAGGGATCGGTTGCACATTAGCTTCTCTCCAAGATTCCGGCACACAACCCGAAGAGAGCGAGAGACGGTACAGACGCGTTAACACAGGGGACAACTCCGCTGCACACATTTTCAGGACTATTGCTGGGATGCCATCAGGACCGTTAGCTTTCCGGACATCGATTGACTGCAGTTCCGCACGGACATCACACTGCCTGATTTTAATATCAGACATTGTGTGGCCACAGTGAGGAATTGAGGGTGTCTGTGCATCACAGTCATCGATCCGGGAGTTAGCCGCAAAGAGTTTGGCCAGGAGATCGACCTTTTCCTGCGGTTTGTGAGCTAAACTTCCGTCAGGGCATCTCAGTGGTGGCAGCGAGGGTTGGCAGAAGTTGGATTGCACGGCTTTGGCCAGACGCCAGTAGCTACGGCTGCCCGTAGGATGCGTCAGAAGTTCTTGGCCTACTCGTGCAACGCGCTGGGCATCCGCTCTAATGTAGGCCCTCTTACATGACTTGGTGGCATTATTATAGGCTGCTTTTAACGAGCGAGTTTCGGGATCCCCGTGAGCTTTACCTCTGATCCAAGCGCGGTATGCCGTCTGTTTGCTCTCAACAGCGCTGGCACACTCGCGATTGAACCAGCGGTTGCGTCTGCCTTTGCTGATGACATAGGAGTGTGGAATATAGTATTCCATTCCTAATACTATCTTATCAGCAACGGCAGTGGCGCTAGCGGTCGGGTCCTTCCCACTAAAGCAGCGCTGCCTCCAAGGGACGGATGCAAAATACTCCCGCATACCGTCCCAGTCTGCCGACGCGTAGTGCCAAATCTGGCGTTTCGAAACCGCTGTTGGCGGGCGCGATGCCAAGGGCACTGTGCTGGATATCAAGCAGTGATCCGAGGAACCTAAAGGAGCTCGAATCTCCACCCGGTATCCAGCTGGGCGACTCGTCAGCAGAAGGTCGAGTAAGGAGGGCGCATGGCCAACTATGTCTGGGATCCTGGTGGGCTGGTTCACCAGTTGCGTCAGGTCATGCGTGAGAGCGAATGCGTGGGCAGTTCTACCAGCATGGTCTGTTTTGGAGGAACCTAACCAAAACTCATGGTGGGCGTTGAAGTCCCCCAAAAACACCAGTTCCGCCGATGGAAACCGCTCCTGCGCATCATCTGCTACCCGACTAAGATGATCAATTAGTCGAGTTGTCTCCATGTCGCCGTTATGGGATCGGTAGACGCAGACGTAGACACGGCAATGAGAGCCTAAGTCGACGTGTACCACTAGGAGGGAGAAGGAAGGGTCCTCCAGACAGCGCAGACGGCGACAGCAAACATCCGCCCGAACGAATAAGCAAACTCCGGCTTTGGCTTTGAAGGATTCTTCAAGCACAAAGCCGGGATAGTTCAGGTAGGTGGTGTCAGCTGGGCGGATTATTTGCGTCTCCGTCAGGAACAACATTGCTGGCCGTGTCGTCTCAAGATGGTGGTGGACGGCATTGAGGTTTTCATGGAGTCCGCGGATGTTAGCGAACTCCACCTCAAACGGTAAGGTTGTGGTGGGGGTGTGCACCGCTGTAGTACCAGTTTTGTTGTTAGGCGCTGTCATTTTAGGAGTGGAAAGAGAGAGGCGTGAATCGAGAAAATGATGCCGCGATGCGAATGGTCAAAGTGTGGTGGCCTGTTTCCCGAGGAATTTGCCCACAGACGAGTATTATTAACCTGCCGAACGGAAGGGCCCCCGAACCCCCCCGGGAATGGCCGCCAGGACCCCACCTTCCGGTCACCAACCGGCACGACGGACCACCCCGAGATTATGCGTGGCATGGTGAGGCAGCCTCACGAGCTGGTAAGGCTCGCTTGGGCCCCTGTACTGTGCCACGGGCGGCCAGCGGGACAACCGTTTCTACGGGTCTCCCTGGTCGGCAGGTTAACGAAGTCCTCCTGGCACTGGTTTGACGGAAGCCTCCACAGACCAAATGCATCGCAGCATCATCCTCTCGAGCTCTGGTTATACGCTGGCTGATCCCGAAACGCGACCGACAAGCAGTCACTTGACGGGTTTTACACCATGCGTACGGTGGTCACCAACCAGACGGGTCAAGCCCTACCACCAGTGGAGCAGATCATCGCTCGAAAGAGTCCGTTAGTCGCCTCTTACGACACCCACCGGACGGAGAGAGGGGCGGCGATTGGTATTCTTTCTCCGTCACCGCACGGATAAAATTACGAAAAAAAAACATTGATGTTATGGCATACTAAGATAAGATGGTGGTAGCCAGGCGGACTTAAAACAAGTTTTACCGCCAACCAAATCATAAAAGCCCCTCAGGGATTCGAACGCGGGACCTCTGGATCTTAGACCAGTGTGGTCCAACCACTAGACCACAGAGGCGATTACATTTAATTTACATGGATCGACGCTCGAAGTGTTACCAATTAAAAATCCTGTAATTTTGTCAATACATATTTTATTTATTTAAAAACTTCAGAATACATATCTTAAAAACATTCAAATTTTAGGGTGGGCATTCACGGTCGCGCCATCGCGCCAAATGGCGTGAGTGATATACATCCAAAATTTGATCATGAGTGTAAAACCCGTTTGGACTGATGTAAGACTCTGGATTTCCATTCGCGCCATAATCCAACGCTCTGGGCCGTGGCGTCGCGCCGCGGTTGCTCGTGAATGGCCGAACCCACATCCATTTTGAAATCTCATATCAAACGTCTTTCGGCCCTGTCAAACACCAAAATGAAAGAAAATTGGAGTGATCGTGAATGGGATACATGTTTGGCGTCCATCCATTGGAGTCACGCCAAATGGCGCTACTGTGAATGTCCACCAAGAAGAAAATGTTATTGTTCGATGTAACCTTTAGCGCGGCTATAGCATTGAGTATGTTCGGTAAGGCTTCACACGCTGCACGAACGTGGTCTGCTGCTGTAACGTGTATTGCTGAACCGTATTTTTTTTACAGTTCAGAAATATGTAAACAAACATCGATCATGTATGGTTAGAGCGCAAATCAGATGACAATTTAGACTAGCGAATTGCTCTGCGAAAGCAAGCACCTGAATCAGTGATGGTTTGGGCAGCGGTAACTGCCACAGGACGCTCTCTCGTTTTCTTTGAACAGGGCGTAAAATTAAATCAACAAATCTACCGTGAAAAAATTTTAAACGATTCTTTGTTACAATGGACACGTACCTACCTAATTCGGTAGAAACCATTGGACGTTGCAACAAGACTCGGCAACATCTCATAAAGCGTGATACCCATCGGTTTTTACAAGAAAATATTAATGGCTTCATGTCTTCACAACAATGGCCACCATATTCCCCGTATTCAAACCCAATGGATTTTTCCAATAAGGTAAACTCTGCAGTTCAAAGTATCAACTAAAAATATGAGACGGTCAACGCCCCGAGAATGGGACAAAATACTGTCAGACCACGTTCGTGCAGCGTGTGAAGCCTTCCCGAACAGAATCAATGTTATTATCCGCGCTAAAGGTACGTTATAATCACGACTATTATCCCCGAAGGGTTAGTCAGAGACTAGGCAATGAGGACAGCAAAAGCAGTACTCTACCATAGCCCACTTTTCACCAAATAGCGACTGCACATGTGCTCAGCGTGACAGGTGGTGAACCCATCGCCGCTCTATGCTGTTGGATGTATGTGGTGCAGTCTTTAGTCCGTTATAGTCGCCTTTTACTCTCTCCCTTGGGGGTGGTAGTATTCTTTTACCGCTACGCGACACGGTTAAAAAGGTGATTACATCGGACAATAACATTTTTTTCTTAAAATTTGAAATGTTTTTATGATATTCTGAAGATTTTAAATTGACAAAATGACAGTATTTTTAATTAGTAACACTTCGAGCGCCGATCCCTGTATAATATAATGAGGACCGCAAAAGCAGTCCATTGACATAATCCAGGTTTTACCAAATCACAACTGTACATGTGTTCAGCGTGGGTAATGAGCCCATCACCGCCCTATGCTGTTGCACAATTAATTTATTTGCCATTTATTCCTGTATCTTTTTACAGGTGGCGATCAAGATCATAGACCTGACCAGCATAAAGGAAGAGTACGCGCGCCGCAACCTGCACCGCGAGCCGCGCGTCATGGCAAAGCTGAGGCACCCGTGCATCGCCGCCCTCTACGAGACTATGATGGTACAATATACCATACATCCGTATGGGGATAATTCCCCTTTTTTAAATGAAACTGGGCAAGCATTTGACCACCAACCTGCTTGGTGAGTAGGATGTAGTCTAGGGCAGTCGTGGCCAACAAGTCGATCGCGATCGACCAGTCGATCTCTGGAGACAGCGCAGTCGATCGCCGCTAGCGACAGCCGCGCTTCACAGTCGCGCTACAGACGCGCGTTGAAAGTGGGGGTGACTAGCTCATTTCCAATAAGGATTCCAACGGTATTTCTTCATTCTTTTTCGTTTATTATTTCGGTATCAAACATGCTTAAGATATGACGTAGCTAGGGTACTAGCTATAGCTAGGGTAGGAGTAGGGAGATGCCTTTTCACTCTTGCCTCGAAAAGACCAAGGTTGTAGTGATCGGGAAACACATGAGCAGGCAGCGCGCTCCATTCTTTGGCGATTCGATATGAAACGAACTAGCAAAACGCTTGGTACGGACAGGTGGAATGTGAACTATGTAAGGGTGGTAGGCAAGCCTGCGTCTAGTGTATCGATGGAATGGGGCTGGAAGTACTTACAAGATCGTGTAGTTCCTCCGCACACTCCAAAGTGTATTCTGTAAAACACCGATAAATTAGCAACTTTACGCCGATGACTGAGGCTCTAAAGTTCAGTCGTAGCTAGTTTCGAATCTCCGATGCGCCTCCTAGCACGGTTTTCGATCGTCCAAAACTACTAGCTAAAACACCGATAAATTAGCAACTTTACGCCGATAACGAGGCTCTGAAGTTCAGACGTAGCTCGTTTCGAATCTCCGATGAGCCTCCTAGCACGGTTTCCGATCGAGTCCAAAACTGCTAGCAGAACCATCCCAAAGGTGACAGCGTACTCCATGCACGGTCGGATCTGCGATTTATAAGGCAAAAGTAGTTGATCCGGCGAGAAGTACCGCTTAGCCCTTGAGAGGACGCCTAATTTTTTTGCAGCACATTTTGCGATGAACACGATAAATTCTTTTGCCCCTAATGGGTTAGTCAGACAGAGGCAATGAGGACCGCAAAAGCTGTGCTCTGCCACACTACATGGCACACCAAATTACGACTGCACATGTGTGGATGATAGGTGGTGAGCTCATCGCCGCTTTATCCTGTTGGATGTATAAGCAGTTTAGAACACCCAAGAGAAGAGGGTTGGTATTATTCTATTAAAATGAGCTGCCACCACACACTCTATGATGGTACGTATGTCAGGTGAGATGAAGGCCGATATAAACAAAACGAAACTAGTGAAAAAACTTGAAAAGCATTACAACTGAAACTTCTTGGTTCACGCTTTACGCGCACGTATATAACCCTTGGTGTTGCAAGCGTCCATGAGCTGCGGTGGCTACTTTAAATCAAGCGGGCCGTACGCTTATACCAATCCGCCATACTTACTAGTTTATTTTCTTCCATGGTGAACAAAACTGTGTCTTGGGCCAGCTGTTGGCCTCCGCTCTGATACAAGAGCCCGCCACATATCTTTACCTTGTGCAATTTCGCACCAGGTACATAAGCTGAATCCTATTCTGTACCTACACAGCACGGACCTCGTCTGTACGTGGTGATGGAGGCGGCGGGCGGCGGCGACCTGTGCGCACATGTGTTGGCCGCGCGGGGCCTGCGGGGCACGCGCGGGCTGCCCGAGGCGCGGGCGCGGGCGCTGGCGGCGCAGCTGGTGTCGGCTGTTAGGCACATGCATGCTAGAGGCGTCGTGCATCGGTGAGTTACGTTCAAAATTGTCTGTTGGCAAAGATACACTTAACTACCACGTCCGGGGAGAGGCGGTGGTTATGAGGGCTCTCCTCCCAGCTTCCGCAGGGGGCATACCCACTAAAAACCATAGTACAGTCACGAGCACATTGGTTTATACATATTGATGTATAAACCAATGCGCTCGTGACTTTTGAATACTTTTTGACTCGTGAAACACTTTGACTCTTATTGCATTGTATTAAGAGACATCCCCTCACTTGATGCTGGGGTGATCTGGGATCGCCTTCTAGGCAATCACCAGAGTTCACCCCAGCGGTCTGCCAAAGGAAACATGCCCGAGGATGTTTGGGCGTGTTTCAGACGTCCTATGCCTCGGGCCAGGGCTAGGGTTCTTAGGAGCTGGTGTGTTAAGCACATGCAAGCTAGAGGCGGTGTGCATCGGTGCGTAACTTAACTACTGCACACACACCTTACCTTACCTGTTTACCTGTTAGCTACGCTAGCCGTGTGCTGCTTGAGGCCAGGGTATATTATTCTGTGGCCAGGGCCAGTACGCTGAAGCAGCCCATCATGCCCGTAAGAACAAAGTTAAGAGGGTTTACGCCATTCGGTTTCCCATACAAACTTCCAAGTCGAAATTTTTAAAAACCAATCAGACAATTTTGATGTAACTTTGCATGCTGAAGTAAAACACAGGGATCTATATAGTTTGTTGAAAACATTTTTAAAAAACGTGTTTCAAGCAGAGTTATTGCGACTTTTAGAGTTCACTATAGAAAGTTAAAAATCGCAAAAACTCAGTTAAATAAACATTTTTTTAAAATGTTTTCAACAAACAATTTAGATCCCTGTGTTTTACTTTAGCATGCAAAGTTACATCAAAATTGTCTCATTGGTTTATAAAAATTTCGACTTGGAAATTTGTATGGGAAACCGAATGGCGTAAACCCTCTTATGTTAGTTTTGTTATACAAAACAGTAAAGTCAGCACCTTAACATTGTAAACACCTGGTTTGTTTTGAAATAAATCTTTTTTTTTTAATGGCGTATTTGAAGAGTCAGGCACTCACCTCTCTGTATCCCTTGTTTTGAGTTTAAATTTTCGGTTCGTCTATTTGTCTGTATGTCGCGGACTCGCCATAACAAACATCAATGGCGTTGTTTTCTCTAATGAAATAGGATATATATTTTTATTTACAGAGACCTTAAAATGGAAAATATCATGTTGGACACTACGAAGCAGTTTATCAAGATTGTAGGTAAGATGAGCATTTATTCATTGTGTTTGTGTTATTATCAGCATTTGTTCATTTGCTTTTCGAGCAGTTAATTCGACTCGAAGGACCATGTAGATTGTAATTTTAACAACTTTAGCAATGATAATGATATTAAGTTGATTGTTAAAGTTTTGATAGGAAATTGATAATGATTATTTACCTACGCACAATATAACTAAGTATTTTTTCATATCTGTACACACTTCGAAGAAGTCGTTGGTGCTGAAATCGTGAAAACTAGCGAGTGCAATCTTCAAATGGGTTATCACATTCATCTATCACGACCTCGGCTCCTTCTCGTTAACCCGTTGAATAGATTAGAATAGAACAAAAAACTTTTTATTTGTACATGATAAATTAAAATAAAAAAATTTGGTTCGTACGATGGCTGCCGTAAAATGGGTTACGGTTCAATGCCCCTGTGTCCATGTGGGAAGGCCAGCCCCCTTACTCTCGAAACCAATCGCTATTAAAACGGATTGGTATTGTGAATTTTCTTATTTTTAAGTTACGACACCAGCGCTAATTTGGATTTATATTGGGTGAACTAAATTTTGTATTTTTTTCACTCAATTTCCACGCAATATGAATCCATTTTAGCTCTGCTGTCGTAACTTAGGAGTACGAAAATTCACAATACCAATCCGATCCAATAGCGATCGGTTTCAAGAGTAAGGAGCAGTAAGCCCTTTATATAATAGAATAGAATAGATACTATACAAGATAACGAAACGTTTAAGAAATGACTACCTTCGGCATAGAATACATAATAATACAAGCCTTCGGTGGGAATCGAACTTACGTCCTCCGCAATCCGGGCGGCTGCTTTAACCACTACACCACCGAGGTATTGGTTAGACCTGACGAAATTATTCAACACTTTTGGTTTTGTGTGTGTGCACAACACAGTGTCTTATAAGTAAGTAAGTAAGTAAGTAAGTTCTTTATTTCCAATTTCAAATTTTACAAAAGTAATTTACAAGCCCCCACATGCACTAGGCATCGCCTGGCCTATCAAACCTCTTAAGAATTTACATCTTAAGAAAGATCTGAATGATATATTAGTTAAGACAAGGGTTCGATTCCCACCTGAGGTAGACATTTTTTCAACGTTTCGTTATCATCGAGTTTATTGAAGCGTTATGAACGCACAATCAAATATTGCGGACGGCTACAATTCGCGGTTGACGATGCAGTAGGTACAATTAGTAACAACAGTGTGGCGTGCAATTTATGTAGGGGGTTACCTACAATCATTTAAAAAATGCATAACAAGACAATAAAACTACCTAACTAACATTGTCGCGTAGCGGTGAAAGAATACTCCATGGGTGTCGTAAAAGGCGAACGACTGCACATACATCCAACAGCATAGAGCGGCGATGGGCTCATCACCTGTCACGCTGAGCACAGTCGCTATTTAGTGAAAAGTTAACTTAGAAGACTGCTTTTGCTGTCCTCATTGCCTAGTCTCTGTCTAACCCTACGGGGATAATAGTCGTGATTATATGTATGTATGTAACACCATAATCGGGTGCATTCGTTTGCAGACTTCGGCCTGTCCAACATCTGGAGCGCGGGCGGCGCGCTGCGCACGCCGTGCGGCTCGCTGGAGTACGCGGCGCCGGAGCTGTTCGTCGACGGCAGGCGGTACGGCCCGGAGGTGGACCTTTGGAGCATGTCAGTACACACGTCCTACTAATATTATAAACGCGAAAGTTTGTAAGTATGGATGGATGTTTGTTACTCTTTCACGTAAAAACTACTGAATGGATTTGGATGAAATTCGGCATACAGATAGTTTATAACCTGGATTAACACATAGGATACTTTTTATCCCGATATTCCCACGGAAACTGGAACCACGCGGGTAAAACCGCGAGCGGCCGCTAGTATACTATACGACTTACTTTTGCCCACGGACTAAAGACTGCACATACATTCAGCAGCATAGAGCGGCGATGGGCTCACCATGTCACGGTGAGCACATGTGCAGTCGCTATTTGGTGAAAAATAGACTATACAGGATTGCTTTTGCTGTTCTCTGACTAACCCTTCGGGGATATTAGTCGTGATTTTAGGTAGGTATGTATGTAGGTATGTATTTTGCCCGCGGCTTGGTTCAAGTTAATGTTTTGCAGTACAAAGTAACCTGTAACCTTCAGGGGCCTATCTATCTCTATATGTACCAAAATTAATCGAGTTAAACAAGTGTAAAAGCGTAACAACAAAACAAATGATAGGTTCAGAGGTTCATTTCATCTGTACTGACTGACTCACCCACCCACATACGGGGTCACCCATCACCCCGTTTCTTCTTCTTTTTCATAGGGCCAAATCTCTTCATGTGCTATTCGTTATGTCGTTGTGTGCCAGAGCCTAGGCACGTGAGCGTGACACGATAATGAGGAGTACGGTTTGTATTCCAGAGGCGTGATCGTATACGGCATGGTGACGGGCGGTCTACCGTTCACGGGCGCGGACGGTGCGGCAGCGTGCGCGGGAGCGGGAGCGGGAGCGGGGGCAGGCGCGGGGGGCGGCGCGGAGAGTCGCTCGCGCCCGCTACTACGCGCGGCCATAGCGAGAGGCTTCACGCGCAAGCAGCGGGCTGCGCTGGCGTGTGTGTCTTCTGGTAAGTAGACTCGCGGTAAGGGTCACTATAGTCTGTGCCAGAAAAACGTGCACAAAAGGTCATCGCTACCCCTGTACCACTGCACGCCGAAACAGGGATCGCGTCGAACCGAAATATAAGCCGTAGCGATAGAATTATGTGTAAACAAACGTATCTTGGTACGAGAAGTCCTTGATCCGGAGCCTTGGAATATATCACAAACATTTTTTTTTAAACTTTACAAGTGCTTAGGTACCTTTTGACTTTTAATACGTACATAATAAATAAGTACCTATTATATATAGTGATGATTTACTGGCTTAATGATGTTTAGAAATCTCTTGGTACAAGTGGGGTAAATGACCCTTTATGCACATTTATTTGGCACCGAAAACTTTACAAGTGCTTAGGTATTTTTTGACTTTTAATACGTACATAATAAATAAGTACCTATTATATATAGTGATGATTTACTGGCCTAATGATGTTTAGAAATCTCTTGGTACAAGTGGGGTAAATGACCCTTTATGCACATTTATTTGGCCCCGACTATAGGGGCGTGGATAGCCAGCCTTGGCTGCTACTATGCGCCGCCATCGCACTTGTATGCACAAGCAGCGGGCCGCGCTGGCGTGCGTGTCTTCATGTAGAGTGGCGTGGAGTCGCTTGTGATTGTGACGTAAGCGAACGGCCAGTTGCGCTGTCGCTGCGCAAACCCAAACAATTTTTTTGCTGACATGGGACACTATCATACAAAAACGCAGTTATAATGTCCGTAAGCAAGATTTCTCTTATTTTGTATGTCTTTTAATCGTAACATGGCGATATAAAATACTCCTCTTATTGCTTAACTTATAGAAAAATGTATTTTGGTTAAACAAAAAAGAACAATATTTATTTTATAAATTTAATCATTAGTTTAAAAATAGTTCTTATTTATATGACAACTTTCACATTATTAGGACTTTACCTTTGAATAACATTATACCTATTATCAACACGCTAATTATTTACAGCCAACAAAAAGCTTTACGACTGCTTACTAGGAAGCATCGTCGTCTTCAAACATCAGGGCAATTGTAACTTAATATGCAATGTAGGTTGGTTTAATTTATCTTGTAACGTCCTATGCCGGCAGGCTCTCAAAATATTTATATATTATCTAAGTAAAATTTTAAACACTGAAAAAAGAAGACTACCTCAGGCGGGAATCGAACCACGCACCTTCCGCATTCCGGGCGGCTGCCTTAACCACTTGGCTACCGAAGACTGGCTTTCAACCGTCGAAATTTGTCAGTGCTTGATGCCCTTTAGACGCATAAAACCATAAACGTGAAACACCAACTCGAGGTTTTGTGGTGTTTTGCGAATTAGTAGAAATAATTACGTCAATTACAAACTACGTTCAATTCCACAAACGCAAAACACCGCCTTATTAAAAAAACATTTACGTGAAACACCAACTCGACATTTTGTGGTGTTTTGCGGATTAGCAGTAATAATTACGTCGATTACCTACTTTTAACATGTTTGCCTCTAGTCTGAAGTGGAGTGGGCCAACGAACCAGCTAGTATTTTATCTAAAGAGGTAGGTATTATAAAAAAATATTAAAAAAAAATATTAAAATTTTTGTTTTAGCTACTTATTAATAAAATTAATTAAATTATTATTTTTATTTATTTATTGTAAAATATTTGAAGAAAATGAATGAAGGGCGTATACAGCCTTTGGATTTTTTGATAAAATTATTAATTTTAAAACTATTAATTAATAATGAAAACAGCCGGTGTAATTTTGTGCAAGGGCTAGTTACGTGTTTCAGTTCTAAGTAATTTTAATTTTGTTTTTTTTTTATTTGTACAAACTTACTTAATTTAACCATAAAGATCAATATTAATTGTTTCATTTCAAAATGTTCCATTTTAATTGTTTCATTTACTACTAGCAAATTAAAGTACGGAAAGATGGTTCTTCCAGTCGGTTACAAAAAAGTTGGTGTTATGCTTAGTTGGTATTTTGCGTAAGTCAAAGTTGGTGTTACGCTTAGTTGGTGTTTTGCGTAAGCGGTTTTTTCCTAGTTAGGTATTTTGCGTAAAGGTGGTGTTTCGCGTATATGGTTTTATGAGTCTAAAGGGTTGATGCTTATGTTTTTAGTCAACATTGCTTCATCAAATCTTAGAAGTTTTCACCTCTGAAATCCGAAAGAAATATTTTTACAAATATTTGAACATTCGGTTAAGATGTAGCTGCGTTTATAGATTAATGTTTTTATATTTTAGCGTTTTATTAACGCTTAAATATACTTAAGTAAAATTTTGATCTTGAAAAAGCTTTAATAAAACGCTAAAATATAAAAACATTAATATATATTATCTACCTCAAGAAAATGAAATTCTAAAAAAATTGTTACAATTGCCCGGGGCGTCAGAAACGCATTTATTCACTAACAAACATTTCAATTAGGGTGCTTCTAGTTGGATAAGCCTAAACAGCCTTGCGATAAAGTCACATACTGGACAATGTGTATTCATAGTTTATTAACTTAAATTTTGATACCTTCTTAACAACATATTGATTTAATCAATTTAATTTATTACAAACCAGCAGCCCGCCCGCGTCTTCGCGTTAACTGTTAACAACACGTTATCCGAGACGAATATCCAAAAAAAAATTATACAATAATTATTATCGTGCTGACAATTACAAACACAAAAAAAAAGATTTAGCCAAATAGGTTCAGCTGTTCCGATGTGATGCGCCGACGTACATTTATGGCAATTGATTTTTATTTATATAGATAGCTCGAGAACTCACTTTCATTATGGAGGAGGTTTTGAATTTAACTCATTAGGTAGGTACATGATTTTCGTTAATTACTGAATTTGAATAAAATTTACCATTAAACCCTTTCTGGGATATACATTATATTCCATCATATTTGGAACTTTAAACGGTTTAGATAAGGGTCGAAAACCTATTAAAAAATTTGAGACGAGACGCGGGAAAAAGACTTTTTAACCGCCGTCTGTGGTCTAGTGGCTAAGCCACCGGTTTCAGACCCAGAGGTCCCGGGTTCGATTCCCAGCGGGGGGTATATTTGTGTGCTCGGTTTGGTTGGTGGTAGGGCTGTTAAATCCGCCTGGCTAGCTACCACCATCTTATCTAAGTCTGTCGCCACAACAACGATGTTTATAGCATAGTTGTGTTCCGACAGTTAGAGATAAGATAGCCAGTTCCTCAGTGGTTGAGGATTCCGGGTGAAGCGCGCTTCCACCTTCGGCGTTATCGTCACTTACAATCGGGCGAGATGAAGGCCAAGCGATTACCCGTTGTAGAATAAAAAAAAACTTAATGCACTAGAAATATTATTTGACCAGAAGCACCTTTACAATCATAACCTAATTCTTTTTATCAGTTCACACACACACGTTGTTGTTCTTTGCAATAACTCGTGGCCTCCGATCGATGTTACCTGCAACAGTAAAAAAAACATATTTCCATACATATAATCACGACTATTATCCCCGAAGGGTTAGTCAGAGACTAGGCAATGAGGATAGCAAAAGCAGTCCTCTGCCATAGCCCACTTTTCACCAAATAGCGACTGCACATGTGCTCAGCGTGACAGGTGGTGAGCCCATCGCCGCCCTATGCTGTTGGATGTATGTGTCTTTAGTCCGTTGTCGTCTTTTACGACACCCAAGGGAAGAGAGGGGGTGGTAGTATTCGTTTACCGCTACGCGGCAAGGTTGTAAAAAGTAATTGTTATAAATATTAATTTAGCATTTAATAAAAACACTTCAAAAAGATCTTTAGCCTCAAATGACTTGTTGGAGCCTGGAGCTTGGTGGAATTGTTGAAGTGATAAGACGTGTACAAAATGTTCATTGACGATGTGATTGTAAGTATAGAAAACCTAAGGCCCTTTTCTGATTTGTCGGCGCAGCAGCAGTGCGACATCAACATATCGGTATGCCGAAAGCATGCTGCGCCGCATTCCTTTCGCACTTGTCGGCAAATATTTATGCAGAGCCGTTTGTGCCGTCGTGATATAATGTCGTCTTCGTCTTTTTGTATACTCGTTTTTGGCGTCATCCTTCTTTCGAAAATAATATTTTGTGTTGCGGCTAAAGAACTTTTGTAGGATGACAAAAAATTTTGATCCATGTACAGAATTGAAAAAGGAACATATCAAAAGCTTGAATAGTATTTCCCCAGCTATAACAAAGCAAAATTGGCGGTTCAGGAAATGTGTAAGTCCTTTTTGCACGGGGCGAACGAGTCCAACTCGGTAAAATGCAGAGACGCGAATCTGTGCCGCGCCGCTGCCGCGCTTACCGCACCAATCAGGAACGCTCCATTGAAATATAGGCGCTCGATAAGCTTTCGGCAGGCCTCCGTCACTTCATATACTTGCGCGCTATAATTACCTACCGCCCGGCCGAGCGGTCTCGGGCCGTTTGCGAACCAAATTCAGTGCGGTTTTCGCAAGCAAGCGCACGCACGTTGTTCAATTTTAATTCGTTTTACGCAAACCTACGATGCCGTCTAGTGCCTTATGTGCAGTAGATGGGTTTGTTGTGCAGTAGTAGTTTTTTATTTTCCATACACACTGACCTCTATTTACTTTTGATGATTTTAAAAATACTAATTTTTTTTTTTAAAAATATTTTATAAACGATACAATTTTAAACTACCACCTATAGTCAGAACATATTCACAGTTCTCAATAAAATAGACACAAATAGTTATTTATGTTAATTTAATTTTATCGAAGAGGCAGCCCTGTTATCGCTGTGGGATCGCGCGGTAGGTTAATGATCGCGCGGTAGGTTAATATAGTTTAAATATTAGTATTAGTATTAAATTAATATTATTAGTATTAAATATTAGTATATTAGCTATTATAGCAGTAGGTATTGGTAATTTTCTACTGAGAGAAGTATCTGTTAACTCTTCTTTAATCTGTGCTTTCGGTACCGCGTATACCGAGCGTGCTGATATGTCACACCGCTGCTGCGCCGACAAATCAGAAAAGGGCCTAGGTGTTCCGTGTTACACCGAACAAGAGTCTAACCCAATATAAACGATACATAACGTTGGCTTCACAGGGACCATATTTCTATAGCCTGCAACCAACATGTCCAAAATTCTCAAATGTCTCTAATCGATATTGAGCCTTATACTCTAGTAACAACGTTCAACATTGTTTAAGAGGGTTTACGCATTTCGGTTTCCCATACAAACTTTTTTTTAAACCGAGTTGTTGCGATTTAAACTCCACTATAGAAAGTTTAAAATCGCAATAACTCAGTTAAATAAACGTTTCTCAAAAATGTATTTAACAAACTATTTAGATCTTTGATTTTACTTTAACAAGCCAAGTTTAATTAAAATTGCATCGTTGGTTTTTAAAAATTTCAACTTGAAAGTTTGTATGGGAAACCGGAATGCGTGAACCCTCTTATAGAAATTTGACGTATTTTGTGGTAGGACCCTTTTGTGGCCAAGCGGTCAAACCACAAGTTTTTTCAAGTTCTGACAGCTCCTTACCTTCCACTCTCTCTTTCTTTCTCTCTCTCTCTCTCTCTCTTTCTCTCTCTCTCTCTCTCTCTCTCTCTGTGTAATTTCTTCCGTTGTTTTGACATCGGCCTCATGTTTTATACAATCATAAATCGATGTTATTTCCTTATCACAAGGCCTTACACCCGCAGAGTGCAAGGCGTTCATCCAGCACCTGTTAGAGCCTATAGTGGAGTCGCGCATGAAGATCGAGGAGGCGGCGCGCCACCGCTGGCTGAAGCGGCCCAACATGCGCATGAAGACGCACCCGCTCGGCACCGTCGACCCCAAGGCCAACCGCGAGGTAACATTAACCCGTTCAGGTTCATAATGTTCAACGTTTCTAAATAGTCCCATACTCGAAATGTCCCCTTACCATTACGTCTCTTTCCCGTAATGATCCTTTCTCAAAACGTCCCTTCGGTCGACTTTTCGTCGCTACCTTCTCCTCAAGCGAGAAGAAAGTCAAATGCTTACCCGTTGTGTAGAATATATGTAATTACTAGTTGTCCGCCCGCGACTTCGTCCGCGTGAGTCCCCGTCCCGGTATACCGCGACGAATTTCCAAACAAATTGTAGCCTGTGTGTTATTCTGATGTATAAGCTATTTAAAATCCATTCAGTAGTTTTTACGTGAAAGAGTAACAAACATCCATCCATACTTACAAACTTTCGCGTTTATAATATTAGTAGGATTTTGTTTCATATTCAAAAATCTTCTCACTCTAAACCGCCAAAATAATCTCAGATTTACAGACAAATATCGGAACTTTGCGGTCAAACCCTAATGGATGTGGTGGCTCAGATCAAAGCGGACCCGTTCAGCGCACTAGCAGGCATCTACAACATCAAGACGCATCTCCACCAGATGTCTGCCATGGCGGGCGCCGACCTGCTCTGGAGCAACACGCTGGAGCCGCGGCCGCTCTCCCCGCCAGAGTACCACGCCAAGTGTGAGGCTGCTCCCAACGAGGACATCGCTTCCAGCAGCAAAAAATTCGTACCGAACCCACCATCCACAAAATACACCCCACTAACGCAACCCACTAACACGTATACCCCGAAAAGACAACCTACACCGCTCAAACTATCAGACTCTGTCCCCCAAGCGAACTACCACAACGACTACAAAATTAACTTGAACTCTTTAACTAACAATACGCAAACGAATTCCATGTCAAGACCTCTCAAATCGAGCGACGTGAAGTCGGTCAAACGTCAACCGTTGCAGAGTCCAAGGTATTCGTTGGGCAGACCGCTGAGTGGCAATTATGGTCTCAAGAGCCCAGTGTACAAGGTTTACGACAATGGGGACTGCGGTTTGGACCCCAGGCTGCCGAGTATAGACGAACATTCCAATCTAGACTTGAACGACACTAAGAAATGTATAAGAAGGAACATCAGGACTCCTTGCATGAAGAAGGTGAACTTGGAGGAGGAGAGACCGATCAGACTGAACAGCTGTCCGACCAGGAATGGGGACGCGAAACGAACCGACTTTTATAGGAGAGGTGGCGACGGACTGCCAAGGTTAGAATATGCGCAATTTTTTGTACGATGATTTTTTTTGCATTTTTTTTTTCTTATCCTGTTTGCCGCTTTGTTAAATGTAAATCTATGACAGTATAGTTCAAAATGTCATTTTGATAACAGTTGGCGAGCAAGCGGCACTATGAACGCACCTCCACCAAGAATCCTGCTACAGAGCAACGCCACCACCATCAAACGAGCATCATTGGGGTAAATTTAACGACATTATAAAAGAATTAAACAAGTTTTAACACAAACTGATAGTATAACAGATAGTCCATCAAAAGGAACCTTTCTGAAATAAGACGAAGATGTATTTCTGTTATATTGTTAATATTAGTTCTGCGTGTTTTCCTTTCAGTAACATTGTAAGTCCACATTCTTCATCGAACAGTAATTGTAAGAGCGAGAGAGCCATGCCAGTGAGTATTGTTTATTTGTTTTATTTGTACACACATTCCCTAGCCCAAGGATCTAGGTTGAGTTGCTACTTGTGATGAGAGAGCTAGATTATGTCTAAGAAACCGCTGACACCTTAGGAGCCCAAATCAAATCTATCTCCCAAACAGGATCCCGTGTTAACACGATCACGACTGACAGTGAGGTTGCTTTCTTTTTTTTATTAAGGATATTACATTGACTAGGTCATACATATACATTAAATCACGACTATTATCCACTCGTAGACCTACTTAATAACATCATCACCTGCGAGTTATACAAAATATCTCAATCATAACATGAGTAAAGTAAAGTAAAGTAAGCATTTATTCGGCGTTTTACATACATAAACAGTTACAACAGCAACAAAACAGCCGAAAGGGCTGACCAGCTCAGCAATGCTGAGAATTTGAAATACCCAGCGCTGGTTATCAGCTGGACCCGTATAATAAAAAATAAAACAAATATATATTTAAATAATAAAAATGTTATATAATTGGTTGTAACAATATATCAATTTGTTGAGTGACCTACTAATTGCCTTATATAGATCATGTGCTTATAAGTTATTGTGAGCACTTCATCATGTTGACACTTTGATGAAACGAGAAGTTTGGGTACTCATTTCCTTAGTGTGCGAGCTAAGGAAATGAGTACCCAAACGTTAGGTACCTACTCTTGTTGTTCAGACGTTTTGAGAGCGTGCGCGTGTGATCAAAGGATTAGGGCCTAATAGTTATTTGTTATACAAGAGTGCAAACTTGCTTTTTAACCGCGTGCTCAATTTTGATGACCGAGCAAGCGAAGGATTCTAAAATTGAATCACGAGCGCAGCGAGTGATTCAAAAATTAGAATCCTGAGCGTTACCGAGGGAATCAAAAGAGCACGAGGTGAAAAATCTTTGCACTCGAGTGCAACACGTAACTTTTCATCCCACCTCAACGAGGAAATTACCAACCAAATTAAAAAAGTAGGTACACCAAAAAGGTTCCGAGTCTGAGTTTTTAACAATTTAAAAAGGTCGTATAATAAATCGGCACCATGGAGGAAGAAGGAAATAGGTTTAATGATGTTTTGAATACACATACTAAGTGCACACGATGTTATAAATTCAATTTACTTTGTCCTCTAGCGGGTAAAAACGGCTTTTGCACTCAAATATCGAAGAGTAAAAATACTCTTTCCGAGATGGGGGGATGAAAAAGTATTTTTGTCACGGCAGGTGGGCTGGTACTCCACGCGCACATCCATCACCAAAGAGCCCCCACACTTGCAGCGGCTGCGACGGACCACGCCCCTGAAGTGACGACAACTTTGCTACTGCCGTGTTTAAAACTTTTTATAAATTATTTACGTGTCACAATTAATTGTAATTGTAATTTTAAGTGAATAAAAAGGTTTTATTCCTATTTGTACGAGGCATCTACTGAATTGCTTTTGGACGATCTTTTTTGATACATTTGTAGTTATATTAGATTTTTACATTCGACCAAATAATAGAGTGATATATTGTGCCTTAACGCAAGTATTTTATTCACATTTCAAATAGAATAGTACATTTTACTTAACATTAAATCTATATTTGTGAGGTATATAAAAACAACAATACAATGTTACTAGCGCTAGCTATTAGCGCTAGCGACTGCATTGTTACTGCATCGCCCTTCAGGCGGTCTGTGCCCAGTTCTTCATTGGTCTTCTTATAATAACGACCAGTTATGGATTCGACCACTTCTTTGTTAGGACCACTTTTAAGGAAGTCCTTTTCTGGTTTTTACTACTTCTTTACTTGTGTAGGGTAAGCATAAATATACAGGGCGTCCCACGGATATGCCACATGGAGGGAAAGTACCTTGAATATTGTAGATGGAACATTTTACTGACAGAAGACGTTATTTGAATTTAAAATACAATTTAAACTGCACTCATAGATATTTAAATAATTACATGGTTGAACTGGGAATCGAACCCGTTACACGAGAAAAATAATCACCCTGTAGCTTTATCATACCGATGGAAAGGCTTCATCATAAAGATTATTTTTTGCTAAATAACATAGTGTCAAAAATAAAAGGAAGACCATGAATTTTAACATTTAATGTGAAAATGTTCAGAAAAATGAAAAGCTGGCTGCCGTAAGGATGAAGCAATATTAACTAAAAACATAAGCATCAAGCACTGACAAATTTCGACGGTTGAAAGCCAGACCTCGGTAGCCAAGTGGTTAAGGCAGCCGCCCGGAATGCGGAAGGTGCGTGGTTCGATTCCCGCCTGAGGTTGTCGTCTTTTATCAGTGTGTAAATTTTACTTAAGTATATTTAAGCGTTAATAAAACGCTAAATTATAAAACATTAAAGACCAAAATGTTGATCTTTCAAGCTTCCATTTTAAGCATACTCTTGTACGGAGCCGAAACCTGGAAGACATACGCAAAAGTAGAACGTCTTTTCAACTCCTTCTATATGCGCAGCCTTCGTAAGATCGAATTATTCGCATATATTCGGTTTCGCATTTCTTCAGATTCGCATCTCTTCAGATTCTCGTTTCTTCGGAATCGCAGTTATTCAGAGTACAGTACCCCAAGCACGAACCATTATGGTACTAGTTAAGGTAATCGTTATCGTATTATTTGTATGACAAAACAATACGATTACGGTTACCTTAACTAGTACCATAATGGTTCGTGCTTGGGGTACTGTTATAGCAAAAAGCGAATATCATGGCAAGACAGGATCACATACGAAAGGGTTCTAAAATTAGCACTGCTGCCTAGCCTGACCGCGTTTCTTAAACAGACGTTTGCGCTGGCTAGGGCATGTGCACAGGATGGAGCCCTCTCGACTACCACGACGTGTTCTTCTTGGTGCTGTCACGAATGCAAAAAGAGACGTTGGGAGGCCATTGCTCTGCTTTATGGATTGCGCTAAAAGAGATATGTCTGCCTTTCACATTGACCACAGAAACTAGGAAAAGCTTGCAGAGAAACAAACGGAGTGTGGAAGGTCGCAAGTTTTGCGATAAAACCTGGTTCGCGGCACTCGCTGACATGAGAAAGAGACTACGTTAAGGCGACTCAGTCCCATCTGCCGCAAACTTTTATTGTCAGGCCTGCGGTAGAACATGTCGCTCTCGCATCGGACTTTTCAGCCACCAAAAACGGTGTTTGCCCAGCATTGCACCATAAATCGTCGGCAATAGACGCAAAGGCCAAGGATGAATAAAAAACTGGGCACAGACCGCCTGAAGGTGCATCGCGACTGTATCGCGTTTGTATCGCTGCTAAATGTGTGTAAAGGGGCTCACGGCCCAATCCTCCCGTGTGGTGTTGTCTATGTGCGAAGGCATGTGCCTAGCAGTAGGACACTCCTGATCTTCATTCTAATTCATTTGTGTTGTTGCTTTAACACCTCACTCTTGGATTTTGACAGCAACTGTCAACGTCAAATTTGACAGAATCAAGCATAGACTATGCGATTATTTTGCGATAACAATACATAAGATGAACCACAGAACCGAAATAACCAAACTTGTTCATGCTAAAGTAGTCTGTAAGTCTATGAAAACACGGTACAAAGTCAAGTGTGTTTTTGTAGGTGCGGTCTCATGCGACCACTTGGGGTTTGAGGGGTAGCGCAATACATACCGAAGCCGCCGAACCGCAAACACAGCCCGCCGACACAACCCCGCGGTCTATATGTCTTACGACATGCATTGAGTGATATGCCGTCAACTAGACCGCCAACAAAAAGTCGGCGGGTCGGCGGCCTTGGTGTGTATTGCGCTTAAAACATAGTGTTTTAATTTAATTTGTCTGGCGAGTTGCGAATCTGGTGGTTTGAGAATCTGGTAAACTGTAAGGGATGGTGATGAATGAACAGTCATATCGTCAGGTCGGCAGGAGTGCGTTCCGTCGTTTTGGGTGTAGTTGTTTGGTTAAGGGTTGCAATCGAGCCACGGAACGATCGAGTTGTTTTTATAACCTGTTCTGAAGTATTCCTGCCCAAAACGAGAGAAAAATCTTCTTCTGTCTCCATTTTTTCCACTTTTATACCATATTTAACAAAATTATTAAAAAGTAAAACTATATGAAACAAACAGGCGGACTTTTTCGAGACGTCTTGACTTAAATTACAAACTTTGACACTTTTTAACCATGATTTAAATAAATAAATATAAATAAATAAATAAACTTTCCTACACTCACACCAATTATCTAGCCCAAGAGAAGATTCGTTATGAAACTCGTTAAATGGTTACTAGACAACGGATAAACATACTTAAAATACTTAAATAAAACTTATTATACATAGAAAACACCCAGACCCGAGACAATTTAGAAAAACAATAATTTCTAAATTGACCCGACCGGGGATCGAACCCGGGACCTAAGAGATGGCGACACCATGAAAACCGGTGTACAAACCACTCGACCAAGGAGGTTTTTTTTTTATATACATTTGTTCCATGAAGAAACAGGCTAAGGTCTGAGCCATACTGCCTAGTCATTAGTTTTTTATTTGTTTTTTTCCCTTGATAATGAGTGGTGATTAAGATGAATGATAAATGATGTTCCCCAAACCCCTTGAGTCCTCAGTAAAGATGTGGGACTTTACTGAGGTCTCACGCGGACTACTTGAAAGAATTTGAAAAGTGATGTTGCACTGTTTTGTTTCATTTGCCAACACTCATACACGTTCACAAACACTTAACGGTTAATAATCCACTATTATTTCACATTAATATTCGAAAAAACACAAATGTTAGAAAATAAAACAAAACTGCAGACATGACGCTTCACTTTCCCGCCAAGAAGCCCTCGACCAAGGAGGTTGTCAATAAGGAGGATACAAACGTCAAATAGCTGTCAGAGTGAAAAACAACCATACGATTTGATGGTAGCCACAGAACGTATGAAACTACGCTCTGACAGCTATCAGGCTTACTCGTCTTAGGACAGATTCTGGTTTGGACAAATTCTGGTCACGACAGATTCTTGTTACGGCAGATTCTTGTTAAGGCAGAATTAGTACTGTCGCGCATAAAAAAAATATTTGTATAATAAATGTAAGAGTAAAATTTCACCAAGCCACGGAACGGTTGGAGCGCGCGCCGGAGTGCGCTCGAGTGCACTCGAGTGAAGCGACGGAACGCAGCCCAGGGTCAGCGGTAATCAGCGGTAGGGTTAGTGGTCTAGGGGAAGGGCGAGATTTCGCGGGGCATCGTAGTATGGTACCGCGGCGCCGCGTCGCGCTTACGAAGGAAGGTGTCGGTTCTTTTACCAGGTCGGGCCTGTATGTCCTTACTCACCCGTTTCCCTTACGGGGGGGCGGGTGGGGACATATGGGTTCCAGCCCTGGACAGTGCATGGGGTGTCTCACGCTCCCCTCGAGGCCTCACGCCAGTGCAGAGAAGCATTTTCTCCGACTAAAACATCCCCTCTCCTAATTTCACTAAGTTTATTTGTACTGGCACCACGAGACCAACCGTTAGGTTATGCAAGAAGTGCCAGACGTCCCTGCGCCAGTAGAACACTCGCGCAGGAGACCACCAACGTTAGGTCTTGACGCCAAATTAGTGCCCGCCGCAGCGCGCTCTTCATTCGGTACTCATAAGACTAGTGTCTCAGGAGAGTATCCCCGTGAACACGTGTAGTTCACTGCCTATTGTCCAGATAGGTAACCGGAGCTGTCGAGCTCGCTCACTTCTCGTTGCACGAAGGGCACAACTCGCAGTTGCCACTGCTAGGGTCGTCGACTCTAAAGTCGACTCCCAAGTGTCCACCTTGGTAGTGGAGTTCTCAGAACCCATCCGGGCGCCTAGCCAGTTCCCACGTCCTACGCGGCTGGCTGGACCGGAGGCCACGGCATCTAGGAGGCCGCCTCTACTAGTTCTCCAGACTAGTACCGGAGACGTCAACACCAATGTCCAATGAAAACCACCGGACAAAGCTGCCAACTATAAGGGAAACTCACGTTCCCCGCAGGACTTTTCGCTTCTGGCCCCTCAGAGACCGCTACTAGGTCCCGCTCGCTGTGCACGAGTTTGGAAGTCCTGGCACACAATACCAGGACAAACGAACATTCCCAAGCTCTACAGCTAACCACACGCCACTACGAGTCCAACCCATGTCCGGATCCCGCCTGGTTAAAGGCACGACCAGCGGGGGGCTAGAACCGGAACCCCGTAGTACCTCTGAAAACACAACCGGACCCGTAGTTCCAGTTGCGATACCCTATCTATTGAGGTCGGTAGATAGGGACAACTAAATCCGACTAAAACAAAGAAAAGGGGAAGGGCGAGATACTTACCCACGTTAGTGCGTAGGGTCAGCGCAGGGTCAGTGGTAGGGCATGTGGTTTGGGTTGGCCATGGTGGCCATGCGCACGTAGGCGGTGCGCGGCCGCGGCGGCGGCGGCGAGTCGCCCGACGGCGGCTCGTGCTTGAACACAGCCACGCAACGCCATTGGCCGAGGTATTGCACTGGGGGGGGGGGGAAATAACGTTAGACCAAACTGGAATAAGGTCTTATACCTAGATTAAACGCCGAATTTGTATGGACTAATCTCGGAGTAAGTCTTATTTCAGTTTGGTCGAATCCACCCTAAGCTCAACAAACAGTTAGAGCATAACCTGTCGTTAATTAAGCATAACCATGGCACTCGATCGGTGTCCACGGGCAGACTTGTAGTACCTAAAGTTAATAACTACTTTGGTGATAGAACTTTAGAGAAACGTTTACAGTACCTGCTAAATAGCTTGCCCGAGAACATCCATCGGGAGTATAACAAAGATAAATTTATGATTTTGTAAAAAAAGTATTTATTGAATACATTAATTTAATAATTAGGTAGCTAAGCAAATTTTTAAGTATATATTGTCATAAA
Source organism: Scoparia ambigualis (assembly GCA_963921215.1). Classification (NCBI taxonomy): domain Eukaryota; kingdom Metazoa; phylum Arthropoda; class Insecta; order Lepidoptera; family Crambidae; genus Scoparia; species Scoparia ambigualis. The sequence continues at coordinate 3,828,520 of OY992512.1, forward strand.
AGATTTGAGACTCAAACTCAACCAATCCTGCAGACAAACTGTGTAAACAGTTTTGCGGGACTATGTATAGCAGTAAGGCATTTATGTATTTTTAATAAGAAACAATAAAAATAAAATAGAACTACATAATATCGACTATGTAACCCAGTAGGGTGGGTGTTAACGACTGCAGTCACCAGCATTAAGATGTGATGTGTGTGTATTCCTTCCTTAAAGGCCGAAACGCGTCTACGATTTTTTTTTTTTTATACTAAGCCCGGCAAATGACCCCACTCCACCTGATGTTAAGTGGAAATGAAGTCCAGGCGCGAGGACAACTGGTGCAGCGTAAGAGACGTAGCATCAGTCATCCTCACTCTGCCGGCCCACAAAGTGCTTCTTCACGCCTCGTTTGAAGGACCCTATGTCATAGGTAGGAGGGAATACGTGTGCTGGTAGACTATTCCATCTTTTGGAAGTGCGGCAAAGAAACGAGTCTCTGGTTTAGCAGGTGTCCATGGGCGGCGGTGTTTACTTTTCATCAGGTGACCCGCTTGCTCATTTGCCTCCTTATTTTATGGGCATATATATGCCCACCAATGATCAGATATTTTTGCACATCACACCATAATGCTGGGGACTGTACCTAAATAATACATTTCGAGGTCTGTGTGTGTACGATTTTACAACAAAGTTCCAGACGATCTTTGAGCCACAATGAACGCTCTAAAAATGTCCGCATAAAAAGCGAACCTAGTGATGGCATTCTAGACTAAACTCAAAATTTTCATTTTTTTTAAATAAACTGTAAACTCTGAACTTTAAAGTCGATATTTCTTAAATCAAAATTTTGAGTTCGGTCTTTATTATGCATGGACTTAACTTAAACTTAACTTGTCATCCCTATCGCTTTTCTGCTTTGCCTTACAATATGAAAGTGGATAAAGGCGAACTTTTTTCAAAAGTGTATCTACGAGAAAAGTGTACCTACGAGGAATAATTCATATGATTATGGTTACTAAGAATGCGAATTGCTTAGATATGCATATCGTTTGGTAAAAAAATGATTTTTCTTGTCTTGAATTTCGAGGTTAGTTAGAGTTAGGTTTAATTTTAATTAAATCCTAACTACAACGAATGGAACGCAATTTACATGCAAAGTTATTTTGATACAGTGGGCATTTTGATAAAGTGACTTTATGAAGAATGAACATATTGATATTATGAACATTTCAATACTATGGACGTTTTGATACTATGGACTTTTTGATACAGTGGACAATTTCATATAGTGGGATAATGCGACTAAAGGTTCAAAATGTAATGTCAACGCGGCCACTTTTCCGTTACGATTTTGTAGGTATGGGGTGGTTTATCTAGTATTTATATGACTGTGATCGCTTCGATCGATAGACGATAGACGATATAAAAACATTACATCTTAATAAATGAAAGATAAGCTTTAAAAAAAGAGCGCGGGCAGCGGGGCCGTGTGTGCAGATGGAACTCACTCACTCTTCCACAGGCGCACGCAGCAGTCGTCGCCCGAGGAGACGAGAAGCGTGCCGTAACGTCACCAGCGCACGAGCAGTGCAGGTATATGTGTTTCACTCACTCTTCCACAGGCGCACGCAGCAGTCGCCGCCCGAGGAGGCGAGAAGCGTGCCGTGACGTCACCAGCGCACGAGCAGTGCAGGTATATGTGTTTCACTCACTCTTCCACAGGCGCACGCAGCAGTCGCCGCCCGAGGAGGCGAGAAGCGTGCCGTGACGTCACCAGCGCACGAGCAGTGCAGGTATATGTGTTTCACTCACTCTTCCACAGGCGCACGCAGCAGTCGCCGCCCGAGGAGGCGAGAAGCGTGCCGTGACGTCACCAGCGCACGAGCAGTGCAGGTATATGTGTTTCACTCACTCTTCCACAGGTGCACGCAGCAGTCGTCGCCCGAGGAGGCGAGAAGCGTGCCGTGACGTCACCAGCGCACGAGCAGTGCAGGTATATGTGTTTCACTCACTCTTCCACAGGTGCACGCAGCAGTCGTCGCCCGAGGAGGCGAGAAGCGTGCCGTGACGTCACCAGCGCACGAGCAGTGCAGGTATATGTGTCTCACTCACTCTTCCACAGGCGCACGCAGCAGTCGTCGCCCGAGGAGGCGAGCAGCGTGCCCGTGACGTTCCATGCGACGCGCCAGGCGCACGAGTAGTGTTCTTCGAAGGCGGCCAGCACTGATGTCTTGAAGCGCCCGCCACCGTTCGTGTTTCCGGGGTTGTTCCAATCGCTGGGGAAATTCATTGTACGTTAAGCACCTTACTGTTGTACGAGATCCATAACAGAACGCTACTGAACTGTACATTTACAACATAAGCAAGAAATGTGGACCCAAATGCGACCCTAGTGGCAGCTCTGAACATATTTAAAAACTTGAAACTGCTATCAACCAACTAGTTATAGTTAGTAGTAGTAGTTTATTAGTACGATTTAGTTGGACATTTAGATTAGAAAGAAAAGCGGACCCAAGTGCGACCCCTGTGAGAGCCTAGAGCAAACAGTTACCCACATTGGTGGTGACGGATATCAGATGGACATTATTATCAGGAAGAGAAGTAGACCTAAATGCGACCCTTGTGGGACCCTAGAGGCTGATGGACATTATTATCAGGAAGAGAAGTAGACCTAAATGCGACCCTTGTGGGACCCTAGAGGCTAGAGCAAACAGTAACTCACACGCAAGGCTCTATCTTGATGATGCGCACGTCCTTGGTAGCCACGGCCAGCAGGTGGAAGCCGCGGCCCAGATTGGGCGCGAACGCGATGTCGTTCACCGGCTCGGGCGTCGACGCCAGGCACTCCGTGCGCGTCCAGCGCCGCGAGCCTTCGCTGTACCTAACGAACACAATTCATTACCACACTAATCATTCTAAACACCTGAGTGGGAGAATGGCTTAGTGCTCGGCCCGATAACATGAGATCCTAGGTTTCGATTCTCAGGTCAGGCTAAGCGTGGGCCCTAATTAACACATATATGGTCCATCTGTATAGAGCGGAGAGGATCGCGGCGGTCCGGGGTATTAGAGGATACAGGACCATTTCCTGGTCCGCAACCTGTGCCCTCGCCGGGACGCTCTCTTAGAATAGAATAGAATAGAATGTTTTGTTTATTTAAACAAAACTGTACATACTACAAAGAGAAATAAACAAAATATTTAAAATCAAAACATTAAAACAAAATTACCTAAAAATACATTTAAAAATAAACAAAAAATAAAAATCAAAACTTAAATTAACTTAAAATAACGATACTTTAGCTAGCATACGATGCTGCATGCACTGTGTCGCCAAACAGGGCCTGCACTCAGCATGTGCTACGGGATCAGGACACGTAGCGCTGATTTCCAGTACAAGCCCTTGCATGACGAAGTAAAAGTACCAGACACTGAACTCCGTTACTTAGGAGCTCGAGGCGGGAAGCCATGGCCCTCCTGTAAAGAGGTGACTTCACACATGGAGGCCGTGGCTCTCCTCTCTCTGATTCTCTAATCAGAGATAAAAAGGTCCGCGTGGATGGCATTACCAAATGAAAGTATACTCACTCATAGATAAAAACTTTTCCATTGCATGCTGCATTTTTATCTGTTTGAACATTGGCTATTGCAGTTGTAGTGTTGGGCTCATCACTTCCTACAGCTAGCATTGGTGGATTTATTCTGTAGAAAACATTTAGAAAATTACAGAGAGAGCTTTTATTATGTCTTAATTAACTAACAAAACACAGAAAGCACTTGGTCTCAAACAAAACTTATGATAAGATAAAGTTTAATGTCAAAACTGTGTACATTGGTAGTTAAAATCAAAATGGTGCCAACAGTCTGTCCATTTCGGACGTATAATAATAATTACATATTCCATATTCCAAGAAATTCGAAATTAAATTCTAAAATTTTAATAATCGAAAGTACTTAAACTTACTTTGATAATGATGGGTTCCATGTGAGGCAACTTATAGACACTTTGGTTGGAATCTCATGCTGCAGTGTCCACTGTGCTAGATTCATAACATCTGGTGCCTCATATATCCTGAAAAACCAATTACACTTAATGAATTTAAATAGCACAAATTCTGTTTATGTATTTTACTCATAGCAAGGTATGTGGTCACAATAACATTTACATATTTCATTATTCCCATTGTCTGTCACCTCGACTCCTAGAGGTTCCTACCAATAAAATTGTGTCTGGTTTTACAGCAGCTAAGCTCATATTACTAATTGTGAAGAGAGCATTGGCTTCCATACCAAAGTAACTACTTTTTTATATTGTATAATGAGGACTGCCTGCACTCAACATCTTTGTCCTTATTGTTTCTTATACACCAAGATTTTTCATTGGTTTTGGAGCCGAAACCCTGTTCATGTTAATCATCAGTAGAAGCTATTTAGCATGTAAAACTAAAAATATGAGCATAAAATAAACATTAGAAAAATATCATTAAATAATATAAAAACCCTTAGTACTGGACGATCTTATGAAAGTCAATGACCGAGGCGCTTCAAACGCTCCGACTACACCCAGCTCCGCCGCCGGCGCAGGCGGCCGGCCGAGAAAGTTCATAGGGGTCACGGTGTACGAGTAGATAAGGAGAACGTTACTACGTGTTTTCGCCAAAAGTCACTTTTACAACTTGTTTTTCTTTGCTCATAAAGCGATTATTATTTCATAAATAGGTACAACACTTTTTTTGTATTATAACCAAAACCAAAATAAAAAATCTCGGTGTATAGAGTAATATACAGCCCATATCTACCCATACAATTTCAGAGATTAGCTCTTACATCCAAACAACAAACTTCACCTCTATAAAATACATACGTACATACAATCACGATTCACGACTATTATCCCCGAAGGGGTAGTCAGAGACTAGGCCATTTTTTTTTCTATGGTCGAAGAAGACTAAAAGTGGACTATGGCGGAGGACCAGGCTATGAGGACCGCAGTCCTCCGCCATAGTCCACTTTTCTCCAAATAGCAAATGCACATGTGCCCAGCATGACAGGTGGTGAGCCCATCGCCGCTCTAAGCTGTTAGATATATGTGCAGTGCACCCAAGGGAAGGTAGGGGGTGGTAGTATTCTTACACCGCTACGCAACAGGGTTATAAAAGAAATTATAGAACAAACAATATACACAAGCCTGTTGAATGTAGCATTTGTACAAATATAGAAACTGTTTACCTTATTATACCATCAGCTGAACATGTGACTAGCAAAAGGCCTAAGTGCTTGGGACCAAACTTAACATCAGTTACCGAGGTTCTGGAGTCCACTAGATTAGAGCGTTTCACCCATGTACGCAAACCCTTTTCTGACCCTGATGAATTGGTGTCACCTGAAATTAAAGTTTTACATTGTTATTTTTTATTTTAAAACAAATACCAAGTCAGTACTTATTATAATTATTGTCATGATGATGACAAATTATAAATAGGTATTGTGAAGATGGACATGACAAAACTTTAAAAATCTAGATTTTTGAATTAATGTTTACAATGAAATGTTTATCAATATAACTAAAGTGATATTAACAACTGCTCCTTCTATGTAATCTAAATTGAAGAATAATAGAATATCTCAAGAAATAGATAAGATTATACAAAGGAGATGTTTAATTTTTCGCCAAGATGATGTAACCTTCTCAAAAAAAAGTATAAAATACATACGTATTTAGTTGATATAAGTAATATTCCGCTATGCTTTACCATTTTTGAGTAAGAATAAAAAAACTTAAACATAATTTTTAATAACCTGGCAACTTGAGATGACTTTCTGAGATTAAAGTCAAGTGTCCAAAGCTGTAAAGAACGTAATAAAAATAATAAAAAGTTAACTGTTGCTATGATAAAAAAAATATACCAGCGTTTTTTTTAATTCCGTTTTTACATGGATTTACAGCTCTACTCTTTGGTGGATTCTGAGTAAGTTTATCTATAAATGACATTAATAAATTTTGTTTTGCGGCTACTTGACATGACATGACATTGACAGAATGTCGCCTGCAATCATAAAACTTGCTATAGATTGAAATACTTTTTACGTAAACAATATTCATTTATTTGAAGAAAATCATTTCATGCATTAGCTACATTTTGGTATTACAAGGTGTTGGCATTTTCTCCATACAAAATTAAACATCTCCTTTGAATGAGAAGGCAAAAAAGTAAGAACAACTATAGTTTGTCGCGACCGCTATACCGCTACTGCCATACTAACTTGTATGGCAGCAGCGGTATAGCGGTCGCGGTCAAGCTATAGGTACATACATACATATATCACAGCCGCTTCCCGGAGGGCTAGGCAGAGACCACAGACTTCCATTTGCTACTATCCTGGCACATGTCCTTTGCTTCACTTACTCTCATAACATTCTTCATACAAGCTCGTCAGTTTAGGGTACTCTTGACCTGACCCTTAACGAGAGGTCTGATCTAAGTACATTCGTCGAAGTCTTCCCCTTTCAACTATTCCATTCACTCTCGCCTCATGCACCTTCTTTGTTGACCAAACCATCTTAGCATACCTTTCTCAATTTTTGTCACTACAACTTCATTCATTCCACACTTCTCTCTTATCACACTATTCTTTATCCGATCTTTCAAAGTCAAATTGAGTACAATAAACTAATAATAAGCATAAAATGTTTCACATAAATGTTCTTACCCACTTCCTCCCACACTGCAGCAGTCCTATCAAAGGAGCATGTAGCAATAACCTGGCCAAACTCGGGGTGTGCCCATGTCACCTTCCACACGGAGCCATGGTGGGCCTTCCAACTGCCCGTCAATCGCCAAGCTCCTTGACTGTCTGAGTCCCATATCTTAAAAATAATCATTTATCAGTACAGATTTCATTTTAAATTTAATTGACATAGTAGGTAGTGTAGCAAAAAAACTCATAAGTTTAGTTAATAGTTAACTACTTGCATTATCAAAGAATCTTGAGATGAATTAAATTCAATCAACGTTATAAAAGAAATAATTTGCAGTTTTTAAATAAAAAATATTAGGTTCTCAACAAGTTCCAAGAGATAACCTACCTTAACATACTGATCGCTAGAGCAAGTAGCCATTCTCTCGCCGTAAAAATCGTAAGCCACATCGTGAATTAGATCCTTGTGATCGGCAAATATAGTTTGAGACTCAAATAAATTTGTAATACTTTGTTCTCCCATATTTAATAACCGCTAATCAGAATAAAAGCCACAAACAACAACAAGCAACAACAACATGCAATGCACGGCTGCACGGGCTGCACGCACATTCGGTCAACAATTCAACATTCGATTTCGACTGACATGTCAATGTCATGTCATGTCTTTTTTTTTTTATATTTGTTCCATGAAGGAACAGGCTAAGGTCTGAGCCATACTGCCTAGTCATTAGTTTTTTATTTGTTTTTTCCCTTGATGATAATGAGTGATGATTAAGATGAATGATAAATGATGTTCCCCAAACCCCTTGAGTCCTCAGTAAAGATGTGGGACTTTACTGAGGTCTCACGCGGACTACTTGAGAGAATTTGAAAAGTGATGTTGCACTGTTTTGTTTCATTTGCCAACACTCATGCACGTTCACAAACACTTAACGGTTAATAATCCACTATTATTTCACATTAATATTCGAAAAAACACAAATTTTAAAAAATAAAACAAAACTGCAGACATGACGCTTCACTTTCCCGCCAAGAAGTTGTGATTCTCATGTCATGTCTATTGTCAAGTTGTCAACTTGACAACATATCCAGTGCTTTTATTTTTTTTATTAAGTATATTAGTTCCATGAAGGAACAGGCTAAGGTCTGAGCCATACTGCCTAGTCATTAGTTTTTTATTTGTTTTTTTTCCCTTGATGATAATGAGTGGTAATTAAGATGAATGATAAATGATGTTCCCCAAACCCCTTGAGTCCTCAGTAAAGATGTGGGACTTTACTGAGGTCTCACGCGGACTACTTGAGAGAATTTGAAAAGTGATGTTGCACTGTTTTTTTTCATTTGCCAACACTCATGCACGTTCACAAACACTTAACGGTTAATAATCCACTATTATTTCACATTAATATTCGAAAAAACACAAATGTTAGAAAATAAAACAAAACTGCAGACATGACGCTTCACTTTCCCGCCAAGAAGTCTCTTAACCAGTGCTTCCACTTTCATGATTTCCTTTCCCCACGCCACAACTGAGATTTCCCCTTCTCAGGATTTTTTTCCCCTCAAAACTTATTAAACTACTATCTAAAAAAAAAAATTGTCGTCGCCAGGTGGGTGGCTTATACAGTTATACTATTATGGGGGGTTACGCGGGCAGCAAAAATTTGGATGTTGCGCGGGGCGGGTACCGCGGTAATTGAGGCGTCGAATTTACAAATGGGCTAAGTGCCAAAAAAACAAAATCGAGATTTTGCTTTTCAAAAGTGCTATGTTGGACCACAGACATTTCTATTATGTCTGTGTGTTGGACAGCCATTCCATATCAAAAATCAAAGCGCCTACAAAAATTTATTCTAATTTTGAGATTTTTTCATAGATGGCAATGGGTGTAAGTGCCAAACTTTTTTTTTCTTTACAAATGGGCATAGAATAATAACTAAAGCATATTATTCTGAGCAAATGGGACGTCTGTTTATCCGATCGTAGCTCAGAACCTCAGAACAATAACTAAAGCATAGAAACCACACTAAAATAGCAAGCAAAGACAGGTATTCATCCTTCTTCTTCTTAAGAGTCATGCTAATGAGTTAGAAAGAGATGGAGAATGTTTGACTTGTCCTAATTTGTGTAGGTGGTCACTAGTTTATTCCACACAAGGGACGTCATTTCTCGGCATTTTATATCGACAAAAATAAAACTAAATAGTGAACATGTAAATAAATATGAAGGCGAAGAATAAGAGCGCCGTCAATTTATTTCATTTTATTAATATAGTACGTTTCCAGGGCAGGCGAAAAAGCAGACAATGACCGAAGTATTATATTAGCATCGAATTTGTATTGCTTTCCATGCACTATTGTCATTCTGTACATTTTGTTGCGTTTCACTACACGCACTACATTACTCACAAAATGCACTTCCACGAGAAAATGATACAGAATGACAGAAGTGTATGGAGAGCGATACAAATCCTGTCTTCCGACGCTAACATAATAATTCGATCATTGCGGATTTTTCGCTTGCTTTGGAAACGATAAACTAAATCAGACAAATTTTCCAAAAACTCATTATGGTGCACAAGAAAAACACCTACAATATTATATTGAATCACTGTAGGTACAGCTGCGTCATATAAACCTACCCAAATCTGTTAAAATATCCCAATCGATATTGAACTCTATGATTACTGTTACTCTAGGTTGAGATTCGGTTGCAGGTATTTCACAGATTAGTAGGTCGCAGAGTAGGTAGGGTATGGCGATATGACGCTATCTGTACAGCTAGCGTCACATCTATATCCTTGTATGTAAAATTCCCGCAACCAAATTTCATCTTAATGTCAATCAAGTAGAGTTCAATATCGATTGGAAAATTTTGACGGATTTGGGTAGGTCGATCAGTGGCCGTGTGTACACAACTTTTCGTTCTATTGTTAGGCCAAAAAGTTGTTAACGGTAAAAGTGATCACTTTTGAATTCAACAAGTTTTGCGAGTTAATAACGAAAAGCAGTGTACAGTCAGTGTCACATCGGCCTACCCTTATCTGTCAAATTAACTAGATGGATATTCAACTAGTTAATATCCATCTATGGATGGATAAACAACTTTATGCTTTGAACGTACATCTGAAAACTATACAGGAAAATATAAATATGAAGGATTATTGTTACGGCGAAAGGCGTTCGCAGTAACAGCGGCGAAATAAGGGTTAGGCAGGAGATATAAGGGAATAAAGTACTTACAGGGATGATGAGTCACAGGAACCGGGGGGGCGAGGTGACCACGGGCGGCGAGGTAGGTTGGTTTCCTGGCGCACAGTCACTACACTACACAATAGGCATTTAGGCGGTCTCTTCACATTAGGTTCAGGAGTCACTATAATAAGGGCAGATACCAGCGCGCGTATTTTGTGGGCGTCTCGCGTTAGCTAGCAGACAGACTAGTCGGCGCGGTATATCTCACGAAGCCAGCGGCTGCGGGTCGCGCAGCGGTGGCTCCGCGGCAGATAGGCGGACGCGGTCGTCAACAACCGCCTTACCGATGGCGGTATAGTTTGAATGGCCGTCCCGGCTTTGGCGGGAACATCCTCCGGGGGCCAGGGTGGGCTCATCCAATGGGAGCCTGGCGATCCGGAATACAGGCCTCCGAAGATGTCCATTCGCGGTGTCCAGGTCCACCACCCGCACGACGCCATCCTTCCCAGGCAGGGTGCGAGCAATGCGCCCCAGTCTCCATTGGAGGGCAGGCAGGTTGTCCTCCTTGATGAGGACGAGCTCGCCAACTCGGGGAGGGGAGGATGGGGACAACCATTTGGAGCGGGTTTGGAGGGTATGAAGGTAGGACTGGGTCCACCGCGTCCAGAAGCGCTGGGAAAGGGCCTGTACCATCTGGAATCGCCTACGTGTGGAGATCGGCCTATCTTCCACGGATAGTTCGGGAAGGGCCGTTAGTGAGCGGCCTATAAGGAAATGTCCGGCTGTAAGCGGCTCAAAGTCTGAAGGATCAGACGAAAGTGGGCAGAGAGGTCTTGAGTTAAGGACCGCTTCAATTCGAGCTAAAATTGTGGAGAATTCCTCGAATGTGAGGTGTTGTTCGCCAATTACGCGATATAAAAGTTGCTTTGTTGATTTTACGTTGATCTCATGTAACGCACCGAACCATGGTCCCTTAGGGACGCTCAACAACCAAGTAATGTGCTGACCAGCGAGCTTGTGCGCAATCGTGTCATTGTTTAAGGCAAGAAAGTTTTGTACTTCGATGAGCTGATTTTTGGCGCCTACATAATTTGTACCGCAGTCCGAGCGGATGAGAACCGGGGCACCGCGGCGTGCTATAAAACGCTGTAATGCCGCGAGGAACGCTTCCGTGCTGAGGTCCGAGACCGGTTCCAAATGAACCGCCTTAGTTGAGAGGCACACGAATATACAAAAGTACGCTTTTAAGAGTTTAACATTACGTAGGGTACTAGATTTAACGAGGAATGGTCCGGCAAAATCGGTCGTGACTTGACTAAATACTGGCTGAGGCGTAACTCTATCGGCTGGCAGGTCGGCCATGAAGGGCGCTTGCGGCTGGGCCCGGCATCGAAAGCATCTAATGCATTTAAAGACTCGGTGTCTAATAATACGGCGCGCGGACAATATCCAAAATTGTTGGCGTAGGATTGCGTGTAAGGTGTCAGCGCCAGGGTGGCAGTGTATTTTGTGGTAGTGGTCAATGATCAGGTCTACAAGTGGGCTAGAGCTGGGAAGTATGAGCGGATGCTGCGCGTCATATCGGATAGACGCATGGGACAGTCGTCCACCAACTCTAAGGAGCTCATCTTTAATGAGAGGTGACAGCCGCTGGAGTCTGACGGAGCAGATTTTGCCAGTTTGAAGGCGGTAGATGTCCTCTGCAAATTCATTGTGCTGAACACTGCGCACCCAGTAAAGTAGGGCCTCTCTTCGTTCACTGACGTACAAGGGGCCTGAGCGTCGCAAATCTGGGTGGTGTCTGCAGTTGTGCAGAAAGCGTTTTAGACAAGCTGTCACTCCGACGAGCTTGTCTAGTAAACTGAACCGAGTGAGCAGGTCAAAGTCAAGACCGGGCAGTGTGACCAGTGACGGGACGTGTTTGGGCTTAAGGCCGGGCAGGGCGTGATGGCCCAGAGCTAAGGGCATCGCAGGCCAAGACTCAGAAGGCTGTCCAAGCCACGTGGGAGACCACCATAGGTCGTGGGCTGACAGGGATTGCGCAGACATCCCTCTGCTTGCGCAATCTGCCGGGTTGAGCTCGGAAGGTACGTGTCGCCAGGTACATTCTGGTGAGCCTGAGCTGATTTTGGCTACCCTGTTGGCTTCAAAGGGTTGAAGACGGTGAGGCGGTGTATTGAGCCAGGCCAGGACTATCGTACTGTCTGACCAACATATATATTGTTGTATACTGATATGGACCGATAACTGAACCGACACACGGATCATGAGCTGGGAGAGTAGGGTGGCAGCCGACAACTCCAACTTGGGGATTGTGAGGCGATTCTTGATTGGTGCGACTCGCGACTTGGCGACAATCAAGTGTACTAAAGTATCTCCGGAGGCATTGAGCTCATGGAGATAAACAACGGCGGCAAACCCGGCCTCAGAGGCATCTGCAAACCCGTGAAGCGAGTATGCAGCTGAGCCTTTGTTTGCACAAACGTGCCGAGGGAAGCGAATGCTAGACAACAGCGGCAGATCCTCTGAGATGTGGTGCCACTCCGTTTGCACTTCAGAGGGAGTGGGCTCATCCCATTCCAGCTTCAGTAGCCACAATTGCTGAAGCAGCAGCTTTGCGCGGAAGATAACGGGAGAAACCCAGCCGTTTGGGTCATAAAGTGAGGCTACGGTACTTAAAATAGACCGCTTTGTGACATGTGTGATGGGGGGCAGAGAGATGCGGTAGGTGAACTCGTCTGACTGGGGGCTCCACTGTATACCCAAGACCTTAATGGACGTGGACTCTGGGTTCATGTCGAAGTCCTTGGGCATGTCGCATTGGTTGTCGGGAAATCTCTCGAGCAGCTCAGGCGAGTTAGATGTCCACTTACTGAGCTGAAAGCCGCCCAGGTCTAGCAGACTTATCAACTCGTCCTGAAGTGCTTGGGCGGATTCAACCGTGTCATGACCACACAAGATGTCATCAACGAAGATAGACTTGCGAAGAACCTGAGCGGCTCCAGGGTAGCGATGGCCTTCATCATCAGCCAGCTGGAGCAGAGTGCGGATTGCATGATATGGGCTTGATCTTAAGCCGTACGTGACTGTATTGAGGGCGTAGGTGAGCAGAGGGTGATCTGGTGAGGACCGCCATAGTATCAGCTGATACCGTCTCTGGTCCGGGGCAACCAGCACATTTCTGAACATCCTTTGGATGTCAGTGCTGAAAACGACTGGATGCGTTCTGAAGGACATGATGATGTCCACAATGTCCTGTTGAAGGGCGGGGCCTGTGTGTAGGCATTCATTTATGCTGACACCATTGGAGCTTTTGCAGCTACCATCAAAAACAATGCGCAGCTTGTCCGACCCTGACTTAAATACGCCATGGTGAAGGATGTAGAAGTGAGGTTTATGGGCGAATGTATTTGGGTGACAGGGAGCCATGTGCCCTAAGTCGATGTATTCGGCCATAAAGTCGACGTATTTAGAACGCAGAGACGGGTTCGCCATTAGCTTCTTCTCAATATTGAGGAATCTGCGTAATGCGATAGGGTGAGTTTTACCTAGTTGAGGGGCGTCCTTTAGAAAGGGCAGAGCGACCGTATATCTGCCTGAGGGATCGCGTGTAGTGGTAGAGCGGAAGATTTCCTCGCATTGTTCCTCCAGGGGATCATTATGAGTGTGAGATTGAGGGAGGGGCTCCTCAGACTCCCAGAACCTTTCCAGACTCTGACGTATGTCCTGGGCTGATTCAGCTGAGTCTGGTTGTGAGCTGACGACGTGAGCTGAGTTAACCTGCTGCGCCGGCTGCGCATACAAGTCCTCAATGGGTCCTATCAACGCGAAGTCGAAAATCGTGCCGAAGGCTATGGGCTTACCCGGGCCCAACGAGACCTTAGTCCCGTCCAACACCTGGCCAAGAACGTCCGACCCCAATAAGAGGTCGATCGGGGCTGGTGTGTGGTAAAGCTGGTCAGCCAATGGCACGGGTGGCTGGCCTAGTACGTGGGAAATGTTTGGTACCTTCTCTAAGGGAAGGTAGCCAGTGACGTTTTTTAAAATGTGAGCTGTGGCAGTAATTGTAGGAGTATCATTGTGAGTGGGTCGGCATACTATTGTTATTGCCGCCTTTGACTCATGTTTGTGCTGATTCCCAACTCCTGTAATTTTTAAAGAAGTGGGTTTTGATGGCAGGTTCAAAAGTCGTGCCATGCGTGACGTTATTAACGTCAGCATACTGCCACAGTCCAATAAAGCTCTGGCTGTGTGAAGATGGCCATGTACGTCCGCGACTCTTAGTGAGATGGTTGGCAACAAAATGGGTGTGCCAGTGGGCACAGAAGGTGAGTGAGCTGATTGAGTATCAGCTGAAATTGTATGAGCTGAGTATGTATCAGCTGTGTGGGCATGGGTTGACTGGGCATGGGCTAAATCTACCTCTTCGCTAGGGTGCTCTGTGATAGTAGGGAGTCATAATTGCTGGCGGCGTTCGCGGGGCCTACCTGGCGAACCGGACCTGGGCGGGCTGGCTCTGTGAGCAGAGCTGGGTTGCGCCTGTTTGGCATGTGCGGGTTCGTGCCGCCTGCTGTTTCTGGGACGCTCCCTCGAGTGCTCTGTCAGCTGTGGTGGGGGCACATGTACAGACGACGAATGAGCTGAGTGCGTTGGGCCGTCTGGTCGATGGAGGGACGTGTGGTGGTTCGTACTCCCACAGTTCTTGCATGCCCCCCTTGACCTGCACTCGCTCTCGTAGTGACGGCCGAGACAACGCTGGCAGCGCTCGCGTGCCTGTACAAAATCCCAACGGCCCTGTGTTGGCTGGGCATTGTACCATCTGCACGTCATGAGCGTATGTCCCCTAGTGGCACAATAGGGACAGTAGGGCGTCGAGCGTGAGGAAGAGGACGAGGACGATGATGAGGAGCAGCTTTGCTGGTAGGCCGAGTAGACGGGGAAGGGCTGACTGCGAGCCGGGGAGGTGGATGGGCGCTGACGCATTTGCTGAGCTGGGTGGAGCGGTTGGTGAGTAGGCTGATCATAGGCGCGGTGAGGCGATGGAGCTGAGGAGTGGCCACGGTAATGGTCGGGTTGTTGCTGAGCCATCTGAGCATAAGTGCGATGGGGCAACTGTGGAGGCGCGCGGCTACGAGAAGGGCCGGGCAGGGCGTGAATGGGCTGCGGCTGGGCTATGTTGGAGAACTCTGTCTCCACACAGCGCGCGTGCTCCTCGAGGTAGGAGATGAGGTCACTCAACGTGGGCAGGGAGCTGCTAGACCCGTGTCTGCGTTCAAATAACGTGCGGAGCTCACCCTTAAGCTTTCGCACCACTATCGACACAAACACGTAGTCGTCTCCTATGGGCAGATCCAAATTACTAAGGGCACACTGGGCGGACACCAGCGGAGTGAGGAAAAGCGTGCGTATGTTTGAGCGCGTGTGGATGCTCGGCAGCCCTAGGATTATGTCGACGAAACTATCGATGAGAACCCGGCGGTTCTCGTACCGCTTGGTGAGGATGTCCATGGCCACGGCAAAATTTTCATTGGTGACCTTTAAGTGGGACACCATACTTAATGCCTCACCGCTGAGACTTGAGAACAGGTAGTGGAGCTTGACTGCGTCCGACAGGGTCGCCATGTCGTCAGTCAAACTCCTAAACAGCGCAATGAAGGAAGGCCAGTCCTCCACTTTTGAGCTGAACCTGGGCAGCGCTATCTTGGGGAGGACGGCTGTGGGCGTATTGACGCCGAAACTGGGCTGAGCGCTATGGGTTGGGGACGACGTGGAAGAGGGTGAGATTTCCTCCCTCGCCACAAGTATCCCCAGGTATGCCCTGGAGGCTTTTGTGTGGTTCTCAGTGTATGTCCTTTCAACCCCCTCGTCTAAGTTCTCTTCGTCGAGAATGTTGTAGTACACTGAGTCCAGCTTCTCCTTTATGCCCTGTATCTGTGCGAAACGCACGTTAAATTCCGTTATGGAATGTTTGGTGTCGCCAGCAATGATCAGTGATCCCACCTCTAGGAGCTGGTGTAAAGCTTTGGCGGCCTCCCTAAATATCGCGGCTTGTGACTTGGTCGGCATCGCGATGAATAAAAGGAGACAAAAAAAATAATAAAAAATAAAAAAATTAAACAAATTTAAAGGCAGTAAAAAGAACAACACCCTGTATATATTCTATAGTTGGGCTGAAGGTATTTGTTTACTAAGGTAAGGGCAAATGGGCTAAAATTAACGCAACAATAAAGAAAGCAAAACTAAGTTGGGGCGCCTTGTATATGGCCTACGGGTGGGCAAACGCGTGTATGTGTATGTCTGTGTATATTGAACGCGCGTACGCAATATTAGCCGACCGCAAAACAAACAGCAAACAAAACAACAAAGGAAATCACGTCATCCGTAGCCCACTATTGGGCAAGGCGCTCACAGTCGGACAGATCTTTAGCGGAACCTAGCGCGAAGAATGAGTCGGTCGCAGAAAAAATAAGTAAACAAAATAAACAAATAAACAAATAATAAAAACTTAATTAAAAAAAATTGGGACAATTGTGTCCCACAAGTGGGCAAACGTGTGTAGAAGCGAAGGCGACGCACGCAAATAGCCGTAAGCGATATAAAAAAAAACTGATGAAGCTAAATGAAACACACTAAGCTCATGTGGTGAGCACGCACGAGATTTGAGCCGATTTAACACGACAAGAACATAAAAAATTCATTAAAAAATAAAACGGGAAAAACAACAATATCGTCGTCTAGACGCGGGTGTGTTATACGTAACTAAAATTATATGTGCAACCGATAAACGTAACGCAATAATTTAACTAAACTTAATTAAACTTAATGTATCATTAGACAACGATCGTATAGTTAGGTACAAGTATTACACTAGCTCGCTCAAATCACAAAAACATTGTATGACACCATAGATCTGTGATCCTGGTTCAGAATACCGGATGCATACACGAAAGCAACATAAAAACAACATGCAGAAATAATTGCGTCAAGATAATTCGGATGTTGTGTGGTCGCAATCCTACCACAAACAAATTATACCTACCTCACCAAATTTTTATTGGGGCAGGGTAAAGTTATATGAACAAATGAATTCCGAAATGATGGCACAAATTAGATTATGGGCGGAAATGATTTTTTTTTTAGTGGACTGTAATTAAAGGAGCTGATGGAACGTGAGACCAAGTTATGGTGAGATGGTAAAAGAATACTTGTTACGGGAAGGTCGCCGGCATTAATATTACCGGTTCGAAGATGACCAGAATGTTACGGCGAAAAGCGTTCGCAGTAACAGCGGCGAAATAAGGGTTAGGCAGGAGATATAAGGGAATAAAGTACTTACAGGGATGATGAGTCACAGGAACCGGGGGGGCGAGGTGACCACGGGCGGCGAGGTAGGTTGGTTTCCTGGCGCACAGTCACTACACTACACAATAGGCATTTAGGCGGTCTCTTCACATTAGGTTCAGGACTCACTATAATAAGGGCAGATACCAGCGCGCGTATTTTGTGGGCGTCTCGCGTTAGCTAGCAGACAGACTAGTCGGCGCGGTATATCTCACGAAGCCAGCGGCTGCGGGTCGCGCAGCGGTGGCGCCGCGGCAGATAGGCGGACGCGGTCGTCAACAACCGCCTTACCGATGGCGGTATAGTTTGAATGGCCGTCCCGGCTTTGGCGGGAACAATTATTAAGGAAATAAAAAACTTATAAATAAATATTTATAACATTTTTATACAACATATTCATTTAGCTGCATAATTTGTCACGAGGCGCACATTCCTGTAATTCCTGTTTGGTATTCGTATTGTCAAATATAACTTAGGTACGGCTTTTATCAATAGGATTCTGTGATTGTCATCGAAACTTTGTTTTAGAGAATGATTAACAAGATTGCTCAAAATGCTTGCTGGTACAAATGTGTCGCAGACATTGTTCATGATTGATTGATCGTAAAATGTTTGGAACATATATGACTGCGTTAATTCCATATTTAATTTAGTCTTCTTACACGCCGGCCGTAGCCATTCTTTATTTATATCATAATTTTTTGGAAACCTGTAACCAAAATGTAGAATTTTTAAAATTAGTGAAAATTTATATAAATGGTAGTAGTAGTAATCAAGAAGACCATTCAATTATGTATATTTTTAAAATTATCAATAGGTAGGTACTTTTAAAGTTATAAATTATTAATATCTTGTTAAAAATAAAACAAGTTGTAAATGAGGCGTATACATTTATTTTTTAATTTAAAGATAGATGTGCCAACCAGTTACACAAAATACTAATTTATCGATATAGAAATGCACGTCACTAGGCGAAAAAACATAACCTTCAACATTTGAACAAAATTTCATTGATAAATGCCTTAGATCAGCACATAACTGGACACGATGACTATTTAGACAAACTATTAGTGTGTTTTAATAGATTCATGCCATTAGGAATTATGTTTAGGTAAAACGAAAACAGTCTGAGATCACCGATAAAAGGTTATTGTCTCTTGATTATTTTCTATTCTTATTATAAGGGATTTACAGCCTTCAATCACACAAGACATTTTGTCACACGTAACGCCTAGATATCACTAACAATGCTATGGCTAGTTTATAAGTTTCTTCGGAAGAATACCTTGCAAATAATTAAATTTATCTGAGAGGAGCTACAACTTAGCGTGAAAATAATCCGTCATTAATATAATGTAACCATGTTAGGTTACCACTTATTTACACAGCAACAAAAAGAAAATAACGACATATTTAATCTGATGGTGTTCTATAGACATCCAATTACATCCGTTTGACATTTACCTTGTGACAACCTAGAAAAAATAGAAACGAATGTGGATTAGAGGTTTCATTCACTCTCGTTACAGAATTAAATGAAGTCATATGAGTAAGATAGCTGTTGTCTAGTTCGTCTTTTAGCGTGGTTTCTATGCTTTGGTTATTGTTCTGAGCTCAGAACATGAACTGGAGTGCGTTCCGTCGTTCTGGGTGTAGTTGTTTGGTTAAAGTTTAACTCGTTTGAGTTGCAACTGAGCCACGGAACGATCGAGTTGTTTTTATAACCTCTTCTGAAGTATTCCTGTCCAAAACGAGAGAAAACTCTTCTTTTGTCTACATTTTTTCCACTTTTATACAATATTTAAACATAATTATTAAAAAGTAAAACAATACGAAACAAACAGGCCGAATTTATCATGACGTTTTGACATAAACTGCAAACTTTGACACTTTATCAATGATTTAAATGCTTTAATTATATTTAAACGTCAAATAGCTGTCAGAGTGAAAAACAACCATCCGATTTGATGATTTGAGCCACGGAACGCAGCCCAGGGCTGCGTTCCGTGGCTTCACTCGAGTGCACTCGAGCGCACTCCGGCGCGCGCTCTACGCGATCCGTGGCTTGGTGAAATTTTACTCTGACGGCTGTCAGAGCGTAGTTTCATCCGTTCTGTGGCTTAGAGCGCAGCAACCAAACAACCATCAAATCGGATGGCTGTTTTTCACTATGACAGCTATTTGACGTTTATATCATTGTTAAAGTGTCAAATTTTGCAATTTATGTCAAAACGTCTCGAAAAATTCGGCCTGTTTGTTTCGTATTGTTTTACTTTATAATAATTAGTTTAAAATATTGTATAAAAGTGGAAAAAATGTAGACAAAAGAAGAGTTTTCTCTCGTTTTGGACAGGAATACTTCAGAAGAGGTTATAAAAACAACTCTATCGTTCCGTGGCTCAGTTGCAACTCAAACGATTTAAACTTTAACCAAACAACTACACCCAGAACGACGGAACGCACTCCAGTCCATGTTCTGAGCTCAGAACAATAACCAAAGCATAGAAACCACGCTAAAAGACGAACTAGACAACAGCTATCTTACTCATATGACTTCATTTAATTCTGTAACGAGAGTGAATGAAACCTCTAATCCACATTCGTTTCTATTTTTTCTAGGTTGTCACAAGGTAAATGTCAAACGGATGTAATTGGATGTCTTTAAAACACCATCAGATTAAATATGTCGTTATTTTCTTTTTGTTGCTGTGTAAATAAGTGGTAACCTAACATGGTTACATTATATTAATGACGGATTATTTTCACGCTAAGTTGTAGCTCCTCTCAGATAAATTTAATTATTTGCAAGGTATTCTTCCGAAGAAACTTATAAACTAGCCATAGCATTGTTAGTGATATCTAGGCGTTACGTGTGACAAAATGTCTTGTGTGATTGAAGGCTGTAAATCCCTTATAATAAGAATAGAAAATAATCAAGAGACAATAACCTTTTATCGGTGATCTCAGACTGTTTTCGTTTTACCTAAACATAATTCCTAATGGCATGAATCTATTAAAACACACTAATAGTTTGTCTAAATAGTCATCGTGTCCAGTTATGTGCTGATCTAAGGCATTTATCAATGAAATTTTGTTCAAATGTTGAAGGTTATGTTTTTTCGCCTAGTGACGTGCATTTCTATATCGATAAATCAGTATTTTGTGTAAGTGGTTGGCACATCTATCTTTAAATTAAAAAATAAATGTATACGCCTCATTTACAACTTGTTTTATTTTTAACAAGATATTAATAATTTATAACTTTAAAAGTACCTACCTATTGATAATTTTAAAAATATACATAATTGAATGGTCTTCTTGATTACTACTACTACCATTTATATAAATATTCACTAATTTTAAAAATTCTACATTTTGGTTACAGGTTTCCAAAACATTATGATATAAATAAAGAATGGCTACGGCCGGCGTGTAAGTAGACTAAATTAAATATGGAATTAACGCAGTCATATATGTTCTAAACATTTTACGATCAATCAATCATGAACAATGTCTGCGACACATTTGTACCAGCAATCATTTTGAGCAATCTTGTTAATCATTCTCTCAAACAAAGTTTCGATGACAATCACAGAATCCTATTGATAAAAGCCGTACCTAAGTTATATTTGACAATACGAATACCAAACAGGAATTACAGGAATGTGCGCCTCGTGACAAATTATGAAGCTAAATGAATATGTTGTATAAAAATGTTATAAATATTTATTTATAAGTTTTTTATTTCCTTAATAATCCTTCATATTTATATTTTCCTGTATAGTTTTCAGATGTACGTTCAAAGCATAAAGTTGTTTATCCATCCATAGATGGATATTAACTAGTTGAATATCCATCTAGTTAATTTGACAGATAAGGGTAGGCCGATGTGACACTGACTGTACACTGCTTTTCGTTATTAACTCGCAAAACTTGTTGAATTCAAAAGTGATCACTTTTACCGTTTATGTTTAATTTAAAATGAAACGTGAAACTTTTATTATAATGAATAATGATATTTCGCCTATAGTTTAATTTTCACTGGAGTCATAAGAAGGGGTTTCCCCCGCCACCCCACAGCTAATAATAGATGGGAAGTGATCACCACCCATGGAACAAGCAGAATCCTGAGCCTTACAGTTACTTTTTTTTTTGGCGGTAGGCGAAAAAACTGGCAACATCATCTGCTCTTAGAAATATTCTCTAAAATTAATAAGTCTTTATATTTCTAACTTGTTTATTATTCATTTAAAAGTAACACTTACAAATTACTACATAGTATGTAGGTAACAACTTCCAATGGTTATTTAGACATCACTGCACATTCCTGCCACCACTAGTACTCTCTACATATTGGCACTTTTACCCGTCACTTCACTTCACTTATTGGTAACATGGACAACGTTTCGGCAATTATGGAGACGCAGAAGTCACTGGAGACAATGCTGTTCAAGAAAATGAATGACTTGGAGGCACAGCTGCAGCAGTCTTCATCCCCAAAAAAGGACGTCGACAAGGTTGCACGGATCCAGGAGGAGTTTAATAGTTTCAAGGATGTCGTATACAATATATTGACACTACTGCGTAGGCAGATCAGTGAAGTGGTCAGATCGCTTGACGATATGGAGACACGTCAAAGACAGAAATGTCTTCTATTAAGCGGGGTACCAGAGAAATCTGCAGATGACCTGACTTCAACAGCTGTGACCCTTATTAACAAGCACCTGGGACTCTCAGATGTTACAGCAGATAGCTTAAAATCCTGCTACAGGCTTGGACGCTTCATCGATGGTCGTTCACGTCCTATAGTTGTCCGTTTCTCGAACATGACTTGTCGATCTACAGTGTGGAAGAATAAAACTAAGTTGAAAGGTTCCTCTCTTGTATTGCATGAGTTTCTGACAAAGAGCCGTCAAGCCACCTTCAAAGCTGCACGTGAACATTTCGGAGTCAAGAATGTGTGGACTTCAAGTGGGAACGTTTGCATCATAACACCCGACGATAGCAGAGTGCGCATCATGTCTACTGAGGAGCTGGGCAAGATCACCGCAAAGTTTCCGAAGCCGTCTTCTGCAGCTGCTGGATCAAATGTGGACCTCCCGCAGTTATCTAGGTCAGTGCAAACAAGGTCGAGACGTGGGATCAAAAAGGTTAAGTGAGGCCATAGTGAGGCAGTGTATTCAGTTTTAGTTTACATTGTTCTTCTAGTTTGACTTTTATTAGAACTGTCGATTGTACTATTGCCGAATGATAACTTTACTGTGCACTTTGTTTGCGTATTAGTGTTAGACGGTCACTGTTTAATTAGTTTTTAAAGTTAACCTGCAATTTAGGTGATTTATTTATGCTTCATGTGACATGACAATGACTGACAGTGAGTGACTGACAGTCTGACATTAATACCTGTCAGTTGTCACTGACGTTAACGTGTTTTTATTTTTTTTATTTTATTATTTGAGGCAAAAGGTTTTGTTCATACTGCCATCTTGTCATACCTTTTTATTTTTATTTCTTTGTTTCTTGTTTTGATTAGTTTCAAAGTTAAGCCTTAATTAAGCACATTACATTGTTTTTTGTCTAAATTATTTGTTCTAACTGTTTTACTATTCTGTAATATTCTTTTTATTATAATGTTTTCCTACTTGTAAACGGTCTACTGGCAGGACGTGTGGAGTTTTGGCAGTTGCCATTTGGTTTTAATTTTAATTTTAATTTTTTTATTATTTTTTTTTATTGTAGTGTTTTTATATTATATTTGTATTTATCTTAGTCCTTAGTATATATTTCAATGTCAGATTCTGATGATTACGTATCTGCTAGCGGTAATGACTCTTCATTTCATTCTTTCGACGATACCATCGATGACTCATGCGGCTTAAACAATTGTCTTTCACGTGAACTAGGTTGCTGCCCTGAGACACTTAACGTGTGTCACATAAATGCTCAGAGCGTTCCACAACACTATACTGATCTCCTTAATTCCTTCTCTTCGGATACGGTTCATGCCGTACTAGTCTCAGAGAGCTGGCTTAAGCCGTGTCTAGATTCCTCATCATATGCCCTCCCAGGATTTAATCTTATCCGCAATGATCGTGTTGGCAAAGGTGGTGGTGGGGTGGCAATCTACTTATCCAACTGCTTATCTTACAAACTTTTAGCCTCCTCCGCCTCCCGCCACGGCTGCATGGAATATCTTATTCTTGAAATAGACGTGAAAGGTATTAGGATTGTCCTGGGAGTAGTCTATTGCCCTCCTTCTATTGAATTTCACTCTGACATCGATTCTCTCCTTAACTCCTTTGCGACAGACTATTCCCACCACGTCATCATGGGTGATATCAACACCGACCTCTTAAAGGTATCTGTACATTCTCGCAGGTATCGATACATAGTCGAGTCAGCAAACTATCATATCCTTCCACTTGACCCAACCCACCACAATATAACCACTGCTGATTCCTGGATTGATCATATTATAACCTCTTCGCCTGCTCATGTCATTAAGCATGGCCAATTTTCTGCTCCTGGCTTCTCCAGGCATGACCTAATTTTTGTAGCTTATAAGGTTAAGCCCCCTAAACCCAAACCTCTTCTTGTACGAATGCGAAATTTAGCTAGACTGGATGTGGAGAAACTGAATTGTGACGCGCGCGCTATGGACTGGTCTCCTGTTATTGAGGCTAATTCTGTAGATACCATGGTTGCGTATCTTAATAGTTCGATATTACGACTGTTTGATAAGCATGCGCCTAAAAAACTTGTCAAGCTGCGTCGGCCACCTGCGCCGTGGATTACACCTGGTGTACGCATGGCCATGCGCAGGCGTAATAAATGCTTTCGTATTTTCAAAAGGTGCCGAACGGAATTCAACTGGGATGCTTTTAGAATCGCCAGGAATCGCTGCAATCGGATGGTGAGAGCTGCTAAACGCCAATACATTCATAAAAATATATTAAATTCAAATCCAGCCGATACATGGAAGTTCCTTCGCACGCTGGGGTTTGGTCGGACGCCAACTCCGCATAGTTCATCTCACTCTCTTAATGACCTCAACAATCATTTTACATCTACTGCCTCCCTATGTGACTCTGTAACTCTCTCTACTGTTTCCGCAATTACTTCCAGGGCTTCCCCTACTAGTGAATTATTTTCTTTTCGTCCGTTAGTTGAAGAAGATGTTCGTAAAACTGTTATTTCCATTAAATCCAGGGCGGTGGGATGTGATGAAGTGGGTAGATCCATGATCACACTGATCCTCGATTCTGTACTCCCTGTTCTTACCTTCATTCTTAATTACTCTCTCTCCTCTTGTACGTTTCCCTCCGCTTGGCATAAAGCCATTGCAATTCCCTTACCCAAAATCCCTAACCCCTCTTGTTTAAATCACTTTCGACCAATTTCCATCCTACCATTTATTTCTAAGATCCTCGAAGCTGCTGTCCACACCCAACTCTCCTCTTTCATCTTTAGACATAATCTCTTAAGTCCTTTCCAGTCTGGGTTTCGACCTGGACATAGCACCACTACCGCTCTTGTTAATGTCTTGGAGGACGTTCGCAACGGCATGGAGAGTTCGTTGTTGACTGTGATGGTTCTTATAGATTTCTCCAACGCTTTCAATACAGTCAACCATGACATTCTCCTAGCTATCCTTTCCCATAATGGAGTATCTTCTTCAACCATGGCATGGTTTTCCTCATATCTTCGCGGACGTCAGCAAGCTGTTCGGGTCGATCAGTCTACGTCTGACTGGTGCGAGCTGACTGCTGGTGTCCCGCAAGGCGGCATACTTTCTCCCCTCCTTTTTTCACTTTTTATTGACTCTCTCACTACTCGACTTCATTCTTCTTACCATCTGTATGCTGACGATCTTCAATTGTACGTTCAAACCGATAGAAATAGCCTAAATCAGGCCATCGTTAGCATCAACGAGGATCTTGTTAGGATTGCCGAATGGTCCGACTGTTATGGCATTTCCGTCAATGCTGCTAAGTGCCAAGCAATAATAATAGGTAGTTCTCGACAGATGTCTCTTGTCGATTTGACCTCTGTACCTAATCTGGCGTTCAATGGGAATTGCATACCATACCAGCCCCGAGTAAAGAACCTAGGCCTCCTTATTGACTGCTCTCTTGGTTGGGAAGATCAAGTCAACGAGATCTCTCGTAAAGTGGTCAATTCGCTACGGTCCTTGTATAGGCTGAAATTTTTTCTCCCGTCCAGCACTAAAATCGCGCTAGTACAGGCTCTTGTTCTCCCCATTCTCGACTATGCTGACGTCTGTCTCTCTGACGCTAATCAACATCTTCTTAACAAGTTGGATCGTCTGCAAAACAGCTGTATTCGATTTGTTTTCGGCTTGCGTAAGTTTGACCATATTTCCCACTACAGGACTCAACTTAAATGGCTGCCTATCCGTGAGCGTAGGAACCTTAGAGTTGTGTGTATGCTTTTCAATATTTTATACGATCCACGTACCCCAGAATACCTGAAATCTCGGTTTCAATTTCTGGGAGCCTCTCATAACCGTGACCTTCGCTCCAGTAGCAACCTCACTCTTCAAACCCCCGCTCATCGTTCTGGCTTCGTCTCCAGTTCTTTTACCCTATCTGCTATCCGTCTCTGGAACGCTCTACCATTGCACATTCGTCGTGCCAAGAGTAAAATGGAGTTCAAAAGACTAGTCCGTGAGCATTATTTTAACGCGATCTAAATTGTCACACAAAGTATCTGATTTGTTGTATTTATATATGTATAAATATGTTTTTATTTATGTATAAGTATGTATTTATTTATGCTTAATATTTATGTATCATATTTATATAAGTAGTTTATAATATATGTTGTATTTATGTTTTGTATTAAGAAATTACTTATCTGATTTTACTTTAACTGTTTTGTTCCATCGCCTTACTTCTAGTCTCCCACATCCTTACCGGTTGACTGGTAGAGAATGCCATGTGGCGTTAAGTCCGCCTTTTGCAGTTTTGTTTTGCAAAGAAGATTAAATAAATAAATAAATAATAAATAAATAAGTTAACAAAGAAAAACAGAGATTTGGTCAATTCCCTAAGTAATTTGATCAAAACACGGAGGATGTTAAAATAACAACAGGATTTTATCATTTCCCTAAACAAATCTAGGGTTTTGTATATTATACACTACCGTGACCGTTACAGACTTCGAGCCCTATTTAGACGCTCCTTGGAGAACCTCATGTTATAGGAAAACAGAAAATATCTCTGATGGTTAGCAAGGTAAAGAAATATCAAATAAATATTATTTATATAATTTTAGCGCAAATTTTGTTGAGCTTAATTTGGAGGAGCGCCTGACCCGGATTGTCGGAAAGTTGCGGGTTTGAGGCATGCTCGTGGACATATTATCATCATTTTGATGATAATATGTCCATATATATTTGATGATGACCTCTTTGGTCGAGTGGTTTGTACACCGGTTTTCATGGTGTCGCCATCTCTGAGGTCCCGGATCAATTTAGAAATTATTGTTTTTCTAAATTGTCTCGGGTCTGGGTGTTTTCTATGTATAATAAGTATGTATTTAGGTATTTTAAGTATGTTTATCTGTTGTCTAGTAACCATTTAACGAGTTTCTTCGAAGCTTCTCTTGGGCTAGATAATTGGTGTGAGTGTAGGAAAGTTTTATTTTTTATTTTTATTTTCAAATTTGTATATATCAACTAGTTCAAGCCTTACGTTGCAAATATCGGTCATTGTCTGCCCAATGTCCTTGGTGCAGATCATGTAGTTCTCGATGATGTTGTGATAGCGATTGCCCCAACGCCTCTTGCATTTATTCTTCGTGATGATTTCTACGTGACTTTCGAGTAAGTTTTGCTGGTTTTCCTTTCTCCGATTGACCCACTAGACAGAGTATAAGAATAAAGACTTTAAACTATCGCGTTGCATTGCATTAAAACTATTTTAACGGGACCTAACACGATTAATTTTGTAAGTAAGTAGGTACTTAGCTACTTACTGCTTGACGTTTTGGACGCGATGCTGCGGCCCTGGTCACAAGAGAACTGTCCGCTTGTGACCACGCTGCAGCATCGTGTTAGGTCCCGTTAAAATAGTTTTAATATAAGAATAAATATAAAATCTGGGCACAAGTAGGTTTCCTAAAGTTTTGTATGTTTTTAGATAGAACTTGTCTTTAGCCTTTTCAGAGTAACGGAAAATTGTGGCGGGAAAAAAAGTTGGTTATTCCTAATGTCGTGGTTAGAACTTCCAAATATTACAAGGGTGTTGTTAAAGTCGGCTACTGAGAACGGAGAGTCCTATGATTTTTTTTCCTTTATATATATATATGTTTCTCTCTCTCTCTCTCTCTCTCTCTCTCTCTCTCTCTCTATGACACTTTTAAAATTAGACTTTGGCTAGCGTTATACTGGCTCGTTAGCTCGTTACCTTTATATTTTGGAACACAAAAAATATAGTAGCCAGTCAGTCAAACTATGCTATCAACCAAATCGAGCACAGTACCCACCGCTGGGAATTACAATAAATGTTGAAGCTTGAAAAAAGATTTTACTTACATCATTGTATCTATCAGTCGTACCCCAGCCAGCTATGCTGACCATTGAGCCAGCGTTCTCTAAGGTCTGACTCTGGTTGTTTATAGCAAACAACTTTTTGGCCTAACAATAGAACGAAAAGTTGTGTACACACGGCCACTGATCGACCTACCCAAATCCGTCAAAATTTTCCAATCGATATTGAACTCTACTTGATTGACATTAAGATGAAATTTGGTTGCGGGAATTTTACATACAAGGATATAGATGTGATGCTAGCTGTACAGATAGCGTCATATCGCCATACCCTACCTACTCTGCGACCTACTAATCTGTGAAATACCTGCAACCGAATCTCAACCTAGAGTAACAGTAATCATAGAGTTCAATATCGATTGGGATATTTTAACAGATTTGGGTAGGTTTATCTGACGCAGCTGTACCTACAGTGATTCAATATAATATTGTAGGTGTTTTTCTTGTGCACCATAATGAGTTTTTGGAAAATTTGTCTGAAAAAAATTCGGCCTGTTTGTTTCGTATTGTTTTACTTTATAATAATTAGTTTAAAATATTGTATAAAAGTGGAAAAAATGTAGACAAAAGAAGAGTTTTCTCTCGTTTTGGACAGGAATACTTCAGAAGAGGTTATAAAAACAGCTCTATCGTTCCGTGGCTCAGTTGCAACTCAAACGATTTAAACTTTAACCAAACAACTACACCCAGAACGACGGAACGCACTCCTGGGCTGCGTTTCGTGGCTTCACTCGAGTGCACTCGAGCGCACTCCGGCGCGCGCTCTACGCGTTCCGTGGCTTGGTGAAATTTTACTCTGACGGCTGTCAGAGCATAGTTTCATCCGTTCTGTGGCTCAGAGCGCAGCAACCAAACAACCATCAAATCGGTTGGTTGTTTTTCACTCTGACAGCTATTTGACGTTTATATCATTGTTATAATGTCAAATTTTGCAATTTATGTCAAAACGTCTCGGAAAATTCGGCCTGTTTGTTTCGTATTGTTTTACTTTTTAATAATTCGGTTTAAATATTGTATAAATGTGGAAAAAATGTCGACAAAAGAAGAGTTTCTCTCGTTTTGGACAGGAATACTTCAGAAGAGGTTATAAAAACAACTCGATCGTTCCGTGGCTCAGTTGCAACTCAAACGAGTTAAACTTTAACCAAACAACTACACCCAGAACGACGGAACGCACTCCAGAGGATCGTAGTAAATGTCAGTGTCGGTCATCTGATTAGCTGTCGTCGTATATTATGCTGTCATTTCAAATGTTAAGATTTGTCTGTTAGAAATATTAGTAGGTCACCTGATGAAATACCAGACGCAATAGAATTTGTATTGTTATAGAGCTCTAGGAGTCCTTGCCACAGACGAGGAGTTTATTTTTAAAATGAGTGATTCAAGGAATTAAACTAAAAAAAACTACCTATGAAAATCTTTGAAGGTAGGTACGAGGAAGGTAGGAGGAGTTATGTTAACAGGAAAAGAGAAGTTACTCCGGCAAAAAGGCCACCTTCTATGTTGGTCAGTTCCTACTTACATTGTTATTGTTTATTTATTTAAATATTGTTTCATTTAATTTTACAACTGCGTTAAGCAAATATTTTTTTCAGAAAATATGCAAATGTAAGAACCGATGAAAAAAAAAGAAAATAAATATAAGAAAAGAAAAAAAAAGAAAAACAAAATTAGGAAAAAAGTAAAAAAAGAAAAAAAAATTGAAAAGCAAACCTTTCTAGTGGAAAGTATGATTGCTTACTTACCATTACCACCAGAATAACAAGAATTCTATAGGAATTTGTGTAATTAAATTACTTTAATTACTACTTACTCAAGTCAAAATGCAACATAGGGGCTAAGCACTAACTAAAACAATAATAAGTAATTATTTAAAAATAAAGACACTTTGCTCCAATGACATTTGATATGAAACTTAGCTCCAATGAAAGGTAAAAATATCATGCATTTTGACCCATTTCTTAATTGATTTTAAAAATAGGAAGTGTATAGAGTGCCACAAGCGGCACTGTATCTCCATCGGTTAGGGAACCGTAAGTTTTGCGGTATAATAGTGACGCCGCCTAAGCTGCCGTAAAGTTTTTGTTAGACAACAGAAATACTAGCTGCCCTACTCCTGTAGGTCACGTGATAGGTTAGAAATTTAAGACAATCGCGAAGCGCAGCGTAGCGATTGTCTTGAATTTAGAGGTTATTTTTTTATTAGACAACAGAAATCTAACTCCATACAAAAACATATTTTGAATAATAAGTCGTCTCAACATTATGACAAATAAAAAATATGTTACGGTTCCCGAACCGATTGAGATATAATGCCGCTTGTGGCACTCTATACGCTTCGTACTAGGATGCCGTCAAATAATTAATTTTAATAAAAATATGTATAAAAGTAATGTGATTAATAACTATAGTATAAACAGTACCTGTTTAATTTAGTTTTTAATGTTTTATATTTTAGCGTTTTATTAACGCTTAAATATATTTAAGTAAAATTTTAAACACTGAAAAAAGTGGGGGTGGGAGTCAAAAGGTCAGTCATCAGCCGGTCCCCATTACACATCCGGGTCTCCTTTCCGCAAACAAGATTTCCCCTCGATTTCCCCTATTCATCTCTTTCCCCTTTTACTTCCCCTCTGGACCATAATTAAAAGAGGAAGTTCCCCTCATTGTGGAAGCACTGAACGTGCACGAACTTAACCCATTTTTTATAATTTATTTTTTGACCATGGGTACTAGTCCTTCAGTCGTAATATTAGAGTTCATTGATTTTGCTTAAACTGATTATAATGAGTGATGAAACTGATGAACGTTTAACACGTTGGCTGCGGCGTCTTTAATAGCGTCTTATCCCGGGGGCGGGCGGCTCGCTACACGCCAGGCATGAGGGCAGGTACTGTGGTTAAGCATTAATAACGCCCCTATACGAAACCAAACTTAGCGGTAGTTCTTGGTAAAATTACACCATGAATTATCATCGGACTAACGCTAAATTTCGCTTTGCAAAAACGTTTATTTTAATACTTTACTGCAGTACCAAACCTGGTCCAACCCCAGATCACGACTGTGGCATGGCCGTAAAATTTCATAAATCCTAGGTCAGGAGCTGGACCAATATTTTGATACTTTTGATTAACATTTGAATTTATCTAAAGTACATTTACACATTGCCAACCTAGTGTCAACTTGTCAAGTTTCAATTACATACATCATAGACCAGGAGCTGAGAGCAAAAGTTACTTGTGTTGCAAGTTGTACATTATGTAAGGCTAAATAGGTATTTACAAATGGATTGATGGATTCAGGCATTTCATAAATTTTATTTATGTACGGTTTTATACCTACTTACTTTAGTAGGCATTTCCTGAGTAGACGTGTCCCATCATCTTTAAGATAGCAGAATATGTTAGTCAAGTTAGTCAAGTGCAATATTAGTTATCTTGTAATCGGCATCATGGCTCCTGGTCTATAATAAGTAAGTGTGCGAGTTCGAAAAATGGATTGTACGCTAGTTGGTGTACGTGAGTTCTTCTGACCGCCCAAGTCAACTAATATCTAAGTATTTATGTTCTGTTATTCTGTTTATATAGCGCTTAAAATACCTACCTACTATTTATATATATTTGTAGTATTGAGAGGATTCGCGCAGAAAATAATTAAATGCAACAGGACAGTTTCCCTTAACGCTGCTTTAATACTGTCGGGGCTGCTTCCGCTGGATCTTCGGATCCAAGAAGCATCCCGGCTTTTTGAAGCAAAGCGCGGGAAACCCCAGGCAGTATCGAGTGGCAGGAGGGTTGAGCAGCGCGTATTCTTCATCGAGAACACCCACCCCAGTAGGATACTAAATTCAAAATTTACTTGTTTGGAAAACGCGGAAGAGGATAGCGAGGTGGCAGAAGGCTTGCCCAAGATCTACACTGACGGCAGCAAGCTGGAGGGGAAAGTCGGAGCAGCCCTGACCTGTTGGGAGGGGTCTGCTGAGACGTGTACCCGAAAATTCAGACTGGAACCGTACTGTACGGTCTTCCAAGCCGAGCTATACGCTATCCTCCAAGCAACCGAAATTATTATTGGCAAAAAATTCGAAAAAGCGGCTATCCTGAGCGACTCGAGGTCGGCTCTCCAGACGCTGATGGATCCAGACTCCTCGCACCCGATCACGAAGGCGATACAGGGTAACCTGGAATTCCTGAGAGACAACCAACAACTAGCCTCTCTCTATTGGATACGGGCCCACGTCGGAGTGAGAGGGAACGAGAGAGCGGATGAATTAGCGAAGGAAGCCGCCCTCAAACTGAAGACCAGAGCGGACTACGACTGCAGCCCCATCTCGTTCGTTAAACGTCATTTACGGGCGGAAACGATCGAGCAGTGGGACTGCAGGTATAGGACCGAAGCCACAGCCGCGACCACCAAGGTCTTCTTTCCGAATGGGGTGGACCATAGATAAAGGTAATAGGTAGACGCATGCAACACGGTGAGGAAGATGTCCATCGACCGAATGGCGTCGCAAATCCTGACAGGGCACGGGGGATTCTGTGCATACCTGCACAGGTTTAAGCGCAGGGACAGCCCCTCGTGTGCCTGTGACCCGACCATGGACGAGGACATCTTCCACATCTTACTCGATTGCCCAATACACA
Source organism: Scoparia ambigualis (assembly GCA_963921215.1). NCBI lineage: Eukaryota > Metazoa > Arthropoda > Insecta > Lepidoptera > Crambidae > Scoparia > Scoparia ambigualis. Next base: position 3,860,955 of record OY992512.1, read on the forward strand.
TAAACTCTAGGTACACTCTGCAACAAAAACTCGATACACAGTTAAGCAAGGATACCCTGAAGGAGATATTTAGTAATAAAAAAGAAAGGAAATTATTTATGGAATTTGCCGGTAAAATTGTTAATATTGTAAATAGAAGGAATAAGGACGATTAGTAAGTAGTAAGAGGAATTTAATAAGCAAGACCACATTGTGGCAAGTTTAAAATAGGGATAGAAGCGAAATATTATAGAATAATTAGAATAAGTAAATATACGAAATGGAAATGGTAAATTCATACATGTAAATTAAACTAAGGAAATGAAACAAGAAATAATTTAAGCTGTAATAATATTAGGTAATTAAGAAATGTAATAATTATAAGAAATTAAGATAAAAGATGTTCCGTCGGGCGAAGTATGAGAGGTTGTGATCATAGAGGGATTCCATGGGCTTGGTAAATAACGACTGCGTCTCTTTTTGAGGTGTTGTATATTTACAGTGACTACATTGTGACTAACTGATTATCTAAACCTTACAAGTTTAAACAATAATAATTACGTAGATGTTGGAGGGATGATGCCGTGTCATATCTTTAACGGATCTGCACGCATTTAGGAATGTGCTTACAAACTATTTAACCAATACGTGAGGATAATAAATCACGTGGCGACGCAGGCCGCCACTAATAATGTTTTAACTAGGAAATAAATGTATTAGTATGTAAGGAAAATTGTAAAATAATATAAGCAAAGAACGTAAAATAGTAATTAAGAAATGTATGTAAATTGAAAATTAAAAGATAAAAAAAGAAAGTAACAAAAAGGTAAAAGAAAAGAAAAGAAAAAAGAGAGTTGAGCTCTTCAAGCTCCAGTTCATTAAAAAACCCAAAAAAAAGAAAACAAAAAAACTAAAAACCAAAAACCTGCCAAAAAGCGGAAGCAGCCAGTTTTTAAAAAACAAAAAAAAGCCGGGTCCGCTGCGCCAGATTTTGAACAGAACATTGTTCGAAATCATAAATAAGGGGCGTGGCCCATTGAGTAATAATGTGGCCCATTGGTAATTTATGTTTTCGAACAATGTTCTGTTCAAATCTGGCGCAGCGGACCCGGCTTAAGCGTTAGTTATGACAAATTAAATGAAAAGTTGCATAATTGTTGGATTGAAAAACCAACATATCAACGATACCGTCATCTATTATATGCTCAAATAATTCGGTTGCAGACAAATTTTTCAAAGCAGTTGCCACTTGCTCTGGAAATGACCCAAAAAAAAGTTCCAAGACCCCACGAATCTAAGTTCTTTTTTTTACACACAATGTTGTTGAAGATTAATGTTTTATATTTTAGCGTTTTATTAACGCTTAAATATACTTAATAAACGCATAAACGCAGCTTCATCTTAACCGAATGTTCAAATATTTGTAAAAATATTTCTTTCGGATCTCAGAGGAGAAAACTTCTAAGATTTGATGAAGCAATGTTGACTAAAAACATAAGCATCAAGCACTGACAAATTTCGACGGTTGAAAGCCAGACCTAGGTAGCCAAGTGGTTAAGGCAGCCGCCCGGAATGCGGAAGGTGCGTGGTTCGATTCCCGCCTGAGGTTGTCGTCTTTTTTCAGTGTTTAAAATTTTACTTAAGTATATTTAAGCGTTAATAAAACGCTAAAATATAAAACATTATCCTCTCGTGTGTTAATGTCGCCCCGGTTATCAAAATTATCAAATAAGCAATTATCTTTCTTAAACACATAACGATTAGTTTCAAAGTTAAGTAATTCGTTTGCATCCACACTTCGGGTAAAGAAGACGGGCTCCGTTGACAAATATTCGTCTCGCTTCCACTACGCTGTAAGTAATTGTTCCTTCACTGGTGCATTCAACTACCGTGTTGTTCCTATTGTCAAAGATTACTCATCGCAGAAAAGACATAATGTTAGGCTCGCCGGATAAGCAGTACAGCTCAAACCCCGATTTGTCTTCATCGTCGGGACAGATCACGACTCGTAAGCGTAAACACGATGATGACCTCCACGAATCTTTTAGTCAGTTCTCTAGAGACATTATGTCATCGTTGAAAGAGTTGAAGTCTGATTTTGATACCAATTTATCTAAAATTAATGACAATGTAAATAATGTGATACGAAATGATATCGTGAAATTAACAGAAACTACCTTGGAAATAAAATCGGAAATGAAAACTATACTAGAAGAACATAAAAAAATAAAATTATCCAAAACATAAGCACGAAACAAAATGTTTTAGAAAAAGATATAACAGATCTGCAATCTTCAATGCAATTTAGTTCTGAGCAGCAAGATTAAAAAAATCGACTGTTTGTCAGCTCAAGTCAAAAAAATTGAGTTGTTGGAGTTGGAAATAGTTGAAATGAAGCGTCAGAATCGTGGATTAAGGCTGGAGGTCAATACGAATGATCAACGGGAAAGACTGATGAATCTGGAAATAACTGGGATTCCTGAAAAAAAGGGTGAGGATCTGAACGAGATCTTTATTAATGTAATAAAAAAGTTAGGCATTACAATTACAGAGAATGACTTTGTTTATGCCAACCGTGTGTCCCCTAGAGTGACAATAAATAGTCGACCTAGGGCCATTATTGTTAAAATGAAGACACGACTACAAAAGGACAATATACTTTCTCGCGCTCGGAAGAGTGATCTGACCACAAAAGATTTAGACATTATGGGAAACGCACTCCGAATATACATTAATGAACACCTCACTTACTCAAACAAGCAACTATTGAAAAGATGCAAAGAAATAGCCTACCAAACAATACCAATTTGTGTGGGTAAAAAATGGAAGAATTTATATGAGGAAGAACGACCTTTCCCCGGCCATGCCGATAAACAGCGAAGAGGATTTTTCAAAATTAATCTAAAGAAGTTTCAGACTCTATTTTTATTTGATTCACATTTTTTATTAATTATTAAATTTTTAAGTACTATCTCAAACACTTCTTTAAAAACTGGTACCAAAAAGATATGTTGTAATGTATTACTACCTGCTTTGTATATTATTACTATCAATACTGTTAGTTTGTTCAATGTACTGCATATTAGCTTAAGTTGTTTAAATTATTATTATTTAAATGTGTCTGTATTTTATACTATAGTAAATGTATCTCATTGTCGCTTCGAGCCACTTCCAAGTTACCTTTCTGTCTGTCATTATTCTTTGACACTGCACGAAGGGTACCAGGTATACTCACTAAGTAGAATGATTTGTGTTAAAAGTGCATTAAAGAACCGCGCGAAGAATGTGCGAGATTTGATTCATATAATGCGCGTTCACCGTAATAGTAATACTTCATGTTTTCTCTCTCTAGTATTTATTAAAACAAACGTAGCATATTTTTTGCGTTTTATAATTAATTTGTTTTCATATTGTTGTGTAAAAAGCACAATTATTTATTACTTATTATCAATTTGTAAATGTTATATTAAGATTCATTATAGTGTAGACACAAACATATTCACATTATTTGACAGTATAGCATACGGCTTACACGGTGCGACAGTCAATTTAAATTTATCAACTCAACATCATCATAAGCACTCACCATCTTTTAGGGACCGTACTGTACCAGAGTTAATTCGAAACTTTTTGTGCCGATACCTGCACAATGCGCTTCCTGCATTTGCATGCCACCAACATAAACCAATAATAACGTTATTACCACTTTTTACCGCACGCAGTCGTCGTTGTAGAAATACATCTTTGTATGATTTATTGGGATGTGAATTGAGATATAGTAAAAGCTGTAGTTGCCACCTTTTGGCTAATTTAAACTTACTTAATGCTGAATTGTTTTGTGTATTTTGTTTGTTGGAATGTGTGTCCTGTGCACGCAGTCGTCGTCGCAAAAATACTTCTTTGGGTAATTTATTGCGATGTGAATTAAAATACAGTGATAGCTGCGGTCACCGTCTCTTAACTTACTTAAAGTTAGTTAATGTTAAATTGATTATTGTGTTTTGTTTGTTAAAATGTGTGTCGCGAGATGGTTTAAAATACATTTTGTCGGATAAATTAAATATAGCTTTAAAAATATTATATTTAGGTACCTACGTTTGTATCTGCCATGATCACTTTAAATTAAAAAGTTTATATAAAGTGTTATTAATATATTTTAATGGCGAACAATAATTTAAACGTTTATTATCAGAATGTTCGTGGTCTCAGGACTAAATGTGTTGAGTTACGTCTTATCATTCTGAATAACGGTTACGACGTAATAATATTGACGGAATCATGGCTGCACAGCGGAATTTTCAATGGTGAATTATGCGACAATAGGTATGACGTGTTTAGGGCTGACCGAGATTTGAGTGCCAGTGGTGAAAAATCGGGTGGTGGAGTATTGATATTGACACGGCGCTCGCTCGGTGCAATGCCTCGTGACCTTGGCTCTTGCTCGCCCACAGAGCTGTTGTGGGTTACTATACCTATGCGTGCCTGTGCCTCATCCTCGGCAGATCTGACTTAAACAAAATTCACAATGTTTTTAAAATATCATTGAGCTATGTCCTAACGACAATTTTGTATTGATTGGCGATTTTAATTTTCCATGCTTTTCGTGGAGCGTAAATGCATACTCAGTTTTGAAAAGAGGTTCAGTAGAAGTACAGGATGCCGGTATACAATTTATAGAAACGTTAACATTCTATGGATTGAAACAATATAATGTTTTAAAAAATTATGTAGGTAACACATTGGACCTAGTATTTTCTAATCTCCCTTTAATCATTACCTCCCAGACCAAACCACTCGTCAAGGAGGACTGCGCACATCCATCGTTTTGTTTTACTGTTTTAGATTTCAATATCACTCCTTTACAAGAGGCCTCAACATCTAGACAAAATTTTAAAAAAGCGAATTATGATGATATTAACAACAACCTTCTTAGACAGGACTGGCAGTCTCTCTTATCTACGGGCACTATTGATGAGGCCATTGATAAAATGTACGAAATCATAAATGATTTTGTAGATTTGTACGTTCCTCTTACTCGTAACTATGGAGGGCGAACATACCCTAAATGGTACTCACGTGCGTTAGTCTAAATTATTAAAGAAAAAGCTAAAGCTCACTCGCGCTGGAAAAAATATGGTAACAGTTTGGACTATGATGAGTTTTCCTTAGTACGGTTAATAATATTAAAAAACATCCTAAAGTGTTCTGGACTTTTGTAAAGGCGGTACGTGGTGGATCAACTTACCCAAAGAAATTACATTTAGAAGGCGTGGAGTATACAGATGGGAAAGACATATGTAACGCCTTTAGTAAATACTTCCAGAGTGTTTTTGGTGAACCTCTCAGCAGTTATACCCTTTTGCAGGTACCGCCATTAAGTACCAATATGGTATCTAAAATGGAAATATCACAAATAAGGGCGCTGGTAGTGATGGGTTACCTGCTATATTTTGGTCACGATGTGCTAAGTCACCTGCTCTTCCCCTAACTATAGTATTTAATCGTTCCCTGCTAGAGGGTGTCTTTCCGAATAAATGGAAGTGCGCTCACATAGTCCCTGTGCATAAGAAAGGGTCGCGAATGGACGTTAAAAATTACAGAGGAATATCAATATTAAATACTGCTGCAAAGTTGCTAGAAAAAATGGTGTATGACGAAATTTATTCCACTTTAACCAGATCAATCCCAGAGCAACAACATGGGTTTCTAAAAGGGCGTTCTACAACAGTAACTACTAACCTAGCATGTTTCTCTAACTTTGTGCTTGGAAATATGGATCGTGGCAGGCAGGTTGGCGTGATTTACACTGATTTTGAGAAGGCCATTGATCGTGTGGACCACGTCATCCTGCTTAACAAGTTACAAGTACTTGGCATCCATGGGGATTTATTACGGTGGATTAAATCCTACCTATCTAATCGTTCCCAAACAGTGGTAATGGGTGGTTATCGTACTAACTACGTTAATATACCTACGGGCGTGCCGCAAGGCTCGCATTTAGGGCCCCTCTTTTACAACGCCTATCTGTATGACATAGGTTCATGCTTCGAGAGTTCTAACTTTCTCATGTATGCGGATGATAAAAAGATCTTTTCCAAAATAAACACAGTTAATGACTGTCTCCTAATGCAGAGAGATTTGGACCGGTTATTTCAATATTATAAAAAAAATAACATAACAATCAATGCAGATAAATGTGAGTGCATTACATTCACGCGGAAGCCAAGGCCTACTTTTCAAAATTATTACTTTAACGGAGTACTAATAAACAGGAAACATAGTGTTAGGGATTTGGGTGTGCATTTTGATCAAAAGATGACACTTTCAGATCACATCGAAAATGTCATTATCAAAGCATATAAAAATATGGGCTTTGTGTTTCGTGTGTGTAAGCCGTTCTCGGAGATATCTGTGATTAAAATTGTCTACGCCGCATACGTGAGAAGTATTTTGGAATTTGCAAGTCCTATATGGTCTCCTCACTACATCATTTATAAAAATCGTCTTGAAAGAATTCAAAAAGCATTTGTTAACCACCTAAATTTTCGCTGTCGTAAATCTTTCGATACGTACGAGGATGCTTGCACTGAACATGATCTACTAATTATTTAAAGAGGCGCATTGTGTTGGATATGGGTCTTCTGTACGACATAGCGAATAGTAAAGTTGATAGTCCGTATCTGGTATCTGAAATTACATTTCGTACTCCTAAATACCGTACCCGTAACACACCCTTACTAGAAATTCCTCGCCACCACACTAATTATTTACAAAACTCGATACTGTTACGGATTGCTAAGACATATAACGCACAGTTTAATGGCATTGACCTTTTTGCAAATAACAAACGAAAATTCAAAACAGAAATTGTTAAAGCACTGAAAGAGCTTAGGTAGGAAATGTTATTGATATAATTCAAAATTAAGAAAAAATATATAAGGTGACTGCTAGAAACCGCAAAAAACTTCTAGGGCTGGTCAGGTCAAGTGTTTTAAACATGACAAAAATGAAATTCGTGTTTTTTTCATTTTTTATTAAATAATTCATTCTGTAAATTTTTATTAGATTGTCTTTGAGTATCTTATTTATTTTAAAGCAATAACATAAGAAAAATAAAATGAAAAGCAATTAAAAATAACGATTATTTACAACGCGCGGGCAACGAAGTTCAACGAACTGCCGGGAGGCCGTCGGTTGACACGTCCGCGTCGTCAGCTGGGCGTTAAGTACCTACGTTAGTCTGCAATCATGAGACCCCATTTATTTTCCTTTAATTGAAATGTGCGTAGGTATAAGGTGCAGTTAAGTCCAACGACTATCGATTGCATCAAGTTATGGCCACATTTTAACTGTAATTATGATAAGTGTTAAGTATGAGCGTAATTTCAACTCAATCCTACCCTACGTCTTACAAAAAAAATCTATCACACATTATGAGAAGATAGGTACAGCTACCTTTCCTTACAAATGAAAGATCAAATGCAGGTAGTTATCTAAGGTACGACCAACGACCGAACGATGACCTTTCATGTCTACGACAACTAAACTAAAATAAGTATGTATTACCTATTTTGTGTTATTGTTAGTCAAGCGTTATTTCACTATTCAGTCTTGCCTACTTACACTAAATTAAGTTAAACTAATGTATCGCATTAAAGGCAACGTTGATACCTAAACTGCTGCGTAATTGATAGGTAGGCAGGTACTTACGTGGTGTTATAGAGCATTCCAGTTTATTACATTAGCGCACAGGAAAGGTGATAAGCTTCCCACTGTCAAACTAATGTAATAATGATTAAATAAAAGTAAAAACCTGTGCTAAAATTTCGTAAGTGAATTAAAATTTATTAAAGGATAAACTAGAACAACTTTTGTGATCGGCACATAATTATTATTACACTAATTCGGCGTGCTTTAGGCATTTTTACGCACACGCGACGCGAATGCACCAGACAGAATGCATAAGTTGACTGCCGAATAAAATCAAAGATGCAAGCAAGATGCGCAAGCGAGCGACACGTAGACGATCTGCTGTCTCTTTCTAATTCTATGAATATGAAAGAGACAGAGTAAATTCTTATCGCTGCGGCAGGCGGTGTACCAACGTTACGGCTTTAACTTAGAGAATCGCACTGTGGCAGTTGAAAATATATCGATACATCGATATATCGATATTTTTTGTTCAATATATCGATATTTTTAGGCGATATTTTTTATTTCGATATATCGATACAAAATATCCAATATCGAAATTCGTATTAAAATCGATATTTTTTATTTATTATCATCGCATCACGATCTAACTTTTTAATTTGTTAGAATTAAAGCCGTAAAAATGTAAAAAAAAATATTTTTGCTGAATTCCATTAATGTAATCTGTGGTAGTGAGTGTGTAACTCTCACTGTCAGTGCGTTGCTTCAATCAACTTCATGTCATGTGTGCATCTGAGCTACGTATATGCATCGGAAATATTTAACACCTACGGCTTCCTCCGTGCCGTCAGAGAGAGTGGCTTTTACCGTAAATATGGCTGTTCCTAACAACAGGAGCCGACAGGTTCACTGTCCTAAAAATATAACAATAGGTTAATCAATTGTAATGGCCCATATGGGCTGCGGAATTGTAAACCGGTTAAAACAATAATTTAAAATAAAAAATCTGTTTTTATTACTGGGCTAGGCTCACCTAAATTATTTTTTATCGGATTTTAAGAAAAAGCAGGTGGTTCTCCTTTTTTTAAAGCCGTTGAAAAATTTGACCGATATATCGATATATCGATATTTTTTTCGCGATATATCGCGGCCGATATTGATATTTTTCAAAATATCGATGTATCGATATATCGATATTTTTTTTCATTTCCGACATCCCTATGTGGCACTGCTGTGCTGAGTCGAGTCACTGAACTCACTTGAGTCTCTTGCGTTGCGCAGCGCAGCGCAGCAGGTGTGTGCAGTTTCCTCGGGAAAGTTTTGGTGTGTATGTGAGGTGCATTTGTGTGTGGGTGATTAAACTAATAACTAGTATGAGTTAATTAGTAAAGGATTAGTATTATTATGAATAGGCTACCGTGAATAAAGTAATCAGTTCAGTAACAAATTAATGTTTTGTGTAAAAAATGGGTGTTAAGTCGTATTAGACTTGTAGGTAGAACAGGTGGTGTTCTTTTAAACACGTTAAATAAGTGTAATAATAATGTGCCGATCACAAGAGTTATTTTAGTTCGTCCTTTAATAATTTTTTTTTTATTTACGTTATTTTGGCGAAGGTTTAATTTTTATGTAATATTACGTTAGTTTGACAGTCCAAAGCCTGTGAGGTGTGATGGGAAGCTTATCACCTTTCCTGTTCGCTGATGTAATAAACTGGAATGCTTCTAACACCATGTAAGTAAGTACCTACCGACACCTATTAATTACGCAGCTTTTTAGGTATTAACGTTGCCTTCCATGCGAGACATTAGTTTGACTTAATTTAGTGTAAATAAATAAGTAAGACTGAATAGTAAAATAACCGCTTGAATAACAACAACATAACACTGTAACTTATCACAATGCTTTAGGCTGTTTAGTTGTCGAGGACATGAAAGGTCATCTGGTTATTTGGTTTGGAGTTAGCGGCAAGTGCTTAGCGTGCGGACGCGATATTAGATAACTACCCAACTACCCATTGATCTTTCATTTGTAAGGAAAGATAATTGTAACTTCTCATAATGTGTGGTGTGATAGATATTTACTAGGATTGAATTGAAATTACGTTCATTCATCATAACACTTACCATAATTACAGTTAAAAAGTGGCGTTGGACTTCACTGCACCTTATACTTACGCACATTTCAATTAAAGGAAAATAAATGGGGTCTCGTAATTGCAGACTAACGTAGATACTTATCGCCCAGCTGACAACGCTTACGGGTCAACAGTCGGCCGGCCAGCCGTTCGTTGCCCGCGCGTTGTAAATAATCGTTATTTTTAATTGTTTTTAATTTTATTTTTCTTATGTTATTGGTTTAAAATAAATTAGATACTCAAAGACCATCTAATTAAAATATACAAAATGAATGAATTAATTAAAAATTTAAAAAAAAAACACGAATTTCTTTTTTGTCATTTTTGTCATGTTTGAAACACTTTACCTGACCAGCCCTAGAAGTTTTTTGCGGTTTCTAGCAGTCACCTTATATATATATATTGTTTTTAATGCTATTTGTTTTACGCACGAAACGCATATTGTACACATCAAGAAATGATAGTTTATTGTAAGTATATGTATAAGCGAATTATTTTGAGAACATCAACATGTAACAAAAAAAGGGAAATCAGTTATTGGCCTTACTTATAGTTATGTACTAAATGTAAGTATTTTATGTAATGTGCTGTTGATTTTCTTAATAAATAAATAAATAAATCTATAAACGCAGCTTCATCTTAACCGAATGTTCAAATATTTGTAAAAATATTTCTTTCGGATCTCAAAGGTGAAAACTTCTAAGATTTGATGAAGCAATGTTGACTAAAAACATAAGCATCAAACACTGACAAATTTCGACGGTTGAAAGCCAGACCTCGGTAGCCAAGTGGTTAAGGCAGCCGCCCGGAATGCGGAAGGTGCGTGGTTCGATTCCCGCCTGAGGTTGTCGTCTTTTTTCAGTGTTTAAAATTTTACTTAAGTATCTTTAAGCGTTAATAAACGCTAAAATATAAAACATTAATCTATAAACGCAGCTTCATCTTAACCGAATGTTCAAATATTTGTAAAAATATTTCTTTTGGATCTCAGAGGTGAAAACTTCTAAGATTTGATGAAGCAATTTTGACTAAAAACATAAGCATCAAGCACTGACAAATTTCGACGGTTGAAAGCCAGACCTCGGTAGCCAAGTGGTTAAGGCAGCCGCCCGGAATGCGGAAGGTGCGTGGTTTGATTCCCGCCTAAGGTTGTCGTCTTTTTTCAGTGTTTAAAATTTTACTTAAGTATATTTAAGCGTTAATAAAACGTTAAAATATAAAACATTAATCTATAAACGCAGCTTCATCTTAACCGAATGTTCAAATATTTGTATAAATATTTCTTTCGGATCTCAGAGGTGAAAACTTCTAAGATTTGATGAAGCAATGTTGACTAAAAACATAAGCATCAAGCACTGACAAATTTCGACGGTTGAAAGCCAGACCTCGGTAGCCAAGTGGTTAAGGCAGCCGCCCGGAATGCGGAAGGTGCGTGGTTCGATTCCCGCCTGAGGTTGTCGTCTTTTTTCAGTGTTTAAAATTTTACTTGTCAAAGATTGTTCCAGTATTCAAATTTATCGCGTTTCGGTAACGAACTTCAGCCTCTGCCAACAACTGCCTGGAACTCAAATTATCGATCCGGCCACCATCATCCTCATCTCCAGAATCTTCATCAATCAAAACCGAGGGCTCTGGAGGAGCGACAAAAATTGAATCAGGCACTGGTCTGCATTCTTCATCATCTTCATTTCCGCTTGCTTCTAAAGCATTTAAAATTTCGTTCAACGGTTTTTGAATATTCCATAATCTACGTACCTGGTGACAAAACAAAGCAAAGCGTTGTTAGCTCATGCAATTGCTTAGCGTGTCCATTTGGACACATAGACAAATTAGTAATAAAACTTGATTACATAATAAAATTTACTCAAGTTGTTTGCGCCGTTGCAACCGCAACGACCAATCGCTGCCGCCCCTGCGACGGCCAATGAGAGGCGAGCGGGCCGCCGCCGGCGAAGCGCGGCCGCATAGCCCGCGCCGACTGGCGCCGAATCAGTGTGTTACCGAACGTCAGAGCAAACCCACGCCGCGCATCCGAACCGCGCCCTATCAGCTCAACACCAACGCCCTCGCCCTATGTGAAGTGTCCATTGACAGGAAGCTAGTGATATCAGCTCGTTCCTAACGCCTAACTAACACCAGTGAAACAAGTGAAGTGTGTATGTGCGACCGCCCTCAAAAAACATATTTTTGTGTCATTTTATCTTCTTTTTTAGGTTTTATTCATAAACTAAGTAATTTGACATTATGAGTCATTCACCAAAATGAAGTTCATAGATAACTTGAGGGATTATAACCGATCGTTTTTTTTTATTACATCTATCAATTTTTTAAAATATTAAATGCGATTATTCGCTCCGCTTTGCTGTTATACACGTCCCTATTACCGTCGAGAGAGCGAGAGAGAAGCGCTCGAAATACCTCCCATTATGTGATATATTGAAAGCAATGTAAATGTAAACCATGTGTATACACTAAGAAAGTGGGTAATGATTTTGTTGTAGTAGCATTGTATGTTGATGATTTTTATGTATTTTATAGTCAAAATAGCAATATCAAAATTCATTTGCAGAAAATACTAGAGCAACAATTTAATGTTAAAAATTTAGGCCCACTGAAAAATTGTTTAGGTATAAGAGTTACTAGAGATAACTTAAAAGGCACCTTATGTTAAGATCAGTCTGAATATATAAAGAGTTCACTTGTAAAAGACCATGGGCACTTTTGTATGAACACTGGACCCACCACCTTCCAAAATTGTGCAACAGGGATGAAACGTAAGTCATATGAAAGCTCTTGACGTGTACTTTATTTCATTCTATAGCAGCCAAGTTCGAATCCTGCGCAAAAATGGCGTTTTGGTACATTCAAAAATTATTGTAAATGTAAAATTCCAAGGAAATCATTAAGATATCATATTTCTAAATGTGGCAGATTAGCTTCCATCCTTAAGAACGCTACCATTTGCCTGTTTAGGTTTTTCAGTGTAACAAAGATTCGGCAAGTTGATTTTTTCTATAGTGAGTTGAGTATAGTGAGTTATAGTCCTAGCTACTGACTGATAGCGAATCATAATTTAATATCAAAACAAAACATTTTTTTAAAAACGCACCAAAACACCGTTTTCGCGCTGGATTTGAATTTACTTACCATATAATAAAATAAAGTACACGCTAAGAGCTTTCATATGACATTTAATTCATCACTGTTGAATAAAGCTAAAAAGTGGATCCAAAATGACGCATGGTCCTTTGGAATTGAAGATTGTAAACCTGTAGCCACACCTTTACCATTAAATTGTCAACTACAAAAATCTGAAAACATTTGTGCATTTTTAGATAATAGTGTATATAAATATAGACAACTTTTAGGGTGTCTTATGTATTTATGCGTATGCACTAGGCCAGATATTGCATATGCCTGCAGTTATTTAAGCCAGTTTAGCACTTGTTTTGAGAAAAGTCATTGGTTCGCGGCCAAAAGAGTACTTAGGTATTTAGCTGGTACAATCAATTACTGTTTGTTATTTACAAAAAGCGTTGATTGGAAATTGAGCGCGTATACTGATGCCGATTGGGCGAATGAGGTCAACGATCGTAGGTCTTAAACTGGTTATGTAATTAAGCTAGGTGACTGCACAATCAACTGGGAATAGCGTAAGCAGCGATGCGTCGCATTATCCAGTACGGAAGCAGAATATCTGGCAATAGGTGATGTGTGTAAAGATATTTACTTCATTTAGAATTTAATTTTAGAGTTGACATCTACCAATTTAAATAATTGTATTGTATATAATGACAACCAAAGTGCTCAAAAATTATTGGAATCCAGAGAATTGTGTCATAAGCGTACAAAACATATTGATATTATATATCATTTTGTTAAGGACCTAGTCTAAAATAATTTGATACATGTTAAGTATATTCCTACAGACAAAATGATAGCTGATGTATTGACTAAACCCCTATGTAAGCAGAAGCATAGTAACTTTGTGAAGAATATGATGGTTAGGGATAAACTGTAATATTTTATACTTACTAACCCAATGTAGAGTAGCATTATTTTTTTGTTTCTGTGACTATGTAGAGCTGTAAATTAATTCATATCTATTGACTTATACATCCTAAAGTCAAGGGGAAGTATTAGAAATATGTATGTGTATGTATGCCTTTAGGATGTAATCGTAGATAAGTTATTTGACTTGAGTATTTTGTCTGTGGTCGTTCTTCAACTTCCTTCCTTCTTGAGATCATGTCAATGGCCGACGTACATTATTTCTCTCTAAATAATATTTTTGATTGTAGTTCCTTATTAAAACTTAGTTATAAGGTACTAATGTGTAATGTTATAGTGCTGTATATTCTGAGAAATATAAGAACTACAACCATAGTGGATTCCTTTTGATTATCTGCCCATGATCCTCGCTCCACTTGATCCACGTGCCTTGGTTTCGTGTTTTCATTTTCAACGACATGAATAACAGGGATAAGATCAAAAATTTCTTCAGAACACTCTCCGTAGTAGTTCCGGTAGAAGACACTGAGAGAAGCAATGTCTCTACGCATCTGGAGGTCCTCAAGGGAAGCTGTAACCTCAGCATCTCCAATAATACGTACCGCTCGCCTTTGCAGTCTATCAAGTGCATCAAGGAGGTATTTAGCGGAGCCGTCCCATAGATGGGAACAATACTCCATACTCCATCGCACCTGAGTTTTGTACAGCAAACAGCGCTGCTCGGGAGTGAAAAACCGCCTCACCTTATTGAGAATACCCAACTTCCGGGAGGCAGTTAAATAAAATAGCACTCTCGATGTAGCATTTTGGATTCAGTTCCTGGCCGATGTCCATGCCAAGAATGCTAAGGTTCACCGAAATGGGTAACGGAGAGTTCTGAAGAGAGGGAGGAGTAAGTAAGGGAGTTTACCTTGGACGAGAATGCACAAACCTGGGTTTTGCTAGCATTAAACTCGACCAGGTTTTTAGATCCCCACTTAGAGACACGATCAAGAGTCAGGTTCACTTTGGCAACAAGTTCTTGCCTTTTCACCATGATATCGGCTTGCTTTGCCGCAGGATGTCTCAAGTACCGCTCAGGCACCGTACTGTCATCCGCATAACAATGAATATTGCCCAAGGACAACATAACATTAATATGAAGAAGAAATAGAGTAGGTGAGAGCACAGAACCCTGCGGCACTCCGGCATTGACTTTGTAGAACGCGGAGGAACTACCCTCACAAAGGACACGATTCCTCCGCCCTTCTAGAAAGTCTGCAACCCAGGCGCACAAACGGGGCGGCACACCGAAGGCCGGCAACTTGGAAAGAAGGGAACGATGCCACACTCTATCGAAAGCTTTGGCGATATCAAGGCTAACTGCCAGGGATTCGCCATGCTTGTCCACCGCTTCACCCCACGCGTGAGAAACGTACACTAGAAGATCACCCGTTGATCGCTTTGGTCTGAACCCATACTGGCGATCATGGAGCAGCGAGTGATCCTCTAGGTAGTGAATGAGCTGGGAATTAATTATCCGCTCAAACACCTTGCACAGCGCAGAAGTTACAGCGATGGGTCGATAGTTGGCCGGATCCGAGCGATCCCCTTTTTTGGGGATGGGTTGTATGTTTGCCTCCTTCCAAGACACCGGCACAATACCAGTATCGTAAGACTCCCTAAACAATCGTGTCAATACAGGAGACAACTCAGCCACGCATCTGAGCAGCACAATCGCCGGAACACCATCCGGCCCGCTAGCCTTCCGCACGTCGAGCGACCGCAGCACGGCACGTACGTCAAACTGCCTGATACGAATATCAGGCATGGTGGCCCTACAATGTGCTATAATATATAGGTGGAGCGGCGCCAAAATCGTTGACGCGCGAATTGGCCGCGAAAAGTTCAGCCAACAAGTTCGCCTTCTCAAGCGGCTGGTAAGCCAACGAGCCACCTGGATGTTTTAACGGGGGCAGCGAGGGAGTGCAGAAGTTGGCCTGCACGGCCTTAGCGAGACGCCAATAGCTACGACTACCCACAGGGTGCGAGATCAACTCCCGCCCCACCCTTGCCACTCTTTGTGCATCCGCTCCTGCGAGAGCCCTCTTGTTAGACTTAGAGGCCTTGTTGTAGGCCGCCTTCAATGAGCTGGTACTAGGGTCATTCAGAGCGCAAGCCATCGTCCAAGCACGATACGCCGCCTGCTTGCATTCAGCAGCTTTGGCTCATTCGCGATTGAACCAAGGCCGCCGTCTGCCAACGCTGGCAAGATCTGTGAATGGAATATAATATTCCATACCCAAAAAGATCTCATCAGCGATGGCAGAAGCGCACTCCGATGGGTCCTGTTATATACGCGATCCAGGACTTGTGGAATGACAGACGATTTGTAGCGTACTGAGGTTTATTATAAATGCGAGGGTGGACGCAGCCACCAACATATACATACATAACAGTTCCTCCCTCTATAGCTTAACACGTATCATATATTGATACAAAAGAAAGGCCTAAAATTTAGGCAAGGTATGTGTACCCTGTCCGAATTTACCACTGTTTGTCGTTGAGTTGCAGGGGAGTCCCCCGCACTTTCATTATCTATTCCCACCGCCTCGTAGAATTCTTCTTCCTCTGGAATTGCTTGTTGGATATTACACTCCGCAGGAGGCTGGAGTTCTGAGCTCGTCGCATCGTGGGATTCGTCAAGCTCCTCCGACAAGCTTAGCTGCGGCGGCTGCACAGTGGTCGTAACGTCTTCTACCTCTATTTGGCATTCATGTGGTGGGCGGTTGTTGTTGATAATACCTCTATACATCTTTAATTGATTTTTGTGTTTTTTATAAGTTATTGATGATTGATAATCCTTAACTAGATAAACAACTTTTCCTATTTTCTTAACAATAATTCCTTTATTCCAAAAACTAAACTAATTATTTGATTTTTTATATAGTACATAGTCTCCTGATTTATAGCACTGTTTATTGTTTCCCCCGTATGATTTATTCTGCAAACACTGTTTATTTTTAACGATTTTGGCAAGAGTGACGGACGACAACGGCGGAGTTACCGGGTTTATCAAATCCAAGCGAGATCGCAGTTTACGGCCGAAAACGAGCTGGGCAGGTGATGAACCCGTAGTCGAATGGATAGAATTTCTATAGTCTAATAAAAATTTCAGAAGTTTGTTATGAATTTCTTTGATACTATTATTGCCATAAATACAAGATTTTATTCCCCGTTTAATTACTTTAACGTAGCACTCCGTTTGCCCATTGCTGGCTGGATGATAGGCGGGTGACGTCATATGAACAATCCTGTTTGAAGTACAAAATAAACTAAATTCGTTAGACGTAAACGCTGTGCCGTTATCAGTAACAAATGTATGTGGCAGCCCGAATCTGGAAATAAACTCTAGTAATTTACTAATTACCGCCGTTGACGATGTAGTCGTCATATAATAAGCCTCAACCCACTTTGTATAGGCATCGACAATAACTAGGTAAGTATGGTTGTTTACCGGTCCAAGGAAATCCAAATGTATTCTATAAAATGGTTGCGGCGGGTAGGGCCACACCGCGAGCGGCGCGCGCGCTGGAGAAGCCCTTAACTGAAAACAAATGTCGCAACTACCTATCAGCCTTTCGATTTCCGCATCTATACCTGGGAACCAAAACCTACTCCTTGCTTCTGCCTTACTTTTTACAACTCCTAAGTGGGACCTATGTAGTTCAGACAAAATTTTGTTTCTTAGTGTTTCTGGAATTACCACCTTGTGCCCGCGCATAAGACATCCCTTTTCAAAAGAAAGTTGTGTTCTACAATAGTAATAAAAGGTCTTATAAGTGGGTCTGACAATTTAGGTGGCCAATCGTTTGAAACATAATTTATAACTTTACTTAACGTCACGTCCTTATGTCTGCGGGCACGAGATTAGCGACGGCCGAGCGATGGCGACGCGACGCGACGGCGACGCGACGGCGGAGCGGGGCGACAAGGCGCGACATCTTGCGTGGGCACGAAACTTGTCGCTCTATGTCGCTCTAGAGGTAGTGTTGTGAGCTCAGAATTTAGTTATTGTTCTGAGGTTGTGAGCAACATGTCACGTCACCATAACACAAGTTTACGTGAAAGAGAAAAATTGGAGCCAAGTCTATTAATGAGAACGGAGTTATTATTACCTAGAGATGGTGTTCATCCAATAAATGAAGGAAGAAGTACTTTGGGCGAATTTTCTACCCTTTTTACGACTAAGGTGTGATCCAACAAAATTTTACAACTATACCAGAATGAGTTTACACACATTTGATTATTATTTGATTATATTTGAAATTTTAAATAAAGTTTCTTTGGTAAATTAAATTAAGTTTCTTTAACTCTCAGTATCTGCTCTTTTAATAAAACAATAATAATATTCAGCAAAATTTATAGCCTAACACACAATTGTTCTTGCAATTGTTCACAATTGCACAAACCTACTGCTTGCTTACAATTATTTAATCCAGATAACAAAAAAATACACATGTCTTCATTATTTTATTTATTTGCTGCTTGTTGGAGAGCATTGGCAACCTCACGTCCGTGCCTCAAAAATATCTTGTGCTGGATGCTCTACTGCATCTGAGACGGTCCAACCACTTTCCTTACGGCCTCTACTCGTTTGCGTCATTCATCAAAACCGAATACTGAGCTTTTAGTGGTCTTTTTTTGAGCCCAATACTATAAAATAAAGGTGAACAATGAATTTTATGATATTTGATTCGATTATCCCAAATATTTTTCAAGACGTTACGAAAGTTTGAAACGTTCACTGTCACTTTAATTGACTATTGGTGGAATAAGTAAAACTTAGGTCGTCGGTCAATTATAGCAAGTGTAATATTAATCTTTACTTTCACAACAAACAAATTTATTAGATCTTACATCGCAGAAAATTAACAGGTAATAATTTATTGTCCTTCATGACAGAAAGTAATGTTGTCAAATCAGAGACAGACAGACAACGCCACAGAGAGACTTTTTATTTTTTAATACCATTTCAAGGCGAAGGCAGCGCTTCATACGTCCTAAAATGTCGATGTCGCTTTAAATAATGCAATATTGTTTTGTAAATTCTGCTTAACATTGAAGGATTTATTGATATAAAATGAGTTATAACTTCATTAATTAGATACAGCTATAATTTTAGATATTAAAGTGGATTTTTATTATGCGTTACATTTATCGATACGTCAAAAACACAAAAGGTTCTCACTATCGATGACATTATTGGAAGCAAACTTCATACTTATCTTTCCGATATGAACATGATTTCGATTTCAATCTGATCCCGAATTTAAGCGCGTCAAGAGTACGCACTTATTATTGTATTGTTATTTGACGGCTTTGATATCAACATTGAGATTAGATTCGAGAGTAAGGGGGCTGATGGCGAAAGTAAGATTACCTACAAAGACCCAACTATGAGTAGGGCCAACGATAGACTTGCCTATTTAGGCCAACTTATTAGATAACAGGTGCACCTTACCTAACGAGTAGTATGACCCATTCATCTCTAGTAGGTACTGTCCCACCAACGAACTGCCACTTCCTAGAAAGGAAAGAGTGAAGGACGATGGCGACGGATGCAGGCAGTCCTCAAAAAGCGAGATCTTAAATTAAAAGTAGGAATAGGTATGAAGTTTCGCTCCCGCCCGACAATCACCGAATTCCAATTGACGCGACACCCAGATGCAACAGTACCCAGAGTCCAGCGAGACTTAATAATTCGAATGTTACCATGGGTATATATCTAAGGCCACAAAAATCTCGTCACCGTGATTTAGAAATGGTATAAAACAGTACAGCGCCATCTATGAAGAAATATCAGAACTACATAATTAAGGAACTTAGTATCTAGCTTTTTAAAATTTTATCCCCTGCCCCCCACCTCTCTTCCCTCTCCTCCGCTTCCCCTGCATCACACCTCTCGGGGTCTCAGCACCGCATTCGCAAAATCCCAACATTATTTTGCTGAAGTGCCTACAGTAATTACCCGACGGTAGGAATGACATGGTAGTAATAGTTAAAGTTTTTTTTTGTTGGCGCAATGGTGTTACCTTATCTTTTATCCCTACAAAAATTTCCCAACTATAATAAAATAACATCAGGCCCGTGGTAGGCTATCCGTTGGTTAAATTGCGCAAGTTATAACCATTGGACCTATTTTGAATTTAAGTTGGCAAGTAAACTAACCACCTGCCAACAGTTGGCGAATGGAAGCCAACGGAAAATGCTATTAGGGTTCTTCCTCATTATTATTTTTAATATCCATTAGGTAGGTAAGTACTATAATAATATTTTTCAACACAACACTACTGTAATCGCGAGCGACCTAATCAAACTAGTTTGTTCATTTGTTCTCGTCGCTTCCGCGCCGCCGCCGTCGCTCCCGTGTCGCCCGTGCATCGCTCGATCGCATCGCCCCGCCATCGCTCGTTTCGTGCGCGTCACCATAGGTGTCCATGTTGTTGATGCATTGCCGTCGCGTCGCTGTCGCGTCGCGTCGCCCGTCGCTCGGCCGTTGCCAATCTCGTGCCCGCAGACTAAGAGTACAATCGCGCATTTCGTTAAGTGTAATCGGTAAGCTACCATCCGTTACAAAATGAATATACGACGCCCTGTCGTCGATTACGTCATTCGATATAGTGCCACTTCCGACGCTCGCGCCAGGCTCCGCGCTCTCGGGCAGACTGGCGCGCGCCAGGTAGTCTGCACTGTTGTCCCCGCTGCGTATGTACTCGAAGTAATCACGCAATCCGTCCCAATCCGCCGACGAGTAGTGCCACAGACGACGCTTGGTCTCCATCGTTTTCGGCGGACCAACGCTGTGCGGTGCTGTGGCAATGACCAAGCAGTGGTCTGACGAGCCTAGAGGTGCAAGCACCGACACTCTATACCCTGCAGGACGACTCGTCAACAATAAGTCCAACAAGGAGGGCGCGTGACCTACGATATCTGGCATCCTGGTGGACTGGTCTACCAGTTGCGTCAGGTCTTGCGTCAGAGCGAAGGCATGAGCGACTCTACCAGCGTGATCAGTTTTGGAGGAGCCCAACCATGTTTCATTCACCAAAACCTCGTCGTTTGGGAATCGCTCCTGCGCGACATCAGTCATTCGGCCGAGGTGGTCAAAAAGGCTGCTTGTATTAGCATCTCCTGTGTGTGACCGATAGAGGCACGCAAAGACATGGCAACGGAAGCCGAATTCAATGCGCACCCAAAGGATGGGAAAAGAGGGGTCTACAAACAGTGCAGACGACGACAACAAATGTCAGCCCTCACGTACAGACATACTCCGGCTTTCGCGCGAAATTGCTCCTCAAGCTGATAGCCAGGGTACCTTAAATAAGACGTGTCGCTCTCTTCCCTTCAGTGTCGTAAAAGGCGACTAACGGACTAAATTCTGCACATACATCCAACAGCATAGAGCGGCGATGGGATCATCAAAATAATACTACCAACCCCTCTCTTTTCTTGTGTGTAGTAAAAGCGACTAACGGGCTAAAGGCTCACCACCTAAGCACATGTGCAGACTGTACAGTAGTTTCTTGCTGAAGCGTGGACTGTATGGGCGTGGCGTGTGTTGTCCATAGATTCAAATGATTACTAATTTTACCATAAACTTTAACTAAATATCTCAAAAAAGTTGTAGATTTATGTAAAATATAACTCACTAATTTTTTAGCTAATTCATGTTTTTATTTTTAGTTACTTACCATTCATAATGAAAAGCACAGTGTTTACCTCGGGTGAAAGACTTATTTTCTCCCTCGAACTATTGCGGCCCTCGCCACGCTCGGGCGCCAAACCCCGTCTCGGAAGTAAATAAACTACTTTCACCCCTAGGGTAACAAACAACGACTATATACATTTTGTTACAATAAAAATAAAGTACATAGCATAAAAAAAGTATTTAAAAACGTACCTATTTTTTGTTGCTCTTTGCGAAATTTGACAAATATTTGTCTTTTACGTAAATAGAGTATTTTAGCCTTACAGCATTAATGCTCTAAGATTTTAGCGTACTTTATGGGTGTCGCAGCGTAGATTATAAAGTACGCCTACATGAAAAAGAGGACAATACTCTATTTTAAAGTGCGAGTGGCAACCCTACAGGTCTGCCTCATACAAAGTACGTATTTTTAACGCGATCCGTATTGATGGTGTAGGGTGTGCTGTGATCCAGCCCAAGATCCATCAATAAATAGCACGTATTTATCACAATATTTATTGACGTGTAGCGTTCGCCATAGGAACCAGTTCTATTTTTTGGACAGGACAGTAGCGCGTAACCCCTCCCGCTTCGTCTCACGCCCCCCGCCAACTTAACTTGCCGCCGTGTGGACGGCACAAGTAAGTAAGTTCATAAGTTGACACACAAGAAAGAAGAATCGCATTCTGTCTGCCTGCCGCCCGTGCAGTGCTTTTTATAATCACGCTTGTATCAAGCAGGGCCAGCCATATTTTACGTACCTAATCACTTACTTTTAGTGAGCTGGAACACATAAAAACATTTCTTGATATCTCGGGCATTGTGGAAGTACATACTTTTAATAATAATACGAGTTTATCGACATTATGACAACACTATCAATCAGCTGATTGGAGTAATGAACTCTGTCTAGTGTTACTTCCTCCTTTGCCTCTGCTGTGGCCCTAGTATTTTTCTGCCTATTGTGCCGACTCTACCCGCTTTCAACTATTTATTTTTGATAAAGTTTAAAAGGGTTCCGTATTGTTATTTTTTTCACTAAGAACATAAGTTACGACTACCTACTTTTATTAGTTAGAAAAGAAAATTGAGACGTTCATTTAGTCAATTATTCTGTGTTCCTATCACCAGGTCAGGTCATACGAAACGCACTGAGAAATGTCTTACTTCGCATAGCATTTCTACTTTGCTTAGACCGCGATTTTCTAAGCGACACATAGACGCTGTGATTGCTGTCTCTTTCCGATTCTATGAATATGAAAGAAGCAGAGTCAATTCTCAGCGCTGCGGCAGCCGCTACTACTAAGGCTTTAACTTAGAGAATCGCACTGCTGAACAATAACTAAAGCAGTATTGTTCTGAGGCTTAGACAAGTAAATGTTTGTGAATACGGGTTTCATTGTAACTTTTATGTCGGCTCTAAAAAAACAGAAAATAATAATGTTAATAATTTGAACAGTGATAAAAAAATGACTTAACTAATTTAAAAATATTGCTAGTTTTCGTAACTCAAAGTCTAATTTACGAGCCCTAAAAAGTATGGGCGGTATTAACTTATTGGCAGTATTGGTACTAGGAGCCACTCCTGGTATGGGCGGAGTCACAAGAAAGACTGCGCGTGCGTCTTTCTTCTTAATGGGTTCTGTAGCTCATTTTATTTTTCTAACCGCTTTGGTTGACCCGCTAAAAAGTCATAAGCATTCCTGAAATCCTAACTGTAATGTGTGATACAACATAGTTAAACTTTACTAACTAACTAGGTTTAACGTGGTTGTATCAAACAAAGTTTCAATACTTAACACATTCGTTTTTGTTTACAACAATAATGTTAATAAGAATAACATTTTTAAACATCTGTGACATGTACTAAATAAAACTTGGAATGGAAGATTTTATCACTAATTGACCAAATTAATGGCAACAAACCTAAAAATAATACGCAGCGCTTAAGCCAGTTTACACTTTGGTAGTATTTTGTGATGAATTGATGAATTGATGAATAACTTAACTAATTTAAAAATATTGCTAGTTTTCTTAACTGTAGTTAGTTTTAGGAACAAGCCCGGAAAATACTTAAAAAAAAAACAATGTCCAAGAAAACACTAATTTTGATTTAATTATTCTTTAAATGTAATTAATGAAATAACAATCAGCACTTAACTTAAAACAACCATGTTACTAACAATTTGATGCTAAAAAGATTGCACGCTCACACTAATTAAATCACCTTAAAAAGCACTACCCACATTAAAAATACAAAAGACACACAACGCAATAAAACTAAAAGATGGCTACGATACCCGATAGCCACTCGGGCAGAGATCCGTCCGCGCTGAGTTCCAGAGAGAAAGTGAGCTCTCTGGTTTGTGTGGACGTTATTTATAATGGCTAGCCGTAGTGGGGATGGTATTGGGAAGTTTTTCCTTATACGGCCTCTCCTGACGATGTGTCGTCCTCGACACAATTTCCACCAGTAGTGTCGCTGGGACCAGGCTCCATGTCTTCATGTCTTCGAGTGATGCCGCTGGGATCAGGCTCCTTGGCCTCGTCCAACAAAGGCATAGAAGGTGCAACCCCTGAGATAGATGGTGTCGTCGTGGTATTCCCGCTGAGATCAGGCTCCACCTCCTCGTTCAGCAAAGGCATGGATGGTGCAGCTGCTGAGCCAGATGTGGGCGGTGCAGCATTAAGATCATCTTCGTTTTCATCTGTAAATAACATTTTATTCAACGAATTATAAACGAGTCATCAATTTGACTATGAGTATCATTCATCCTTTCACATCAATATTCTTTTTTACGATCATCATTTATTTTATTTATGCTTCTACTTTTAGACTCATCATACGGAATAATCTCGCATTCATCATTCTAAAAGTAAGGCAGAGACGTCTCTTAAAAGCAGCAAACCAAGCCTAGGACTTTCTGGAGCTAGCTTGGCGTCTCTTCTCACAGCGAAGTCGCTGACCACGCTGACCACTGCTGGCACCTCGGTCCGACGAACAGACTAGTGCACGCCTGCACGAACAGGATAGTGCACGCCGCACAAACATATTAGTGCACGCCTGCACGTCTTCTGTACACAAACACACAGGCCAACCACTTTGGTTAGTCTATGCAGCAACTTGGGGCCCACCAAGTGCTATCGGCGACGAACGCCAGGGTGTAGCGACGGACGCTTGGGTTGCATAGCTTCCCCACCCCACACAACACGACAGGCGACACACGCCATCGTGTTCGACTTACTCTCGAAGAAAGCAGCACATGTTTCAGGACACCACTCGCCCCGCCACGGCACCATATGTTGAGCCGCAGCTTGCGTCGTCTTGCCGTAGCCGCCGCTGAGCAGACGAAGCGCGTAGCGTCCACTAGGTAATGCCTTTATCACCTTATACGGACCACGCATGCCTGGGTCGAGTTTGCCTGTCGACTGAGAAAACTTGACAACAAAAACACAGTCATTCACATTGAATTGACGCGGCATGCGTCTTTGCCGGTTAACACGCTCATCTTGCCTACTCTGATTGTCCTTCAGCAGTTGGCGTGTTCGACTTCTGGTTATCTCTCGTACGGCCTCTCGATTTGGTGTTGAACCTTCAACAGCTATGTCTCGCACCAACGCACGTATGACAGGAGTAGTCCCATCAGTTCCAATGAGCAGATTGAGCGGAGAAGCTTGTGTGGTCTTCTGTTTAGTGATGTTTAACACCAACTGTAGTTTCCACAACGTGTCAGACCAGGACAGGTTTTTATGATTCACCTGGATTCGCAGCATGTTAAGAACCGTTCTGACGTACCTTTCGACTTGCCCGTTAGCATGGTGCATCTCCGGTGTAATATAATGAAGATTACAGCCCAGTTCAGTTATCCAAGACACGAATTCGTTGGATTCAAACATGCGACCCTTATCAGTTACCATCAGTTTAGGGACCCCAAACAAAGAAATGGCTTGGACGACGACTCGCTTAAGCTCTACGGCATCTTGCCGGCATATAGGGTACAACAGGATGTATTTAGAAAAGGAGTCCACTATAAGGAGCACAAATTTGTATCCTTCGGATACAGGCAGGGGACCTAGAGCATCGACGTGTACCGTATGAAATGGGACATCGGGCTTCTCCCACGAAGTGATGTTTTGCAAAGGTGCACGCGGTACTCGTTTATGGGAGATACATATCAAGCAGTGAGAAATATATTTGCAGACAAACTGCTTAAGCCCTGGGAACCAGAAATGCCTTAAAATAAGGTCTAAAGTTTTTTCGGCGCCTATGTGTTCGTGTTCATCGTGGAACGCTCTAAGAAGACTGAGGCGATGGCCTTTCGGCACGAAACAAAGGAGGCGTGGTTGCTCGCCTACCGGTGTGTACTTGTAGTATAAGAGGTCATTCTGTACTGAATATCGGACAGGATCCAGCTTACCTTCATTAAGGTTCTGAATAAGGTCTAAAGTTTCGTTATCGGCTGCCTGAGCTATTTGAGCCCAGTTGCGAGGCCGTGTGATCTGATTCACCGGAATAGGATTACGACTTAGATAGTCTGCATGTGGCATCATTACACCTTTCCGATATTCAATAGAGAAATGAAAGTCCTGCAGATATATCCACCAGCGAGCAACCCTGGGGAGTAAGTCCTTTTTTCGTTCTGTCGACTTCAGGGCATTGCAGTCAGTTACCACTGTAAACTTTAACCCGACAAGATAATGACGAAAATTTTGAAGTGCCTTAACGACAGCCAAGGTCTCCAGTTCATAGGAGTGATACTTGCTTTCAGCTCCCTGGGTGACTTTGCTAAAGTAGGCTATTACATGTTTTCTACCGTCCTGGTGCGCCTGAAGGAGGACTGCCCCATACCCTGCACTACTAGCGTCTGTGTGGACCTCAGTGGTGAGACTTGGATCAAAGATGGCTAAAACTGGTTCGCTCGTTAGTTGTTTTATTAAATTTTGCCGAACTGTCTCGCATTGGTGTGTCCAATTGAAGCTTACAGTTTTACGGGTCAAATGAGCAATGGGGGCAGTTAAGGTAGCATAGTCTTTTATATAACGGCGGAAAAAACCAGCAAGTCCGAGAAGCTGTCGGACTTGCTTCACGTTTTCAGGAGGAACGGTGTTAGCCAAGGCTTCAACCTTTCGAGGGCTCGGCCTAACCTGACCTTGACTCACTACTCTGCCCAAGTACTCTACTTCAGTCACCAAGAAGGAACATTTTCTAAGATTAATAGAGAAACCTGCTTGAGTAAGGATGCCTAAGACTTTACGGAGCAACTCGGTGCCCTCACTAATGGTATTACTCATCAGCAACACATCGTCAACATACACCAGGACATTACCCCCATTTATGGGCTCTCGTAAGGTATCGTTTATAATTCGTTGATACACGATCCGTGAGTTAGCTAATCCGTAAGGCATTTTGATGTACTCGAAATGCTCTTCCGGTGTCACAAAGCCGGTAAGGTGGATACTACTCTCTTTAAGGGGAATCTGGTGGAAGCCTGTAGCCATGTCAAGGCTAGAGAAGAACTTGTAGTTACCCAACCTGTCGATGTGGTCGTCAATCAAAGGTAAAGGGTAGCGATCCTTCACGGTAATACGGTTTAGTTCCCTAAAATCTACACAGAGCCTATCGGAACCATCGTGTTTCTTTACCAATATAATTGGACTGGCGTACTCAGAGTTTGAACGCCTAATCACTCCCTTATCCAAAAGATCCTTAGTGATCTCCCTAACCTTAAGTTTTTCCTGGTAGGAAAGCTTGTACGGTCGGTATACCACTGTTACAGGACTAGTGAGCTTAATCTCCATCATACCAGTCTTAACAGTTGTCGCCACGGTACCAGATATCAGAAATTTTGAATAATCATTTATGACGGACATAAGGCTATCTAAATCTTTGCCTTGAAGAGGCGTGTTCACCGGAAGCTTATCTTCCGATTGGATAGCGTTAACATAGTTGCCGTTGTCAATGCGCGTAATATACTGCCTATCCTTAGTTCTCACATAAGTGATTCCGTCACGATTAAGAACGTCCGTACCTATAATTATTGGTGTATTCATAAATGCTGACGGGACAACCACAAGATCAGTCTCGATAGCAATATCGCTAAACTCTACAGTGACAGTTACATAAGAAGTAGTTATTATTTCTTTGTCACTGATGCCTTTCAAAACGCAACGTCTAAATTTTGGTTGGCAAGAAATATGCTTTAAGACATCCGAAGAAATCAGGGACACATCGAGAGCACCACTATCAATGAGCACGTCCACTGGTATACCGTCTACGACTGCTGTAGTGACATCGTTACTTTTTTTGTGATCCATTTGATGAGAGCTAAGGTTTACATTACGTGGATTGCGAGACTCCGATCGTGCTTTCGCAAAGCAGGTTGCCTCGGTGTGTCCTTGCTTCTTACAGAACGTGCATGCGTTACTGACACCTGTCTGGTTTGTAGTAGTAGTGTTTGATTTTGCGCGCTTACAGTCTTTACTAACATGACCTCGCAGGCCACAATTAAAACATTTAGGGCCAAAACGAACGTTTGAACCATGAGGAACCGGTTTTTTGGAACTGAAAGGCTTATCGGTTTTGACTTTATTTGGTTTTGTGTAAATTGATAAAAAGGAGACAATGGTATCCGGCGTTAGTTCCGCATTGGCAGCAGCCGCACGAACTTGAGGACTATCGATTCCTCGGATGACGATAAGCGTCCTTAACTCATCACTAAGTCCCTGCACTACTCTAAGTCGTAATAAAGTCCGACGCGCGTATTCTGCGTACGTTAGATATTTGTCTGAAGTCGCATTCATCGCATCAAACAAAATGTTTGCGTAGTCTAGTTTGTTTGGGCAAAGGGGTTTAAATTCCTTTTTAAAACTAGACCATGTCCTGTCATTTGTCACCCATTCACCCAACCAAACCTTAGCGTCACCCCTAAGGCAAGAAGCCACGCGAGATAAGCACTCGTGGTCACTCCAACCATTCGCATCTCTGGCGCGATCCACTTCCTCGCACCAAGCTTCAATGTTATTAATAGACGGGTCAAAATTAGACACGTAATAATGTTGAGACCTCGTCGGTTGTAACGTTTTTATGGCTTGCATCAGAGCGTGCGCGAGAGTGGATGCCTCGGAGGGTGGAGCTGTGGATTCCGTGGAGCGACCGGCGCGACAGTTACCCGAGTGCATAGGACTTGGTGTCCTAGTTACTGGCATACGCCTACCATGCGAGCGGCGCACTCGATTACGTGAGACGCAGCGCGAGCGGGATTGAGATTTACGAACATTACTCCGAGAACGCTCTCGCGACCGAAAGCGAGAAATACTACGCGAGCGATTTTCGACCTCGCGACGCAAACGGCGTCGTCGCCTATCACTCGAGCCGGACGGATCACGGCCACGAGAACGACTACGAAGATCACGCCGTTGCTGGCCACTCGAAGCACGTCGCGTGTCACCTCGACTATGACTACGAGATTTGCACCGTGAATCGCGATTATGGCACTTCTTAGACCTATATCTGTCGGTTCTGTCACGCGACCTACTCCGAGAGATTTGCCGTTGCGGGCTGTGTGACCTTGATCTAACCATATTTACTTGGTTCACAAAGAATCAAACAATTCAAAGGTGATAACAGGTGAGTATGCAATCTCAATTTTACAACAAATCAAAACTAATCACACGTAAACCACAGTGTCCTTTATCCCACTTCTGATTTTAGGAACAAGCCCGGAAAATACTTAAAAAAAAAACAATGTCCAAGAAAACACTAATTTTGATTTAATTATTCTTTAAATGTAATTAATGAAATAACAATCAGCACTTAACTTAAAACAACCATGTTACTAACAATTTGATGCTAAAAAGATTGCACGCTCACACTAATTAAATCACCTTAAAAAGCACTACTACCCACATTAAAAATACAAAAGACACAACGCAATAAAACTAAAAGATGGCTACGATACCCGATAGCCACTCGGGCAGAGATCCGTCCGCGCTGAGTTCCAGAGAGAAAGTGAGCTCTCTGGTTTGTGTGGACGTTATTTATAATGGCTAGCCGTAGTGGGGATGGTATTGGGAAGTTTTTCCTTATATTAGTCTAAATTCCGAACCCTAAAAACTACTAGGGTTATGGGCAGTATTAACTTCTAGAACCCCAAGCGGTCGCATGAGACCGCAGTTGTCAGTGCGCGCATTTACGTGCCTATGTGGGAGCGGGCGAACTACATTTTCCGAATTCTAAGTACCAGGAGTAGGCGGCACACCCCACCATAGCAACGCCCAACGGTACGGTAGGTTTGTTTGCATGTTTGCCAACAATTTTTTCGCAGTTGTTTGTGAAAGCTTGCAGAGTGCATACCTACTTTTAGTTATTTTTTTACTGTTTGGTTTCGATTCGACTACCTATTAAATTAATATGGCATTTCTAAGTAATCAGGAGTATTACGAAATTATTATTTGTGTCGGAGCAGCTAATGGCAGTCTCCGTGGTGCTCGTGAACTGTACCGCGAGAGATTCATCGACGGCAGACCAGAAGCTGAGAAGCGACGCTTGCTATCGGCGGATTACTTTCGACGAATGGTTTTGCGTCTCCAGCAGACTGGATCCTTTCGTGGGACGAGTCCGTCTTTTAATGTTTTAAACAGTTTTTAGCTTGACAATTTTTTTTATCGACTGACCGTGAGTGAGTGAATTTCTTCAATGAATATTGATCCTTAGAACCTAACAATAAAGTTCAAAATCGATTGTACCGGCCGGTCGAGAACTGACGAGCCAGAGTGACGCCAGTGGTGGGGAAATCTTGTTGGCGTAAAACCATTTGGAGTGACGCTACAGTTTTACGCCAGGACTGACGCGCAAAACTGATTGTACGATTATCTATTCTTTTTTTTTTATTGGCAATGGGTAAGCGCTTGGCCTTCATCTCACCTGATGGTGAGTGACGATAAGGCCGAAGGTGGAAGCGCGCTTCACCCGGATTCCTCAACCACTGAGGAACTGGCTATCTTATCTCAAACTGCCGGAACACAATAATGCTATAAACATTGTTGTTATGGCGACAGACTTAGATAAGATGGTGGTAGCTAGCCAGGCGGACTTAACAGCCCTATCACCAACCAAACCGAGCACACAAAGATGTACCCTCCGCTGGGAATCGAACCCGGGACCTCTGGGTCTGAAACCGGTAGCTTAGCCACTAGACCACAGAGGCGGTTAAAAATTATTCTTCTGTGACGACTACACCTCAAAGTGCTTCGCTTTAGTTGTATTGAGTTATTTCAAAAATAAGTCATTTTAATCTAAGACCTATGTAGATACCTACCTACTCGTAGGTAAGCGTACCTATCTACTTTAGAGTAGAAACAATGTGACTGTAAAATGAAAATATTTTTATTACTTTGATAATGATTACTTAGGTAGGTAGGTACCTACTTATTACAAATTATTAAATCACGAAAGTAAAATAGATGCCTACTTACCTGTCTTTGTTTAACAAATCCAACAAAATGCCGCCAAGCGACTGCCGACAAACAACCCAGGCGGGTTGTTTGTGTCAAATGTGCCGCCATGGTCAAAGGTTTTGATTTTCGCCGCCCGCCGCCGTCACAGTAAAACCTCTTGTTTGTAAAACTGTGCGCCTGGTAGGGGGCGGAGGCGTGGCTGACTAGGGCACGCAGTTTTATAAACAGTAGTTGCACTGTTGGCAGTATAATAATATCATACAGAGTTCATGACCCTGCTAGTGACGGCTTTAGCTTGTTCTGATTTTAAATTAACGACAGATTAACTTTGTTTGTAAATGCAAATACAAATTAAATTGAGCTTATCTTACTAGGGTATATAAAGAAAGGGTCTATACTAGGGTTAATTTGAAACCCTGGATTAAAGCTGGCCCCGCTTGATACACGCTGTAGATTTAACTGTGTGTAGTTCCGATACTAGTATCGGAATTCAGATACTAAGATCCAGTATCGGAAATCAGTATCGATACTGAAAACTTTCCGATACTACATGCCCTGTTGGATATGACATGTGGTACACACCCCTCCTTTCTTGTGAGCCTGATGCAGCATTAAATATTGGTGTTATCATCATTAACCATGCTTTTTGAAGATATCCAGAATTTCCTAAGAAATTAGAACAATATACCTACTTACTCATAGAAAATTGTTATAGATAAAAAGTAAGTAGGTAAGTACCTATCTATTATACAAAATTGCTTGATATTGTTTTTACCAAATAACCACGTTTGTTCACCATTCTGAGGAAGTCCATCCACCAAATTATGAGGTAACATTTAAGATTTTTGTATTGACGTCTCAAATCTGCAAAACCACATAAAATAGTTTTATCTTTATGTCAATACTCTTTATTCTAGCAATTTTAACAAAACTGACATTTCCTGGTAAATTCCAATGTAATAATAGGCATAATACTTACCTTTATTATGTAAGTAATAATTTATTTATGAAAACTTACCGTTTGAACATAAGGACTGATATCTTTTCCTATTATGAAAGATGCTTGTCTGTATAAGATTTATCAGCTTTAAGGGTAGGTACAGTCAATAGGTACACCTTACTACACTTAGAGCGTTGGTTTAATGCTCTAAGCTACTACACCTGGCAAATTAAATCTTCCTTGGAATTTGTAAAACAAATAGGCAATCTAAGTTATAAATTGATAAATGGACATTATGGATAGGTTAAATTTAATATTTTTACAGAAAGTCCCTAACTGTTGTCTTATTCTTGACCTTTCTTGTCATGATTAAAGGTACTTAGGTGGATTTATTTGGCCAAAATGTTTGTATTGTTGAGAGCCTCCACAAATTGTCAAGCAGCGACTTGCTTTTCGTTGCGGAAAATGTTGCATGACACACAATTATTTGGTCACTCACGTCGCAACAACGATATTATCACGCAATTCCCGGCAGAACTTAGTTAGATATTTGAAAGTTCGTAAACGAAAACTCCAAGAACTATTCACAAGTACAACAAACTCGGGAATTCGTTAATTGGCTCTAAGCAACGTCGGGAAACATTTCTTCCTTAGCGCCTGAGCACCATTCTTTGATTATTGCAGTCCACAATAGCCCTAAAAAGAGCATTATAAACAATGATATTATAAACAAAACCTTCAACACAACACAACTCTTCGTTCATCAGCTGATTAAACAATTGCCATTTTGCGTGATGACTGACTATAAGCGTTAATTTTTATCTTCAAGGTTTGAATGATCGCTAGATTAGCGATTCTAGCGTAAATTTTACGTAGGTAACTTTTGCTTATGTCAATCCTATACATTCTGTTTATCGTAGCGTTGATTTCGTAGCGTTTAATTTGTTTGCCAATTGACTAGGCCCTCTGAGATATAACACTAATTATGATTATCCCGCTGGAGTCACGGTGTAAATACATAAACATGGTTTTTCCACAGGAATGGAGCAAGTAGCGAGTTTATGACTATAACCAAGATTTTGTTGATGTAAAAATCTAACCAGTTCCTACTTTTCAGTTTCCTAGATACTTACAGTATTTTAGGAGAAATTAAAGTTAATAACTTTTTCATACTAAAAGTACGCGTACCTTTAAGCCGACTAAATTAAGTTAATTCCTTATAATGGCGGCGATTTTTATTGTTTAAGGGCCGATTCCGATAAGATGTGTTTGGACATTATGTTCAAATATTGGTAGGTAGGTAGGTACACCCTAATATCACCATATTATACCTAATAGAATGTATGAATAACTATATGAATAGTTATAATTAACTATTCATATCAATACCTATACTAATGTAGATAGATTTTATCCTTTTATGATTTACCTACTATCTAATCTAAGTATTGTAAAACAAAATGATCAAAATTTAGCAAAGTATTTATTTTTATTGTAATTATAGAAAAAAAACACAGTTTGCAGTCATAGGTAAGTACATAAAGTACTTTTTTACATTGATCGGTTCACGTCGTATAACGTCACACGTGTACAAAAAAACCAACGAGCATTTTGGTGTAACGTATCATCGAGCAAAGGCACGAGCACGGGTAACAGGGAGACATTAATTATTTATGAAACCGCTAAAAGTTTGTCTTTGTAACTATATGTTCATTTGCCACCATCTTCTCTATTTTTGTTTTTTTTTCGACATTTCAACCATGAGTGTACATAAGGTAAAAAGAAGTGTGACAGGCTCACTCGCCGTGAGCCTTACGTCGAACACAGCGTCGAGCATACGCAAGAACGTGAACACTACATGAAAAAGTTACATGGAAACTGAGCATTTGCCAGTATTGTACCATTCGTAAGAACGTAGTCTATACTCACCTTAATAATACAAATCTGTGACGAACTGTGTTTCTGTGATTATAGATAATATTATGTTATGAGACTGTCGACAGAACGAGACTATTTTTTTATTTTGTACAAGTGTGACGTTAATACTGTGTGAACCGATCAATGTAAAAAGTACATTGAGAAAGAGAAAGATTGCAAACTGTGTTTTTTTTCTTTAATTACAATAAAAATAAATACATTAATCTATAAACGCAGCTTGTAACTTCTCAACCCGACTTATTTTTAAACCTTATGATACATACACACACTCATCGCCGCCTTTACCTTAGCTTAACCTATTAATCTAATTCTTAAAACTAGCCAACCTACTTTATCTACAATCTAATGTTTGTGTCTTGATGTTTTGTAGAGTGCGTAGTGTTTGTATGATAATGGGACCCCAACGCAACTTAATTCTATTAGTGATAAATTTCAGTCAAGCAATGTAATATTATAATAAATACTATTTTGGCCAGATCATCTAGTGAACCCTCCGTTGTTAACCGCATTTAAGTAACTCAAGTTCTTTTCGTGAAAGTTCAGTAATTGGCCCCTGTGTTAAATTATTTTCTCCTGACCCAATTACCTATCTGTCAATAACCAATATCCTAGATATGTGTGGCTTATCAATGACTCCGTCCGAACTGTGACCTAAATCCCTCACAGCTGCAGGAAAGGAATGTTAGCCACTCAAAGATAATCAGATGATAGCTTAGCTTGCAGGTATTATTATTTATTAACAATAGCATTATACATAAAAGTCTTGTGGCAATTTATGAGCCACAACCGCCGCTCCATAGCGTGCTATACATCACATTGTTTAATTATAGCCCCGGCCTGTTGACTTTAATTTACTATTTATAGAGAGTCTACATAACTTTTCAACCCAATTTCAACATACATTATGAAACTTTGTGTTAGCATTTACATTCTTATTATTCCACACAAAATCAATAGAGTTGATCTCAAGGCTTGCTATCATCCAAATATCCCTCTCACATCAAGAACTTAATTATTCAATGCAATAACTTATGTCTTATGATATCACCCATCGAACAGAGGTGGGAAGCCAGCATTCAACAGAACCCACTTATTTCTCTGATTATTGTGTCTATTATAAAGATATTACAATGTAACATTATTAACTGACTGTCTTTATTGCCTTATCAGAATATATAAATGGTGAATAATTTATTCAAAACCCACCTTCAGGCAGTGGACTAAAATAGAATGCTATTAATAAAGGTAAAATTACTTTTATTTACTCTTAGTATTTATTATACAGATCTTATAAATCACCAATATAACTAGATTGTATTGGCTGCCCTGGCAGACCATCACATCTTAAGTTTATTAAACATGCCTAATTCACTCTACATCCTTAACTTTTAGGAAGTGAACTTAAGTTAATTATTTTTCCATTAACTTCTACCCCTGTCTCTCAGACTGGGCGATCATTTAATAGCCTACTTAATCATAGTTAGTATATTTTTAGTAGGCAGCAAATCAGGTAATTATCCCTGTTAATAATTAAATCAATTATATTTAGAAGCCATCCCAAGCAGGCCGTACTATCAGTCTAATTGGTTTAGGTTGTTCCCGTCAAATACTTCTATGTTTCACATTATTAGAAGTAAGTACACAACCTATAAGGTCTTTGACCATTAAAGTGAATTCAAATGGTATAAAGCAGACTGTACTATTAGGCTAATTAGTAGGTTGTTATCAATCAATTATTTCTATCTTTCACAATATTAGAAGTAAGTACATAACTTATAAGGTCTTTGACCATTAAAGTGAATTCAAATGGTATAAAGTAGACTGTACTATTAGGCTAATTAGTAGGTTGTTATCAATCAATTATTTCTATGTTTCATAATATTAGGAGCTCATAGCTTGTAAGGTCTTTGACCATTAAGGTGAATTCGCAGCTTCAACGAATTAACCTAGGTTCCAAACTGGTTTTAGTTGTTTAGTATCAGCTTATATTTTACCAATAGGTATCGGGATGTCTATTCATAATACTTTGGAGAGTAGCAATATTAAGGCCGCATCGCACCTCTGGGAAAGCTAAAAATGCCTGTTTGGTCATTTCAGTATTAGAAATCAAACATCACAGTACAGGTATGCTTACTTGCTATAACCTTTTAGTATTTTCTTGTAATAGAAAACCAGTCTAGACTCTTAGGTACTCTAAAGTAATGATGGTTCAATATTACCACACTTCTGCTAATTATTTAAAATGAATAGTTAATTGGTAACAACTTTTAGGAAAACAATTAAAATCCTATTGGCCTACGGTAACAGATTACATGCCTAGATAGGTCCTTTCAGCGCTCCTAGCCCACGTCACTTCATCGTAATTTCTATTTAGGCACCATAACTTAATTATCCCTACCTTATTAGTCGGAATTAATCCAGCTTGGCTTCGCGGCCTACGTACCTAGTTTATGTACGCACAGCGTGCACACACCGTGCTGTCCCCCACTACCTAATAACATATATAGAAACGCCTACCTATAGATTCCTACAGCCTACCTCACTTGAAATACCTATATTTTGTCGAACCAACAGTCCCTACTTGTATACCTTTGCAATCCAGGCCCAAGCCACATTTAACTTAATTTCGTGGTGAGTTGTGTGAGTCGCATTGCCCCTGAAAGCAATTGACCCCTAAGCGAACTATCCGTCAGGCCAGTAAACCCAGTGTGTCCACCTAACACTACACCGTATGTACGAAGATAGGCTCGAAATTGGATTTGGTTATACGTGCCTATCTCCAGCTAATTGGTGTATGATCCATCTTCGACTTTCACTAGGGAGACAACTGTCTCTCCCCCGTCACTCTCTCGAATATAGTGTACTATTTAGCTTTGTAATAGATAACGCCGACCTTATTAAATACAGTCAAAGGTCATCCTGACCGAGGTCAGCCAAAATCATATTAGTTTTCGTTGCCACCGTGATGCGTTTCCGCTAATATGACCCAGAATACTGCAATCTGTTAACAATTCGAGTTGCGATAACAATAATTTTACTTTAATAATCACTTTCTATTTCACAATCAATTTTAGTTAATATCGCAGCTCGAATATCACTTAGCGCGCTAAAATGGCTCGGACGCTCGTTTTCACGTAAGAGATCGTTATCACCCGGCGACCTTGAATCGAATGCCCCGTCTTTCCTACCATGACGCCAACATCTTCCAAAACCGCGCCACTTCGCCCGACATTCGCCCGCACAAATCCATTTCCCTACCCTTCAGCCAACCGCTAGCCGTCTCGCCCAAGCGCCTCGACTTCACGTGTCTTATCTTCTGTTACATGCAAACTTCGTGTCGCTCCACGTGGAGACAACATCTCCCCTCTCTTTCCATCCCCTTCTCAACCTCTCGCTCGCTCACCGCCGCCGTCCTCCTCGTAAATTCTAAAGTTTTTCCATAATCCAACCAAATCTCTTTAGATAGCCAATATTACATGTTTGAACATCCAGATGTAGCCTTCCATCAACAATTCCCTCTCAATAAACACCCACTCAAGCCAACAATCCCGTATTTAGTAAAATTATAAAAAGTTCCGTATTCAGACCATAGGTGGCGCCTGCCTGTCGCAAGGGACACATTAGCCAACCCCATCACTCTAATCCATTGCCAACCTTACAATTCTACGCGAACCAGGGACTAAAATATCAATAAAAAAATATATCGATATTAAAATTTATCGGTTAAAAATATTGATTTTTCTATTATCGATAATTATATCGAAAAAATATCGATAATTAATTATCGATAAGGCTTTGTCGCGTCATGCATTGTTGCCAAATTTACGTTTTGATATTGTTTGGTGGCTAGGCTCGCGCGCCGCGCCGTTGCAGTTATTTATCGTTTATTTATTATTTATCGTATTGTTCTTTTTGCGCAATACCGTTTCGTAAAGGAAAGATTTGATTGTTTGTTTTTATTGAATAGGCTCCGAAACTACAAGACCGATTTAAAAAATTCTTTCACCGTTGGGAGGCTACACATCTCCGGGTGACATAGGCTATATTATATTTTCAACAAAATTAGGAATCCTTACTAAAACTCTAATAATTTTCTTACATTGCGTGCGCTACGAAAACTATTGATGATAGAACAAATGCGATGTAGGCGTCGTCACTGGGGTACGGGAGGGGAGTAATTTTGAAAATTCGTCACGGGGTACGGGGTCCACGCGAACGAAGTCGTCGGCGGTCTGCTACTAATGAAGTATATTAATGTTGTTTTATAATAAGTGATTGACATAAGTTAGAAAATGAATCCTTATAACCGAATAAAAGCTTTACCGGATAGTAAACCAGTTTCCACTAAAGCTGGTGCTAATTTTGATACAGAGGAAAATTGCTGTACCGTGTACTATCTGTGGGTTCCAGATAACGAAGAGTCACAGTCATTGATATCACCACCTAAGAAGCGTCAAAGCAATAAAATTTCAGTTTTAGAAGCCAACTCTGTAGTTTATTCTGATGATGATCTTGACATACCGGATAGTCAGCCATTGTTCACTGAAACTGAAAAGTGCCTTGTTTCGGATACATCAAATGGTAGGTCAAGGTCAGACGTATCATCACATCGCTGTACGTAGTGTAAAATGGCGAATCCTACAATCCGACGGCGACATGAATACCTGCACTACTGTTGGCTTTTCTTTTATATTTTGGCGGTGGATTCGCGCGAGTGTTGAGGCGAATGGCGAGGGCGGTCAGGCAAATATCATCCTTCCGAGCGTAGAGCGAATAGCACTTATGTCTACACGCGGAATGTCGCTATTCGCCTGATCGCCTCCCCGTTCGCTTCGCGCGAATGTGTAGACGCAGCAACTAAAGTATAATAAAGGTATACCTACCTACTAGTGATGTAAGGAATATTCGCATTCGCGAATATCATCTGTGATGGTTTGGTGGGGCGTGTCCTACGAAGGCGTGACAAAGCTCCATTTTTGTGAACAAGGGTTGAAAACACGAGCAACTAACTACTAAAGCGATATTTTAGAGAAGGTGGTTAAGCCACTAAGTAACACTGTGTTCGCTAGTAAACAATGGATATTTCAACAAGACTCAGCACCAGCGCACAAAGCGAAATCAACCCAGCGCTGGTTAGACGTGAATTTAACAAATTTCATCGCCTCTTAAGATTGGTACCCTGCAAGTCTTGATCTTAATCCTTTGGATTATTGCTTATAAGCCTGCCTCAACCTCATCGAAATATCGAGTCCAGATGTTTTCCGGTTGCCACTGTCTGTGTGTCTCTGCAACAACTTCTTGGCTCTCACGATTCTCTGTGGTACCCCACTCCATGTTTACATAGCTATGTGTTACATCGAAATGAATAGAATAAAACCTACTTAATATAATGATATCTAATAATAACAGTACTACCGTCATATTATTTATTTTAAAATACCCTCATTTAAGGTGGGACAGAACTTATGGCCAGACTAGGTATGTATGTACCTACGTTTTAGTTTCTTCATTTTTCAAACTTGCGCTCATTACGGTCATCAGAAAACCTAACCCTTAAAACCCCTCCGCACCACACCACCTCTTACGATAGCTCCTTTATCGTCCAAGCTGTTCGTCTCTGGAACTCGCTCCCCATTGCGATCAGGCGTGCGCAATCTGTTTTCACATTTTAAGGAGCTCGTGAAAATTTTTTACCTGTCCACTTAACCATATCCTGCTGCAAAGCTGCTGTTATTCACTACTTTCTACAAATGTGAAATCAATTTTTTTTGTCTGTTGAATTAATGAAAAATTTCATTTCAATGAAGTGAAATGTATTTGAATAATATTAAATATTGTAATACCATGAGAAATATTTTGGTTGAGTGACATTTTCTTCTTAATTCCGAAGTTGTATCTATTTAAGTAAAAATAGAGCCATTGATAAATGACGCCAAATTTTAAAGTGAATATTCGCATTCGCAAAAATGCTTAAGAGAGGGGGGGGGGGGGTCCTGCGCAAAGCTGTGAAAATTTACGTATTTTTAAGTCACTTGTAGGTACTATGCGCTGAATTAGTTAAAGACGTTAAAATAACTTATATATACGTAAGTTGGCCTGATCATTGCACAAGGTCGTGGCCTTGTTAAAATTTGAAACCAATTCTTTAAACATTATCAAACAATACATAAATCCGATGACTACTAAAAACATTTTTATAGACAACTTTCTTAATTTTTCGCATGAAACAATAATAATTATTGATTTTATATTGATTGTATTTGTATTGATATTCCGCAGGAAAGTAAATTTTAATTTTGAACACAAGCGCGTGATGGTTTTGCACATTTCGCAGAATAAAAACATTACTCTAACTAATTTACTAGGTCTGAAACATCAAAGCAGAATTGTTCTTATTATAAATTTCAATAACATTGATTTTGCTTTGAAGTTCATTAAGAGACTTATGTCAGTTTTTGCGATCGCGCGGCACCCCCTTAAAAATCGATATTCGTAACATCATTAATACCTACATACCTAAGTACTTAAGTTTTCGTGTAGTAGGTAATGTAGGTAGGTACTTTCTATTGATTTTCTATAAACTAATTAAACGAAACATGACATCAGGTGACGGAAACTTGCCCATAATGAAGTGTAAAACACAGTTCTTTTATTTTTGTAGGCAAGTTTTCAACAGTTTAAAACGTTTTATTTGGGTTTTAACGGCAACATTTTATTTTAAACGTTTTAAATCCGTTGTTTTACATTTATCTATACACTCCACATACTACATACCTAACTACACTCGGCGTCAAAAAAATCGCACCTCTTAGAAAATCACTTTCAAATGTCATTTACTCTTGATATGCACATGCAGTCGCATTAATTATGATTTTATTTACAAGGTTACTTAATTAACTTAATAAAAAACATTACTTTTCATTATCAAATAAAACCTAATGCAACAAATAAAGTGTCACAAAAATTCGATGCAAATTTTGCTACCCGTGAGAGTTGCTAGTTGCGCTTCCTTTGTGGGTATAAAACGGTCAACACGGGTTCAATGTGGGTCATTCGCTATTCAACCGTTGAAGAGGACACACGCACAGATTTTGATGGATACCACAGCTGATAAAGCCGCTCAAGTGGTTGCACTACTGCTATCAGGGGTGCGGCAGTGTGATGTCGCCCGGCAACTGAACCTGAGCCGTTATTCCGTTCGAAGAGTGTACCAGCGCTTCATAGAGACCGGTGGCTATATCCGCAGACACGGTTCGGGTAGACGTCGCTGCACTTCGGAAAGAGACGACCGGTTCGTTGTGTCGAACTCTTTGAGAAATCGTTTCTCCAACGCTGTTGAGTTGCAACAGCAGCTCCAGGCAGTTCGCAGACGCACCGTAAGCGTATCTACGGTTAGAAGAAGATTGAAGGAGAAGAAGATAGCGGCCCACAGAGCTGCTACGGGTCCAAAATTGACTGCAGCGCATCGGCGAGCCCGCTTGCAGTTTGCTCGTGACCACGTCGATTGGACCCTTGAGCAGTGGAGAGCTGTTCTCTTCTCAGACGAGACGCGAGTGTGTCTTTTCTGCAACGACCGACGGAGAAGAGTATACCGGAGGCAGGGTGAACGTTTCGCCCAAGCCTGCATCCAGGAGACGGTGGAATATGGTGGCGGATCCTGCATGTTCTGGGGCGGTATGTCTGCTGCCGGCAAAACCGACCTTGTCTGCGTCTCCCGGACTGGAGGTGCTCGCGGACAAGGGTCGCTGACTGCTCGCCGCTATGTCACTGAGGTCCTGGAAGTGCATGTGGTCCCCTTTGCCGAATCTTTTGGCGAGGGGTTCACATTAATGCACGACAACGCTCGCGCTCACACTGCAGGCATCGTGAGCGACTTCTTGCAGAGGTCCCAAATCTCTGTGATGCAGTGGCCAGCGCGAAGTCCGGATCTGAATCCTATAGAGCACCTCTGGGACCATCTTAAACGTAAGGTTCGATCTCGGGATCCAGCTCCTTCGACTCTACAGGAGCTCCAAGACGCGGTGATTGAAGAATGGGGGCTTATCCCTCAAGAAGAGCTCCTGAAGTTGGTGAGGTCCATGAGGGACCGTATGGAAGCCGTGATCAGGGCAAGGGGGGGTAACACTAGATTTTAAGTTAATTTTAAGACACTTTTTGTACATTTTTCTTTGTAAATTATCTGTTGTTAATTAGGACTTAATTAAGGATTTTTATTATTTTATTAATTTTAATGTTGTTTGCATAATTATAATTAAACAGAAAGTTAAATTTAATTGTTTTTTGATACACCTTTCTAATGATACCCAACACTATCCTCTACATAAGGTTTAAGAATTTTTAAAGATGATTTTTAAAAGGTGCGATTTTTTTGACGCCGAGTGTAGGTAATTCTCCCCAATTCATAATTTAACTAACAATAACAAACAACAACATAATATGAATGTGAATAGGAGTAGTAGGAAATTGGGCTTTCTGACTCACGGTCGTTCAACATAATTGAAGTTTTAGTTTTCAGTCTAAAGTGAATCATTCAACTATAGAGCGCGCTTGAGAGGCGTCTGGCGACGCCTCTTGTGCGCGTCCTGAGTTGATTGATTCACCTTAGACTGAAAACTAAAACTTCAATCATGTTGAACGACCGTGAGTCAGAAAGCCCAATTTCCTACTTTTACACTCACAAACTGGATTTATAGAGTGTTTAGTGTGATAGCTTCACATAAGCATAGGATGAGTATACTACCTAGGTTAGGTTCCCTATTGGTGAACATCAACGATACTGTTCATAACCTATAGAAAATAAGGTATTATTGTAGTAAGTAAGTATATAATTATATGTTAAGTATTACAAAAAAATTGTAGTAGGTAGTGAATCCTAAATATGGAACCTACTATTAGCTCTCAGTTAGAGTAGAGTGAATAGTATAACTGCTTATATTATGTTGATCTATTCAATTATGAGTCTGAAAACTTAACTTCTATTCTGTTGTGTTCGAAGAGTTTGCAATTCAGAACCCGCGATTCTGCATAAAACTATAATATTTTATAAATAATGATTATCTTTTCTCTACTTAGTCATGGGTAATTTAGTTCTGTATAGAATAAATAAAGGAAAAATAAAAGAGTAAAGATAAAACATTCTTAATATTTATTAAGGAAATATTTAGATGATAAAATAATATTAAAAATACTTGCTATTTTCATTACATATTTGCTCACTCATTTTATCAATTATTTCACGCACAGCTTTATATATTTCATCCTTGAAAATGTTTTGAACGATATGCTGACAACATATTTCAGCAGTACATTTACAAATCCCCTCACTGTTAAATTGCTCCGCATCATAGATTTCTAACTTGATAATTTTTCGCCCCATGGCAGGAATTTTAATATAGGAATATGTCCCGTTTTCTTTGGTTCGCTTTCTTGATACGTCTGATCCTTCACCAACTTGTTTTCCATAATTTGCTTGAACTTGATTAGGACGAATAAAATTAAACAGAGACTCTGTATCCTGAAATTAAAAAGAAATAAGTAAACTTGAGAAGTGAATATTAAAAAGAAAGGTGAACATTTTATAGCATCTCGTTATAATTTAGCTTGCTTTTTACAAATTAGTTTAAGTTTTATTAAACTTACCGACATATTCGTTTGATCTTCAGTTTTGCTTAACAGATAGACACACGTGCGACAATACTCAACAATACTTTAAGACTAATAAAATACTTATGAACAGCCCCTCCCCCCACCCCTTCCTCCCCTGATTTTGTAACTTTGTTGCAATCAAATCTAAAAGAAATCGCAGTTACATTGCTGCTTTAGTAAGAACCAATGTGACAACTATCTCACTGAAAACAGTAATGTAACTGCGGTTACAACCGAGAGTTGTTAGCAACAGAGTTACGTAATCAGGGGCTGGTAAATTCCATAATTGTTTCTACAGCATTTTATATACTTACATAGAAACTGTTACTATGTCTGTTAATAAATGTTATGTTAAGTAATGTTAATAATAAATCTGTTAATACGGTAGTTACCTATTTTATGGGTGTTCAAATTAATATCGCATACCTTTAAAATTTATTAATAATACGAGGAAAACCGCATGACAATATTAGTATTACAAAGATATTGATTGTCTTTCTAATATGGAAATTTGCTGACATACACCACGCGCCGTGAAGTGCACGCACACACCAGCTTGTACCATATCGGGTAAGTTTCTTTCGTCTTACAACAAACCACCACTAATGCACATCCTGAATCTATTTATAGACCCTAATTTGTATCCCCTCGCCATTTGCTGCAATTTTTTGTGACTGATTTTACTACTAAGTAATTCACGTTACCTGTCGAGATTTAGAATAACTTCAGTTTAAAAAAATAAGTGTTTTAAAAGAAGCAAGAAGATTAATTATGTAAGTATTCAATAGAGTTTTACAAAGATGTTCTTTATAAGTCACTAGATTTTTCTCTATACATTTTCTGTGATATTTTTAACGTGATTAATATTTTAAAACAATCTTTATTAAGGTCGAGCAAACAAGAAGTACAAGCGCACTTGAGCGACAGTAGCTCATCGAGCTCGAGCAGCTCGTCAAGCAGCCGGGAGTCTTCCCTCGAGCGCGCGCCCCAACCAGTGCTAGAGCCTGTAGCACATGAGCGAAAGAGGAAGAACACTCACTCGCATTCTTCTAATAAAAGGTAACCATAATATATAATTATATCATTTTCTGTGGTTCATAGAATTTTCCTTTGATATTTTAAATAATTTACCATAAAGTTAAAGGTTTATTTATTGTTTAAGTACTATTTTCTCAGTTTAATTTAAAACTCTTTTATACGTTGAACGATATTATTTTAGATGTTGAATTATACGTAATTCTTGTGTAAGTTTTTATACTTCCATACTATAATATGATAAATGTGTTTGTTGAACGATGAAAAAACGGAGCAATGAATTGGCATGATTTTTGCACGGGTTATAGTTTGTAGGCT
Source organism: Scoparia ambigualis (assembly GCA_963921215.1). NCBI lineage: Eukaryota > Metazoa > Arthropoda > Insecta > Lepidoptera > Crambidae > Scoparia > Scoparia ambigualis. The sequence goes on from OY992512.1 coordinate 3,905,796, forward strand.
GGAGAGTCACATAGGCTACTTTTTAGCTGGGCAAATTATCTCATTCCCTCGGGGATAACTTCGTGTAAACCGCGCGCACGTGAAACCGCGGGCGGAAAGTTAGTATATTATAATAAAACTAGTCACTAACCTAAAACATTTTTAATTCTAGAGCTAAACACGCTGAAAAATCGGAGAAGTGTTAGAAGCATAAGGCGAAGAGTAATGAGCGTGTTGCACAACCGCTAGCTGCGACGTCTTCCACCAAGGTCACTGCGAAAGATATTATGGGGACCGATTCGGATGCCGATGAAGATCAAAAAGCCGGTAAAAAAGATGAGCTTGTATCATATTTGTGTCGTCGCGGATCTAACGGCATTTCCAAACAATTCAATCCAGATATTAGAGGTTCACGTTTTGTAGATCTTAAACTTTACATGTGTAGTGAAATTGAAAGTATTTCACCTATGAACAGGTGGCGTCATGCTGTAGTAACGTTGAAAACTAAAATAGATGACGACAATCCAGCATACCGTTGTTTTGTAAAATTTTAAAAAAAAGTAAAAAAGAACTTTAAGGATTGTCCGATCACTTATGTTAGTACACCGAATCAATAAAATAATAAAATAAAATACTTACTTATAAAAAGGTAAATTCATTCAAAACCATAATACATTAGAACATGAGGTTTCTATATAATGATATGGTACTTTGAATTTTGCATTTACAATGACATATAGGTATATGCTTTGCTATAATATAAATAAGTGTATATTATTTATGAAATATTATTTTGGTTTAGTAATAACTAATGGTAACTTACTTATTGAATTCTTGAATGATTGAACTGTATATAGTTTAATAATTCAAGAATTCATTAAGCAAGTAACTTACTGAATTCTTGAGTTATTGAACACTATGTTGAATTAAGCACTTATAATCATAGATAATATAATACAATAATAATTCATATAATAAACTTATTGTTTACCTAATTTCATTTTATAAGCATAGAATAGTTTTATAATTGTATTAATGTTTAAGATGTTTATTAAAATACAAATATTAATGAATACATTTTTACTTTTTTCAGACAAATACCCCCCCAAAAGCCTTGAATGAAAAGATAAATAGAAATAAAAATAAAATAAAGATTTGTAATGAATGTAATATTAAAGTTTTAGAAAGCTCTTACAGATTTCATTTAAGAACTAATTTACATAAAAAGAATTGCTTATTGAAAACTAGTTTTGATAACATTTATATTATAGCTTCAGCTTTTCGAGAGAGAATAGTTACTTATAGAGTAAACTCTGATGACAATGTTTGTTCTACTCCTGAGGAATTTTTACATAAAATTACAGATGATGTGAAAAAACTTATAGTCATGAATTTGTCTAAACATGGTTCCATAAAGCTTAATTTTGAATTATTTGCTAATTTCAAATTACCTACATCAGATGAAATCCAAATGAAATCATTCAATGCTAAGTATGAGACCATATTTAGAAATACTGATTTATCTGAACTGTATTCAAAAACTCAGAATATATTAATTAATAAATTAAGTGAATTTCAGCACCGTGAGTCAGGCTGGTGTTTTAACTCTGTCAATCATTTAGAAATAAACGTTAATAAATACTCCCCTCTAAAGGGTGGTAGCTATTTAGAATTACCTAAAGAAATTAGTAGTACTAAAAGTTGTCTAAATGTAAAAAATTATGACAATCATTGTTTTGTATGGAGTATAGTGGCTGCTTTATTTCCTTGTACTAAAAACGTCAATCGAACAAGTTCATATCCGTTTTATTCTTCAGTTTTAAATATCAAAGGACTGAATTTCCCGCCATCATTCACAGATATTAGATTATTCGAAAAAAATAATCCTTCTATTAGTGTCAGTATTTATGGTTTAGATAACAAAAATCATATCACAGGCCCATTATACATGACAAATCATAGAAAAGAAAATCATGTTAACCTATTGTATTTTGAACAGAAATCCAGAGGTCATTATTGTTTAATAAAAGACTTGGCAAAACTTACTAGACGACAATTCAGTAAACATCATGGTAAAACATACTTATGCGAAAGCTGTCTTCAGTTTTTTATAACACAGGTAAAATATAACTCACACACTTGTTCTAAAGTTTTAACAGTTTTGCCAAGTAAAAATAGTAAATTAGAATTCAAAAATTATGAAAGACAGCAGAAAATTAATTTTGTAATTTATGCTGATTTCGAAAGTTTACTATTAAACAAACATGAAAAGAACAGTTGTAATACCGAAACCTATAAATTACACCAACCCTCATGTTTTGCATATTACATTTGTTGTTCACATGATGAAAGTCTAAATAAACTTGTGCTGTATAGAGGATCAGATTGTGTTGAAGTTTTTATAAAACGTCTAATAGAAGATATAAAATATATCGAAAGCATACTTAGAAAGAAGGAACCCATGTTACCGATGACTCAATCACAAAAATATAAACACCTTAATGCAAGTATTTGTCATATTTGTAAACTACCACTAATTAATGATAAAGTTGTTGATCATGACCATATAACCGGTGTATACAGAGGTGCTGCTCATACTAAATGCAACTTATTATTTAAAGTATGTCCCTTTGTGCCAGTAATTTTTCACAATTTAGCAAACTATGATGCTCATTTGTTCATAAAAGAATTAGCTAAATATGATGGTGATATCAGAGTTATTCCGAAGAGTAAAGAAAAGTATCTATCTTTTACAAAATTTTTAAAAAACACAAATTCTCCTTCTACAATTCAAATTAAGTTTTTGGACTCATTTCAGTTTCTTAGTTCCAGTTTAGATACTTTAAGTAAAAACTTAGCAGATATAGATTTGAAACATTTACAAAAAATATTTAATTGTAAAGAACAGTTTTATTTACTTCGTCAAAAAGGTGTATATCCCTATGATTATATGGATTCATGTAAAAGATTTGAAGAAACAAGTTTACCTAAAAGAGACTACTTTTACAATAGTTTAACTGGTGAGCACATTAATGAGGAGGATTATACTCGCGCACATAAAATTTGGAAAGTCTTTAACATTGAATCGCTAGGAGAATATACAGACTTATACTTGAAATGTGATGTGTTGCTTCTATGTGATATTTTTGAAAAGTTTAGAAATAGTAGTCTTAAGTATTATAAACTCGACCCAGCTTATTATGTTACTTCTCCAGGCTTAAGCTGGGATGCCATGCTTTTATATACAGGTGTTAAATTAGACTTGCTAGATGATAAAGATATGTATGAAATGATAGAGAAAGGAATACGCGGTGGCTTAGCTCAGTGCTCGCTTAGACATGCTAAAGCAAATAATAAATACATGCCAAACTATGATGAATCAGTACCATCTAGCTACCTTATTTACTTAGACTGTAATAATCTGTATGGTTATGCTATGATGCAAAAAATGCCTATGTCTGACTTTAGATTTTTATCTGACAATGAAATTCAGAATTTAAACATATTAAGTATTTCTGATGATGCTGAATTTGGATACATTTTAGAAGTGGATCTGGATTATCCTGCTAATTTACATTCAATTCATAGTGATTTACCATTTGCACCGGAAAAACATATTCCACCGGGTGGCAAAACTAAAAAACTTATAGCAAATTTATATGACAAATTTTATTACGTTATCCATTATGTATATTTAAAAGAATGTTTGAGAAATGGTTTAGTATTAAAAAAAATTCACCGAGTGATCAGTTTTCGACAGCAAAGTTTTTTAGCTAAATACATAAAATTAAATACATATTTGCGTCAAAATTCATCTTCCACATTTGATAAAGACTTTTTCAAACTTTTAAATAACGCTATTTTTGGGAAGACAATTGAAAACAGAAGAAAACAGGTAGACGTCAAATTAGTTACAAAATGGAGAGACACTAATAATAAAACAAATAAAATAATTGGGGCAGAAAAACTAATTTCGAGACCCAACTTAAAAAGTATATCCATATTTTCAGATAATTTTGTTGCAATTCAGTTAAAATTAGAAAAGATTATTTTAGATAGACCAATATACATAGGGTTTTCAGTTCTTGAATATGCTAAACAGCACATGTATCATTTTCATTATAATTTCATTAAAAAGAAGTATAACGAAAATGTAAAGTTATGTTATACTGACACCGACAGTTTACTTTATTTAATAAATAGTAACGATTTCTATGCTGAAATGAAAAGACATATTGCTTATTATGATACTAGTAATTTTGAAAAGAATAATGTTTACGGTGTGCCTGCCTTGAATGCAAAAATACCAGGTCTTTTTAAGGATGAAATGGGTGGTGATATTATTAAACAATTTATTGGTTTGAGGGCAAAACTCTATTGTATCGAAAGTACAAAAACTCAGATAAAAAAAGCAAAAGGTATATCAAAGTCTGTAACTAAGAAACTGAGACCAAGTCACTATGAAAACACATTGAATAATAATATTAATATAAGATGTAGTATGAATTTAATTAGATCTTTAAAACATGTATTATATTCACAGAGAGTTAATAAACTGGTGTTAAATAGACAGGACGATAAACGACAAGTTCTCTCAAATCAAATTTATACTTTACCATGGGGTCATTGTGATACTTTATTTTAAATGTTAAATTAAGTTAGTTGTATTGTTTGTATTTTGTTAAATCTGTACCTATATAATTTTATTATTATTATTAAGTATAAGGAGTGAAAATATAATTCTTACCTTGATTTTAGACTTTTTATTTATTTTTTATATTTCCTAAACCTATACAAAGAACTAAAAGATTCACTATCTATTAAAAAGCTGAAAATAAAATATAAGTAGTGGATAATTGTGGTTCCTGGCAGACACATCCGTTACGAGATGTGTGCCGGACGGTCGACTGTTTAGCTTACTATGTACACATTTTTTCAGCCTATAAACTCATAATGAAGCTCGTTAAGCAAACTCTTTCGTTGGAGGTCAATGATTTGAACGTTGATACCAAATTGCATAATGTGAGGCATAGCAAGCTTTTGCCTAATACAATACGGTGCATAATTTGTGGTCCTTCAAATTGTGGGAAAACAAATGTTATGATAAATTTATTGTTACATGAAAATGGTCTGAAGTTTCGTAATGTTTATTTATATTCCAAAACAACTTTTCAACCTAAATACAGATTTTTACAAAATGTGTTAAAAAGAGTAGAAGGAGTAAAGTTTTTTGGATTCAATGACCATGATGAAGTTATTCACCCTAGAGATGCTCTCCCAAATTCCATCATTATATTTGATGATGTTGTATGTGATCGACAATCAAATATTCGCAATTATTTTACCATGGGTAGACACAACAATATTGATTGCTTTTATTTGTCACAAACATACTCTAAAATACCAAAACAATTGATACGTGATAATGCTAACTTCTTAATAATCTTCAAACAAGACGATATTAATCTAAAACATATTTACAATGAGCACGTTAATACTGACATGACTTGGCTTTATTTTAAAAACATGTGCTCAGAAATTTGGAAAGTTCAGCACAATTTTTTAATAATTGATAAAGATAGACCTGTAGCACAAGGAAGATATAGGCAAAAGTTTGACATATTTATAATATTCTGAAAAGTACTAAATCATTGTAACAATATGAAAATTATGAGTTATAGTTTATAAAAACCAGTTGAAACGATAATAATAATATTAGTATCTTTATTTCTGTTACAATTAATGGTTGTGTGGTAATAATGGAGGGAAATATTAAACAGCAATTAATTAAGTCAGTTAATTCTATCCAGGCTAAAATTAAACAAATGAAAAATGAAGAAGATCAAACTGACTTAACTATGAAAACGTTGCTGGAACCTGTGACCGTTCCAATTAAAACCTTAGTTGAAAAAAGCTGTAATAATAATAATAATAATAAACTTTTTCAACATAACAATATGGAAAAATCTTATTCAGTGCGCAGCTTTAATACAGCAAGTGATGATTTCCAAGATTCAGATTCTTACAATACTGTTTTTGGTAAAAAAGATGATGATCATGATAATGAAAGTGAAAACATAAACATTTTATACAAAAGCTCTGATCTTTATGATGATGATGATAAAAATATTTTACTAAAGTCATTAGTGAAAGATGATTTATTCGATATTTATGAAAACCTAAATATTCCATATGGAATAAGAAGTCAAAATGAAAATCTGTTTATGGGTGACTCAAAAGTAATTTTATCTAAAATGGACAATGCCCCGGGTCGTGACAACAATTTTTTCATTACTATAGATAGTAAACGTTGTGAATTAACGCCAGGACTAAAAGAATTGCTTTTAACTAAGAAACCCGATTTAAGTTTGGTTTCTGAAAATGATAAAGTTAAATATAAGAATATGCTTTCCATTACTAACGCACACAGAAGAGATTATCGTCCTAATGGACAAATAAAAGGTGATAAAAGCGCTAAATATCGTGACATAATCAAACCATTATTCCATAATACCGACATGGAAAAGCATGGTGGAAATTTGCCAAAGTTTAAAACGTATAGATCTAATACTGATTTGGTATACTGGGATGATCCTAATGAGTTGATAGAAAGATTAAAATTACTGATTGCTTCGAAAGAAGCTGGTAATACTAATCATGATAATGAAATTTTATCTATTATTGAAGAATTGAAAGAATCTGATATTATTAAACAATAAAACCAAAAACCCGATAAAATAATATTTAGTATCAAATAAACAATCAATATGAATGTCGACAAATTTGGTCACCATGTACATAAAAACAAAAGAATTAAAAAAGATTTGATGATAGTTGAATGTGCTCTAAAACATTTGAGTGATAACAATTTGGATGCTCAAAATAAAATCATACGAAATGTAAAATTACCAGTTTACGTAACAGATAGCGCAAACAAGGAATATGTTGATAAATCTATTGAAAATATTTATAAAGAGATAGATAATAAAAATACAACAGACAAAGAGTTATTATATAAATCCTTAGAAAAATGTTTGAAAGCCATTCAGTCAACTGATAAGAAGTTGAATGAGTTTACTATTAAATTAAATAGTTTTGAAAAAAGTACAAATAATAAATCCAAAAAATGAGTAAAGCCGATGTGGTTAATGAAATACATAAAAATGTGAGGGTGAATTTTCTACGACGAAAAGTTATTATGAAAGATATTGATGACTTGTGGCAAGCTGATCTAATTGATATGCAAGGTGTCTCTAAAGAAAACAATGGTTATAAATATATTTTAGTAGTTATTGATACATTCTCAAAATATGCATGGGCCTACCCATTAAAACGAAAAACAAAAAACGATATATGCGATGCTTTTATTGATTTATTCAGTAATGGACGTGTCCCGAAAAATTTACAAACTGATCATGGAACAGAGTTTTATAATGATGAACTGAAAAAAGTTTTTGCGAAATATAAAATCAGACATTATTCCACGTATTCCGTTAAAAAGGCCTCTATTGCAGAAAGACTTATTAGAACATTGAAAACGAAAATGTATAAATTATTTAGTTTAAAAGGTAATTACAAGTGGAATGATGGTACTTTAAATGATGTGATTCGTGAATATAATCACACTTATCATAGAACTATAGGTCTAAAGCCTGTAAAAGTAAATAAAAATAATGTTCAGATATTGCACGATAGGTATGCTAACCTATCAAATAAAATAGTGAAGAGACACAAGTTTAAAGTCAAAGATTTTGTGAGAATAAGCAAATACAAAGGAGTATTTGAAAAAGGTTATACACCTAATTGGTCAGCAGAAATATTCAAGATTATTAAAGTACAAAAAACGTCTCCACCAACATACTTAATTGAAGATGCAAGAAATCGGGCTATTTTAGGGGCATTTTATGAGCAAGAATTATTGAAAGCAAAGCATCCTAATATATACTTAATAGAAAAAGTATTAAAAACAAAGGGAAAAAAGGTATTTGTGAAATGGTTGGGTTTACCTTCGAATGAAAACAGTTGGATTAATAAGTCAAATATAGTTCAATAGTATATTAATATAGGTACATTCTTCCAGTAAACTAGTTCTATACGAGTTATGGTAGATAGCAGTCTACTAAATTGGTTTATAAATAATTTACCTTTTGAACTTCATTTACCTGGATATAATTATTGTGGTCCTGGAACTAAACTAGCAAAAAGACTAGCTCGAAGAGAAAGGGGTATTAATTTATTAGACGAATACTGTAAAGAACACGATATAGCTTATAACAAATCATCTTCATTAAGTGATCGTCATAAAGCTGATATAAAATTAATGAAAATGGCACGAAAACGTGCTCATGCTGTAAATGCTGGTCTAGGAGAAAAGCTTGCAGCTCATTTAGTGAATAAAGCTATGTTAGCTAAAGTTAGCACAGGTTATGGTTTGAGAAAAAATAGGGAAGAAAATAAAGAAACCCTTAAAAGTGGAGGTGGTGTGAAGAAACATTTAAAAAAAATTGTTTCTCATACAAAAAAACATTTACAAAAACTAAAGCCTAAGTGTAAAAAAATAGCTATTGAGCTAGCAATAGCAGCAGCTAAAGAGTCAATGAAAAATTCTATTATAAAACTACCTCGCATGATTCCTGTTCCAAAAACTGGTGGAGTTCTTCCTCTTATACCTATATTTGCTGGATTGTCTGCGGTTGGAAGCTTAGCTGGCGGAGCAGCAGCAATTACTAAGGCTATTAATGAATTTAAAGCAGCTAAAAAACGTTTTTCTGAACTAGAACGACACAACGAAAAGATGGAAACTTTATGTATAGGGAAAGGTTTAGAAGTTAGACCTCATCATAATGGATTAGGAATTTTTATTTCTAATAAAAAAAACTAAGTAATCGGCTACCCAATCGAGCTTTGAGCAATATCGATATTATTAAAAATGCTAAAGATATTCCATTCTTTCGAGGTGTTTATATGCGTGATGAATTGCCGAAATATCCACTTTCAAAAGAATGTGGTATTATTAATCTTGATAGCTCCAAAAATCCAGGTTCTCACTGGGTAGCCTATGCAAAATATTGTAAAAGTGTAATGTATTTCGATAGCTATGGTAATTTAAAGCCACCAAAAGAATTCATTTCTTATGTCGGTACTAGTAATATAAAATATAATAATGAAAATGTACAGAACAATCACCCTTTTAACTGCGGGCATTTATGTCTCCAATTTCTTAGAAATTTTTGGTCTAAAATCCTAAATAAATAGTTAGTAAAGCTTTCAAACTAGTTAGTACTACATAATGTCTATTACTTTAACCATTACTGGGGATAAGTCCTACTTGGAATCACAATTCCAGTCCCCTTTAACTTTATGGGAAAAATGCGAATGTGGATTATTATACTTTTCCGCTTTAAATTCCATACCAAATGTAACTGCTCTTAACAACATATTTACTTATGGTGCTGATAATAAGCAGTTAAAAATACCTCTCGGAACTTACGATCTTTACGATATTGCGGAATATCTTGAAACAAATATCACCGATTGTGAAATCAAGATTAAACCTAACAACAATACGTTGAAGTGTTATTTCTATTGTTCTCAAAGAGTGGACTTTAGCGTTAATAACAGCATTGGACAGTTACTTGGCTTTCAGAACGTAAAGTTAGAAGCAAATAAATGGCATGAATCTGTAAGTCCAGTAAACATTCTGCCTTTATCCTTGATCAGGATTGAATGTGATATAGTGCAAGGATCGTATAATAACGGCGCGCCCTCACATATTATACATAAATTTGTGCCGGACGTATCACCTGGTCACCGATATATAGAAATACCGAAAAATATTATATATCTACCAGTTAACAAAAACAATATATCATCTCTGAGTGTAAAGTTTTTAGATGAACACGGAAATTACATTGATTTCCAAGGAGAAAGTATTCAATTGCGTCTTCATTTACGTAGAGCAACATTATAGTCTTTTATAAAGTTCAGAATACGAACACCAAGCGTGTCAATACCCGACATAGTGTTAAAGTGTCCACACGTGTTAAAAAAATTACGAAAGTCAATAAAAAATTTCTTCAGGCCCTAGGATTTAAAACATGAGTATTCTTGGAATAAGTGATTTACCTCAATACGAGAACTCAATTGAAAGCTATGAAATTCATACTTATAATCCTTACAATAATAATTTTAATGAAAATGATGAAATAAGAATTCCAATTCATCAACAGGATATATACATATTACCATCGGCGAGTGCTATATATATAGAAGGAGATATACAACTTTATGATAAAGACGGTAAACCTATGAAAAAAGGTATTAAGCTCACTAATAACCCGGTTTTATTTCTATTTCAAGATATTAGATATGAGATGAATGGTATTGAAATAGACCGCATCAAAAATGCCGGCATAACCACTTGTATGAAATCGTATATATCAATGAATGAAGGGGAGAGCAAAGTTGCAGCTATATGGGGATGGAGTTTGAATGGAACTATTATGAGTAATAATAGTTTTAGTGCAGTTGTGCCCCTTGATAAAATATTAGGATTCGCAGAAGATTATAAGAAAATTGTAATTAACTGCAAGCATGAACTTATTTTAAACAGAGGTCATGGCGTATTGAACAGTGTCATTTTGCCAGACGATGTCAATCATATTAAAATAAATATACAAAAAGTACAGTGGCGAGTTCCACATATTAAAGTTTCGGATTATGAGAAACTATCATTGCTTAAACTTCTTGAAAAAGACAAGCCTATCCAAATTGCTTTCAGAAACTGGGATTTATATGAATACCCTGTATTACCAAAAACAGTTAAACATTCATGGTCAGTAAAAACTACTTCACAAATAGAAAAACCTCGTTATGTGATTTTAGGCTTACAAACAAACAGAAAGAATAGTAGGACTCTCGACTGTTCCGAGTTTGATCATTGTAAATTAACAAATGTTACATTATTTTTGAATTCGCAATATTACCCCTACGAATCTATGAACTTGAAGTTTAATGAGAATAAATATAGTATATTATACGATATATACACTAAATTTCGTCACTCGTATTACAACATTTCACCAGACCCATTGCTCAATCTAGATAATTTTAAAAACAAGGCTCCTTTGTTCATCATTGATTGCTCAAGACAAAACGATAATTTGAAAACTGGACCTGTAGATGTGCGAGTAGAAATTGAATGTTCCGAATATTTACCAGATGACACAACAGCATATTGTTTAATTATTAACGATCGTCTGGTTGAATACAAGCCTCTGAGTAAAATTGTTCGAAAATTATCATGAAGGTTATTGTAGATGTACAGGGTTTTAAAACAGATGATAATAAATTCATTCTAAAAGAAATTGCTATTCTAAACAAAAAACAGTTAGAAGTTCTTCTTATAAAACCTCCGTTTCCTTATTACGAGCTAAGCAAAACAGAGAGGAAACAGGTAAATTGGATTGAGAGAAACAGAGCAGTTTACTGGAAAGAGGGTTTCATACCATATCCCTATCATAAAGAACATATTGTACGACTGTTGTCAAACAAAATGATTTATACTAAGGGAATAGAAAAAGTGAAGTGGTTAAAAGATGTAACCGAAAATAACAATGTTTATAATTTAGAAGATAAGTTTTGTCCTAGTTTACTTAATTTGTATGATAAGTATAAAGAGTCAAACGATGTATTTAGTTGCATGTATCACACTCGGGTGTGTGCATTAAAAAATGTATTTTGTTTAAACAAATGGTGTGAAGAAAATAAACTTTTTTAAATAAATTTGTTTCTTTCATTTTATACCTACCTACTTATCAAATATATTTTTATATACTCAGGTACCTAAATATTTATTTCACCTTTATTAAATTAGGTAATACTGCTCTAGAATATTTTCAAGTAATGATGGTGATGATCAACATTAGGTAATCCAGCTTGGTATAGCTACCTATCTATCAGTAATAGACATCTCATCCTTTGCATAAATGGAGCTACCACACCAAGCACTCTATAAATCCAGTTTGTGAGTGTAAAAGTAGGAAATTGGGCTTTCTGACTCACGGTCGTTCAACATGATTGAAGTTTTAGTTTTCAGTCTACAGTGAATCAACCAACTCAGGACGCGCACAAGAGGCGCCGCCAGGCGCCTCTCAAGCGCGCTCTATAGTTGAATGATTCACTTTAGACTGAAAACTAAAACTTCAATTATGTTGAACGACCGTGAGTCAGAAAGCCCAATTTCCTACTACTAATAGGTAGGTAAGTAGGTAGGTAGAAGTAGGTATTTACTTTTAAAATATTGAAATGAATCACTTTTTTACAGATTAACTCGCGTTTAATTTACTATTTACATAGTTTTTTATACTATCCTGACGTTTCGAACCTTTTACAGGGTCTGTGGTCACTGGGAGTCCGTCAAAGAAAGAAGAGAAACGTCAGGATAATATAAAAAACTATGTAAATAGTAAATTAAACGCGAGTTAATCCGTAAAAAAGTGTTTCATTTCAATGTGTAGTGCTCGTTTTAAAATCTTATTGCCCATCGTACATCTTGATGTGCCGTCATCGTGCAGATTATATCTTCTGTATACACTTTTAGTTTTTCTTCTTCCCATTTTGCACCACAAATAAATAGGAAAAATTACTAAAATATGCAAGGACAACTGCCGCTTGCCAAAATGCAAAACAAAATTATATATTTAATTTACTTGTTTGTTTACACATATACTCAAAGACTATCCAATTAAAATTCACAAAAAAAATTATTTCATTAAAAATGAAAAAAACACGAATTCCTTTTTTGTAATTTTTGTTATGTTTAAAACACTTGATCTGACCAGCCCTTGAAGTTGCTAGAAACCGCAAGCCGGTTTCTAGCAGTCACCTTATATAGTAAATCTCGCGACAACCTTTTATATCATATAAATTGTGTAATGAAGTTATAAGTTGATAGTAAAAGTTATAAAGTAAAAGTTTTTTTTTCTTTTTAGCGCATGTAAATAAAAGCTTGTTTTTTGAAAATGTTTTTTACTTTTAATTTATTTTTTACTTTTTAGTTATCCCTAGACACCTGTTTCATCTGTTCATCTCAATATACACAAATATTTATATAACTATACATAATTTATTCACGTTTTCCAAACCACCACCACTCACCACCCATAAAGTCGAATCAAACTCGACGGCGGTTGTGTCGCTTACTTACTGAGTTCCTATGGCCACCTTTCAGCTCCATCATCAGACCCTGGTAACCATTTAGCACCAAAGAACTCGTCAAGACCAATCAAACGAGCCCATATACTCGATGGGGTTATGTCGTTTAATTACTGAGTTCCTATGGCCATCTTCCAGCTCCATCATCAGAACCTGTTTACCATCTAGCACCAAAGTACCCTCAAGACGAATCAAACAAGCCGAGACTCGATGGGGTTGCGTCGTTTCTTTACTGAGTTCCTAGAACCACCTTCCAGCTCTATCATCAGATCAGACCCTGGTAATCATCTATAAACAAAGTACTCGTCAAGACGAATGAAACGAACCGAAACTCGATGGGGTTGCGTCGTTTCATTACAGAGTTCCTATGACCACCTTCCAGCTCCATCATCAGACCCTGGTTACCATTGAAAGACAAACTACTCATCAAGACGATTCAAACGCCCAAACTCGATGAGGTTGTGTTGTTTCATGGCGAAGTTTCTATGGCCACCTTTCAGCTCCATCATTAGATCAGCACCATATCATCGTAATATTGCATTGTCACGCGATTTACACATGTATGCAAAATTTCAGCTCATCGAAAACATGTTTAGGTATCGACACCGTGACCCCAGCGGGATAACCATCATTAGCGTTATATCTCAGGGTGTACTGTAGCTAGAGTTCTCGTTTTTGTATAACAAATTTTCTCTCAGAGTCAACAAAATCTTCGCTAAAATTTCATGAATGTAGGTAGCCTTTTTTCTTATACCCCAACTGGAACCATTGAGTTATTATGTACTACGTACTAGAGAAGACATCTCAACTAGATTGTTTGTAACTAGAGATGGGATTTTACCGGGTAAATTCTTGGTAAATACCCAAAATGGGTAAAAACGCGGGTAAATACCCCGGGTAAATACCCATTTCATGGGTAAAATCATGATATTGCAAATATGTATCTTTAACATTTTATGTATTTTCTACCTAAATCGTGTAATGTAGTCAATATAATAATATCCAGTTATTTTAAACAGTGTTTATCGATACTTTATTTTATTTTATAGTATTTATTTGTGTCATCATCATGAGTTAGTTTGTCCTTTATTCTGCTGTGCTGACCCTTGTGTAATTGCGTTAGTCTAAAGTCGAGCGTTTCAAATTCAAAGAATATAGTATTGAGTGAGTGAAACATAGAATTGAAACGGTAAATTAGGCAAACTCGCGTCCATGCTAACGGCTAGCTCGCTCGTGAACCATGTTACTAATTATTGTTCTTTTACGCACATGTTTTTGTCATAACGTAGAAAACGTTTTGTTGATTTTTATATAAATAATTGGGTTGGCTTTTGAATCGAGTCTTCTTCTGAATTTAAAGAAACTAACACTGTGGGGGGAGGGGGTCTAAGGGGTTGTTAATAAAGGTTTATTATTAACATTTTAGCTGCCGCAGTTGCGTTAGAATATTAAAAAAACCACTTGAAAGTTTTGTCAAAATCGGCCATAAACACGAAAAATGACACTTTTTAGGTTATAATAGTACCATCACATTCTATTAATTCTTACAGTCGGCCAACGGGCACGTCTAGACAGGGCAATCGTGAGGGGTGTGCGGGGCGGGAGGGGCGCGGCGCAACTGGGGCTGTCCATACACTCCACTGGGGACACAGTACGCGTCAGGAGTGGCGCATTGTATATTATAACGTGTGTAGTACATTTTTTTTAAATGAGAATTGAAATGTAATATTTAATGCATATCATGCGTTGCGATGCGTAAAGTCATTTTCAATGTTTTTTATTTGGATAAACGCCATTTTAGAATTCGCTAATATTTAGGCAAGATTTAATTAGCTATTAAAATCGAGATCAAAAATGGTGGACGCAAGTTTTTGATATAAAATCAATATGGATATTATTTTTATAGTTTTCGGGGGAGCCGATTTCGAATAGGTACAACATTACGCGATCCAAGATGGCGGACGTGACTTTTTTATGATAAACCATTATGGGTATCATTTCCATGTTTATCAGGGGTCCAATTTCGAATACAACATCTATTTCAAGATCCAAGATGGCGGAGGTGACTTTTTTATGTAAAATTAATATGGGTATCATTTCCATGTGTTCATACGGGAGCTGATGTAATGATAGGCAGTTGTAGTTGAAGTTTCTTTATGTCTCGTACAGTAATACAATAGTGGTAAGTGATTGTATGTAAATAATTTGTAGGCGCTCCACAGTGGTGCGGACCGGTTGCCAAGTCGCTCGACGGAACGAGAATGTTCTCTCGGAGAGGGGCGGCCCGCGCGCGCCCGCGCATCCCCCCTTGCCCCGCGCCGCCGCCGGTGCCCGCCGTCGCCTGCCGCCGCTGTAGTGCCGCCGCGGTGGAATTGGTGCGGGTTCGAGTCCCGCTTGTGGCATCTTGACCACCGTTAACATTCCTTCCCCCCTTGAAAGGACCACTTTCAAGATGCTCGTGGGATTCTCTTAACATGGGACATAGTCTGGAGATCGCTCGTCGTAGCAGTCCTTTTTTTGTGGAGACATCGACGACTCTGGTAATGCCATCTTCACCAGGATACAGTGATTTGATTCGTCCCAACAGCCATTGTAGTGGTGGCAAATGGTCGTCCTTTATTAAGACGACGTCGCCGACTTGAATGTTGTGGCCCATTGTGCGCCACTTCACTCGCTGCTGCAGATCAGACAGCACCTCTTGCGTCCACCTTCTCCAAAATTGATGTCGCAGTATCTCCAGCAATTGGTAACGGTTGACCCGAACCGGTTCGGAGATTGGATCGGGTAACGCCGTCAGAGGCCGTCCAATAAGGAAGTGCCCAGGAGTGAGTGGTGTTAAGTCGGACGGATCCGCGGACAGACACGTTAACGGACGCGAATTTAAAATTGCCTCAATCTGAGCGAATAATGTAGATAGTTCTTCGAACGTAAGACTAGTGTTACCCGCAATGCGTCGAAGATGGAATTTAGCGGCCTTTACCTCCGCCTCCCAGATTCCGCCAAAGTTAGGCGAGTATGCAGGACTAAATTTAAAGTTAATGTTGTCACTGGCCGCGTACGCACCGATAGGTTGGTCATTTTGTTTTATTAGTCGGGCCAACTCGTTGCTTGCTCCTACGAAGTTTCTGCCATTATCACAATAAATGGTTCGAGGTTTGCCGCGACGAGCTATGAATCTTCGCAAACACATTATAAAGGCATTGGTACTAAGCTCGCTAACGACTTCCAGATGAACTGCTTTTGTAAAGAGACAGACAAAAATACACAAATAACACTTAGTGGTACGCGATCCACGACCCTTGCGACTCGAAATTAGGAAAGGACCTGCAAAATCAGTTCCACACGTCTCGAAGGGTGGAGCTGGACTGACACGAGGTGGAGGTAAGTTACCCATTAAAGGTTGAATCGCTTGCGCTTTAAATCTTTTACATGTAATACATTTGAATACAGTTTTTGAACTTAGTGTTCTGCCACCAATTGGCCAAAATCGCTCACGTATGGAGCTTAACAACTGCTGCGGACCACAATGAAGTAGACGCAGATGTTCGCTTTCAAATAAAAGTTTTGTTAGAGTGTGCTTTGAATCAATTACCATAGGATGAATTTTATTATAAGAACAATGGACCGCATTCTGAATACGACCTCCTACGCGAAGTATACTATATTCGTCTAAGAAAGGATTTAATGATAAGATGTAAGACTTTGAATTAACTGATTTGGTTGTCAACAGCGACTGTATCTCTGTTGGAAAGGTATCATTTTGTGATTGTTTCACTAGAACGATTAGGGATTGCTGTAATTCTTCAGTGGTAAGTCTATGTTTTAATTTATTTAGTTTACCTTTTTTACAATTATTTATGAACCGCAGAACAAATGCCATTACTCTTTGTAGTGTACAAAACTTTGAATATCTTTCAAACGGTACGACACTTTCGAGACATTGTAATTTAAGACTTATTTTTGTTTCAGGTAATTCGACACGAGAGGGAGCAGAAGGAGGCCAGTACTCTTTAGATTTTGCTAGAAAAGGAGGACCATGCCACCAGAGACTACTACGATGCAGCTGCTGCGGTGAAACACCACGAGAAGCCAGATCAGCTGGATTGACCTCGGTAGGTACATGACGCCATGACGATGGATCACTTAATTGACGTACTTCCTGAATCCTGTTACAAACAAAAGCCTTAAGAGTTTTTGGTTGAGTTTTGAGCCACCCCAACACAATCGTCGAATCAGACCAAAAGAAGGATTTTGAAACTGGGACTTTAAATGACTCTAACACTTTAGAGTACAATCGTGCACCAAGAAGTGCTCCCAATAATTCCAATCGTGGTATTGTCATTTCTGGTTTTAACGGTGCTACTTTAGACTTTGCACATAATAATTTTACTTGACCAGAAGACTTTATGTAGATGCAAGCAGCATAAGCCTTTTGTGAGGCATCCGTGAAACAATGAATTTCAAGATCAAGTGACTTTTCAGATAGTACACATCTAGGTATTTCTATGTGTGACAAATAAGAAAGATTATTAAAAATTGATTCCCACAAAACTTTGATCTGGTCGGGCACTGGATCGTCCCAATCAGATTTTAAGGACCACCACTCCTGGAGGATGAGTTTTGGTGTTATCGTGCATGCAGACAATAAACCGAGGGGATCAAATAATTTACTTGACGCAGACAGAATGTTTCGTTTTGTTATTTTTCCTGGTATTTCAGATTGTGTGGAAAATTGAAGGACATCGCTGATGGGTGACCATTTTAAGCCTAGAACAGTAGAATCCCTGGAAAAGTCTTGTGCTTGATTATCTATTGGAAGATCGTTGAATATTTCAGGCACATTGGAACGGAATTTTCGCAACCAAAATCAAATCAAAATCAATATCTCTTTATTCAGTAAACTTAGAATAAGCATTTTGAATCGTCAAAAGTTAAAGGATGGACGGGCAACGCCCATTCAGGAAGTCTTTTAACTGTGGAGAAGAACGGGCGCAAGAAACTCCACAGGTTTATAATAATATAGAAGTAACGACATTTACAAAACAATATGTCGTTACCAAATCATACAACATACAATTAAACAAATTATGAGCGTCAATACAAGTTGGAACATGCCCTCCCTGTCATAGAAGGACATTTTCCATTACAACAAAAAAAAAAACATTTGATACGATTACAAAAAACAGGTATTGCTCGATTATAAATAAAACGAACAACGTCTTACAGTATCTTTGAAATAAGAAGAAAAACTATTAAATACTACCAATAAAAAAAAAATAAGATTGCAAGAGCAGACCAGCCTCCACAGGCGGCACCCGTTCACGAGTATGACATGTGAATCAGCCATCGCTTCGCTCAACCATGTTTTAGGGAACGTAACGACCCGACGCACATGCCACCACCGCAGAGACACTTTAAGAGAGCATGACACACTCGAGCAACGAAAGCAAGAGAACAATAAGACAACTTTAAACGCAACATAAATTTTGAGTGGGTACCTTTGTCTGTAAGACACTGCTGTTAAAGGCTATCATACCAGCGTAAAATTAATTATTAAAAAAAAAATATTGCTAAAAAATAAAATGTGAAAATATTATTATAACCAGGCTGTTTTGTCTTCTAAATATTCTTTGACTGTATAATAACCTTTCTTATGTAAACAAGATTTTACATGATTCTTAAACTTATCTAAAGGTAAATCTTGTACAGTACTTGGTATTTTATTATAATAGTGTATACCTTGCCCCAAGAAAGAGCCAAGAACCTTTTGTAACCTAAACAGTGGCATTACTAGTTTTGACTTACTTCTAGTATTGAAATTGTGTACATCACCGTGCTTAGAAAAAGAGTTAATATTGCACCGCACAAAAACTATACAATTATAAATATATTGCGATGCAACAGTAAGAACACCAACTTCCTTAAAAATATTTCTCAGAGAAGTTTGTGATCCCAGTCTATAAATGGTTCTTATTGCTCGTTTCTGTAAAATAAATATAGTTTTAATATCAGCCGCTGTTCCCCACAAAAGGACGCCATACGACATGACACTGTGAAAATAACTAAAGTAAACAGTCCTAGCAGTTTCAACATCTGTTAATTGTCTAATTTTTCTAATGGCGTAAGCTGCTGAACTGAGTTTGCCGGCCAAATTCGATATATGCGGATTCCATTGGAGTTTTGAGTCCAGGGTTATCCCTAGGAAAACTGTCGAATCTACCAAATCTAATCTCTAATTATCTCTAAATCTCTAATTTATCACCATTCATTCTAACATCGGTTTGTTCGGTCTTGACATTTGGTAGTGTAAATTTAATACATTTCGTTTTTTTAGCGTTTAGCTGTAAATTGTTAGCAGTAAACCAACTAAGTACCTCTGAGAGAGCATTGTTTACATCGTCAAAATTATTCTTATTCCTAGTCACATTAAAAATGAGTGAAGTATCATCTGCAAACAATACAATATCACAGAAGTTTTCTACAAAGAATGGCAAGTCATTGATATATATCAAAAATAAGAAAGGGCCAAGAATTGACCCTTGTGGAACTCCCATTTTTACATGAGAACCGGATGACTTAGTTCCATTAACATCGACAGTTTGTGTTCTAGAACTAAGATAAGACTGTATCAATTTAAGCGCAAAACCTTTGAGACCATAATAATTTAACTTCATCGCCAGTGTTCGGTGCTCAACGCAATCGAAAGCCTTGGTCAGGTCGCAGAAAACTCCAAGAGCGTTCTGAGACCCCTCCCAGGCATCAAATATATGTTTTATTAGAGCAACACCTGCATCAGTAGTGGAACGACCCTTTGTAAAACCAAATTGCTTACTATGTAAAAGATTATTTAAGTTAAAGTATTCTACTAACTGTTCGAGAATAATTTTTTCATAAATCTTACTAAGTGCTGGTAGTATTGAAATTGGTCGATAGTTACTGGGGTCTTCTTTATTTCCCGATTTAAATAAAGGTATAACCTTACTAAACTTCATAAGATCAGGAAAGATTCCCTTATCAATACAGTTATTAAATATGTCAGCAAGATAGGGTGCAATAGAATATATAATATTCTTAATTATCTTTATAGACATGCCGCACAAATCACCTGTGTTTTTCATTTTTAGTGATTTGAAACTTTTAATAATATTATTAGAGTTAATATATTGAAAATTAAAAGAAAAATTACATTTGAGTACATGTTCTTCGAGAAAAGATTGTGCCGCCACTGGTGATGAATTCAAATTAGAGGTTGTTACCACAGGTATATTTATGAAGAAATCATCAAAAATATTAGCAATTTGTGCATCCGAATTGACAAGGTTGTCATTAACTTTTAGAGTAAAAGTGTTGTCCCGTGGTTTTGATTTACCAGTTTCACGGTTGATGATATCCCAAGTGGCTTTTATTTTATTATTAGACTTTTTAATTTTATCTTTAATGAAATTTGATTTTGCTAGTATGCACACTTTCTTAAACAATTTAGAGTATTTTTTTACATATTCTGTAAAATTTAAATTATGGTTATATTGTCTTAGATTATATAGCTCAAACAGTTTATTTCTACTTTTATAAATACCAGGCGTGGCCCAGTCACAGAACTTAAGTTTTTGTGAAAACTTTATTGTTTTAGAGGTAAACACCTGGTTGTATTCTGTCTTTATTAAATCAAAGAGATTACTATATAGTTCATCCGGATCATCTTGTACAAAGAGCCAAGTATCAATTTTACAAGCTACATTGTTTTTAAAATACTCCATTCGCTTTTTTGTAACTGGTTTACATGTTACAGTTTTAGGCTCCTCCTTATAATCAATATCATAGCTCACCTTCAAACCGCAATGGTCAGATGTAAGACTACTAATAACTGACTTAGATACAGGGTCATAGTCTGTAAAAATATTATCGAGACAAGTGGCCGAATGTGAAGTTATTCTAGTGGGTTCAAGAAATAGATTTTTTAAATTAAAACATTTAAATAAAGCTAGAAGACTAACACTCACTGAAGTGTTTTCTAAAATATTTACATTAAAATCCCCACATACTAAAACAAATTTATTTGTTAATTTTATTTTATTAAGTACATCTTCCATTACCGATTCAAAAACATCGAAACTGCCCGAGGGGGGTCGGTATACACACACTATTATAAACCTATTTAACTCTACGCATGATAGCTCAATATTACGCTCCTTTGAAAGACATACAATATCATTTATTTCTTTGTATTTAATATTATAACTAACAAGTATTAAAGAACCGCCGTGAATAGCTGTGCTTCGTACGTACGCACTTGCTAGTTGGAAATTATTTACATGGAAAGACGTGTCATGTGTTTTTAGCCAATGCTCAGTTATACAAAATATATGAATAGCCTGACTTTTTGCAATTAATTCTAATTCTAAGTCCTTGCCAGCCAAACCCTGAATGTTTTGATTTATAATATTAATGGATGTGGACTTGGCTTTTGTCTTAGACCTCAGTTTAAACTAGAGGTAGTCACCTTACTACTAGTTATAAAAGATGCATTAGTAGAACTACTAATGATGACATTATTATCAATAGACTTTGTTATACCAGGTATAACTGGGTCTTGTATATTATAAGCTAATAAATTAGCTATCTGGGTCTTATATTTCTTTGGCAAATACATAGTATCTGAAGTTCTCAACGGAAAACCACCCTCTTTTAGTTTTTCTATAACACCGGTAACTACTGATTTTAATTCATTTTTCGAGCTACAAGACACATTCAAATCATCAACGTAGAAGTTGTGACGTATAACGTCAGCAATCTTTTTATCTGGACATTCATTAGCGAGTTGGAATAAGCAACGTGTACTCAAAAACGGAGCCGATGCGGTACCATACGTTACAGTTTTCAATTGAAGAACTCTTAATGGTTGTGACTCATCATCTCGCCAAAGAATCAATTGCAAGTCACGTTGTGTTTCATCAATGACTACTCGACGAAAAAATTTATCAATATCTCCAGTAACGACATAGATATTTAGACGAAACCTTATAAGGATTGAAAACAAGTCATCCTGTATTGTTGGGCCTACCTATATTATTATTATTATTATACCTATTATTATTATTATTATTATTATTAATTTAGTTAAGCGTTTTTCTAAATTAAAGAAGCGCTTACGAGCAATGGTGTATGAATCACCAAGTGATTCCTCTGGGTTTTCATGGAACGGAAGCTTGACACAAAATCTTCCATCTGAAAGACGTTTATAATTTTCTATAAAGTGAGCTTCGCACTGCTCTTCCTCTTTGGACAACAGCTTTGATGACGGTGGAAGCTCTTCAACCTCCCAAAACTTAGCAAGAGAATTTTTTATCTCTTGAGAGAAGTTACACCGGATTTGAGAAGAAGAATTAAATTTATTACACATAGGACCAGCTACTAGCCAGCCAAATTTAGATTCTTGCAATGTTGGTTGATTTGGACTTAGCTTAATTTGATTGGACATAACAACATCCCAAAACACATCAGCACCCAGCAATATATGAATTTCTGAAGGTTGGAAGAAACTTGTATCGGCCAACTGAATATTAGATGGGATATGTAATTTGGAGACATCAACGGGGACGTTTGGCAAACAACTAGTTATTTGAGGGATTATTAAACAGCTAACATTAGTAAAAAAATTATTTCTACGAGATCTAACTTGAAGATCACACATTTTAACAGTACTTGTTACGGTGTTATTGACACCACAAACTGTAATTGGGTTAGTTCGAGAACACGAAATATTCATTTTCTTTTGCATTTTTTCAGATAAGAACGACGACTGGCTCCCACTGTCAAGCAAAGCCTTGGCAGAGAAAGTTTTATTAGTTTTAATATCAACCAAAAAAACTTCGGCAGTGCATAACAATACCTGATTTGGCGCTATGGCAGAAAAAGCTATACTGGACTGCACCTGATTAGTGGGATACTCAGGAGACGTCGGTGAGGTAGATGTACTATTATTATCATTAGTGTTAGGATTATCATCAGCTTTATGTAATAGTGAATTATGTCTTTTTTTACAGATTTTACAAGGACCCAAACGACACTGTGAAGCGTGATGACCAGAACGAAGACAATTATGACAAACTTTATGTCTATTAACAATAGAAATTCTTTTACTCAATGACATGGTTTTGAATTTATCACACATATAAAGCAAATGACTTTGATTACAAGCAATACACCTTTTAAAGTTTGAATTATTATTAGTATTAATAAATGACTTTGTGGATTTATTCAAATCTTTGCCTGTATTTCTTTCACATCTATTAGAATCAACGCGACTGTATTGAATAGTTTCTAGAACATCGGCACGACCACGAAGGAATTCGAACAAATCTGCAAGTTTGGGTGATACGTCTAAAGTGTTTCGATGCTCTTCCCATTGACGACCAGTTTTGATGCCATAATATAGATGACTAATGTATACCAATACTGGACAGGTTCACCTAACTCTTCTAAAGAACGTAAATTTTTTGAATAATAGTCAACCATGTAACGAATGGACTTATAAGATTCCTTTGATATTGCTTCGAAATTAAACAAAGTTTTTACATGATTGTTTATGAGTATTCTTTTATTGTTGAAACGTTCGCACAAGGTTGACCATGCTAACTCATAATTGGACGATGTACAACTAATCTTTATTACCACAGAAGCGCCCCCCTCCAACGAGTTACGCAAG
This sequence comes from Scoparia ambigualis, assembly GCA_963921215.1. Taxonomy (NCBI): domain Eukaryota; kingdom Metazoa; phylum Arthropoda; class Insecta; order Lepidoptera; family Crambidae; genus Scoparia; species Scoparia ambigualis. The sequence continues at coordinate 3,929,695 of OY992512.1, forward strand.
TAATGAAATTTACTTATTGCCGGCAACGATTCATTGTTATGTATCAAAGACTCGAATGTGTCTTGAAACTCTAACCACTTTAAATGATTACCATCAAATGTTGGCAACTTAATTGTTGGCAATCTAACATTTAGTTGGTTATGATTACTACATGAAGCCGAATGAAACGATCCCTCATTGTGTTTTTGAGCCTCTGACTTATTTTATTTTATTTTTTATTTTATTTATTAGGGATAACAAACAGCTTACACAATCAAACTTAAGTACTAAAATATAAACTATTACATTTTGCTTATTGTAAAGCCCACACCGCTATCCACGAGTTAATAAAAGGTGCCACAAGACACATCTCTGTAAATATTTTTCTTATTTAGGTAGGTAATTAAGATTTATTGTTAATATTATTACCTAGTATGTGATTATATTTTAATGATGGTGTTACGGTTGTTGCGAACTTACAATGAATACTAAAAAATCAATTACATTTTTTTTAAATTTAGGAGAAGACAATGTAAATATATCAAAATCAGGAAACATTTTGTTAAATAGGTCGACAAGGCGGCGCAAAGGTGCCCGCTCACCGGCGTGCGTTCGGCACGTCGGAGTGTGAAATAGCCGACGCACACGCAATGCCCGTCGATGCACACTTGTCGGTACAATATAGCACAATTTGTTGCTTAACTCAGTACAATCAAACTTGTTGTTGCAAATACCATGCAGAAACATGACACTAAGAAGTATACGCCTATGTTCCAAACTAAGTATGTTATATTTTTCCAGTAGTTGTGTGTATTTGTGACGTTTGCGACAATATTTAAAGTCGACGCTACGCAGAAATTTACGCTGTACTTTTTCTAGTTGGTCAGTGTATTTTTTAAATATAGGATTCCAGATTGGTACTGCGTACTCCATTTGGGATCTTATAATTGTCTTGTATAGAAGAAGAATTGTGGAGGAACGCTTAAACTCACGAGAAGATCTCATGACGAAGCCATACATCCTAAATGCTCTATCTCTGATATGATTCATATGGTGATCAAGGTGCAGCTTTGAATCTAAATGTACACCAAGATCCTTCACCATCTCGACAGACTTCAGATTAGTGTGTATTAGGTTATACGCGTTTCTAATTACAAGTTTATTTTTGGTAAAAGTTATTTGTTGATACTTGGAAGTATTAAGGTGGAGTTTATTATTGAGGCAATATTTTGAGAATCTATTTAAGTCTTGTTGAAGGAGGTGCACGTCTGTAATATCTTTAATAGTTCCATAGATTTTTAAATCATCTGCGTACATGAGGAAGTGGGAGTTATAGAAACAACTTTTAATGTCATTAACAAATAAGTTGAATAATAATGGGCCAAGAATGGACCCCTGAGGGACCCCTGATGACACAGTAACCGTAGAGGACTTAAAACCGTTTACCACAACCGTTTGTAGTCTACCTGTAATATAGGACATAAGCTATCTGAGCAAGTCACCACGAATGCCGTTGTATGAAATCTTTTGCATGAGCAATTCATGGTCTACTTTGTCAAAACACTTCTGAAAATCAGTGTAAACAGCGTCAGTTTGCAACCGTCGATCCATGTTTTCGAAAGGGAAATTGGTGTAAGCTACAAGATTTGTCGTAGTGGAACGGCGCCGAACAAAACCGTGCTGCTCAGGTATTATTATGTTGTGTAGACATGGGTAAATGGCTGAGTGTACCAAGCTTTCGAAGAGCTTTGACAATGCTGATAGTATGGAGATTGGGCGGTAATTTTCAATATTATGTTTATCTCCATCCTTGTGAACAGGAGTTATATTTGCTTGTTTCCATACCGAAGGAAATACACCTTCTTTGAGACATCTATTAAAAAGGATATGGAGAGGTTTAGATAATGCATCAGCTGTAGATTTTAAAAACATGACAGGTAAGCCATCAGGTCCTGGTCCCTTTGATGGGTCCAAACATTTTAGAGCGTTAACTATAGCATCAATGGTAATGTGTATGCTAGCAATAATTTCACAGTTGTCTGCATATGTTAAATGCGGCAGCCATGTATCAGGTTTTAGGGTAGAAGGCTCAAATACTGAATAAAAGTAAGACGAAAACAAGTTACAAATTTCAGCAGGGTCATTGGTCGATGTATTTTTATAATACATTGTTGCTGGAACATTCGAAATTTTTTTGCGTTTACTGATGTATGTCCAAAAATATTTTATATTAATAGGTATGCTGTCCTCAACTAATTTAATGTACTCAGAGTAGCAAAGACAACACTCTGTCTTGAATACCTTACGGTAATTAGAGAAAACTTCATAATCACTGATATTGTTATAAGTCTTCTATTTAATCCATGCTCTTTCTTTATTTTTAAAAATATGAATTAATGCTGGCGAGAACCATTTGGGAAACGAAGGGGTTTTTATATGCATGATAGGTATGTGATTTCTTATGATATTATAAATTATTTCATATAATTTTTGTACTCTTACTTGTTTCGATTCCTAGTTCGCGCAGAACAGACCAATCAGTCGTGCCCAATTTCTTATTTATAAGTTCGTAATAGCGTTGGTATTTCATTGGTACAAAGTATGAACTAATAGTCAAGTTAGCCATGAAAGGCGGATGGTGTTTGTCAGGAGGTAGAAGTGGGTCACATGGTAAAATGCTGCATGTGTCTAGGTTTGAGATACATAAGTCAAGGATGCGGTTTGTTTGGTTTTTTAAATAATTGTATTGAAATGAGTTCGTAAGTGCCATGAAATCCATTAGATGTGCATCAAGATTGTTCCCTCTAACACTCGTCATCCTATTGTTCAAACCTGCAATCCAATTGATGTGCGGTAAATTATAATCGCCTAGTATACTAAATGATTCGACATTGGCGCGCGATACATTATTCAACACAATCTCGAAGTGACATCTGTATGAGTCCTCTGACGAACGCGGCGGCATGTATGCAGCGCTAATTAAATGTTGTTTATTATTATGCCGGCCGGCAGGTAGGGCGACTATAATGTGCTCGAGGCCCGCAGTGGCGGGGATGGTCACACTTGCCGGGCGCAGCTCCCGGCGCACGGCCACCAGAACGCCTCCTCCGTCCAGCTTGTCTGTCAGTGAACGATCGCGATCGCACCTAAATGTTATGTATCTGTTATCGATAAATTCGTTATCATTAATGTGTGAAGTGAGCCAGGTTTCCGTTAGAATAATTATATCGTATGACTGTGATAATACGTTCATGAATAATGTATGCAACTTAGTACGCATCCCTCCACAGTTTTGGTAAAATATTGTTAAAATATTGCTAAGGGCCATCTTGGAGTACGCCAGTAATAATAAGTGTACACGTCTGATCTAGGTTCGATAATAGCCAACATACACACAAACAACAAGGAACATTTGATGCGTAAATTATGTTTTATTTTGCTAAGTGCGCATCTCAATTTACATATACATTGGGTTTTTTTAAGTTTAAAGTTAACTATTTTTTTAATCACCAATTGAAATATATTTAAAATTGAATATTTAGATAGGTAATAGGTTAGGTTTTTAACATGGATATAGGTTATTTTGCAACAACTAGGACACTGAATTTTTATACAAATGATAAGGTAATGTATTAGGTTCTTATGACAGATATTGGTTATTTTGCAACAATTAGGAGACTGACATTTTAAACAAGTACTTGCTGAGAATGAAGTATTGTTTTTGATAAAAATATACATATTATGTTTTATTATGATTGTTATACAAGTGAAATCGGACGACACAAGACTAGAATTAATTTTTATCATTATAATCACTAAGTTTAGCGATATCATGTTGGGAACGGATTGCAAATATGGGTGATGTATCAGATTTGCGGGCCAATATAGTAGCATTTTTAATCCATATATCGTCCCCGTAGAGCGAAAAGTCACCAAGTCGCAGTTTGACCGCAATTGAGTTAGAAATGTCATCATCATCACCGATTTTTTCTGCAAATTTCAATCTTACTATCATGTCAATAGGTATCATAGTTTTTATTGTAGGAAGTGCGAAAAATCATTAACACTTACTTATGACTACAACATTTTACTCGAAAATAAACTAACTTACTTAAACATTTTTTCCTTCTAGGAAAGAGTTGCAAAGTTGTACCTAAGTCGGGTTAATTACTTTTCCTTTTTTTTGTAATGGATGGTAAAGGACCCAACCTTTTCTAAAATTAACTTAACCACTTGATTAGTTTAAGAATGACTGTTTCGAATCAGAACATGTATGCAAAAGCTAACTAAGTCCATTTAGTGACTTTTCAACCAAGAATTATGGTAATTTGCACTACCATACGTAAGAGCGAGAAACCATTAAACTTGATTAATCAGTTCTATCCTAATGGTATAGCCACAAAGCTTTGTTTCGACCAGTCGCTAAAACGTTTTGGTGATAATTTTAAGCAACATCTCCCCAATGATCTATTATACTCGGGCGATTTGGTTAGTTTTAAGTCTTTGTTTTTGCCGCGTACCTAGGTGGTTTGTGACTTTTATTCACCGCGCTGACATCGGCGAATGCGCATGCGCTTGATTTTTTTTGTACTAACGTAATTTATACCCTATTTGATATTTGTTTCAAGCGTCTCAAATAATTTATGTGGCCAAAATCTTCAGTGCTATAGGCTTTGGTGAATACCGGAGTAGAGCTCAATCTTTACGCCTCCTGTGTACCGCTTGCACAGCGGGGACCGGAAGATAACCACATTAATAATTGACCAACTAAGTCAGTCGGCTGATCTAGCTCTGGCTCGTTATCTCTCGGCGCAGTTAGTCATTTTGAGGGAATTTAATGCCCACAACCAACAGTGGTTGTTCTCGTTACAGATGACCGACCATACTGGGCGGGAGACGCGTAGACTTGCGTTATCGCAAGATCTCTCCCAGCTTGTAAACTGCGCTACGCGCGTGCCAGACATACACACTCACATACTGCCAACTGCCTGGACCTTCTGCTGACGACTGATCCAGACAAACATTCCACATCGGTATCAGCCCCTTTGGGATCATTCGATCTGTGAAAGCTGTATCCTTTACTCCCCACCTGATCAAACCCCAGTTGTATGAGACGGGTGTGGCGATAAAATTTTGCAGACTGGTATGAGATGCGACATTTCTATGTACCTTTTCCTTGGCGGAAGTGCTGTTTTTTTTAGACTATCCGTTCAAATACTGCGGGGTATGAAATATTACATTCCATATTCCGATGTTCCATCGGGTAGCAAAGCTCGCCCCTGGTTTAACGCTGACTGTCGCAGCGCCGAAGCATAGAAACAGTCAGCTTTCTTAGCCTGATGCTCGAGCGCGCAAATCGTCGGGTACATAGACCCTGAAGAAAGCCTATAACGAAGCCGCCAAGTCCAGTAAAAGAACATTACGTAGGGCACGATTCAATCACCGATGGGGCCGATGCCCCATCGGTGTTAAACTTGCTTCGCACCCATTTGGGAGTAGGGCTTTTTGGTCCCTTTGCAAAGCAGCCGAGGCAAATTTTAGTCGCCCTTTACTTCCACCGCTGAAAAAGCCTGACGGCTCACTTGCCCACACTGCAGCTGAGGTGGCAACTTGTTTGCCTCTCTTTTTGTAAAGAACTGACGTCTGTAAGTCGCCAGCCAAGTTCCACCAAAGTTACCTAAGCCGACCCCTCTATGTGAGAACTTTACATTCGCAGCAAAGAGGTACTCAAAGCTCTCCGTACTCTACACGTGAATAAGACTAGTGGTTCTGATCTATTGATCTATGGAATCCTGGCCATTGTCTCACGTAACTGTGCATCTGAGTTGTTTCCTGTTCTAACAGGCCTGTATCGCCTCTCACTTGAGACTGGTCTAGTTCTTCAGCCGTAGAAGCAGGCTAATCTACCAGATAGTGATACCACCCACATGTTATTTTAAGTGCACCTTTAAGTAGACTTAATGCACCCAGGCTAAGCAACATACTTTAGTACATTGTGGTGGTTCGGGCCTTCTAGTGATCGTCTAGTATAATTTATAAGTGTAACAAGTATACTTTGCCAGATACAAAGATTCTGCAATATAGGAGAGCTTGATTATCTTGATTGTATCACTTCCAGGAAAGGGCACAGGCTGCACATTAGTGCAGCCTGTGCCCAAAATAGGTAGCCGTGCCGATCCATCTAACTACAGACCGATTTCAGTCACGTCCAAACTCTGCAAGATTATGGAACGTGAACTGAACTCTCGACTGCTGACATACCTTGAGACCAATGATCTCCTTAGTGACCGCCAGTTCGAATTTCGCCACGGTCAGTCGAATGGAGATCTTTTTGTGTATGCCATCCATCTTTGGAATGAAGCGATCAAGAAACACGGCGAAGCCCTTGCCGTCTCGCTTAATATCTCCAAAGTCTTTGATAGGGTCTGGCAGTGCAGCCCAATTAGTAATCTCCTGCATATGCATTTTCTGAAATCCTTTGCATCTGGATCACTGACTTATTCGGGAAACGCTCAATATGTGTGTGTATTTATTAATATAATTTTTATAAAAGTTCAACAACTGCATTAGATTACTCTCTTTTTTGATTTTAACTAGATGTTAATTCTAATAAAATTAATAAAAATAAATAAGTAATTAAGAATAATCACTAAAACACCTTTTGAATTTCCTAAGTTTAGTCGTATTTTAACTAACTGGAGTTATTCTCTTTGAAAATAATACAAACACGGGCGAAAACTCACCAACTCCATTCTACAAATCAATAACTAACAATGTTGGTACAAGATTTGAGGGCGAAAAGTAATTAAGTATGTTTTTTTTCATTATCTCCGAAAATAAATGAAATACATTGAATATAGTAATTTTACCTAATGCGCTAATTTATTTTCCAATTTATGAGACCATAAAATTAGAAAGATGTTATACCAAAACTAAGTTATATTTTTTTTTGTTTAGTAAAACTTTAAACCTTCCTAACTCAAATATCAGTTTTACTTACTTAGTGACTTTTCGCTCTACGGCGACGATATATTTGACACCTGATTTCTTTGCAGCTTCGCGACTGTCATGAAACAATGGGCGATTTTCTGACAGCCCAAATTAAAAAGTAAAAATTAGTTCAAAAACACTCGATAGATGTCGTTTTATGAAAGCTGGGCTACTTATGGGCTGTAATAAATTCTACACTTTTACTTGTCTACCAAAAGAATAAAAAAATAGTATTTACTTACCTATTTATATTCAGGACATCCAGAACCTATTTCTATTTTGGAATAGAATAAATATTACGCAGCCATACACGTGCTCTTCATGAACCCGCCTTTTACTAAGCGCCATACTAATCTATGCTAAGCGCCATCTATGAAGTCATTTACGAACCAATTTCTTTTTTTTTTTGATCTCGGAAAATCGCCCATTGTTTGTTGCGTAAAGTTAGGTGTTCGTTTAAAAAAACGTCGCGTGAGGTGTTGCCTGTTCCAATCTGGTCTGTTTTGAGCCCTTTGGATAAACGGAATGCGCTGAGCATGTTATCACGCAGTGTGCGCGAAGATAACTTAACAATTATGTTTTTAGGTCGTTTGTTTTCTTCGCTGCGAGCGTGTGGAACTCTGTGTATGGAAAGTATATCTTTGCGGTCCAAATTGCACTTAATTATTGTTGATATAGATTCGACTAAAGTTATTAAGTTCTCTCCTCGCTTTTCTGGTACGTTACACACTTCTAGGTTATTTTGGCGCGCTTGTTGCTCCATTGCATCAATTTTATCCTGGAGATCAGTTATTTTATCCGAAACGTGATCGATTGAGGATGTTTTTACTGCGTTTATGCACTTCTTCAAGTCAATTTGTTCATTAAACTGAAACTCAACGGATTCCTTTAACGAAGATATTTCGTCACTGAGATCCTTGCATTTGGAGTTCAGATCTGACATTTTATGACGCAGATTAGAGTTTTCAGCGCGTAAATCATTAAGCTCTTGTTTTATTTCTAATGTAGTTTTAGTAAGGATAGTTAATTCATTTTTGATGGTGGAGTCAAATTTCTCATTAATTGTTGCAGTGTTATTGGCCAAGTCTTGACGTAACTCCGAGATTAAACAATTCATTTTACTTGCAAAAGATTGTTCCAATAGTTCCATGATATGAGAATAATCACTTTCTGACCTTTTTCTTTTTCGAAATGTGATAGCTGGAGCATCAGGTTCATTTGAGGCTGTAAGGTCGGGATTTGAATGACAGATCTTGTCAGGTGATCGCATCATCTTTCCTTTTCACGCACAACACACTATCACGTTCAGGAGGGAGACAGAATTGTTTCGCACTCAATAGGTTTTACACCGTGACACTGCGGTAATTGATTCGAAGCTTATTCAACAATGCACCTTGTAGACAAAATAAAGAAAATATCGAGTAACACAGCCGTCTTTGAATGCGCTCGGCGCAGAAGTGACTTTTGGGACTTACCGAAAGTCTCAATGATGTTTTGAGCAACCGCAATAATTTTACAAAAATTGGTCTCAATCATGTCTCGTTCTTCTATTTGAGAATCAATATCGGACACTAAACATTCTATTTTATTTTGGACAACATCAAAGACAGGGAACAACTCCTGCATTCGAGTTAATTTTAATTGTAATTCGCCAATAAGAATGCTATCAACCTCCTTTGAACCAAGTTTGCTTAAATTATCGACATATTTTTGAAACACAGTAAGTCTGGCCTTAATAGTGCCTCTCTGCTGAATAAGATCTTTAAGATCAGTTTTAGACTCAGATTCAGACATTATTAATTTTTATAATGACAATAGGAGCACGCAACGAGTAATACACCACCACATAAAAAGTAAATAAAAATATTAACCAGAAAGGCCGCCCGCAATGTAGTCGCAACTGCACGGTGATAATGATAACAGCTGTTATCTGCTGACCACCGATCGAGCGCGTGACGTCACAGTGACTCGCCAGTTTGCGCGCTCGCTGTATCAATGCAATATGCACTCACGGTAACTCGGCGGAATCAAGAAGTCGGTAGTTGTGGCAGCGAACCTGGAATTTGTACGAGTAACTTTGAATGACTGTCTATTTAATTTGACCGGGTTATACAGAAATTACGAAAATTAACTTTACTTTTTTATGTTTTAATAGCAAATTAAATGTTAAATGAAATGAAACAATGAATAATTTAGCCGTTTGCACGTAGTGTTGTAGGTTACTAGCCTTAGATAGCTAAAGAAATAGGTAACCTAGGACTTATTATGAGTCTTGGCACTTTGTAAGCAATGCAACGGCAAAATACTTTAGGACATAAATTTAGATAAATACGTCATTTAAATAACGAAGTGAAGTAAGCTACAACTGCATTAGACAACAGCTAGAAAATAGGTAGCTTAGGGTTTACACTAAACCTTAGCACTTCGCGGAATGAGCGAGCTATGGACTTGGCAGCTTAGCAAGTAGGGGTCATTCACTTGACAACACTGTTTTGCGAGCGCATAAGCAATAAAAATGAAATGGCTGGAAGCAGCAGATGAGCAGAATAATTAATAAAAACTAACCACTCACCAGAGGCAATTTTAAACTCACTTACACTGCAACACTCGCGTAAAACGAACACTTTAACTGGGCTTACTTCCTTTTTGTCTTACCAAACACGGCAGTTACCCTTTCCTTGTTGTCAGATCACGTCGGGGTCACCATTATGTTCATACGGGAGCTGATGTAATGATAGGCAGTTGTAGTTGAAGTTTCTTTATGTCTCGTACAGTAATACAATAGTGGTAAGTGATTGTATGTAAATAATTTGTAGGCGCTCCACAGTGGTGCGGACCGGTTGCCAAGTCGCTCGACGGAACGAGAATGTTCTCTCGGAGAGGGGAGCCCGCGCGCGCCCGCGCATCCCCCCTTGCCCCGCGCCGCCGCCGGTGCCCGCCGTCGCCTGCCGCCGCTGTAGTGCCGCCGCGGTGGAATTGGTGCGGGTTCGAGTCCCGCTTGTGGCATCTTGACCACCGATAACACCATGTTTTTCTGCGGTGCCGATGTCGAATACAACATCTATTTCGAGATCCATGATGGCGGACGCGACTGTTTCTATTATTTTGATGAGCCTATCGCCGCTCTTTGCTGTTGGTTGTAAGTGCAGTCTTTAGTCCGTAAGTCGCCTTTTACGACACCCAAAGGAAGAAAGGGCTTGGTAGTATTACTTTTATTTATTTTTTATTAAAATAATAATAACAACCCATCACTTTCCTTGGTTGTCATAAAAGGCGACTAACGGACTTAAGACTGCACATACATCCTACAGCACAGAGCGGCGGTGGGCTCATCAAAATAATACTACCAACCCCTCTCTTCCCTTGGGTCTCGTAAAAGGCGATTAACGTATTAAAGACTGCACATACATCCTACAGCATGAGCGGCGTTGGGCTCATCAAAATAATACTACTAATCCCTCTCTTCCCTTCGGTGTCGTAAAAGGTGACTAACGGATTAAAGACAGCACATACATCCAACAGCATAGAGCGGCGATGGGCTCATCAAAATATTTTTTTCTCATAGTGGGTGATGAAAAGTAGAGTGTATTACTCGGGCGCAAATTATATTTTTGGCTCGGGCGACGTACTTTGAATCCCTCGCTACGTTCAGGATTCTACTAAAGAATCCCTGTCTACGCTCGGGATTCTACTCTAGAATCCCTCACTTCACTCTGGATTAAAAAAAGCGCCCTCGCCGTCGCCCGCCGCGTGGGGGGGGCTCGGGGGGCGAAGGCCCCTGCCATGACAAGTCTAAAGAGTTAATCAGGTTAGGTTAGGTTAGTATGTTGGGGGTGCGAATTTGGGAACCTCCTCGTGGTGCACCCTGGGGTAAGGCCTCTCGGCCCACGTTCAGCGTGGGACAAGGGGCCTTATGCTAATCCCTGGCGCCCCTTCTGGGCGCCGAATAATGTAGGCGGTGTCCCTTCTGGGCACTGCACCCCCTTCAAAGCGCGTCCCCTCTGGACCGCACAGCGGGTCGCTCGGACCTGCGGGGGGCATCTCCACGTGCGGCCCGCTCTGGGTCGCACGCTCGCCGCTCATTCTTGAGCGGCTTTGAGGGGAGTTTTGACGGCGCCCCTTCAGGGCGTCGTTACACGGGGGGGGGTATGGGGTAGTTCGGCGCCCCTTCTGGGCGCCGCTTCAGGCAAAGGTGCCGTCGTTGCGGGGCGCGGCGACGGGCGCCCGTTTTCGGACGGGTTGGTGGGCGGCAGACAGCCCACCCCCTAGCGACCAAAGGGATGGGAAACCTTCGAGTTTCCGACTTTATATGGAAATGTCGGATAAGAAGGTTAGTGTGCGCTGCGATCCGGCTAGCGCCCGGCGCATGGAGGTACCCGGGCCTCCATGTGAGAAATTTGTTACCGAAGACCGCCCTGAGATAGGCAACCAGGCCTCAGGTGTCGGTAATGCCCCTGGAAGTGCGTCATGTGATGCGGCTGACGCCCGCCGCCAACCGGTACCCAGGCCGGTTGGTGATAAGTCTGCTACTGAAGGCCCCTCTAGGGTAGGCGACCAGGCCCTAGAGACCGGCAATGTGTCTGGAAGTGGGGGGAGGTCGAGACTGTTGCCTAGATTTGAGGACAGGAGGCCGGAGAGATCCTTCAGCGAGGGCCGGAAAGGCGAAAGGCAACCGGTGCTGGTGGATACCGTAACGGAGGAGTCCGATGGTGAAGAGACCCGGAAGTTTGTGGACACAGTTGTGGAGGTCTCCAGGAAGAGATCCCTCGCTGACGCGAGGGTCGACTCTAGCGATGGGCTAGAGGAGTCCATGCCCAAACTGGCGAAGGAGAAGACTGGAGGCAAGCCCCCCCCAGCAAAGAGGAATACCGCTGCGAAATACAGAGGTAAGGGCCTCAGCGATGGTGTGCCCACGGAGCGCAAAGAGGCGGCGCAATACTCCGCAGAGGGGGAGTCAGACGAAGGGATGGAGGAAGAAGCCCCAGCTCCCACAAACACCGCTAGCAGAGCAAGGGAGCCCTACCTTAGAGAAAAGGATTTGGAGAGGGCCCTAGATGTGACGGGCGGCGGGCTCCTGAAGGCCAGAGACATGGCTGGCATCAGGGCCGGCATAAGGACGCAGTCGAAGACGGAGATACTGAAGAAGGCAATGGAGGCGGTGAATAAAATAACGCATGCCACGGCCGTCTCCTCCCAGCTCAAGGGGACCGTGAGAGGGGACCTGAACCGGGGGGCTAGCACAGTTCTCGCATGTCTAGAGTCGCTCCAGGAGATGTCCACGTCTGAGGAGGCTAGGAGACTCCAAAGCGAGAACGCGAGGCTTCGTCACGAGGTGGAGCTGCTGCGGGCCGAGGTCAAGGCCGTTAGGGACCTGCAACAAGAGTCCAGGGCGTCCCGTAAAAAGGGCACGGACGTCCAGAGAGAGGTGGCCGTCTCCCTGGAGGGAGCGCTGGAATCCTTCAAGAGGGAGATGTTTGAGACTCTTGGGGGAATGTTTAACGCACGTATGGAAGAGATGGAGAGGCGCATCCCATACGAGTCCCCCAGGAGGCCGCCGTTGGCGCATGACGTTGGAAGGGAAGGGGCTAGTTACGCCAAGGCGGCTGCTGGACCTCTCAGGGCCCGCCAGGCCCCCCCTGTAGAAGTGTTCGAAGAGTGCGTGGCCGTGTGGGAGAATCCGCCTCTGCCTCAGAGAGCCCCCAGCAGAGTTGCACCGCATGTGCGCTCGGCCTCCCCTGCTCTGGCAGCGGCCGCCAGTACCCCGGCAGTAGAGTGGCGGACGAGCGTCTCCAAGAGCGCCAAGAAGAGGGCGAGGAAGGCTGCCCGGGTTGCCAACGGTGTGAAGGCACAAAAGAGGAAGCCTGCCGCGGGTTCTGCCCCCGCGGCTAAGCTGGTGCCGCCGCGGTCGTCAGTGATCACCATTACACTGAAGCCCGAGGCCGCAGCGAATGGCATAACCTACGCAACAGTAATGGAGAGGGCGACTGACGCGATCAATTTGCAGGATCTCGGGCTGGAAGCTGTCCGAATGAGAAACACGGCGGCAGGGGGGCGCAAGCTCGAGATCCCGGGCGCATCCAGCATCCCTAAGGCCGATAAGTTGGCGGAGAAAATCCGCGAGGTAATTGCGGAGGAGGCAGACGTGGGCAGGCCGTATAGGAAGGCCGAACTCCGGCTTGTAGGCCTGAACGACGGGGTAAAGCCGGAGAAAATTAAAGAGGTCGTCTCCACAAAAACGGGCTGCGCGCCTGAGCAAATTGCGCTGGGAGAGGTACGGACCGGACAAACAAACAAAATTGTGTGGGGAACAAACACCATATTGGTCCGGCTCCCGGTTGCCCAGGCGAAATTATTGGTAGATGCGGGCCGCCTGACCATTGGGTGGATGCAGGTGCAGGTGGTGGCCCTAGAGAAGCTCCCCATAAGATGCTACAGGTGCTACGGTGCGGGTCACACCAAGTTCACCTGTGACTCTAAGATCGACCGTGGCGCCTGGTGCTTCCGATGTAGCGCCCCGAGGCATCAAGTGGCGAACTGCGAGGCGGAGAAGCCCAACTGCGCAGTGTGCAAAGAGGCCAAACTCTCACATGAGCATTATATGGGGGGGAGGACCTGCAGGCCCCCCATAAGGAAGCCAAAGATGGCCCCCTGGACAAGGGCCCCCCCAGTGGTAAGGGAGCGCAGCGCGCCCATGGAAATTGCTGAATCAGGTACGGGACCAAATGCCAGTACGGCCTAAAAAATTCTCCAGGCGGACCTGAACAACGCCGCCAACGCCCAGGACCTTATGGTCCACCAAATGGCGGCGTTGGGCTTTGACGTGGCAATTGCGGCGGAGCCCTACTGTATTCCTGCGCGGCCCTACTGGGTAGGGTCCTCAGATGGGAAGGTGGCAATTACTACCCCGGCCGTCTCTTATGCGGCTCCGCTGTCCCTGCGGGAGCGGGGGGAGGGGTATGTGGCGGTTGAATGGGGGGACATCGCTCTGGTTGGGGTGTACTTTTCGCCCAACCGCAACCTCAGCGACTTTGAGGTCTACATGAGGAGAGTGCAGGGTGCTGTCCGCAGACTCTCCCCACGGCAGGTCATCGTTGCCGGCGACCTCAACGCCAAGTCTCGGTCCTGGGGCTGCCCTGTAACCACCGGCAGGGGAGAGGTCGTTGAGGACTTTCTGGTGGAGGCTGGGTTGGCGGTCCTCAACAGGGGCTCCGTGAGCACATGTGTGAGATGGCAGAGGGAGTCCATCGTGGATGTCTCGTTCGCGACCCCTGCCATAGCCGCGTGCGTGTTCGACTGGGAGGTGCTGGATCAGGAGACCCTCAGCGACCATCTATATGTGTCTTTCGGGATCTCCAGCACCTCAACAGCTGGCCTTACCCCCCAGCAGGGGGTCCGTACGGCACGTTTCAGGAAGTGGGCCCTGACAAAGTTGGACAGGGGCGCTACATCAGAGGCGGCGATGGTGGAGGGGTGGCTGCCGGCCCCGCCTGCCAACGTGGATGTCGATGAGCGGGCGATCCGTTTCCGCGAATCGTTAGTGCGGATCTGTGACGCCGCCATGTCTCGGGCCGGAGATCGACCGCAACGGCGCGCTGTCTATTGGTGGTCGTCAAATATAGCCAACCTGCGCGCTGTCTGTGTCCACGCAAGGGGGCTGTATCAAAGGTGCCGGAGAAGAAGCCACGCGCCGGAGGAGGAAACGGAGCTCTATAGCCAGCTCAGCCTGGCTAGACTGAATTTGAAGGTTGCGGTCAAGAGGTCCAAAAAAGCTGCATGGGAGGAGTTCCTGGCCGACTTGAATAGGGACCCATGGGGGCGCCCATACCGTTCAGTCCGTAACCGGATGCGGAACTCGGCGCCTTCAACGGAACTGTTTCAGCCGGAACTCCTGACCCGAATCGTTGACGCCCTCTTCCCGGATCAGGTGTTCGAGGTGGCACCGTTCGTTGCTCCTGAACACAACTCGGAGGTAGACCCGCTGACCATCCCGCGGGTAACGGACGGCGAACTGGAGATGGCCACTGACCGCCTCCTCCTAAAGAAGAAAGCCCCGGGCCCTGATGGGGTGCACGGGAGGGTGCTGGCGCTCGCCCTAGACCATATCGGAAGCAGGCTGAGGGAACTGTTGGATGCCTGCCTTCAACAGGGTAGGTTCCCGAAAGCCTGGAAAGAAGGGAGACTGTGCCTCCTTAAAAAGGAAGGGCGCCCGGATGACTCACCGTCGGCCTACCGCCCTATCGTCTTGCTTGACGAGGCGGGAAAGTTCTTTGAGCGTATTATCGCGGCCCGTATCACCGACCATCTGGAAAGCGAGGGCCCTGACTTAGAGGACACCCAATTTGGGTTCCGACGTGGACGTTCCACAGTGGCCGCTATACTCTCCCTCAAAAGGATGACTGAGGAAGCCATTAGAAAAGGGGAGAGGGTGTTGGCGGTATCTCTCGATATCGCCAATGCCTTTAACACCCTCCCATTTAGCGCGATTGTTGAGGCGCTAAGGTACCATAGGGTCCCATGGTACCTAAGAAAGGTCATCCAGGACTATCTACAGGATAGGTTCGTCCTCTTCCTGGAGCCGGGTGGAGCGCAGATCGGAGCCCGCAGAATGGTGTGTGGTGTGCCGCAAGGTTCTGTCCTTGGGCCACTGCTGTGGAACCTGGGCTACAACTGGGTCCTCAGGGGAGCCCTTCTCCCTGGTATGAGTGTCATCTGCTATGCAGATGACACTCTAGTCACGGCAAGGGGCTGTAACTACCTGCAGGCCTCCGAAAGGGCCGCTGCGGCGGCAACACTGATAATTGGGCGAATTAGGCTGCTGGGATTAGAGGTGGCACTGCCGAAAACCGAGGCCATCCTCTTTCATGGTCCTCGGGGCAGGCCCCCTAGCGATGCCCACATACAGGTGGATGGTGTACCCGTCCGGGTGGCGTCCCAAATTAAATACTTGGGACTCACTCTGGACAGCCGATGGAAGTTTGAGGCCCACTTCGCCAGTCTTGCGCCGAGGGTGGTTGGAGCGGCGATGGCTAATTAACATCACATCTATACGTGACTAGAGGAAGGACGCCTTGTCAATCAGGAAGACCTTAATTATCACGTACTATTGAGTACGTGCTGATAGTGTAATTCACTATATCACACCTCCCCTGAAAAGGCTAGGCATCCCTTCCCTGAAAAGTAAACTCTTATTTTCTAAATATCTTAGTCCTATTCTTATGAACTATATATTCTTTATTATTCTTTAATATTTTTACATTAGTACCTAGCTCTTCTAAAACTTCAAATGGACCTAAATACAAGTCATTCAATTTATTATAATTTTCATTCTTATACAAGAGTAGATCACCTTTTTTGTAGTGTACTTCCTTACAATCTAAATCATAATTAGTTTTTCTACTTTGTTTTGATATTAATAAGTTGTTCCTGGCATCATTATGAGCTTTTTGCAATCTAAATTTTAACTCCGATGGATAATTGTCGTATACATATAAGGGATCAACTTTACTAACTAAATTACTAGGTACGTTACATGTTTTCCCAAAAACTAGTTCATAAGGGGAGTATTTGGTACTAGTATTTACAGAATTATTATAAGCAAAGCACCAATATGGTATCCAGGTACTCCAATTTGCCGACTGATTCTGTGTTTGTATTCTCAAGTAACATCCGAGATGTTTGTGCCAGTTTTCTAGCGAACCTATACTCTCATGATGATAGGGTGTTGAATTTAACTTATCAATATTTAGCAATTTACATACTGTTTCTAACGTGGAATTAATAAATTCCGTTCCACAGTCAGTCGCAATAACCCTGGGAGTACCATATCGTAAAATAAAATTTTCAGTAAAAACCCTAGCAACAGTTTCAGCTGACTTATCAAGTATTGGGTAAGCTTCTACAAACTTTGTCAATTCGCATTGTATTGTTAATATGTATTTATTACCCAAATTATCGACCTCCAACGGCCCCACAATATCTAAATATAATTTTTCAAAAGAAGTAGATGCTGTAGTGGTTATTACCATTTTCTCTTTATTATTTTTATTACAAAATTTCTGCTTTTGGCAATCTTTACAGCGAGTCACATATTCAGTTATGTCTTTTTGCATATTACTCCAAAAATATTTTTTTCGAATATTCTTAGTCATTTTATTTATGCCTACATGACCACTTGTCGGCAATAAATGATAATCATTTAGTATAACACGTATCAAGTCTTTATTTGTAACATGTTCAACTTGGTTATTAATAATACATAACCGCGGTAATTCTTTATGTTTCATGAAAGTTTGGGTCAAAATTTTAATAAACTTTTTATTAAACCCATTTTTAATCACAACGACTTCTACAATATTATATTTTTTACATAATGCACTCAGTTCTCCTATCGTTGCGTCTCGGCGCGCCTCCGTTAGTAGAGATTCCTGATTTATGTAAATAGTAGAGTCACTAAATAACATATCACCCGTCTGTGAGACGTATCTTTTCTTTTTCCTCAACTTCACGAAGTTTTCATACGAACAAATATCTAACCTTACATCATTTTGTGATTTCTGCATAATATCTACCACTCTTGGTTGCCTATGATCAACAGGGGGCTCAACCCTGCTACTTCCAGAGGTAGCGGGTTCATTATTTTGCTCCATGGTTCTTTTCATTGAACGGGTTAATACCCCCAAAAAATTTGAATTTAGATTTTTTAACTCGTCTGATGTTATAATGACTCTCGATAAGGCATCTGCCGTTACATTTTCGGAACCTTTTATGTATTCAATATCGAAATCATATTCTTCTAAACAAAGTCTAAACTTAGTTAAACGGCTACTAGGATCTTTTATGCTAAATAAATGAACCAATGGTCTATGATCTGTTAATATTTTAAATTTTCGTCCGTATAAATATGGTCGAAAATGTTTTATAGCCCACACTACCCCTAATAACTCTTTATGAATGGTTGGGTAGTTTATTTCTGAACTGTTTAATTGTCTGCTTGCATAAGCTACGGGCTTATTATTTCCATTTGATAATACAGCCCCCAAGGCTACCCCTGACGCATCGGTTTGCAACCGGAAAACATTATCTTTTCCAAAATCTGGATAATCTAAGACAGGAAATGAACTAAGTGACTTTTTTAAGGTCTGAAATGCCACGTCACATTCTTCCGTCCACTGAAACTCGACATGTTTCTTACAAAGACGGTTTAGTGGGTACCCTATTGTGGCAAAGTTTTTTATGAATTTTCTATAAAAGTTCGCAAAAGCCACAAAACGACGAATCTCATTTACATTTTTAGGTACTGGGAACTTTTCCAAGACCTCGATTTTACTGTTGTCTGGCAACACCCCGTTTGGCGTAATAACATGCCCTAAATAATTAATTTCTTTCCTCAAAAATTCGCACTTACAAGGGTTTAGTTTTAAATTAACTGACCTAAACCTCTCAAATACACTCATTAAATTTGTATTATGCTGCGATAGGCTTTTCCCGAAAACTATTACGTCATCGAGATATAGAAAACATATCTCGTAATTTAAACCCGATAGAGCCATAGACATAAGTTTAGAAAATACGCTAGGACTCGTTTTGAGACCCATAGGTAATCTTTTCAGTTGATATTGCTTATCAGCTGTAAAAGAAGTGAATTTCCTACATTCTGGTGATAACCCTAGCTGGTAATAACTAGAACTGAGGTCTAAATGAGAATAGTATAAGCATCCCGAAAGTGAGTCAATAATTTCTTGTATATTTGGTAACGGGAACTTTTCGTCTACTATTTTTTTATTTAAAAGTCTATAATCTATTACGATTCTCCACTTTTTTTCACCGCTACTGTCAGCTTTTTTCGGAAGTAATAATAATGGAGAAGACCATTCGCTGGTACACTCTTCGATAATATCTTCTTCTAACAATTTACCTACCTGTTTTATTAACTCAGCCTTCTGAGCGTGCGGTATTCTATACGGTTTGACATAAACAGGAGACGCGTCATTTTGCAGTTTAATGTTGTACTCGTATAAGTTTGTAACGGATAGCTTATCACCCGGCATATGAAAGATATCTGCATATTTTGCACATATTTTCTCAATAGACCGTCTCTCTTCATCACCAAGATATGTTTTTAATTTAAGAAAATCGAATAGTTGTTTAACCCTCTCGACAGATTTTCCGTTTTCCGTATCAAAAGAGCATACGAAATAATCCGAGTATTTTCTAATTTTCGGGCTAAAGTTATTTAATTTTACATCTTCTTCCCGTGTGTTTAAAAATCGCACCGGAATCTTTTTCCCGTCTCCTACTACCACGGCGCCTGCTACAAATACGCCTGCAATAACTTCCTCCGCTAAAATGACACATTCGCCCTTTATCTCTGACGAAACATATTTTACGACCTCACATCTCCCTGGAATAGTCGTTATTATGTTTTTACCTAAGCCTAATTCTAGACTTATCTTATCCTGTAATGTAACCAGCTTATTTTCATAGTTAATTTTACAACTATATTTTAATAAAAAATCTTCTCCTAAAATTCCATCATTTTTACAGTGGAAGTTGCTAAACACATAAAACTTATGCCTAAAATTATAATTGTTAACACATAAGTCTAGATAAACATAACCTATTGATACTAAATCCCCACATACTCCTTTAATCTTAATTTCATCCCTTACTAGCTTTGCGTCGCGGGACACGCTACGGAGTTTATTTAACCAATCTAACTTTAAAATTGAAATGCTTGCTCCTGTGTCTACTAATAGAGAAATTTGAGTTTGACTACAAGTAAAACAAACGTAATTACCACTACCATAACTACAAATATCTACCTCAGCGCTATTCAGAACGAAAAAAATCATCGCTATGATGTTCGTTCTGACGTATACTCTGACGTTCACTTTCGTTCTCGTCATTAGACTGTTCTGCTGAGTCAACTAAGAAATGTACATTCCTACGTTTATTATGAGGTGACGTAAACCTGGTGTTGCGCTGACCCTGAAACCTATTCGAGTTATAGTAGGCACGACCCCGACCTTGCTGACTCGTCGCGTTGTTGTTACGTGACTTATTATATTGTTGATGATAGTTTTTATTTATCTTTTCAAATCGCTGGTTCGAAACATAGTTAACATAATTGTTTATTGGTGGTTTCACTACCGAGTCTTCTTGTTCTAAGGCTATAGTTATTGCCTGCCTAACTGTGCTTACGGACCTAGACGTAACTATAATGCTTGTACGAGCATTGTTTAGGCCGTCAGCGAAACGCTTGATAGCCATTTTTTCATTAATCGGCTTTAATAAATTATATGCCGACTCGTCTCCATTAGCCTGTGCTGTACTTAAATCGTTGGACATTTTTTCGATTTCACTACCAAACACTTCTATGGTCTTGTTTCCTTGCCTACATCGTAGCATTCGGTCTAAAATGGCTGTGTATGATTTAATCGGAATTAAAACATTTTTTATATCTTTTATTAGGTCTGCCACAGACACATAAGACTTATTAATTTTTGTTTTAGCACTGCTAGAAAGACGAGTTTTTAAAACAAAATTGATTAACAGAGGCTGGTCCTCGTTTCTAAGGGTACTACTATAATACTCTATTCCGTCTATTAGTTGGTTAATTTGCGTTTCGTCGCAATCTACTACTGGGAGGAGCGTGAGCGCGACTTTTAGATCGAACGTGGCCATGGTTGTGATCGTTTCTGAATGATGCGGGTTAACGAGTGACTCGATTTCCTCAAAATTACATAAAAACTTTGACGATATTGCTTTTGTTATTTGTAATTCTACAGCATCTATCCCTTTTTTACATAAGTCTGCAGATATTTGTTCAAAAATATTTTTAATTTCCTTTGCTCTTAAAAACTTATTCTGCCCCTGAGCGGAATAACGTTTGTCCTTACTTAATTTAATAATAGAGTCTCTAATAGCCTTAAGCTCACTCAAGAGTTCTGACAGGTTTGCCATGAACACACTTTAGAAAAAAAAAAAAAAAAAATCACTCACACACACACATAGATTCTTGGTAGCATAGTTATATTAATTCGTGCTGGCTTACACGTTCTGTGCTGGTCCAATTGCCCGTCGAACCGCTCTGCGTTCTACCTCTTCTAATAGTCGTGCGTTGAAGTAACGTAGCAGCCTAAGTACTATATAGCCCGCTAATACAACGACGATGGTC
Source organism: Scoparia ambigualis (assembly GCA_963921215.1). NCBI lineage: Eukaryota > Metazoa > Arthropoda > Insecta > Lepidoptera > Crambidae > Scoparia > Scoparia ambigualis. The sequence goes on from OY992512.1 coordinate 3,950,840, forward strand.
AGTAAAAAGATCTCTGAAAGTTGCATCCCAACGGCCAAGGGAGTTGATGCTGCCGCCGATTGAGTTGGTGATTGACTGACAATAATATTGTCTTTAGATTGTGGGTTTCCCATAGTTAAACAATTTTGGCTTACAGTTTTTCTTCTTATTTCCTTCGTCCTTCTTGTAGGCCCGTGTAGCACTATTTTCCTGATATTTTGTAGACTTCAACTAGCGATTTCGCGGCGCGGACTTGTGACACCATGTCACGGTCGCCATGTAATGGCGTTGGGACGGAGACCCGAAATGAAACAATGTCTTGCGTTGAATCAATAATCTTTATCCTCTAGTGTATCATCTTAAATACTAATTAACAGAGGAAGGACGCCTTGTCAATCAGGAAGACCTTAATTATCACGTACTATTGAGTACGTGCTGATAGTGTAATTCACTATATCACAGCCTGGAGACAGCTGCCGAAGGCTCTATGCGGGGGTGCTGAAAAGCATGGCCCTCTACGGTGCCCCGGTGTGGTCGGACTCCCTGGGCAGGAAAAACATCTCCTTTCTGCGCAGACCACAGAAGCTAGCGGCTATTCGAGCCATACGGGGCTACCGGACGGTCTCGTACACGGCTGCGACGGCTATAGCAGGAATGATCCCGTGGGAGCTCGAGGCCAAGGTGCTGACTGAGGTTTTCGAGTTTTGTGCGGAGGCGAGGGCCAGAGGGGAGAACCCCGCACAGGCAGAAATCGAGGTAGCAAGGCGCGTGGCCCGTGATATGGCGGTGTGGCAATGGGAGGAGACGCTCATAACCCCGAAAGCCGGAACCCGCACCATTGAGGCGATCCGCCCAGTCCTGCAAAAGTGGATAGACAGGCCCCACGGGGGGATGTCGTACCACCTGACCCAGCTACTGACAGGACATGGGTGTTTTGGTACGTACCTGCACAGGATTGGGAGGGAGGAGGCCCCAGCCTGCCATCATTGTGGAGTGGAAGAGGACACAGCTCAGCACACCCTCGAGCTGTGTAGTGCCTTCGCGCCACAGAGGCGTACGCTAGAGTTGGCCCTGGGGGGGAGAGGCACTCTAGCTCTGCCGGACGTGGTCGCCGCAATGGTGGAAAGTGCGGAGAGTTGGGCAGCCGTTGCCGGATTTGCCGCGGAGTGCATGGGCCTCAAAGAGGAGGCCGAGCGCGAGCGGGAGGAATCCGCCAACGCTGCGCCAATAAGGAGGAGGAGGGCCGGAAGGCGGCGTAGGAGGTACGCCGACCTCCATCCACCTTAGGGTGATGCCGGGCGTCAGGCGGAAGACAGGTTCCATCCTGTCCAGCCGGACGCCCGATGTTCTCTGTTTTGTGTTAGCGTAGGTTGTCGTTAGGTTTTAGTATGTGTGTGTGGGCACTGGCATGGATATGTCGCCATATCACCCCAAGTGCCTACAAAATCCGCTTTAAATGTTGGGCGCGATGGACAGCATTGTCTGTGCTGTCCAGCGTAGAGTGTTGTGTGTTGTTCTGGGTCGTGTAGTTCAATGTTTGTATTGTGGGTTGTCCTTCTATGGACCTGGTGCGTGGGCCCACGCGGACGCCATGATGAGCCACGGGGCGCTTTTCCGAGGGCGTCCCCTGGCTCGGAGCGGACACGGTGGGGGTCACGTACCAGTAAATGTGCGGGTCACTGTGTATGTTTCTGGGGAGCTGGCACGGAAGCTTTATGCAGAAGCCATGATGAGCGACGAAGCGCCTCCTCCAAAGGGAGGCGGGTTGCTCGGAGCGGATGCGGGGAGCTCCGTGCCAGCAAATAGGGTCTGTGGTGTGTTGCGTTGTGTTTTTGTCTTTGTGTTTTTCGTTTGTGGTCGTTCATACTTGTACGTGTTGTGTAAGACTGGTGCGAGACTCCGGGAAGCGGTGATGAGCGGCGGGACGACTAGATGACCAATTGGTTGCGGTCGTCGTGTCTCCCGCTGATTCGGAGCGACCCACCAACGGAGTCCTGCACCGGTAAATTGGGGTTGTTTTGTGCGCATACCTGCGAAGACGTGGGCATGTTCGTCACCTGTTGTGTGTTGTGTCCGGCGTGATGTGTGTTGTGTTGTGTCCGCATGCCCGGGTAAAGCCGGGCATGTCAGTCATTGTTGTTTGTGTCTGCCCCCTAAAGGGGCTGGGTCGTGTTGTGCCGTGTGCGCGTAGTCGCCGTGTGTTGGCGCGTAATGGCTGCTACGCAGTGGTTATAGGCCAACACACGGCGACGGGGTGGCACCGCGAGGTAATACCCCCGTGGTCAGGTCCCGTGGCCGCCACCTCAAGCCTTATGCCTTCGGAGTTTGGTCCCCCGGTGATTAGTGGGTAGGCCCCTCCCTCTCGCCCGGCGATTACGTCGTGGAAAGGGGGACGGGAGAGTCCCACATATCCAGTCTCCCTTCTGGAGGCTGGAATCCATAAGCAGGGATTACACCGGGACAAAAAAAAAAAAAAAAAAAAGGTTAGTATGTTGACCAAAAACGCGCGAGCCGAGCAAGCGAAGCGAGCGTACCGCGGGAGCGGCCGGCGAAACGCCAGAAACGACGTTTTTGTACGTGCGACGTTTTTTATATACTCTCTCCCGTTTCGCCACCTTCCCCACTCCCCCAAATGTTGGTTACGCGGTTGTACAGTTTTACCAAAACCTCAATTGTTACTTAACCTCAAAATACAAAAAATAACATAACTATATAATAATTATACTACTTGTCTGCAGCAAGGGGGGGGGGGGGTTAATGGGGGAGTATTCCTCACCCTACCCCCTCCTACCCATCCCTCCCCCCAATTCAGGCGACTCGATTCAAAAGTTTTACCAATTAATTATATTTTTACTATTACTAGTTTAGTCAACAATCAAGATAATATTCATTATTTGTACCAAAACATACAATTAAACATAAATGAATAGAAAAAAAGACGAAAAGAAAAAATACTACTAAACCACAACGTGCTTATTGTTTTTACCCATGTTTTGGGTATTTACCTGGTAAATACCCGGGTAAATACCCAAATTGGGAATTTACCCGGTAAATACCCATCGGGTAAATACTAGGGCATGCTCCCGGGAATTCCCGGTACCGATTTTTCCCGGGAAATTGACTTTTTACGCAGTACCGGTACTGCGAATTCGTTTCCCGGGAAATTCGGTACTTTCGGTATTTTTATTTTAACTTAAAATTACGCCAATATTAGCCTAGCTTTACCTTTTAAATGACCTCGAAACTGAACGTCACTCGAAATATCGACGCCAAGGATTCCAATAATCGGATTGGTATCAAGGAGAGCTCCCTCAAAGTTCAGAGGTACGACGAAGGTATGTTTTTTCGCGGTAAATGCGCAAACTTATGTTTTGGAGAGGTTAAAGTGGACCAGGTTATTACGGCCCCAATTTGAGACATGACTTATCATGTTCTCGGTGTCAGTCACAAGTTTATTCCGGCTCTCCATGACGCTTTCCAGATAAATATTAGCTCGTCCGGTGTAGAGCGTTACCCCCGTACTGTCGTCCGCATAGCAATGAATGCTGTTGTTATGCAACACGTCCTTGATATGCAGAAGAAACAGAGTAGGGGCTAACAACACACACCCCTGCAGGACTCCAGCATTCACGGGTTTCATGTTAGAGCACGAACCGTCGACTACGACTCTGATGCTGAGGTGGATCGGATTCATCGAAAGAAAGCTGGCAACCCACGAACACAATTTCTCAGGAAGCCCGTATGATGGAAGTTTAGAGAAAAGAGCCCTGTGTCATACCCTGTCAAAGGCTTTCGCTACGTCCAAGCTAACTGCCAGTTACTCCCTTTACTCTCAACTGCCTCTGCTCATCGGTGAGTGAGGTTCACTAAAAGATCACCAGCCGAACGACCGCGACGAAAACCATACTGGCGATCGCTTAGTAGCTAGTTTCTTCTAGGTACCTTAAGAGCTGGCGGTTTGTAATGGACTCCATTTCTTTGGAGAGCAAAGAGATGATGGCTGTTGGCCTTTAGTTGGACGGACCTGAGCGATCGCCTTTTTGAGAAACGGGTGGACAAGGCCTGTCTTCCAAGAGCTCGGGACAACGCCAGTAGTGTAAGAGAGCCGGAAAAGGCGCGTTAGAAAAGGCGCCAACTCAAGAGGACACGTCCGAAACACAATGGGAGGAACTGCATCAGGCCCACTCGACTTATGGATATCAAGGGAAAAAATGAGCCTTACGAACTGACCTTTGTAGGAACCGGATTGGCATTGAACAAGCGCAATGCGGTATGGTTGGTGAAGAGTTTTCCCTATCGTCCAAGATCAAGTTTGATGCTAAAAGAGTGCCCAAGAGGTCGACTTTCTCCTTTGTAGTATGGGCCAGGCAGTCATCGGTATTGTGCAATGGTGGTAAGGACAGCTGACCAAAATTCCTTAAAGTAGCTTTCGCAAGAGACCAGAACGCACGCGTACCCGAAGGATGACGTACTAGCCTCTCGCCAATTCAACTTTTGAATGATGACTTCGCCTTGGTAATGTCCTTAAAGGACCTGGCAGCAAAGTTGTACCTCTTTCTGAGCGCACTGGTGTTTGGATCCTTTGATGACACCGCAGTAGCCCAGGCTTGGTAATGTTGTCGCTTTTGGCGAGACGCCATTTTGCAGCAACGACCAAACCATGGTTGGGACCTGCCGCCAATGGGAACCACCAAGTTTGGATTGAAAAGTTGCATTCCCTGCAGTATCACATAAACGACTGAGTCGTCGGCGACATCAAGATCATCCAGCGAGAAGCAAACTCGCCACCATGGGTAGGGCGCAAAGAAACTTCGCATCCCATCCCAGTCCGCTGACTTATAATGCCAGACTCGACGTTTTTGAAGTTTCTGCTACAAATCAGACAGTGGTCTGATGAGCATAGTGGTGCATCAACAGAAACTTGATAGCCGTCTGGGTGCGGGGTCAGCAGAAGGTCCAATAAGGAAGGTGCATAGCCCTCCACATCTGGAATGTCATGAACTGCTCTACCCGCGTGGTCAGTTGTGCTTGAACCAAGCCATTCACCATAAAACAAGCATGATCCATTGCATATAGACCCTTTTAAATTTAAAACATTCAACTCGGTTGATCTCTAACCAATTCCATTCGACAAAATGATTCCACAGCTAGTACGACAATTGACAAAACATTTTTTTTATTATAAACTTTTTGTGTAATATTTTATTTTGCTCAATGATCCATTATCAAACGTTAGTTACATCTGGGTTAAAAAAAATCTCAGTACCGAAATTTCCCGGTTTTCCCGGTACCAGAGTTAGCGCAGTACCGGGAATCCCGTTTTCTCCACAGTACCGGGACTGCAACCCCTAGTAAATACCCACCGCCCATCTCTATTTGTAACACGCGTTAGAGCCAGCTCGCTCCAACTGTGTAGTCTGTGGCAGGCGCTAGACGCAACAATAAGAGTGTATTCTGTATTCTATTTTATTAAAATATACCTTTATGTGTGCTAAACAATTCAGGAAATACAAATAAAACCAATGGAATCACTTTTCACCTGGAAATACGTACTAAATTATCGATGTAACATGCATTTGACTAATCATTTTATCAAATCGCCGAGACATGAAGCGGCGGCCATGTTTCGGTAAAATGCACCTAAAGTAACAATATTTCTGTTTTGTGCAGAAGTGACACTTTTAACGCTTTATGTGAAATAATTACTAGGGTTAAGATTATGGTGGCAGTTTGATTGGGGATTTCGTTATAATTAATAAACTTACCTAAAATACTTTTGTATTAATGAACTTGGCCGTTTTTTTCGAGATCATTAGATATATTGATAAATATTAGATATTTACCTTCGGGGTATCACAGGATTCACACGGCGTGGAAAATAACTTTATTCTTTAGCTCCGATGCATCGTTTCTGTGATATTTTTATTTATATTTTAGTACCTACTACCTAGGCAAAGAAATAGTACGTATGTGTAAATGTATTTGGTCATAAATAAACGCAGAGTTTTTTTTCATTTTATCAAACCATAGTATTATCTGTGGTTTAATCTGAACAATAAAATGTAATAAAGATTGAATTCTAATTAAAGGTAGGTAGAAAACATGCACAACAACTATGTCCGTTCTGCAGTGTAAAATCTATTATCTGTTGCACTACGTTGCATTGCAAATGATTGAACAAAACGCGTAAGCGCGCCGTGCAAATGGCGGCGCTTTTGAACTTTTGGCCGCGAGAAAACAACACTATAGAAGCGGTCTAGCGCTGTTAATTGTATAAGGTTAAAGAGTAATATGTTGTCAAATAATACACAATTTCACTCCCATTGTCTGTCACGAAAACACGTAGAGGTTACTAACCATTAAGGTGCAATAAACTAGGACCTGGGGCCCAAGTCTGCTAATTTACGAATGGCATAATTGAATCGCAATTGGATCGTATTGTAATTGTTTGACACATTTGGTATTCTCTTACTCATAAAAGAATACCAAATGTGTCAAACAATTACAATGCGATACAATTGCGATACAATTGCGATTCAATTATGCCATTCGTAAATAAGCAGACTTGGGCCCCTGGTAGGCTACTCTTGAAACAGAATTGCATTAATCAATTTCCAATCACAAATCTAAAAAATGTCGAATGGCACTTTTGTAAGCGACAATAGCGCCACATTGGAATTAAATTGCGTAGAAACTGATTGAACAAATTATTATCGAGATGGCGTTCCGGAATTATTTTTACTTATCCAAATATCGATACATATTAATCGCATTGGAATTGTATTAAGATTGAGTTTGCGTTCGAGAGTAACCCCCCTGTATAGTCTTTACCTGCTACACCTTGTTTAGTCACATAGTATTATATCTTAATTAATGGCTATCGCGTGTAGCATTAAGCCAATTTCAAGTGTTTAATTTTTTTTAGAGTTTATTTATTATTGTACAGTAGATAGAAATAAAATGTAGTCTCACAACACGTGTTGTTGCTAAAAGAACACGGGAGAAACGCTGTTTAGTCACTTCCCAGCGATTACATTGCCTATTTAATTGTGAATAATAGGAGTCAAGGACAATGTTTTCCAAAAAGTCGTGTCCTAACTTTAAATAAAAATTGGAACGCGATTTTTTTATTTTACTTTATGGCTGTGAGTAATTAAACTAATATTCGTAAAATAAGTGTTGGCAGGGACGCAGTGACGGCAAAGTAAAACTTCGTAGTTGTCTGAACGAATGCTTTTATTAAAGTAAAAGTCGCTCCGTTGGCACAACGGTTTTATAATGAAAAGTCGTTTGAGTGACTAATACAAAAGTAGTGGTGTTACACAAAGTAATCGTATGGTATAATCAATAGATATAATTGAATAGAGTATTTTCGTATATTCCAACAGTCCCCCTCGAAAATAGGATATACTTAAGTAAACAAAAATAGCAAATTGCTGTTTAAAAATAGTTACTTACTCTTTCCATACTAATTACAATGTAACATAAAATATTATTCAACTTAATAAGTATTTTAATACATTCTTTGATAAATTAACATCTTATGTTATGTAGGTACATCACACGTTATTAACATGTTTTGTTATGTATGTTCATCTTAATAAGTAATTTTTGATTGATTAATTAACATCTTAAGTTATGTGGGTACATCACATGTTTTTACATGATATTAACATGTTATGTTATGTAATGTTCAACTAAAAAGTTTAGTTATTTAATACATTCTTTGATAAATTAACATCTTATTGTTTAAGGTTTAAGATTTTTGCTACAATAAGGAATCAAAATAAATTAAATTTCTTTCTAAATTCCTGGAACTTTGTAGAGGGCATCACTTTCGAGAAAATGTCAGCTTGTTGGTCTCCTGTGGAGATATATTCAAGCTTTATTACTTTGTTAGTAATTTGCTCTCTAGAGTGGTACCTCTAATTTCTATCTGTTTAGACTTTTTATGATCTGTGGGATTGTTAGCTTTGCTGATACAACCGTTAATATATTTAAATATAACTATCGGTTTTGTTATTGGGATCATATTTCTATTTTAAATGTATATTGTCCTTTAATGCTTTAAACATAACTCCTCGTTAATTTTACTTAAAAAAATTATTTAAAATACTCATTGCTGCACATGTCTCGTCTATCTCGGTTGTGTACAAAGCATAGCGTACATTAAACAAACTATTACAATATGACAAGGTGCATCATAACATTCGTCGGAGTTTAAATCTAAGTAATTTAATGTAAAAGGAAATGATGATTTTGAAGAATTGCCATCTTTTATGGTTGTTTTGTTTTTTTTTTAAAAACTTTTGGTAAATAAATAAATTTACCTAAAGTTATTGTGTTCTTTGTTCTTTCAATTTTAATACCTAAAAACAATTTTACTTTATTTAAATAAATCAGTCATGTCAGAATCATGTCAGTTTTAATAACTCATTCACAATTTTAGTAATATTGTAAGGTTTGTTCATTGTGTGTGTCAAATCACTAAACCATCAACATATAGCACTAGGTACTACACTATGTGCGTTGTTATGTATATAATTTTTATCTAGTCAATAAAGACATGGATCTCAGAATTATGAAGACCCATTCCTTTTAGGTTACGATCGAAAACGTTCATACCAACATCGCGAGGATTGCTTCAGTCAATATAATGTTTTGCTTAATTAACAAACTTGGTTTGGTATACCAACAATAGGTAATACCTCCAGGTATTTTCATACAATTATCCTCTTTAACTACGCCATTTTAAAAAAAGCCTTTTTTTCGCCCATGTGGTGGACTTAGAGGTCAAACTGAATAGCAAAAGTTAGAATAAATCTAAAAGTAATGATACTAGTAATAATTAATTCGCGCAACAGGTGCAAACGTTTCGTCCTAATCTTGTAAGTATGTTTGGGTAAATAAAACGGACACTAGACGGGCCTTTTATCGCACCGGTTCCCCGTTTCCGTTATTGTTTACTTTAAAAACCCATTTACTACTGACAATATTCATATTTTTAGGTCTATCAACAAATGTCCATGTCTGATTATTGTTTAGAGATTCGATTTCACAATGTATGGCGGAAAACCATTTATCAGTATCACACCATTAAAAACACCTCTGTAACATAGTGGTAAGGAATGAGAAGTATTCAAAAGATAAATACAAATCGGGGTCAGTCATTTTCTTATAAATTTTCGGGGTTAGATTGCTAATCTGTCTGACAATTTTGATTGACTAGTATCGTCAATTACTATTGTCTCGTCGGTTGGAATTTTGTGTTTCTTGCCTATTAGTTGTTCAGAGACCTCAATGGGCTGACTAATTTTGGCGGGAATTTATACTTGATGTTGCTCATCACTTTTAAATATTGGCCAAGAATTTTTAAATAAATAAATAAACTTCCCTACACTCACACCAATTATCTAGCCCAAGAGAAGCTTCGTTATGAAACTCGTTAAATGGTTACTAGACAACGGATAAACATACTTAAAGTACTTAAATACATACTTATTATACATAGAGAACACCCAGACCCGAGACAATTTAGAAAAACAATAATTTCTAAATTGACCCGACCGGGGATCGAACCCGGGACCTCAGAGATGGCGACACCATGAAAACCGGCGTACAAACCACTCGACCAAGGAGGTCGTCAAATTAAGTTAAGAATTTAATTCGTCAATATAACATCTCTTGCAAGGACAAATTGCTTATTTTCGATGTTAAACAATTTGGATCCATTTTTGCTATAACCGACAATGACTAGTTTTGTTATTTTTTTTAATTTTATTATGTACATAGTTACCTAAGCTGAGCCAAATATGTTTAAGTGATTAATTTTAGGGTTCGTACCATGCCACATTCGTATGGTTGTTATTTAGCAGCGCTTTAGTAGGTAGTTATTTTGTTAGATATGTATCCGTTAAAACGGCTTCACCCCAAAATATATTATCTAACTTCGCACTTGCGACCATGGTTCGTGCCATTTCGGTCAATGTACGATTCATGCGCACTGAGAAACCATTTTGTTGTGGAGTGTACGGAATTGTCAAATGGCCACTTATTCCCTTAGAAACACAAAACTGCTTAAATTCATTATAAATATATTCTCAACCATTTTCTCAATAAGTGTAAATTAAGGAACTTCGCATTAAATAAATTGTCACTTTTTATTAACAAAATCAATAAAACATTTTAAGACTTCCACTTTAAAATTCATCAAATATGTGAAAGTATAGTGGTTAAAATGCTCAATAAAAGTAACAAAATAATGTTTGTCGTCGCCGGTAGTCGGGCTGATCGGACTGCATGAATCCGAATAAATGATAAAAATGGTCTATTATGAACTGACTTTCCTTTTTTTTTTTTTTCAAAAAGAAGTCGCGATATCGCGACTGATTACCTATTATGCATGGCTCAGTCAGAATCTCAGATAATAATATGCCGTCAGTAGATTAATGTAACGAATCATTAATTTATGATCAACAATTTTTTTTAAGAATTATAATTCTTTGCTCCTTTACATGTTCTAAGCGTTTATGCCATGAAATGATGTGTAATTAAATTACATACACATCACGACTATCATCCCCGAAGGGTTAGTCAGAGACTAGGCAATGAGGATAGCAAGACTGCAGTCATCTGCCATAGTCCACTTTTCACCAAATAGCGAATTTAAATAAGTTGAGAGTAAATTCATTTGAAATTCAATTTTACAAAGGTCGTTGCTACAGTATTGCCTAATGCAATTTGTTATTTTTATAGATATGAACACCATTTGTATCAAATAAATAGCAATCATTTTACTTGCTTGCTTGCTGCATTCGACTTATGGACAGTAAATTACTTATGAGTAACTTTGGGGGAAAAATAAAACGATCCTCGAATCGTCGATTGTACCTTGAACTCCAGATTTGTCCTTTTCCATAAGCCAAAATTGAAATTCCATTTTTGCTACGCCAATCTTCGTAGAACAGGTTAGTTTGGTATGTGAAGAAAAATAATCTCGTGAATTAACATGTAATCGGTAGCTCCAGAATCTAAAAGAAAAGAAACATGATTAGTAGAATTACTTGTTTCGTTTCATAACTCATAATAATTTGAAATCATAAAAGCAATACTGCCCTCGGTTTCACCGTGATGAACAGCGTTTGCTGTACAGTTGAAATTACTGCTGCTGCCCTCGCGTTACGACAACTTCTTGAAAAAAAAACGGCAGTCCTTTTTCATGTGATTCCTTTTCCTCTTTCACTCGCAGTACAGTTTCGTAATTTTATGCGTTGAATTGCCACAATATTGATTTCTTCTTGAAGATTGAGGGTGCACATTTTTATTCATCTTGTCTGGTCCATAATTATTACGCATAGAAAACTTCTGTATAGGTACCTATGCGAAACTTTAAATTCGGTAGATATTTCGGTCTTCAACTTAACTTCATGATCTAGCAGAAGAGTTTTACGAATGCTAGGCTGTGGTGATCCTCTCCTAGCGTTTACAGCGCCGTGATCACACCGCCATATTATGAGGGTAGGGTGAGTAATTCTGTTATCAAAACTCGTGAAATGTTGGAATAACTGACATCGGTTGCAATTTTAGGTGAATTAATTGCTTACGTAATGCTCACTGAGTCGCCAAGCTTCTTCTTACATAAATTTTGTCAAGATTGATTTAGCCGTGGCTGACCCTTTTGCAAAATTCAAAAAGGCATAGCCTAAAAACTCAATACTCGTACCTTTAGTAATCAGGTTCCGTTTCAGCCAATTTTAATCGAGGCTGTTTGGTATTTCTTCATCACTCACGTACAGCACAGTTATTTAAATATGAATTTACTATTAAAATTGACTTATAATAACTACTTTTGAAAATTATGGTCCCTGGGCCCATGACCTGTTGGCAGGGACGCAGTGACAGCAAAGTAAAACTTCGTAGTTGTCTGAACGAATGCTTTTATTAAAGTAAAAGTCGCTCCATTGGCACAACGGTTTTATAATGAAAAGTTGTTTGAGTGACTAATACAAAAGTAGTGGTGTTACACAAAGTAATCGTATGGTATAATCAATAGATACAATTGAATAGAGTATTTTCGTATATTCCAACAATAAGTAATTCAGATGAAGCGGGCAGGACTCAAATACGATTTTTAATCTCATCTCATTTTTTTGTATGGGACGGTTATCCCGCTGGGGTCACGGACATTATTTTAGTCACCTGGCACAGCGAAACGCGTGGCACCATATCCACACAGTATAAATATAAGCTTTATACTGTGATATCGAGCTCGTCAATAAAAATATTTTTAAATAACGTTCATGGACATTCATTTATTAAGTAGGTACTCACTTACTCCATAAAAATTACATACCCAATGCTTAAGATAGGAAGAATAAATAATGAAAGACACTTTTGCATTAATAATATTATTATTCGTGCGAATTGAATTACATTTACATACGGAGCTATAACAAACGAGTAACAACAAAGAAATGCAAACATTCACAGCATTATATCACTAAAATGCATAATATTGTCCATAACACTGGAAATAACTTTAGCCTCAGCTAAGTACATTAAGTATATTTATTAATCTCTCAGAGAAAATTAACATTTAAGTATTATGTTCTATAACGGCAGTTCTATAATTTAAGACTTTAACAGGTGCAGCATGTTGTAGGTTTTATTGTATTTAATCTAATTCATGTTCCTAATGGATAATATTTGGTGGCTATATAGCTGCCACGCCTTATGAACAGTTAAAATACAGGTTACAATAAATAGGAAGTTTTAAATTGGCACAGTTAAGAGATTCATAAGGAGTGCTTACTTAGGCAATTGATTTTAACTAATCTAATAAATATAATAGACACATATGAATTTCAGAATACTTAGTAATTTTTTGCGACTGAATAAAGTCAACACATCAACATTTTTTGATTTATATCATTTCATTTGGAATTAACATTCAGTTATAGAGATTTAATTTTGTAAGTTTGCTAATTTTATATTAATGTGCTCTTAAAACATATTATTTTGTCGTGATTTCAACAGATCTATCTCCAATGCAAGCTTCCTGTTGGTTTCAACCAAAGCATTTTGGTTGTGCATCACATTCTGCATCTGCTCAGTCAAACCATTCAACTGTTTTTCTAAATAGAGTTTCTGCTTCGTAAGTGCCATCATAACATGCAAGAAATAGTTACGATTGTCATCGGCAACATCAGCTAGATTTAACTTAATAAAATCCTTCAGATCCTCCATGATTTTTGTGTCAATACTAACTGTTGCACCTTCTACATTGTAGTGAGGCTGTTTTATATTTGACAGGTTCATATTCGAATTTCTGCCATCATCGGGAATGCCATTTGAAATTCCAATAATTGGAGATGGGAACCCAAAGTTTTCTGCAGTTCTACTATTAAGTGGAGTAGAAACTTTACTTATGTTCTTTTCAGCATCTAATTGACAGTAACGGGGATCGTGCTTCACACTTTTTCTATCATGCTCAGACTTGTTCATGTCATCCTCAAAATCATTATTTGTCTTATCGAGACCCATCATTACAAGAAATGAATCAGCCTTAGGTTCATTCTGACCTGACACTTCTAAGTGGTGGGGCTTAGGAGGGGTGTCGTTAATAAAGAACATGTCTGATGTTCTGTTACGAACAGGCGACTGCATTTTCCTTGGAGACAAATTTGTTTCTGGATCCTCCCTGAGACTGACCTCTGCTGAAATTTGTTTTTGCCTGGACGGCTGAAATGAAACTTTATGAACCTCTTCTTCATGTCCTTTCAACACTTTAAATGGATTGGTCAAATCCCTTAGATCATAGATCAGAACAATACCATTCTTAGTGCCCAGTGCAACTTGGTTATCAACATTTATAGCCAAAGAGGTAAGTGTATAAGGTGTTCTGATTGTGGAAACAACATTTTGTAGTCTCACATCATATACATGCATAATTTTATCGAGTCCACATGATAACATTACATCTTTGTTTATAAGTGAATAAGCAAAGTCACTGACTGGTGATGCATGGACATTTTCAAAAAGGACTTTGTCTTTATTAGTAGTGATATCTCGCAATACCAAGTGGCCCTCATCAGTTGCCAGACCAAGAAGAGACCTTGAGTCATGATGGAACTTCATGGCTGAAATACTCTTTGAATATGGAAGTTTCACTGTTGAAACTGGAATGTTGGAGACTAAACCATAAATGACAGTATCCCCATTCTGCATAGTGGCTGCCAGACTGGTGTTCTTAGCATTGTAACTGATAAAATTAACACTAGACTGTTGTGAAGGTGTTGGAAATGTTTTCGTAATTGACTTGTTTCTTGTGTCCCATATCATCACGTTGCCACTTTTAGTGCCGATGGCGATATTACGGTGTCCATCTCGATGGAAGCTGGCAGACCAAGTGTCTTTAAGCGGTATGTGCTGTAAGCTTCTCACGTCGTGATCAACGGCACTCAAAATTTCGACCAACCCCTTAGCATTGACCTGAAAATTGAAATGTCAAGTTATACCTACATTTTGTCAGCTTAAGATTTACAATGCGCAGTGTGTGCAGGTAACTTTTTGTCATTACGTAATAGAAGTAAACCATATTTCAATTGTTACCTGCAAAATGTATTTACTATCGTCGCTCCACGAAACATCCCTCAAAATACCATCATAACAGCCGTAAGATTTTTTCAAATTCCAACTGGTAGTGTCGTATAGTAGTAGGCGAGAGCTAACGGAAGAGAAATACATTTTCGGCTCTATATGGTTTCTAAAACATGTATAGTTCCTGATGACACTCAGAAATACTAATTTAAATACGTATAGAGCCTCAAATGCATGCTCAAAGAAAACGCAAAAAATTTAATTACCTATGTACGCAAGTTTATTTTGATTTGTTTGTCAGTGTCACATTTATATTTATTTGACACTACACATCTTTTTTTTTTAATATTTGTTCCGTGAAGGAACGGGCTATGATCAGAGACCATACTGCCTAGTCATTAGTATTTTTTTCTTTTTTACCCCCTTGATGATAATGAGTGGTTATTAAGATGATGAATGATAAATGATGTTCCCGAAACCCTTTGAGCCCTCAGTAAAGATGTGGGACTTTACTGAGGTCTCACACAGACTTCTTGAGAGAATTTGAAAAGTGATTTTTGGGGGTTAAAGTTGCTCGCGTCCGTAGGTTTACCCTTGAGACCCTACACGTGATCCCTGGGTGGTGCTAAATGAGTAACACTGACTGAGTGGTAGAGCCACGCTGCGTTGCAGCACGCATTGGGCCGGCTCGCCCGGCGTAATACCACCCTCTCACGAATATTCGGCGTGAAATAACGGCACTTGGTGCTGTTGTGTTTCGTCCGACGAGTGAGGGTTCCGGAGGCCCATTCCCCCCCCCCCCCTCCCAATTCCTATTCCTTCCTTAAACCTATTCCTCCCTTAAAGGCCGGCAACGCGTCTGCGATTCCTCTGGGTTTGCGGGTGTCCATGGGCGGCGGTGATTACTTTCCATCAGGTGACCCGCCTGCTCGTTTGCCTCCCTCTTTTATAAAAAAAAAAAAAAAAAAAGTGATGTTGCACTGTTTTGTTACATTTGCCAACACTCATGCACGTTCACAAACACTTAACGGTTAATAATCCACTATTATTTCACATTAATGTTCGAAAAAACACGAATTTTAGAGATTAAAACAAAACTGCAGACATGACGTTTCACTTTCGGCCAAGAAGTCTCCGACACTTCACTGAGATCTATCTCAATCTCTGAAAAAGGAATCTAAGATCTCAATGCTTCACATTGACAGTATCAAGTTTTTTTTTTTTAATATTTGTTTCGTAAAGGAACAGGCTAAGGTCAGAGACCATACTGCATGTATATATATATGTTGCACTGTTTTGTTTCATTTGCCAACACTCATGCACGTTCACAAACACATAAGAGCCCTATTACAAATTTCAACTCTGCGAGAATAGGTATTTTAAGCGTCCCGCCCGACAACTCACTGAAGGTCAGGAGTCCACCCACAATACTATGTTAAAACTACGACCAAGCGATTTTGATACTTTTCCCAAGTTTATATTTTTTAGTATTTCTATGGAATAATTTGTTATCGCTATACCCGCACATTTTAGTGTGCCCATGGGTCTAGTATGTGAATATTTGTTAGAAACATTTTTTTATTTACCTAGTCCTTTATAGCAAAGGACGTTTTTCGTTTTAGATAAAAATTATAGCTTAGATTAGAATAAAATTAATTACAATTTACATGGGAGTATAAAACACCATAAAACAGAACTACCTATTTGCCAAATTTCAATCAAATTGATCGAATGGTTTCGGTGTGAAAAAGCAATAGAAAGGTAGAGTTTTTATTTCAGATGCATTATTACGAGTTAAACGAGGTAAGAATCAAACGAGGCCATACATAAGTTAGGATTAGAATACTATATACCTTAATGGCAAGAAAAACCTTGCTATATTTGCATATCTTAATGTAGATGTATATCTTAACTTCTTTACACATTGATACCTTTTTCGACCAATGCTGAACATAACGAAATTAATATTAAGAATAATTCAAAATCATAGTAAGCTTTCTAGATTCCATATAAAACAAACACTAAATAAAATTAAAAGAAAGAAATACTTTTTAAAAATAAGCTTTTATTATGTTCTTGTTAATAAAAAGAATAAAAAATTTAAAAATAACAATTTAAATCTGATTAGAAAAAAATATTATACATATATAGGTACATAGGTACCTACATTGCAACCTTTAACGATAATTTATCATATTCGTCTACGTCACAATAATCCCATATTGTAAGTAGGTACATACATACCTATTAGACATTTTTATTAAACCATAAAACTTTACAGCTTGTATTAAATCTATAGCCAGACTCTATTTATAAAAAATGTAAGGTGTAAAGTTTTATGGTTTAAAAATGTCTAATAGGCATGTACTTACTTACGATATGGGATTATTGTGACGTAGACGACTATGGTTAATTTTAGTTAAAGGTTGCATTGTCATCAATAAGCGAACGTTTAAGGGCGTTATCTAATTAGTTAATTCTGAATACAATGACAAAAAATGAGCTCCAGTTATAGTGATTTTTCAAAGTTATGTTTTCTGACAAACTAAATCAATTAAAATAATGCACATCATGAAACATGCTGTATCTTTACTAACACGCACGCAAGCGTCAATAAAAAGATAGCTCAGTGTGCTCCAAGTTTAGTGTGCATATTCGGCTATCTTTGTGTGAGTGTAGTACAGCTGTACGGTTTGGAAAGGGTGTATTTTTTGGTGAATTATGATACTGTTTTGTTGATTATCTCGGTAACAAGCCTGTAGTTTTGGACCAAATTTGGTGAGCATGCTCAGTGTGATGTATAGATGCTCCCCTTAAACGTTCGCTTATTGATATTGTTAGACCCTATATAATGATATTTTTCTTTTCAGGTTTAAATTATTATTTTTAATTTGTAATTTTTTAAATTTTTAATTCTATTTATTTATTTAAGGGCAACCAACAAAACAAACACCATGTACATTTATAAAACAACAAATATTGGGTTACATTCTAAGGCGCTGTCTTAATTATAGGTTGCAACGACATGCATAACCTAAATTAGAGTTATTAGGAAGCGTACTATGCACACACTATCATTCACACAAACAAACTACTTAAGAACTACAAGATTTATAAAAGAAACCACAAGCCGATTTTGTATCAATCACCTTGTGTTTGTGGCCCCTCCAGGCAATCTTTTAATTCGGTTATTAATATGGATCTAAACTTACGTACAGGATAAGACATGTCAATGTTAACTGTAGGCGAGCGTAACAAGTGACTATATTGTGCTTGCATAGAAGATTATTATTAACAAGAACAATAATAAAAGCTTGTTTTAAAAAAGTATTTTTTTCTTTTAATTTTATGTTTAACTTTTTAGTATTATTTTAATAACTTTACATATCAATTAAACGGTTCACCCATTAAGATAAATCGAACTTGACGCGGTTATGTCGCTTAATTAATGAGTTCCTATGACCACCTTCCAGCTCCATCATCAGACCCTGCTTACCATCTAGTACTAAAGTACTCGTCAAGACGAATCAAAAGAGCCCATACTCGATGGGGTTATGTCGTTTAATTACTGAGTTTCTATGGCCATCTTCAAGCTCATCATCAGACCCTGGTTACCATCTAGCACTAAAGTATTCGTCAAGACGAATCAAACGAGCCGAGACTCGATGGGGTTGCGTCGTTTCTTTACTGAGTTCCTATGATCACCTTCCAGCTCCATCATCAGATCATACCCTGGTAACCATCTAAAAACAAAGTACTCGTCAAGACCAATGAAATGAGCCGTAACTCGATAGAATTGCGTCGTTTCATAACAGAGTTCCCATGACCACCTTCCAGCTCCATCATCAGACCCTGGTTACCATTGAAAAACAAACTACTCGTCAAGACAATTCAAACGAGCCCAAACTCGATAAGGTTGTGTCGTTTCATTGTGAAGTTTCTATGGCGACCTTGCAGCTCCATCATCAGATTAGCACCATGTCATCATAATATTGCATTGTCACGCGATTTACACATGTATGCAAAATTTCAGCTCAATCGGTAACCGGAAAGTGGATCAAATTTAATTTGCAAGATTTGATGACAAACGGACAGGTGAAGCTAAATAAAAACTTGTAAAATTATACTTATGTGATCAAACTTGGTAGTCGCACTATACATGCAGTGCCCGTCGATCGATCGATATTGGCGCGAAGAAATTCGACATAGGTCCAACGCTGAGGAGCGCTCGCGCAGTACCAGACTCTACAATCTTCATAGAAGCTACTTGGTAAATAATGAAATTGTTACACTACCAAATTTGATTGGACACAGAAAGTTAAACATTGGCATAATAAATAATGTATTTTTATTTTAGTAGCATTATAATTTGATTGTTGCCGTAAAAGCGATAGAGATGACGCTAGCAGCGATATAATAATACTAAAATTAAAAGTAAGCTATTTTACGACCTACTAAGTAATACGGCCATCTCCTCAAATCAATCGTATAATATTTGCGACATTACGTTTTACGTTACACTTTCTTGCTTTTAGTAGTTTTTTTGTGTAAACAGGTCTTACAATTTAAACTTTTTTAAATATATCCTATACTTACAGAAATGAACTTTAGTCATCATGTATAACAATGTAAAATAGGTAGCGTTGAAATTCTTTTAATATAAAGTAAAAAAGGTAATTTTTTTTAATCGCCTAGAATAATAGTTGGATTTGAGTAGTTCTACTAGCAACACTTGCAATTTAAAAGTTTGTTTTCCATTTCCACATTCCACACAGCAGACCTAAAAAGATGTCTGCTCTGTGGTTTTCCACAAATTTGTCTTGCGACTTGCGAATCGAATTGCGAAATTTAAAATGGTTTACTTATGTACCTAGTTTCCTTTTGCTTTTTCCGTCGAGTTGAATGTGTTTTCCTCCGTATATTGCATTATGCATTATTGTGTTAGTTGTATTGTGAGAGAGACTCGTAGTTTTGCGTTGTTTATCGAGTAGTAGGTACTCATTTTTAGCGTCGATGGTCTGAACGACCCGAAAGAGATAGCAAATATTTTTAAAAACCATTTTTCTGTTGGGTCACCGTTGGGTCAGACGACGGAGGTGCTCGATGCTGACATGAACAGTAAAATGGTAGGAGTTGCCTTCCGGACAAGAGATGTAACTAAAGCTATAAGGCTTATCTCGAGAGGCAAGTCCCCGGGTCATGATGGACTCAGCATCGAGCACCTGCAGCATGCTGGACCCCACCTCGCTAGGGTTTTGGCTATGTTCTACTCGCTGTGCGTGAGCCATTCCTATTTGCCAGCCGATTTTATGAAAACAGTGGTAGTGCCTGTAGTGAAGAATAAAACGGGTGATCTTACTGATAAGAGTAACTACAGGCCTATTTCTCTTGCCACTATTATTGCCAAAGTGTTTGATGGTATTCTTAACGCACAGTTAAATAGATACGTAACACTACACGATAACCAGTTCGGGTTTCGTCCTCATCTGTTCACCGAAAGTGCTATACTGTGTCTTAAGCATACCATCAAATACTACACAGATCGCAAGACACCCGTGTATGCATGCTTTCTTGACTTGTCCAAGGCTTTCGACCTTGTGGTGTATGACCTGCTGTGGGACAAGTTGAGAAGCATACATATGCCACGGGAACTTATAAGCGTGTTTCAGTATTGGTATGCGCACCAATCTAACAGCGTCAGATGGGCGGGCGCAATGTCGGATTCGTATCGGCTCGAGTGCGGTGTCAGGCAGGGCGGATTAACCTCTCCAACACTGTTTAATCTGTACATAAACGGACTGATCGTAGCGCTCAGTAGCCAGCATGTCGGATGTCACGTTGACGGTATGTGTGTCAATAACTTAAGTTACGCGGACGACATGGTGCTGATGAGCGCGTCGATCTGTGGCCTGAGACAGCTGTTACGAACATGCGAGGAATATGCTTGTGCGCACGGCTTAGTGTATAATGTTAAAAAGAGTCAATGTATGGTTTTTGAGACTACCGGCGCAAAATGCTTTGAGAGCATGCCTGCGGTTAAACTCAATGGTGTTCCTCTGGAAAAGGTTGAACAATTTAATTACCTATGGCATGTTCTAACTGTCGACCTCAAGGACCACGCAGACATGGAACGGGAGCGGAGGGCGTTGTCGGCAAGAGCTAATATGGTAGCCCGCAGGTTTGCGCGATGCTCAAAAGAGGTAAAAATTACGCTCTTTCGAGCGTACTGTACATCACTCTACTCGTGCAGCTTGTGGGCTGATTACACTCAGAGAAATTACAATGCCCTCCGCGTCCAGTACAATAACGCCTTCAGGGCGGTGTTGGGGCTGCCCCGATACTGCAGTGCCTCGGGCATGTTCGCGGAGGCGCACACGGACTGCTTTCACGCGACTATGCGCAAGCGCGCTGCGTCCATGGTGCACAGAGTGCGGGCCAGCTCCAACACCGTCCTGGAGATGATCGCGGGAAGGCTGGACTGCCCTTTCATGCGTCATTGTTCCGATATGCATGTCGCCGTCCCGGTGCCGGAGAGACGGTATTGATAGCCGCTCAAACCTGTTGTGTTGTCTCAATATTTTATCTCAATATTTTATTTTTATTTTTCTGTAATTTTATTAATTTTTGGTTTATTTGATTTGTTATTTTAAAATTGTACCTAAATATTAACTTACTGATTATTTTAAACATAAATATTTTTAATTTTTAATCACCGTGACATTTTATGAATTATTTATATTATTGAATTTTATACATTGACCGATTTTAATTGATTTGTAATTTCTATTTTGATTTTAAATTTTGAGTTAATTTTTATTTTTGATTTTATTTTATTCTGATTTTTATTTTATTTTGATTCTCTGATATTTTATTGTAAGTTGTATGGGTGTAAATTACCTGAATAAATAAATAAATTATTATAAAATTATATTATTATTTAACTGTGTGAGCCGCCATCCTAAGGCGCATGATTATTTTTTCCTTTAAGTAAACTTGTCATTACATTTAATATTATCACGACTATTTATCCCCGAAGGGTTAGTCAGAGAATAGGCAATGAGGACCGCAAAAGCAGTCCTCTGCCATAGTCCACTTTTCACCAAATAGCGACTGCACATTTATTTATTTATATTTTTATTTTATTTATTTATATATTATTCACTTACAACTATCATTACAGGTTTCATTACCTAATACAATAGTGCAGCCACATACAAGTTCACGATTACAAGTTAAATCTAAACAATAATTGGATTAGGGGCCGGTTTTTCAACTGTCAGACAAAACCTGACAACTGAAAAATCCGCCCTAAGTAAATGATACTTCACTATACACGGCCTTTGTGAATTCATTAAATGTACAGTGAAATAAATCAACCCTGGCCGACACCGCGTTAAGCACGCGCAGTGCGCGCGTTAGTGGGGCGTGCTGCAGTAGGTTGGTGCGCGCGCGTGGCACCGCCAGCAGCGGCGGCATTCGTCGCCGCGTCACGTACTCGTCAGGGACACACCACCCAACTTTTTGTAAAACGCCCGGGTTGTGTATTTCACCACGCAACACTTTTAATATGTACGTAGCGAGAGCTACTTCCCTTCTTGTTTCTAGCTTATAATAGCTTACCATGCCTAATATAAACAAAGTTGGATATAACAAGGGATAACCCGGATACACGCCATACTGTTTTAAATAAATAAATCTAACAAATTTGTTTTGAATGCGTTCCATCATCAATTTATATTTCGCTTCATGGGGTGACCACACGACAGCATTGCATTCTAAATGACTTTTTACAAGCGCTTCGTATAATACTCTCAAAGCATGGATGTTAGTGAATTGGTTCGCTAACCGCAAGATCAGTCCTAGATTACGGTATGCTTTTTTACATACATTTATTATATGTCCTCTAAAGTTTATATCGCTAGTGAAACACACGCCCAAATCCTTAACCTCATTAACACGCCGCAACGGCACTCCATCCATGTGGTATTGATGATGACACGGACTGCGCGCACGACTGAACGATAAAACAGAGCATTTGGCAACATTGAAAAATAACTTATTTTCCAAACTCCACTCTACGACCTTGGTTATATCATGCTGCAAGGTGTCATGATCCGCCTCCCGTTCTATTCTAAGAATTAATTTTAGGTCATCTGCAAACAACAAAGGTGTAGACTTGTTGACTACCATCGGTAAGTCGTTGACTGTCAAAATAAAGAGAAAAGGCCCTAAATTACTTCCTTGACTCACACCTGATCTTGTAAAGTACGGTTCGGAAAGCTGTCCACTGCAGTCAACGTACTGACACCGGTCACGTAAATAGCTAGCAAAAAAATTCAAAGTGTGCGGCGTGCAACCAACGCCAGCCAACTTTGCCAAAAGGACGTCATTATCAACCATGTCGAATGCCTTTCTAAAATCAAAATAGGCCACATCTACTTGCTGACCTGCGTCCACTGTTGGTACTATATGCGTCATAAGCTCAAGTAAGTTTCCCGTTGTCCCCCGCCCAGGACGAAAGCCGTGCTGCGCGTCTGACAACAGAGCGCTCACCTGCGGATACATGCTACTATGAATTGCCGACTCGAATACTTTAGCTGGAGTGCTTAAAACTGCCACGGGTCTATAATCACTGGGTGCCGAACCTCCACTACCCTTCGGCACAGATACGACCCGAGTAAGTTTCCAACGATCAGGAAACCTCGCAACTCTAATACTAACGTTAAATAAATGTAACAACGGCACCTCCAATGCTGCACGACAATCCCTAAATATAAATGCCGGAATACCATCGGGCCCCGCTGAGGATTTAGGCTGCAAGCGCGAGAGCGCGCGCCGCACATCGGCAGGGCGCATAAGCGCGAGATGCGCCCATGCGCCCGACGCATGGGCGCATCCGCTCGCCGCCGCCACGCTCAGCACGGGAGGCTCCGGATCATACACGGACTGGAAGAACCGAGAGAACTCATTTGCACATTCGTTATCTGATAGTACTCGTTCGTCTTTAATTATCCTACGATGATGCGAACTGCTCTTCCTCGACCTTATATAACCCCAAAATGCTCGCGGGTCCCTTGCCAAGTGCTCCTGTACACGGTCACGGTACTGATCATGCGCTCGCGCAGTCTCGGCTTTAAATTTCGCCCTACATCGTGAAAACTCCTCATAGTCACCACGCGATTTAGTCGATTTATATTTTTTATGTAGTTTATATTTAAGTTTTATATTTCTAATAATTTCGATTGTGTACCACACCGGATAAATATATCTACTATTATTAGTATTATTTCTTTTTAAAGGAATACATTTGTCGAAAATGCCATATATCTTATCATAAAAAAAATTTAAAACTTCATCCAGGTCATGTAAATAATACATGTCACTCCAGTCCGTATCAGATAATAAACTATAAATTTGATGAAAGTCAGCTTTATTAAAATTCCAAAACTTACGAGTAATCGGTACTTGACAATTTGGCGATGTTGGAGGCACAGATGTGTCGGTATCTAGCACAGGAGCCGGGCACGACGGACGTATTGACGCTTGACGCGAGGGGCGCTCGACGCGCACCTCGAGCGGGGGGTGGTACGCGTCCACGGGCTGCAGGCCCTCGTCCGCCTCACCCACCGACACACCACCGCTAGCGCTCAACACTAGGTCCAATTGCCTATTCTTACAGTTAGGCACCCAGTTACATTGAATGAATTCACAATAAGTCATGAAATATTCGTAATAATTAATAATATTGTTATTACAGGAGTACATATTAAAGTCTCCCAATATTACTAATCTAGTTTTATATTTAATACAAATTTTTTCTAGTATGCTAAACAACAACATATATTCATTTTCATCAGTCTGTGGCGGAATGTAAATGACGCAACAAGTAAATAAAAAACGATTTTGCATATGAACAGTAGTGCAGATCAATTCAAACTTTTGGCAGTCTATATCGAAATCACCTGGGATAGAAACTCTTCGCAACTGGAACCGCGGTTTGGCCGCTAAAAGTACGCCTCCTTGCTTGCGCCCATCTGCCCGATCACAGCGTAATACTTGATATCCGGCGAGCACGAATTCTGAATTTTGTATAGCTTTATTTAGGCCAGTTTCAGTAATAGCGAACAAATCAGCTTCTGATGATTCTAATAGTGATAAAAATTGTGTAGTCTTTGTTCGAAGTCCTCTAACATTTTGATATAAAATGTTAAAATATCTACTAGTTTTCCAACTTGTCTGTTCTGGTTGAGCGACGAAACCAAATCCACTCACTGTATTCTACATTTACTGGCCACACCGCAGGGTCACAAAGCTTTTCAAAATTACTTAATGTAACACCAATCTTAAACGAGCTATAGTCCCGCTCAGTTTTAGGTACTAACTTTTCAATAGTAATTTCAGAGTCGCTTCCCAATATTTGTTTTATATAGTCCTTTAGATTTTCCTCCGTAGTGCATTTTTCCAATCTCCATACATGTAAAAATTTTTTTCGTTCTACTGCTTTTAGAGAAGCAATTGAGGTATTACCCCCTCTTTTTATGGGGTTACTTCTCTTGTGGGTTTTAACTTCTATCCATTCATTGCCTTTATTATCGCATACTGTCGTACCCTCTGCTTTCTTGACCACTGCCGCGTAGTTAGTCTGCTCGGGCCTCGGCAGCGCGGCAGCGGCAGCGCCACATGTGCTCAGCGTGACAGGTAGTGAGCCCATCGCTACTCTATGCTGTTCGATGTATGTGCAGTCTTTAGTCCGTTAGTCGCCTTTTACGACACCCAAGGGAATAGAGGGGGTTGTAGTATTCTTTCACCACTATGCGACACTGTTAACATAACTTAGAGAATATTAGAGTAATAATAAAAAAGTAATTTTATAGAAGTTCAGTGGGTTGTTTTTTGTTTAAAATTAACACTGTGTTGTGCATATCAATAATAAATTCAATCATAAAATGATTATAATAAAAAAACTTTTATCTCTTTTAGATTCACATCCAACTCTGCATTCCCGAATCCAGCAAAAGATAAAAGGAAGATTCGATCAATGGGTTTATTTAATTGGAGGTGATATTATTGATATTGATGATCAAGATATACATAAACGTCTATATGACGCCATGCACACTGAAGAAAAGTTTTGTTGTCGTTTTGATAGAATCAGCAATATTGCAGTACCGAAGTCAAATATTTAGCGGGACTGTTGCAACTAATATGGGATACCTTGCAGGTAACTATTCAATGCTATTCAATATACATTAAAAACATTTATTAGCCAAAATACTGCAACTGTGATTTTTTTAAATTCTGTGATGAAGAGGCAATTTGTTTTCCACTCGCCTGATGGTAAGTGACAATAAAGCCGAAGGTGGAAGCGCACTTCACCTGGAATCCTCATTTTAATGAGAAACTGTATTTTTTATCGTTGAATTGCCAGAACATGTCAAAGCCATTAACATTGTTGTTATGTCAACAGACTTAGAAAGGATGGTAGTAGCTAGGCTGGTTTATTACAATCCCTATCATTGAACCAGGGACCTCTGGCTCTGAGACCCTTAGCTTCACCAATACAGACCACAAAGGTGGCTCTAGAAAAAATTATTATCTCATCAAAAGAATATCAATTACATACTAAAACTAGCATGTATTATGTATGTCAGAGATATTTGTGTTTGTGTAAAGTCCTATCCGCAGTATTGGATGAAAAGGAGTGAGGTCATTCCGAGGCAAAATAGAAAAAGATTCATGTACTTGATATATCAGCCTCCTAGCCATAAATATATATACGACAAAAATGTAATTAGTATGTACTAAAAAGTAATTAGTATAAATAAATTTAAAACTGTATTAACAAAATGGCTAATGGGTCATTGCTTTTATAGCGTCAGTGAATTCTTAAATCACAAAATGTAATAATTTTGTCACAATAATTAAGATTTTTGCACACCTGCTTGCAGGTTGAACACAATTGTACTAAATTTGTAAATGTAACATCCTAATTTACTGTAATCTAGCAAATAAATGTATTATCTTATCTTACCATACCATCTCCCCTCCCGGGCGCCATAAAAGGCAACCAACGGTTGAAGACTGCACATAATATCCAAGAGCATGAATAGGAGTTGGGCTCTCCACCTATCAGGCTGAGCATATGTGTAGTTGTTACTTGGTGGGCTGTGGAGTGTTGCAGTGCACTGCTTTTGCGGTCCTCATTGCCTACTCCCGACTAACACTTTTGGGATAATAGTTGTGAGTGTATGAATTAATAACTGATTTTTTATTTCAGATAAGGGCATTCTTCTTAGAATGCAAAGAAACCGCAGACATTTTTCGGGCCTGTGACACCGAGCTCAATTCACCACAAGGAGTGGGCGGAAGCAAAAAGAAAGCTTAAAGGAATGAGATTTATTCATCCAATTTTGTTCTAAGAAAAATTTAAAATGTTCCTACTCTTAGTAATTGGGCATGGACACTCGAAAGGTTTGAAGTTTTATTAAAAAAATAACAATGAGTATAACGTTAGTTCTAAATGGATGAGATACTTAAACCATGACCTGATTAAAACCTTTTTTGGTGCAACAAGGAGTCACGGGTAACAAACACTAACCCCACACCTGAAAACTTCAAAAATTCTTTTATTACAATGTTATTAAACAATATGACGAGTGTCAATGCCCCAGCCGGAACAATTTGTAAAAGTGATTTATGTAAAAATTTACATGCCTTCATCGTCAGAGATGACTGCGAAGCCTCGGCAATCTGTGATTTACAATATTTACGTAATATTATTGTCCAAACTTTAGATTCAAAAAATTATCCACGAATAATTAGCGCTCTCTAATATGTAAGAGGATATTTCGCCAAAATGGCAAAAAGTAAAATTTGTAAAAGTTATCCGGACTGCTCTCGTAATCTTGTTACAAATAGGTGCACAATATATAAAATACGGAGAGTATGCACAGGTAGCAAATGGCTTTGCAGTCCCACTGGTGCACTACTTAAATGTATTTCAGAAATACAGGACATAAATGATGTGATTTTAAAAGAATATTAGAAAAAGTAACCCTAAAGAACTAATTGTTAAAACACATTTATTAATACATATTGATTTCGATTTTATTGATTGTGCAAGTATCAAAAACAAAGTAATTGAATTTAATCAAATTTTATCTATGTCACTAGTAGATTTTTTATATTTAATATTGCAAGGAAATTAATAAAATTCTTAGTGGCAAAAGAGACTGCCAGGATGATGAAGGCATGAAGGCAATAACATAAAAATTAATGCGAAACAGTACTTCAAAAAATGTTGTAAAGACCAAAAAATAAATGGTAGTTTTAAGTATGTACTTAGTTTTTATTTTAGAATGTTTTTGCGTATGAATTGTCAAACGAATATGAATATGGATTGTTAACATATTGTTTTCATTGTTTTATGTATCTACTAGTACTCAGGAAAACATAATTGTATGCAATTGGTGATTCATATTACAAAGCTTATCCCCCAAATAAAAATCGTTTATGAAGAATAGTAGCTATAGAGACTGTACTATAGCTAGCTATATAGGTAACAAAAAAGTTGCCATAAAACTAATACAGAGGGCGCTTTTTCAACGTTGCCTCTTTTGAGGGCCGAGAGAGGTCTCTATTTCCGTATATAAAAAAGTACTTTGTGCGCAGTACTGAAGTGCGGACGGCCGGCGCATCGCATTTTGTAGTAATTTTGCAGTTGTATTTATCGTTTTTATCGAAATAGAATAATAAATTCATGCTTTAAAATTATAAAATCTTTTTTCCTCATGAAGTAACAATTATTCTGGTATAAATTTTGCATCAATAATATTATCGTAGATAGGAGAAATTCACAGTTAACTTAAAGCGTTTTTCGAAGTTTTTTGGTTTAGAATAAGATTTTTTTTCTATATATAATCAAAGATATCTAAAAAATCTGAGGCCGGTAAGCACTATACGATTATATCAGAGATAACATTCTATTTTTTTTATTTCATTTGCTTAGAACAGTAGTTCAATCGATGAGCTCAAAAAAATGCCTCCGCGCATTTTATGAAAATCTTGCTCTGCAATTTTGGGTTTAATTAATAAGTTAAGCAAAATTTATAAAAAGCGAGGCCGCTACGCACTATTCCAATAGCTATTCTACACTATTCATCAAGTCAAAATTGTTAATATTTTTGATTCCGAGATCCAGAGCGCCAAAGTTGACCATTTTACGCAAAAATCACAGTCGAGATGTAATAGGCCTCTTAACGGTTAATAATCCACTATTATTTCACATTAATGTTCGAAAAAACACAAATAGAAAATAAAACAAAACTGCAGACATGACGCTTCACTTTCCCGCCAAGAAGACCCAAGATGAGCACAGACTATATAGTGAACAAGTTCAGACGGACATCTATCGTACATTTCTATGAAGCTTTAGAGCTGGCCGCCATCTTAGCTCAAGATTGATGTATGACATTTGTAACTTTTTAATCTTGAATGCTTAATATAAGGCAACAACATTTTCTACATTCAGCCAGAGTCGAAGCGACATACCAGGCAGTTTGTTTTTCTTGGGTAAATTAGGATACATCAGAATCTACCAAGGTAACTATTAAGCATGATATTTCGTAATTGCTAATAGTTACCTTTTGAAATAAAAACAAATATTTCTTTAGTAGGCACATTTATTTTCTTTTTAACTTTTTAGTAAGTAAGTATATTTTATGTAAACTTTATTTTGCATCATTGGAAGACTTCTCTTCTGCAATCTGCGGATGTCAGTGCCTCCTGATATTGCACCAGTGCCTAATAGGCGAGATTTGGCAGTTATAAATCTCTTCTCAAAATTTTTGTAACAAACAAAGCCTTTCAAGTTCAAAGTTCATCAACATTCAACGCCCGAAGAGTTTTACTGTTTATGCACTCCATCCAGCCATTTATTAAATATCTAATAGCATTAACACATGGAAATACATGTAATTTAACGGTCTGTTGTAAACACTATCACAGTTGAGAACACTGCAATGATTAAACATCGTAGAAAGCACTAAAACGTAACTTAACACGAAATTATCTGAGTAATACTCAAGTTACACTTAGAAATTATCTGGAGAAATAGATATGTACGGAAATAAAATCAAGATCGCCTCGACACAAAACAACAAGTGATGAAAGTGACGCCATTTTCAAAGATTTTGACAGTAGTGACATTCGCATCGGGGAGAAACTGTCATACATCATTCTTGAGATGCGTTCTCTATAGCAACTTTTTTCAGTAGGGAACATTTCCACCCGTGAAGATGAGTAGCACAGAGATGATAGGTCGGTAGCACAGACATATAATACGTCTGTGGTAGGTAGTAGGTACTTACCTATGTTTTTATTAGAAAAAAGGATTATTGTAAATAATTTAATAACTGATACAAAGATTATCAGGCTTTGAAAATCTACATGATATACATATAATCACTATCAAAATGCTGACTACATGATTAAATTATTATTTTTTCTAACTGATGATCGTAAAAGTTCTCACAAGCTCACAGGCGTGTCTTGGACCTCGATTCATCTTTCTTGAACAAAAATTCCCTCACAACTAGTTAATGTTCTGAGTAGATTCCATTGAGATAGATAGAGAGAGCATAAGTTTGCTATTTCTTTCTGCCTTAATCCATTACTATTTTTGTTCGTTTCGGCACATCATATTTACCGTTAGGCTGGCCTCACACAGCCGGAATCGCTTTCTGAATTCAGGCTGGCCTCATACAGCCGGAATGGCTTTCTGAATTCAGAATCTGAATTTAAGATTCTGAATTCCGGCACCTTGACTCACACATTCTTAAAAATTCAGACTTAAAAATCAGTAGTCTTGTGACACCCGGCTTATGCAAACGTCTCCGAGACGTTAATAACCGCTTGCTGTTTCAACCAGGGTCGCTGTTTCTACCAAGTGACGTCCTCCGTGGTCAAGTGGTTAGCGCGCCGGGTCTGGCGTCGCGCCATCTCTGAGGTCCCGGGTTCAATTCCCGGTCGGCGAGTCAATTTAGAGAAAACTGTTTTTCTTCATTGATTTCGGGTCTGGGTGTTTTTCTATGTTTATGTATATTTATCCATTATCTAGTCTAACCGTATTAACGAGTTTCAATAGAAGCTTATATTGTATCAAATTTTATAAAAATAAAAAATTATGGTAAATCCTGCTAAAACTGCTAAGCGTTGTTTTAAAAATGCACTAAAACTGCTATATTTACCTTTATAATTTTTAAAAATTGAGGTGCATCGAAAATAAACACTATTAAAGCAAGATATCAATAAGATAACATACAAACTAAATATCTAAAATTTACTTACCCCTCAAACCCCAAGCGGTCGCATGAGACCGCACCTACAAAAACACACTTGACTTTGTACCGTGTTTTCATAGACTTACAGACTACTTTAGTATAAACAAGTTTGGTTATTTCGGTTCTGTGGTTCATCTTATGTATTGTTATCGCACAATATCGCATAGCCTATGCTCCATTCTGTCTAATTTGACGTTGACAGTTACTGTCAAAAAAGTGTCAAAAAAAATCCAAGAGTGAGTGGTTAAAAATGCTAAAAAAGCAGGATCCTACTAAAAATGGCAACACTGAAATAATTCAGAATCTGAATTCCAGCATGTGTGTGCCGCTCTATATAAAATGAATGGGAATACGCGCGTTCTGAATTCAGAATCTTACATATTCAGACACGGAATTCCGGACGCTCGTCAGCTCATTCTTCCAGTGGCCCAAGTCTGCTAATTTACGAATGGCATAATTGAATCGCAATTGGATCGCATTGTAATTGTTTGACACATTTGGTATTCTCTTACTCATTTAAGAATACCAAACAATTCCAAATGTGTCAAACAATTACAATGCGATACAATTACGATACAATTGCGATTCAATTATGCCATTCGTAAATTAGCAGACTTGGGCCCCTGATCGATCTGAGAAATTCAGATTCTGAAAAAATCAGCATGTGTGTGGAGCATACTGATATTGTATGGTATTCCGGCCTTTCTGAATTCAGATTCTTAATTCAGAAAACGATTCCGGCTGTGTGAGGCTAGCCTAGAGCGGCATACACATGCTGGAATTCAGAATCTGAATTATTTCAGTGTTGCCATTTTTAGTAGGTGTATTCGCGGGTCAGAAGACACCGCCAAATACAGCAGAGTAAAGAAAGGCAGAGTAAAGAAGGTGGACAGGTCGTAAGGCTTACCTGGGATGATGAGGCAGGAGACGGGAGGCGAGCTGGCGGGCGGTGATGTAGGCGATGTGATGGTCACGGCACAGCACAAAGTCACTTCACCTGATCACAGGCACTGTCATCCCAGGGTCACTATCTATAAGGTCATAGAGTCACTATAAACTTTCACGGTCAGGCTGTTGCGTGCGCGCGCGGTAGCTAGCTTGCAGAGTGACGCGGGCGCGCGTCCGGTTTCACACTCCGCTCGCCAACTTCGCGATACAACGCTAGATGGCGCTAGGCGTATCTTAATACGCTTACAAGACGTCTCGCCCGTGGCGAGTACAGTAGGATCCTGCTTTTTTAGCATTTTTAAAAGTAAATTTTAGATATTTAGTTTGTATGTTATCTTATTGATACCTTGCTTTAATAGTGTTTAATTTTCGATGTACTTCAATTCTTAAAAATTATAAAGGTAAATATAACAGTTTTGGTGCATTTTTATAAACAACGCTTAAGAGCGTTTACGCCAAGCGCGAGACCTCAAGTTTAGGTTTTTAAGTCCAAATATCACGCACACAGAAGCGAGCTGCGAGCGCGCGCGACTGTGTGTGTAGAATAGGCTAGTTCTGCTCACTATAGTCAAACTCACTCACTTTGATCCGTTAGATCGAATTTTCGTAATAGGTACTTCGATTATTTTTTTAAATATGGGCGTAAGTAATGCATGAAATATGTAAGTATAATATTATATTGCATGTATTTTATTAAACTTGCAATGTATGCTATGTATGTCTTGTTCAGGTGGAATTTTGCAACTCAATTTTGACCCACTTCCCGTTTACTGATTGAGCTGAAAATTTGCATACATGTGTAAATCGCGTGACAATGCAATTTTATGATTGACATGGTGCTGATCTGATGATGGAGATGGAAGGTGGCCATTGAAACTTTGCAATAAAATAGCACAACCTAATCGAGTTTGGGCTCGTTTGAATCGTCTTGACGAGTAGTTTGTCTTTCAATGGTAACCAGGGTCTGATGATGGGGCTGAATGGTGGTCATAGGAACTCTGTAATAAAACGACGCAACCGCATCGAGTTTTGGCTCGTCTCATTCGTCTTGACGAGTCCTTTGTTTTTAAATGGTT
Organism: Scoparia ambigualis; assembly: GCA_963921215.1. Lineage (NCBI taxonomy): Eukaryota > Metazoa > Arthropoda > Insecta > Lepidoptera > Crambidae > Scoparia > Scoparia ambigualis. Next base: position 3,983,781 of record OY992512.1, read on the forward strand.
ACCAAGGTCTGATCTGACGATTGAGCTGAAAGGTGGTCATAGGAACTCATTGAAGAAACGACGCAACCCCATCGAGTCGCGGCTCGTTTGATTCATCTTGACGAGTACTTTGGTGCTAGATGGTAACCAGAGTCTGATGATGGAGCTGGAAGATGGCCATAGGAACTGAGTAATTAAACAACATAATAACCCCATCGAGTAAGGGCTCGTTTAATTCGTCTAGACAAGTTCTTTGCTGCTAGATGGTAACCAGGGCCTAATGATGGAGCTGGAAGGTGGCCATAGGAACTCCGTAATAAAACGACGCAACCCCATCGAGTTTCGGCTCGTCTCATTCGTCTTGACGAGTACTTTGGTTTTAGATGGTTACCAGGGTCTGATCTGATGATGGAGGTGAAAGGTGGTCATAGAAACTCAGTAAAGAAACGACGCAACCCCATCGAGTCTCGGCTCGTTTGATTCGTCTTGACGAGTACTTTGGTGCTAGATAGTAACCTGGGTCTGATGATGGAGCTGGAAGATGGCCATAGAAACTCAGTAATTAAACAACATAACCCCATTGAGTAAGGGCTCGTTTAAATCGTCTAGACGAGTACTTTGCTGTTAGTTAGTAATCAGGGTCTGATGATGGAGCTGGAATGTGGCCATTGACACTTCGCAATGAAATAACACAACCTAATCGAGTTTGGGCTCGTTTAAATCGTCTTGACGAGTAGTTTGTCTTTCAATAGTAACCAGGGTCTGATGATGGAGCTGGATGGTGGTCATAGGAACTCTGTAATAAAACGACGCAACCCCATCGAGTTCCACATTCTAGCTCCATCATCAGACCCTGTTTACCATCTAGCATCAGTTGTTATAAGATTTGTTAGTAATTTAAACACATTTTTAAGATTCGAAGTTGACGCGGAAAGTCAAATTATGAAAACTTCTGTTCAGATAACTTGTTATAAATTCCAAAATACCTATAAATTTAAAAATGTTTTCAACAAACAATTTCGACTACAAGATCGCCTAATGGTATAAGTATTTAACATATTTGTAAAGTAAGTATTAACAGATATTAAGAGGTTTAAAAAGTACAATTCTTGAGCAAAACGGCGCAAAAGAACGTAAACGCACACGTACGTGTGTTTTCTAACATCTAACATCAAACATCTAACAAATATGGGCGTGGCCTACGTACATATTTTGACATATTTTGTTAGATGTTTGATGTTAGGTGTTAGAAAACACAAAACAATGTAGCAGGAGACCCGGCTTTAGAAAACACAAAACAGTGTCGCAGGAGACCCAGCTTTAGCAGTTTTAGCAGGATTTACCATACATTTTTATTTTTATATTTTATTTTTATAAAATTTGATAGTAATATAAGCGTCTATTGGAACTCTTTAATATGGTTAAACTAGATAATGGATTAATATACCCGAAATCAATTAAGAAAAACAGTTTTCTCTAAATTGACTAGCCGACCGGGAATTGAACCCGGGACCTCAGAGATGGTGCGACGCCAGACCCGGCGCGCTAACCACTTGACCACGGAGGACGTCAATTGGTAGGAACAGCAAAAAAAAATGGCAACCCTGGTTGAAACAGCAAGCGGTTAACGTCTCGGAGACGTTTGCTTAGGCCGGGAGTCACAAGACTACTGATCAATCTGAAGTCAAGGTGCCGGAATTCAGAATATTAAATTCAGATTCTTAATTCAGCAAGCCATTCCGGCTGTGTGAGGCCAGCCTTATGGTTTAATGTTCTAAGTGTTTACCCTAATTAAAACAAAGACAAAACATAGGGTGAAACGACAGTGTCGGTGAAACTGTGCAACGTTTTACATGGAGCCAGCGACACTTGGCCCCAAACAAATCGCTGTCATTATTTTACCTACCAAATAATTACTTGTTTTTTTAGTTGATTAAGTGAATATTTTAGGAGTACATATTATTCCGTTGGGCTTAATTGAACAACGAGTTGTTCAGTCAAACATTGCAGTAATAGAAGTGAGTGGGCAAGTGCCTGTAATATCGTTTTTTAGGTAAGTTTTGTTAATCTGGTTTCGTGATGATTATTAGCAATTTACCATGCAATATTTGATTTGTTTCTATTTAAAATGCTAATAAATGTTTGCAAATCCCTAATTCTAGTCTTAAATATGTGTGCTTTTGGTTTAATTCGGAAATTTCATAAAATTATTTCGACGTAACCTGTAATCAGTATTGTCAGGTACTTGGCAAAGTTTACCCCAAAAATACTTAGGTTTTAGTATGGAACGAATAGCATAAAATAAATTATCTAATTAAATTATATCCACCTGTACTTTTTACCTTTCCTATCTATTCGAGCGTTAGACTGAGCGTGGTAGAAAATAAAAAAGTTTTAAGGTTTAAGGGGCCTCACGAGAATCAAGCCAGCCTAGTGTAAATTATCGTTTCTTTTCTATTTATTTTAGATTTCCAAAGGACGAAACACTCAAAAAAGAAAAAAGAAATCTTCGCGAAATCGCGGCCACTTATCAAACCTTGATAACACGAACTATTAAGGACTTCAATACTGACAATAAAAATAATCTAGAAGTAAGTATCACAAATCATAAAGTGTGTCGCTTCTGAGATTTTGGTGTCAAAACTTGCATTTTTTTTATTATTTTATATATTTTTCCCATAACATCAAAATTTTTGTTTGTTTTTAACTTCTCTATTGGTTTTATCAGTGACCGCGATTTCGCAAAATTCTCCTTTATTTTAGTATGAATTTTCGGAATTCCACAAAGTTAAGATGAAGTATTTATGTTACAGGTTGTTTAATCGTTCAGTAGTTGCAGTACTGAAGAAACATTAGAACCAAAGCAGCAATGCATCTTTTTCACTTAAATAATCTTGACTTTGTCAGATTGATCCTTATTTAAAAACAGCGATTAAAAGTTAAACTTACGTTGAAATTAATGTAAATGTTAGAAAGAAACAATTTAGGCCACGGATTGTTTCATAAATAAGAGTTATTATAATTTGGCTTCACGTGTTATTTTATTTTATATTGTATAAAATTTCTCAAAGATTGATTGACATTTCATCCACAATACATTGTTGTTGATTTTACGTTTTCGTTTCTTTTACCCTTACCATTCTACATCCGACACAAAAATGAGAGGTGTTATGTCGAAAGGTCTAGACGTGGTATTTGTTCTTAACAATGTACCTATAAAATTTACCCATATTTAGGGAATGACAACTGCGAGCTGGCACATTTTAGTAACGCACACATAGGCGCCTTGTTTTCTGCATGTGTGAAAATTTTGCACATCGAAGTTACCTATTTAATATCTATCTCAATCTCATTTGGTCCGAGATCTCAATGGTAGATTCACGGGTGGAAATGTTCCCTACTGAAAAAAGTTGCTATAGAGAACGCATCTCAAGAATGATGTATGACAGTTTTTTCCCGATGCGAATGTCACTACTGTCAAAATCTTTGAAAATGGCGTCACTTTCATCACTTGTTGTTTTGTGTCGAGGGCGATCTAGATTTTATTTCCGTACATATCTATTTCTCCAGATAACTTCTAAGTGTTACTTGAGTATTACTCAGATTATTTCGTTTAAGTTACGTTTTTGTGCTTTCTACGATGTTTAATCATTGCAGTGTTCCCAACTGTGATAGTGTTTACAACAGACCGTTAAATTACATGTATTTCCATGTGTTTAATGCTATTAGACGCAATAAATGGCTGGAGTGCATAAACAGTGAAACTCTTCGGGCGTTGAATGTTGATGAACTTTGAACTTGAAACGCTTTGTTTGTTACAAAAATTTTGAGAAGAGATTTATAACTTCCAAATCTCGCCTATTAGGCACTGGTGCAATATCAAGAGGCACTGACATCCGCAGGTTGCAGAAGAGAAGTCTTCCAATGATGCAAAATAAAGCTTTCATAAAATATACTTACTTACTAAAAAGATAAAAAGAAAATAAATGTGCCTACTAAATAAATATTTGTTTTTATTTCAAAAGGTAACTATTAGCAATTACAAAATATCTTGCTTAATAGTTACCTTGGTAAATTCTGATGTATCCTAATTTACCCAAGAAAAACAAACTGCCTGGTATGTCGCTTCGGCTCTGGCTGAATGTAGAAAATGTTGTTGCCTCATATTAAGCATTCAAGATTAAAAAGTTACAAATGTCATACATCAATCTTGAGCTAAGATGGCGGCCAGCTCTATGGCTTCATAGAAATGAACGATAGATGTCCGTCTGAACTTGTTCACTATATAGTCTGTGGGTAGATTCTCTATCTACGTTCTCGAACGAACTTCACTTCTGTTAGAGCATAGGGATCTAACCTATACAACCTAGTAATACACAACAATTATTTTTACCTATTTATTTTCAATCGACAATTTTTATTACAGTTGGAATGGGACGAGCAAGCTGAAGGACTGTCAAGTTGCTCCCCTAAACCGTGAAGATTGGAAAGAGAAAAGGAAGGCCTTTGCCCAGCTGTGGGACAAACCTAGCTGATTAATAATAATATTATTAGCTTGACCGCAACCGCTGTAACGCGCCTTAGGTATGCGCGGGTGGTGGGGGGAGTGGGAAGTAAAGAGCATAAACTTACATGAGATTCGTAGTGTCAGACAGATCTTACGATATCGAAGCACAGTTTATTGAAGCTTTATATTTACGAGTATAATTACATCCAATCCGTTTTTGTCCAGTATGATTTTTAGATAAGTACAATTAAAGAACCAATATAAATGAAATAAATCTTTAATTCTTGGAAATATATAATATAAACTTTCTTTGTTTGCTTTTCTTTTCTTAAAATATTCGGCCACTTTAAAAATGACAGTCTTGATTATCTCGAGATAATGCACGATCCATTTTTAGATATTTTATCTCATGTGCGTCTGACACACTAGTTGCCACCGTGAGCGATGACGGCAGAATGACAAAATGGAGCAACTGTTTCGCCCCCCCGCCTCGCCGCTCGCATACCCAAGGCGCGGTACAGCGGTAGTGGTCAGACCAAAATATTACAGTGCCACGTCCAGTAGTGGACGGCAATAGGCTGCTTCCAGGTACCCACAAACCCTCAATTCGTCATATTTTTAAATATTATATTTTTTGTGTAAATAATAAAATTGAAAAGACATTTATTTATATCACTAATGAATATCTCTGGCATTAGAGACGTATAGTGAGTGTATAATAAGATAGTAGATTCATTACTACATTACTGTCGGGCAACACATGCGTATGTTCATACGACCCTCTATCCTATACCAAGGATTTTAATTTACCTACACAAAAATATTTATTGCTTTTTACATGTCGCTGAACTGTACGCCTGTCCTTCATTCCTCACTAAACTTTATTATTCATCACATCATCCAAAAGAGGCGTATAAATATGGCTAAAGTGGAAATTATTAAGAAATATAAATATTTTTTCGTATGATTGAATAATTTATCATCGAAATATTATTATCTTATTAAGAAAATTTTATAATGATTAATAATTTCGGTGTAAGTTTTTTCGCCCCATGATTTTGGTAATTTTTATCCCTAATAGTCTCGCATATTTATCATGTAAGAGAGGCGTAACCACCAAAACTACAGTTTGAAAAGCTTAGATGGATTTTCCTTCATATCACTCTTTTAAGCTTTTTCTATAACCGGCATCCTCAAACAACGGTGGTAACCATGAAGTTCTAGGAAATACTGGCCTCAATAAATAATATACAAACTCAGTAGGTACTAAGTTGAAGCCCAGTAGGTATTTAATCTAATCTAATCTTAATTAATGGCTTCGCTTTCAAGTTACACTTATATTAATAAGTAAATTTAGTATTGTACGGTAGATTGAAATAAAATAGAGCCTAACAACACGTGTTGTTGCTAAAAGAACACGGGAGAAACTCTAGTAGGTATAACTATCGTCCTTGGTATAATCTCTAATGACCTTTCGTTGGACTCTGGGTGGCTATCTCATAAATCTTAATCTGCCCGGGACCTGTTTCATAAAAGTTGGTGATGTTATTAGGTAGGTAGCTCATTTTATTTGACTCATTAAATAATAATATTAGTTAGCATTTTTCGGTTCCATAAACTTTTTTACAACACTCTCAAATATGGACTCACTAATATCATTAGACTTGAAAGTTTATCTATGAATTAGGGAGTTTGTACGTTAAATTACAATTAAAGTACAATTTCATTGTTCAATATTCCCTAATTTGTTATTGTGAATTATTATCAAAACCTGTACGTAATTTTTTAAATTATATTCCATTAATTAAGCAATTTCCTTAACTAAATCATCTCAATAATTTTTTTCTGAATTTCCCCGGTGGTAGCCGGGCATTCTCAAATAATTATGACAATAGCTCCAGTTTTAGCTTGCATATTTAACGAATGCATTGACTGTGGTGTTTTTCCTGACCTAATGAAACATAGTAAAATAATTCCATTGTTTAAATCAGGTAGCACTTCTGACCCCTCTAATTTTAGACCTATTTCTGTGCTACCCACATTTAGTAAAATTTTTGAAAAGTTGATGCTAGACCAAATTCAAATTCATTTTCATAGAAATAAACTTTTACATTGTAAACAGTATGGTTTTACTAGGGATCGCTCAACAACTGACGCCGGTGTTGAGCTTTTAATCCAAATATTTGATACCTGGGAGGAATCACAGGATGCCTTAGGGGTATTTTGTGATTTATCCAAGGCTTTCGATTGTGTTTTACATAAAACTTTGGTCAGGAAGCTTAACCACTATGGAATTAGGGATGCTGCTTTGAGCCTTCTAATCTCATACTTGAGTAACAGGATTTAGAAGGTCGACATTAACGGTAAAAGATCTCCGGGATCAGTGGTTACAATGGGAGTTCCGCAGGGTTCAATACTAGGTCCATTCTTGTTTTGGGTTTATATTAATGACTTACCTTATTTTGTAAAAGACAGTCATGAGATAGTGTTTGCTGATGATACTTCACTTTTATTAAAAGTGAAACGACGACACCCAAATTATGACGATGTGAATAATGCGATCTCAAAGATTGTTCACTGGTTTAGTGTAAATAACTTGGTATTAAACGAGGGAAAAACCAAATGTGTAAGATTTGTATTGCCTAATGTTAAGCAAGTAACAACTCGTGTACAAATTAAGATAAGAATGTGAATCCTGTAGACACCACTGTGTTTCTAGGCATCACGTTAGATGCCAAGCTTCAGTGGGGCCCACATTTAGCTAAATTGTCGAATAGACTTAGCTCTGCAGCTTATGCAATAATGAAGATCCGTCAGTTAACTGACGTTGATACATCTAGATTTGTTTATTTCAGTTACTTTCATAGTGTAATGTCGTACGGCATTTTACTGTGGGGAAATGCTGCCGACATTCAAACTATGTTTGTGCTTCAGAAGAGGGCTATTCGAGCAATCTATAACTTAAAGGCTGGCGACTCTCTCAGGGAGAGATTTAAGAATATAAATATAATGACAGTTGCATCACAATACATTTATGAAAATTTGATTTATGTTGATAAAAATACTGAAATGTTTTCAAAAAACAGTGATATTCACAATGTAAACACAAGAAGTAAGAACAAATTAGCAGTACCTTATACTAGGCTCCATAAAATAAGTAATTCTTTTAAGGGTCTGTGTGTAAGATTTTACAACAAAGTACCAAATTATTTTTATGAATAAACGGGATTTTTACCATGTCTGAGTTGTTTGTTTTGAGTCCCCGATATTTCGGCGCAGTTGCATGCACCATGATCACGGAGTAACTGCAAACAACTCAGACATGGTAAAAATCCCGTTTTTTCATAAAAATAATTGTAGTGACCATGAAAGTTTAAAATGTTAAAGTACCAAATGATATTCAGAAATTAGATCTTAATAAATTTAAAATCAAAATCAAAGAAAAGCTTTATAAAAAAAGCTTATTATAAAGTGTCAGATTACACAGAAGACAAAACAGCTTGGATCTGAAATGCTCCAAGCACTCCAACAGCTATTTCTAATTGTCTTTATTTAATTGATACTACAATTGTATTGTAGTTTTGTATTGCATCATTCATTATTTTTTAAATTCATATTTTGTATTGACCTGGTAACGACATATTCTTTTTTTTTGTTTGTAAATGTCGTTGCTTTTGTACGCTGTGGTTTCTTGCGCCCATTCTTTGCCACAGTTAAAAAGTTATGTCCTGAATGGGTGGTAGGTTAAAAAAGATTTGGACGATTCAAAGTACTTATAAATTAATTATATTAATTAAGTTTAATAAATATATTTTGACTATTGACTATTGACTAATGGTAACACACACCGCATGTGTCAATATGGCGGATGTCAATTTCTAATTTAGAAAGAGAGGAGGGGGACCTACGGACTCTTAGAACAATAACTTTATTATGGATTATTAGTACGGACTATTATGTATTCTATGCTACGGAGCGAGATAGAATGCAGTCAAGGTCAATTTTTGTTGCTTCAAGTAGGTATGTTATGTTATAGTTTGGCCTCCAGTTTTCTCTATAATTTCATGGTGAATACTCTATTATAAGTCTGACCAACGAAACGTGACTAGACAGAATGGCGGCGAATTCAAAAATTCTTGGGGTGTCAACACTCATTAGACTCTGAAATAAAGACGTTGATACTTGTATTTTTTTTATTAAACTGTAGATCAACTAAACATATAATTTGTAGTATCAATAAATAAGAATAAATCTTAAGAATAATTAAAGAAGCATTTGTGAAAATGAAAATACTATAATTAATATTAACCGACTGACCGACAAAGTAGAATAGAAGAATTTTATTTGATGAAAAATGGGTCTGTCATTGACGATATTGTTTCCAAATATTGCGTTTCACTAGATAAAACTTCCCTTTGCTCTAGTGATGTAATATTCTTGACAATCTTTTGTTTTGTCTCACTAGTAGGTACTTGTAGTTTCTGTAGGTAAGATAAATAAAAATTGGTTGGAGACAACTTAGGATATTCTTTTTAATGAAAGGAAAAAGTAAGTAAGTAAGTAAGTAATACAGAATTAACCTAGAATTGTTTACGATTGTATTACATTTTCAGTGAAAAATGAAAAATAATTGACGAGAACAATAAAAGAAGATATGATAAGTATCAAAATGATAAATTCAAGTACACAAAACATACCTCTAGGCGCTATGTACTTTGGACAACCGTTTGACAGCTTAAAATTATTGCCATAATGAAACTTTTGAAAATAGACCGCGTCACGTTTCGTTGGTCAGACTTTAGTTGTTATTCTGAGGGCCTAGTCAATTGGCAAACAAATTAAACGCTACGAAATCTTCGCTACGATAAACCGAATGTATGGGATTGACATAAGCAAAAGTTACCTACGACGTAAAATTTACGCTAAAATAGACCTAATTGACAGTTTGACAAGCCAAGAATCGCTAATCTAGCGATCACTCAACATCACTCTCTCACTCACATTGAAGATAAAAATTCACACAAAATGGCGATTGTTTGATCAGCTGATGAAGGAATAGTTGTGTTGTGTTGAAAGTTTTGTTTAAAATGCTCTTTTTAGGGCTATTGTGGACTGCGATAATCAAGTGCTCAGGCGCTAAGGAAGAAATGTTTCCCTACGTTACTTGGAGCAAATTAACGAAATCGAGTTTGTTGTACTTGTGAATAGTTCTCGGAGTTCTCGTTTACGAACTTTCAAATATCTAACTAAGGTCTGCCGGGAATTGCGTGCTGATATAGTTGTTGCGATGTGAGTGACCAAATAAATGTGTGTCATGCAACATTTTCCGCAACGAAGAGCAAGTCGCTGCATAACAATTTGTAGGGGCTCTCAAACCATACAAACATTTGGGCCAAATAAATCCACCTAAGTACCTTTAATCATGACAAGAAAGGTCAAGAATAAGACTACAGTAAGGGACTTTTTGTATAAATATTGAATGTAACCTATCCATAATGTCCATTTATCAATTTATAACTTAGATTGCTTATTTGTTTTACAGGTTCCAATGAAGATTTAATTTGCCAGGTAGCTTAGAGTATTAAACCAAGGCTCTAAGTGTAGTAAGGTGTACCTATTGACTATACCCTATAAATCTTATACAGACAAGCATCTTTCTTAATAGGAAAAGATATCAGTCCTTACGTTCAAGCGGTAAGTTTTAATAAATAAATTATTACTTACATAATAAAGGTAAGTATTATGCCTATTATTATATTGGGATTTACCAGGAAATGTCAGTTTTGTTAAAATTGCTAGAATAAAGAGTATTGACATAAAGATAAAACTATTTTATGTGGTTTTGCAGATTTGAGACGACGATTCAAAAATCTTAAATGTTACCTCATAATTTGGAGGATGGACTTCCTCAGAATGGTGAACAAACATGGTTATTTGGTGAAAAACAATATCAAGAAATTTTGTATAATACATAGGTACTTACCTACTAACTTTTTCTCTATGACAATTTTCTATAAGTAAGTATATTGTTCTAATTTCTTAGGAGATTCTGGATACCTTCAAAAAGCATGGTTAATGATAATAACAACAATATTTAATGCTGCATCAGACTCACAAGAAAGGAGGGGTGTGTACCACATGTCATATCCAACAATGAAACTGCATTGAACATGGCTTTGGCATCGTTGAATTTAGTTATTTATATGATTTTTTTTGTGGAGCTCTATTGTTGACAACGTTTTTATTCTAATAAAAGGAGCAGTCTGTGCCATAAATATATTTATCCATAAAATAGTAATTTGGTTTATTTGATGAGGAAAAATTAAGTATAAAGTTAATTTAGTTCTAAGTTTATTGTGCTTTATTTAAAAACATTTACTTATGTACAAAAAAACAGTACCTTCGTTGACAACATTTTTATTTTAAGAAAAGGAACAGTGTGCCATAAATATATTTAACCCATAAAATAGTGATTTGGTTTATATGATGGGGAAAAATTAAGTATAAAGTTAATTTAGTTCTAAGTTTATTGTACTTTATTAAAAAGATTTACTTAGGTAGGTACTAAAAAACAGTACCTTCTTAAACACACAATTGGCATTTATTTTTGTACACATATAGTTTTAATGTCAATAAGAGAAAGTGAAGCCTCATATTTAATAAACTTTGACTTTGAGAGAGTTAGGTAAGGAAATAAGAATATATTAAGAAATACAACATTAATGTTATTTTTTACTTGATATTTAATTTTACTTGCAGTAGATACCTATAGAAAATGTTTTAAGTACCTACTTATATCAATTTCTACTAGTCATAACATTAAGCTATTGAAGTTGTACTTGATTCATTATCAACATACAAAGGTAATTATATGTATAAACTTGCATTATTATTATCCGATATTAAATCTGGTGGGTTCTATTGTGTTTGTTATAATATTGTTTTTTCTTTAAATAGGTGGCTTAAAATAAGGTGGCTTGTTATACATATACTTAATACAAATTAAGTTCCATATCTAGCATACTCTGTAATAGTTTAGTTATTATCAATTTGGCGATTGTGAAGTAATCGATTGTAATTGTTGCTTGAGTTTGTAATGTTACTATCACATTTTTATTTGTGTGAATCTGTAAATGGTTTGCTGTTTCACATTTTCAGTGTTATACTTTTTATAGAACTGTCGATTCACCTGTGAATATAAAATAAATAAATAAAATTAAGTAAGTAATTGTTTTTAAATTATTTTTGGTAAATATATACTACCTACTAACTTTTTATGTATGACAATTTTCTATAAGTAAGTATATTCTTCCAATTTCTTAGGAGATTCTGGATACCTTCAAAAAGCATAGTTAATCATAATAACACCAATATTTAATGCTGCATCAGGCTCACAATAAAGAAGGGATGTGTACCACATGTCGTATCCAACAATGAAACTGCATTAAACATGGCTTAAAGTTGTACTTGATTCATTATCAACATACTAGGGTAATTATATAAAATTAATTGTTTTAAAATTATTTTTGGTAAACATATAAATAATCCTATGTTTTATTTCGAAACATTATCAACCAACTCATAATGAATGGCAGTGAAATAAATAATGTAAAATAAATAAATATTTTAACTTGTCGCGTAGAGACCACGATCATGTCATTGTGTCTGTGAAGGCGTATATTTAATAAATGATTTGACTTTTAATTTCAGATATTTTCGGTACCTACCGCTATAAATGAGTAACAATGAAACAATCCTATATTAAGGCGATGTTGTCTTCATCGTCATCCTATGAACGTCCTGAACGTTTCCACATGAACGACAGCACTAAAGGTGTTCGTATACGTAACGGGAAATTTCCCGGACGGGACGGGGCACGGGCCGCACAGGGGGTCGCACGGGGCGTGCGGGACGAGGCCTCCCGTCCCGTCCCGCCCCGCACGCCCGCGCGGCCCGTGTGCCCCGTCCCGTCCGGGAAATTTCCCGTTCCGTATGCGAAGACCTTTAGGCAGACTGGGCTATAACATGCTTAAGCCCTGAGCCAATACAACCGCAGTATGCTTTACGTGCCTTCCGAAGCACGGAGGAGCTCGAGACGCTTTTTATTTGGTTACCCATCCTTTAGCTCGGTAATGTGAAAGTTGCGTAACTAACTGGCAAGATCACAAACCGGTGCGGCGCGGGCGGGGACTTTTTGCATTAGTTAAACCTCTAGCATTACCTTTCAAGTAACAGTAAGTACATTGCTTCGCTAGTTTGCATATTTTAAAATTAGTTTTAATTTAACTAGCAAAACCATGTACTTGGAATATTTTTTATTTTATTTTATTTAGGACAATAATCAATTAGAAAAGTAATGTGATAGGTGTTGTAGTTAGACAACTAAAACCGAAAGCCTTAGCCGCTACGCCATAGAGTTACTTTAGGCGATGTACTCATACAAGATGCAAACGTTTTAATCACTACCTAGTGGGTACTCGCATCTAAGATCAAACTGTTTAAATGTTCGCGCGGTTTGTAACATTTAGTGTTATCACTTATTTCATTACAGACGGACGTCAAGTTGTTAATATTTGAGAAATTCTTGGCAGCAAGCGTTTGCTTGTGGTCTTCAGTCTTAATTTATTTATATTATAAGCTGAAAAATGGGTTTGGTCTCCAATATCATATTATGGTAGGTAAGTCACTCGTCATCATTATAAGTACTTATTTACAAACGTGCTTGTCTGGCGAACTTCCGGCGAAAAAAGCGATTGATTCATTTTTCAAATTGTCTCAAGGAGTCTACCCGAATTTCTTAGTAAAGTGACATTCAATTCACTAAAACTCAAAAGGATCGGTGTGGTTACTACCTATTTATTAATCTTACATAAGCGTTACATTATCATCAAACAAAAAAATACTAAGACAAGCCTGTATGTTCTATATATATAGGCATTAAAATAACATAGATTGATGAATGTATGGGATTTCGAATTACGTAGTACAGTATTCTGAACTCGAAATTTAGCGAACATTAAACTGGTAATTTTAAAATTGTAAAGAGCGTTATTTATTTAATTCCGGTAGTGATCGACTAGGGTATTATATAAACCAAAATTTGTAAACTTGTCTACCAATTTTGTCACTTGAGTTGGGGCAGGGAGGTGTCACTCCGCAGTTTAGGTACGTTCGGCAAGCACGCCTCCCGAGCAGGCCGCGGCAGGCGTATAGCGGTAAAGGTTGCCGCTCGGCTCGCACGCTCCACGTCGCGCGTCGTCGCCATCGTACTTAAATTATCCATGAGTAAAAACCCTACGCTTATGACGTTAAATCGAGTATATATATATATAATATGTGGAGTAATTGGGATCAAAAATAACCAGACTTAGCTGCGTTTCTCTGAAATAACAAAGATTTTATTAACAAAATAGGGCATTATAATTATTTACATTTATTAAAAATAAAGATTAACTTAAGTACCTGAAATAACAAAGAAAACAACATTTAAGCCATTTCAGGTTTCTATCTAAATCTTTATTAGATTTAGTTTATTACATTATTTAAAATTAATATAATTTTCAAACGTCACCTGCCAGAGGCTCAGTCAGAGGCTCTGTCAGACTTAACAAAAAAGTAAACATAATGAAGAAAAGGTTCTATGCTACTAAAAGGTATTATAGCCTTTTCTTTACATCTCCCCCCTCAGAGAGAAACAAATGCAAGTGACAATGCACGCATTTGTTTATATACAATCCAACACTGGTGATAGTTTTGTAACATGGTAGAAGTTCGATTCTGCTTTCTTGTGTCCGGTATCAACTTCATAGATTGAATTGGAATTTTTTTTTTAAATTTTATATGGTCCAATCCTCAATTCATCCATTTTCTTCCTATTTAGTCGATTCCCATTTTCTACATATACTCTATCTCCCACTTCCAATTTATATTCTTCCCTATGTTGGTCAAATATTTTTTTATTATAATTATGTGATTTTAATGTGTTGTTAAATGCTATTTTTCTATCCCTTTTCAGATCTTCATTTTTACATCTTGATTTCAATTCAATCGGCAGAATGCTTACATTTTCACCTTCCAAAAGGTACTTTGGAGCAAACTTAGTAACCGTGTGTTCTGTTTCATTATATTTTTCAACACATTTCTGTGCAATAGTTCTCCACGCTGTTTTTTTATCGCTTTCATTAACTCCACATCTTATTTTATTGATTAGAGTTTGATTTAACCTTTCATTAAGCCCATTTGAAAATGGTGTATCAACAGCATTAAAAACCATTTCTATATTTTCCTTCTTTAAAAATTCTTTAAAATCTTTGCAATTTATGCCCGGATATTGATCTGATAATACCATATCAATGTTATAACTGTTTGTGACATTTTTCATTAATTTAATAAAATCATTGGAATTCTGATTCCTTGATGTGCAAATATAAGCATATCTTGTAAAATGATCAACTAAAAGATGCAAGTATTTTTTTGTTGACCGTGATTCTCCAAACCCTCCAATGGTATCAATTGATACTATTTCAAATGGAGTTGTTGCTGGACCCAAATGTGACATTAAGCCATACTTTGATTTCCTCCTTGACTTATTCTTTATGCAAATCTCACATTGGTCACAAATTCGTTTTATGTTTGTGATAATATTTTTTGCTGTATAGAATGGTGTTATTTTATTCGTCATCTGGGTTATTCCAATGTGGCAGTAAGTGACATGGACATCTTTTATTAGAGTTTTGCTACGATCTTCTGATAGTATAATTTTTTTATTTCTTTTGTTCTTTTTGTAGTAAATTTCATTCTCCAATATCAATTTATTTTTACCATTTATTTGGTCTTGATTTGTATATTGGTCATTTTTTATATCGTTTTTATTAAATTTACTACTTTTAAAAAGTCATCAGTATTGTCATGAGGTTCTAGAACTGGATTTTTACTTAAACAGTCTGCTTCTTGATTTGATTTTCTTGGGTTATATTTTATTTTAAAATTATATTGAGATAAATAATATGTCAAATCACCTAGTTCCTCATCCGTTCTAGCCTTGATGTTCATATTTTCTAATGGTTTATGATCTGAGTAAACTATAAATTCTTTTCCCATAAGCCAGTGCTGCCAATATTTCACAGCTTCTTTTATCGCCAGACATTCTAAATATATTGCCTTTTTCTTTTTTTGAGATTCTCTTAATTTTTTTGAAAAATAAGCCACCGGCTTCATAACTCCATTAGCATTTTCTTGTTTCAACACTGCTCCCATTCCTTTGATACTAGCATCTGTGTAAATATTTATTGGTAGTTCAGGATCAAATATTTTTAGAATTGGTTCAGAGCATAGCAATTCTTTAATTTTATCAAATGTTTTTTGACATTCTTCAGACCATATGAATTTAACATCTTTCCTTAATAAGTTATGTAACGGATCCAAGATAATTGCACTTTGTGGTACAAACTTATGATGAAAATTTATTTTTCCTAAAAATTGGCGTATATTCTTTCTTGTTTCTGGAACCGGAAAGTTTTTGACGGCAGTTAAATAATCTTTCAAAGGTCTGATAGTATTATTTTCTATTATGTGACCTAAATATTTAGCATCATTATTTGCAAAGGAACACTTCGAAAATTTTAGTCTAAAACCCTCTGTTAATATGGCTTCTAGTAGTTCTGATACATGAACTAAATGTTCTTCAAAAGTCTTCGAAAAAATCAGAATATCATCTATAAAATTTACTGCAAAATTAGAGAGTTTGTATTTTCTTATGATATTGCTCAATATTCTTTGGAAAATTGCTGGAGACGTCTTTAATCCAAACGGGAGGCATGTCCACTGGAAATGGCCTTCCTGTGTTACAAATGCAGTTTTGTATCTATCTTGAATTTTCAAAGGGATAGACCAAAAAGCTGAATTTATGTCAAAAGTAGAAAAACACCTACAGTTTACAGCCTTTACCATTAAATCTTCAATCAACGGGAAAGGTTGTGATTGTGGAACAACAATTTTGTTCAATTCTCTGAAATCTATACATAACCTTGTCTTTTTATCATCTTCCTTTTTATATGCTAGAGTTACTGGAGCAGCAAATGGACTGTAAGATTTCTCAATCAAATTCATTTTTAATAGTTTCGATATTTATTCTTCTATTTCTCTTCTATCTTCAGTTGTGCATCTGTATGGACGTTTGTAGCAGTATTTATCCACCATTAAATCTATATGAGCTTCATAATCTCGTACAGTGCCAATGTCATATTTATCCTTAGCAAAAACTGGATTATATTTTGCTATTAACTTTTCAATTTCTAATTTTTGGTACAAATCTAGATGGTTAACTAACATCTCAAATTTCTCCAAATTAATATTTTCATTGAAGTTAATTTCATCTTCGTTTCTTTGTTTAAATTCTTGTTTTAAAACATCACAGTTTAATTGCAATCCATTTTCATTTTTGTCGCCTAGTACATCAGGAATTTCGACATTTGTTAAATTAGACATATCATTATTTTCATAGTTTTTGTTTTTAATACTATTTTCTGTATTTTTACATTGTGTGATCTTTAATTTTTCGTTTTGTATTAATTTAAAATTAGTTATACAATCCAAACCAATTAAAAAATCATAATTAAAATTATTGTTTTCTACAACAAAAACATCCATATTTTTTTCAATATTATGGATATTTATTTTTAAAGTTACCATTCCTTTTGTTTTTTTCTCACCATTAATAGTCTTCAAGTTCACCATTTGCATTTTATTTGTACTCTTTTGTATCTTTAATAATTTTTCATTTATTAATGATACATTTGAACCTGAGTCATAAATTCCAAAAACTTTCAACGTGTAATTTAGAAGTAACTTGATTCTTATTAATGGTGGCACCTCTAGTTTTTTGTATTCTTCTCATTCAGTTCAATTTCTAATTCTGAGTTATTCACAGTTTTCAGAACGGCTTTTTGATTATTACTATTAAACCAGCAATCTTTCTCAGGATGGTAGCGTTTTCCTTTTTTCTCATTGATGTAAATTTGGCAAGGTTTTTTCCTTCAGTTTTTTTGGTTTTAATGTCAGAATTTATGTTATATTTTTTTCGTATTTATCCTTACCAACAAAATGTTCTAATTTCCCTAATTCATTGTATAGATCTTCAGTTTCTTGTAAATTTTCTCTATCAATTTTATCAGATACATAATTAGGTAAGCCAAACGATATAAGGTCTATAAGAGTCCCAGTATCGATAGATTTTCTTACTTGCAATAAAAGTTTTTCTTTTTTTAAAGCATACTCAAGCAACGAACCGGCTTGATATTTAAAGGCAAGAGCATATCTAATAGGCGACCATCCTTTGTTATCAAATGTCTCACAAAAACTCTTTTCCCATTTGTTCCATTCTGATTCCACTGTTAGTTTCATAAGCATACAAATGTACCAATCAACACTGGAGCATTCCAAAAATTTTTTTTAAATTTCAATTTTATTTTTGTCTTCGTCAATTTTAAAACGTTCACATTCTTTGTTAAAATCTGTAATCCACTGGTAAGCATTTGAGTTTTTTCCCGTAAATTTGTCAATCATGAAATCTTTTGCAATTTTCTCTAAATTTTGAGTTTCAAATTTATTATGTTTTTCTTCAAGTAACTTCTCTAATAGTTTTTCTATCATTTGGTTCGATCCACGAGATATAGATGCAGCATTATTTGTTTCCTCCAAAATTTCTTCCAGGTACAAATCATTAAACTGCAAGTTTTGTTCTTCATCTAAATATGTTTTTGAAATATTGTCCGTCAAGGTTATCCATATTTTCCGCGTTTGATGTCTTTTAGTTAATGATTTTCTTACCTTTTCATAGTTAGGAGTATTTGTAACTGCTTGGTGTTAATTTGCCGGCTGGTACTCGGCTGGTATTCCAAAAATCTGTCCATTATGTGTAGATATTGAAGTTATGCATATGATGTTTGATTTTCCATCTATTGCTGGTTTTACAGCAAAATAAAACCTTAACTTCTCCATCTTCCTTGAAATAGTTGAAGTATGTTGTTTTATAATATGTGGAGTAATTGGGATCAAAAATAACCAGACTTAGCTGCGTTTCTCTGAAATAACAAAGTTTTTATTTACAAAATAGGGCATTATAATTATTTACATTTATTAAAAATAAGATTAACTTAAGTACCTGAAATAACAAAGAAAACAACATTTAAGCCATTTCAGGTTTCTATCTAAATCTTTATTAGATTTAGTTTATTACATTATTTAAAATTAATATCATTTTCAAACGTCACCTGCCAGAGGCTCAGTCAGAGGCTCTGTCAGACTTAACAAAAAAGTAAACAAAATGAAGAAAAGGTTCTATGCTACTAAAAGGTATTATAGCCTTTTCTTTACATATATATCAAGTCAGCGTTGCTTAACGGAATATGAACGCTCGGGTAACACGATAAGTTTCAATTCTGCGTGAAAGTCATTAGAGAGTGAACCTTTTGTACGGTAGTACTATTAGTTATTCTGTGATTGAGGGTTTTTTTTTTTATAGCAGAAGGAGGCAAACGAGCAAGCGGGTCACCTGATGGAAAGTAATCACCGCCGCCCATGGACACCAGCAAAACCAGAGGAATCGCAGACGCGTTGCCGGCCTTTAAGGAAGGAATAGGCTCGTTTCTTGAAGATCACAAGGTAGGCGCAGAACTATGAAAAAAGCAATCTGCCCCCTACAAATAGGAAGGGCAGACGTTCACCGTTTGACACCCTAGACAAGCGGCAAACGCTCACCGTGTGCCACTTGTCTAGGGGGGCAGTCCAATCGTAATAGCTTGAGGTAATATATCTTGCAGTGCACTCATATTACTGAAAATATAATACCTACCCTAATCTTGTTGGTATACGTATTTTAGTTAAACCTTTTCTGTACGGGGCAGGGCGCATGTAGGCAAAGCAACCCGGCGATATTTTTGACGTGTCGAAAAATGACGCAAATTGAAGGTCGACTTTATAAAATTATATTATCAAAACTATAAATGCTAGAGGAACGAAATTTTGCACAAACACTCACCAGATACTGTTTTTTTATAAACTTTACAGTTTTGGGTAAAAAATAAGTTAAAAATAGAGATAAAGTCACAAAACCCCGGTGAGGAAGAAAATCCATTCCGCACAAACACGATAAGAAGAGGTATAAAAAAAAGGCTATTTTTTTTACAAAAACTTACAACTAAAAACGAACCACTCCTATAATATCCACCACTCCTATTGACTGTGGATGGGGAGGAGTTCTGTTCGCTTTTCGTGATTGTTGTACGAGTAGTTACGGATATTATTAGTATGACTGTTGACAAAGAATTATTATTCGCTATTGTAACATATAAAAAAGTGAAAATCTTATGTTGTGTCGTATATTTGCCACTGTTTTGTGCGAGAGTCACTAACATACGACGTGGTTAGGCGGGAGGTAGAAAGGACTTACCGGGAGCAGGCTTTACGAGGTCGCTGGCACCGGGACACGAACTGACGGGCGGCGATGTAGGCGATTTGATGGTCACGGCACAGCACAAAGTCACTTCACCTAATCACAGGCACTATCAGTAAGGGCACTCCAAGGCAATACAGGGCGCGTATATCTGTGCGTCTTGCGATCAGCTGTTTTGTGCGCGCGGGGTAGATAGCTGGAGACGAACTGGCGCGGTCTCCTTACGAAGCGAACGGCCGCGGGCCGCGCAGCGGTGGCGCCGCGGCAGATAGGCGGACGCGGTCGTCCACAACCGTTGAGTCAACCGCCTTACAGATGGCGGTATAATTTGAATGGGCGTCCCGGCTTTGGCGGGAACATCCTCCGGGGCCCAGGGTGGGCTCATCCAATGGGAACCTAGCGATCCGGAATACAGGCCTTCGAAGATGTCCATTCGCGGTGTCCAGGTCTACCACCCGCACGACGCCATCCTTCCCAGGCAGGGTGCGAGCAATGTGCCCCAGTCTCCATTGGAGGGCAGGCAGGTTGTCCTCCTTGATGAGGACGAGCTCGCCAACTCGGGGAGGGGAGGATGGGGACAACCATTTGGAGCGGGTTTGGAGGGTGTGAAGGTAGGACTGGGTCCACAGCGTTAATTGCAGTTTTGTTTCTTTTTAAAAATAAAGGAATGTTTCCTTTCAGTGAAATGAGCTAACTAAAGGATTTAAGGTAGTTCCCCTCCAGGGCCCATAGATTTTTTCCACCCTGTATATAATGCTGAGGTCTGACCTGAAAACCGCGTGGCGACTCCTTTGCTTCTAATCCAGAGGGGCTCCTTGGAATTTTCTTTCTTGATGTATCCACCAATTGACAACATCAATATAGCCTCAACACTGTTAAAGTGGAGTGAGTATCTTCGACACGGCTTGCTTGGAGTAAGATATAGCCTTAACACTGTTAAAGTGGAGTAAGTATCCTCCAAACGGCTTGCGTGGAGCCTCAACATTGTTACAGTGGAGTAAGTATCCTTGACACGGCTTGCGTGGCGCCTCAACACTGTTGAAGTGGAGTAAGTATCCTCGACACGGTTTGCGTGGAGCCTCAACACTGTTAAAGTGAAGTAAGTATCCCCGACACGGGTTGCGTGCAGCCTCAACACTGTTAAAGTGGAGTAAGTATCCTCGACACGGCTAGCGTGGAGCCTCAACACTGTTACAATGGAGTAAGTATCCTCGACACGGCATGCGTGGAGCCTCAACTCTGTTAAAGTGGAGTAAGTTACCTTGACACGGCTTGCGTGGTGTAAAATGGAACCTCAGCACTGTCTAATTAGAGTAAGTAACCTCGATACGGCTTGTATAGAGTAAAAACAATGACATTCATTGTCATTGAGTAAAATAAAACATCAACACTGTTGAGCAGTTATATATCCTCGACACATCATACGTTTAGTAATTAAGTTAAACACTGTTACAATGGTGTCTAAGTAAGTAGTTTAATATTTAAAGAATTTCTTGTTGTAAATGGGTTTTAATTTTGTTACAATCATTATTATAGAACCCAAGAAAAACCAATAAAAATGAGGGTAGACAATTTTACATTCCTTAATAGTTAATTTTCCAGGTAAATTAGCGTTATGTTCCAATACCTGCGTGTCGTAATATCGTTGATACGACATTTATCACTATTCACCGACACCGATGATGATAAACGCCTACGTTTTTTGAATTAAAAATGATTTCTTTACTTTACGAAGAATATCACTGTCACTTCGAACTTTAACATTTTCCCATCATATTAAATACAAATTTAATTTCGTTAAGAAAAGTACGTGTGATTCCGATAACACAAAAAGACGTAATGACGTCTCGTGACGTGGGGTTGCCAGTGCAGGGAACGGAAATAAGATATTTCTTTTTAGGATATATCTAAAAGTGTGAGGAAGATAGAACCATCTCATGTACTGCTGCATGTAATAAGTAATCGTCTTCAGTTGAGACCCGAAGTATAATTTTAACTATTTACGACTGTAATTTTACTTAAATTACCTATCGTACATCTTGTGTTAAAATAAAAAGTATGGAATTTGAAAGCTATTATGTGGGTAGAATACAAAAAAGTTACATGCAAATTCAAGCTGTTTATAGTTTATAAGCAATACAAAACTCGGTTAGTGATATTGTGTTACTCACATTTGCGTAAAGAATATTTGCATTTCCGATATTAATAATAATATGGAATTGAATGGTTAATTTAGTGTAAAAGTTACAAAAATAATGCCTTAAGAGAAAAAGTCCGCTGACTGGAGGTTTCTTTGCAGATTGATTGTGGCTGAAGTAAGGACGGTAGAAGAATGTTTTTAGTTTTGGTGAACAGAACAATGATAGATCTAAATGTTAGTACCAATTTATACTTCATCAGACGTAACTTTGGTAAATATCCCGCTAGCTGGAGGTCAGTTAGAAAAGCCTATATTTCCGTTGTTTTTACGGAACAAATTCTGTCTTTAGCATAATTCAATAGAACAAATATAGATCTAATTCCCTGCATCACTCAAATGAAAGTCTGTTCAAAATAGACCATTTTTATCATTTATTGATTCATTCGGTCCGATCAGCATGTGTCTACACCCAGCGGGATCACCTATCCCGCTTAGAACATGTAAAGAAGCAAAGAATTATAATTCTTAAAAATTTAGTTGATCATAAATTAATGATTTGTTACATTAATCTACTGACGGCATATTATTATCTGAGCCTTGCATAATAGGTAATCAGTCGCGGGATCACCTATCCCGCTGGGTGTAGACACATGCTGATCTGACCGCATGAATCAATAAATGATAAAAATGGTCTATTTTGAACAGACTTTCATTTTTCTTTTACATAAAGAAGTCGCGATCTCGCGACTGATTACCTATTATGCAAGGCTCAGATAATAATATGCCGTCAGTAGATTAATGTAACGAATCATTAATTTATGATCAACTAAATTTTTAAGAATTATAATTCTTTGCTTCTTTACATGTTCTAAGCGTTTATGCCATAATTCAAAAGATTTCGAAGCATGAGATAATTAAATTACATACACATCATACTATCATCCCCGAAGGGTTAGTCAGAGACTAGGCAATGAGGATAGCAAGACTGCAGGCATCTGCCATAGTCCACTTTTCACCAAATAACGAATTTAAATAGGTTGAGAGTAAATTAATTTGAAATTCAATTTTACAAAGGTTGTTGCAACAGTATTGCATAATGCAATTTGTTATTTTTATAGATATGAACACCATTTGAATCAAATAAATAGCAATCATTGGACTTGCTTACTTGCTGCATTCGACTTACGGACAGTCAATTATGAGAAACTTTGGGGGGAAAATAAAACGATCCTCGAATCGTCGATTGTACCTTGAACTCCAGATTTGTCATTTTCCTTATGCCAAAATTGAAATTCCATTTTTAGCTACGCCAATCTTCATAGGACAGGGTAGTTTGGTATGTGAAGAAAAATAATCTCGTGAATTAACATGTAATCGGTAGCTCCAGAATCTAAAAGAAAAGAAACATGATTAGTAGAATTACTTGTTTCGTTTCATAACTCACAATAATTTGAAATCATAAAAGCAATACTGCCCTCGGTTTCCACGAGATGAACAGCGTTTGCTGTACAGTTAAAATTACTGCTGCTGCCCTCGCGTTACGACAAATTCTTGAAAAAAACGGCAGTCCTTTTTCATGTGATTTCTACGGCCACATGCTCGCAGTACAGTTTCGTAATTTTATGCGTTGAATTGCCACAATATTGATTTCTTCTTGAAGTTTGAGGGTACACATTTTTATTCATCTTGTCCGGTCCATAATTATTACGCATAGAAAACTTCTGTATAGGTATGCGAAACTTTAAATTCTGTAGATATTTCGGTCTTCAACTTAACTTCATGAACTAGCAGACGAGTTTTACGAATGCTAGGCTATGGTGATCCTCTCCTAGCGTTTACAGCGCCGTGATCATACCGCCATATTATGAGGGTAGGGTGAGTAATTCTGTTATCAAAACTCGTGAAATGTTGGAATAACTGACATCGGTTGCAATTTTAGGTGAATTAATTGCTTACGTAATGCTCACACAGTCGCCAAGCTTCTTCTTACATAAATTTTGTCAAGATTGATTTAGGCGTGGCTGACCATTTTGCAAAATTCAAAAAGGCATAGCCCAAAAACTCAACACTCGTACCTTTAGTAATCAGGTTCTGTTTCAGCCAATTTTAATCGAGGCTGTTTGGTATTTCTTCATCACTCACGTACAGCACTGGTTATTTAAATATGAGTTCACTATTAAAATTGACTTATAAAAATTACTTTTGAAAATTATGGTCCCTGGGCCCATGACCTGTTGGCAGGGACGCAGTGACGGCAAAGTAAAACTTCGTAGTTGTCTGAACGAATGCTTTTATTAAAGTAAAAGTCGCTCCGTTGGCACAACGGTTTTATAATGAAAAGTCGTTTGAGTGACTAATACAAAAATAGTGATGTTACGCAAAGTAATCGTATGGTATAATGAATAGATACAATTGAATAGAGTATTTTCGTATATTCCAACAATACTGTTATAGGCGCGTTCTGACCGAGGTTGGACTTGCAAGGTCGGCCCACAAGTACCTTCCCTTTCGATGCCCGAGGGAGTTTTAGGGGAGCTGAGAAAGAAAGTGAACCCAGTAAGCCTGGCGCGTCAAGGATGCCATTCGCTAGCTTGTAGAGGAAAAGCATATCATGCAGACGTCTTCGATCCAGAAGAGAATCCATTTTAAAATGGTCTAACCTATCAGCATATTTTATTATATTCTTGCCTAAATGGCACGAGTATGCTAGGTGCCATAAGAATCGCTTTTGGATGCTTTCAATTCTTTTTGAGTGCACTTCATAAAAAGGACTCCATATCACACCGCAGTACTCCAGACCACTACGAACAAACGAATTATATAAAAGAATTTTAGTTCTTGGAGACTTAAAATTCTTGCAATGACGAAGGATAAAGCCAAAGCTTTTGAAGCCCCTGCAACAAATATCATTCATGTGAGGATTAAAGTTAAGTTTCTCGTCCATGCGAACTCCGAGATCTCTTGCAGTAACAACATTAACCAAAGTATCCTCAACAATTCCGTATTCATGTTCAGAGACTTATTTTTTTCGTAAGAATTTCATGCAGCAATACTTGGAAACATTAAGTCCATATGGTTCACCTCGCACCAGTCCACTAAGTTGTCGATGTCGTTCTGCAATAAATTTTCGTCTGACTGGGTCGTCTGCAAATAATAAGTACTCGGAATTTCTGAAGCACTCTCCAATATCATTAATAAAAACATTGAACATCAAAGGACCCAGGTATGACCCTTGCGGGACACCAGATGCAACAGGGAAAGAATCCGAGGAAAAACCATTTACCACCACATTGGAAGATCTGTCCGATAAATACGACCGGCACCAGCCCAGCAAGGGCTCGCCAATGCCGTACGCGCAGAGCTTGGAAAGCAACACTTCATGATTGACCCGATCGAAGGCCTTACTAAAGTCCGTGTAAATTGCATGCACTGAAGAACGATCGTCGAGTTTGTGAGAGATGGATTCTATAAATGAAGTGAGGTTAGTTGCTGTCGACCTGCTCCTTACAAAGCCATGCTGATGGCAGTCTATGAGGTTCTTGAAATGCCAAAATAGTATTGGGTGAAGCAGCTGCTCGAACGCCTTGGCGAAGACAGACAAGATGGAAATTGGTCTGTAATTCTGTATTAAATGTTTTTCGCCATTTCTAAATAGTGGAACCACCAGAGCAACCTTCCAAGCAGATGGAAATGTGCCCGTGACTAGTGATCTATCCAGTATTAGGCATACCCCTATGGGTTTTGCCAAGGCGGTCGCACAACGTGCAACGAAAAGTGACGGCAGACCGTCAGAGCCCGAGCCCTTGCTGACATCCAATCTCTTTAATATTTTTAAAACCTGATCCGAGGAGCTCGATGGCGCAGCGGCTAGCGCGTTCGGCATGCGATCTTGCTCGCTAAGCCTCTTTCTCAATGCCGGGTCACTGGATGGGTGACCAAATTAATAAAAAAACATCTCGAGCTCCTTCGTGCTTCGGAAGGCACGTTAAGCCGTTGGTCCCGGTTGTTGTCGTAAGATGACAGTCGTTAAAACCCACCAACCCGCATTGGGCCAGCGTGGTGGGTTATGGCCCAATATCCCCATGTGTGCTATTGTCCACGTGGGAGGCCTGTGCCCAGTAGTAGGACGCTAATAGGCTGATGATGATGATGATGATCATCTTTAAACTTAACGGTGGTAAGAAAGTTGCTGGTTGAAGATGGGACCCTGATATTATGAGAAATGTTTGGCGGGTGTTTGGTTACTTAATAAATAAAAGAAAAGCTCTTGGCAAATAGATTGCAAATGTCGACACCATTAGAAGCCGCGTTATTCTCCAGAACCATTCGTGAAGTCACTACGACTGTCATTTTTTCGCTTGCTTTTGGTGAAAGACCAGCGGGCCGATCGCCGTAATTTTATGACGCATTAGTCGAGTGTACGTGCAGTTCACGCATACGTGAAGTACACGTTAAACGCAAACAACAATTGGTATTGCCCTAAAATAAAACTACGCGTCATCGTCACCTGCACTGCACGTCAACTGCACCTACGCGTGAAACCAGTGTGTGTTGCCGTACGCAAGTTTTAATAATTCTATATCGATTATTCGTTATGTAATCGATTATGTCTATGAATAAAGTTGTTGTTACAGGGCTACATCACGCCTAATAACCTAGGATCTAAGTTTAAACACAAACATAACACTTGATTTTGTTCTAAGCATAGTAAAAATGGTATTAAAACGGAAATATTGAACACAAAATATGGATCTATGGATGTATCCCTTTGCATACCCTCCCTTAGAAAAAAGCACTGTTGGTCCTGATTGACAGTTGGGTTGACGTTAGGTTTAAATATTAAAATAGGTGTCCAATCATTTGACAAAAAACAAATGCCAAATTTACATTTGAAAAATAACATTTGACTAAATAATACTTGATAAATGTATCATTTTACAAACTATTGTTTAATAAACTACTCATTAGACAATATACCTATTTACTAAAAAAAAAAATATTATGCTAAAACATTATTTCACAAATTGATTATTTTATAAACATGTTAGTTGGCAAAACAATGTAAAGCATAAATAACATTTAACAAATACTAGCTGCCCTACTCCTGTAGGTCACGTGATAGGTTAGATATTTAAGACAATCGCGAAGCGCAGCGTAGCGATTGTCTTAAATTTCGAGGTTATTTTTTTTATTAGACAACAGAAATACTAGCTGCCCTACTCCTAAATAAATAAATTGAAATTGCTTACATCCTTGCTTATATAATATATCATACCTAATATACCATACTTTTTGTAAAATCACCAATTTGGCAAACGAATTATTTAGTCAAGTGAATATTATTAAAATAAGATTTTAACAGTAGATATATTTTCTAAGAAAAACATTTGCGAAATCTGTGTTATGTCAAATGATTCTTTTTAAAGTAATATGTTTGCGAAAAGAAAGTTTGTCAAATGATTAGTTTCAAACGTTGTTTGTTAAATTATCTTTTGTCATACGTTTTTTGTTAAACAATAGTAAACCATTAAAATAATTGAATTTATTTGTATTTCGCTCGGAGTTATTTTACTTGATAAGGTAAGGTATTGTGTAACTATTGTTAAAGTAAGTTGGCGTTTAATTGGTTTGCCGGCAGTAGTTACAAAGATAATATGAGATTATGAGAAGTTTTTACTTTGTAGATTTACGGTTCAATTTTTGATGGCGACACCCAGAAAAGAAATCGTCTCTGAGACAAATTGAGGTATTGGTGGAGTTTCTCGAGAACCACCGGGATCTCGCCATTGGCGTTTCTCGCAGTTTGCTTTTTCTGTGTTGGGTTTGCTTTACTAATACACAACTCATTATACAATGTGATACTTTTTGCTTTCCATGTTTATAAATTATTTGTGTATTTTTGTTTATTTCATGGTCAATCTGTGTTCGCTAGCATAAAATTGAAGAGGTATTTACTGAGCATTTTTTTTGTGATAAATTTTATGTGTTCATTTGCTTTATATTAACTAAAATGCAGAGGCCACTAAAGAGCTTCCACAATCCATGCGGTTAGAAAAGGTAAACTATCCTTATCAGTCAGGGATGCGAAAAGAAAAAGAGCTTTTGAGATGTGAAGATAGAATCATCATCATCATCATCATCAGCCTATAAACGTCCCACTGCTGGGCACATGCCTACCACGTGGTCAATGGTACGTGGGGATATTGGGCCATAACCCACCACGCTGGCCCAATGCGTTTTGGTGGGTTTTAACGACTGTCATCTTACGACAACAACCCGGGATCAACGGCTTAACGTGCCTTCCGAAGCACGAGATCTTTTTAATTTGGTCATCCACCCAGCGACCCGGCATTGGCAAAGTGCTTAGCGTGCAAGATCGCAAGCCGAACGCGCTAGCCGCTGCGCCATCGAACTCAACTAACGAGTGAAGGTAGAATACTGCTGTTTAAAAATGTATATTTTGCTTATAGAATAAACGTTGCTGCTGTCGTCGTTCTGATGATGAGCTAACTAAGGACTTCCCCTAATATAAGTACCTATGTGTAGAATTTAAGGATTTGAGATATTGCGACAATAATAAACAATTTTTTATTAAATTTTATATTTGTTTTTATTACATAAGGTTTCTCTCGTTCCAAAGCCTTTGAATAAGAGCCTGTTGGACTGTCCTCCCCTACATTAACTCGATATTTACACGCCTATCAATATTTTGTGGTACTTGAGCCACTCTTCTTAACTCTGCCTCAGCAGCCACCCTGCGGACTTGATTTAAAGCCTCACGCTTGCGTTCTTGTAAATTAAGTTGAGGAGCAGGAATTTGAGCACGTAGAGCCATGTTGTGCAGCACAGCACATGCATTCACGATTCGCCCAGCAAATACTGGATCGTAGTGAAGCATCCTCACAGACAACAAACATCTAAAAAATAAGATTTACATTCACAGCTAAACAGATTTGGATGAAGCATAGTATGTAAATTTATTTATGTAAGATGGAGCACGCGCTTGATCAACAAATAAGCTACTTCATATCTCGATCCATCGAGTGGTTACTGTGGGAGAAACAAAATTATGCTACAATCCCAAATCTTCTTGATCTGCCAAATCCAACAATTGCCAACGCAAATGGTTCATGCTCAAATTTTGTGCCTGAAAAATTAAGTAGATAGGTATGACATTATAAGTTAGGTAAGTACATTACTCGGTAATTGTGTATGATGCTGTTTTTTTACTATATATCTGTAGGAAATTACATAAAAGTTACTAACAAGATTTGCAAAGTTAACAATCCATACACTTCTGCAATGCGTTACCAACACTCGATGAACACTGCAAAGTGACATTTCATTTGACATTTATGAAACGTCTAAATTTAGCGCGATACCGTTTTTGTGCGATACAAAACACGCGTAAGTGAGGTTCTAATATGACAATACGGCGGTGCGCTGCGTTGAGGTGAGCGTGACGTGTGCGTCATTATTTAATTACGGCAATACGAAATCAAACGTTATGACGCAAACGCAGTCAAGACGCGCTGCATAACATTACGGCGATCGGCCCGCAGAACAGTTTGGGATTAGAACGCAAACTTTGCCTTAGTCTAGAAATGTACTCATTATAGCAACTAGTAATCAGTCGTTCCGAACGTGAGTATTAGATAGTAAATTAGACTTTCACACGCATATTATTTATATGTGTAAGTCAGCGCATAAAATGTTAGGGTTTGTTATGAGAACAGCATCACAGTTTGGAAACATAGGGGTTCAAAAAGTATTGTACAATGCATACGTACGTAGCAAACTAGAGTGTGGCGCGGTTATTTGGAATCTTTATGAGGAGAAATATGCTCCCATTATTGAAAAAATTCAAAGAAAATTTGCTCGATGGATATACAAAAAACAATACGGATACTATCCGTATCTATATCCGTACTTATTCGTTACGGGAATGGTGGACATGGACACGCTGAAATTTAAACGAGCTATGTCTGAACTCGCGCATTATCTGTCAATAATTCATAATCAAATCGACAGTCCCCAAATTTTACAGCGTGTCCTCATGTTGATCCCTGGGAACATATCGATGGATTCGGGAGGGCAGGTGGCGCCGCGTCGCCGCCCGCGTTTGCTGGAGCGGCCCGTCGCGCGCACTGAGCAAGGCCGACACGCGCCCACCAACCGCGCACGCCTACACGTTATCGGGGGGGACATACATTGCGATAGATAACTATAGAGGTAACTTCGATGTGCAAAATTTTCACACATGCACAAAAAAAGCGCCTATGTGTGCGTTACTAAAATGTTGCCAGCTCACAGTTGTCACTCCCTAAATATGGGAAAATGTTACACAATGTCAAGAACAAATACCACGTCTCGACCTCGCGACATAACACCTCTGATTTTTGTGTCGAATGTAGAACGGTTATCTTAAAAGAAACGAAAATATAAAATCAACAACAATGTATTGTGGATCAAATATCAATCAATATTTGAGAAATTTTATATTTAAATTAATACATATTTAATTATATATTTATTTTTTTATTTTTATACAATATGAAAAAAAATAACACGTGAAGCCAAATTATAATGACTGTTATTTATGAAGAATCCGTGGCCTAAATTGTTTCTTTCTAACATTAATTTTAACGTAAGTTTAACTTTTAATCGCTGTTTTTAGATAAGTATCAATCTGAATAACAAAGTCAAGATTATTTAAGTGAAAAAGATGCATTGCTGCTTTGGCTCTAATGTTTCTTCAGTACTGCAACTACTGCACGATTAAACAACCTGTAACAAAAATACTTCATCTTAACTTTATGGAATACTGAAAATTCATCCTGCTAATATTATAAACGCGAAAGTTTGTAAGTATGGATGGATGTTTGTTACTCTTTTACGTAAAAACTACTGAATGGATTTGGATGAAATTCGGCATACAGGTAGTTTATAACCTGGATATATAACACACAGGATACTTTTTATCCCGATATTTCCACGGGAACGGGAACCACGCGGGTAAAATCGCTAGCGGCCGCTGGTAATAAAATAAAGGAGAATTTTGCGAAATCGCGGTCTCTGATGAAACCAATAGAGAAGTTAAAAACAAACAAAAATTTTGATGTTATGGGAAAAATATCATCATCATCATCAGCCTATAAACACCCCACTGCTGGGCACAGGCCTCCCACGTGAACAATAGCACGTGGGTATATTGGGCCATAACCCACCACGCTGGCCCAGTACGGGTTGGTGGGTTTTTAACGACTGCCATCTTTACGACAACAACCGGGACCAACGGCTTAACGTGCCTTCCGAAGCACGGAGGAGCTCGAGATGTTTTTAATTGGTCACCCATCAGGCGACCCGGCATTGCGAAAGTTGCTTAGCGGGCAAGATCGCAAGCCGAACGCGCTAGCCGCTGCGCCATCGAGCTCCTCAAGGTAAAAATATATAAAATAATAAAAAAATGCAAGTTTTGACACCAAAATCTCAGAAGCGACACACTTTATGATTTGTGATATTACTTCTTGATTTTTTTTTTGTCAGTATTCAAGTCCTCAATAGTGTTCGTGTTATCAAGGTTTGATAAGTGGCCGCGATTTCGCAAGGATTCCTTTTTTCTTTATTTTTATGTCTCCATAAACCAAAAGCACACATATTTAAGACTAGAATTAGATGGATCGAAGAGCAACAGCAATGTAGATAAAATATTATTAGATTAAGTAATGCTTTAGATTAATAAAATTTTAAACTGTTTTTTTTATGGATTTTCTTCTCCGTTGTACTTTTGTGACAATGTCATGACAGTATGTCGGTCGAGTTGCAAATCCATCAAGTTGAAAATCTGTTGAGTTGGAAATGATTGGAGATTTGCAAACATTTATTAGCATTTTTAATAGAAACAAATCAAATATTGCATGGTAAATTGCTAATAATCATCACTAAACCAGATTAACAAAACTTACGTAAGAAACGGTTACCTATCATAAATTCGAAATTTGCCTGTACGATTTTTATTTAAACGTTTTGTAATTTTTTGTTTTCCATAATTTTCTTTTTACCGAAAACACAATTTAAGCTAAGGTGGGGTAAGAGGGACGAGGGGGGAAGAGGAACAGCATCACGTAAACATAAAACTATATATGCTGTGCTTATTGGCAATAGGTACTTATTTTTTTTAAACACCATTCAATTGATTTTATTTTATTAAAAGGTAATTCTTTTGTTTTTATTTTTAAAATCGTTTGCGAATTGGCCACCTCTGACCATACCATATATGTTCCACTTGGGGTGTAATGGGTTGTGAGTGGTATTAGTTCTGTCAGCCGACCTTATTTTAGAGAACAGAACCGAACCGGCTCTATCCTGCAATCTCTCACCAGTGGCTCCAAGAAGCTGTCATGCACGCAGCGGCCGCACCCTGGTAAACCACGACGGCTCGTGGACTAAACTTGGTAGAGAGGGACTTGTATTCTAGTGTCAAGTCTTTTATGGTTTCTCCCCGTACTGTGCATAGAGTCTGCCTCGGTGGAGAAGGCAACTCGCTGCTGATAAGCGACTGATGTTGGCGGATCCGGCGAGGTAGCAAGATCTTGTGGAGGGCTAAAGGCGACGGTGGGAGACTAAGTTATCGTCAGCTATCCACTGCATCCAGCTCTTCTCCGATCGTAGCGGATTTCCGTTCCATTGGGTAAAGGAGAGTACGGGCGAGAGGGTGCATCTGTGTTTGCGCGCACGCTTATGCACCAAAATATATCCTGCGCGTATGACTGCTTCTGTTTTAAGGTTAAAGACATAAAAAGTCCTGTGGCGATGGATTGAGGTAGAGAGGTCTGGTGATGATGTATGCCAGGCTTTGTCTGATGTCTGCATGCAGGCGGCTTAGGGAGAGTGGTCGTTTCTGCACTGCAATGGGGTAACAGTGCAACTCGGCAGCACCCTCTGCGACGAAGCAGCTCTTTTTAGAGGAGCACTGCTTCCCCCGCTCAGCCGGGGAGGGGACTAGAAAAGGTGTCCCGAACAAATGCTTGCTCCAAACCTTTACGGGAGGTAGTAACCACGGCTGCCTATGCATCCGTTTCCTCGTGGTCGAAGAAATACGAAAAATAAAATGAACCATAAACAACCTAAAACAATAACATTCAGTGCCTGGAATGTACGCACCTTATTGGACCGAACTGAAAATTCGTGCCCCGAACGAAAATCCGCCATCGTTGCTCGAGAGCTCGAAAGGTATGACATTGATATAGCTGCTTTGAGCGAAACGCATCTACCCGACGAAGGCGAGCTAATTGAAAGAGGTGGTGGTTATACGTTCTATTGGAAGGGTACCCCTATTACAGAACCAAGACGATCTGGCGTCGGACTAGCAATAAAAAACCATATTGCTGCTAAGCTGAACGAACATCCTATCGGCGTATCTGATCGGGTCTTGTCTTTACGCCTTCGTCTTGATAATGACACTTATCTTAATATAGTAAGTGTATACGCCTCAACATTAGATAAAAGTGATGACATCAAAGACAAGTTCTACGAAGAGCTCTCGCAGACGCTGACTAAAGTCCGACCTGGTGATAAAATCTTGTTGCTAGGTGATTTTAATGCTCGTGTCGGTAGATACTTTGAAGCGTGGCCGCGCGTGCTGGGACGGCATGGTATTGGTAACATGAACAGTAATGGGCAACTGTTACTAAGCCTCTGCGCCCAATTCGTCCTGGCTATTACAAATACTATGTTCCGGCTTCCAATGAAACACAAAGCCACCTGGATGCACCCGCGGTCAAAGCACTGGCACTTTTTTTTTTTATACTAAGCCCGGCAAATGACCCCACTCCACCTGATGTTAAGTGGAAATGAGGTCCAGGCGCGAGGACAACTGGTGCAGCGTAAGAGACGTAGCATCAGTCATCCTCACTCTGCCGGCCCACAAAGTGCTTCTTCACGCCTCGTTTGAAGGACCCTATGTCATAGGTAGGAGGGAATACGTGTGCTGGCAGACTATTCCATCTTTTGGAAGTTATTTTATTTTTTTGTAAAAGAGGGAGGCAAACGAGCAGGCGGGTCACCTGATGGAGAGTAATCACCGCCGCCCATGGACACCCGCAAAACCAGAGGAATCGCAGACGCGTTGCCGGCCTTTCAGGGAGGAATAGGTTTAAGGAAGGAATAGGAATTGGGAGGAGGGGGGGGGGGGAAGGGGCCTCCGGAACCCTCACTGGTCGGACGAAACACAACAGCACCAAGCGCCATTATTTCACGCCGAATATTAGTGAGAGGGTGGTATTACGCCGGGCGAGCCGGCCCAATGCGTGCTACAACGCAGCGTGGCTCTACCACTCAAAAGTACCGCGGCAAAGAAACGAGTCACCAAATTTCTTTGTGCGTGATGGAATGTTAGAGACTGTAAATTGGTGACTCCGGAGAGCAGCACGCGTACTCCTATGGAGGAAGGGAGAAGGAGGGATGAGGTCAAAGAGTTCTTTAGAGCACTCCCCATGGTATAAACGGTAAAAGACGCTGAGTGACGCAATATCTCTACGCAATTGCAAAGGCTCGAGAGTTTTAGTGACCTCCGCATTGCCGATAATGCGCACAGCGCGGCGCTGCAATCTGTCCAAGGCATCGAGAAGGTACTTTGCGGAGCCGTCCCAAAGGTGAGAGCAATACTCCACGCAAGACCGCACCTGTGCTTTGTATAATAGACACAACTGATCAGGCGTGAAGAATCGCCGCACCTTGTTCAGGACACCGAGTTTACGTAAGGCATTTTTAATCACGGTTTCGATGTAGTCCTTTTGGTTCAGATCGCAGCGGATATCCATACCGAGCATGTTAATACTGCTCTGCAGGCCTAGAGATGTACCCTGAAGAGATAGAAGGGGAAGGGAATGGCGACTTTTTCGCTGTGAACGCGCACACCTGTGTTTTCTTGGCATTGAACTCCACCAGATTATCGGAGCCCCATTTAGATATGAGGTCCAACACCCGATCGAGCTCAATGAAAAGATTTGCTCGCTTCATTTCGGTGTCTACCCGCCCAGCCGTTGGGTGTCCGTTATATCCCCCATGCACTGTGCTATCATCTGCATAGCAATGAATGTTTCCAAGAAGAAGCATGTCATTGATATGCAGAAGGAACAGCGTGGGGGATAGAACGGAGCCTTGGGGAACACCAGCGTTCACTGACATGAACCGCGAAGCGCATCCATCCGAAAGGACACGGATTCTACGCTCATGCAGGAAGCTAGCAATCCAGGTACAGAACTGAGCGGGCATACCGTATGCCGGGAGCTTGGAGAGAAGAGCTTTGTGCCAGACCCGGTCAAAGGCCTTGGCTATGTCAAGGCTAACTGCCAGTGACTCGCCACGCTTGTCAATAGCCTCACCCCAGAGATGTGTGACGTACGCTAGAAGATCACTCGTTGACCGTTTTGGCCGGAACCCATATTGACGATCGTGAATTAGGGAGTGATCTTCTAGGTATCGAACAAGCTGTTTGTTCAATATTCGTTCTAGGATCTTACACAACACTGAAGTTACGGCTATAGGGCGGTAATTAGTCGGATCTGAACGATCTCCTTTTTTAGGGATCGGTTGCACATTAGCTTCTCTCCAAGATTCCGGCACACAACCCGAAGAGAGCGAGAGACGGTACAGACGCGACTTGATTGATTATGCGCTAGTGCGTCAACGGGATGTCTCGCAGGTGATGGTGACAAGAGTTATGCGTGGTGCAAACTGCTGGACCGACCATCGGCTCGTTGTTATTAGGATGTGCTTGCGTCTTCAATTTCCACGAAGACAGAACAAAATCAAGCCTTTCTGCCTTAATTTGCAAAGACTTGAAAGTCAAGAAACGCGAGTAAAGTACAAGCAGGCCCTTAATAGCGTGACATTTACCAATAGCCTTGATGAAGATAGCTTGGAGGTGAAATGGCGGGAGCTCTCTTCTCACATAATCAATGCAGCAACGGAAACACTGGGTTTGCAACCAAGAAGTAACAAAGATTGGTCAAGCATCGTCTCCTTTTGCGTCAGCAAGTCTCTCACAATCAGGCTAACTCAAACGAGAACATTAAACAGAGTGCATCTAACTTAAAAAAGCTTGCTCGCACCGCCAAGGATAAGTGGTGGGATGATAAAGCTCGCCATGTGCAGTGGCTTGCAGATACGAACCAGCTAGGTGCATTTTTTGGTGAAGTGCGGGACTTAACGAGAACTACGTATCAAAGAAGAAGTGTTCCTTTAAAATCATCTGACGGCTCGCTTGTAACTGATAAGGATGCAGTTCTAAAACTTTGGGCCAATCATTTTAACTGTTTGCTCAACGTAGATCGAACAGCCGATCTAGATTTCATCAAATCTTTACCAGATAATCCTCGAGCAACTGCATTGGATGAACCGCTGGCTCTAGGGGAGGTTGTTGATGCCATCAAGGCCCAACTGAATAAAAAGGCAAATGGCATCGATCAAATATCGGGAGAGTTAATTAAGTATGGTGGAGAGGAACTGCATGCTATTCTTTGGCAGTTCTTCTCGAGGATGTGGATTGAAGAGATTGTAACCACCTGTTTCAAAGTGTCTCTCATATGTTCTCTCTATAAGAACAAGAGTGATCGTGCGGATTGTAATTCGTACAGAGGCGTCTCATTACTCTCAACCCCCGGTAAAATCTTTGCTAGAGTACTTCTAAACCGACTGTTGGTCTTGTTTGAGACTCTTCTACCTGAGACTCAATTCGGATTCAGACCAAATCGGGGCACATGTGAAGCTATATTTTCAGTACGTCAGCTTCAAGAAAAAAGCAAGGAACAAGGGCAGCCCATGTACCTATGCTTTGTAGAATTAGAAAAAGCTTTTGAAAGCGTGCCTCGTGAAGCACAACGTTGTAAATTCAGGGCCCTATCTGCCTTTACTAATCTACAAAGCGGTTCGCAATAATTGAATAATACTTACCTGAAATAATTGTTTTTGAATGATCGGGTTTCCAAAAATAGTAATCATTGGGGCTTGTTAGACTATAATCCATTTTTTCTTCACATTTAAGACATGGAGCCTTGGCTGACACATTACAAGACACACTTTTCTTGCATTTTCAATTAATACACCTTTCTAAATCAGTTTTAGTAAGACTTAAACTTAAATCTAAAGAGATATACGTAATTCCGTGTAGTGGTTTGCACCGGAGCATAGATCTCCGGAGAAACACCGGTGTTCTACCGGTGAAACTAATCGTAAAAAAATACCGGAGAGAAATCGGTATTCTCCGGTTATACAACTTATAGAGCCAAATAAAAAACATATTTTATTTATTGAATAACGATGTGTTTATTAGGTACCTACCTACTATTTGTTATCATTTTTTAAATTACAATATTTTTATTTCTTATTTTTATGTACCTATTCTTCTTTTTGAAGACTTTCTTAAGTGGTTGCATAATGTAATGAAACATCTCGCCGGCCTAATATTACAAGTTTCTATTTTCAAATTTTATCGAATTGAAATTTCAACATTGTTAAAATGACACTGGGTCAAAATTTAAATAACCCTAAAAAGTAAAAAAATTAAAATGTTACTTACTTTTTTTATTTTTTATTTTTTTTATTTAGGAACAAACAGTTATACATGATTTATAAATAAATACTAAAATTGATTGTAAAATAAACCTATAGTTCCCTAAATTATTATTTAGCATTACTTGAAAAACACACATCCAAACAAAAATAAAAATAGCAGACATTCACTATAACAAACAAAATTTCCCCCAAAACACCGAACCCGCAAGCAAAATACAAACAATAATAATGACAAAAGGAACAATAATACAATACAAACTCGCCAATCCAACCCGCAACACCTGTCCTCACAGAGGCAATGCGTTGCGATCGGGAACGGACGTGTTCACGCGACTTAGTCACAATCATTGTGACAAGTGAAAATGGATATGTGAAACATAAAACATTTTCTTCAGTAACAGGTAAGCATGATGACAGAATTAAATAATGATATAAGCTAAGAAACCTACTAAATTCTAATACAAAAGTATAGTAGTAAGTATAGACTGGCAACCCTGCCTCAGGTAGTGGAGGACCTTATCATAACAATTTGCTAAAAATTTGCAATAAGTTCAATAAAACTTAATAAAAGTGTTTTATAAAGTGTAGTGCTGCATGGGATTACATGGAAACAATGTTATTCTTGAATAATTTCGGCCACTAGCACCAGAAAACCATAAGTTAAGTTGTATTTTTATACCCACTTTATTGTGATATTTCGGAACTGTCATTGATACCCTCAAAAGCTTTATTTATTGCACTGTCAAACTCAAGTGACGGCTTAATTTTGAATGTGACGTTTTTGTGGTGTTGCCATACTTAAAATAAATTTCCCCGTTTTGGGAAATAGATAATAAAAAGGTACTATATTGATAAAAATGAATAAGTGCCAATGTGGCTGTAATAATATACTAAAACCAACTGAAAAAGTAGTCTGCAGCCACCATAGTTGCAAAAAACACTTTCGCTATGAATGTGTACAAGTACCCTTTACAAATTTAAAGAAGTCTCAGAGCTGGAAATGTCCCGATTGTGTTGTGCAATCTTTAGCTGTGCAAAGAAGTAAAAGCAAGGACAATACGCCCATCAAACCATACTATGATCCTGGTGATAATGATCAGCAAAACGTGAATTTAAAGCGTGGGTCTGCTGTACCTAGTACACAGGCGGAGGAAGCGATAAATCGAAGCGAGGAATCGGTCATTGGCAGTCTACGTTCGGAGATACTAATTATAATGGAAGCTGAGTTACGACCACTGATCCGAAAAGTAGTGGAGGAAGAGTTTTCGTCAATGAGGCAGGAAATACGATCATTTGATGAATCACTTAAATTTTTTAATAGTCAATTTGAAGACATGAAAAAGAATGTATGTTTCGTTACTGAAGATAATAAATCACTACATAAGGAGATTGACCTACTGCAATGCAAAGTTAAAGAAATGGAGCACAACATATCTGTCGTTGAACAAGACTCTCGGCAGAATAACATAGAAATAAATAATTTACCGGAGCACAGAAATGAAAATCTAGCAAATACAATTCTGCAGGTTGGCAAGGTTGTGGATTATCCTCTTTCTGAGGCCGATATCATGGCTTGTAACAGAGTTCAGAAGCAGAATCAGAATACCAAAGCACCTAGATCTGTTGTCTGTAAGTTGTCCAACAGATTAAAACGCGATAATTTACTGGCTGCTATAATTAAGTATAATCGGTCTCATCCGAGGGAGAAAATTAACACGAAGCTGCTTGGCTATGGTGATGCTGAAAAGCCAATATACATTAGCGAACATCTAACTCCTGCTAATAAGTCTCTCCACGCTGCGACAAGAATTTGGGCCAAAGAAAATAATTTTAAGTACGTTTGGGTACGAAACGGGAAAATTTTCGTTAGAATGAGTGATAACTATCCTGCTAAAATGGTGTATCATATAGACACTCTAAAGACATTATAGGCTTAGTCATAATTATCTGGAAGTGTCTTTGTGGTTCTTTGCTCTATAGAATACGATTCTTTAACCCTTTAAAGTGCTCTGTCCATATAATAGACACCATGTGGTTTGTTTTTTTTCTTCCAAAATCTTTGACAGATGGTTTTGCTTTATCACGCAGCTGCTAGACAATCTATTACAGAAACGAAACGCAAAAAAAAAAAGAAAAATATGGCCGCCTCATGGACAACAGCTGAGTGACTTCTGTCAAAATTTGGGTGTTTTTATGTCTTGTGTACTAATCTGCGAAAATCTGCTAAAATAATGAGTAAAAAGGTAAGTTTTGAATTAGAATTTGTTAGAAATATATTCAAGAACCCGTAGATGTGTTTATTTTAGAATTTCAATTGATTTTGTAAATGGAAGTGGTTAAAAGTTATGACGTCCATATATTAGACAGAGCACGTATGGACCAAGGATTTTTTTTCTTCACAAATTGATTTTTATTTGAATTTGGTGTTATTATCTATTTCAGAAGATTCCATTACATAAACTTGAGCAGGCGTTAGAGTCATTATTCGGATTATCAGATGGTGAACTGTCGGAAGACGGCCTGGAGAGCGATGAAGATGATAATGAGATTACACCACCATCCAATCAGCAGCTAATTGATATTTTAGAACCTACGGCATCATCGAGCGCACAGTCACAGTCTGTGGCAGAGAGTGAAGTCCTATCATCCAATCAGCAGCAAATTGACATTTTGGAGCCTACAGCATCATCGAGCGCACAGTCACAGTCTGTGGCAGAGAGTGAAGTTAATATTTATCAAAGCCAAATAGAATCTGACGATAGCAGCGACGACGATGATGATGAGCTGTGGAAGAAAGTAAGGTTTTCTCATGAAGTGCCTGTGGAGAACTTTGATAGTAATCTTATAAAACCTGCTAGTTTCATTTCAAGTAGAAGTTCTCCATTGACTTATTTCCGTTTAGTATTTTCTGAGGACATTATTCAAGAAATTGTAAACCAAACTAATTTGTATGCTACACAAGCTAATGCCAGAGACTGGGATTCAGTTACAATAGCAGAACTGGAAGCCTTTGTAGGAATGCTTATTCTGATGGGTGTCAGAATAAGGGTGACACCCTTTGCCAAATATTCGCCTTTACTGGTCATCCGATCCTCTATTTAGAGTTGTTGAGATAGCTGATATTATGACTTGTAAACGGTTTGAGAAAATTCTCAAATACTTGCACCTGAATGACAATAGCAATATGCCAAAGAGAGGTGAACCAGGATTTGACAAATTGTACAAAATTAGACCTCTGCTTGAAAGTACCAAAGAACTATTTCAAAAAGCAGCAGTAGTCACAAACTCCCACAGTATAGATGAATGCATGATTAAATTTAAAGGCAGAAGTACTTTAAAACAGTACATGCCCATGAAGCCCGTGAAAAGAGGATTCAAGGTTTGGGCCAGGTGTGACAGCCAGACTGGCTATATATATATGACTTTGAAGTCTACACAGGTAAAAAGGATGGCACTACTGAAGTGGGACTAGGAGCTGCAGTTGTAAAAACTATGTGCAAGTCATTGATAGACCAAAATATATCTGATATTCTTGTTGCATTTGATAACTTTTTTACATCGATAGATCTGCTGAGTTATTTGTATCAACATAAAATATTTGCAACGGCTACAGTGAGGTCAGACAAAAAATCTACCCACTTTCATCAAAAGCAGTGACCAACAGAAAAAGAAGAAATTCAAACTGGATAAAGGTAAGCACAAGTGGCGTGTGAATGGCGCTATTGGTTTCTTTACATGGATGGATACAAAGCTGGTATACATTTTGAGCACAGCTTTTTGTCCCAGTAAAACGAGTGTTTGTAAGCGGACACAGAAGGATGGGACCAAGAAAGAGATACCCTGTCCAATTGGAATAATCGAGTACACCAAAAGAATGGGTGGGGTGGACCGATTCGATCAGAAGCGTGGTGTGTACCCGGTTGCCAGGAAAAGCCGTCGCTGGTGGCTCAGAATATTTTATTTCTTGCTCGATGCTGCAGTCACTAATGCACATATACTACATATGATGAATCCGAGGGTACATGCGCCGACGACAAATTTGCAATTCAGAACACAGTTAGGCAGAAATCTCATCAACAGTTACACTTCAAGAAAAAGAAGGTCATCTAACTTGCCCAATTTTATTACAAAGAAACCCAAAAACATCAGCAGACAGAAGGCCATTTATGGGATCCCTGATGAACTGAGGCTCAGCAACGTCGGTGAACATATGCCTGGGCCCCTACCAGCTTACAGGCGATGCCGATTCTGCAGCAGCACAGATAATAACAAAAAATCCAAAATTCAATGCATCCGGTGTGAAATACCGCTTTGTGTCATACCATGTTTTGCTTCATTTCATAGACCCTAGACGGGTGCTGTCTATATATTAGACACCATGTTTTTTTTAAGAAATTCCGATATTTTTTTTTCTTTAATATTTAAGAATAAATGCTAGTTTTGATATCTATGTGTTTTTATTTTCTTGTACAAACTAGTTTCCTTTGCACGTTAAAGGGTTAAATGTATACTACCAGAATATTAGGGGTATGCGCACTAAGTTAAGTAGTATTTAAATAAAAGTAATGGCTAACGATTTTGATATCATTGTTCTGACTGAGACATGGCTCAACGATGGTGTCTTGGACGGTGAAATTTTCGATTCTAGGTATACTATTTTCAGGAGGGATAGACAGTCAAATACATTTTGTCAGAATGAGGATGGAGGGGGAGTTCTTATTGCAATTAGTAAAAAAAATTAACGCGTACAGAAACTATAGTTTTGAAAGTAAATGTGAAGATCTATGGATCACACTAGAATTAAAAGGAAATTTGTTATTGAATCTTTGCGCGGTGTTCGCGCCACAGCGCGACGGATAACCGTCTCTGCGCCGGTCAATTAAAGTGCATATTGGTGCAACGAATGTGCAACGAATGATCGGCCAATCACAGCGAGTTGACAATTATACTCGACGAAGTGTTCGCCCGCGCCGCCGGCACTGGGCAAGAGTAGTGTGCTCCGAGCCTTCAAGGTGAATCCACGCGCGCGCCCGCGCAAGAACTCAGCCCGTGAACAACCACGTGTTCAGTGTATGTGACTTGAGAGCGCTGTGTGTACCAGCCCAATTACCCTTAAAACGCCTCCGATCAGTGCCTAGTGGAGTGAATTGTGTTGTGTGTTGCTGCCTTCAAGCCCGCGCCCCCGCGCCTGCCTTCAGCTCCAACCAGCTCCAGCCCGAACCAAGTAAGCCCCAGAAATTCCCTTATCTCCTGCCTAACCCTTATTTCGCCGCTGTTACGGCGAACATCTTTCGCCGTAACACGCGGTATATCTCCCGTCTCCCTTAAAAAAAAATTATCTTGATCATTTTTTGGAGAGTTCCTGTAAAGTGCTGGACAGTTTGCATGATGTTGTGATCATTGGTGATTTTAATATAGGTGGCATACATTGGCTAGAGAAAAATGATGGGTCACTCAAACCCACTCAATATAATCATTCGGTCGGTTATGAGCTGGTGGATTTTTTATCTAGTTACAATCTTAGACAATACAACCATATAAGTAATCACCAAAACAGGATCCTTGATTTAATTCTTACAAATATTGGACATTATATAAAAGTATCTAGTTCTGATAATGTTATATCTAGAGTTGATAGCTACCATCCACCGATTGAAATTAATATATTATTACATAGGGAAAAAATGCTACAACTGAAGCAACTTCCTAAACACCAATATTTTCGTGGAGATTATGATGAAATTCGTAGTCGCCTTCATGCTATAGATTGGGATGTGGAACTTGGAAAGAGCGATACAGTTGATGACGCAGTTACAAAATTTTATGAAATTGTCAATAAAATTATACACGAATTAGTGCCGCTGAAAAAATATAGTAACAAGAATTATCCAAACTGGTTTAGTAAAAATCTTATAAAAATACTCAAAGAAAAAGAAAAATGTCGTCGTAAAATGATAGTGTTTAAAAATGGTCTTGATGAATTAGAGTATAAATTATTAAAAAATAGAACTAACATTCTTCTAAAGAGTTGTTATGACAAATATATAGAAACAGTTGTTAAAAATGTTATAAAAGATCCTAAATTTTTCTGGACTTATATTAAAAACAAACGAAAAGTTAAAAGCAGTATACCATGTAAAATGAAATTAAATAATAAGGTAGCCAATGAAGGGAATAGCATTTCTGAGCTGTTTGCAGAGAGCTTTTCTTCGGTGTATGATTCGCCATCTGTACTGCCACTGGGAAATAATGACGTTGTTGCTTGTACTCCTTTAACAATTTCAAGCATGGGCAGTATTTATTTGTCACAGCCTAAAATACAAAAATGTCTTGAGAAGTTGGATATTAGCAAGGGTGCGGGTACTGACGGTATTCATCCCCTTTTTTTCAAAGAGTGTGCAGAAGTTTTATCCAAACCATTAAACATTCTCTACAATCGGTCTCTTAGTGACGGTGTTTTCCCGAAGCACTGGAAAGCAGCAATAGTCATACCTATACCCAAGTCAGGTGATAGATCCGATGTTTGCAATTACAGGCCAATTAGTATATTGCCAGTGCTCGCAAAAATTTTCGAATGTCTGTTATGTCCCTTTATTGTTTGGCATTTGAGACAGGTAGTGTCTATCAACTGTCAACAAAAATATCAATAAATTTCTAAAGAACCGGTCTACAGCTAGTAACTTACTTACCTTTGTAAATCGAACTTTAAAAGAACTTAGTAATGGCAAGAAGGTCGATGCAATTTATAGTGATTTCACTAAAGCGTTTGACAAGGTAGACCATGCACTCTTAATACATAAACTGCATTTTTTCTATGGGATACATGGGTCAATGTTAAACTGGTTTAAAACGTATTTGGAAAAACGCACGCAAAGGATCTCTGTTAATGGATTTGTTTCAAGAGAAATTGTGCCGACATCTGGAGTACCGCAGGGCTCACACCTAGGACCGATACTTTTTATAGCATTTATTGATGATATTAAATATTACATAAAATATTCCAATTATGAACTATACGCAGACGATTTAAGGCTCTCTGCAACAGTTGCAACAACTGAAGATCAGTTTAAACTACAGGAGGATATAGACAGAGTGGCTGGATGGTGTAAAAATAATTCAATGAACTTAAATTTAGATAAATGTTACCATATAAGGTTCTCTCGAAAACATAAGAAACCATTAAATACTCGGTATAAAATAAATGGTGTTGAATTAAAAAGAGTAGATGAAGTCAAAGATTTGGGTATAGTGGTAGATTCTG
Organism: Scoparia ambigualis; assembly: GCA_963921215.1. NCBI lineage: Eukaryota > Metazoa > Arthropoda > Insecta > Lepidoptera > Crambidae > Scoparia > Scoparia ambigualis. Next base: position 4,028,695 of record OY992512.1, read on the forward strand.
AGATGCGATTTACTAGTCACATTAATGTGGTTCTCAATAAATGTTTAAGAATGTTCGCATTCATTTCACGCAACACCAAAGAGTTCAAATCTGTGACAGCATTAAAGATTTTATATTTTGCTTTGGTTCGCAGTCATGTGGATTATTGCAATCTAGTATGGTACCCTTGCTATCAAAATAACATCAAACGTATTGAAACAATACAAAAACGGTTTTTAAAAAGATTAGCATATGTAACTGGCAACTATTACAAAGTTAGGAACTATGAGAAGAGACTAGAATTATTTAAGATGATTTCACTGGAAGACAGAAGAAAGCAGCTGTCTGTAGTTTTTCTGTACAAGTTGCTTAATAATTTAGTGGACTGTCCATCTCTCTTAGAACAGATAAATATAAGAGTACCACGCGTACAAGCTCGGTTGTGTAATTACAATCCATTTTCTACTTCCCACAGTGCAAATAAATATGGAAGTAATATACCGCTGTCATACATGCAGAAACTTTATAGCATTATTTTTCAGAATTGTGATTTGGATATTTTCTCTAATAACATAGGCTATTTTAAGAGGATGCTTCTTGCTTTTGATTACTCAATAACACAGAACAAAATTTAATTTGATTTAGTTTGTATACCTACTTGTATTTGAAATTGTATTAGAAATAGTTTCTTAGTTTTATTTTAATTTTATTTATATTGGTTAAGGTTCGGAATGTTAATGTTGTGCATACCTATAATTTAAATACATATAAGTGTAACCACTCCTCAAACTTTGTCTGCTGAAATGAGTTGTATGTATTTAGTTGGTAAGCCTTATTAATAAATAAATAAATAAAAAGTAATCAATTAAAAGTATTTAAAAATAAAATCATTTCAAATTACTAAGTTGTCGATAGCATCAGACTCAAGCAATAAATAGACCTGTCAATACCAATAAAGTGAATTAAAGTAAAATTAAGCATCCCGAGAAAAACGAAAACAGGCCAAACAAATTGGTTTATCCGCCAGAAGAATGGATAGTATGCAGGTCATAAAAATTAGGTAGGTAGAAAACTTTTTTCCGATATTAATATAGATACATACATTTTTACCAAAATTAAATTCGCAATTTGAACCCGTACAGTTAGGCTTCGGTGTAAAAGGAGGGTGTGAGGCAGCCGTCCATGCCCTACGCTCTTTCCTAACTTACGGACAGCCTGACGTGTTGCTCAAAATTGATGTCAAAAATGCATTCAATTCGGTAAATAGGGATACCCTGCTGACGGAAATAAAACAACATATACCGGAAATATATAATTATCTTCTTCTCAGTTACGCTGACCCAACAAAATTGTTATATCGTTCTAATGAACTGTCCTCGGAAGTAGGTTGTCAACAGGGTGATCCCCTTGGGCCTGCAATTTTTAGTTTGGCTATAAATCCGATAATCAAAAATTTAAATTCTAAATTCAACGTTTGGTATTTGGACGACGGAACCCTAGGAGGTGATGTGGATACTGTGTTTTCTGACCTTTTTCTAATCAAAAATAAATTTGAAGCCATTGGTTTGGAGCTTAATTTTAGCAAATGCGAACTTTTTATAAATAACTGCGTCTTAAATTTAAATGACGTAAAACAAAAATTTAATATTTTAGCTCCAAATATTAAAATAGTTAACAGTAATTTCCTTTACCTTTTAGGTTCTCCAATTTTTGATGAATCTATTTCTGAATAATTTAATAATTCAATTACAAAATTTCAAAATTCTGCTGACCGTCTCCTTGAAATTAGTCCACATTATGCACTTTGCATCTTAAAATTCTGTCTTTTCGTCCCAAAATTTACGTATGTGCTCCGTTGCTGCTCCTTTTAGAATCACCCAGATCTTTTGACAAAAGTAGACGACCTAATCAAAATTAGCTTAGAGTCGATTCTTAATATGCAGCTGAACGAGCAATCTTGGACCCAAGCATCCCTACCCATCCGTTATGGTGGTTTAGGGATTCGCAAAATTTCCAGTGTCGCTTTACCAGCCTATCTTCTGTCCATAGTTCAGCAAATCTCATAAGTAAAATTTTAAGGGCATCCCCTTCAAACTTTGAGATTGCTGGCTTGGAAGAAGCTAGAAACGCTTTCTTAATTGCATGCCCAGGTCAAAATTTTCCAGTTTCTCCAAATTCACAGAGGAGCTGGGATGACGTAAAATGCAAATTGACAAATGATAATCTTTTGAGCTGTAGTACAGGTTCGGCGCGTGCTAGGCTTTTGGCCGTGAGTACGCATGAGGCCGGCTACTGGCTTCACGCGTACCCTTCGTCAAATACTGGAACATTTCTTGAGCCTGACACGCTCCGAATCGCAACCTGTCTACGGCTTGGGGTTCCGGTCTGCGTTCCTCATAAATGTCCTTGTGGCAGTGATGTCGACAAGCTAGGACATCACGGACTGTCATGCCAAAAAAGTGCAGGTCGCTTCTCGAGACATGCCGCACTTAACGATATCATACGCCGGTCCCTTGCAACCGTCAACGTGCCAAGTCTACTTGAGCCGACTGGTATTGCAAGAGACGATGGCAAGAGACCGGACTGTATGAGTTTGATTCCATGGAAGATGGGCAGGGTGCTGGTATGGGATGCTACTTGTTCAGACACGCTGGCCCCTTCCCATCTACATGGAACCAACAACAGAGCTGGTGCGGCTTGTGAAGCGGCTGAAAAAGCTAAAGCATGCAAGTACAGGGGTCTAGGCTCCGAATATGATTTTGTCCCATTCGGTGTCGAGACCCTTGGTCCGTGGGGTCCTAGTGCTATAAGGCTTTTTAAGGAAATGGCAAAAAGGTTAGTCGACATCACAGGAGACCGAAGATCTGGCAGCTACCTCGGACAAAGAATTAGTCTTGCTATTCAAAGGGGGAACGCTGCCAGTATCTTCGGAACCTTGCCTAAAGGGACTCCTTTTAATAATATATTTTAGTTTTATATTATATTTTTAAGGTTTTTTAGTTTTAGGTTCATTGTTATTATATTTTTTAGTCATATTATACATAGTTTTATAAGTAAAAACAACAAATAATATTAACATAATCAAGTAATCATATTCGAGTATAAAATTTAAAGTATTCAATAAAGTATTCAATTAAATTAATTATTAGGATATCAAAGCTCACAATGTGTATATAGATACATTGTGTGATTAAACATTAACAAAATGCTTTTGTTACTCTGCAGATCTCCCGACTCCATCTCGATTGCGGTTAAATCATAGAACTCAAGAAGCTTGACCCGTTGTCAGGATCAAGAAGTCATTAATGCGCAGTGCTTACACAGAACTCTAAAAAGTGAGATATGCAAAATAACATTTACAAAACATTATTAATAAGCAATTATTATTGAGCAAAAAAAATAATCAAATATTACGAATTACAAAACAGTCGACATAACAGTAAAAATAAAAAAAAGATTACTCAATAATTCAATAAAATTAATTCAATAAATAAATGTTAAATATTCAATTAATTAATTAATAAAATAACACTATTATTATAAATTGAAAAAATACAATATTCAATCAATAAATAAATAATTAACATAATAGTTCAATTGGTGATACAATAATTCAATCATTAAAGTTATAAAAACAGTAAAAAATAAAATAAATAAGATCAGTAAAATGAAATAAATAAAATGGTCAAATTATTTAAACATTTCATTACTTCTGCGCAGTAGCATGTGCAAGTTCAGTGATGTGGCTTCTAAATTTTATTACCGACCGATCAAATATGTCTACATTAATGAATATATCATTATATGTAGTACAAGCTCTCTTTATAAAACTATTACTGCCATAGCAAGTCTTACTAGGCTTAATGGTAAATAGTGACTTCTTCCGACTATTTCTTTCTTGCTTACGAGGAACACGAAAGTGAATTTGTTCCAACAGAAAAGGGGCGTCAACCATGTTTTGGAGTATTTTATATAAGCATGTCATATCAATGAGCCTGCGACGTTGCATCAAGGAGTCTATTTTATGAAATAGAAGGGATGATTTTTCTTTGTAACCTCTCAATTTTATCTCGATAAACCTGCTAATATGGATTCCAAACAGAACTAGCAAATTCCAGTCTACTTAGCACAAAACTGTTAAATAAAATTTTATAGGTTGATGCGGTTTTGAATTTTTTTCCTACACGAAATATAAATCCCATAAGCTTGTATGATTTATTAACTATCTTATCTATGTGAGGAATAAACGAGAGTTTTGAATCCATTGTGACGCCTAGGTCCCTAATTTCAGTTACGCGTTTAAGATCCTTTCCGCATATTTTGTAAGCATAGTTAATTGCTTTTTTTTTTCTTGTGAAGGAGATTGAAAAACATTTATCTAAATTTAGGAATAAGCTATTACTATTACAGAAGTCAACAAAATTATTCAGATCGCGTTGCAGTGACTTAGCATCATCTGGTTCTTTTATTACTCTGAATAATTTCGTATCATCCGCATATAGTAATACGTTTGAGTTATTAATAGACTTGGTCAGATCATTGACATAAATAATAAAGAGTAAAGGTCCCAAATGGGATCCTTGCGGAACTCCAGACGGTATGTTTTTATACGCAGAACAGTAACCACACAATAGAACAGCCTGACTACGATTTTCTATGTATGAACGAATCCATCGAAGCAGATCACCATGAATTCCGAGTTGCCAGAGCTTAAGAAGTAGTGTGTCGTGACAAATTTTATCAAACGCTTTTGCAAAATCTGCATATATTGCATCTACTTGTGCATTATCATCCATTGCTGATAAAATAACTTCAGTAAAACTTAGCAAATTACTATCCACACCACGCTTTTTACAGAAGCCGTGTTGATTTGGGACAATGACGCGCTGCACCACCTCAAATAGTTGATCTGTAACAATCTTTTCTTGTATTTTAGCAAATTGACAGAGTTTGGAGATCGGCCTATAGTTAGCCACATCGTTACTACTATTGCCTTTAGGGATAGGTTTATCCATGCTCTTTTCCAATTTTGAGGTACACTGCCATTGCTAAAAGATAATTTAAAAATATGTACGAGGGGATAAGTAAGTGAATCAGCGCACTTATTGATGAACAACGGATGTATGCCATCGGGCCCTGCACCCTTATTCTTGTTATTTTTCTTTAAATATTTGTTAACCAGCTTAGCGATGATTTCGACCGAACCTATATCTAGTAGCGTGTTACTAGGAGGGTCCCACTGATTAGCAAAATATTGTCTTGAACTACATACAAATACTGAATGAAAATGATCATTAAAAAAGTCACAAATTTGTTTCCCGTCACTACTACTCTGCCCGTTATAAGTCATAGTTTGAGGTAGCCCATTACTTGCCTTAATGGCTTTGACATAAGTCCAAAAGTATTTAGGGTTAGTTTTAAGTTTACCTTCTATGTATTGCACATAATTATTATGACACTCGACCTCCATATGCCTAGCCCTCCTTCTCAAAACATTTAAGCTTTGGTAGTCTAAAGGATTTCCATACAGTTTCCATAGTTTGTGGTATTTCTTCTTTTCGTTTAAAAGTTTTCGTAGGGGTTTAGTATGCCATACAGGAAACGATCGTGTTGATCTAATTATTTTATGTGGAACAAACCTTGAAATAATGTTTTTTAAAATATCGTAAAAACTTGACACACATTCTTCTAAATTTAAGTTTGTAAATATTTTAGGCCAGTTTACGTTTTCAAGCCCATTATTGATAGCATCGAAATCAGCTGCAAAGAAATAGTAATTGTATGTGGGAACTGATTTCATAGAAATAAAATTGTTAATATTCAAATTAATTTCAATAGACTTATGATGTATATCTTCTTGGGTTAAAGGTTGCGAACAATTAATTACTTGACATTTAATATTACTCATCACAAGGTCCAAGAATCGATTATTAGCATTATAAATACCGTTAAATTGTTGTAGACCTGTGAACGCTAAAAAATCTCGTAACAATTTTACCATACAGTCACCACCCTGTTGCAGTAATTTACTGCAGGTACTACTTTCTTGCCAAACCGCGTCAGAAACATTAAAATCGCTGACAAGTAAAAATACGTCATTTGGGCGATCGTTTAGTATATCGCCAGCGACATTAAAAAATTCTTCCAGCGCGGCACGATAGCCCGTGCGGTATGTAAACACAGGCTATGTTCAGATATCTATTGCTATCTGTACAAATGGGTATGGACAGCCAAACACAGTCGGAGGAGGCGCGCGGCGGCGTCGGCCAGTCCCGGCGCAGTGGCATCAGCTCAGTGCGCACTGCAACCATGACGCCGCCACCACGCGTCGCACCGCTCTCTGCGTGTGAACGGTCACAGCGAAACACTACGTATCTGCAATCGAAGTATTCTCGGTCGTAAAAATCAGTTGTCAACCAGCTTTCCGTCACACATACAAAATCGTAGTCAGTCGCGGCTACTTGAGATAGAAACTCATGGGATTTAGTACGCAAGCCCCTTACATTTTGATAATAGCCTAACAGAAACTTATCTTTCGGATCCATTCAGATTAATTATTATTAATATAAATATTCATTCTAAAATTTCATTATTAAATAAAAATAAATAATTGCAAGTAATTAAAATACAATAGGGAATTTCATTAATATCTCGTAGCAAGAAGAAGCAGTGATTAGTATAATATTCTAATATGATTTTATAAGAGTATTTTAAAAGTCGAGAGCATTGCACACCAATTGTATAAATAGTAACCTCATCACTGGACGCAAAACCACAGACACAGTGTAAATACACAAAAACAGCAATAAAAAAACTCAGTTTAAAGTATAAATAATTAATATTCGATCGATTAATATCTAAATTAAAAAATAGTTCGAGCAAAAGTCATTTTAACTTAGAAAGGTCGGTATCATTCTTAATGACAACAACCCCTGATTTTTCATTTTTGCGCATCAATATCTTGCAGTCTCTATCTAACCCATAAATAAGAAAAACCCAAATTCGTTTTGATCTGTCTAGCCCACTTCAACAACAGTTTGTTTTGAGGAGTTAAGTGATCCGACACATACACACTTTGCCGTGGACCCGAGAGATTAATATCGGCAGTAGTTAGACCGCGTTGCGAGCGCACCGCTGCCAGAAACTTGTCTTTACAAAGCCGCCGAGTGAATTTTACAATAATGGCAGGTGGACGCGTGATGCCTGATTCTCCAGATGCATTACTCGCCTCGAACCTTCGCACACGCACAATACCATCGATGTCGCGGTCGTCCAACGAGCAGTCAGTCCAACTTGTCGCCGATCACCCGTGCCAGCGTAAACAAGTTTTCACCAGCAGCAAATGGTATCCCGGATATCTCGATGTTATTTATCCTAGCGAGTTGATCCCGCTGCTGTAACTCTCGTTCAAGTGCCGATACCGAATCCTTAGACGAATGCAATGGGCGATTTTCTGACAGCCCAAATTAAAAAGTAAAAATTAGTTCAAAAACACTCGATAGATGTCGTTTTATGAAAGCTGGGCTACTTAAGGGCTGTAATAAATTCTACACTTTTACTTGTCTACCAAAAGAATAAAAAAATAGTATTTACTTACCTATTTATATTCAGGACATCCAGAACCTATTTCTATTTTGGAATAGAATAAATATTACGCAGCCATACACGTGCTCTTCATGAACCCGCCTTTTACTAAGCGCCATACTAATCTATGCTAAGCGCCATCTATGAAGTCATTTACGAAACAATTTCTTTTTTTTTTTGATCTCGGAAAATCGCCCATTCTTGTTGTAGTTTAGGAATCAGAGTAGTCCTATTTTCAATTGCTGTCAATCGATCCTCAACATCACTAATGCGGGACTCCATAATCGCGAATTTTTTATTAATCTAGAGTATACTCCTTGTCACACCTTGGATGTCTGACCTCATACCAGTAAAATCACTTCTTAATGCTCGCAGTTCGTTTAACACATCAGAAAGACTTGCCTGTGTAGCACTCGAGGGACCCGCTGAATCATCAGTAGTGACGTTAGTAGCGACACACTCTGGGCTAAGATCGTCACAAGACATATCTGCGTCGACTGGGAGGTGTTCGAATTGCGCACGGGTTGGGGTTTCATCGCTCTTAACACGTCTCGTTACAATGGTGCAAGAAGAGCAGACCCAGTTATGTTTCATGGCAGTATAGGTGTTTAACGCCATATTTAAACACTTATAGTGATAACACCCCTTGCACTTAACACAGACCAAAACCTCTGCCCGGCTTATTTTGTTGTTACAAGCTGAGCAATTCATTTTTGTAATATGTAGTATAATATGATGGGTGGTGTATAATAAATGTATTGTCCAATTAATGCCTTTTCTTTAATTTTTCACCCTTAAAGCCTCTCAGAGTTTTTAGGCTTTACTTACATCAGAGGCAGCGACTTTTTAATCAAAATGATGTATTTTCTTTCAGTTTTACTTTTAATTTTCACTACACGAGCAAAGAGCACTGATTCAGTGGCCGGTGGAGTTAGGCGAGGTGAGTGACGCCATATGGCCAGCCGTGCCGTGTGCACTCGACTTTAGCCGAACGCGACCCAAAAGGATCTAGGACACATTCGTCAGAATCCTTTTTCGTCAGAATCAAAGTACGAAGATGTAAGTTTCGGCACGGCCGAAAGGTTCGGCTGTTTTTGGCCGAAACCAAACCTCTTCCCGAAACATGATTTTTAGGCCGAAACTGGCCGAAACCAAAACCGCAATCGAAACCGCAACTTCGGTTGGACACTATTTATAACATTCGTCGCCAGTATACTATTCAAGTTCATGCGAGAGGAACTTATAAAATGCTAGCGGCCGCTCGCGGTTTCACCCGTGTGATTCCCATTCCCGTGGGAATATTGGGATAAAAAGTATCCTATGTGTTAATCTAGGTTATAAACTATCTGTATGCCGAATTTCATCTAAATCCATTCAGTAGTTTTTACGTGAAAGAGTAACAAACATCCATCCATACTTACAAACTCTCGCGTTTATAATATTAGTAGGATTAAATTTGAGATTCTAATGTTTTCATTAATTTCTTCCACATAGTATTTCTCTGGCCCTGTTTTCATCACTGCCGCATCAGAAAACTGTTTTTGCGAATTTGGGCTTGGTTCGATCAGTTTAGTTTAGCTTGGTTTGATCTTAGTTCGGTCGAAGAGAGTATTTTCAACAACATGTTATATTCTCAATGACCAAAGAAATATGCTATATGCTGCGCAATGACGCTGTTTGCGCCACCGCGCAACGGAAAACAGCCGTCGCTGCGCCGGAATAGAGTGCATATTAGAATGCACTAAGCCGTTGCGCGGCCATGTTAACGGCCGGCGCCGCGCAACAGTCAGTAGCTTTTGAGATCTCAAGACGAAATCACGCGTCGCGCGCCCTTGAACTGAGCCTTCGAAATAAGCAGTACCACTCATAGCATATGTGTGAAGTTACGCCTAACGAACTGCCCTAGTGAATAGTTTCGTGTAGTGACTGTGCGCCAGGAAACCAACCTACATCGCCGCCCTCAAGCCTCGCCGCCCGTGGTCAGCTCGCACGACGGAGCACCCTAGCGAAGAGGTAGATTTAGCCCATGCCCAGTCAACCCATGCCCACACAGCTGATACATACTCAGCTCATACAATTTCAGCTGATACTCAATCAGCTCACTCACCTTCTGTGCCCACTGCCACACCCATTTTGTTGCCAACCGTCTCACTAAGAGTCGCGGACGTACATGGCCATCTTCACACAGCCAGAGCTTTATTGGACTGTGGCAGTATGCTGACGTTAATAACGTCACGCATGGCACGACTTTTGAACCTGCCATCAAAACCCACTTCTTTAAAAATTACAGGAGTTGGGAATCAGCACAAACATGAGTCAAAGGCGGCAATAACAATAGTATGCCGGCCCACTCACAATGATACTCCTACAATTACTGCCACAGCTCACATTTTAAAAAACGTCACTGGCTACCTTCCCTTAGAGAAGGTACCAAACATTTCCCACGTACTAGGCCAGCCACCCATGCCATTGGCTGACCAGCTTTACCACACACCAGCCCCGATCGACCTCTTATTGGGGTCGGACGTTCTTGGTCAAGTGTTGGACGGGACTAAGGTCTCGTTGGGCTCGGGCAAGCCCATAGCCTTCGGCACGATTTTCGACTTCGCGTTGATAGGACCCATTGAGGACTTGTATGCGCAGCCGGCGCAGCAGGTTAACTCAGCTCACGTCGTCAGCTCACAACCAGACTCAGCTGAATCAGCCCAGGACATACGTCAGAGTCTGGAAAGGTTCTGGGAGTCTGAGGAGCCCCTCCCTCAATCTCGCACTCATATTGATCCCCTGGAGGAACAATGCGAGGAAATCTTCCGCTCTACCACTACACGCGATCCCTCAGGCAGATATACGGTCGCTCTGCCCTTTCTAAAGGACGCCCCTCAACTAGGTAAAACTCACCCTATCGCATTACGCAGATTCCTCAATATTGAGAAGAAGCTAATGGCGAACCCGTCCCTGCGTTCTAAATACGTCGACTTTATGGCCGAATACATCGACTTAGGACACATGGCTCCCTGTCACCCAAATACATTCGCCCATAAACCTCACTTCTACATCCCTCACCATGGCGTATTTAAGTCAGGGTCGGACAAGCTGCGCATTGTTTTTGATGGTAGCTGCAAAAGCTCCAATGGTGTCAGCATAAATGAATGCCTACACACAGGCCCCGCCCTTCAACAGGACATTGTGGACATCATCATGTCCTTCAGAACGCATCCAGTCGTTTTCAGCACTGACATCCAGAGGATGTTCAGAAATGTGCTGGTTGCCCCAGACCAGAGACGGTATCAGCTGATACTATGGCGGTCCTCACCAGATCACCCTCTGCTCACCTACGCCCTCAATACAGTCACGTACGGCTTAAGATCAAGCCCATATCATGCAATCCGCACCCTGCTCCAGCTGGCTGATGATGAAGGCCATCGCTACCCTGGAGCCGCTCAGGTTCTTCGCAAGTCTATCTTCGTTGATGACATCTTGTGTGGTCATGACACGGTTGAATCCGCCCAAGCACTTCAGGACGAGTTGATAAGTCTGCTAGACCTAGGCGGCTTTCAGCTCAGTAAGTGGAGATCTAACTCGCCTAAGCTGCTCGAGAGATTTCCCGACAACCAATGTGACATGCCCAAGGACTTCGACATGAACCCAGAATCCACGTCCATTAAGGTCTTGGGTATACAGTGGAGCCCTCAGTCAGACGAGTTCACTTACCGCATCTCTCTGCCCCCCATCACACATGTCACAAAGCGGTCTATTTTAAGCACCGTAGCCTCACTTTATGACCCAAACGGCTGGGTTTCCCCCGTTATCTTCCGCGCAAAGCTGCTGCTTCAGCAATTGTGTCTACTGAAGCTGGAATGGGATGAGCCCACTCCCTCTGAAGTGCAAAAGGAGTGGCACCACATCTCAGAGGATCTGCCGCTGTTGTCTAGCATTCGCTTCCCTCGGCACGTTTGTGCAAGCAAAGGCTCAGCTGCATACTCGCTTCACGGGTTTGCAGATGCCTCTGAAGCCGGGTTTGCCGCCGTTGTTTACCTCCATGAGCTCGATGCCTCCGGAGATACTTTAGTACACTTGATTGTCGCCAAGTCGCGAGTCGCACCAATCAAGAATCGCCTCACAATCCCCAAGTTAGAGTTGTCGGCCGCCACCCTACTCTCCCAGCTCATGATCCGTGTGTCGGTTCAGTTATCGGCCCATATCAGTATACAACAACATATATGTTGGTCAGACAGTACGATAGTCCTGGCCTGGCTCAATACACCGCCTCACCGTCTTCAACCCTTTGAAGCCAACAGGGTAGTCAAAATCAGCTCAGGCTCACCAGAATGTACCTGGCGACACGTACCCTCCGAGCTCAACCCGGCAGATTGCGCAAGCAGAGGGATGTCTGCGCAATCCCTGTCAGCCCACGACCTATGGTGGTCTCCCACGTGGCTTGGACAGCCTTGTGAGTCTTGGCCTGCAATGCCCTTAGCTCTGGGCCATCACGCCCTGCCCGGCCTTAAGCCCAAACACGTCCCGTCACTGGTCACAGTGCCCGGTCTTGACTTTGACCTGCTCACTCGGTTCAGTTCACTAGACAGGCTCGTCGGAGTGACAGCTTGTCTAAAACGCTTTCTGCACAACTGCAGACACCACCCAGATTCGCGACGCTCAGGCCCCTTGTACGTCAGTGAACGAAGAGAGGCCCTACTTTACTGGGTGCGCAGTGTTCAGCACAATGAGTTTGCAGAGGACATCCACCGCCTTCAAACTGGCAAAATCTGCTCCGTCAGACTCCAGCGGCTGTCACCTCTCATTAAAGATGAGCTCCTTAGAGTTGGTGGACGACTGTCCCATGCGTCTATCCGATATGACGCGCAGCACCCGCTCATACTTCCCAGCTCTAGCCCACTTGTAGACCTTATCATTGACCACTACCACAAAATACACTGCCATCCTGGCGCTGACACTTTACACGCTGTCCTACGCCAACAATTTTGGATATTGTCCGCGCGCCGCATCATTAGACACCGAGTTTTTAAATGCATTTGATGCTTTCGATGCCGGGCCCAGCCGCAAGCGCCCTTTATGGCCGACCTGCCAGCCGATAGAGTTACGCCTCAGCCAGTATTTAGTCAAGTCACGACCGATTATGCCGGACCATTCCTCGTTAAATCTAGTACCCTACGTAATGTTAAACTCTTAAAAGCGTACTTTTGTATATTCGTGTGCCTCTCGACTAAGGCGGTTCATTTGGAACCGGTCTCGGACCTCAGCACGGAAGCGTTCCTCGCGGCATTACAGCGTTTTATAGCACGCCGCGGTGCCCCGGTTCTCATCCGCTCGGACTGCGGTACAAATTATGTAGGCGCTAAAAATCAGCTCATCGAAGTACAAAACTTTCTTGCCTTAAACAATGACACGATTGCGCACAAGCTCGCTGGTCAGCACATTACTTGGTTGTTGAACGTCCCTAAGGGACCATGGTTCGGTGCGTTACATGAGATCAACGTAAAATCAACAAAGCAACTTTTATATCGCCTAATTGGCGAACAACACCTCACATTCGAGGAATTCTCCACACTTTTAGCTCGAATTGAAGCGGTCCTCAACTCAAGACCTCTCTGCCCACTTTCGTCTGATCCTTCAGACTTTGAGCCGCTTACAGCCGGACATTTCCTTATAGGCCGCCCACTAACGGCCCTTCCCGAACTATCCGTGGAAGATAGGCCGATCTCCACACGTAGGCGATTCCAGATGGTACAGGCCCTTTCCCAGCGCTTCTGGACGCTGTGGACCCAGTCCTACCTGCATACCCTTCAAACCCGCTCCAAATGGTTGTCCCCATCCTCCCCTCACCGAGTCGGCGAGCTCGTCCTCATCAAGGAGGACAACCTGCCTGCCCTTCAATGGAGACTGGGGCGCATTACTCGCACCCTGCCTGGGAAGGATGGCGTCGTGCGGGTGGTGGACCTGGACACCGCCAATGGACACCTCCGGAGGCCTGTGTTCAAGATTGCCAGGCTCCCTCTGGATGAGACCACCCCTGGGCCCCGGGAAGATGTTTGCGCCACCGCGCAACGGAAAACAGCCGTCGCTGCGCCGGAATAGAGTGCATATTAGAATGCACTAAGCCGTCGCGCGGCCATGTTAACGGCCGGCGCCGCGCAACAGTCAGTAGCTTTTGAGATCTCAAGACGAAATCACGCGTCGCGCGCCCTTGAACTCAGCCTTCGAAATAAGCAGTACCACTCATAGCATATGTGTGAAGTTACGCCTAACGAACTGCCCTAGTGAATAGTTTCGTGTAGTGACTGTGCGCCAGGAAACCAACCTACATCGCCGCCCTCAAGCCTCGCCGCCCGTGGTCAGCTCGCACGACGGTTCCTGACTCATCATCCCTGTAAGTACATCCTTCCTTCAGCCTTCCTGCCTTCAGCCTTTAACCTCGTCGCATGTTGGTGCCTTAAGCGCCAACAGACGCTGTTGAAATGTTGTGTTTACTTAATGAAAACCTTAATTTTGTTATAAATAATAATAAGTAAAATAATGATTTTTTCGTTTTCAATTACTGATACCTAATGTTTTCTTTCATCGAATCTCATCGTAGAGCATTAATCTCATAGATAATCTTATGTAAGTACCTAAATAAATATATTTCATTACAATAAAGCTACAAATTGCACAACATTACCGAATTATAACTGAATAGAATAGCTTAATAATTTCTTGCTAAACAACAAAATTCTCCGGAGACCACCGGTGAATCACCGAAGATCGGCAAATCACCGGTGAATTTCACCGGTCCGCCAGATTACTCTACTCTTTGGCTCCGGTGCATGTTTACGTTTTGTATTTGACATAACACCATAGACAAAATGACAGCCACCGTAGCGACGACTAGCGGTAGCGGGGCGAAGTGGCTGTCAGCTTTTAGTTTCACATAAAAGTTTCAATTTTAAAAATAGCCGAAACAGTTCCAATAATAAATTACATAATAAATTAATATGTATAATAATTACTTTAAGTAAGTAATTAAATTTAATTCAAGCAAATCCGGAAATAGAACTATTTTTTCTATAAGGACTTTTATCTAGAACATTCGAACGGGAGAAATATTTTTTATATGGATATTGTCTCTGCCCGTAGGGGTTACCAGAGAGGAAACTAATACTCCCTAATATTAAGATAGGGTAATTAGTGAGTTAAATATCACAAAAATTAATTTTAAATTAAAGAAAAACGCATTTCACATTGCTAAACGTTAATTTTTTTCTAGGTCTTGTGTTGTAATTGTTGGCAAATTCTGTTAGCAGAGGGCGAGTTGTGACAGACGTCATATTTGACGTTTTGATAGTTTGAAGGAAAAATTCTCAAAGAACTGCGTTGTTATTTATTACCCCACTTTGAGAGTAGAAATCATAAGCTGGCCTTCGACTTATAAGACTTCCGGCGAAAGGAAAGCTGCCGAGTTGCGACGCCGAAATGATTTCATTCTCAGGCGTGAGTGGTGTGGTGATGTGTTGAGAGTCATTTTAAAGAGGTACGTGTTGCTTGTGAATTGATATTAGGGAAGTAACAGGTTTGTTGTTGTGGAGCGTGTTGTAATCTACCGAAATTTAATAAATTGCAGGGATCCGTGCTAAAACCGGCCGGTCGTGACGCCGCTGGCAGCCACGCGTAAATATAGAATATCCCAGCACGTAAGTATCACAATGTCATTGTTCCTAAATGTTTTGCTAACCAATTAACTGTCCTCTAGGAATGCAGACACTAGATTTTTCATGGTGTCCGAATCATGCCTTGTCGCCAGGCGACGCAGGGCTCTTAGCCATGTGGCGGACGTGTCAGACCTCATTGCAAAATGGATATTGCATCATCCAACAATAGTCTAGCATTGCTTAGTTTTGTTTAGTGGAATATCGTAGCCGTGTTGTGCCTTGTGTACTAGTTAAATGTGAAACAACACTAAAATTAAAACATGGTGTTAAATAGTATTGATATAGTGTTAGTTTATAGTTGTACAACAGCGCTGGGAAGCTTTTGATAACCCTTAGCGCTGCGAGTCCCTGATTATGATAGGTTGCAGCCCCAGATATACAGATAGCAGACTGCGGGACCCCAATTTATGTAACAGATCTGAACTAGGCGTGTAGTGTTATAAAGAGGCCCCGTGTTGATAATTTCAGATGCTTGGAGAGGCCCGTCTCGCCGCCAGGATTTAGAGCTGGGCCCTGAAGCCTGGACGCGAGACCTGCTTCTTCAGGGCACCAGCGGCCACCTGCTGCCAGTCGAGCTGTCGCCGCCTAGCGGATGAGCAGGCGTTGACGGTTTTTTTTTACCCAGTACTCTGGGATAATTGTTTTTTAAACTGGAACATTTTTTGAATTAAGGTTTCGACACCTTAAGCTTTATTTTCCTTTTACGTCCAACTACACCAAGCGTTGGTGAAGTTGTGAAACATTTGAGGATCTGCGAGTTCGACCTGTGTGAATTTGAACAGTGACGTCGTCTGCAGGTTCGGGTCTACTTTTAGATCCTGGCGCCCTTTAATATTAATTTTATATCGGTGTAACCCCACGGTTCTCTAGGGTAGTAGCTTTAAATGTTTGATGGTTTTGATACGGTTAAACTGATTAAAACATTTAATTTAATATTTTTATGTACGGAGTAATTTAATTTTAATTTCAACATCATACGGATTCACGGACGGTACTGGCATTATCCCAACCCCCCACGACCATAGCTCTTACCACTGAAATATTAGCTGGCTGGTTAGGTAGTAGTAGGAACAATATTATAAAATTTATTTGAAATTAAAATTATCACCGACCCGCTGGGTCACTTTTGACTCTTAGGATTTTAGTGTGCTTCAGGGGGTGATATAGCTTAGGAATAAGGTTTAGATTAATTTAAACAGTAAATTATAGTTGGCAAAATTATTAGCAAGTTTATTGGACCTTTATTTGAGATTGACCCTAGGGTCAATTTCGACTGATAGTTTTTTTTTGTTATTTTCGGCTTAATAAATTAAAAGGAGTAACGTAGATGAATAGTACCTAACATATTATAAGGAAAAATTGTGACTAACCCCCTCTTTTGAATAATAGTAGTGAAATAAAATTTATAATTTTATTTTATTGTTGTTGAACAAAATTTTAGGGTGTGTGTTCTATTACAATATACTGCCTAGCTGTAAAACATTTTATGGTTTTATTTGATAACAACCCACTGACGCTTGCGTTTGGGATTTTCTTCCTTTTCCCCAAATGGGACAAAATCTCAAATGTAACACACTGTAGGTAGTTTTAGCAAAGTTAGGATGTACAGATAAGTTCATTCGACTAATTAGGCTCTTACACGACCAAATGTCATGCTGTGTAACATCTGATGGCGAGCAATCAGAGTTTTTCACTGTGACTTGTGGAGTGAAACAAGGCTGCGTTCTGGCTCCAACTCTTTTTGCTATTTACTTTTCGGCCGTCGTTAGTCGAGTGAAAATGCCGAAGGTATCCGTATCCGATTTCGTACGGATGAAGGCATCTTCAATCTTCTAAAGTCTCCTACGACATCATTACGGAGATAATGTATGCAGATGATCTGTGTTTTGTAGCGGAAACTCCCAGAGGTCTACAAGAGCTAATGAATACATTTAATGCGGCCGGCGTGTTCTAGGTTCGGGTTGAAAATCAGCGTGACTAAAACTGAAGTCATGATATCGGATGTACCAGATCAAGTATCCTTGAACTCGGCGGCAAAACTTTGAAGCGTGTAGAGAAGTTCAAATATCTGGGAAGCACTATTACATCAAAAGGTGATCTTGACTCAGAACTTAATAGCAGGATTGGTGCTGCTTATGCAGCGTACGGAAAACTGCGTGTCAAGGTTTTTCGCTCGCACGATATTAAATTAAAAACAAACATTAAAGTGTATATGGCAATTGTACTGCCGAACATTCTTTACTCGGCCGAGACGTGGTGTTTATACCGTCGTCATATTCGCACCCTAGATAGGTTCCACATAAAATGTCTCCGAGACATTATGAACATAAAATGGTCCGACCGAGTCAGAAACACGGATGTCCTACGGCGCGCAAAAGTCTGCGGAATCGAAGCCTACCTAATGCGGCGTCAACTGCGATGGTGTGGACATCTCTCACGAATGCCTGAAACGAGGGTGGCGGAGCGCTTCTTTTACTCAGAACTAAAAGAAGGTAAGCGGAAACGCGGGGGCCAGTTTTTGAGATATAAAGATGTGCTTAAGAGGCACATGAAGCGATGTGAGTTAGAGCCCTCTAAGTGGGAAGCACTCGCGGCCGAGCGTTTAGAATGAAGACGGTCAGTGCAGAAACACGTAGACACATTCGAGGACCAACGAAGGCGAGATCTGGATGCAAAACGAGAACACATAAAAAGAAAACCGCCTTCTCAGATACAATACAATTACGTTGGTGATGTTCTCACATGTCCCAATTGTGCGCGTACTTTCTACGCCAAAATTGGATACGTTAGCCATTTGAGAGCCCATCAACGAAACGATTATACAATCAGAAGCTAGTCCCCGTAGCCGAAAACGGCTTGGAGAGCATCATCATCATATGTTCCACTTACCCCAAATTTTAATTTTCTTGATATTACGCAAAACTAAACCATATTTTTACTGCGATTAACTCTCAATTCATTTGACTTGACAATCACATTTAAAATATGTGAAGACAAATCAAAAAAGGTTAGTTTTAACATGAAAAGTTTAGGTTGTTCCTCTTTCTCCATATCTGGGGTAAGTGGAACATTTTGAAGACTCAACTTCATTGACAGATTTGTCCGTAAATACTGAAGGAATCGATTTGTATGTTAATATAATAGTAAGTTAACTTCATTAGGTATACATATTTTCTAGTAATATTTCAATTAAACTGTAGAGCAACAAACATGAGCTGTCAAACGAAACCGAACTAAGATGGCATTTGTGTATGTCAAATTGTTTAAAAATGCGTTCAGTGATGTACGTCATGTCGCTTTTCACATTAATATCGATATCGATAATATTAATTACTAACAGTAATAGTATTAATAGAACTAAAATAGGATGGGATTTCTCTGTCGCTGCATAGCATAAAAGCAAAACATGATGTTCGCAAAATATCATATTAGCAAAACACCATATTCGCAAAAATCTCAATTCACCACATTATTACAATATCATATTCTTGAAACATCATATTAGCAAACTAACATATTCGATTATCATCCTATTCGTGAAATAGGTCAAGGATCATAAGACCGCCGGCGGTGTGTCTGGTTTTACGATCCTCAAGGGGTTAACAACATTTTCTAAACAAAAAGTACAATTATGATAAAAATAGTGTTTTTCGTTTACATTTTATTATTTATTTAATCTTCTTTACATATAAAACTGCTCATGCACTAGTCTTTTAAACACTACTTTGCTCTGTGCACGACGGCTATGCAATGGCAGAGCATTCCAGAGACGGATAGCGGTTAAAGTAAAAGAGCTGGAGAGGAAGCCAGTATAATGAGCAGGAATTTGGAGAGTAAGGTTGCTACTGAAGCAAAGGTCACCCTGATGAGAGGCTTTAAGAAACTGAAACCTAGATTTCAGGCATCCGGGGAAACGTGGATCATATAAAATATTAAATAGAGGTAAAATATATTATTAACAAGTTTACTGTCCATAAAATAAAACAATTGGCTAATCAATTTGTTGTGGACCATATTATGTTGTCTGCGGGACAGTAAACCGGTTAATAACTAGCCACCCGCCCGCGACTTCGGCTTCGTCCGCGTCGACCCCGTGCCCCGTGAGGAATTTCCAGAGTTTTTCTTTCACACAGACCTTGTCCATTTTTTTTAATTAAATAAGGAGGCAAACGAGCAAGCGGGTCACTTGATGGATAGTAATCACCGCCGCTTATGGACACCCGCAAAACCAGAGGAATCGCAGACGCGTTGCCGGCCTTTAAGAAATGAATAGGCTCGATAAATTAAAAAAAAGTAAGAAAATAGCGAAGAAATTGTTAATTACAAGAATTATTTTGACTTTGATATCAATAAACGGTTATTACAAGCTATCGGATTGTTTTATTTCTTGAAAAGTATTTACTTAACCATTGTGACATTTATTGTACTAAAAATGTAGTATCCTGCTAATAAGTTATTTTGCTATTAAGATGTTTCAAGAATATGATATTGTAAGTATGTGGTGATTTGAGATTATGATTTTTTGCGAATATGGTGTTTTGCTAATATGATATTTTGCAAACATCATGTTTTGCTTTTATGCTATTCAGCGACGGAGGGGTTGAATGTAGGTACATGGTGCTAAGTAGACATTACTATCTAATGAAACATCAGCAGAAGAATAGTATAATTTTATTTAAGCTTACCGAAACTAACTTAGTTGGAATTGCAGATTTCATCAAAATTCGTTTCGCTCCTCGCGTCTGTAAATATTTTCCTTCAAAATGCTTACATGGACCTTTGAAAACATGAACTTTTCTTGGGAATCCAGTTTGGACGATCAATTAGCCTAAGCCATCTATTTCTAGTATCCAAGTTAGTAGGAAATCTAAAAGATACATAAATTACCTACTAATGTTATTACCTATTCTAACAGTCAAAAACTAATACCTATGAATCGGATAAGTATCTTAAATGTGATTACATTCCCAGGTAATTCATATCTAAACGTCATATAGATACTTTAATAACAATATTAAATATTTGTTTACGTGATACCTAGACAGTGGACACGAAATATCGATAACTTGATACAGCCCTAGTGTAAAACGAAAATTATTTCTTTACACAAATTATTCGTAAATTCTGCATTATGTATATTCTATCTTTGCTTCTTACATAAATAAATGTTTATAGAAGAGAATTATCACATTTCCTGGTTAAAATTCGAAGCGCATTAGCATAAATAAATCATAAGTAAGAAGTTGTCGGTTTGTAATAATTTACCTGTGAAATGAACATTTTATGGGATTATTTCGCTGTGTTGTACAACAATCAATTACTAAAAAAGTCACCATGTTTCTAAAGCACTATTTCTCAAAAATATTCACGATTTCACGTAAAATCAGAAAAAATCACAAAATCCAAATTCTCAGTGTGCTGATAAGTGCGGCCAACTGTCAAACAGTAGCCAAAAACGGTTCTGTTACGTCATATCACGCATCTCTTTTTATCCCACAGTGTTGTTGCTAAAGACATCCCGCTCCCTCAGCCCTTTGTTTCTCTATTCCGCTAGGTATAGTAACTTTATGGTATTTACTAGCTGGAGCTCATAATGTTAAAATATCAGTAAACTATGTTCCTCTTACCCCACCTTACCTTACAAAGTTTTGAAATGCCGATTATCGATTGTTATTTTTTTCAAAATTTCTATATTTTGAAATCTCACTCAACGTTTGGCCGAAGCTATTAATGCTAGACGATTCATTTTCCAGAAACACGTTTCCAATATTATTATTATTATTTCAAATAATTGAAATCCATAATATCATCGAACAACTTGTAATCGTAGTAACGTTTAAGCATGCAAACAAGCATGCAGCATGGAAGCAAGCATGCACCACGCAAGCAAGCATGCAGCATGCAAACAAGCATGCAGCGTGTAAACAAGCAAGCTTGGAGCTTGCAAGCAAGCATGCAGCATGCAAGCAAGCATGCAGCATGCAAACAAGCAAGCAGCAAGCAACCAAGCATGCAGCAAGTATGCAGCAAGCAACCAAGCATGCAGCATGCAACCAAGCATGCAGCAGGCATGGTTTCTGTCACGGTTCCGGCGCTGCGAGGCTCCGGCGGTCCCACGCGAGCTTATCGTCGCAGATGGCTTACGCTCACCACCGCAGCTTCGGCCAGCCTCAGCCGCGGCGGCGAGCGTTAAACCCACCTGCTCCTCAGCTCGCGGGCCGCCTCGCCCCTCCGCGCCTACGCGGGCTTGAATTACACTCTAGCGTAGGGCAGACAAGACTACGTGGAGTCGGTTTTGCCGCGATTCGTTTTTGTCAGTGACTTTTGAAACACAATTTTACCGGAAACATAAAGTATTAAGTTTTTAAGACATTTAAGATTATTCACTTAATAATATGAATATATGAAAAACAAAAAAAAAACTGGGTATGATTATGATATTTTTGAGTAAAAGTTACTTCGAATTGTAATACTTCTAGATATTAAATGTATTGTAAACAAAACATCTTCCAAAAGAAAAAAAGTAGTTTTGATAGTCGGCTAATAGTTTTTCTGGAAAATGAAACGTATGTATGATAAGCTTACGGATTAACAAAATAATGTAAAAGCAACGATCTGCTATTTAAAACTTCGTTATACCGTTTTCGAACAATTGAAATTCGTACAGGAAAGTTTCGAATTAATGATAGGTTACCGTAAGAAACGATATTCCAGGCACTTGCCACTCACTTCTATTACCTACTGCAATGCAGTGGCGCAGCGTGAAATATTGAGAGAGGTAAGCCGGAGCAAAAAAAAATGCTTACCTACTCGGAGCGCGGG
The DNA here is from genome assembly GCA_963921215.1 of Scoparia ambigualis. Taxonomy (NCBI): domain Eukaryota; kingdom Metazoa; phylum Arthropoda; class Insecta; order Lepidoptera; family Crambidae; genus Scoparia; species Scoparia ambigualis. The sequence goes on from OY992512.1 coordinate 4,050,786, forward strand.
CACGCAGTCTTGAGTCCTTACCGAAAATCTGTGATTGGCATCCTGGCTTCAGTCTTGAATAGGCAGATGTATCTTCAGTCCACTTTTACCATACGTGTAAGCACTGAGATATTAAAACAGTGTCTTGCAAGCATAATAGAAGTGGCTTTGATAAAAGCCGTTTGTGGTGAAATGATGATATGATGTAAATTAAACAAAACTTAATCGACTAAGTACTAATAATACTACTTATACTCTAAAACTATTCGTCTATTCTTTCTTACAAAGTGCGCTAAGACATTATCATAAAAGCCGGGAAGAATCTAAAGCTATTAATGCCGACATCTTACAATTCTACCGATTACTTTGCAAATCTACTTACTCTAAATACGTAATTTCAACTTATTACAATATCTACTTAACGCAAATACCTAATTACAACGTACGTCTTCGTAACTACTTTCATCACTACACACAACACAAATAAATAAAGTCCAACTACAATACTAATCATTCTAATAGGTGAAACTAACTAATAAATTCAAATACTAATAAAACACAGTCACGCATTCAATGATGAATTGCAATTACGTCAAATTATCTGTCAACAGAACACAAACCGAAAACGATATTCCTCCATCCCGCTCACGCGCACGCAAATTGTATTACTTTACCTATCAAGTAACTCGGATAAAGACGGCTTACCGGCTGCTAATACGCGGGTGGGTTTATTGACCTTTATGTGACGTCATGACGTATATTTTGTACAAAAGTTTAACTGCCAAAAAGCCGATCGCGCCTGCGGCTTATTTTATAGCAATATGTTGTTGAAAAGCAAATTTTGTTGATTTAATGTTCATAGTGTAGGCGTTTTGTAATGTTTCTTTTATATATTTACTTTTATAATTACTGATTGTGCTATTTCTCAATTCAAGTAGAGAGTGGTTGTGTTTTAAACTTCTGAAGGGAAGCCGGTGGGAATCGAGTTGTATGGAACTTTCGTCACTGCTGCAATGTTTGACTGAACAACTAATCGTTCAATTAAGCCCGCCGGAATAATATGTACACCTAATCCTAAAATATACACATAATCAACTAAAAAACAAATTATTATTTGGTAGGTAAAATAATGACAGCGATTTGTTTGGGACCAAGTGTCGCTGGCTCCTTGTAAAACGTTGCACAGTTTCACCGACACGGTCCTTTCATCCTATGTTTTGTCTTTGTTTTACTTAGGGTAAACATGATGTGCCGAAACGGAACCAAAACAGTAATGGATTAAGGAAGAAAGCGATAGCAAACTTATGCTTTCTCGATAGTTATAAAGCTCAATGGGGACATACTAGCTCAGCACTTTGAACTTGATCTATTTGCTGATGGATTAGGACATTTGTTTAATCAATTCAGTGTAATCATAAATGACATAAGGTAAGGTGGGGTAAGAGGGACGAGGGGGGAAGAGGAACAGCATCACGTAAACATAAAACTATAAAGCCTAGCTCTGTGCCTACTCTGTCGATAAAACAGAAATTCGGGTGTAGTTTTCATGTTCTAATACAGATGGCGCTACGACACACCTAAGTGAGAGAAAAAAAATCTGTTGTCCAACTACAAAACTACGAGTGGGTGGTAGATTTTATATGTGCCTAAATATACGATAAGACGATTTGTTAGAAGGCTGTTTTTGTTGGAGAGTGCAAAGTTCACGTGGCGCTTTTATTTTCCGACCTAATTTTGCATGTGATCAAAATCTTAAACTAAAAAATGCCAAGTGGGGTAAGAGAAACTACCATAATCGGAAAAGAGGAACATATGTTCCTCTTTCCCGGTTTCAGGGGCGACAAACCTTTTTATAGGCGATGAAATATTAATGATAATAGGTTATTTATATCCGACATCAAAACCGTATGAAAGTTCGCGATTTACTCAAAAACTGCTGTACCTACTATTGTGTACAACATTATATGTACTTATAACGTGTATCAATTATGTGAGACAGTAATAAAGAGATACTCAAAGTAAACAGTCGTTTGTTCTTGTCGTCTCCCGATATGGCGACCCTGCGGGCAGTATTGGTCGGACTCAGACGCGATGGGGTGAACACGGGTGTTACGGGTGTTGCTTAAGGGCCCGGCGCGCTGCGCCGGCGCCGCGCAAAGTGGAATAAAATAAGAAAGACTTTAAATAATATAGTGACACGAATATCTAAAAACTAAACCGTACATTGCTGATAAAAGTAAATGATAACATAAGTGGAAAAACTATAATGATAAAATTGTTAGAAAAATCATTAAAGTGGTATAAACAAAATTAAAAAGGCAAAATGGGAAATTTTGAAATCGACCCAAACACAAACGTAGCGAATCAGGATAACAAGAACACGTGTAATAACGACACGAACATTTTAATCAACAACAACAGCTATCTGCTAGCTGCGGTACTGATAATAGTGGCAATTGTTCTACTCATTGGCATCTACGAGATCCTCAAAAGACGCTACAAAAAGCATGTGGAGCGACAAGTCCAACTACGATCTATTCGTAATCGTATTACTACGAACGACGACGAGTAAAATAACAGACCGAAGAAGGAGCATCTTTTTTTTTTTTTTTACGGATTTATGCATGCAGCCGGGAGATGTTCGTTGTCCAGGCGCTGGTTCCAGAAGCAAGTTGTTTAGTGTTACAGTAACACAAAATGTGTTAAGGCAGTGATGTTTGGAGAATTTTCCCCATAACAAAAATATATAGAAAACTGTGAGTACATACATAGGCATACTTGTGTTGTGACTGTATTAATAAAATACATTTTTTTTGTTTTGTGCGTTATACTTAGTTTAATGTAACTTGCTATATTGTTTTATTTTTCAAAGCGAAATACATATTTGTAATAATCCTTTTTAAGTTGACTAGAAATTGATCAAATAGATTACGTTACTTTTTCTTTATGTTAATCTTTATTATAGATATAGTGGTCGTACTATTATGATAATGAATTTATCGTTTTATGTGTTTTAACTAATTGAATATGGTACCGAATTAATCGTTTTATGTGACCTAACTAATTATCTTTATTATACATGTAAGTGGTCGTATTACGTAGTACCATTAGTTATTCTGTGGTATTATTTTCAACAATATGATAATGAATTTATCATTTTATATGTGTCTTAATTAACCAATTTAACTAATTATCTTAGTTGATTAAGAAAAAAGTATATTATTACATATATATTAAGTACTTAACTTTATAATCATAAAAATATGATATGATATGGAAATTTTGTCTTCGCTAGATACAATCGAAACCGCATTGTGTAAAATAAACACAGATCTAAGAAAATTAGGACAAAAAAGAATAGAGCGTTTTACCTACGTTAAAAGTAAATACGAAGAAGCTGTAAGTTTGTACAGTAACTACGAAATTTTGATACAAAAAGTTGATCTATCTGAAACAAATTCAGGAGTTGTAGTAGTTATAGAAAAAATAATTTCACATTACAAAAAAATAACGGAATATTTTCACGAAACAGAAAAAAAACCGGTATCCGAATCTTTAAAAATGGAAAAATTTAACATAAAAACCGCGACTTCCTTGATTCCAGAACTAGATGGAAAACAAAGTACGATTCACAGACTAATTAACGCATCAGAACTATACCGTTCTTGTATTGACGATAAGGATGAGCAAATGTTGATTAGTTTCATAATTAAGACCAGACTTGATCAAAATTCTAAATTAAAATTACAAAATAAATATGACAGTTTTAATAACTTTTTTTCTGATATAAAAAAATTCTTATTGACAAAAAAATCACACACCTCTTTGATGACACAATTAACAAGTACTACACAGAAAGATTCAACTATAATGCAGTTTGGTAATAGGTTAGAGACCTTCTTTCGAGATTCTCAGAGTTGACATTAACACAAAGTGACGGAGATTCAGACGCAAACGTTGTTCTGAAACCCATTAACGAAAAAATTGCGATTCGTCAATTTATAAATGGTTTAAGAAGTAAGCGGATAGGCACTATAATTTCAGCAAGAAATTACGATTCTTTGCGAGAAGCCATTAGCGCAGCAGTTGAGGAAGACATTGAAGACTCGTCCCGACAGCAGCAATCAATGACCGCACGGCACAACTTCTCAGGTGAGTTTTCAAAACTTGCTTACAGATACCCTAGACCACAGTATACGTTTTCGAGAGGACACAACTATCCACGTAGAGGACAATTTAGACAGTTTGGAGGACATTACCACCAGCCTCCAAGACAGTATTATTATAACGCGAATTATGAGTTCATACCACGTTTTCCTAGCAATACACAACAGGCACAGTACAATAATCATAGAAACAACAACTACAGGCTTATGAGAAACTCTAATCAAACACGAGGTGCATTTACCCAAAATCGTTACAAAAATAAACATGTCAACGTAACAACACAAAATCATAGTTCGCAACAAGATTCAGAATTTTTTCGTCCCTCAACAGAATAAGCAACATTACATATGTAGTACTGACTCCAATTTTATTATAAAATTGTTTGTACGTAATCGTATAAAAACATTTCTTGTACACACAGGCGCAAATCTATGCCTTCTAAGAAAAATCTCAGTTCAATATCAACATCATAATAATTTAAACACGACAACATTCAATGGTATAGGAGGAAATATAGAAACTTTAGGTAACTTGTATTTGAACTTATATATACCCAATTCTAGAATATATTTGAAACAAGAGTTTCAAATTGTAAACAGTCTGCCAACAGACGTGGATGGAATCCTTGGTACTGATTTCATTCGTAGCTTTCTGCAATTATTATCGTAAATTCATTCCCAATTTCGCAACAATAACAATACCTCTTAACTACCTATGCAAAAAGAATACAGCCTTTGTATGGACAAAATTATGTGACGATTCTTTTAATTTGTTACGACATTGTATGACTACCGCTCCGATTCTTGACTACCCAGATTTCTCGGAACAAAACGAGTTTGTGTTGCAAACCGATGCATCGCAATTCGCGATAGGAAGCGTGCTTATGAACAATAATTTAAAACCAATAGCTTATACAAGCCGTCCACTAAATAAGGCCGAACTTAACTATCCAACAATCGAGAAAGAATTATTATCAATTGTATGGAGTGTAAAATACTTTCGACCGTATCTTTTCGGAAAAACTTTTTCAATAAAAACTGATCATAAACCGCTAATATACTTATTTAATATAAAGGACACCTCCAGCAGACTAATGAAATTTCGTCTGGCTTTAGAGGAATACGATTTTAAAATATTATACGTAAAAGGCTCAGACAACGTCGTTGCTGACGCTCTATCACGAATAATAGTAACATCAAAAGAGTTTACTGAATTATGTAATGTAATGACTAGAAAACAAAGACGTTTAGAAGAACAAAATAAACAATTTATGCCTAGCACCGGTTCTCGAAATATTCTTGAAGTAAGGGAGGGCCCGCCCATAGTTTCAGAAATATTGAGAAAACCAAGCGACAGCATAGATTTAGTATTTAAAAGAAAAATAGATATAGATAAATACGATAAAAGTAATAAAATAAGTGACATGGAAAAATGTTTTTTATACATACCTAGCGAAAGCATGATAATTTTTAATATAGAGTATAAACAACGTTACACCCGAGCGGATTTCGTTGATTTAATATTAAAATTTTGTAAAAGGCTTAATATAAACTATATAAATATAATTAAAGATAAAGATAATATTAATTTTATTAAAGAATTACAACGTGAAATATATAGTAGAAAAAACTGGGACTTTCCCAAAATATCTATTCTGCCTAATGTAGACAGAATAGCAAATAAAAAAGATAAAATCCAAATATTACATGATTTCCATATATTGCCCAGCAGCGGACACGCTGGAATGCGAAGGATGATAAACAATATAAAGAGAAAATACACATGGCCTTCTCTAAATAAAGACGTAATACAATATGTGGGCAAATGTCAAAAGTGTCAATTCTTAAAACATTCTAAACCAGTTAAAATGCCTATGGAAATAACGACCACAGCACACACACCCCTCGAAAAAATTTTTTTAGATCTTGTAGGACCGTTAGTAAGGGACTCGTATAATAACTGCTATATATTAACGATACAATGTGAGATGTCGAAATTTGTAGAGGCTTATCCACTACAATCCAAGGATACAGTATCAGTCGCAAACTCTTTTGTCAGTAATTTCATTTTAAAATACGGAATACCAAAATGTATAGTTACAGATAAAGGTACAGAGTTTTTATCATCCACAATGACAGAGGTCTGCAAATTACTAGGAATAGAAAAATTGAACTCAACCGCATACCACCATGAGACATTAGGAGCATTGGAAAATACACACAAAAATTTACGATCTTTTCTTAGACAATACTGTACAAGCGATTTACACGAATGGTCAACATGGTTACCCTACTGGACATTCGCATTTAACACTTCTGTACATACACATACTAAATTCCAACCCTATGAACTCGTGTATGGTAAACAATGCAATTTACCAAGTAACATCATTAATGAACCTTTAGAACCGTTGTATAACCCTTTAGATTATTCTAAACATTTAAAATATAGATTGCAATTAGCGCATAAACAAGCCCGTGATAACTTAATAATGAGTAAGCAAAATATGAAAAAGCAATACGATAAAAATGTTCGCGTACAGACCTACAAACAGGGTGACCAAATACTTATAAAAAATGAGACTACAGATAAAACGAAAAGCATTTATTTAGGTCCGTATGAAGTTATAGAAGATTTAGATTCAAATATAAAAGTTTTAAAAAATTACAAACCTCACATAGTACATAAAAATAACACCAAACTTTTTAAATAAAACAAAATATAAGAAAAAAAAAATGTGTTAGTTAATGTATAATTATAAGTAGGTATACCTATATATTATATATATTTTCTTAACTACAGGTACCTGTACTTAAATTTAATTTTATGCAACATAGGAATGTATGAATAGTTTAAGTAAGCTAACATTAAGATGTTATGTAATTTGTTTTTGAACTGAACTTATGTAATTACGTCAGTTTTTTTTTTCCCCCTTTTTTTTGTTGCACCCTGATGGTATTGTGTACAACATTATATGTACTTATAACGTGTATCAATTATGTGAGACAGTAATAAAGAGATACTCAAAGTAAACAGTCGTTTGTTCTTGTCGTCTCCCGATACTACCGATTTTGGTGATTCTTTCACATGCATAATTTTCATTTTTCTGGAAAGGTTTTAATGTACAATACACTAGCTTTTATCCGCGGCGTTGCTCGCGAAGGTGTCTCTTAAATATCGTTCGTTTTTAAGAAAATAAGTTAGCCTACTTGCTTTTGTACCGATTTTTAGTAGGTAATTGTTAAAAAAGTTGTATTAGTAATAAATATAATAAGTAGATAAAATAATATTTAATATGTATAAATAAATACCTATACATGAATAAAAATATTTAAAAAAAATGAACCGGCTTAAATGATATGAAAACTTTAAAGTATAAATGAAATATTAAAATGATAATTTATATCTCTAAATCTAAACTCAACTTATTCAGTGCAAGCAGAGTTAATATTTATGATTTTGTTTTTAAAAAGTTTTTAGGTTTTAGACGATTCGTTTGTAAAATTTAATGATGTTTGCTATTTTTAGTTATGTTGTATTATGTGCTCATTGGCAATAGGTACTTATTTTTTTTAATACACTTCAATGGGCGATTTTCCGAGATCAAAAAAAAAAAAGAAATTGGTTCGTAAATGACTTCATAGATGGCGCGTAGCACAGATTAGTATGGCGCTTAGTGAAAGGCGGGTTCATGAAGAGCACGTGTATGGCTGCGTAATATTTATTCTATTCCAAAATAGAAATAGGTTCTGGATGTCCTGAATATAAATAGGTAAGTAAATACTATTTTTTTATTCTTTTGGTAGACAAGTAAAAGTGTAGAATTTATTACAGCCCATAAGTAGCCCAGCTTTATAAAACGACATCTATCGAGTGTTTTTGAACTAATTTTTACTTTTTTATTTGGGCTGTCAGAAAATCGCCCATTGATTTTATTTCATTAAAAGCTAATTCTTTTGTTTTTATTTTTAAAATCGTTTGCAAATTTGCCACCTCTGACCATACCATATATGTTCCACTTACCCCAAATTTTAATTTTCACGATATTACGCAAAACTAAACCATATTTTTACTGCGATTAACTCGCAATTCATTTGACTTGACAATCACATTTAACTATGTGAAGACAAATCAAAAAAGGTTAGTTTTAACATGAAAAGTTTAGGTTGTTCCTCTTTCCCCATATCTGGGGTAAGTGGAACATTTTGGTGACTCAACTTCGGTTTAGGCGCAGAATGTCCAATTCGCAAAATGTCCAGCGGTCGCAAAAAGTTCAAGTCGTCATTATTTATTTAATTTGTCCGGCACAATAAAACGGTATCCACGAGTTATTTTTATTGTGCCGGACAAATTAAATAAATAATGACGAATTGAACTTTTTGCGACCGCTGGACATTTTGCGAATTGGACATTCTGCGCCTAAACCTCAACTTCATTGACAGGTTTGTCCGTAAATACCAAGTAAATACTGAAGGAATTGATTTGTATGATAATATAATAGTAAGTTAACTTCATTAGGTATACATATTTTCTAGTAATATTAAAATTAAACTGTGTCTTTTTACTGGCTGGAGCTCATAATGTTAAAATATCAGTAAACTATGTTCCTCTTACCTTATAGCAATTAGACATTATTATTATTAATATTTTTTCCTTTACTTTTGTAATTATTAATCAGAATTAATTATTATAATGTTTACAGCGTTTTGGATAATAATATCTGTTAGCTTGTAAGAAAACATGAATAAATAAATAAATACTTAAATAAAATAAATAAATAAATAAATAATTATGTGAACCAAAAATACCATAACTTTCTATTGAACACTAGGCATGCATGGGTCGCCAAAATATATTATCAAATATCAATAAAATTGATTTATCGACAATGGAGAATACTTACATAACTTAGATAAATGATTGGTTTCGCTGCGCACCGAGACCAATCATTCATCTAAGTTACTTAATTTAATAAAAAAATGCATTAAGTGCAAAATAAAACGAATCCATAAAATTATATTTATTAATGGAAGGGTTGAATTTGGAAGAGAATCGAGGAAAATATTTCCAATTTCGTCATCTCCATGAAGATATAATCTACTTAGGCCTTCACCAAACATAAAATTTAATGTCGACATAGCCCCGTTTTCGAAGCGATCACCACTAAAAATCCACTATTTTGTTTTTTGAGAAACTGCACAATCCGGATGGCATCGTATGCCACCATCCGTTGCTCAACTTTGTGATTTTTGTTTTCAATAGGAAGACAGAATGTTTTTTAACGAATTTACTTTAAATTGAGATGGAATTATAAAATTATATTCTTCGTAATTCTATAGCGCGCCTATGCCAAAACATCAATGATGCCTTACGAATTAGAAGCCCGCTTTTCTCTTGACATCATATGACGCCCTCCGTCCAGAAAGTGTTAAAGGCTTATTTTCATAACACCATCTAGAAACAAACAAATTATTTACGTAAAGGAGCGTCCTCACTGAGAGCATTCTTACCCGAGCATTTGTAAACGAGCAATCGCCGGCGAGCAACAAATTCTGCCCAGCGAACTAAACATTCACTTTCGTGCAATGATATATTGTAACATCATTGCTTTCGTGCAAAACTATGAACGTTCCAGTCGAACATCCGAGCTTGGAGCATTCGAATACTTAATGTCAAATAGAAATCAGAGAATAATCAAAGCAATGGGTACCTATATATTTTTTGTTATTTTAATAAATTGACATTGACAATAACACAATAATACGATAGATCAAGAAGGTCACGATCAAGGAACTTGTTCCTTGCATACAAGTGGCCAGTAATATTCCTACATACATACTTATTCATTTCATTATCTGAGTACTCGCATTCGAGCGTTTTGTTGGCGTGAACCATTCGAATGCGAGCCATTTCCGCGAACAGCGTTGCGACGTCCACACTGGCCGAAGTTCGTCCTCGCGTGTAAACTTTGTAGGTAACGCTCGGCTCAACGTCGTCCACACCACTCGAATATTCGACGCCGAATGCTCATTACACGCGAATGCTCTCAGTGAGGACGCACCTTAACATTGGCTTGGCTAAAATTGCAAACCAGCCCAAGTCATTACTAGAAAAAGAAAAAAGTGACCATCTGTCTGACAGAAACTGTCCGAAAGGACTTCTTGGCGGGAAAGTAAAGCGTCATCTGCAGTTTTGTTTTATTTTGTCGAATATTAATATGAATTAATGGTGGATTATTTCCTGCTAAGTGATCATGAACGTGCATGAGTGTTAGCAAATAAAACAAAACAGTGCAACATCACTTTTCAAATTCTCTCAAGAAGTTCGTGTGAGACACAGACATATAATAGATATGTCTGTGGTCTCGAGGGGTTTGGGGAAAATCATTTACCATTAATTTATTTATTTATTTATTCAAACAATAACAATTCACATTAAACGTTCATTATCACTCATTATCATCCACTTAATGTAAAGAAAACAATAATAATTACTTTTAAAAATTTGACACTGGCTAAATGTTTTGGTCGCACGAAGCCATTATTAAACAGAAAAAAAACTGCCAGAAACTGACTGACTGACGTTGACGTGACGTGACGTGTCTTTGTAGTTTTCGTAGCGGTATCCGTAAATAAATACTAATAAATTCTTACGGTAAAAGCTCATTTTATTAACAAATATTCGTAATTTATTGAATGTTAAAAGTTGTGTATGTTCTAAACAAGCTGTGATAGCTAATCACAACTTAGCCTACGTAACTAACCTTACAATGTCGCTTTTTTAAAGTACAATGTTAACAATTTGTTTTAATAAAAAGGGTTAAATGAAGAAGATTAGCTCCTAGATTCCGTATGTTCATAAACAATGTATTTACGTTTCAGAATAAATCACAATGATAACCGACATTCAATTGGCTGTGTTCTCCAACATTCTGGGAGTTTCGATATTTTTATTGGTTATACTTTATCATTACATCAACGCTAATAGCTCCAAATGAAACAAAAACGATAAAGTAAGTAACTAAAAAAGTAAAATTAAATGAATTAGGCTTTTATTTTGCTGATAATTGTTATTGTCATGATTTATACAACTTACGTATGTGGGTCTGTATCTGCCAAAAGATCAACCATGTAGTCTGTTTTTCAACTTTTGTAATTAGCTAATTAAATAAAAATGAAATGCTGTCTGTTGGTAAGTGTATCACTTGAGAACCGCAGAAGAAGATAAAGAAGAACATGGGTAATAAAGATATTAAAAGGTTAATGATAGATTCAACATACTCTTATCATCACAGTGTACCAAATTAATGTTGAAAAATATTTTTTAAATTCCATGCCCATCAAGTTTAATTCAATTTTAAATGATACCTACTAAATCATTGTTAAAATTATGTAATTATCAAAACTAAATCGAAAAATAATAAGATAACAAGAATAGAAAAGTAACTGCAATAAAATTAAACTAATTTCTTAGTGCCCTTAAAAATCACGATATGTTGTAATAAGATTTATCCAAAAGTATAATTCTCAATGACTGTTTAAATTAAATCAAATTAAGTTTTTTAATTTTCACTGGTATTTTGTTCTAAATTCTGAGGGCCATACAAAATAAGCTTTAACTCATTAAATCTGTCTATATAATTGAAATTTTGCATTCACAATGCTATATAGATATATGATAAAATGTTTACTAGAAAACAATAAACCAGTCTCGGGAAAGCTTGAATAGGATTTGAACCCATGACCTAGCGAGCTAGCTAAAGCAAAATTTCAATAATAAAGGTATTTATAAGCTTATACGTCTTTATCCATTGTTAAATACTTGCAATAGTATTTCTTTCGACTGTGAGGTTAGGTAAACCTTCAGTGACGTAACTGTAATACCGCTGGCTTGTAGCGTAAATCATCAACTACTAGAAATAATTCAACGAGTCTTTTGGGGTCTCGGTAGCTTATTGGTTAGAGCAGTGGACCGGCAATCTATAGGTCATGGGTTCGAGACCCATTTCCTGGGACTGGTTGATTTTTTTCTAGTAAACATTTTATCATTATATCTGTTTTCAGCCAGGACATACAAAGGCGCCTGCTTGAAATATCTGCCATGCATATAAAAAATTAAGGAAACGCTTTGATAAACAGAGCAATTTTTAAAATATACATAGACGGAAGTATTAAAATTGTATGCTTCAAAGAATATTGTTGGCAACTATCTGAAGGTTTTAGCCCAATCATGCCTCATAGGACTGTTTTTGCATTTTAAAAACTACTTACGTCTATATTTGTGAACTTCACAGTTTAACACAACTAATAGGTACTTACCTAAATCATGATTTATTAAAAGAACTAATTATTTTTGTTTCAGATTGAAGATGTATCAACACCACATCTCACAAATCACCAAACAACAATTCCAGCAACATTAATAATGTAAGATTTCAATAAATTAAGTTTTATTTTACTACATCCTTGATTTTATTTTGTGCCCTCTCACTTACATCAATTCACAGGTACCTATGAGTGCTGTCACATCTATAATAAGTACAGTTTACAAGGAACCTATCGGGAAGGAATTCTAAATTTGAAGTTTGTGACTGTGTTGCATGGCGGTGAAAGAATACTAGCACCCCCTCGCTTCCCTTAGGTGTAGTAAAAGGCGACTAACGGACTAAAGACTGCACATACATCCAACAGCATAGAGCGGCGATGGGCTCACCACCTGTCACGCTGAGCACATGTTTAGTCGCTATTTGGTGAAAAGTGGACTATGGTAAAGGACTGCTTTTGCTGTCCTCGTGTGTGCATCCATGAAGTTATAGGTAATCAACTACATGGGCGCAATGCAACAAAAGCGCGACTACCATGCCTGATATGGATAAGTCGCGCGCGACTACGCTGTAGTTGCTGTAGAAGAGGGGGTTAACAATGCTCGCATCCGTAGGTGTGTACCCTCGTGACCCTACATGTGACCCCTGGGTGATGCTAATTGAGCATTTGGTGGTAGAGCCCAGCTCGCCCGGTTATCGACCACCGTGCGGCAGTGTAGGCCCGCCAAGTGATCTGTGCTCGTCGCAGGTCGCGTTCCGGGAACAGCGCCGCACTACCGGAGCCAGGGGAGCGGCTATTGTTGCAAACAGTGGACCAGAGAGTTCTGCCGTGGAACCATTGAGCGGGAGACGGGACTCGACACACCGGCCAGGGAGACCCGTAGAAATGGTGGTGCCGCTGGCCGCCCGCGGCATAGTACAGGGGCCCGACCGGGGCTAACCACCCCGGGAGGCTGCCTCACCAGGTCGCGCATAATCTCGTAGTGGATCGTCGTGCCGGTTGGTGACCGGAAATGGTGGGACCTGGCGACTGTTGTGAATGAAATGCAGCTTTGACCAAGACTGACTTTATTATTCCCACACCCGCTTAACTAATTATTACATTCTACCTACACGGTAGACGCCTACTACTACAACATCTTTCCTTTTTTTTTTTAATAATGTTGTTTTAACTTGCAATACAGTACAGTAAACAATGTTGTGTAAACAATGTTTATTACTAAAAAATAAACAAAAAACAATTAAGTAAATCATTAATAATAAAGAGGATTTTACAATTTACAGTAAACAATGTTGTGTACAATAATAGTAAACAATGTTTGATATTAAATAAAATAAACAAAAAACCAATTACATCATTAGCACTAAGGAGGAATTTACAATTGAATTTACATTTTTTTTTATTATTGTAATAATTAAACATTTTTCATCAATCTATGTACTTATATAAAAATTATAAACTTAGTATTAAGTGTAACATTACTGTTTATTATTAACAAAGTGATTAATAATAAAAAAACAGCAAAGTATTAATCTTAACTAAGTATAATAATTGAACAACTCTCAACAATCCATATTAATCAAAACATAAGACTTAGTACCACTAGGCGGCTACTTTTAGCATACATGTATAACACTACTGTAAGTAAGTAGGTACCTACGTAAAATAAACGAAGTGATTAATAAAAAAAAACAACAATAGCAAGTAGTATTTACATTACATTATTATTGATTGTATTTTTTTTTTACAACAATCAAACTGGTGTTAGCATTCTTTATTTGGTATTATATAAGTTTTTTATGTTAACACGAGCTGCTATCAGCTGCCGGTCTTCGAGTGGCCTGCCTATCTCGATATGTGCCCACTGGTGATTCTTTATTGCTACCCGGGCTATCACATAATTTGTTACCCTGATCATCGTCGCTCTCAGCACTCGACCACTGTTCGTCGTCACAAGTAGACTGTTCCTCTTTAACATTATGAGGCGCAGCGCAACCGAATGATCCCTAATTAAATGTCGCCTGTTCCTGCGGTATCGCTTGCCCGCGGCGTCTAGTACGAAGTATGAGCGAGGTTGTGATGCCTGTGACTGCACACATACACGCTTCCGGACACCCTCGTCCAGCATCACCGCCGGCTGCCCCGGTGCTAACTCGGGCAAATTCTTTGTTCGTTTGTCATAATATTTTTTAGTCATTGCTTGCTTGTGTAATATTGACTCATAATCGGCGGCGTTGTCACGACTCGGTAATAACTTACTATTATGTGACGGAAGTCTAGTATTGAGCCTACGTCCCATAAGTAACTGAGACGGTGAACCGATACCATCCATTGGTGTCGATCTAAAGTTAAGTAAGCCTAAGTAAAAATCGTCGCCTGACATCAATGATTTAATTAACATATTTTTTATGATATGTACAGTCACTTTTTCACTTCTACCATTAGATTGCGGATAGTTGGGGGATGTTGTTATATGGGTAAACCCCCATTGTTTGCTAAATTCTTTAAATTCTTTTGAAGCATATGCTGGCCCCTTATCAGTAATTAACTCTTTAGGTATACCGTGTCGTGCAAATTGATCTTTCATGGCTACTATTACCGATTTACTAGTTATGTTCTTTAAATGGATTAACCTCTATATACTTAGAAAAGAAGTCTACTAGTATAAGAAAATAGCTTTTATTATATTGAAAAATATCCGAGCCCACTTTCAGCCAGGGCACATTAGGGATAGCGTGTGGGCGCAGCGGCTCACGTGGCGCAGCGGCGTATAGCCCGTTCGATTCCCTGCGACATTCCTGGCCAAAACATTACATCACGCGCGTGTCGCTTGCACCTATCCATTCCCATATGGCCATCGTGGACTCGATTTATCATTTCAGATCTTATTTGACGTGGAATGTAAACCAAATTGTCTTTAAAAATTACATCACCCACCAGTTCAAAAGATTCCCTATAGGACCACTGTCTACGTACTTTTGGGTTTACTTCATATCTATTATTAGGCCATCCATTCAAAATATATCCAATAATTAACTGACACTCATCATCCTTGCATTGCAGGTTGCCTCTTTTATTAAATTAAGTTTTATTTCACTTAATCTGACATTCTCTAACAAAAAACAAGATTGCTCAGCTACCTCTTCACATATATTGTCTTTCATCATATCATGCAATGGAGCACGAGACAACGCATCTGCCACAAACATTTATTTACCGGGTTTATATACAGCTTTGAAATCATAACAATAAAATAAAATAAATAACATTGAATGCGCAACATCATGCGCTGTAGTCGTGCCGGAACAGAATCCAAAGACTTATTAAATAATGATTCCAACGGTTTATGGTCTGTCTCGACGGTTACGTCCTTCCTACCAAAGACGTATTGATAAAAACGTTCTAACGCATACACAATAGCCAGGAGTTCCTTCTCGATCTGTGCGTACCTGCACTGCGCGTCCGTTTACGTAGATGACGCAAATTCGACTGGCCGGCCGGCCTGAGGGCCTAGTCAACTGGCAAACGCTCGACCGGTGACAGCTTCAAAATCGCTCATCAATAGCGATGTGTAACTCAGGAGTGACAAACGCAAAAGATATAGTATCCCAGGCAAGGAGTGATTAACTCCGTATATCCCTTTAACTCCAATTATATCTTTATATCCATGTAGCTAAGATGTATTTTGGCCAAAACTCATTGCGAAGAATAGAAAGAAACAGAGATGTGTCTAGGTTGTGAGTAAAAAAGAGATAGAATATTTCGCCCGCGCATTCGTAGTGCGGGATATATAATTATATTATACGGTAGTTATGTTATGGTAAATAAATCTTTCACGCAATAAGGCACAATTTCGCTGGTAGGGAATTTGTAAATTCGGTGTGTTTAAAGAATAACAAAAACACATGTTACACATACATCAGTTAACTTTCCACCAATAGTAATAATTAATTAACAGCTAAATAAATTCTCGAACAAAGAGAGTAAGTACAGACGTAACAACTAGCATGAACAAAAAAAATAGAATTAAACAATTCCAAATAAAATTTTATTAAGTTTATTAACTCACTTGCTTCTTAAAATGAGAAACAGAGGTGTGGAAAATATCTATGGTTGTTCTAATTCTCTTTCTTGTCGTACGCATATTCAACTAAGTTAATCTTTAACTCCCTAGCTCATTTGGTTCATATCTGAGCCAGGGAGTTAAAGAGTTAAAGATATAAAAGAGTGATATAAATCTTTGGATACAAAAGATGTAATCACTCTTTTCTTAACAGTGAGTTATTCTGCGCATCGCTACTCATCAAATTCGCTAGGCTACATCGATATCGATAAGCTAAGGGATATAGAACATACAGGCTTGTCTTAGTATTTTTTTGTTTGATGATAATGTAACGCTTATGTAAGATTAATAAATAGGTAGTAACCACACTGATCCTTTTGAGTTTTAGTGAATTGAATGTCACTTTACTAAGAAATTCGGGTAGACTCCTTGAGACAATTTGAAAAATGAATCAATCGCTTTTTTCGCCGGAAGTTCGCCAGACAAGCACGTTTGTAAATAAGTACTTATAATGATGACGAGTGACTTACCCACCATAATATGATATTGATATGAGACCAAACCCATTTTTCAGCTTATAATATAAATAAATTAAGACTGAAGACCACAAGCAAACGCTTGCTGCCAAGAATTTCTCAAATATTAACAACTTGACGTCCGTCTGTAATGAAATAAGTGATAACACTAAATGTTACAAACCGCGCGAACATTTAAACAGTTTGATCTTAGATGCGAGTACCCACTAGGTAGTGATTAAAACGTTTGCATCTTGTATGAGTACATCGCCTAAAGTAACTCTATGGCGTAGCGGCTAAGGCTTTCGGGTTTAGTTGTCTAACTACAACACCTATCACATTACTTTTCTAATTGATTATTGTCCTAAATAAAATAAAATAAAAAACATTCCAAGTACATGGTTTTGCTAGTTAAATTAAAACTAATTTTAAAATATGCAAACTAGCGAAGCAATGTACTTACTGTTACTTGAAAGGTAATGCTAGAGGTTTAACTAATGCAAAAAGTCCCCGCCCGCGCCGCACCGGTTTGTGATCTTGCCAGTTAGTTACGCAACTTTCACATTACCGAGCTAAAGGATGGGTAACCAAATAAAAAGCGTCTCGAGCTCCTCCGTGCTTCGGAAGGCACGTAAAGCACACTGCGGTTGTATTGGCTCAGGGCTTAAGCCTGTTATAGCCCAGTCTGCCTTAGTGCTGTCGTTCATGTGGGAACGTTCAGGACGTTCATAGGATGACGATGAAGACAACATCGCCTTAATATAGGATTGTTTCATTGTTACTTATTTATAGCGGTAGGTACCGAAAATAATTGAAATTAAAAGTCAAATCATTTATTAAATATACGCCTTCACAGACACAATGACATGATCGTGGTCTCTACGCGACAAGTTAAAATATTTATTTATTTTACATTATTTATTTCACTGCCATTCATTATGAGTTGGTTGATAATGTTTCGAAATAAAACATAGGATTATTTATATGTTGACCAAAAATAATTTTAAAACAATTAATTTTATATAATTACCCTAGTATGTTGATAATGAATCAAGTACAACTTTAAGCCATGTTTAGTTTAGCAGTTTCATTGTTGGATACGACATGTGGTACACATCCCTTCTTTATTGTGAGCCTGATGCAGCATTAAATATTGGTGTTATTATGATTAACCATGCTTTTTGAAGGTATCCAGAATCTCCTAAGAAATTGGAACAATATACTTACTTATAGAAAATTGTCATACTTACATAAAAAGTTAGTAGGTAGGTAGTATATATTTACCAAAAATAATTTAAAAACAATTAATTTTATTTATTTATTTTATATTCACAAGTGAATCGACAGTTCTATAAAAAGTATAACACTGAAAATGTGAAACAGCAAACAATTTACAGATTCACACAAATAAAAATGTGATAGTTACATTACAAACTCAAGCAACAATTACAATCGATTACTTCACAATCGCCAAATTGATAATAACTAAACTATTACAGAGTATGCTAGATATGGAACTTAATTTGTATTATATGTATAACAAGCCACCTTATGTTAAGCCACCTATTTAAAAAAAAAACAATATTATAACAAACACAATAGAACCCACCAGATTTAATAATCTGATAATAATAATGCAAGTTTATACATATAATTACCTTTGTATGTTGATAATGAATCAAGTACAACTTCAATAGCTTAATGAAACTAGTAGAAATTGATATAAGTAGGTACTTAAACATTTTCTATAGGTACCTACTGCAAGTAAAATTAAATATCAAGTAAAAAATAACATTAATGTTGTATTTCTTAATATATTCTTATTTCCTTACCTAACTCTCTCAAAGTCAAAGTTTATTAAATATGAGGCTTCACTTTCTCTTATTGACATTAAAACTATATGTGTATAAAAATAAATGCCAATTGTGTGTTTATGAAGGTACTGTTTTTTAGTAGTACCTACCTAAGTAAATCTTTTTAATAAAGTACAATAAACTTAGAACTAAATTAACTTTATACTTAATTTTTCCCCATCATATAAACCAAATCACTATTTTATGGGTTAAATATAATTATGGCACACTGTTCCTTTTCTTAAAATAAAAATGTTGTCAACGAAGGTATTGTTTTTTTGTACATAAGTAAATCTTTTTAAATAAAGCACAATAAACTTAGAACTAAATTAACTATATTTATGGCACAGACTGCTCCTTTTTGTAGAATAAAAACGTTGACAACATTAGAGCTCCACAAAAAAAAATCATATAAATAACTAAATTCAACGATGCCAAAGCCATGTTCAATGCAGTTTCATTGTTGGATATGACATGTGGTACACACCCCTCCTTTCTTGTGAGTCTGATGCAGCATTAAATATTGTTGTTATTATCATTAACCATGCTTTTTGAAGGTATCCAGAATCTCCTAAGAAATTAGAACAATATACTTACTTATAGAAAATTGTCATAGATAAAAAGTTAGTAGGTAAGTACCTATGTATTATACAAAATTGCTTGATATTGTTTTTTACCAAATAACCATGTTTGTTCACCATTCTGAGGAAGTCCATCCTCCAAATTATGAGGTAACATTTAAGATTTTTGAATCGTCGTCTCAAATCTGCAAAACCACATAAAATAGTTTTATCTTTATGTCAATACTCTTTATTCTAGCAATTTTAACAAAACTGACATTTCCTGTTAAATCCCAATATAATAATAGGCATAATACTTACCTTTATTATGTAAGTAATAATTTATTTATTAAAACTTACCGTTTGAACGTAAGGACTGATATCTTTTCCTATTAAGAAAGATGCTTGTCTGTATAAGATTTATAGGGTATAGTCAATAGGTACACCTTACTACACTTAGAGCCTTGGTTAAATACTCTAAGCTACCTGGCAAATTAAATCTTCATTGGAACCTGTAAAACAAATAGGCAATCTAAGTTATAAATTGATAAATGGACATTATGGATAGGTTACATTTAATATTTATACAAAAAGTCCCTTACTGTTGTCTTATTCTTGACCTTTCTTGTCATGATTAAAGGTACTTAGGTGGATTTATTTGGCCCAAATGTTTGTATGGTTTGAGAGCCCCTACAAATTGTTATGCAGCGACTTGCTCTTCGTTGCGGAAAATGTTGCATGACACACATTTATTTGGTCACTCACATCGCAACAACTATATCAGCACGCAATTCCCGGCAGACCTTAGCTAAATATTTGAAAGTTCGTAAACGAGAACTCCGAGAACTATTCACAAGTACAACAAACTCGATTTCGTTAATTTGCTCCAAGTAACGTAGGGAAACATTTCTTCCTTAGCGCCTGAGCACTTGATTATTGCAGTCCACAATAGCCCTAAAAAGAGCATTTTAAACAAAACTTTCAACACAACACAACTATTCCTTCATCAGCTGATCAAACAATCGCCATTTTGTGTGAATTTTTATCTTCAATGTTTGAGTGATCGCTAGATTAGCTAGACTAGGCCCTCTGAGGGCCTAGTCAATTGGCAAACAAATTAAACGCTACGAAATCTTCGCTACGATAAACCGAATGTATGGGCTTGACATAAGCAAAAGTTACCTACGACGTAAAATTTACGCTAAAATAGACCTAATTGACAGTTTGACAAGCCAAGAATCGCTAATCTAGCGATCACTCAAATATTGAAGATAAAAATTCACACAAAATGGCGATTGTTTGATCAGCTGATGAAGGAATAGTTGTGTTGTGTTGAAAGTTTTCTTTAAAATGCTCTTTTTAGGGCTATTGTGGACTGCGATAATCAAGTGCTCAGGCGCTAAGGAAGAAATGTTTCCCTACGTTACTTGGAGCAAATTAACGAAATCGAGTTTGTTGTACTTGTGAATAGTTCTCGGAGTTCTCGTTTACGAACTTTCAAATATCTAACTAAGGTCTGCCGGGAATTGCGTGCTGATATAGGTAGTTGTTGCGATGTGAGTGACCAAATAAATGTGTGTCATGCAACATTTTCCGCAACGAAGAGCAAGTCGCTGCATAACAATTTGTAGGGGCTCTCAAACCATACAAACATTTGGGCCAAATAAATCCACTTATGTACCTTTAATCATGACAAGAAAGGTCAAGAATAAGACAACAGTAAGGGACTTTTTGTATAAATATTAAATGTAACCTATCCATAATGTCCATTTATCAATTTATAACTTAGATTGCCTATTTGTTTTACAGGTTCCAATGAAGATTTAATTTGCCAGGTAGCTTAGAGTATTAAACCGAGGCTCTAAGTGTAGTAAGGTGTACCTATTGACTATACCCTATAAATCTTATACAGACAAGCATCTTTCTTAATAGGAAAAGATATCAGTCCTTACGTTCAAACGGTAAGTTTTAATAAATAAATTATTACTTACATAATAAAGGTAAGTATTATGCCTATTATTATATTGGGATTTACCAGGAAATGTCAGTTTTGTTAAAATTGCTAGAATAAAGAGTATTGACATAAAGATAAAACTATTTTATGTGGTTTTGCAGATTTGAGACGACGATTCAAAAATGTTAAATGTTACCTCATAATTTGGAGGATGGACTTCCTCAGAATGGTGAACAAACATGGTTATTTGGTAAAAAACAATATCAAGCAATTTTGTATAATACATAGGTACTTACCTACTAACTTTTTATCTATGACAATTTTCTATAAGTAAGTATATTGTTCTAATTTCTTAGAAGATCAAAAAGCATGGTTAATGATAATAACAACAATATTTAATGCTGCATCAGACTCACAAGAAAGGAGGGGTGTGTACCACATGTCATATCCAACAATGAAACTGCATTGAACATGGCTTTGGCATCGTTGAATTTAGTTATTTATATGATTTTTTTTGTGGAGCTCTAATGTTGACAACGTTTTTATTCTACAAAAAGGAGCAGTCTGTGCCATAAATATATTTATCCATAAAATAGTAATTTGGTTTATTTGATGAGGAAAAATTAAGTATAAAGTTAATTTAGTTCTAAGTTTATTGTGCTTTATTTAAAAAGATTTACTTATGTACAAAAAAACAGTACCTTCGTTGACAACATTTTTATTTTAAGAAAAGGAACAGTGTGCCATAAATATATTTAACCTATAAAATAGTGATTTGGTTTATATGATGGGGAAAAATTAAGTATAAAGTTAATTTAGTTCTAAGTTTATTGTACTTTATTAAAAAGATTTACTTAGGTAGATACTAAAAAACAGTAAGGTCAATGTGGGGAAGTCCGTCTAGGAGGTAAGCCCGTCTAGCGGCAATAACTTGCATATTTGAACGGCTAGGTTCTTATGCCTCGGTCGGTAAAACAGTATCACGGAGCTAGTTCGAACTGAGAATCATAGATGTCGCTAACATCATTAGGTCGAAAGAAATCGGTAGACCATTTTTTTTCGCGTTGTGTACTTGAAGTTGCAGTGTAACGTCTTTTCAAAAAACTAAAAAAAATGTAGAAAATCAAAGGAATTTTAGGAGTTTCCTTGATTACGTAAGTCATTTAGAGATCCACATACTTATTTCTGGTGATGAATTCATTAATATCCCTTGAGTTTCGTAATTATTACCTGCAACAAATGTCTTAACTCAAAATGTAATAGTTGGGAAGTCCGTCTACATGCATAAGGAAAGTCCGTCATATGCAGGTCTTGCCTCGATTGCAGATATTGTCAACCTTTTCAGCTGCAAGTATTTTATGTTACTATACGATTCTTTGTATTTGCTAGCTACTACTTAAAAGTAGTCGCGCAATGAAAACTATCATTAGGTACCTATTTATATTCAAGCTGTATTGTCTGTCTGGCTACAAGACAATTAGCAGGTGAGGAATGCTCAGTGGCGGGACTATCATTACTGTTATAGACTAGGATAGAAAATTTTAATTGTCTTAAGCAGATCTTGAGTTGCTAAGAAAGCTTTTCTCAGGTTTTCACATTTCTGAATTTTGTCATTTATTATTTTTCCTTATTAATAAATATATTATGTACCTACTTAAGTATCTACCTAATCTATTTATCTATCTAAGGTATCTCTATATCTCTTTAAAACAGGCAATTTTAGACAATTCGGTCCGGGTGTCGCAAAGGGGGTGCATAAAAAATACTCTATTTTTTTTTACAATCTGACGAGAGATATTGCTTTCGGGAAGAGATGGAAAAATTAAAAAAAAAAGTTTTTATATTATCCTGACGTTTCAAACCCTTTACAGGGTCCGTGGTCACAGGGAGACAGGTGGACACAGAGAGTTAATATGTAAAAAAGTGTTTTATTTCAATGTGTAGTGCTCGCTTAAACCTCAGAAAACAATATAAAAAAAAGTATTTTTTTTAGGAAAAAAAATATTTCAAAAAATCATTATAATTTTTGTATGGAGCTAGATTTCTGTTGTCTAATGCGGTAATTTAAAACAATCTTAAATTCAACAAAGTCTTAAATTACCTGCATGAGTAGGGCAGTCATACATAAATGTTTCTAAGTCATACAAATTTTTTAAAGTGTCGGCTCCATATACACTCAACAAAAAAAAAAATAAGTTTTTTTTTACAATTTTTTAAAAATTTTCTATCTCTTTCTGATGGCAGTGTTTTTCGGCGGTTTGTGAAAAAAAAGTAAATTTTTGCTCGAAAATTTTCTAAGTCCTGCAACCTGCTAATGTCTAATACGGGTTGGAATCTTTTAGTATACCTGTCAAATTTCTTTGTTTTTTAGCTCAAAACGCCGGCGTACAAGGGACAAATACTTAACACATTGGCGGACAGTATTCCAGACACAATAAAAGTTTTTTTGTTATAACTGCTATAGGAGTCTAGTGTCCGCCAAAGTGTTAAACAAAGAAAATACAAATGTTGATTTTTATTAAAAAACCAAAGAAAGTTGACAGGTGTGCAAAGAATATAGTTAAAAAATTTCTGACCCCTTAAATGATAATGAGGGAAGGTATTTGTTCATTTTGCAGCACTACTTATAATTTTCAATACGAAATAATGATTTATGTTTTTACTTAGTATTTTTTTTTACAAAAAAGGAAATTCGTTGCTATTTTATTAAAAATGTTTGCAACCACTGTCACCAAAGATATGCCGGACTTGCCTTAAAATGAAATAAAGTAAATTATCATTGAAATTTAAACCTTGTGGACGAATTCATAAAACACACATTTCAACGCCAGTTGTACATCACTGCTACAAACTGTTTTCAAACATATTGCGTCACAAGTTTTGGTTATATTGCTACTAGACGGACTTACCTTAAACTCACGGGAAGTCCGTCTACACGCCGAGTTTTAAAAAATATCATATAAATCTAAAGATTATTGCAATTCATGTGATTTTTAGACCAATATAAGTAAATAAATATATTACCTATAATTTCCGACGACACAAGTTACTTTATATAGCGTATCTCGATTCAATAAGTTATGTTAAACTTAAATTTTAGAAAAGTATGCCGGACTTCCCCACATTGACCTTACCTTCTTATACACACAATTGGCATTTATTTTTATACACATATAGTTTTAATGTCATTAAGAGAAAGTAAAGCCTCATGAGAGAGTTAGGTAAGGAAATAAGAATATATTAAGAAATACAACATTAATGTTACTTTTGACGTGACAACGTCTTAAATTAGGTTGCGGCTGGGAGTCACTTATGAAAAAGTGTAACGCTCGGTAACGTTACGATGAGTCACCGAACGAGAGAGAGGCCCGCCGAATGCCTTGCGTCTCTCTCCCACTCAACTATGTTTTAAATATAATTCTTTGTTTAAATAAATGTTTTAAATTGTTACTATTATTTCATCCTTCTTCCTACTATACGAATGAATATTCACATTAAAATTATTTTACCACTCAAAGTCGTTGTCACGTAAAACTTTCGCCCGTATACCGACTTTACAGGCAACCAATTTTTTTTTACTTGATATTTAATTTTACTTGCAGTAGGTACCTATAGATAATGTTTAAGTACCTACTTATATCAATTTCTACTAGTCATAACATTAAGCTATTGAAGTTGTACTTGATTCATTATCAACATACAAAGGTAATTATATGTATAAACTTGCATTATTATTATCCGATTATTAAATCTGGTGGGTTCTATTGTGTTTGTTATAATATTGTTTTTTCTTTAAATAGGTGGCTTAACATAAGGTGGCTTGTTATACATATAATACAAATTAAGTTCCATATCTAGCATACTCTGTAATAGTTTAGTTATTATCAATTTGGCGATTGTGAAGTAATCGATTGTAATTGTTGCTTGAGTTTGTAATGTTACTATCACATTTTTATTTGTGTGAATCTGTAAATGGTTTGCTGTTTCACATTTTCAGTGTTATACTTTTTATAGAACTGTCGATTCACCTGTGAATATAAAATAAATAAATAAAATTAATTGTTTTTAAATTATTTTTGGTAAATGTATACTACCTACTAACTTTTTATGTATGACAATTTTCTATAAGTTAGTATATTGTTCCAATTTCTTAGGAGATTCTGGATACCTTCAAAAAGCATGGTTAATCATAATAACACCAATATTTAATGCTGCATCAGGCTCACAATAAAGAAGGCATGTGTACCACATGTCGTATCCAACAATGAAACTGCATTAAACATGGCTTAAAGTTGTACTTGATTCATTATCAACATCCCTAGTATGTTATGTAATTACCTATATAAAATTAATTGTTTTAAAATTATTTTTGGTAAACATAAATAATCCTATGTTTTATTTCGAAACATTATCAACCAACTCATAATGAATGGCAGTGAAATAAATAATGTAAAATAAATAAATATTTTAACTTGTCGCGTAGAGACCACGATCATGTCATTGTGTCTGTAAAGGCGTATATTTAATAAATGATTTGACTTTTAATTTCAATTATTTTCGGTACCTACCGCTATAAATAAGTAACAATGAAACAATCCTATATTAAGGCGATATTGTCTTCATCGTAATCCTATGAACGTCCTGAAAGTTCCCACATGAACGACAGCACTAAGGCAGACTGGGCTATAACAGGCTTAAGCCCTGAGCCAATACAACCGCAGTGTTTTTTACGTGCCTTCCGAAGCACGGAGGAGCTCGAGACGCTTTTTATTTGGTTACCCATCCTTTAGCTCGGTAATGTGAAAGTTGCGTAACTAACTGGCAAGATCACAAACCGGTGCGGCGCGGGCGGGGACTTTTTGCATTAGTTGAACCTCTAGCATTACCTTTCAAGTAACAGTAAGTACATTGCTTCGCTAGTTTGCATATTTTAAAATTAGTTTTAATTTAACTAGCAAAACCATGTACTTGGAATGTTTTTTATTTTATTTTATTTAGGACAATAATCAATTAGAAAAGTAATGTGATAGGTGTTGTTGTTAGACAACTAAACCCGAAAGCCTTAGCCGCTACGCCATAGAGTTACTTCAGGCGATGTTCTCATACAAGATGCAAACGTTTTAATCACTACCTAGTGGGTACTCGCATCTAAGATCAAACTGTTTAAATGTTCGCGCGGTTTGTAACATTTAGTGTTATCACTTATTTCATTACAGACGGACGTCAAGTTGTTAATATTTGAGAAATTCTTGGCAGCAAGCGTTTGCTTGTGGTCTTCAGTCTTAATTTATTTATATTATAAGCTGAAAAATGGGTTTGGTCTCATATCAATATCATAATATGGTAGGTAAGTCACTCGTCATCATTATAAGTACTTATTTACAAACGTGCTTGCCTGGCGAACTTCCGGCGAAAAAAGCGATTGATTCATTTTTCAAATTGTCTTAAGGAGTCTACCCGAATTTCTTAGTAAAGTGACATTCAATTCACTAAAACTCAAAAGGATCGGTGTGGTTACTACCTTTTAATTAATTACATTATCATCAAACAAAAAAATACTAAGACAAGCCTGTATGTTCTATATCCCTTAGCTTATCGATATCGATGTAGCCTAGCGAATTTGATGAGCGATTTTGACGCTGTCACCGGTCGAGCGTTTGCCAGTTGACTAGGCCCTCTGAGGGCCTAGTCAATTGGCAAACAAATGAAACGCTACGAAATCTTCGCTACGATAAACCGAATGTATGGGATTGACATAAGCAAAAGTTACCTACGACGTAAAATTTACGCTAAAATAGACCTAATTGACAGTTTGACAAGCCAAGAATCGCTAATCTAGCGATCACTCAAACATTGAAGATAAAAATTCACACAAAATGGCGATTGTTTGATCAGCTGATGAAGGAATAGTTGTGTTGTGTTGAAAGTTTTGTTTAAAATGCTCTTTTTAGGGCTATTGTGGACTGCGATAATCAAGTGCTCAGGCGCTAAGGAAGAAATGTTTCCCTACGTTACTTGGAGCAAAGTAACGAAATCGAGTTTGTTGTACTTGTGAATAGTTCTCAGAGTTCTCGTTTACGAACTTTAAAATATTTAGCTAAGGTCTGCCGGGAATTGCGTGCTGTTATAGTTGTTGCGATGTGAGTGACCAAATAAATGTGTGTCATGCAACATTTTCCGCAACGAAGAGCAAGTCGCTGCATAACAATTTGTAGGGGCTCTCAAACCATACAAACATTTGGGCCAAATAAGTCCACCTAAGTACCTTTAATCATGACAAGAAAGGTCAAGATTAAGACAACAGTAAGGGACTTTTTGTATAAATATTAAATGTAACCTATCCATAATGTCCATTTATCAATTTATAACTTAGATTGCCTATTTGTTTTACAGGTTCCAATGAAGATTTAATTTGCCAGGTAGCTTAGAGTATTAAACCAAGGCTCTAAGTGTAGTAAGGTGTACCTATTGACTATACCCTATAAATCTTATACAGACAAGCATCTTTCTTAATAGGAAAAGATATCAGTCCTTACGTTCAAACGGTAAGTTTTAATAAATAAATTATTACTTACATAATAAAGGTAAGTATTATGCCTATTATTATATTGGGATTTACCAGGAAATGTCAGTTTTGTTAAAATTGCTAGAATAAAGAGTATTGACATAAAGATAAAACTATTTTATGTGGTTTTGCAGATTTGAGACGACGATTCAAAAATCTTAAATGTTACCTCATAATTTGGAGGATGGACTTCCTCAGAATGGTGAACAAACATGGTTATTTGGTAAAAAACAATATCAAGCAATTTTGTATAATACATAGGTACTTACCTACTAACTTTTTATCTATGACAATTTTCTATAAGTAAGTATATTGTTCTAATTTCTTAGGAGATTCTGGATACCTTCAAAAAGCATGGTTAATGATAATAACAACAATATTTAATGCTGCATCAGACTCACAAGAAAGGAGGGGTGTGTACCACATGTCATATCCAACAATGAAACTGCATTGAACATGGCTTTGGCATCGTTGAATTTAGTTATTTATATGATTTTTTTTGTGGAGCTCTAATGTTGTCAACGTTTTTATTCTACAAAAAGGAGCAGTCTGTGCCATAAATATAGTTAATTTAGTTCTAAGTTTATTGTGCTTTATTTAAAAAGATTTACTTATGTACAAAAAAACAATACCTTCGTTGACAACATTTTTATTTTAAGAAAAGGAACAGTGTGCCATAAATATATTTAACCCATAAAATAGTGATTTGGTTTATATGATGGGGAAAAATTAAGTATAAAGTTAATTTAGTTCTAAGTTTATTGTACTTTATTAAAAAGATTTACTTAGGTAGGTACTACTAAAAAACAGTACCTTCATAAACACACAATTGGCATTTATTTTTATACACATATAGTTTTAATGTCAATATGAGAAAGTGAAGCCTCATATTTAATAAACTTTGACTTTGAGAGAGTTAGGTAAGGAAATAAGAATATATTAAGAAATACAACATTAATGTTATTTTTTACTTGATATTTAATTTTACTTGCAGTAGGTACCTATAGAAAATGTTTAAGTACCTACTTATATCAATTTCTACTAGTCATAACATTAAGCTATTGAAGTTGTACTTGATTCATTATCAACATACAAAGGTAATTATATGTATAAACTTGCATTATTATTATCCGATTATTAAATCTGGTGGGTTCTATTGTGTTTGTTATAATATTGTTTTTTCTTTAAATAGGTGGCTTAACATAAGGTGGCTTGTTATACATATAATACAAATTAAGTTCCATATCTAGCATACTCTGTAATAGTTTAGTTATTATCAATTTGGCGATTGTGAAGTAATCGATTGTAATTGTTGCTTGAGTTTGTAATGTTACTATCACATTTTTATTTGTGTGAATCTGTAAATGGTTTGCTGTTTCACATTTTCAGTGTTATACTTTTTATAGAACTGTCGATTCACTTGTGAATATAAAATAAATAAATAAAATTAATTGTTTTTAAATTATTTTTGGTAAATATATACTACCTACCTACTAACTTTTTATGTAAGTATGACAATTTTCTATAAGTAAGTATATTGTTCCAATTTCTTAGGAGATTCTGGATACCTTCAAAAAGCATGGTTAATCATAATAACACCAATATTTAATGCTGCATCAGGCTCACAATAAAGAAGGGATGTGTACCACATGTCGTATCCAACAATGAAACTGCATTAAACATGGCTTAAAGTTGTACTTGATTCATTATCAACATACTAGGGTAATTATATAAAATTAATTGTTTTAAAATTATTTTTGGTAAACATATAAATAATCCTATGTTTTATTTTGAAACATTATCAACCAACTCATAATGAATGGCAGTGAAATAAATAATGTAAAATAAATAAATATTTTAACTTGTCGCGTAGAGACCACGATCATGTCATTGTGTCTGTGAAGGCGTATATTTAATAAATGATTTGACTTTTAATTTCAATTATTTTCGGTACCTACCGCTATAAATAAGTAACAATGAAACAATCCTATATTAAGGCGATGTTGTCTTCATCGTCATCCTATGAACGTCCTGAACGTTCCCACATGAACGACAGCACTAAGGCAGACTGGGCTATAACAGGCTTAAGCCTTGAGCCAATACAACCGCAGTGTGCTTTACGTGCCTTCCGAAGCACGGAGGAGCTCGAGACGCTTTTTATTTGGTTACCCATCCTTTAGCTCGGTAATGTGAAAGTTGCGTAACTAACTGGCAAGATCACAAACCGGTGCGGCGCGGGCGGGGACTTTTTGCATTAGTTAAACCTCTAGCATTACCTTTCAAGTAACAGTAAGTACATTGCTTCGCTAGTTTGCATATTTTAAAATTAGTTTTAATTTAACTAGCAAAACCATGTACTTGGAATGTTTTTTATTTTATTTTATTTAGGACAATAATCAATTAGAAAAGTAATGTGATAGGTGTTGTAGTTAGACAACTAAACCCGAAAGCCTTAGCCGCTACGCCATAGAGTTACTTTAGGCGATGTACTCATACAAGATGCAAACGTTTTAATCACTACCTAGTGGGTACTCGCATCTAAGACCAAACTGTTTAAATGTTCGCGCGGTTTGTAACATTTAGTGTTATCACTTATTTCATTACAGACGGACGTCAAGTTGTTAATATTTGAGAAATTCTTGGCAGCAAGCGTTTGCTTGTGGTCTTCAGTCTTAATTTATTTATATTATAAGCTGAAAAATGGGTTTGGTCTCATATCAATATCATATTATGGTGGGTAAGTCACTCGTCATCATTATAAGTACTTATTTACAAACGTGCTTGCCTGGCGAACTTCCGGCGAAAAAAGCGATTGATTCATTTTTCAAATTGTCTCAAGGAGTCTACCCGAATTTCTTAGTAAAGTGACATTCAATTCACTAAAACTCAAAAGGATCGGTGTGGTTACTACCTATTTATTAATCTTACATAAGCGTTACATTATCATCAAACAAAAAAATACTAAGACAAGCCTGTATGTTCTATATCCCTTAGCTTATCGATATCGATGTAGCCTAGCGAATTTGATGAGCGATTTTGAAGCTGTCACCGGTCGAGCGTTTGCCAGTTGACTAGGCCCTCTGCACTGCAGGAGCACCGCGCCTAGTGCGCGTGAGCTCGCATCTACTGATATTAAAACAGGTTCGCTAACAGAATACAATGCCAGGACAGGCGCAGCGCACACTGAGTCTTTTAAACGTCGCACTGTTCTTTCATGTACTTCGTCCCAATACCAAGTAAGTAGTATCTTTCTTTAAAAGAGAACGAAGCGGTAATGCTAATTCTGAATAATGAGGTATGAACTTGGACAGGTAATTAACCATACCTAAGAACCTTTCTAAGGATGCTTTGTCATGCGGTACTGGCATATCATAAACGGCCTTTAATTTTGCATTATCTATTTGCATGCCACTACCACTAAAAGTGTGACCTAAATAAGTGACACTCCTAACACCGAATTCGCACTTTTCCTTGTTAAATTTGATGCCTGCCTGACGTGCCCTATCTAATAATAGTCTTAATCTTTCATTATGAAGAGAGAGAGTAGGAGCCCAGACTACAATATCATCAACGAAAGACTCCACGCCCTCATGGTCTTCTAATATTTAACGGACTTTAGCATGAAAAACCTCTGATGCGCAATTGATACCATAAGGTAAACGTAAAATTTGGTATCTACCGAACGGTGTTCCAAAGGTACATAAGTCCGCACTCTCCTCATTAATCTCTATCATCCAAAAACCAGACCGGGCATCCAATTTACTAAAATATTGAGCTCCTTCTAACTTAGTTGCGATTTCAGTAAGCGTCGGCAACGGGTAGTGTGCGCGGCGCACTACACGATTCAGTGGACGCGGGTCGAGACATACGCGAATACTACCGTCTTTTTTAGACGCTACTACTATTGCATTTACCCATGGCGTTGGGTGTGTAACCTTTCGTATAACACCCAAACTTTCCATACGATTCAGTTCATTAAGCAATTTCTCTCTTACGCCTATAGGTATTTTTCTAACAGGACAGGCCGACGGCTGTGCATCTCGGTTTATTACAATATTGTATTTGCCTGGTAATTTACCTAAACCACGAAATAAATCGTTGTATTGCTCGAGGTTTAAAGAATATACACGTTTAATCATACCTAACTCCTCACACGCGTGTTTACCCAGCACACTCTGACAGTCATGTTCAGAAATAATAAATCGTAGTGTATACTTATGACCTTTATATATCCAGTCAATACAACAAGTACCAATTATTGAAATAAAATTACCACAGATGGACTGAGCCCTCGTATCTATCGTGATCTAGATATGAAATATCAAATCCTAATTTCTTATAATTGTTCTGAGACATGACATTCAAATCTGAGCCGGTATCTAGCTTAAAGACTTCTTTTCTATCATTACTAGCGAATAATAATAAGGTCTCATACCATTTACAATCCTTAGTACCTGGAGTACTGTTCACCATCGAAATGTAGTATAACTCTTGATCATCACTATCGATTTCTTGTTCTATTTGGAACACTTTATTTCTTAACCTAGGGCACGTTTAAAATGACCTCTTTCATTGCACAAAAAACACTGGGCATTTCTAGCCGGACAACGATATTCACCATCACAATGGGGTTTCTTACACCCTTGACACAACCGCTTTGTGAAGTTCCGCTGTGCCCCTCTCGCAAACGCACGGCTTCCACCATCTGCTCCAGAACTTGAGAACTGTGGATGGCGGACGCGGCCCCGGCCCCAGCCGGCGTGAGACCCGCGCATCGCGCCACTACGCGCTCGCCACGGTGGGCCTGCGCCTCCGTACACCGCATCCACTGCCGCTGACGATGACGCACCCCCGTAGCTGCCGCCCGCCTTGGTTCCCTCGAGCTGTCTCTTCTCCTCGACAGACATTTCGCCCGCCTGACATATTTTTACTGCTTTCGCCAATGTAAGATCGTCCGCTCTTAGTAGCCGGTCGCGGAGATTACTGTCGTTTATTCCGCACACGATTTGATCACCTATCAACCCTGCTCTCGGTGCTCGAATTCACACTGCTGCGTAAGATTTTTCAAAACTGTTACGTACTCATCGATCGATGGATTCACCGTTCTCTTGGTTTCTACTAAAGAATTTAAAACGAGTCATTGTTGTATTTTGTTTTGTACCAAAGTGCTCGTTAAATTTGTTCACCACGTGATCCAGATTTTCACGATCTGTTTCATTTTCGAATTTAAAAGTAGTATATATGTCATAACCTTCTGGACCAATTAAATTAATAAGCAGACTAGATTGTACGTCTGTCTTTTCTTTGTGAACACCCGAAGCCTTTAAAAATACGACGAATTGTTTATGCCATTTGCGCCACGCGGCCGCCCGATTCGCTGGCCCGTCTTCAAGACACAATTCCACTGGTGGTCTTGCATGTTCCATTTTCTTTTCTTTATTACCTAAACGTATTACTTCCGAGAACACTAATAATAACGCTTATTATCCACCAACGACACAAATTATTAATTACTTTGAGACCGCTGTCACCATGTTGTGAATGAAATGCAGCTTTGACCAAGACTGACTTTATTATTCCCACACCCGCATAACTAATTATTACATTCTACCTACACGGTAGACGCCTACTACTACAACTACACTTCCCTACTACACTTCCGGGAGAGTATGGGGGCCCTTCCGTTCGGCGTGTCGGCTGTGGTTGTAACGCTCTTCCAATGCTGAAGCGGCAGACTCGCTTTGTTCATTTCTTTGCAACAGTAGTGGCTCTTTGTTCACGTCCCTTCCTTCCCCTTTTCCAATGACAGTGCCTAAAAAGAATGCAGGCAATACGGCTTTCTCCTCTCCCACCACCAATTCGCTGTTTAGGGTGGAGTTCACTAACATCCGTGGGCTCCATTCTAACCTCAACGCCGTCCACCAACACCTCGAGACGGCGCGGCCTGCATTGCTTTTTCTCACGGAGACTCAAATTCGTCGCCCTACTGACAGGTGTTACTTAAGGTACCCCGGCTATCAGCTTGAGGAGCAATTCCTCGCGAAAGCCGGAGTGTGTCTGTACGTGAGGGCTGACATTTGTTGTCGTCGTCTGCACTGCTTGGATGACCCCTCCTTTCCCATCCTATGGGTGCGCATTGAATTCGGTTCCCGTTGCCGTGTCTATGCGTGCCTATATCCACACGGGATATCGTCGGTATAGAGGTAAAACTCATGAAGTGACATTAATGTCGAAAGTGAGTTTTTTCGTTCATTAAATGCCAAATGGCAAATATTTTATAGGGTAAAATCATTATAAGTATACGTTTTGTGGTTATGCTTTAAATAAATAAGAAAAAAGTAACTAATCAACAACAAAAAAAAATTGTTTAAAGGTAAAAGTTACCAAGTAAAGTGTGAGTTTTTCTTCCATCGTATTATATAAAAAATATCACTAAGTGATTTTACAAAGTTTTGCCAAGCAAAAATTTGCTATAACGGAACGCAATCACTGTCAGTTCGTGAAGAAGAAAAAAAGATGTTTGATGTTGACCGTTGACGTTGACGTGCTGCTGCTGTCAGTTTAAGTTTATTTCTCTAAGTAGAAACATAAGTACAGTTAGAATAACATAATTCACCTAAAATCCTAATAGATTCTAGACATAATCGTCTAGAATATTTAGTGAAAAACATGAATCGAAAAATATCTTCAGCAAGAAGTAAGCTGCTTGTTCAATCTGTACTTGATAAAAAAGAGCGGGAGAAAAAAATTAATGAACAAGTAAGTTATTTTGCTATTTTGAGCTCTTCTAAGCATTTTGTTACAATACATTAACGTATATTAATTTTGATTGTCTTTATTTCAGTCCCAACGTTCAATACAAAATGCAATTCGTGACTTATATCACCAGCAAAATACTTCCGCAGTCCAGGTTGAAGTCGATACATCAATTATGATTCCTACTCAAACTGTGCCTGATTCTAATGGCACATCAGTTTCATATAAAAAAGTAAGTAGTTGGTTATTAAAGTTATGTTGACTAAAGAAATACTTACACATGTACCCATTTTACATTTCTGCTATAGTATTAGTAATTTTGTTTTGCTGCAGGATTTATCACTAGAAAAAGTTGATGAAACCATACTTCCTGGCCCTTCTACTTGTGATGAACCTGCTGTAAATGAACCTAAGTCTACAAATGTGTCTATGCTAAATGAGAAGTTAAGTAATTTACTGTTTACATTCAGTATCTTAGGTAGTGCTTGATATACCACCTGAAAGATAATGTAGTTTGTAGGATCTTTTTATACAATTTAATTATAAAAACATATCCTTAATCAGTCATGATATCTATTGATTGTATAATACGGCCAATGCCTTACGGCTAATAGTAATAACCTAGTTAAAATTAAACTTTGCTACATACTTACCAATTTAACATTTCTGCTTTAGTTATAGTTTTGTTTTATTGCAGGGCTTTTCACTAGATAAAGATGATGAAATTATACTTCCTGGTGTGTTGGCAGCTGATGAACCTGCTGTTACTAAATCAAGCTCTACGAATATATCTATGTTAAATGAGAAAGTAAGTAAATTGCTATTTAATTTTAGTATGTTTAGTTTGTATGCAGAAAAGGTATGTTTAACATGTTTTTCTGTGATTTTATAAATGACCATTGTAGTATATTTGGTGGCTTACCTGGTAAACATTCCCTTTCTGCCAGTACATGCTTACCAATTTACAGTTCTGCTATAATTACTATTGTTTTATTGCAGGGCTTGTCACTAGAAAAAAATGATGAAATCATACTTCCTGGTCTGTCCACAGCTGATGAACTAGCTTTAAAGGAACTTCAGTATACTAATGTATCTATGTTCAATGAAAAAGTAAGAAATAAGCTATTTATATTTAGTTTTTTTTTACATACTTGTCAATTTTATATGTATTTTATTTTTAATAATATTATTGTTTTGTTGCAGGATCTCTCACTGGAAATAAATTACAAAATGTCTGATAGTCTATCCACAGATATGATGAATGATGATGAATCTATTTTAAATGAGCATCTGTCTACAAATGGATCACTGTTGCTTAAAAAACAAGTCAATAAGGGTGCTTCTTTAGTCAATTACAGTGATTCTGACGAAAACAATATGGATTATTCAAGTGATGATGTAGACAATGATCCAGATTTTTTGCCTATATCTGATGATGAAAAAGTTTGTTCTTTGACAAGATGGAAGAAAAGAAAACCTGAAACATGGAAAGTTAATATAACCAGAAAGCAACGAGCTGCTGGCTTGCCATACAAAAACAAAACCAAAGAATGTTTAGCTAAAAGACCCAAGCCTATCAATTGTTCTGATTGTAGATATGATTGCTCCAAAAACTTCACAGAAGAAGACAGGGAAAGTATTTGCCAAAGCTATTGGTGCCTTAGTGACTATAATAGACAAAAAGACTTCTTGCTTAATCATGTGCTGGCTGTGGCTCCAAAGCGAAGAACTTCAAATACTAATAGACCAAGACAAGTTTCTAAGGTATACCATTTACAG
This sequence comes from Scoparia ambigualis, assembly GCA_963921215.1. Taxonomy (NCBI): domain Eukaryota; kingdom Metazoa; phylum Arthropoda; class Insecta; order Lepidoptera; family Crambidae; genus Scoparia; species Scoparia ambigualis. Next base: position 4,087,301 of record OY992512.1, read on the forward strand.
ATTGCGACAGGAAAACACCGAGTATGTTCAAGTTTTTTTGAAAAAACTCTTTGTATCTCCAACGGACCAATTAACACTGCTCTTAAAGGCAGATCTGATAATGGAGTCTTTGACAAACCTGATGAAAGAGGCAGAAAAACTCCAGGCAATAAAACTCCAGAAGACCGTATTGCAAATGTCAAAGCTCATATTGAAAGTTTTCCATGTGTAGAGGCACATTATGTACGTCAATCTTCTAAGAAGCTGTACTTAGATCCTCGTTTAAACATATCTAAGATGTACGAGTTGTATGCAGAAATATGCGTAAAAAGTAACCATATCCCTGTGAAGGAGCCCATATACAGACAAATTTTTGGCACTGAATATAATTTATCGTTTCACACACCTAAGAAAGATCAGTGTGCCAGCTGTAGCAAATATAAAACTGCTGATGAAGAAACAAAAAAGGAATTGGAAACTGATTACTCACTGCATTTGATAAGAAAAGCAGAATGCAATGAAGCAAAAGTTAATGATAAAGAGAGAGCTAAGAGAGATCCAACATTTAAAACTATTACATTTGATTTACAAAGTGTCCTCCAATTGCCTTTTTCAGCTGTATCAACATTTTATTATTTGAGAAAGCTTTGTGTTTATAATTTGACTATCTATGATGAAGATGGCGAGGCGATTTGCAATATTTGGAGTGAGATTAATGGTAAGCGTGGCTCAAATGAAATTGGTTCTATTATTTTAAGATTTATTTCAAATATTCCAGATATTGTGACCGAGTTGTCGATGTTTTCCGACACATGTGGCGGACAGAACCGCAATCAGCAGATGGCTGCTGTTCTTTTGTATGCTGTACAGAAAACGCATTTGATGATTATAGAGCAAAAATTCTTAGAATCTGGACATAGCCACATGGAGTGTGACTCCATGCATTCTGCCATAGAACACTCTAAGAAACATAGAGAAATCTTTATGATCAAGGATTGGATAAATGTGTTCAAGCAAGCTCGATCAAAAAGACACAACATTAATAATAAACCCTACAAGGTAGATAATGGAACTTTGAAGACTTCTGGGATTTGCATGCACTGGCTACAGCTACCATCAAAAATAGAACCCACGATGTTGAAGGAGAGAAAGTGTCATGGTTGAAAATAAAGTGCTTGAGGTTTGAGAAAGCCCACCCCAACATGATATTCTATCGATATGACCATACATCCCAATACAAAAAAATGGATGTATCTCTGAGAAACAGTCGTAAGTCCACACAAAATATTACACTTAAGAAAGCCTATGATCGTCCAATACCGATATCGGTTCAAAAGAAGAAGGACCTGGAAAAATTGTGCAAAGATCGCCTAATACCGATGGAGTTGCATCATTGGTATCAAAATCTACCAGTTTCAAATTCATTGCCAACTAATGATGTAGAAATTTATGATGAATAAACTTAGTGTTCAATATTTTAAAGTTTTAATTAACAATAATATCTAAATTATGTCAAGCAAGACTTCATTAAGTAAACAATTACTAACAAACTATTTTAGGGTAAAACTCGTTAAGTATTCTGTAACTCATTAAGTACACAGTAGCTAACTAACTATCTAAAGGTAAAGGTCAATAACTTATTTTTTATTTTTTATTTAATAAACTACAGGATTTTTTTGCTTAATAAATACTTTAATATAAATGGGAATAACATATGTATCAATAAAAAAAATAACTAATATCTCACTTTTATATTTAAAGCACAATACATTAAAATATTATTAGATCCGCATAAAAGTTTATTATTTCCATGATAGCTCATTAGCAAACAATGAGTTTTACCTTTACACCGACGATATGCTAATACAAGCAACCTTTTTGACCACCTTGGCCGAGTGACTGATGTCGCGCAAGAGCGATTCTCAAACGACGAGGTGGTGGTTTTGGGGGACTTCAACGCCCATCATGAAACATGGTTGGGCTCCTCCAAAACTGATCACGCTGGTAGAGTCGCTCATGCCTTCGCTCTGAGACAAGACCTAACACAACTGGTTGACCAGCCCACCAGGATACCAGATAACGTAGGTCACGCGCCCTCCTTGTTGGACTTAATGCTGACGAGTGGCCCTGCAGGGTATAGAGTTTCGGTGTTTGCACCTCTAGGCTCGTCAGACCACTGCTTGGTCATTGCCACAGCACCGCATAGCGCTGGTCCACCGAAAACGATGACGGTACGGTGCATGAGCGGTACATAGGACATCCTGCGGCAAAGCAAGCTGATATCGTGGTGAAAAGGCAAGAACTGGTTGCCAAACTGAACCTGACTCTCGATCGTGTCTCTAAGTGGGGATCTGAAAACCTGGTCGAGTTTAATTCCAGAAAAACCCAGGTTTGTGCATTCTCGTCCAAGATAACTCCCTTCCTTACTCCTCCCTCTCTTCAGAACTCTCCTTTACCCATTTCAGTGGACCTCAGCATTCTTGGCATGGACATCGGCCAGGAACTGAATCCAAAATGCTACATCGAGAGTGTTATTTTAACTGCCTCCCGTAAGTTGGGTATTCTCAATAAGGTGAGGCGGTTTTTCACTCCCGAGCAGCGCTGTTTGCTGTACAAGACTCAGGTGCGATCGAGTATGGAGTATTGTTCCCATCTATGGGACGGCTCCGCTAAATACCTCCTCGATGCACTTGATAGACTGCAAAGGCGAGCGGTACGCATTATTGGAGATGCCAGCCTCTCTTGAGGACCTCCAGCTGCGTAGAGACATTGCTTCTCTCAGTGTTTTCTACCTATCCAAATTACTATGGAGAGTGTTCTGAAGAACTTTTTGATCTAATCCCGCCCTCTCCTTTCCTGTCCCGAACTACACGTCCTGGTCTTAGGAACCACCATCATATTACTGTGCAGAATATCAGCACTCGTACCAAAAAATTTGGCAAGTCGTTCCTCTGTAAGACCATTCGGCTTTGGAATTCTCTGCCGGCGCATGTGTTTCCCAGCTCCTATAATCCCGGGGCGTGAAACGGCATTTATGCAGGCCGTCATAAGGAGTGAGGAGCGCTCTCATTATTTTGGACTACATCGGCTGCTTACCATCAGGCTGGATGTAGTCACTATGATGTGTCACATTAAAAAAATGAAGAGTAGAAGTACCTATAAAGAAGCGCGACTCAAATGTATAATGTGAAAGCGTAGCATCACTTTTCAAATTTTCTCAAGAAGTCCGTGTGAGATCTCAGTAAAGTCCCACATCTTTATTGAAACCTGAAACTGAGGGGGAATATACCATTTTTAACCCATTGACCGCAAAAGACGTCATAAAGCGTCAATAACAAACTGGGCACTGTTGCCGACGTCACAATATTTGACAGTTAAATATATACAAACTACATGGTTTTCAAACTAAATCTTTACATACACAGAAGTAAAAATTCTTCCTTACTCAATTTCAGTTTAGGTAAAAAGTTTACACATTTTACGTAGGAGAACCATAAAGAGGAGCTTCAAAAGGACATGGCTAAATTATACAGTATGGTCGATTGCCCGCGCGTGCGTGCTTGCGTGCGTGACAATATGGCAAGACAAAACTATTTTATTTTATTTTACAAGTTTTGGAAAATTTTCTGCTACATTACAAAATATCCAAATACAAGTTTTCAACTATAAACATAGATGTAGGTAGGTACATATAACAAGCAATACATTTGAATGAATGAACAAGTGCAATGTATAAACATCGTATCTAGTAGTACTTACTTAATGTTGGATAGCTAAATATTTTTATTTCATATGGAAAACGATATAGGAACTTTTCAAATCTTTGCAATCCTGAAAATAAATCACAGAAACTCCTACTACGTTAATAGGTTAACAAACTTCAATTAGACAGTTTGCTATAATCTTTAGCTAGGCGTTTGTTTACAGACTATAACAAATAAGTAACAAAAGTATATTTTCCTTGGAAAAACTAAATCATCAATGAAAAACATAATAATAATTATTATTATTTCAACGGCCTGCCTGATGATATATAGGCATTAAAATAATCCCATACAAAATATCATGCTGTGTTTTAGTTTTTAGATTAACCAAATATGTTACTGTACTCAGGCATTGACTGTAATCTCTTTGAGCACATATTAAATTATAAATATTGACACTTGAAACTTCCAAGTCCCATTTGACATTTTAGTCCGGTACTAACATTACTGTTAGTACTAACTACCGTATTAAGGGTAGATTCGACCAAACTAGAATAAGGTCTTATACCTAGATTAAACGCCGAATTTGTATAGACTAATCTCGGAGTAAGTCTTATTCCAGTTTGGTCGAACCACCCTTAAGTCGAGTCCATCTAATCTTGGTTTAAGCTGAGACTAACGTATGTTTTTGTAATAAGACGGAAGGGGTTTAGGGGAATATCAATCATTATCATCTACTTTATGCTCCGATCAACAATACAACTAGATAAGTATTGTTTTCTGAGGTTTAAGCGAGCACTACACATTGAAATGAAACACTTTTTACTTATTTATTTGTTTCTCGCGGATTAACTCGCGTTTAATTTGACTAGGTACATTACATAGTTATTTGGTTTCCTGACATTTCGGAACCTTTACAAGGGTCGGTGATACAGGGAGACTGTGGTGTTGGTCGTTTCATAGTTGCAAGTTATTTGGCTACCGTCAATAATTTTTATATTTAACCGGGTGCGTTCAGGTTTACACAATATGAGCTAACAATATTTTTAGGTCTGGCAATGTGTTGCTGTTGGGGCCTGGGATTTGATGACCTGTATGATGGGGTCCCAGGTAGATGGTAAATTCCAACCATCCTCTCTATGGAAATTTCGATGTTTTTTTTTAATTTCAATAGCCTCGCGTCGCGTATCATCCTAGGAATGAATCATTGTACTTTGGCGAGTATTTGAGGTTTCCAAATCGAATGTAACGGCCCAACCAAGGCCCAGCTCTATGCTGTTGGATGTATAGATTATTCTGTGGTATAGGTAGGTATGCAGTCTATAGACCGTTAAATCGCTTTTTACGTTACGACACCCAAGAGAAGAGAACTCGATTGCGCAGCGGTTAGCGCCACAGAATAATACGAGGGCGGTTTGATAAGTCCATGACTTTGGAAAGAAGAAACACTCTTTTTACATATAGGTATATATTTTTATTTTTCTATACATAATCTCCTTTCAACTCTACGCATTTAGTCCAGCGATGTTCCAACTTCTTTAACCAATCAAAAACATATTTTTGTCAAACCCTGAAAAATAGGCCTCAGTTTCGGCTATAACCTCTTCGTTTGACGAAAATCTTTGCCCGCCAAGCCATTTCCTCATGTTTAGGAAGAGGAAAAAGTCACAGGGGGCTAAATCTGGCGAATACGGAGGGTGTGGCAATAATTCGTATCCTAATTCGACAATTTTTGATGTCGCGATTGCAGACGAGTAGACCGGTGCATTATCCTGATGAAATAGATTTTTTTTCTTTGCTAGATGCGGTCGTTTCTTGATCAACTTTTTATTGAATCTATCTAACAATGCAGCATAGTAAGCTCCGGTTATTGTCTTGCCTTTATCCAAAAAATCGATGAAAATAACCCCTTGGCTGTCCCAAAAGACTGTGGCCATCACTTTACCAGCCGAGCAAACAGCTAGTTTTTGCCTTCTTTGGGGCACGTTCCCCGGTAGAAGTCCATGGCTTCGACTGTTGCTTAGTCTCTGGTGTATAATGATGGACCCACGTTTCGTCAACTGTTATGTACCGACGCATAAACTCACTCGGATCGCGATTATACATGGCTAGGCATTCCTCAGAAGCTGTTACACGATTTCGTTTCTGGTCGACTGTTAGTAAACGCGGCACCCATCTTGCAGAAGGCTTTTTCATGCCCAGAATATCATGCAAAATATAAAAAACTCGTTCAGTCGAGTTGTGCACAGCATCACTTATATCGCGTATCTTCACTCGACGGTCTGCCAAAACAATATCATGTATTTTATTAACCATGCCCTCCGTAGTGACCTGAATCGCCTTCCTGGGCGCTCCGCGTCATTAGTGGTAGTACGTCCACAACGAAATTCAGTGAACCACATATGTACCATCCCATGAGAAGGCGCAGAATCACCATAATACTTTTTCAATTTGTCTTCGGTCTGCTTAATAGTTTTACCACGTAAAAAATAATGTTTAACTAGCACTCGAAACTAGCTTTTCTCCATTTTCAAAGAATACTTAGAAGTCGCCTAACTTTTTTGTTTCTAAAAAGCTTGTTTTCGCGCCAAATTAAAAAAAAGACGGCATGCGCTTCGTAGTGAGTTTCCAAATATGAGACAAAAAAAATTAAAAAAGTTTTTAGACATTGAGTTGCCAAACTGCGCTGGTATATACTAGCTAGCGCGTTCGGCTTGCAATCTTGCCCGTTAGGCAACTTTCGCAATGCCGCCGGGACGCTGGATGGGTGACCAAACACACATCTCGAGCTCCTCCGTGCTTCGGAAGGCACGTTAAGCCGTTGGTCCCGGTTGTTGTCGTTAGATGGCAGTCGTTAAAACCCACCAACCCGCATTGGGCCAGCTTGGTGGGTTATGGCCCAGTATCCCCACGTGCTATTGTCCACGTGAGAGGCCTATGTGCCCAGTAGTGGGACGTTTATAGGCTGGTGATGATGATGATGATTATGAGAAAAAGCGGTTGGTATTGGAATGAGCCGCCAACACACAGCTCATTTATGAATTTAGTCGTAGTAAGAATAAATTGCTTAGCTGTTTAATTATTTTAAAATTTCTTTTATATTTATAAGCAAAGTAGCGAAGCAAGTATCGCTACTCGATTAAACCGCATCTGTGGTCGAGTGGCTACGCCACCGGTCTCAGACCCAGAGGTCCCGTTTTCGATTCCCAGCGGGGAGAGTACATCTTTATGTAGGTACTTGGTTTGGTCGGTGGTAGGGCTGTTAAGTCTGCCTGGCTAGCTACCACCATCGTATCTAAGTCTGTCGCCATAACAACGATGTATATAGCATCGCTGTGTTCCGACAGTTTAAAGATAAGATAGCCAGTTTCTCAGTGGTTGGAGGATTCCGGGTGAAGCGTGCTTCCACCTTCGGCCTTATCGTCACTTACCATTAGGTGAGATGAAGGCCAAGCGCTTCCCCGTGGTAGAATAAAAAAATACTAAGTAGCTACGAACAAGGCTTATAGTAGAGTTATGTGGAAGGATGGATGGGAGGCCTTGTCCTGCATTGAGAATGCTGAAGTAAAGGCTAAGGTCACAGTATAAGCGTATAAGTATAAAATAGTGGCAAAGCTATCTGCGTCCTATATTCTTAGGTCCGGGATTCAAACCTAAGGTCGGGCAATGTGTATCTGATTAATTGATGTAACTATAGCCCATGCAGGCTTGTGTCTCTAATCCAAGCGAGTGTGTTCTCACTACAATTTCCATTACCTAGTTGTAGCGATTATTTGATTAGAGTATGTAGGGTAATTACTTTTTTACCTTATTATTGTTATGTACGATGTAACCAATTAAACATGTTTCCAACATTCGTGTAGTCATGGACCTCCAAACAACAACAAATTACGTGCCCACGATAATTTGCGTAGCTATAAAAACCAGTTAGTGAGTTTTTGAGTTGTTATAAATGAATTTGAAGATTATGTTGCATGGTGCAGTGTACCTATCTGTTCATAATTTTTATTTTTCCTTTTAGAGGTACAGACGCCAGCAGATCAATCTACCACAATAATGTCAAATTCCTTCAATTATTTTTTTTTATTTATTAATTTAATAATTTATTATTTATTAATTTGGATCAATATCGATTAGAAGAGATTTAACAGTTTTGTTTAGGTTGGCCTGCTGGCATGTACAATCAGCACTAATTATTCCGTTGCAACTTATACATATAGGCAAAAATATTTTGTCATTTTAGAACAACAAATGTGAAAATAAGTGAAAATAAATAGGTACTACCCTTATTTGTTACGAACTAAAGGGGTAAGTAAGTAGAGTTAGTAAATACGTCCTTTGTTTATTGTAGACCGATAAAAGCGCTTTGAGTTAAAGGAAATAGCCACCTGCGGGTCTATCGGCTAAAAAATATGGATATATGGACATGGCCTTCATTTGACATTTGAAGCCCATATTTTGTCCATAGTCAAATGAAGCCCATGTACATATTTATATTTTTTAGCCGATAGCAAGGGTAGCTGTCACAACTCACATAGCGATCGCGAAGCAAAAAGTGTTCGATGGAGTTTCCCCGTGTTCTTTCAGCAACAACACGTGTTGTGAGACTCCATTTTAATTCAATCTAAATACAATACAATACTAAATGTACTTTAAAAATATATATACCACTTAAATTGGCTTAATACTAAACGCGAAACCATTAATTAAGTTATAATAATAATAAGTTATCGATGTAGGCGACTGGCATCTAAAAGTCGTCAGTTGCCGACTTAAGAAACATTAACAATGTATTATAATGTATGTACATTATAAATACTTACTTACATAATAAAATAAAATAAAATTTGTTTACGCTCACACCAATTATCTAGCCCATGCTTCTATTGTATTGAAAATTGAAACTTTATAGTATGGTTACATTATAATATGTATAACGGATAAATATACATAAACATAGAAAAACACCCAGACCCGAAATCAATCTAGAAAAAGTGAGTTTTCTGTAACTGAATTGACCCGACCGGAAATTGAACCCGGGACGTCAGAGATGGCGCTTCGCCCTATACCTTATTTAAATAGTAGTCAGATACTTACGCAAAGCGACTGCACATGTGCTCAGCGTGACAGGTCGTGAGCCCATCGCCGCTCTGTGCTATTGGATGTATGTGCAGTCTATAGTCCGTTAGTCGCCTTTTACGACATCCAAGGGAAGAGAAAGGATGGTTCTGCGCGACACCGCTCAACATTAAAACCTTACAATTATTCATTTCACCTTATATTATTAGTCCGGTCGCCGCTTCCGGATACTGCAACCACGGTTTCCTGTGGTAGTTAATAGCCAATGTCGGCGACACGTTTGCGCTGCGCCTACGAATCGGAATGCAACAATGCAGCTCAAGCTCAAGCTCAAGTCAAGACTTAACCTTAAAGGGTTCCACCCCACACACGATCAGTTCGCCGGCAGGTATCATACTGTCAGCACCACAGAAATATATGGCGACTGCTAGATATCGCAAGAAACTTCAAGGGCTGGTCAGGTCAAGTGATTTAAACATGACAAAAATGACAAATAAGAAATTCGTCCATTTTATATTTTTTATTAAAAATTCATTTTATGAATTTTAATTTGATAGTCTTTGAGTAAGTATCTAATTTATTTAGAGCAATAACAATAGTAATAAGAAAAATAAAAATAAAGAATGAACTATCAAATAACGATTATTTACAACGCGCGGGCAGCGGCCGGCCGTTGACCCACCCGTCCGCGTCAGCTGGGAAATAACTACCTACGTTAGTCTGCAATCTTTTTTGTAATTTGTAAAAATTAAGTCAGCACACAATAATCTGTCAGTTAGTACTTACTAGCCGTCGCCGCCGCCGCCGGCGCCCTTAAGTGGTGGGCTAGTCAGGCGGCCTTACAAAAGGTCAAGCTTTGGCCTTTTTAGATAGGTACCTAATATTAGAATAGTTATTATTAAAATAGGCAGTTAGCTACTAAAGTTTAGCGTCGACAGATCAAGGTCATCACCCACCATGACCCAGTACATGTTGTAAGGTCAGCAACAAAGGTAGACGATTGCACCAGGTCATAATTAGTGATGTGAGGATTTCTGGTTTTATGATTATGATTGAAATTAGAAATATCTGCACCGATAATCGCCGAATAAGATTAGGATTAGGATTATTGATAGAAGGAGATATCACTTCGTCCGTCAAATGTTTTTATCCCGACATATTTTCCAAACAAAAACACGACACAACAAACTAACGAGGATTATGCTTGCAATGACATTACATAATTATGTCAGACACGTAATTTATTTTTGTCAATTTACGGGCAAGGCCATAATTAGGCCATACAGCCAAAATTTTACTTAAAAACAATAATCGTGAAGAATCGGCAATGTCCTAATACAACGCGATAACGCGATTATCGCGCGATTAAGCGATGCGACCAGCGTACGAGTCGACGATCAAACATAATATAGATCTAGAATAGGTGTCCTAGGCAAACGCGCGACTAAAATGTTAAAAAATCTATTTCGCGCGATCACGCGATGGTCGCATCCTTTTTACAACAATAGTCGCATCGTTTAATCGCGCGATGATCGCGTTATCGCGTTGTATTAGGACAATGCCTAAAATGTTTAAAAATCTATTCGCGCGAACTTAGTTCGCGATGATCGCGTTATCGCGTTGTAAGTATTAGGACAATGCCGTATGTAATAATCGGCGATTAGGATTGATCGGAATTATACCGAATAATCGGGATTAGGATTAATCGAACCCTAATCCTTGCATCACTAGTCATAATAACTTAACTAGAGCTTGACAAACGCCTGTTACTTAGTTGCTAAGACCAAGTACAAAAATGTTGAGCTACTTTTGTTGCTGACTGTATCAACGCGAATATTGTTTCACTTGATTTAACAATAATTGTGTTAAGTATGCGATCTTAAACACATTTAAATGAAAACCCATGAAATTTGCTGATCATGAAGTAATTGTATCGTTACTTCCCTTCTTCATAATTAAATGTACTATAATTGGCTACTATGGTTTACATATAATGTGACAAACCAAATAAGTAAGTAAGTACTTAACCTACTTTTTGGAAAAAAATTTCAGCACCACACATTATTTTCTTCTTCATCCTTCTCACTCCGTTCTTTATGCGTCCCTACCCAACTAACAAAATTGTCATATAATATGATATAATATGTTTAAAAGCCCAATAATCAGATTTATGTCTTATATAACTTAAAGGTTTAAAATGCTTATATAAGTTACTTATATAAAGATTTTGATTATTTAATGATTTCACGTGGTACTCTTTTACGAACTGAACTTGTATATTTTCCGTTTTTGTGACTTTGACTATACAAACTTTTTATGTGACACGGTTATTAGTTATATTAAAATTAATATAAGTAAGTATTTAACATAACTATTATTATAGTTAATATATTAAAATATTGGTAATTGTACAGATACCAAGAAAAAGAGATTGTGATAAATAAAAATACGAGATAAGAATGTAGGGAATAATTATATAAGGCGACTGCTACAAACCGCAAGAAACTTCAAGGGCTGGTCAGGTCAAGTGTTTTAAACATGACAAAAATAGCAAAAAAGAAATTCGTGCTTTTTTAATTTTTAATTACTTAAATAATTCATATTGCAAATTTTAATTGGATAGTATTTGAGTACCTAATTTATTTTAAATCAATAACATATGAAAAATACGCACATATCATAATAGGAAAATAAATGGTCTCATTGTAGACTAACGTAGGTACTTATCGCCTGGCTGAAGCGGACGGGTCAACAGACGGTTGTGTCAACGACCGGCCGCAGCCCGTGCGTTGTAAATAATCGTTATTTTTAATTGTTTTTCATTTTATTTTTCTTGTCTTTTATGTTTAATTAAAACACTTCACCTGACCAGCCCTTAAAATACTTGACAGCCCGTGAAGTTTCTTGCGGTTTCTAGCAGTCGCCTTATATATTATTTAAAAAATATAAAATTTAATATGTAAGTAAGTACCTAACTCTTTTTTTGGGTTGGCTTTTGAATCGAGTCGCCTGAATTTAAAGAAACTAACTCTGTGGGGGGGTCTAAGGGGTTCTTAAATAAAGGTTTATTAACATTTTAGCTGCCGCCGTTGCGTTAAAATCATAGGATAATAAGTTATTATCCTATGATTATTAATAACGCATAGAACGATAGTCTCGTATTAGAAAACTGTTATGGCGTGAGGCAAGAAAAAATTGGATGTAGGAGTAAGTTACGCGTACTCCTCCACCCTGCCCCTCTCCCCCCCCCCCCCCACCCCCAATTAAGGCAACTCGATTCAAAAGTTTTATCTGTTTTTTTAAGTAAAGGTCATGGTAAAAATTACCCTGTTATTTTGTGCTTGCTATAAGTACTATGTGAAATGTGTAATTAAACTATGTATGTATATTTTTCCGTGCGGTGACGGAGACAGAATACCAATCGCCGCCTCTCTCTCCGTCCGGTGGGTGTTGTAAGAAGCGACTAACGGACTCTTTCGAGCGATGATCTGCTCCACTGGTGGTAGGGCTTGACCCGTCTGGTTGGTGACCACCGTACGCATGGTGTAAAACCCGTCAAGTGACTGCTTGTCGGTCGCGTTTCGGGATCAGCCAGCGTATAACCAGAGCTCGAGAGGATGATGCTGCGATGTATTTGGTATGTGGAGGCTTCTGTCAAACCAGTGCCAGGAGGACTTTGTTAACCTGCCGACCAGGGAGACCCGTAGAAACGGTTGTCCCGCTGGCCGTCCGTGGCACAGTACAGGGGCCCAAGCGAGCCCAACCAGTTCGGCAGGTTAATAATACTCGTCTGTGGACAAATTCCTGGGGAAACAGGCCACCACACTTTGACCATCGCGGCATCATTTTCTCGTTCACGCCTCTCTCTTTCCACTGCTAAAATGACAGCGCCTAACAACAAAACTGGTACTACAGCGGTGCACACCCCCACCACAAACTTACACTTTGAGGTGGAGTTCGCTAACATCCGCGGACTCCATGCAAACCTCAATGCCGTCCACCGCCATCTTGAGACGGCACAGCCAGCAATGTTGTTCCTGACGGAGACGCAAACAATCTGCCCAGCTGACACCACCTGAACTATCCCGGCTTTGTGCTTGAAGAATCCTTCAAAGCCAAAGCCGGAGTTTGCTTATTCGTTCGAGCAGATGTTTGCTGTCGCCGTCTGCGCTGTCTGGAGGACCCTTCCTTCTCCCTCCTAGTGGTACACGTCGACTTAAACTCTCATTGCCGTGTCTACGTCTGCGTCTACCGATCCCATAACGGCGACATGGAGACAACTCGACTAATTGAACATCTTAGTCGTGTAGCAGATGATGCGCAGGAGCGGTTTCCATCGGCGGAATTGGTGTTTTTGGGGGACTTCAACGCCCACCATGAGTTGTGGTTAGGTTCCTCCAAAACAGACCATGCTGGTAGAACTGCCTACGCATTCGCTCTCACGCATGACCTGACGCAACTGGTGAACCAGCCCACTAGGATCCCAGACATAGTTGGCCATGCGCCCTCCTTACTCGACCTTCTGCTGACGAGTCGCCCAGCTGGATACCGGGTGGAGATTCGAGCTCCTTTAGGTTCCTCGGATCACTGCTTGATATCCAGCACAGTGCCCTTGGCATCGCGCCCGCCAACAGCGGTTTCGAAACGCCAGATTTGGCACTACGCGTCGGCAGACTGGGACGGTATGCGGGAGTATTTTGCATCCGTCCCTTGGAGGCAGCGCTGCTTTAGTGGGAAGGACCCGACCGCTACCGCCACTGCTGTTACTGATGAGATAGTATTAGGAATGGAATACTATATTCCACACTCCTATGTCATCAGCAAAGGCAGACGCAACCGCTGGTTCAATCGCGAGTGTGCCAGCGCTGTTGAGAGCAAACAGACGGCATACCGCGCTTGGATCAGAGGTAAAGCTCATGGGGATCCTGAAACTCGCTCGCTAAAAGCAGCCTATAATAATGCCACCAAGTCATGTAAGAGGGCCTACATTAGAGCGGATGCCCAGCGCGTTGCACGAGTAGGCCAAGAACTCCTGACGCATCCTACGGGCAGCCGTAGCTACTGGCGTCTGGCCAAAGCCGTGCAATCCAACTCTGCCAACCCTCGCTGCCACCACTGAGATGTCCTGACGGAACTTTAGCTCACAAGCTGCAGGAAAAGGTCGATCTCCTGGCCAAACTCTTTGCAGTCCTGAAAATGTGTGCAGCGGAGTTGTCCCCTGTGTTAACGCGTCTGTACCGTCTCTCGCTCTCTTCGGGTTGTGTGCCGGAATCTTGGAGAGAAGCTAATGTGCAACCGATCCCTAAAAAAGGAGATCGGTCAGATCCGACTAATTACCGCCCTATAGCCGTAACTTCAGTGTTGTGCAAGATCCTAGAACGAATATTGAACAAACAGCTTATTCGATACCTAGAAGATCACTCCCTAATTCACGATCGTCAATATGGGTTTCGGCCAAAACGGTCAACGGGTGATCTTCTAGCGTACGTCACACATCTCTGGGGTGAGGCTATTGACAAGCGTGGCGAGTCACTGGCAGTTAGCCTTGACATAGCCAAGGCTTTTGATCGGGTCTGGCACAAAGCTCTTCTCTCCAAGCTCCCGGCATACGGTATGCCCGCTCAGTTCTGTACCTGGATTGCTAGCTTCCTGCATGAGCGTAGAATTCGTGTCCTTTCGGATTAATGCGCTTCGCGGTTCATGTTAGTGAACGCTGGTGTTCCTCAAGGCTCCGTTCTATCCGCCACGCTGTTCCTTCTGCATATCAATGACATGCTTCCTCTTGGAAACATTCATTGCTATGCAGATGATAGCACAGTGCATGGGGGATATAACGGTCACCCAACGGCGGGGCGGGTAGACACCGAAATGAAGCGACCAAATCTTGTCATTGAGCTCGATCGGGTGTTGGACCTCATTTCTAAATGGGGCTCCGATAATCTGGTGGAGTTCAATGCCAAGAAAACACAGGTGTGCGCGTTCACAGCGAAAAAGTCGCCATCCCTTCCCCTTTCCTCTCTTCAGGGTACATCTCTAGGCCTGCAGAGCAGTATTAACATGCTCGGGATGGATATCCGCTGCGATCTGAACCAAAAGGACTACATCGAAACCGTGATTAAAAATGCCTCACGTAAACTCGGTGTCCTGAACAAGGTGCGGCGATTCTTCACGACTGATCAGTTGTGTCTATTATACAAGACACAGGTGCGGTCTTGCGTGGAGTATTGCTCTCACCTTTGGGACGGCTCCGCAAAGTACCTTCTCGATGCCTTGGACAGATTGTAGCGCCGCGCTGTGTGCATTATCGGCAATGCGGAGGTCACTAAAACTCCCGAGCCTTTGCAATTGCGTAGAGAGATTGCGTCACTCAGCGTCTTTTACCGTTTATACCATGGCGAGTGCTCTGAAGAACTCTTTGACCTCATCCCTCCTTCTCCCTTCCTCCATAGGAGTACGGGTGCTGCTCTCCGGAGTCACCAATTAACAGTCTCTAATATTTCATCACGCACAAAGAAATTTGGTGACTCGTTTCTTTGCCGCACTTCCAAAAGATGGAATAGTCTACCAGCACGCGTCGTCCTTATTTTCCCATTCCCATTCCTACCTATGACATAGGGTCCTTCAAACGGGGCGTGAAGAAGCACTTTGTGGGCCGGCAGAGTGAGGGTGACTGATGCTATGTCTCTTACGCTGCACCAGTTGACCTCGTGCCTGAACTTCATTTCCACTTAACATCAGATGGAGTGGGGTCATTTGCCGAGCTTAGTATTAAAAAAAAATGTAAGTAAGTAGGTAGGTACTTACATTATTTTTTCAGAATCAGCCATTCAAAAATAAAACTGCTTTGTTACTTACTGCGGTCCGAATCGGCTAATTAAAATAAAACATTGGGCTATTCGCACCGCGGTGCGAAAGAACCCATTCAAAAAGGACTCCGCCCTGGGCGATTCGCATTCGCACCGCGCGAATTGCTTGTGGTGCGAAACGACTACAGACTCTTCAATTCAACCATAAAAACAATACGTCTACAAGAATATTATAATTGATCTCTATTGCTGTCTTCGTTGCGACAAGGATGTAATTTAATCAGAAACAACTTCCGAGAATCTACATAATAGTTAACAAATACGTTATTCATCACAAGTATTTAAGATCAAATAAAATAACATCGCAGCAAAATAATGATCAAGTCTTACTACTTATCTACTTATTTAAAATGTTTGATAATATTTTTTTTTTACTTTTTAAACGGGTTCAATCTAATAAAGAGGAATCTAAATAGTGGACTTTAAAATATATCTGACAATTATATTATTATTCAACAAAATCAAAGTGAGATAGCGTTTTTTTTAATGATTAAACCTAATATATTTTATACTCGACTCTATAATAGCTAGCCACTTAAACACTTGATCGATGGCTCAAATTAAACTATTGAATACAAAATAATAAAATAATATATAAGTAATAGGTACTTAAGTAAATAATTTACCCGATAGATGATACGTTTAATTTCTAGAACACGTTATTGTAGAGGCGGACTAAGAACAAATAATGTACCACCAACGAAACCGAGCTACACGTAGGTATGCTATGCGAGTAATCGAACCTTGAACCTCAGTACTATTATTTATTCAGTGCTCTGGCTCCAAGCTGGTTGTAACAAACCTTACTAAGTACCTACTAACTAGTCTAGAACCTTTTAACATGCTTTAACCCTTGAAGGATCATTAGACCGCCGGCGGTCGCAAAACAATAGGTTTTCAATTGTGTCTGGTTTCACGTTGCTTGAGGGATTAAATTCTTATAGCTAACCTAACGTATGTTTTTATGCCCCACCTATTTATTACTAGGTTGTGTTATGTTTTAACTACCTACAAGTATTTTTACACTCTGTACAAAAATACAATACTTACCTACTTACCTTATTACTTATTCTGTGCCTACATACTTAAATCCAACTTTAGCTTTATGTATTGTTATTAAATATTTATTGAAAACCTGATAAAAACATAATATAACAGTCAATAAAAAGTATGAGTAATGTATGATGTAGTAATGTTTAATCTCTTTTTTACCAGAGGTTCTCAAAGTAGGCTGCACTTTAAAGGCTAGGAACTTCGGAAACAGGGAAAATTCATTGCCAATGAAAATATTTAACTACTTAAGTAATTGAGATTGAAACATAGAATTCTTACAGAACATTATGACATGACAATATTTTTGACGCCTTGTTTGTGTGCGACAGATTATAGACTGGTGCCTGAGAATCCCGAGACAGGTTTTTTAGGAAACCTGTCTGTAACACAGGTCACCTCCGGTCTGCTCCGCTCCCTAATTAATAACTATAATAAAATATTTAGAAATATTATAGGTAGTGTAGATAAGTTGGTCGTGTGAGATGAGATCATTGTCAGAGAATATAATATATATACTACTGTCATTGTGTAGTTAGGTACCTAACGAATGAGTTGAAAATAATTAAGATTGCGTGAGAATTGCGGTTTCTATTCAGATCTATTTCTGGTGGTGTTAGTAGTTAAGAGGGTTCACGCATTTCAGTTTTCCATACAAACTTCCAAGTTGAAATTTTTTAAAACCAACAAGCCCATATTAATGAAACTTTACATGCTAAAGTAAAATACAGGGATCTAAATAGTGAGATAAAAACATTTTTTAAAAACGTTCATTTAGCTGAGTTATTGCGATTTAAAGTGGACTACAGAATGTTTAAAATCGCAATACTTAACTCAGTAAAATAAACATTTTAAATGTTTTTTAACATACTATTTAGATTCCTGTATTTTACTCTAGCATGCAGTTTCATTAAAATTGGCTTACTTATTTGTTTTTAAAAATGTTACTTCCGGAAGTCTGTATGAAAACTGAAATGCGTAAACCCTCCTAAGCATTCCGGCCCCTGTTGGGTAAAGGCTTTTAACATCAATATCAAGTCTTTGGTACAATTTATTTTTATAGAAAACTCAGGCTATGCGTTAAAAATTTATAAACACACTCTGCCTGACCTGGGAATTGAACCAGCGACCACTCTCTAGGCCACTAAGGCCCTTAATAAATCTAGATACTTACATGTTTATTATTGTAAAACTTGAAAAAAATCGCTATAAAAAGGTCCGTGTATAAAACAAGATACAATACCTTTAAATTGACATACCTATCTGGTTTTTTTTCTTAATTCTATTTATGTTCTAAAGATATACTTACTCGAAATAGGTACCACGTCTACATACAACACAATAATATCGGTTAGTTATATGTTAATTTTAATGTGAAGTATAAAATTATTGATTGCCGGCATAAAGTAGGCCGAACATAAATATACCTACTGCCAGTTTTGGCAGAAGTTCCTGTAAACAAATGAAAAATATCACTGAGGTCGAATTACGGATTGTCAGTATATAACTTTATAATAACATGCCTTTGTAACATACACTTGCAATTGCAAGCAAAAATAGACCTTATCCTTTTATGATGTGCAAAACATATAAAGCAATATTTTCTTTGTTAATCACTTCGATGGCTCGTAGGTCTTCAGCTTTAGTGTAATTAAAGAAAGACAGTCGCATGCAGCAGTACTTTGATAATGATATATCTACTCAAAACAATGTCATCGAAAAATATTTTAAAAGTATTTTGTTATTTTAATAAAAATAAAAATCGTCAATTTTACACATACTATTTATCACACTAAATACTTACCACATTAGGTATCGTTCAGGCAAGAATAGACGTAGTTATTAAAAGTAGGTATTAAGATCGTTCCAAAGTAAGACAAATACGGATACATTTTTTTAGGTATTTAATAAACATTAATTGGATTAGAAATGTGGCAATAGTTTCCTTAGCCGCTTAAATATGAGGTTGTTAAAATCTTTCGCCCATAAAAAGTCCAAGTGGTTAAATGGCTTGAAAGGCACTTTATAAATGTCGATAGCGTTTCCCAATCTGTTATAGAGCGTGTCTACATCCGTTGGATGGGATAACCAATCAGCATCACTATAAAATAGGGAAACGGGACAAATGACCTCATTCAATTTGTAATCCGGCGGTATCCCTGAGCCGTACCGCCACATGTTCTCTTCAGGACCGTAATCAAATTTCCTGAACTCACCCGAGACAGCGCCTTGGGCGTAATGAACAAACTGCTTTGCCGCAGCTCCAGATGGCACGTGGCCATATATCACCGGCAGATTGGTCACATTGAGCTGGTCGAAACCGGCGCCGGCGATCAGAAACAACATGTTGCTACAAAGAATTTCAGCTACCGGCCCTATGCCACACATCAGCTGCTTCAGCCCTCGCATCAAAGAGTTGTCCGGAAGGAACTCATGTGCGCCTATGAGTTTGAAGAATCCATGGACTAATCTGTTTGTAGGCGCCAGTAGACGCACTATAGGTGACGATGCGTGCGACATAAATGCTACAGGAGACAGGGCCACCATCACGGATATTTTCTTATTGTATTCCGGTTTCGTAGACGTCATCACGAAGAAACTGGTCGTTCCCTGCGAGTGTCCGATATATTTAAGCGATTCCTGACCGGTCTCGTGCAAGATGTAGTCAATCATAGCAGGGAGATCGTAGAAACCAATTTCGTGCCACGAAAAGTCCCAGAAGGCAGCATCGGAAGGCTGCATTTCTACATGACGCCGGGAATGTTTGTTGCCGCGAGCATTCCCCATCCATACGTCGTATCCTTCATTCGCCAAAAGGTAGGCCAGGCCACTTTCAGGTCCTGCTATGATGTAATCATCAGCACTTCCTAACAAACCATGCATGAGGAACACTACCGAACCATTCCCAGGTATTCGAAATAACTTGAGGATATATCCGTCTTCGGTGACAACTTTATATTTGGCCAATGGGTAACCATACTTGGTGATGAGCTCTTGGAATTGCAGTGTCGCGTCGGTATTAGGCAGACCCGCCGTAAAGTCGGCTACTATGGTATCTGTGGAGTCCACCACGTTTTTGTCGTTGAATAAGTTTGGTATTGGTAGGCGGCTCGAGGGGATGAGGGAGCGTGCCACAGCAAACGGCACCGTCGACAACCCACTGACGATGTTGTTGAAAACATTACCGGTGGTCTGACTCGCAAATTTGACTACAGGCTGGTTGACGAAAACATTTGAGAATCTTCGTACCGAGTTAGATATCCCAGGAAATAAATAATCCGCCAATTGGCCGTGGCACGACGCGACCGCTATCACGACTAGGAGCACCTGCGTTTTGTTCACCATAGCGCACAAGCGATCTTCAAATGTTTTTAAAATGAACTGATCACTTCCACAACTCATCGACCTTGAAGAGCACGTTTTTTGTTCATTCGCTCTGTGACGTACTAACGTCCATTTTCGGCTTGTAGGGTTGTATATGATTGTACCAGTTCTAAGCTATAGATCATCATACGTAGGTACCTATTTAATGGCGGTCACGGTGACGTGGGTGCCATTGGAAACTAACATACAATTAAACTTGTATTGACCCATTAGTCGACAGAAGATGGAACAACAATGGGAGTGTTGATGGTGTGGAAATGACCAAGCAGTTATTTAGCTGATTGATTTTCCGGATAGGCGAAAGAAGCGCTGGCAATTGTTAACAAAAAAAATACAAACACCAATCAACATTTATTCATCCGGCTTATTGTATAACTTCAACATTTATCGCAATACCTTACCTTACAAGTAGAAGTAGACAGGTACATTGCATCGCTAGTTTGATTATTTCAAAATTATTTGTAAAAAGCAAACTAGCAAAGCAGTACAGCAAAGTAATATTACAGTAATATAATATATATTAGGGATGAATTACATTAGACCGGGCAGGGCAGTGCACAGGGCGTGCCGTGTACGTGGTTCGGACGGGGCGCTGATTTGTAACGTAAGTTCGTAATAAGTAGACCGGGCTGTGTCCTATCCGGGCCCGGACGGGACACGGATCATGCACTGTGTAATATGAACTGCTTCATACAAAATGTATGCAACGTCTCAAATCAGTGCCCCGTCCGGGCCACGCATACGGCACGCCCGGCCCGTGCACGGCCCGGTCTAATATAATTCATCCCTTACCGTGCTACTAGCGTGCCGCAAGCGATTTCGTCCGCGTGGGCACTCTTGACCCTGTCCTGTATCCCTTGAGGAATTTAAATAAAAATCTCTAAACTTCTTTTCTGGTCTTTCGTAGCGAAAGGAAATCTTATGTCTAAAATTAGATAGATACATAAAGTTTTTTCAGTTGTCTGATACGATTTTTTTTAAATTTTTTCTATTCTACAATGGATAAGCGCTTGGTCTTCATCTCACCTGATGGTAAGTGACGATAAGGCCGAAGGTGGAAGCGCGCTTCACCCGGAATCCTCATCCACCGTACCACTGAGGAACTGGCTATCTTATCTCTATTGTCGGAACACAACAATATCATAAACATCGTTGTTATGGCGACAGACTTAGATAAGATGGTGGTAGCTCAGCCCTGCCACCAACTAAGCAGCGCACACAAAGAGGTACCCCTCGCTGGGAATCGAACCCGAGACCTCTGGATCTGAGACCGTTGTTTTGCCACTAGACCACTAATTTAGAAAGTCTGAATTGTTGCAATAACCTTTTATAGAGGACAAGTTTTTTTCGTATAACAAAGAACAGGTTTGGTATATCTAATTATGTAGAGACAGAGATTATAATTATATTCAAGTGTTCGATGTCCATGACAAAACGGAAGCAAGCGGCAACGCTGCAAAATTGTATAAGTAGGTACATATGGCATTGTGTGTGTGTACACGCTTCTATAAAATTAGCACTACCTAATATCCAGTGTGAGGTAATTAGAGGAATGTCAATACCGAGCGTTTTAATTTTTGACGTTATCATTATATTACAACATTGACATAATAATCACGAATTCACGACTATTATCCCCGAAGGGTCAGTCAGTCAGACGACAGCAAAAGGCAGTCCTCTACCATAGTCCACTTTTCACCAAGTAGCGACTGCACATGTGCTCAGCGTGACAGGTCGTGAGCCCATCGTCGCCATCCCCATTTGACGGTATTATCTACACAACAATAGCATTTTAATTGTTAAGTATGATGAACGAGATATGTGGCTCATGGGACTATGAGACCAGTACTTGTGTCCATTTTTCCAGGGCAAAATTTATTATAACATCATTGGGGATTTTATTATAAGTAGTAGGTACCTACCTTACCTACCTATGAGCAAATACTATACCGATACCGAAGTATTTCTTTCCTTGGGTGTCGTAAAAGGCGACTAGCGGACTAAAGACTGCACATACATCCAACAGCATGGAGTTGCTATTTGGTGAAAAGTGGACTATGGCGGAGGACTGCTTTTGTGGTCCTCATTGCCTAGTCTCTGACTAACCCTTCGGCCATAATAGTCGTGATTATATGGATGTATGCATGGAAAAGTAATCTATTGAAAAAAGCGAACTCTTGGTAAATTCCTGGGCAAAAATTATAACATCATTCGGGCTTTGATTATAGTAAGTAAGTACCTAGCACCTGTGTGGTGGCGGCTCATCATGAGACTAATATATCCACCGAACCATCTCTTACCTTGGGTGTCGTAAAAGGCGACTAACGGACTAAAGACTGCAGATACAGCCAACAGCATAGAGCAGCGATGGGCTCAGCTCACCCACCACCTGTTACGCTTAGCACATGTGTTGTTGTTATTGTGTTGGTGAAACTGGACTATGGCAGCTAGAGGACGGATTGTGCGGTCCCCATTGCCTAGTCTCTGACTAACCTTTAGGTGATAAATAAGTCGTGTATGATGTAATAAATGAAATACGAAATGTAAAAAAGTAATAATTCCACGAGCAGGATTCGATCCCGCAAATTCCGGAATAGGTTATATGATAAGTATCTACTTTTAATCCCGCTTAGTATCCTGTGGGATATAGTGTAGTCCTCGCGAACGAAAGTCACGGGCAAATTAGTCGCAGTAATATATTTTTTTTAACTTCTTTGCGTGAGAAGCGTCAGAAATGTCTGCAGTTTGTTTTATTTTCTATAATTTGTGTTATTCCGAATATTAAATGTGAATACGGGACGTCCCGATTTTTAAAGCAAAAATAAATGGCCCGCGAGGGACAGGCTCAGTCCCGATTTTCGTGGCGGGCCATGAAGCCACAGAAAATGTAATTTTAATAAAATACATTTTCTATGGCTATTTTGCTATCTATTGTCACGTAAACGTAATTTAAAACTCATATAAACAGACAAATATATTTTAAAACTTCTACGGATTTTTACTGTCCCGCTTTCGAAGTCTTTTGTCGATCCCGCTTTTTTCACTCAAAAAGTTTCAAAATCCCGGCTTGACAAAAAAAATATCTGGCATACATATAATCACGACTATTATCCCCGAAGGATTAGTCAGGGAGAGGCAGTGAGGACCGCAACAGCAGTCCTCTACCATAGTCCATTTTTAATAGCGAATTCACATGTGCTTAGCGTGACAGGTGGTGTGAACTGTGAGCCCATCGCCGCTCTATGCTGTTGAATGTATGTGCACTTTAGTCCGTTAGTCGCATTTTACGACACCCAAGGAAAGAGAGGGGGTGGTAAGTAGTATTCTTTCAGCGCCACCCGACACGGTAACGTACACACGGCGTCAGATCAACTTACCCAAAACTGTCAAATTTCTACAATCAATTTTGAACTGTATGTTTTGGTTTTAAGGATCAATATTCATTGGAGAAATAAGACAGTTTAGGGTAGGTTGATCTGACGCCGTGTGTACATTGAGTATTTGCAAATAAAACAAAAACAGACTAACATCATTTTTTCAAATTCTCTCAAGAAGTACGTGTGCGATTTCAGTAAAGTCCCACATTTTTACTAAAATATGAAAGGGGTTTGGGGGGAATATAATTTATTATTAAACATTCATAATATTATCAGTAATCATGACACTCCTATATCATCTTCTTTGTTTTGTGCAAAGAAAATATTTTCCATTAAGTATGTCTTTTACTTGACACAATCTAAATGTGCTGGCCGCAAAAACCAATTATGGATAAACATACATACAAATAGAAAACACCCAGACCCGACCGGGAACAGGGATGTTATACGTACCATAATTATGGTACACGTACCATAATTCAGGCCTTCGTACCATGTACCCATGGTACTTCCATTATGGTACGCAAAAGTACCATAATTTTGACATGTACCTTTAAAACCTACGATTAAAACATAAAATTATACATAACACACACACACCTACATTCATATGAAAACATAAGAAACTTTAATAATATTCAAGAATTGGCAGTATGGCTTAATGTCTTCGCATGTCCCACAAAAGGACGAAATTCTTTTACTACAACAAGGATGACGATTCTTCTAAAAAATATCAATTTTTAAATCGATTCGAATCGCAATCTAATGAATTGATTCAGAAAAAATGGAGTTCAAAAAGAACAATTTCTCAAAAATCTATTTATTTTACAGTTTGTATTTACAATACACATCCAAGATTACAAACGTAACTTTTTTTTAATTGCTTTTATTTAAGTATTAATCAGGAAAAGGTGAAGCAAATAAAGCACACAGCTATTTCGTGAGATTTTGAGTAATTTAGTCAAAAACTATTTTTTCTCTTCATGTGTTTTCACATTATTGCTGTACATGTTTGGGGGTTAAAGTTACTCGCGTCCGTAGGTTTACCCTTGAAACCCTACACATGACCCTGAGTGGTAGAGCCACGCTGCGATGCAGCACGCATTGGGCCGGCTCGCCCGGCGTAATACTCGCTCTCACTAATATCCGGCGTGAAATAATAGCACTTGGTGCTGTTGTGTTTCGTCCGGCCAGTGAGAGTTCCGGAGACCCATCCCCCCCCCCTCATAATTCCTACTCCTTCCTAAAACTTCCTAAAACCTATTCTTTCATTAAAGGCCGGCAACGCATCTGCGATTCCTTTGGTGTTGCGGGTGTCCATGGGCGGCGGAGATTACTTTCCATCAGGTGACCCGCCTGCTCGTTTGCCTCCTTCTATTATTAAAAAAAATGTGTTTGAGTACATTCAACAAAACAGAACAAATCGAATTTCGATTTTTTTTTTAATTATTGATTCGCTGGATCGATTCATTATCTACTACTTATTGATTCAAAAAATCGTTTTTTTTTGGTCGCGTGTAATCAATATTTGATTAATCGATCTCAAAAAAAATATATATTCCATGTCTTAGCCGAGTTACGTACTACAAAAATGTATTAGTAGGTATAATTAATTCGAGATAAATATATTTATCTCAGACGAATTAATATCCGTGTAAAATTTAGTGTAAAACAAAGCGTACCATGATATTTTGTAAAGTACCATAATTTTGACAGGCCGGTGTCATAATTTTTGAGTTGCCTCCTAACATCCCTGACCGGGAATTGAACCCGGGACCTCAGAGATGGCGCGACGCTTGAGCCTAGCCGGCGTGCTAACCACTCGGCCACCGAGGTCTTCATAATTTAATTACAATATAGATAATTATAAACTAAGTTAAATTACTTTGTAAATGAGCATGGCTACGCGAACCAGTTGAATATTGCTAAGTGTCGTTTCGGTGCCCTACTTACAACAATGACATGACTGCGCAGATTTATGATACGTAGGTAGGTATACGTTATACTTAGCTTCCTCAAATCGGCACATAACTTATTAGCAATATTATTATACCTGTTTTAAATACAACAATACCGGATTTCAAATATTTACCATGTAAATAATTTATGCAAAACCGAACAGCAATCATCATTTCCTTTGCCTTCCATTTTCGGACCCCTTAAATCTACTTATCTTTAAAATGTATTGATAATGCCAACTCAGTAAAATAAATGTGTAAGTACTGTATTATTTACCGTGAGCAAATAATCTGCTAAAACCAAACTTAATTATGATAATTTCTTGTAATGTGTACAGTACTAATTGACATTTCAATAAAACATCTTTTTTTTACAAATTTTGATAAAACATTTGTGGTAACTAGGCCTACGCTCCGGACCCGACGCTTTATAGGCCTTACGTCATGGTAGTGTATATTGTTATTGTTAAAATTTTGCATTCACAATGTTATATAGATATAGGATAAAATGTTTACTAGAAAAAAATTAACCAGTCTCAGGAAGCTCGAGTGGGATTTATATATTTTCCAACAACCAACTGGTTAAGTAACGTAGGGTGACCATAAAATAAACAGTATAGGGTGGTGACATTTCAACAGTTAACCATAAAATATAAGAAAATTCAAACCTTATCACAAACTTTATTTGTGTACCTATTCAAAAACAACTTTTTTCTATATATTCTGGTCAAAAGGCAGGTTTGTTAGCTACTCATTGGCATTAAAAAATGTTCATTATTTTTCCTTACGATTTTGATATCTAAATTCGCGGTTGCACGAAATAGTGACGTGACGTCACGTTTGGCAAATATAGACTTGGTTAATTGTGTCCGAGTGGTTAACTGTAGGACAGGTCATCCTACTGTTTATTTTATGGGCATAACACTAACTAACTCATTGATGTAATGAACTAACTACATTGAATGGATCGCTAATATTAGATGTTAATCCGTTACATCATTTGGTAATTATTTTTACATCAATTTTTAAATAACACTATGCGGTATCCACAACCGGCTGCCTCCGCTATAAAAAATGTAATTTAAAAACCGGCCAAGTGCGAGTCGGATTCGCCCATGAAGGGTACCTAGTAGCAAGTAACATCATATAAAAGTTCTTGTAGTTCGTTGTAACTTTGATCGATATTTAATAATGGTGTATTTTTTTTATTAATTAATTTATGACGTATTAAAAAAAACTATTTGCTAGATCTCGTTCAAACCAATTTCGGTGGAAGTATGCATGGTATAATAGTAGATCATATATTTTTTTTAGTTTTATCATTCTCTTATTTTAGAAGTTACAGGGGGGGAGACACACATTTTACAACTTTGGAAGTGTCTCTCGCGCAAACTATTCAGTTTAGAAAAAAAATGTATTAGAAACCTCAATATCATTTTTGAAGACCTATCCATAGACACGTAAGGGTTTGATGAAAAAAAATTTGAGTTTCAGTTCTAAGTATGGGGTACCTCCAAAATTTTTTTTTTTCTATTTTTGTGTGAAAATCTTCATGCGGTTCACAGAATACATCTACTTACCAAGTTTCAACATTTATTTTTTCGTATATTTTCGGAAAATAGTGGCTGTGACATACGGACGGACAGCTACACAAACAGACATGACGAATCCATGAGGGTTCCGTTTTTTGCCATTTGGCTACGGAACCCTTAAAATGAGCCTGTGCGTCATTGCGTGCGTCAGGAAAAACATGGTCCAAAAACGAATAAAAACAAATACTAACCAGACGAGGTACAGACGCCAGCAGGTCAACCTACCACAACATGAAAACTCTTTAAAAAAAAATTGAACTTTACGGTTTGGGTTTATGGATCAATACGAATAATACGATTAGAGAAATTTTTAAGTTTTGGTGATGGTTGGCCTGCTGGCGTGTGTACCCACGATCACACACGGTGACATAGACAGGTGATATTTTATGTTTTTAAGTTGGCCGATTTTTCTTAAAATCATTAGGTAGGTACTTACATATTTTTTATTTATTTTATCTATGTTTTTATTTACACTTTTGCAACAATCACATCACGTGCCGCCTCAGTAGCCGTGTGGCCAAGCGCTCGGCTCGACATGCTGAGGTTCCGGGTTCAATTCCCAGGTAAGGGAGTGGTCCCAAGGTGTTTCGGATTTTTCGATGCATAGCCCGGGTTTGGGAACACTGATCACCAAACTGCATTGAGACAGTACCGATGATAAATTGATTTCAATGATGGAGGCCTTTGCCCTACAGTGGGACAGTATACAGGTAGGGTTGTCAGCTATACTATACTATATATTTACGATTAATTACGTACTTAAACAAATATGATATCCTGTCTTCTTCCCAATTCGGATTTAGACAGGGAAAGTCTACAGAAGATGCTGTTGCTGCTTTGAGCTCGCTGGTAGTAAATGAGGTAGACAAACACAACAAGTGCTTGGCAGTATTTCTGGATCTGAAAAAAGCGTTTGACACCGTCTCTCTCCCCATCCTTGTCCACAAGCTAGATAGGATTGGTGTAAGAGGATCAGTACTAAAACTATTCTCGGATTATTTGACGGATAGGAAGCAGGTAGTTAAGTTGTGGGAACATACCAGTGAGAGCATGGAGGTATCCTTTGGCGTACCGCAGGGTAGCGTCCTTGGTCCCACGCTGTTCTTAATATACTTGAACGATCTGTGTGACATGTCCATTCAGAATGCCGAGATATTCTCTTACGCTGATGACACCGCAATTGTTTTTACTGGCAAATGTTGGGAGGAGGTTAGGGAAAATACAGAGAAAGGATTAGAGCAAATTGGGATGTGGCTGCAAAATAATTTACTTACATTGACTACCCCTAAAACTAATTATATATGCTTTAGCATTTATAATAATGCACAGCCAGATTTGGATTTTAATATAAAGATCCATCTGTGTAACTTACCTCCTTCGGAAAAAACAACCTGCCACTGCCCCACTATCCAAAAAGTAGTACAAACCAAATACTTAGGGGTCTTTTTGGACCAAAGACTCTCCTGGTATCCGCAGCTTGAGCATGTCGTACAGAGAATACGAAAATTAATTTGGATTTTTAAAACCTTACGACATGTGGTGCCAAAAGAAGATGCAGAACTAGGGGGTACACATAAAAACCTCTTAAAGAACATATACATATCCCTGGTGCAATCGGTCCTTATATACTGTGTACCTGGTTGGGGTGGTGCTGCGAAGACGCACTTTCTAGAGGTAGAACGAGCTCAACGTAGCCTTCTGAAAGTTCTTTATTTGAAAAAACAAAGATTTGCTACTGAATCACTATACCAAATCAGTAAACTACTCTCAGTTAGGAAATTGTACATATTGCATACAGTTCTTAAAAAGCATAGGACCTTGGAATATGATTCATCAAAGACGCTACGAAGAGAAGGCTCAAAATTGCAGTCTCTAAACATAACACTACTTTTGCTATACGACAATATAGTGCGCGTTCAGCAAACATTTATAAGAAAATAAATAATAAACTAAATATTTATAATAAAAGTAACTATGACTGCAGAAAGCTGTTACAAGAATGGTTAGAACCAAAAAAATATGAGGATATAGAGGCAATACTTGATATTCCACAATGAAGTGTCAATCTATGATCGAAGACTTGTAAATGGTTTTTTTTCTCGGGCTTATATGGTTAGTGGAGATTTTAGCTACAGCTTTAATCTCCGATCCCAAGGCTAGGTCGTAGGGCTAATCAATCAATTACACACACTCACACAAAGTCACTTACAGTCAAACACTCATGAGTCACAGATGGAGTGAGAGTGAATTAGCTTAAGTCTGTGTCACATTATTTATTTAATTTTGTAATTCAAAGTTGTTGTTAGTTATTAAGGAAAATGTTATTTTATTTTTGTATGTACTAAAAGATATGGAAGAGTGGAGCCCTCTGTAACAGGCTCATGAGCTTAAAAGGGGGCTTCGGTCAAAACATTTGTAATTATGTGAATTTTGTAAACAAATAAAGATTATTATTATAAAAGATTATTATTATACTGTTAAAGGAGAATGACCTTTTTACTATAGGAGTTAGGCTAGTTTTTTACCTAGCTCTAGCGTAACACAACGCTTTAATGAAAGAAATAGTAATCAATAGCAGCAATGCTCTGAATTATGAAGAAAAAATTACATTATAATACCATGCGGGAGTTTGAAGCCATCTTCATTTTTAGCCTAAGACTTTTTAGGTATTTTGAGGTTATGACAACTGTTATCGTATGACTCAGTTCAGTTCAGCGTTTATTTATCACATGACTCTTAACGCGGCGTTCTATAGAAAACCTTTTTTAACAGTAATCATTATAACTTAAGAAAACACTTTTGATATGTGAATGATTAAGACGCAATAGATATCGAATAGGCTTGTTTGGTCATTCTCCTTTACTGTTGAACAGAAGTAAAGTACTTATCCAAAAAATACTGTTTTAGTATCACAGTGCACTGGTAACCATTATACCATTACCATTAAATATACCTGTTTAAAAAGTAAAAACGACTAAGTTGCGAACGTTGTCCGCGCGCTGCAGCAACGCAGACATACAGGGTCAATTTTGAACCCCCCGCCAAAAGTAAATATGGGGTATAAAAAGTAATAATAAAATATTTGACGTAAAAATAATAAATGTTTTATATTTTTAAATATAATTTATTAGCTGCTTTTTAAATCCTATATTTCTAGGTGCGTGCGTTCACCCTCGCGGTCCAAGCGAACGGAGCGCCGTCATTGGCGGAAGGGGGAATAAATAGCGGTCACGCGCATGCGCTTTGAAAACGAGGCGGCCGCGCGCTAGTTGACAATGATTTTAATTTTCGTAAGAAAGAATTGAGACAAAAATGTGACAAGAAAATATGTCTTTTTATTTGATTATTTGGCTGTACTGCTGTTATAGGCTCACGCGGAAAATTTTGGCGGGGGGTCCAAAATTGACCCTGTATTGAAATCTTTGAAAAAATAAGATACTGTCCATTTTTCTAAAATACTGTTTATTTTCTTAGCTTACCTTAAAATATTTTTTTTTAAAGTTGGCAACCCTATATATTTACAGGCTGTACTTACTTTACGAGTAAGTACACACGGCGTCAGATCAACCTACCCAAAACTGTCAAATTTCTACGATCAATTTTGAACTTTATCGTTTGGTTTTAAGGATCAATATTCATTGGAGAAATTTGACAGTTTAGGGTAGGTTGATCTGACGCCGTGTGTACCTCCTACATATTTGTATGGCAATTTATAACTCACCTTTCTTGTCGTGGCTAATCACAGCTAGAGTGCTGATTTTCTAACTTCTATTGCAAATATAATTTAACAATAGGTAGTAACTAAGTAAGTTAGCCGAGTAGAAGCACATGAGCACTGTAATCTGCCGTGCGATTCTCTAAGCTAAAGCCTTGATAGCTGCGGCTGCCGCAGCGCTGAGAAATGACTCTGTCTCTTTCATATTCATATAATTGGAAAGAGACAGCAGATAACAGCCATGCGCGCAGCGTCTATGTGTCGCTTAGAGAATCGCATAGCTGATCATAGAATAGATGTTACAGCCGTCACATCGTTTGCTGCAGTCACGGCTCTGTGGTCAAAGTTGCGGCTGTTTTATTTACAGAATCTACTGATAATGTCAAAGAAGTGCATGATTCCCTATCACGCCGTACAGCCGTGCGGAGCTAGTGTCGAACAGCGTTGAAAATGAGTTAGAAGAATACCAATGGTACGCTCACCGCTGTTGCAGCCGCTGCTACCAGTACCAAGGCTTTAACCAATGATATTATAATATAGAATATCATTGGCTTTAACGATGTTTGCGCTTAGAGAATCGCACTAGAACAGGTGCGAAGTAGACAATTAGCCCCCATAGGCGTTGCTTTATTCAATGCCATAAAATTTTATTTTGTGAACGAATGGTGATTAAAACTTGCTGCACAAGAGGCTAGCTAGTAGAATGCCAGAACACGTGATTCAATCACACTTTGGCTCATGTAAAACTATTGATCATTGCATTTGAAACTCATAAAACATTTCCAATAAAATTGCTCGATTACGACTATCGACGTATATTTTATGTGTAGGTATTCGTAACATAAATATGTTTTTTGCGGTAATAAACAACGCTCGTTGGAAAAAAATGCTACCTCAGCTGGGAATTGAACTCCGCAATTCGGGCGGCTGCGTTGGCCATTCCGCAAAATGGTAATTTTTTTCAACGTTTCGATATGATTATTTGAATGAAGAAATATCTTTAGGCAAGCAGGCAAGAGATCCAACTTTGTCTCAAAGCAATATGATCCACAACATTATCCTATCCTACTAATATTAAAAACGCGAAAGTTTGTAAGTATGGATGGATGTTTGCTACTCTTTTACGTAAAAACTATTGAATGGATTTGGATGAAATTTGGCATACAGATAGATTATAAGCTGGATTAACACATAGGATACTTTTTATCCCGATATTCCCACGGGAACGGGAACCACGCGCGTGGAACCGCGAGCGGCCGCTAGTTATGTAATAAAATAATAATAGAGCATTGGACGAATATCTAACCAATAAGTCAATAGGAATAGTTTCTAGGTGACTCTAAGAACGTCTTGTAATAGTAGACACTTACATAATTTGCGAATCACATTTATCTACTTATAAGGAAAAACATAATTAATTATAGGTATTAACTCTACAATACCAGGATAGGATTTTATACACGTAGATATCTCTGTAAGATATTAATTGATTTTAAGTATTGTTCGATGTTACCTAAAATTTTAAAATAAAAAGCGATAAACATGTTTGTACATACTACTTATATCTATAAGTACTTAAATGTAATTATAAATAATTTATCATCAGCCTATTCAATTTGAATGTGAGACTTATTTTACCGCTGCTGTTGTCAAGGTACACACGGCGTCTGATCAACCTACCCTAAACTGTCAAATTTCTCCAATGAATATTGATCCATTGAATGAAACAATAAAGTTCAAAATTTATTGTAGAAATTTGACAGTTTTGGTAGGTTGATCTGACGCCGTGTGTATACTGCACTCTATTCTGTAGTTGTGCCACATAATAGTACATTATGATATTAGTGCGGTAAGTTGAAAATTACAGCAGAGGCGATATTGCTAGCCCGAGCCGTAGGCAAGGGCTACAAGAAAGCAGAGGCTGTAATTATCAAAGCGCACGTATATCATACGACGTTTTATAACATATTTGCGAGGAAAACACATTTTCTAAAAATGACTGCGTGTTTTTGTTGCTTTTCTAGTGTATAATTTTTGGTAAGCCAACATGTATTTTTCTTTGGACTTAGATGGTTATAGGCTGTCAATAACATTTTGTGCTTCACTTATTATTTCCGGTGGTGTAGACGTAAATTTAGTTCTTTATTACTAAAACTAGGCATATTTATTTTTAAACTTTCAAAGTAATTATTGAACAAGAAGCAGCTGTTTGAATCGACAAAATATAAGTATGTGAAAGGTAGGAAGTCTTACCATCCCATCCGTTGGGTGTCGTAAATGGCGACTAACGGACTAAAGACTGCACATACATCCTACAGCATAGAGCTGCGATGGGCTCATCAAAATAATACTACCAACCCCTTTCTTTTCTTGGGTGTCGTAAAAGGCGACTAACGGACTAAAGACTGCATATACATCCAACAGCATAGAGCAGCTATGGGCTCATCAAAATAATACTACCAACCCCTCTATTTCCTTCGGTGTCGTAAAAGGCGACTAACGGACTAAAGACTGCACATTCATTCAACAGCATAGAACGGCGATGGGCTCATCAAAATAATACTACCAACCCCATTCTTTCCTTCGGTGTCGTAAAAGGCGACTAACGGACTAAAGACTGCACATACATTCGACAGCATAAAACAACGATGGGCTCATCAAAATAATACTACCAAACCCCTCTTTTCTCTTCGGTGTCGTAAAAGGCGACTAACGGACTAAAGACTGCATATACATCCAACAGCATAGAGCAGCGATGGGCTCATCAAAATAATACTACCAACCCCTCTATTTCCTTCGGTGTCGTAAAAGGCGACTAACGGACTAAAGACTGCACATACATCTAACAGCATAGAGCGGTGATGGGCTCTTCAAAATAATAATTGGTACCATCCCCTCTCTTCTCTCGGGTGTCGTAAAAGCGACTAACGGGCTAAAGGCTCACCATCTAAGCACTTGTGCAGACTGTGCAGTTGTTTCTTGCTGAAGCGTGGACTGTGTGGGCGTGGTCTGTGTTGTCCATAGATTCAAATTATTACTAATTTTACATTACCGCACTAGTGTGTTATTACTGATTTTACATTACCGCACTAGTGTGTAATAAGCTACATTACGATGCTGAAATCGGTGTAATAAGAGCCACTTTACGAGCAAATGTGTTATAATAGTACATTATGATATTAGTGCGGTAAGATGAAAATTACAGCCGAAGCGATATTGTTAGCCCGAGCCGTAGGCGAGGGCTACGAGAAAGCAGAGGCTGTAATTATCAAAGCGCACGTATGCCATACGACGTTTTATAACATATTTGCGAGAAAACACATTTTCCGAAAATGACTGCGTTTTTTGTTGTTTTACTAGTGCATGAATCTTTGGTAAGCCAACATATATTTTTCTTTGTCCAATAGCATAGAGCGTAGATGGGCTCATCAAAATAATACCACCAACCCCTCTCTTCCCTTGGGTGTCGTAAAAGGCGACTAACGGACTAAAGACTGCACATGCATCCAACAGCATAGAGCGGCAATGAGCTCATCAAAATAATACTACCAACCCCTTTCTTCCCTTGGTTGTCGTAAAAGGCGACTAACGGACTAAAGACTGCATATACATCCAACAGCATAGATCGGCGATAAGCTCATCAAAATAATACTATCAACCCCTCTCTTCCCTACGGTGTCGTAAAAGCTACTAACGTGCTAAAGGCCTATGTTGTCCATAGATTCAAATGATTACTAATTTTTAAATTACATTACCGCACTAGTGCGAAACTTATTACATTACGATACTGAAATCGGTGTAATAATAGCTTCTTTACGAGCAAATGTGTTATAATAGTACATTATGATATTAGTGCGGTAAGATGAAAATTACAGCCGAGGCGATATTGCTGGCCCGAGCCGTAGGCGAGGGCTACAAGAAAGCAGAGGCTGTAATTATCAAAGCGCTCGTATGCCATACGACGTTTTATAACATATTTGTTAGGAAAAAAAATCCGGAAAGGCGACTAACGGACTAAAGATTGTACATACATTCAACAGCATAGAGCGGCGATGGGCTCATCAAAATAATACTACTAACCCCTATCTTCCCTTGGTTGTCGTAAAAGGCGACTAACGGACTAAAGACTGCATATACATCCAACAGCATAGAGCGGCGATGGGCTCATCAAAATAATACTACAAACCCCTCTCTTCCCTTCGGTGTCATAAAAGGCGACTAACGGACTAAAGACTGCACATACATCCAACAGCATAGAGCGGCGATGGGCTCATCAAAATAATACTACCAACCCCTCTCTTCCCTTGGGTGTCGTAAAAGGTACTAACGGGCTAAAGGCCTATGTTGTCCATAGATTCAAATGATAACTAATTTTCTAATTACATTACCGCACTAGTGCGAAACTTATTACATTACGTTACTGAAATCGGTGTAATAAGAGCTTCTTTACGAGCAAATGTTTTATAAATAAATAAACGTTCCACCTGCTGGGCACAGGACTAAGCTCATGGGGAGTTTGGCCATATCGCACCACGCTGGCCCAATGAGGGTTGTTGGGTTATAATTACGTGCAATTACTTATATAATTAACGTAATTTGTTGCGAACAAACTATAGGTAAAAATTTAGAAAAATCCACGAGCAAGGGTCAAACTACACCCTTCAGAGTTTTAGACCATCATTGCTTCAGACATAACGGGTAGGCGCACAATCAATCAACTATCTATGCTATCGTGGCTCTGTCTAGCCCGTGCTAATTTATCAACAATGCAAAGGCGTAATGGCACTACCTACTTATTAGTTATTCTGTTCTGTGGTCTCGCTGCGCATCGAGACCAATCATGCATCTAAGTACCTAGTATATATTATTCTGTGGTACTACCACCCTACCTCCCATAGTTTTTTATTTAGGCCTCCCCCAAATCTTTCCACCACAAAATAATAAATAAACTACTAAACTACTTTAAATAAATAAAGAAAGGAACTTTCCCACACTTTCACCAATTATTTAGCCCAAGTAAATAAATTTAAACTTATTTAATGGTTAATTAGATAACGGATAAATAAACATACTTATATACATACTTAGGTAAGTATGTATACCTACTTACATAGAAAACACCGAGACCCGAGACTAATATGTCTACAATTCTTATTTTAGGAGTAGTCTGGAAGAGATTACTCTTAGCGATCAGACCGCCCTTTGTTTCTAAACGTTCACTTTTATAATTACCTAATTACTTTGTCTAAATGTTTTGTGAGGAGGTACAATAAAATATCTTAATATTCTTGATTGCACTAAAACACATACAGAAAAGTGAGCAAAGAATACCTACTACTTATCTTTAAAAGAGATCTCTTCTAGCCAACCTAGGTGAATGATGTGTGACTTGTGTGATCGTAACAAAGGTGCAAGTGCAAGTATATTTATTAATTAGCTAATTCTGATGAGACTAAGCATGTTAATTCATAATGAATTATCATAGTGATATTGGTTGTTTTTAAGTTAGTGTTTTAGGTTTCCGTGCGTACCTATCTATAATATGAGTGGTTGCAGTAGTATTTAAAAGGATACTCTTCATTTAGGTAGTTTCCGAATGATGATGAATTATCTTTATGTTGTTTATAGAATAAAATCTTCAGTAGATAAACAGCTATTAACCGGTTAATGTTAATAAGCAGCTCACGTACAATACGTAGCGTTATTAAAAATTCAATGTTATTTGGGTCATAAATTATAATGTAAAACAGTTTCTAAATTTGCAAATCATTAAAATTAGCATAATACATATAAGTAGAAATATTTTAATGAATTCCGGTACTTACCTATCCAATTTTCAGACACTTAGCTTAGGTTAAACTCAATAAACTATTTTCTTAAGAGTCTTAGTGTGGTCTACCTACGTCGAAACCTAATAAATCATAATTTATACCTTCACTGTTTATTTTAAATTCATAGTAATCTTTAACAAAAATTTATTTGTTTATTTATATATTTTGGATCACCGACATAAGTAACAGCATTTAAATTCTACATTCTTAAATGTTGTTTGTTTGTTGTTTTTAGCTAACTGTTTGGTAGTTGTTTTTAGTTATCTGTTCTTACAATTAGGGGCAACCACAAATAAAAGGATGTAGTGTATTACATTTTTTTTATTATACAACAGGTAAGTGCGCTTTGCCTTAATCTCTCTTGGTATAAAGTGACGATAAGGCCGAAGGTGGATCGCGCTTCACCGGGAATCCTCAACCAATGCAATGTCGAGTAGCTGGATGGGTGACCAATAAAAACATCTCGAGCTCCTCCGTGCTTCGGAAGGCACGTTAGGCCATTGGTCCCGGTTGTTGTCGTAAGATGGCAGTCGTTAAAATCCACCATCCCGCATTGGGCCAGCGTGGTGGGTTATGGCCCAATATCGTGCTATTGTTAACGTGGGAGGCCTGTTCCCAGCAGTGGGACGTTTATAGGCTGATGGTGATGATGCAATTAATGTAACAAAAAACCTTTTTCAATAGCAAAAAAACAATAATAAAGAAAATGAATAAACGATATTTCAACAAAACAATTGAAACAAATTTATACAAAGTGAACTTTGGTCGGCGCACTCGTTCCCAATACATTTCCACAGCTGACACAGCAATTGCCCGGCCGAGCAACAGCAAGCGCGAACGCTAAGTAGGCACTTCGGACTGTATAAAAACTGTACGCTCGGTGTCCGTTCGTACACTCCACAACTGGCACCATGAAGGCTATCTACCTGCTACTCTGCGTCACGCTGGCCCGGGACATTTCGGGCAGCATCTTCCAACGCCGCCGCCACCCGGAGATGAACCGCTACTACGTCGAACAGAGGGACTATGTTGACCAGTTCCAACCGCAATACTTCCAGAACCAACAGAGAGAAGTCGCACAAGTCGAAGACTACCAGAAACAACCTATGTACCAAAACCGTGAAGTCTACTACAAACAACAGCAGGAGCAGCAACAGCAGCTGCAACAGCAGATACAGCCGCAGCAGTACAAGCAGCTGCCATATTTGAAACGGCAAGCTACCCAGGGGCCAGCAATCAATCGGTTTGCCGACTCTGACAGCCACTCCAAGGAGAGCGCCTCCTTCGAGAACCTTGTCGAGCAATTGGACCTGCCCGGCGGTGAACTCTACGCCCAGCCCATGTACGCGGATATGAACGCCCCCGAAACCCTACTCTTGAAGAGAGCCAGGATCAACGATCAAGCCCGCTTCGGTGACGCTGTAGCTTGGAGGGGAATCCAACTGGCCGTCGATGCCGAGCAAAGCATTTCCGAGAAGGACATAAAGAAAATTTATAATGAAGCCCAGAAGGCCATGCAGCACATCGACCCTGAAACTAAAACCATGTTACACAAGACAATGGAGAACGCCGCCGCCGAATCTAACAGTGAAGACTCTCACCTGAATGCCACCCAGTTGCTGAAGAAATACCAGTACCCTGTGGAGGAGCACACCATCAAGACTGAGGACGGATACATCCTGACTCTTTTCCGCATACCGCCAAGACAACAAGCATATGAAATCAAGGAAAGGCCAGTCGTGTTATTGATGCACGGTTTGCTCGGCAGTGCTGATGATTGGCTACTAATGGGCCCCAAGAAGTCCCTTGCCTACCTTCTTTCAAACGCTGGCTTCGACGTCTGGCTCGGTAACGCCCGTGGCAGCAAATACTCTCACCACGCCAGCAAACACCGCTCGCAAGATGACTTCTGGCAGTACAGCAACGACGAGATCGCCTTGTTCGACTTGCCCAAGATGATCGACTACGCTCTCCAGACGTCCAACCAAGAAAAGATGTACTACGTCGGCCACTCTCTGGGAACCACTGCTTTCTTCGCTCTCGCCGCCGCCCGTCCCGCCTACAACGAGAAGATCGTCATGATGTACGCGCTGTCCCCTATGGCGTACATGAGCAACGCCCGCAGCCCCATGGTGCGCATGATCGCGCCCACCAGCGAGCTGTACGAGCGTCTGCATCAGCAGCTCGGCCACGGCGAGTTCAAGCCCAGCAAGGAGGTAGTGCACACACTCGGCGGTGCCATGTGTGAGAACGAGATTGGCTGCAAGCATCTCTGCTCCAACGCCTACATCGTGATGGCCGGCGTCAACGTCAACAACCTGAACGCTAGCAAGATTCCCACGATCCTGAGCCACTTGCCTGCTGGAGGATCGACCAAGCAGATGAAGCAGTACGGCCAGGCTGTGGCCTCCCGCGACTTCAGGATGTACGACTACGGCGCGCAGGTCAACCAGAAGGTGTACGGTGAAACGGTGCCCCCGAAATACAACATGAAGGCGGTGACTGCTCCAGTGGCGTTGTACTTCAGCAAAGAGGACTGGCTCGCGCACCCCAAGGACGTCAAGAGGCTGCAGCAAGAACTGCCCAATGTGACTGACACCTACATGGTTCCTGAGGAATACTTCTCTCACATGGACTTCCAGTTCTCCAAGCAAGCTCCCGAGGTTGTCTATAAGAGGCTGATCGCATCGATCCAGCAGAAGAACACTTACTAGTATTATTGATTTATAATTATGTAACTAATTTATATTTATGTACAAATAATAAATTATATGTTTATTTAGGTGTATGACTACAATAAGATGTATTATTATTTTTTTATATCGAAGCATAATAAATCCGTCCGTTTAATCATATTTTCTTTGTTTTACTTTGAATTACTTTCTCTATTAAGTCTGGTCATTGAGGTAAAATGGTAATACACGATAGTATATTCAAGTCTTTTTGTAAGTATGTACTCATTCTTGTCTTGACCCTTGCCACCACTTGCTTTAAAGCTTACTTACTAAGTACTATACATACTTTTCACTTCTATCATATAATAGGTAGTAACCCAACTAGCAAAATAAGTACTTAAAACGATCTCAAGACTACTTTTATTGTCACTTATAAGAAACTTGTATCATGCTACAAAGCTGGTTTTGGGCGCAGTTATAGGTGCGTTTATTTCTATAACTATCTTATAATCATCTTTTAAAATGTTACTAAACCCTATAATATACTTGACGAAGCGCAATAGCTTCTATAATGATATGAGACTACACAATTACAAGCACAAACGCTCTTGTTAGTATCTGACATAAGTATCTTACTAAAGCAATCTTGTTTTTAATACACTAGTAATGTACTTAGTTATTAGTAATAAGTATATTTTATGAGAAGTTATCTTTTTTGTTTCTTCGGCTGGTGGTTCCAATTGTTTTGTGGTAAATACTTAATAAGAACGTAAGTTTCTATTACTATTATTTGGTATTATTGTAAAACATTAATTACTAATAATATATTGTCAATATAGTGTATGAACTCGTGGGGAAGTCATTTTTACTGTAAATGTGTACCGCAATTTAGTTATTTTCACAATCCCCTCCGAAAAATAGCACATTAGTATATTGTTGTAAATAAAATATTTCATCAATTCTTAAGAATATTCGCCATGTTTTGAAATTGCTCTCCATTAAGTACTTTATAGTATCATTGTAGGTAAATTAGTACTTATAGCAGTTTTAGTCCAGATAACTCGCCTCCATATAAAAACAAATTAGGGTTCCCTTGAAATATGCCTGCTAATGCTAATTATAATTCTTTATACCTATTTGTCACTTTTCTCCTGTAACCACCACTCCTTTTCAATCGTTTCCAATCGCTTAAATTCATGTTCAACTTATTTTCTCAAGACGAAGGGAAACAACTGAATCTCAACAAAATGGCTGACGTTTACTAATAAAGTTATTGATCTAGTAGCTTATAAGCTTTTTTAATCAATTAGCGCTCTTATTAAGTACTATTAGATTTAAAAGAGTCTCGAGCAAAACTATACCGGCGCAAACTTATAATGATCTCAGCTAACTATATTATTATATCTTATTTTCTCACAAAATGCTACTATAGGATCAAAATGTTATTCTAGATTATTTAGTTTTACAGTAAACAATTATAGGAGACTTATTCCTAAATGTGTCCTAAAAAAAAATTTATAGCTAACTATAAGACTAACTTACAAAGACAAATCCTCTTGAGAATATCTACGTTTCTGAAATGCTGTTACTAGTAAAAGTGTCCTACAGATGTTTTGTAGGTCAGTCTTGTAGCGAACTATAAGACCGAGATATAAAAACGCATGCACTTAAATATGTTAAGGCTTGGCAAATGCTATTATAAGTTAAATAGTCTACCGCAATGTCTTTATAAGAACGTTATTAGTAGTGACAAACTTATAAACTTTCTTTATAGGATTACTTTGCTAGTTGGGAAGTCTTCTACTTAGAAAAGTACATAAATTATATTTATTTAATTATCATAAATTCATGACCGTCGACATGAAAAAATGTTTGTGATCTTATTAGAAAACAACTTTACCTACTAATTTAACAACATATTGGGCAGTAAGTCCGCCTAGCTAGCTACCACCATCTTATCTAATTGTTGCTTTATAGTTAATGTTACTAGCATTGTTGTGTGAAGAGAGTTATATTGACTATTGTATTCTATAAGCCAGTTCCTCAAGTAGTGAAGGAATCCAGGTGCGATCCCACTGCCACACATCGTCTGTCACTGTGTTACATCAGGTAACATAAAAGTCAAGGCTTACCAGTAGTAGAATAATAAAAAAGGTACAATTCATGTAGGTACCTCCCGCTGCGAATCATATCCGGGATATCTCATATTGATCTGAGATACCTACTCGTACATAGGCAACGAAACTATATTCCAAATTTAGCCAATTCTGCCAAATTTAAATTCGATAAAGAACGTTTGCAAACAGATTTTTCATAATTCTTTGTGCAAAAATCTAGTTCCACTCGGATTTATTTTTACATTTTAATCACGACTATTATTACCGAAGGGTTAGTCCTTGGATCGAAGGGTTAGTCAGAGACTAGGCAATGGCAATGAGGACTGCAAAAGCAGTCCTCTACCAAATTAAAATTATTTTATTTGTAATAATTCAAGTACATTACATAGGTGGATCAGATTAGGTTGAGCATCGTACATTTAGCTAAAGTACCTATTAGCAATTAGCATATGTACAAATCAGATATTTAATCATATAAGTAATAATAAGTTAAAAATTTAAAAATAAAATACAACAACGTGGCAACCCTTTGCCAGACACCCTTAATGTTCATGAAATTATAATAATTAAATTAAGTTATAATAATTAAACTATAATCATTCTACTTACGTTATAGTAAGTATAAAAGATAATTTTTATATATAATACTTGGGTAATAATTAGATGATGTTTCCTCACTAGCCAGACATTTTTAACAGTTCCAACCTCTTGCCAGACAAGCCAGTTTATATACATTATAATAATAATCCTAATATAATCTGTCATCAATTTTTTTTAATACTTTATAGTAAATCTGTATCGCGGGTAGCCGCTGGATGCAAGCAGCACAGGACCGGTCGTGGTGGAGATCCTTTGGGGAGGCCTTTGTCCAGCAGTGGACGTCTTCTGGCTGATGATGATGATGTATATCTTTATTATTATAATTTCATGAACATTAAGGGTGTCTGGCACGGGGTTGCCACGATGTTAAGTGTCTGGCAATGATTGACGTGATTTTTAATAATATTCTGAAGGTAATACCAAAAAAATCACACTTTATTATTTGATGAATTTAGATCGGTATTCAACTTTTAACTTCATAATGGTCTGGGGTCTGTGTCTGGGGTTCACGGGCTCTTGCTCTATAAGCCATGCGTCCCGGTTTGACCGGGATTGTCCCGGTTTCAAGCATTAGTCCCGGCGTCCTGGGGCCCAAGTCTGCTAATTTACGAATGGCATAATTGAATCGCAATTGGATCGTATTGTAATTGTTCGACACATTTGGTATTCTCTTACTCATATAAGAATACCAAATGTGTCAAACAATTACAATACTATACAATTGCGATACAATTACGATTCAATTATGCCATTCGTAAATTAGCAGACTTGGGCCCCAGGCCGGTTTGGTATTTTGTCCCGGTCTAACCGTCGGAACTAGGGTTGCCACCTTTTTTTTAGGACGAATAGAGTATTTTTTCATTTTGTTAGAACAAAAATACAGTACATAACATAAAAAAGAGTACCGTAGAACGGGGCTATTTGGTAAAAAAGTAGGGATAAAATTTGAATATTTATTTTTCTTTTAATTTTTAACAGATAAAGAAGTATGTGTTGCTTAATACAGATATAACTCTATAAAAATACAAAAATAAAAACATAGAATGAACAAACAGTAAGGTTTATTTTAAAAAAGAAGGTGCCTTTCCAAATAGCCCCCAGGGTGGGGTTATTTGGTATAAATGACATAGAAAATATATTTATAAACTGTTTTTATTTCAATATAAACACGGACGGCGATATTTGGTAACATACATTTAAAAATTTACAAATAATGCAAAAGTCAACACTAAATAATTTAACATTTTTACTTAAAAACTAATTTGGAACAAAACTGACAGACTCTCGCTAAATGTAGTTCTTAACAAGACACGCGCGGTGTTCTTTTCTCTGATTGGTCGAGATTGACAGATAACGGAGTAACCAAATGCTAGAGAATAAAAAG
This sequence comes from Scoparia ambigualis, assembly GCA_963921215.1. Taxonomy (NCBI): domain Eukaryota; kingdom Metazoa; phylum Arthropoda; class Insecta; order Lepidoptera; family Crambidae; genus Scoparia; species Scoparia ambigualis. The sequence continues at coordinate 4,130,612 of OY992512.1, forward strand.
GTTGCGTTCACGTTAATATGTTTGCGTTCGTTCAAAAATAATATTTTTTTCCAAAAAGCCCCACGGTTACCAAATAGCCCCGTTCTACCGGTATTTATTTTTTTGTCCATAAAAACGTATTTTTTGTTGCTCTTTGCGACATTGAACAAACATTTGTCTTTCTTGAAGATATTTTTACAGCCTCAAATTGCAATCATAATTTAGATTAAAATTATATAATCAACTCGTTTTTTATTAAATATAGGGTAGCTCTATTCCTTTCGACTTTCCACTTTACATTCATAAGAGAGAAGACTCTCTCAGTGAACTCTGAAGTACTCATAACCAGTAACGATCAGTTTTTCGTAAATAGAGTATTTTAGCGTACTCTATTGGTTGCGTAGATTATAGAGTACGCATTCATGAAACAGAGTACAATACTCTATTTTAGAGTATGGGTGGCAACTGGCAACCCTAGTCGGAACGTGTATTAAGAAAAACGAACGTACTAAATGCCATAGAAGTAACTCAAGTAACTCAGTAATTAATAAGTAAAGCAATGTAATTTTCTGCTTCAGCGGCCTTTCGGTACTGTGGGTATCTTTCCTTTACTTTATTTATATATGTATCTGTTTTTTTATAACAAAATAAAACATTGTTTGGTAGTAGCATAATATGTTTTTTTTTGTCTTTAGCTCATTGTCCCGGTTTGGAGTTCCAAAATTAGGTAAGCCTAGTTAGTCGCCTTTTACGACACCTAAGGAAAGAGAGGGGTGGTAGTTAGAGTTGCCATCCGTACTCTAAAATAGAGTATTATATATACAGGATGGCCAAAAAGTTGACGTCCAAAAGAAAAAAATAGGTCCCTCGTGCCTTGGGGTATCCGAATCACCCACATGTATGTTCCGCAATTTTTCATAGTTTTCAAGTTATGACTTTTTTTCTGAATTTTTGAAATATTTCGACACGTCCAACTTTAAAAAAAAATCTTAAAAAAAGTAGTGGACTTTGTAGAGACTTTTTTATTGCAACTACATGTATATCTTCATGAGTGGTACTTTAATGGATAAAATAATCAGTTTCGTAACTGTGATGAAAGTTATTAAAATGTTGGTCTAAAGTGAGAAATTTACGTTTGGCGAATTATAACTTAAATTTTCAACTTTAAATTAAAAATCTGAACAGATGGCTTTATGGTTCCTAAGTAGGCTTCAAAAATGCGCCAGACTCTTGGCTTTAGTACCTACGCTAAAATGCTCTATTTACGTAAAAGACAAATATTTGTTATAAATGAATACTCTTTTTTATGCTATGTAAGTACCTACTTTATTTTTGTTCTAACAAAATGAAAAAATACTTATTAATTAAATACAATTCGTCCTAAAAAAATCCTAGTGGTTCTTTCACAGCTACGCGACCAATAATTGTGCATAAGTAATTAAATTATTCACAATTCTGTGCACATGCACAAAGAAATACATACCTACATAGGTAGGTAGGTATAGGTATACCTACTCTTATAGAATTAAATGAGAATGACTCGCTGCGCTCATTGAATTACGAACAGTGGATTACTTTTATAATAATAAAAAATACTTTTCTCTACAATCTTAAAATAAATACATTTTAGTGAGGTACTACATGAAAAATTAGTCAAAGATTGTAATGCCGCGTCTGCACGCTTACCACTTGCCGCAAACTCCAAACCTCTACAAACGTTTGGATTTATGATTTGTTCGACGGATCGGCTACAAGTACCCTGCTCAAGCGCTTGCAAACCAAGCCAAACCGTCACAAATTCACAAGTGTGGATAAACGTTTGAATTTGTGACGGCTTGTTGCGGGGCTAAGATACTGGTGCCTGACCGGCGCGGGGCCCTGGTACCACTCTGTATTTTGCCTATATTATTAAGTAAGTATAACCAAATCATAAGTACATTATTTTTTTACTTAAGCTATAGTGTCCCACGCCCACTGCTGAACAAAGGTGGAGACCTTTGTTCAGCAGTGGGCGAAGGGGGGAGCCCCTTCCTTGCAAAATTATAAATTAAATGTGATTTAAATCTCAAAGTAAGTACCATCTAAATCGGCGTATCGCGTACCGGTGAAAGAATACTACCACCCCCTCTCTTCCCTTGGGTGTCGTGAAAGGCAACTAACGAACTAAAAACTGCACATACATCCAACTCCAACAGCAGAGCGGCGATGGGCTCACCACACCTGTCACGCTGAGCACTGTGCAGTCGCTATTTGGTGAAAAGTGGACTATGGTGAAAGAAGTCCTCTAACTGCTTTTGCTGTCTTCATTGCCTATTCTCTGACTAACCCTTCGGGGATAATAGTCGTGATTATAGGTAAGTATGTATGTAGTACATACGTATGTACAGTCACGAATACCATTAAGTATACACTTTGACTCTTACTTATTCCATTGTATTAAGAGTTACAATTGTTTACCTATTTTTGCTCGTGACTGTACCTACCATCTAAATCTATTTCGCGGTAAGTAGGTACCATGACCTAATATTGGTAAACAACCACAATAATAATAATAATAAACTTATTGAAAACTAGCGGCCCGCTCGCAACTTCGTCCGCGTAAACCAAAGACATTAAACTATTACAAATCTCTTTGGCGTGAACCAATGATAATATGGCGTGCCGCGTGAAAACGTGACATTTTCCCACAAATTTTCATTCACACAAAGCTTGTCCTAACAAATATGAAGACAACAAAAAAATAATCAGCCAAATCGGCCAAGCCCACAGATATCCTGAATTCCGTGGTGAAGTCGTGCCGAAGTGATGCGCGTATAAACATTTCGGCAATTGATTTTTATTACTAAAGTTAATAATTTTATTATTGTAAGTACTAGAAGTACTTAAGAGGCCTATTACATCTCGACTGTGATTTTTGCGTAAAATGGTCAATTTTGGCGTTATGGATCTCAGAAACAAAAATACATTAACAATTTTGACTTATTGAATAGTGTAGAATAGCTATTGGAATAGTGCGTAGTGGCCTCGCTTTCTGTAAATATTGCTTAACTTTTTAATTACTTAAACCCAAAATTGCAGAGAAAGATTTTCATTAAGTGCGCGAAGGCACTTTTTTGAGCTCATCGATTGAACCTACTATTCTAAACAAGTGAAATTAAAAAAAAATATAATGTTCTCTCTTATATAGTCGAATAGTGCGTAGCGGCCTCGGAATTTTTAGATATCATTGATTTTATATAGGAAAAAAATCTTATTCTAAACCAAAAAACATCGAACTTCGCTGTAACTTAACTGTGAGTATCTCCTATCTACGATAATATTATTATTGAGCAAAATTTATACCAGAGTAATTGTTACTTCATGAGGAATAAAGATTTTAAAATTAATTTATTATCCTATTTCGATAAAAACGATAATAGTACATTATGATATAAGTGCGGTAAGATGAAAATTACAGCCGAGGCGATATTGCTAGCCCGAGCCATAGGCGAGGGCTACAAGAAAGCAGAGGCTGTAATTATCAAAGTGCACGTATGCCATACGATGTTTTATAATATATTTGCGATGACAACACATTTTCCAAAATTGACTGCGTTTTTTGTTGTTTTTCTAGTGCATGAATCTTTGGTAAGCCAACATATATTTTTCTTTGTCCAACAGCGTAGAGCGTAGATAGGCTCATCAAAATAATACCACCAACCCCTCTCTTCGCTTGGGTGTCGTAAAAGGCGACTAACGGACTAAAGACTGCACATACATCCAACAGCATAGAGCGGCGATGGTCTCATCAAAATAATACTACCAACCCCTTTCTTCCCTTGGTTGTCGTAAAAGGCGACTAACGGACTAAAGACTGCATATACATCCAACAGCATAGATCGGCAATAAGCTCATCAAAATAATACTACAAACTTCTCTCTTCCCTTCGGTGTCGTAAAAGGCGACTAACGGACTAAAGGCTGCACATACATCCAACAGCATAGAGCGGCGATGGGCTCATCAAAATAATACTACCAACCCCTCTCTTCCCTTGGGTGTCGTAAAAGCTACTAACGGGCTAAAGGCCTATGTTGTTCATAGGTTCAAATGATTACTAATTTTTAAATTACATTACCGCACTAGTGCGAAACTTATTACATTACGATACTGAAATCGGTGTAATAAGAGCTTCTTTACGAGCAAATGTGTTATAAATACAACTACAAAATTACTTAAGTACTTAGTTACTACAAAATGCGATGCGCCGGCCGTCCGAATTCAACTTATGCTCACAAAATGGAGATTTGTAATATTATGCACAAATTTATTAGGTACCTATCCTATTTCGATAAAAATGATAAATACAACTGCAAAATTACTGCAAAATGCGAAAATGGGCATTTTACGCAAAAATCACATTCGAGATGTAACAGGCCTGTTATAAACATGATTTAATTAATAGATTTTGTGTATTAGTACATTATGATATAAGTGCGGTAAGATGAAAATTACAGCCGAGGCGATATTGCTAGCCCGAGCCGTAGGCGAGGGCTACAAGAAAGCAGAGGCTGTAATTATCAAAGCGCACGTATGCCATACGACGTTTTATAACATATTTGTGGGGAAATAAATCCGAGAAGGCGGCTAACGGACTAAAGATTGCACATACATCCAACAGCATAGAGCGGCGATGGGCTCATCAAAATAATACTACCAGCCCCTTTCTTCCCTTGGTTGTCGTAAAAGTCGACTAACGGACTAAAGACTGCATATACATCCAACAGCATAGAGCGGCGATGGGCTCATCAAAATAATACTACAAACCCCTCTCTTCCCTTCGGTGTCGTAAAAGGCGACTAACGGACTAAAGACTGCACATAAATCCAACAACATAGAGCGGCGATGGGCTCATCAAAATAATACTACCAACCCCTTTCTTTTCTTGGGTGTCGTAAAAGGTACTAACGGGCTAAAGGCCTATGTTGTCCATAGATTCAAATGATAACTAATTTTTAAATTACATTACCGCACTAGTGCGAAACTTATTACATTACGATACTGAAATCGGTGTAATAAGAGCTTCTTTACGAGCAAATGTGTTATAATAGTACATTATGATATGAGGCTGTAATTATCAAAGCGCACGTATGCCATACGACGTTTTATAACATATTTGCGAGGAAAACACATTTTCTGAAAATTACTGCGTTTTTTGTTGTTTTTACTAGTGCATGAATCTTTGGTAAGCCAACATATAATTTTCTTTGTCCAACAGCATAGAGCGTAGATGGGCTCATCAAAATAATACCACCAACCCCTCTCTTCCCTTGGGTGTCGTAAAAGGCGACTAACGGACTAAAGACTGCACATACATCCAACACCATAGAGCGTAGATGGGCTCATCAAAATAATACCACCAACCCCTCTCTTACCTTGGGTGTCGTAAAAGGCGACTAACGGACTAAAGACTGCACATACATCCAACACCATAGAGCGGCGATGGGCTCATCAAAATAATACTACCAACCCCTTTCTTCCCTTGGTGGTCGTAAAAGGCGACTAACGGACTAAAGACTGCATATACATCCAACAGCATAGATCGGCGATAAGCTCATCAAAATAATACTACAAACTTCTCTCTTCCCTTCGGTGTCGTAAAAGACGACTAACGGACTAAAGACTGCACATACATCCAACAGCATAGAGCGGCGATGGGCTCATCAAAATAATACTACCAACCCCCTCTCTTCCCTTGGGTGTCGTAAAAGCTACTAACGGGCTAAAGGCCTATGTTGTCCATAGATTCAAATGATTACTAATTTTTAAATTACATTACCGCACTAGTGCGAAACTTATTACATTACGATACTGAAATCGGTGTAATAAGAGCTTCTTTACGAGCAAATGTGTTATAATAGTACATTATGATATAAGTGCGGTAAGTTGAAAATTACAGCAGAGGCGATATTGCTTGCCCGAGCCATAGGCGAGGGCTACAAGAGCAGAGGCTGTAATTATCAAAGCGCACGTATGTCATACGACGTTTTATAACATATTTGTGAGGAAAACACATTTTATGAAAATGACTGCGTGTTTTTGTTGCTTTTCTAGTGTATAATTTTTGGTAAGCCAACATGTATTTTTCTTAGGACTTAGATGGTAATAGGCTGTCAGTAACATTTTGTGCTTCACTTATTATTTCCGGTTGTGTAGACTGTTAGTTTAGTTCCTCATTACTAAAACTAGACATTTATTTTCAAACTTTCAAAGTAAATAATAAGAATTGAACAAGAAACAGCTGTTTGAATCGACAAAATATAGGTATGTGAAAGGTAGGAAGTCTTTCCATCCAATCCCTTGGGTGTCGTAAATGGCGACTAACGGACTAAAGACTGCACATACATCCTACAGCATACAGCGGCGATGGGCTCATTAAAATAATACTACCAACCCCCTTCTTCCCTTGGGTGTCGTAAAAAGCGACTAACGGACTAAAGACTGCACATACATCCAACAGCATAGAGCGGCGATGGGCACATCAAAATAATACTACCAACCCCTCTCTTCCCTTCGGTGTCGTAAAAGGCGACTAACGGACTAAATACTGCACATTCATTCAACAGCATAGAACGGCGATGGGCTCATCAAAATAATACTACCAACCCCTCTCTTCCCTTCGGTGTCGTAAAAGGCGACTATCGGACTAAAGACTGCACATTCACTCAACAGCATAGAACGGCGACGGGCTCATCAAAATAATACTACCAACTACTTTCTTCCCTTCGGTGTCGTAAGAGGCGACTAACGGACTAAAGACTGCACATACATCTAACAGCATAGAGCGGTGATGGGCTCTTCAAAATAATAATAGGACGAACCCCTCTCTTTTCTTGGGTGTCGTAAAAGCGACTAACGGGATAAAGGCTCACCATCTAAGCACGTGTGCAGACTGTGCAGTTGTTTCTCACTGAAGCGTGAACTGTGTGGGCGTGGTCTGTGTTGTCCATAGATTTAAATTATTACTAATTTAACATTACCGCACTAGTGTGTTATTAATATTTTTACATTACCGCACTAGTGTGTAATAAGCTATATTACGATGCTGAAATCGGTGTAATAAGAGCCAAATATTTTATAACACATTTGCTCGTAAAGAAGCTCTTATTACACCGATTTCAGTATCGTAATGTAATAAGTTTCGCACTAGTGCGGTAATGTAATTTAAAAATTAGTTATCATTTGAATCTATGGACAACATAGGCCTTTAGCCCGTTAGTACCAAGGGAAGAGAGGGGTTGGTAGTATTATTTTGATGAGCCCATCGCCGCTCTATGCTGTTGGATGTATGTGCAGTCTTTAGTCCGTTAGTCTCCTTTTACGACACCCAAGGGAAGAGAGGGGTTGGTAGTATTATTTTGATGAGCCCATCGCCGCTCTATGCTGTTGGATGTATGTGCAGTCTTTAGTCCGTTAGTCGCCTTTTACGACACCGAAGGGAAGAGAGGGGTTTGTGGTATTATTTTGATGAGCCCCTCGCCGCTCTATGCTGTTGGATGTATATGCAGTATTTAGTCCGTTAGTCGCCTTTTACGACAACCAAGGGAAGAAAGAGGTTGGTAGTATTATTTTGATGAGCCCATCGCCGCTCTATGCTGTTGGATGTATGTGCAATCTTTAGTCCGTTAGTCGCCTTTTCGGACTTTTTTTCCTCACAAATATGTTATAAAACGTCGTATGGCATACGTGAGCTTTGATAATTACAGCCTCTGCTTTCTTGTAGCCCTCGCCTACGGCTCGGGCCAGCAATATCGCCTCGGCTGTAATTTTCATCTTACCGCACTAATATCATAATGTACTATTACAGCAGCAACTGTACAAGTGAGCTTTTTATGCTACTTGCTTAAGTACCTTCTTTGCCGATCATAAATAGATGTTCCAATTTCTGGTAAAGTTCTAGCAAACACAAACAGATGGCGCGTTTAATTTGTAAACGATAGGCCCGTTGACATTTTGAATGCACAGCCCACGCTTTGTTTTGACATTTTACATTTCCTTTCTGTCATCAAAGCGTTGTTGTGCAAGCGAGAAAACAATATGAATCTAGCCGGAAAAAAAAGAGACAGCTGCGCGACGGCGCTGTAGGTTCCCGCCGTCCCCCTTACGTCAGTTGCACTCGTTTCGGTTTGCTGTGCGTAGTTCAGTACGATTATTTTTGTTTTTGTCGTTATCACAAAATAATACTACAATTCTTAATATCAGGTGAACTTTAACAGTGTTTTCAAGTGACTCGGTGAAGGATTTGTTGTTCGCATGGATTAAGTGACGATGTTACCTCCTACGGCCGGTATAGCACAGGAACAACGCGACCGGCCCGACATGGCGGCTTTCCAGCAACGTAGAGACGTGCGAGAACTAACAAGAGAAATTATCAGGGATGCTCGAGTAGTCAACAGACAGTCAACATCTCCTGGAGGTAAGCAAGCCGGCCCCAAACGACGCCACGTTTCCGCCATGGCATGTCAATTTGACATGATATGTCAAGGTGACATATATACAAAAACAACGCCTTCCAAGACCTAAAATAACAATAGAAACTGAATAATTTATCGTTACGCCTGTGTGGTAATCATTTCAACGGAGTTTAGGCCTGTTACGTCATCAAGGAACGCGATCTTGCAAAAGTAAAATGGCGCCAACGCGACTATCTATCCGCTAACTTGTTACTTGGCATGATTTCTAGATGATAAAGGGCTGGATAAAACGATATTGATCGTGGATTTTCGTTAATGGTTCTAATAAACACATAATAGTGAGTCATTATGCGTCAATTATATAGAATTTACTTATAAGAACTATTGTTTGGCACGTGTTAGAGTTATTTTTAGACAGCAGCTAGCTCGTGAACGTAGTTCTGGACTGCGTTATGTAACCTAAATAGGTTTCTTTGTTTTCTATCAAAGATGGAAATGCTTCATTCAAGTAATTTTGTTTGTTTGTTGTTGTCATTGATATCCTTTTGACTTTTGTAAAAGTCTCGATGACAGACTAAAATTGACAGAAGTGGTCAAGGAGCTCAAGATGGCCGCTTTATCAGTTAGTTCGGTCACGCGCTTCACTAGGCGGCGCTACTGTCGCTTTGTTGATGTTTGCTTAGTTTGATACCTACTACTATTATACCTACTTGTATTGTGTACAGAACAGGTAGGCTACTCTTGAAACAGAATTGAATTAATCAATTTCCAATCACAAATCTAAAAAATGTCAAATGGCACTTTTGTAAGCGACAATAGCGCCACATTAGAATTAAATTGCGTGGTAATTGATTGAATAAATTACTATCGAGATGGCGTTCCAAAATTGTCTTTACTTATCCCCATATCGATACATATTAATCTCATTGGAATTGATTAAGATTGAGTTAGCGTTCGAGAGTAACCCCCCAGACCAAACAAAACTAAATGTATAGTGGGTGGGTGACCATATAAGTTGAAATTGATGACACAATTTGATTTGAACTTAGTAAGCAAGCACGCAAGAGGTTTTATTTTTTTAAAGTTTCTATAGGTGAACTACATTGACCTAGAAGATAAGTGTAACGTTTAAATCGCTGGTGGACTACTGTTGGTATCCCTTTTCAAAGAAATGAAGACGCAGATTTCACTGTTACTCCCATTTCACTATTTTATATCAAAGTTTAGGATATGTGGCTATAACAAGAAACTAAATAACATCATCATGGCACTATACACAACATTCTCTATTTGTTATTCTACAAAGCAGAAGCACTTGGCTTTTATGTCACCTGATAATAAGTTAAGTTAAGCTAAAGTTGAAAGTGCACTTCAGGCAATATCTTATTTCTTAGTAAAATATAATGATGCTGTTGTTTACTTAACAATAGACTTAGGTGACATGATGGTAGCCAAATAGTTATATCAAGCTCTTCCAGAAGCTGAATTGACCACAATTTATGAAGCGGTGCAGGTTATTGAAACCATAATCGCCGTGTCTGCGAATAGCGGGCTAGTACCAACTAACCATAAAGGCGGTTAAAATCGATATGATAATCTGTTAAAATCTATATGATAATCTTAATATTTTAAATACATCCATTTATCTTAATTAATACTGTCCATCATTATATTGTAAACCAATCTATTATTTTATGACTGACAACTGACAACCAAAACATTTAATTGTTAGAGTCAGTTTGTGGTAGAATTGTAATCATAAATAAAAAATAAACCATAACTAACTTTATGTTTGCTTCAATAAATATATTATATTACAATAAATGTTGTTAAAAGTTAACTGCTTAGTATGATATGATGACTATATACTTAGGATACCTAAGTAAATATTTCGTATTTTGCAAATACACAAGGTGATATGCAAATTAACTAGTAACACAATAAGGTCACACAAGACAGTATTTGTATTCATATGACTATCAATGAGGTGAATTGCCAAACAAACAAACTTTTATTGACAAGGAAACCAACTCAAAATGTATGTTTAATGTTTAAATTGATTTGCTATGGGATGTAAAATATGCCCAATTGAATAATTATGTTAATAAAAAGTAAAGTAAAGTATAAAAACCAACTGTCCTGGTGATGGGCGAAATCCTCCAACATTGCAATAAGTCATCAAAAAACATAATATTACAGATTTATTAGAATTATCGTAGTAGATTGTTTGTTTTGAATAGTTTCTCATATAATATTATGAACTCCGGTAGTTTAGTGCTGAAAGTCGCAAAAGGAACAAGTACGTGAACCTAGGCCGCAACTATATATTTGTTCCGTTTGCGGTGGAGACAATGGGTCCATTAGGGCTAGAGGCCAAGCAGCTTGTTAAAGAGTTAAGTACTTGCTTTGTTGAGGCCTCCGGTGACAAGAAGGCTGGCAGCTACTTCTGCCAGTGTATCAGCCTGGCAATCCAAAGAAGTAACATTGCTAACATTCTTGGTGGCAACCCATGAGCCCACAGTTGGAGGATCTATTATTTATAGGTTTATTTTCTTTAGTTTTAAGTTTAGATACAGCTACCTAGTTTAATTTTATTTAAGTAAGTACTTACCTACTTAATCATGTTTTTTTTAAATTAAGTTATGTTGTTGTTTTTATTGTTACTTACTTCTGTTTTGTTTCAATAAATATCTTTCTTGACATAATATTATGAACTATTGAATGCATTTTCAGTATTGTAAAATCAGTTTTAAAAAGAAAATATATTTCTTCTTACTCAAAGCTTCAAAATCATGAAAATTGACAACAGAATCATATGAAGATAACTTATGTTTAATATTATGTTTTATGTTTTGAATTTGTTTTATATTATGAACTAATAGATCCATGCGACTTGAAGGCCAAATAAAGTAGGTAGGTCCTTAAGTATAACTTATTTTTTTTTATACCACTTATTTGATGTTAATCAAGCCTAAAATGAAAAGCAGTTACCTTATCATAATATGGACATTTGCAAATTTGTATGATAGATAATAGCTTCTTTAATGACAAACATCATTATCTTATGTTAAAGAGCACGCTGGGTTCCAATTTTTGGTTCTTTTTAGTTTTAGTACAATGATTCCCATAACAAAAGCTTAGGATAAGCTTGAGATACGTAAAATGTACAGTGCAGTCCTATATTTATTAATTTTAGGTTTTGTACAGTTGAGTTCAATTTTTAACATCTAAGCACCTAAGTGATTCTATTCATAAGAAACTGTATGGTTAGCTCCAGAAGTAGCTTAACACATTACCATATTGTATCATAGCAACTACTGTGTTCATACATGATGGTTTCATGAGCACGAACTATGGCATGGCATGGTATTAAAGCTACTTCTGAAGCTAACTGTACCTTCCATAAAATAAACAAAATCAATAATTTACAATACAATATATAAACACTTATGAATGTCGCTATGCGCCGCCATCATCGGTTTGTTACTTTATAGAGCGGGAGACCTTATACTGAAGATCCAGGAGAAAAGAGCAAGGGCATTTCTTTTCTCCCTTTCTTAAAATCTCGACAAACAGGAATTGCACTTGCAAGATCACAACCTAAATGTGCAAGCTGCTACAACATCCTGTGCCCCATGAATTCTGATTACCTATTTTTTCATACTAAAACTTTGTTTAATATCAAAACTTAATTTATTATTATTATTATTATTGACTGGGAGACAGTTGAAACAACTGATGACATCCTGTATCCCGTTAGTTCATACTGGTGAATTAACTTTCTTCCAGTTTTAAATATTTGTCTAATCTATTTTTAAATTGATTGGTACTGGCGATGGCGACCAATCTCATGGAAAACAGCGATGCCGTGCATCGTTTAAGGAGAGCACGTCTGGCATCATTATAAATGAAACCATGCGTAGCTGCATCGACGGATGCGACGCAGATTTAAATAATATAATTTAAAAAAATTGATTTGTGTTTTGTATGGAAACCACTTCAGCTGGCAACTTGTTCCAAGCATCGACGACTCTGTCACTAAAGAAGTGTTTGTGCGGATTGTTCAGTGATAGTGACTTTGACGACTTGAGATGATGCCCTCTTAGGTGTGTGTTTTGGGAGAAGTAGAACAATTGTTTATCCAAATGTTGGACATCATAATGGCCGTTTCATATTTTATATGTCGCTATTAGGTCCCCTCGTTTTCTGCGCTCCTTTAAAAGTCGTAAGTTTTAATGCTTTCAGTCTTTCCTCATATGGTTTATTCTTCAAAGCCTTTGGGCGGCCTGACGCCCCCTGCTATAAAGAAAAAGTTAAGTATGCAAAACTATAGTTCCCCCTTTTTTCTTAATCATTAAGTATATAATGTATTAAAAAGAAGCTTTTGCTAAAAATGCTACCTACTCTGAAATTTACTGCAACTAAAAAAGGAGATCGCGAAATTCATCTAATATTTACTTAATAAATTATAGGAACATAAAATAAAGATTTCGCTAAAAAATGCGACTCTAGTGCTGCTACTGAATAATGCTTTCGCAAGACTGATTATGAGGCCTATTAGATCTGAAATGTGATTATTGTGTAAAATGACCATTTTTGCATTTTGTAGTAATTTTGCAGTTGTATTTATCGTTTTATCGAAGCAACGTGAGTTCGGACGGCCGGCGGCGGCGCATCGCATTTTGTAGTAATTTTGCAGTTGTATTTATCGTTTGTATCGAAATAGAATAATAAATTCATTATAAAATCATGTATGGCATGGCATACTAACTGGAGGGATTTCGTTACTCTATAAATTGTTACCTACCTATTTCCTTAGCTGGCTCTTATGTCCGATTTACACGTATTAAGTAGTTTAGTAGTTAACTAAATTTTAACTTAGTTTTAAGTGATTAATTGCATGTAATCACACAATTTAGTAGATAAGTCATTTAAAATGAAGTTAAAATTTAGTTAACTACTAAATTACATAATACGTGTAAATCGGGAATTAGACACAATTAACGAGTGCTGTGCACACATGTAACAACTACGACAAAGTCTTACTTACTTTTGAGAAACATTATTAATTATTATCGTATTTAATGTGGCATCTGGATTTAATATAAAAACACCCGAGTAAGCATTTTTAGGAAATATACCTAGTATTAATTTAAGGGGGTGCCGCCACCGAATAATATTACCTGCCGCGCGATCGCAAAAACTGACTTAAGTATCATAATGAACTTAAACAATCATATTGATATTTATAATTAGAACAATTCTGCTTTGAAGTTTCAGACCTAGTAATTTAATTAGAGCAATGTTTTTATTCTGCGAAATGTACAAAACCATCACGCGCTTGGTTTAAAAATTATAATTTATTTTTTTAAGATGGGTGTGACCTGCGGAATATCAATACAAATATTTTCATGTAAGAATTATTGTTTCATGCGTAAAATTAAGAAAATTGTCGAAAACATGTTTTTAGGAGTCATTAGATTTAGGTATTGTTTGTTATTGTTTAAAGAATTTGTTTCAAATTTCCACAAGGCCACGACCTTGTGCAATGATCAGGCTAACTTACGTAAGTTCTTTTAAAGTATTTAACTAATTCAGCGATTAGTACAAGTAACTTAAAAATACGTAAATCTTCTCAATTTCGTGCAGTACCCCTATAAAGACGCTGCCTCAGGATTTGTACTACTTATTAACCTTGTGCAATGATCAGGCTAACTTACGTAAGTTCTTTTAAAGTATTTAACTAATTCAGCGATTAGTACAAGTAACTTAAAAATACGTAAATCATCTCAAATTCGTGCAGGACCCCTATAAAGACGCTGCCTCAGGATTTGTACTACTTATTAGGTATGTATTCTGTGCCTCCGGTGGCATTTCAACCAATTGACTATTGAAACTTCGCCTCTGTGATCAAGTTGCTACATCACTGACTGGCCTTAAATCCATTATCATCTCAGCCAAAAAATGTGAACAGAAACGCAATGGAGTCATAAGAACTGAGGTCACATGATGAGGCTTCAGGGTCGGCAACGCGCGCGTGATTACGTTCTGTGGGGCTGCAGTGGTCAGATTCCCTCGGGTGGGCCAAATACTCGTTGGTTAAACTTTTGATCGCCTCTGTGGTCTAGTGGCCAAGCCACCGCTTTCAGACCCAGAGGTCCCGAGTTCGATTTCCAGCGGGGGGTACATCTTTGTGTGCTCGGTTTGGTTGGTGGTAGGGCTGTTAAGTCCGCCTAACTAAGCTACCACCATCTTGTCTTAAGTCTGTCGCAATAACAAAACAACGATGTTTATAGCATTGTTGTGTTCCGACAGTTTGAGATAAGATAGCCAGTTCCTCAGTGGTTGAGGATTCCGGGTGAAGTGCGCTTCCACCTTCGGCCTTGTCGTTACTTACCATCAGGGCCCTGATTCTGTATCGCAATCTATAGATTCCACACCTAAACCTTACGGCGCACAAACGTCAAACGCATACGTTTTTGGGAAGATATCGTAACTTTTTAAGGAATTAACGTAGTTTTGAAACAAGGAATCGTTACAGAATAAGGGCCCTGGTGAGATGAAGGCCAGGCGCTTACCCGTTGTAGAATAATTTTAAAAAACAAGAAAAGATTGGGCCCAGTGGCATGCCAAAGGCCTATGCCCAGCTGTGGACTGACGCTGGCTTATTATGAGGATGATGGAATGTAACAACAATTTAGTGAACGTTCACCTCCTATAGTAGCACGGTTTATATATGCGATGTGTGGCGGTAAAGCCTTTTTCGTACTAGGCGAGTAATTTTATGCATAGGAGTACATTGCTTCGCTTGTTTGATAATTTTGAAATTTGTTTTAAATAAGCCAATTAGCTAAGAAGTGTACTCCTACTACGACTGAATTACGCCTAGTGCGAGCCAGCAAGCAGTGCCCTTGGTCGCGTTGTTGCGTCACTGCGGCCGGCGACCCCGATCGATTGCATAGCACCCCTAGTCCCCACGCAACTGATGTTGTGCAGAATGCATCTCGCTTGAATAAAGGTCAAAGGGCGAATGGATCATACTCACGTTTAATTTGTTTGTTTGGACATCTCACGTAAACTCATACTGATTTATTATCAGTCCGTGGTCTCAGGACAAGAATAAGATAAATCTACTTTATTTCAGACAGCAAAATCATTTTTGACAAAAATAGTACACAGCTAGAAAGGGCAATCTTATCTCTAAAAGTGATCTTTTACAGCTAACCTTTGCGAGATGGGTAAAATAATAGATTTAAAAAGAACGCGATAAATACGAATTTAAAATATAATGATGAAAATATTTGTGTTTTTTAAGCACATCGCAAATTAAATTTTATTTGTGTACTTGTAAACGAGCCACTCTGTCGCAATTTTAGGAATTTGTATGCAGAGTTTACCTCCTATCAAGTTTCATAATGGTAACATATACTGCTATGAACCCTTACGATGTTATAATAAAAATACACGTGTTCGCGTTAAAATAACAATCACATGGTTTCTTTGATTTATGAAATAAAGCAATAATTCGAAGTAAACTGGCAATCATTAGAATAAAACGACTTTTTAAGCATACGGTTTCTTTTTCAATTATGGTTATCGAGGAATTTAAAATAACCTAAGTACTTATAAAATTTATCTCGGCGTTAAGTTATGAAGCTCTATGT
Organism: Scoparia ambigualis; assembly: GCA_963921215.1. Classification (NCBI taxonomy): domain Eukaryota; kingdom Metazoa; phylum Arthropoda; class Insecta; order Lepidoptera; family Crambidae; genus Scoparia; species Scoparia ambigualis. Next base: position 4,146,705 of record OY992512.1, read on the forward strand.
CGCAGGAAAACTCGCCAATTAAAAGACCTGATTTTTTGAATGTTATTTTAACTTATGTGTAGTTGATTTATCTAATCAACTCTTAGAATTCTCATTAAGTTTCAATAACAACAATCACAAGTGGACTTTATAGTCAGCTTGTTGTTGTTGTTGTTGTTGTGGTAAAAAATATCATATTTAAAAGTTGCTTGGTTTTGGGTGATAAGGTCTGTTGATCTGTTCTTAGTCCGCTTGGCTAACTACCACCATCTCGTCTGTGTCGCCATAAATACTGTTAGCATTAACAGCATTATTCTGTTCCGAGTGTCCGACAGTAATAAACTAATCTAACATGCTAATAAACTAATCTAACGCAACGGTCCCAGCGAGACTCTCCATCATTGCAATCGAGTAGGTATCGCTTAGTCAGGTATTGGGTAAATCATCACAATAGAAGTAAATAATAATACAAATTATTTATTAGTTAGCGATAAAATGTATAGAATATTCTCTAGGCGATTATAAGAATTTATAATCGAAACTTTTCAGTTTACATTTTGCCTGAACACGCGACCCGATTCTATTGTTGACTCATGAAATGTAAACTAACGGATCATCCGTCAGTCGTGTTTGTTGTGCTGACGTGAAGCGCGCTTGTTAGCGGCCCATTATTATGATATTGTGTTAGGTAGGACACATTTCTTTTTGAATGCTTATGTTTTTATGGTCATGACCATAAGTCAACAATACACATTACATCTCCAGGAATGTAGATAAAAAGGGTTTTTATAAAGGAATCCTCATCTACTGACGAAGTAGTAGGTACTTATCTTCACTCTTATAGCCGGAATACAAAAATACTTTTAACATTTTTGCTATGGCGACAGGTTATATTGAAGTGGATGTAGCTTTAACCGGCACTAAGAGGCTCACTAAAATAATATCTACCAACCCCTCTCTTCCCTTGGGTGTTGTAAAAGGCGACTAACGTACTAAAGACTTCACATATATCCAACAGCGTAGAGCGGCAGTTGTAATTTGATGAAACCTACTATGGCAGAGGACTGATTTTGCAGTCCTCATTGCCTATTCTCTGACTAACCCTTCGGGGATAATAGTCTTGAATCTCTGTACGTATGAAGAAAAAGAGTTCTCCGCATTAACATTAACACTTGTATCACCAGCTCGCGACAGATTCCCATCGACATCATCGACGGACGACAATGAGAGCGGCACCGACGGCGAGGCGGACCGGTCGCGGCGGCTCAGCCACGCCGGCCACTCCATGGCCATTCCGGGGATGGTGGCGGTGCGCAAGCGGCGCGGCAACCTGCCCAAGCACTCCGTCAAGATACTCAAGCGCTGGCTGTACGACCACAGGTGAGGACTTGTAGCAAAAGTAGTTGCTAGGGTATTAGTAAGAGTAGTTCCTAGAACATGCGAACGGCGCCGACGCGACGGTGAAGCGAAGCGTACGGAGCGCTTACTGGTCTGACGGCACTTTGCTGGGGATTTGGCGTCGGAAAGAAGGAGAGATGTACCTGAAGGAAGGAAGGAAGAGTCCTGAATGCTCCTCGCCCTTCTGATAATGATTTCCCTAGTAAGTTAGAAAGAAGTAGTTCATAGAAAAAAAGATTAAATCTGTGAAATCAATAAACCAGGAAAAATGTTAGAAATTGTTTTGAATAAGAATAATTTAATTAAGAATAAATTAAAGAAATATAACGTTTTAATCTTTTATCCAACATTTCACCATCTTCAATGTTTTGGAACTTAAATCTGAATATTTAATGTTAACATTCTATTCTTCATACGACTTTTAATGCTTTTATTATTTATTTAGTAGACAAAACCCTGTCCGGACAACCAGGACGCCCTTCTGGACAGATGGCAGCACTAGCTACTCCATAAACCGGGCGTTACTTAACATTGTTCTCGTTTAAGGTAGCGGGGCGCGCTGTTTATTACATTACGACTGCTGTTATATGCTGGCAAATTCATACGTCCGTCTCAGTCTAATGGTCTGCGGGCGGCAAGGGAGAGATGACATCTGCACATTACTGACGTTCCTAAAACATAGCCCCGCCGCGCCCCCCGCGCTCTTCTTTCCCGCCCCTGCGACCTTTCCCCCCCGTCCCACAGACCAGGGGGTTGTCACGTATGAATTTGCCAGCATATACTGTTGAGAACTGCAGGTATCGATAAGCAATACTTTGATTTACGGAGTACCATTATGATATCAAACAGCCGATACGCGACCGCCTACTACTCGTTACGTCACATATAAAACAGGAACCAATACCTATTGTCTTTATGAATTATGATATCATTGTGCTAGTTTGATTGGGGTAGGGCTTATGCTAAGTCCGCTGTGGCTGTGGTAGGTACCACGATGATGGATTTACGAGTATGCTTCGTTCGTCCCGAAGTTTTGTCCGACATTCCAAAAAATTCTTAGTTTGTCCCATATCCCATATCGCTATTGAAGTTGTGCTTCGTCCCAAATTACAAGTAGATATAGTTATTTCTGCCGCCTGGCTACCTACGATGTTTTTATTTAGGTCTTAACAACAACAATGTTACATTATTTTTGTATAGACCTCTACAATGTCGAGAGTAGATGCTATCTTAGCCAATTCCTTAGTGGTTGAGAATTCCAGAGTACGGCACTTCCATCTTTCTTCTCATCTTTTACCTTATCACTATCAGCTAAGATAGATGCCAAACCCTTCCCCGTCGGGCAACAGCACAAGTCGATGATAGATAACGATAATATCAATTTTATTTACTTAAAGTTTGTTTTTTTTTTTTATATAAAAGAGGGAGGCAAACGAGCAGGCGGGTCACCTGATGGAGAGTAATCACCGCCGCCCATGGACACCCGCAAAACCAGAGGAATCGCAGGCGCGTTGCCGGCCTTTAAAGGAGGAATAGGTTTAAGGAAGGAATAGGAATGGGAGGAGGGGGGGGGGGGGCCTCCGGAACCCTCACTGGTCGGACGAAACACAGCAGCACCAATTGCCATTATTTCACGCCGAATATTCGTGAGAGGGTGGTATTACGCCAGGCGAGCCGGCCCAATGCGTGCTGCAACGCAGCGTGGCTCATGTGGCTCGTGTTTCAGTTGATTTGACAAAATACTGAAAGATCAGCGACTGTTACTGATGTGATGACTGTACAAAATAAATAAAACATACTTACTAGACTATTATTGATGTGACGTAATGAACTATGATTTCAGGTACAACGCGTACCCAAGCGACGCTGAAAAGCTCACACTCAGCCAAGAGGCTAATTTGACGGTCCTACAAGTAAGTCAATCGTACTTATCTATTCCTTTTTTTATACTGGGGAAAACTCATTAGTGGATGATTATGTGGGTCTCCCCTCCCTTTCCGCAGTATTACCCGCTAAAACTCTAGTTTAAACGCCTGCAGACACAGACCACTTGATAAGTGGTATGTGCCTGCAGATCACCCTATATCCAAAACTGTCAAATTTCACCAATCGATATTGAACCTTAAATATTAGATACAAAGTTCAAAATGTGTAGAAGAAATTTGACATGTAGTGGTAGGATTAATTTTTGTAAGTAAGTAGGTTACATATCTACGTACTGCTTGACGTTTTAGAGTTCGCTTGTGACCACGGCCGAAACGTCAAGCAGTAAGTAGATATGTTTTCTTACAAAAAATAATCGTGTTAGGTCCCGTTCGAATAGTTTTAATGCAATGCAACGCGATAGTTTAAAGTGTTATGTAAGTTAAAGTGCTGGCGACTTATGTATAGTGTGTGCATCCCCTCACTGCAGGCGTGGTCTGGGACCGCCTGTTGAGCAATCGCCAGAGTTGTACTTATATAATCCTAGATAGGAGGAGGAGTAGGTCGGAGGAGCTCGATGGCGCAGCGGCTAGCGCGTTCGGATTGCGACCTTGCCCGCTAAGCAACTATCGCAATGTCGGGTCGCTGGATAGGTGACCAAATTAAAAACATCTCGAGCTCCTCCGTGCTTCGGAAGGCACGTTAAGCTGTTGGTCCCGGTTGTTGTCGTAAGATGGCAGTCGTTAAAACCCACCAACCCGCATTGGGCCAGCGTGGTGGGTTATGGCCCAATATCCCCACGTGCTATTGTCCACGTGGAAGGCCTGTGCCCAGCAGTGGGACGTTTGTAGGCTGATGATGGTGATGATGATGAATCCTATATATTATTTGCGTAAGCTTGATTTTGTATACCGCTTCACGCTCTAGAACGGATCGACAGAAAATTATGATTAAAGTATAATTTTGTAGGACAGAGACAGGGGCAGAGCATGTAGCGAAAAATTTGTCTTAACTTGATTATTGTTATTGTCTGTTGTTCTACAGAACTACACCGAAGTACAGTTCTGTTAATATATAGTTTGGAATTATTCGTTGATAGTAACAAAAAAGTAAAGTAACTTTTTCAATCTCTCACCAATTAATTATCTAGTCGAAGTTAAGCTTTGAAACAGCATAATTTGGTATATTCGTAAAAAGTCTATTTCGCAAAATGTCTACCGTTCGCAAAACCTCTCTTTCTCATAATGTCTCTTTCGCAGAATGTCACTTTCGCAAAATGTCGCGATTATACTTAGAATAAAATTCCTATTTTTGAAGGAAAATCATTTATTACAGTTATAATTTAAATAATCATAATTAGTTATTATAAAATAATTTAAAATTTTATGGTTTTTTTTACATTATAACTTCAATACTCATTAACATCAATAACATTCATACTTCAATATGAAATTTTATTCTAAGTATAATCGCGACATTTTGCGAAAGTGACATTCTGCGAAAGAGACATTCTGCGAAAGATAATTTATGAGAAAGAGACGTTTTACGAACGGTAGATATTTAACGAAATAGACATTTTGCGAATATACCGCCTATTAAACGGCATTGACCCTGCGTTGTTTTTATGTTGTATTTATTTATATGTATTCAAGCAACGCATGCTCATAGATTAATTCATTACATACTAACAGAGATACAATAACATAAAAAGTGTCATTAGCTGTCACCTTGGCGTTGCAGGTATGCAACTGGTTCATAAACGCGCGGCGCCGCATCCTGCCCGAGATGATCCGGCGCGAGGGCCACGACCCGCTGCACTACACCATATCGCGGCGCGGCCGCAAGCAGCCGTCGGGCTCCTCGCCGGCCGCCGGCGGCTCCGGGGTGGTGGTGGCGTCGTGGGACGGCGCGGAGGCAGAGGTAAACTACACTTTTCTACACACTAAGTACGAACTACGTCATATTGTTCTCTAAGGTTTACGCGCACACTACACGTTGAAATGAAACACTGTTTACGGATGAAATGCGTTTATATAAACTAACTCAAGTAGCAAAATGTGATCTGTAAGTATCCTAGGACCAGATATTTTTAGTCATATAGAAATCCTATTAATGTTTATAGGACCGCATTCGGGCGCACTATTGCGGACTATTGCGGCATAGTTATTCTGTTGCAGTCCGGTAAAGTGCAAATTGATTTTATTACTATTTTATTGAGTGCTTCTACAAGATCATTATGTCTTATAAAGATCATGTAATCACACGCACTGAATCAACGTGATTAGCCCTGTAACGATCTTAATGGTGGAGTCAAACGTAAATATATATTTTTTAATAAATATAATATTGGAATTGCAAGGGGTAATCTTTATTACTATTCATTATCATATAATAGGTTAATAACATTATGTGTTTTCACTGTTATATAAAGAAATTAACTTGCGAAATAAATTTTATTGATAAAGTATTCGATGATAATAAACATATGTTTATGCGCCTTCAAAAAGAAATATAATAATTAATTGTAAATTCATTAATTATTAGTAAATACAGCTGTGATCAGATCGGATCGCGGTCCAAATTGTAATGCATTTATCAGGAGCTTTACAATGCATTTTAGTCAAAGTTAATGTTATTATAGGATCATAGTCATGGATATCATATTGTTTAATGGTTGTCAACAGCCGATCACTCTAATAATAGCAAATGCAGGTCACATATCAGTAGAATCTTACCTATAATAGTAGCAGGACGTGCAACTTTGGTGCTAGAAATCCATTAGAAGTCACAACAAATTCAAATCAATCTTATAATATCTTCGACCTATAGTAGCTATACCCAAAACGTTTACAGAAGAACTTTTCTTATAGAAGAATAAAACAAAACGTTAACAAGAAAAAATAGTCTTATTAATTGCATTTATAGGACCTTTGATATTTAATTTTATAACATGCACTTATAAGACTTAAGTTCTTAGAAAATAAATAAATAATAATGTAATCCTGTAAACGTTTATAAGACTACGTAGTAGGATCGGAAGTGTTTGTAGCGTAAATAGTCTTACAAGATGTTCTCGTAAACGTCTATAAGATTGCGAAATAGGATCGAAAGTGCTTGTAGCGCAAATAGTCCCTGTAGTAGCTGCTTTTACAAGATCAGTGATTTTAATCAAAGCGTCTATAAGATGTTTAGTCTTATAGGTAACCAACTAAAGGAGAATTTCGTAAATAAACGCGAGTTTCGTCCGTAATAAGTGTTTTATTGAAATATACACACACACATCATTATCGTCACTTATCGTCACTCACCATCAGGTGAGAGTTCCAACAAAAATATCGACGTTGCAGGTTTCTATCCAAGACTTCGCCCGTCTAACCAGTCGCGTCGGACCTCTTGTCTCACGCAGGGCGAGGGCTAACCCGTCGCGTCTAACCTCTCGTGCTTGGGTCGCAGGGCTCGGGCTCCGGCGCCGGCGGCGAGTACAGCTCCGGGCTGCTGGTGTACCGCAGCGACGGCGACGACGCGCCCGACGGCGAGGAGGGCTACTCGTCCAGCGCCGTCAGCGAGGAGGAAGTCAAGTACGACCCCACCGTGTGGCAGTCCGTCATCCGCTACGGGCCCCAAGACAAAGAGCTGCACCCCGCCGCCAGAGGGTAAGGCCACTGCCTGACGGGAGCGTGCGATCGACCTGTCCGAACCTGTTCCACTGCTCACTTTAATGAGGAGTGAATAAAAAAAAAAACAGTTTAGTCAATTTAAAGTTCGTTAAATGGCTATTAAAACGTTAGGAACAAAGGCCTAAACTCCTCACTTTAATTCGGAGGAAAATAAATTTTTAAAAAATATTCTCGGACGACTTAAGAGGGTTAACTTTCTTTTCGAGGGTTAATTTTCCAAGTCGAAATTTTCAAAGACCAATAAGCCAATTTTACTGAAACTTGGCGTGCTAAAGTAAAATATAGGGATCTAAATAGTTTGTTGAAAACATTTTTAAAAAAGGTTTATTTGGCTGAATTATTGCGATTTAAAGTCCACTATAGAAAGTTTAAAATCGCAATAACTCAGTTAAAAAAAGTTTTTTAGAAATGTTTTCAACAAACTATTTAGTTCTCTATATTTTACTTCAGCATGCCGAGTTTCATCAAAATTGGCTAACAGGTTTTTAAAAATTTCAACTTAGAAATATGTATGGGAAACCGAAATACGTAGACCCTCTTAGAAGTCCATTGAATGTAACAAAGAAGACTTATCTTAATCCTGGGGCCTGACCATTGAGGTTATTATAACTAAATACGACACCGCGAAACAAGTTCTTGGGCTCGTAACAATTTTGATTATTTGCGTTAATAACGTTCAAATAAACTCAAAGATAACGAAAAGTTTAAAAAAATGTCTACCCTTCTGCCTGGCTTCCTACCTAAAGGTAGATTGTTTTTTGACATTTCGTTATTTTGAAGTTAATAAACTACCGACGACTGACAACAAAACCCTACGAACCACGCGTTGCCGGTTGTCATCTAGCGGAGCACGTTTTTTGTATTAAATGTTTGCTCTAGTTATAGTACCTCAATGGGCCTCGCTCTCTAAGCGCATCCAAAACCTCGTTGCCCTGTAATTCATCGTACACTGCTGTGTTGTATGTGCTGTGTCAATCGCTTGTGAAGAACACAGCACCGCGCGCGCATTGTACGAAGTATTATGGGCCAAAGAAGTCACAGGTGCGCTTAAAATGTGAGGTTCCCGGTTCGCACTATAATAGAAATTTTTGGGATCGTTCTAATCTGGGGCTTATTGTATAACTTCATAATCTATCGTAATACCGTTCAAGTAGAAGTACATTGCTTCGCTAGTTTGATTTTAAAAGTAGTTTTAAATAAGCAAACTAGCGTAGCAATGTACAATCGAAGAGTTTCCCGGTCAACCAGAGGCCCTACTTACTCTCTAAGCGCATCTAAAACTTCGTCTGTAGGGTTGCCACCTTTTTTTAGGACGAATATAAAGTATTTTTTCATTTTGTTAAAACAAAAATAAAGTACATAGGTAGCATTAGAAAGAGTATTTATTTATTTGTCCTTAAAAACGTGTTTTTTGTTACTCTTTGCGACATTAAACAAATATTTGTCTATTTCGTAAATAACGTATATAGAGTATTTTAGCTTACTTTATTGGTGTCGTAGACTATAAAGTACGCCTACATGAAAAAGAGGACAATACCTACTCTATTTTAGAGTACGGGTGGCAACCCTAATCGTGTGCTAGCGAATGTCGTCGAAAAGTGGTAGACCGGGGAGGCCTCGATCGTACTTATACTTGAAAGGTATTACGATAGGTGTTGAAGTTATGCAATAACCCCCATTTTCCTCTCTAAGAGTCATCGCAGACTGCAAACTTTATATCGGCCGATAGTTTGGTTGGCTTTATAATCAGTATGAGGAGGTATGTATTGCGCACATCTTCGCATACTGATAAAAAAGCCAACCAAACTATGGGCCGATATAAAGTTTGCAGTCTGCGGGGACTTTAAGTGGATAGTTTAGCTTTTCCATTGCACTGTACCACGCTAGAAAATCTGATGGCCTAGTGCGAGTTTTACTCACTGTTTGGTCTCGTTAACGAAACCGAGCTTTTGTATACAATAAAAACGTTTTTATATGTCGATCGTACTGCTCACGCCACCCTCGGGGCGGCTGAGACGATGGATGGCCGCCCTTCGGAATCCTGAGTGCTTAGTCTCGTTCGCACTACGCGAGTAATTTAGTCGAGTAGCAAGAATATACGCCAGTAGGTCAACCTACCACAAAATGTCAAATTTAATTAATAAATTTTGGTTTTAATTAAGCTTTGCAATGAAGTCATGTACTCGTTATTTGACAAAATTACTCGCCTAGTGCAAACAAGGCTTTAGTGCGAATTTATTCACAGTTCTACCAAGTTAAACTAAAATTTGTACGGCATTAACCAACTGCATCAAGTTGGTTACACCAATTCGTCACTAAAGGGCGCTGCTTGAATCTCATACAAATTGTAGTTAACAGTACTCGTACGAATTGTGAAAAACTCGCAACAAACGCACTGTCCCTCCCTCGCTTCACTCCGATACCTCACATCCTTCACAGTTCTTGCCAAAAGGAGCTCGCCAAAATCAAAATGTTCAAATTATTAAAACTAAATAGTAGTTAAGAATCGTCAAAAAAAATGGTAAACAAGAATCAAACACAGTTTAGATCTGTTGTTGGCTTAATTTTTAGTAGTATTTATGATACGGAGATGCCATCCCCCACCAGAATCCCTCTGGGGAATTTCGACCAATCACGGCTTGAGGAACGTTTTAAGTTTCCCCAAACAAGCCCGGTAACGCTGTAAAGGTCATCTGCGACCGACAGCACTCACACTCAAAAAAAAACTCCTCCCTCATAATTATGTACACCTTTTCGGTGATAATTGCTTGTGCTCTATTACGAGCCCATAGATTACACGCGTAAGCGAAAATCGCCGATAACTGGCCGACCGGAAAGTTCCTCGATCGTATCTTCTACGATTTTTAATAGGATTGTTAGACATTTTTTAGCTAACATCGGTTGTTATGCCGACAACATGTTTAAGGTGATCATTAAAGAACATAATGTCAACTACCACCAAGCAATATTGCAGCTCGCCTATGTATTATGGAGCATTTCTACTTATAAACACAATATCAGATAATCAAAATACATTTCCAATTAAAAAATCAAACATCTTAAAGCGTGTAACTATGTATAATGAGCAGTGGTCGGAGTAGGTATATTGATTTTAGATACTTGCGTCATGATATCATAACATGGACATGCATTTCTTCCGGAATGTACCGGAGTTTCCAAAAATTTGGTAAATAGAGTAATAAAATAAAAAACCATATGTAAGCAAACAAAATTGTTTATTGTTAATACAAATAATCATTATTACAGTTTTATTAAAAATAATTATTTTTAATCCTCATCGGTTACAAGTTCTACATTTTGATTTTCTGTCTCTATACAATTAAAATAAATAACTATAATTTTTTCAATATTTTCTAATTTTAAGCTATTTCTTTTAACATCTAAGATCCATTTGTAAGTGGAAAATGATCGTTCAACATCTGTAGATGTCAATGGAGCGAATTTGTAATAAAGTTTCTGATTATTTGCTACGCTTTTTTCAATACTCTCGCTGTATTCTCTAATTGTATCTAAATCTGGATTTCGTTCCATAACTGATTCTATTTTATTTTTTATATTCTCATTATTGCACTCGTTAAGCGTAGCCCTTACTTGATCAAATACTAAAAGTGAATCAGCTAGAGATAAATTTTGTTTTTGTAACTCTTTTAGGGCTAGTAGTATAATAGAGTAATTTTCTTCAATATATTTTAAATCATTTTCTAAATTTTGTTTTTCCAAAATGTTTTTTGCGTTTCGTATGGCTATAGCATCAGAACTGCTCAAGCAGGATAAAACTTCTTTTATTTTATCTAAATGTTGAGCGTAGTAAGATGCTGCCTGTAACCAAGTACCCCATCTGGTAATGACTGGTTGCGGAGGCAACGGTAAGTCAGGATATTTTTCTTTTAAAATGTTTACCCTACTAGGAGCCTTTAAAAATACTTTTTTAACATTTGATATAAGAATATCAACATCGTTGTATTCTGACCTTATCTGCTCACTTACACGATGAAGAGCGTGCGCCAAACATGTCACATGCTTCATTTCAGGTAAGTAATGTTTTAAATTTCGCCCTGCAGATAGCATGTACGCTACACTGTCAGTGCAAAGCATTAAAATATTGTCAACTTTCGCTTCAAAAGTGTTTTGCCATAAATTTTCTAGACATTGCAGTACAAATTGTGTTATTGTTTGTCCATTTACTGCTGTTAGCATTTTACAAGCAATCAAATAAGGCCGGCCTGCACTATTACTAGGATGCAATGGTTTTATTAGGAAATTGACTATGTATCGACCAAAAATGTCTGTTGTCTCATCCAGCGATATCCATAGTTTCTCATTTTTATTAGTTTCATAAATCGAATTGATTTTATAAAACTTCCTATAAAACTTCTCCAAATAAACTTTTCGTAACTGTGATTCGTCAACCACTTTACGATTGGTACAAACGCAACAACAAGTACTGCACATATATTTCTGAAAAAACTCTTTGAACGCTGGATTTTTCATTTGCGACCAAGGAATATTGCATAGAATCAGGAACTTAATGAGGTCGAAGTAAAATTCCTCTTGCGGTCTCTTAAATTTTCCTTGATGTACAGCGCCTTCAATGTGTTTGGTAATGTTGCCTCTATTCACAGCTTTCAAATGACTTTCACACTTTGTACAGTATATAGTGCCACTAGCGTTATCGTAAAGTAGCTCAGGATAGTGCAATAACCACTTTTGCACTGTTTCAGCCTTGACCTTTGCCATATTTATTTATATCTCACCTAAAACAATGATTTAAATTTACAATATATACATACACAACTGTAAAGTCGATAATGAAATTCTGTTTCATATAAAGTGTTTTTTTTAACTGAAGCGGTGATAGCCCTGCGGTGTGCGTACCGGACTCTCATGCGCTGTGATGATTGCTATAAAGTGATTTTTTTAACTGTTTCCAAGTTCTAAAACCTTCTTAAATAGTGAAAATAATTAAAACTTACCCGTACAAAAACAACTTCAAATGGGCCCAATCCAAGAGTAATAAATCGATGTCCGTAGTTATAAGCCAAATTCGTCGTTTTAAGTAGATTTCAGAAGACAGTAAACAAGCCAGGGTCAAGTCAAGATATTCACAACACATAAAATAAGCGCACTCCACGAACCGAAATAAGTGAGTGAGCCACTTGGTCTGGATGTCGGTGCGAGCGCATTGTTTTCGAACAAACAGTCAATGAGTCATCCTGGATACTTGATTCTAATTGGTCAGATGCGTTGAGCATAGAGATAAGAGGACAAAAGACCCTGTTTGCCGGATGTCGTGTGTTGAAATGAATATTATTATTATATCATTTTATACATGCTTAGGCTTTTACTCCAACACTTTTACTACAACAAGGTTTTTACACACCAGTCATTTTTTACTATTAAATTCTGGTCATCTACGCCACTAGCAGCATAGCGTTGAGAGTATTGATACATTTTTAACTAGTTTCATGTAATAATTTCGATGTTTCGGTATTTTTATCATAATAATCCGGAAACTCGGAGGAGTATCCATATTAACATATACGTTTGATGTCAGTGACCTTAATTCAATATACCTACTCCGACCACTGATAATGAGGTATCAATGTTTAGACTAGGAATTGAGACTAGTTTTCAGCTTTTGTGGCGCAATTTCCTTGTATTCCTACCATTGCCAATTCCACATGCATCCTAATCCTATGGCCGTAAAAGGTTTTCGGGCTCGTAGGTATACACGTACTGAAATATAATTTATTTAGTTTTGGCTTATATTAAGATTTTTAAATTGGCTGTGTTATTGATTTTTTGTCTTTGAACGCTTGGTTTTCTGAGATTTGTGCTAAGAAAATAACTCGAAGAAAAAGTAGGTAAATTTTATGATTATTAATTTTTAATTATTAATTATTAAATAAGCATAAAGTTTACCTCTTTTTTTTAATGGCGTAACTTTTGAAGTGTGACTGCATTTATCATAATGAGCAACTATTCTTTGTTTTATACAATGTGCTTAATGTATACTTTGTTAATAATTTGGCATAAAGCACAATATACGCAATGGAACAGCTGATTTTTTCCTCGCGGTATGTTGTTTTGCGCCTTAAATTAATCCTAGGCGAACAAAATCTAAAACCATGAATTAATTGGCATGGCGTACGTAGGTGGCTAAATCAGATGCTTATAATCAAATTCTAAAAAGTAAAGAATCTAAGTTAACTTAAAAGGACACTTCTTTCAAAAATGTTCCTTGCACTTTTTTATAATAATACTAGCGGCCGCTCGCGACTTCGAATTTCCAAAAAGTTTCTTTCATTCAAACCGTTTCCTGAAGCAACAAACAAAAATAAATTGCCTAAAGCCGGGTCTCCTGCGACACTGTTTTGTCTCCCTATATCTCCAACAACAAAATATACTCCCATATTTTGTTAGATGTTAGAAAAAACACAAAACAGTGTTGCAGGACAGTCGGCTTAGTAGGTGCAGTCGTTCTGAAGTGATGCGAAAACAAACATTTGTGGCATTTGATTTTTTAATTTATAGTATAGATTGACCCCGGATCCTCCTTTAAGCCTTTTTGATTATGATTTAGCTATCCACGCCCGTTTTAACGTTCACCCTATTCTTTATGCATTATTTTTGAAATATTTATATTTTACGAATGTATTCGCGTTTATATATAAGGCGACTGCTAGAAACCGCAAGAAACTTCAAGGGCTGGGCAGGTCAAGTCTTTTAAACATGACAAAAATGATAAAAAAGAAATTCGTGCTTTAAATTTTTAATTAAATAATTAATTTTGTGAATTTTAAATAGATAGCATTTGAGTACCTAATTTGTTTTAAAGCAATAAATACGCACATAATAATAATAGGAAAATAAATGGGGTCGCATTGCAGACTAACGTAGGTACTTATCGCCCGGCTGACGTGGACGGGTCAACAGACGGTTGGGTCAACGACCGGCCGCTGCCCGCGCGTTGTAAATAATCGTTATTTTTAAATTGTTTTTCATTTTATCTTTCTTAGGTTATTGCTTTAAAATAAATTAGATACTCAAAGACTATCTAAGTAATTAAAATGAATTATTTAATTAAAAATGAACAAAGCACGAATTTCTTTTTTGTCATGTTTAAAACACTAGACCTGACTAGCCCTTGAAGTTTCTTGCGGTTTCTAGCAGTCGTCTTATATTTTTTCATCTTTATCCCAGTCCGTGATCACACACTTATACCGATGTCCGACACACTTATACCAATCTATATACATAAAAATTTAATTTCAATTAATGTATGTTCGCGTATCACTTCTGTACGGCTGTACCTATTTCGCTAATTCTTTTTTTGACATAATTTTACATCATAAAAAATTTTTGGATATTCAGGCAGTCAATGTGTTAAAAAAACAACAAAAAGTTAAATGTCACAAATGACATTCCGTCTAACGGCATTCGTCTCTTTGTCCGTACAGAACAGCAGCAGTAGTAACGGTGCGTACATCAGAGTCTGAGGAGGGGGAGGAGGCCGCCGACGGCACGCCCGGCGGCTGGCATCCGCAGCTAGCGCATCTGCCGCAACTGCCGCACCCCCTGCGGCAGCGGCTGCAGGTAACACGCACTTGCTCATGGGGCTGATCCGCAGTTGGCGCACCTGCCGCACCCCCTGCGGCAGCGGCTGCAGGTAACACGCACCTGCTCATGAGGCTGATCCGCAGCTGGCGCACCTGCCGCAACTGCCGCACCCCCTGCGGCAGCGGCTGCAGGTAACACGCACTTGCTCATGGGGCTGATCCGCAGCTGGCGCACCTGCCGCACCCCCTGCGGCAGCGGCTGCAGGTAACACGCACCTGCTCATGAGGCTGATCCGCAACTGGCGCACCTGCCGCAACTGCCGCACCCCCTGCGGCAGCGGCTGCAGGTAACACGCACTTGCTCATGGGGCTGATCCGCAGTTGGCGCACCTGCCGCACCCCCTGCGGCAGCGGCTGCAGGTAACACGCACCTGCTCATGAGGCTGATCCGCAGCTGGCGCACCTGCCGCAACTGCCGCACCCCCTGCGGCAGCGGCTGCAGGTAACACGCACTTGCTCATGGGGCTGATCCGCAGCTGGCGCACCTGCCGCACCCCCTGCGGCAGCGGCTGCAGGTAACACGCACCTGCTCATGAGGCTGATCCGCAGCTGGCGCACCTGCCGCAACTGCCGCACCCCCTGCGGCAGCGGCTGCAGGTAACACGCACTTGCTCATGGGGCTGATCCGCAGCTGGCGCACCTGCCGCACCCCCTGCGGCAGCGGCTGCAGGTAACACGCACCTGCTCATGAGGCTGATCCGCAGCTGGCGCACCTGCCGCAACTGCCGCACCCCCTGCGGCAGCGGCTGCAGGTAACACGCACTTGCTCATGGGGCTGATCCGCAGCTGGCGCACCTGCCGCACCCCCTGCGGCAGCGGCTGCAGGTAACACGCACCTGCTCATGAGGCTGATCCGCAACTGGCGCACCTGCCGCAACTGCCGCACCCCCTGCGGCAGCGGCTGCAGGTAACACGCACTTGCTCATGGGGCTGATCCGCAGCTGGCGCACCTGCCGCAACTGCCGCACCCCCTGCGGCAGCGGCTGCAGGTAACACGCACCTGCTCATGAGGCTGATCCGCAGCTGGCGCACCTGCCGCAACTGCTGCACCCCCTGCGGCAGCGGCTGCAGGTAACACGCACCTGCTCATGGGGCTGATCCGCAGCTGGCGCACCCCCTGCGGCAGCGGCTGCAGGTAACACGCACTTGCTCATGGGGCTGATCCGCAGCTGGCGCACCTGCCGCACCTAACGGCTGCAGGTAACATGCACCCGCCTCAGCTGCCGCAACTGCCCGCTACAGTACGTCTACTCTCTTAAGCGCATCAGAGAACTTACGATGAAATAGCGCCTTATGTAACCTAACGTCTATCCAGGCTGTCATGTCACCCTAGGCTGGAGCTTGCTGCAGGTAACAATGCATCAGGCGCCCCCAGGTCAGCTGTCATCCGAATCCTGCTTATCAAATTCTTGAGAATCTGTCGTTCTACAGGCATGGCAGACAAACATGTCGTTTTAGTCGTTTGTGAAAGGTAAGTCGGGCTGTTCCTGATATAATTAATTCCAGTCGAAATTCAATACCGTATAACTACCGACAGACGAGATCAGTTTTAACAGAGCGGGTCGATGAGGCTTCTTCGTTCATACCATTGTTACATTACATTGTTAACGGCATGACGTGGCAACTTATTATCACCCCGAAATATTGAAAAAGCCAAAGCCGGGTACGGATTATAAGCAACATGACGTGTGCGAACTTTCGCAAATGGCCGTCTATTCACATTGCGCACACTCTCAAAGAGGTTCGATGGAAAACCGACAGTCGGCATAAACCAAAAAGCGTGTTACGTACGAGTGCACGCAGCGTGCGCGTAAACATATTGCCTAGTCTTGCCATAAGTTCTGTCCCAATTTAAATGACGGTATTTTAAAATAAATTAAATCTTAGTAACTAATTAATTTTAATTAGTTAAAATTAATTTCCTCAGTAGCTTCTTGGGAGCTGTGTGCATACACCCTATCGTTATGATGGTTAAACTTCTCTTCAACAAAATTTTTTTTCATCCATATAGAGAATATTCCGGTGGCCACCGTCTGCGTGTCTCTGCAACAACTTCTTGGCTCTCACGATTCTCTGTGGTACCCCACTCCATGTTTACACAACTATGTGTTAGCTCGAATTGAATAGTATAAAACCTTCTTAATACAGTGATATTTAATAATAGTACTACCGGGACAGAACTTATGGCAAGACTAGGTAAAATGTATGGGAAATGGACTTCTTGGTGGGAAAGTGAAGCGTCATGTCTGCAGTTTTGTTTTATTTTCTATAATTTGTGTTTTAATTAATGTGAAATAATGGTGGATTATTTGCTGTTAAGCGTTCGTGAACGTATATGAGTGTTGGCAAATAAAACAAAACAGTGCAACATCACTTTTCAAATTCTCTCAAGAAGTCCATGCAAGATCTCAGTAAAGTTCCACATCTTTACTGGAAACTCAAGGGGTTTGGCGGAATATAATTTAGCATTAAACGTTCATATTATCATCAGTTTATGCATAATCAATTACTTTATTAATTAATTATTACGACTGAAGGACTAGTTTCCATGGTCACGAAAAAAATAAAAATAAAAAATGTATGGAAAATGAAGCATTCCATGTTACCTCTCGTGTGGCGCGGCACGTAATCCGCGCGCGACTAATGCCCATTCTTCACGTCGGCAGACGCATCCGCAGACGTCATCTAATTTTGTGTAAATCGCGTGACAATACAATCTTATGATGACATGGTGCTGATCTGATGATGGAACTGGAAGGTGGCCATAGGAACTAGAATGTGCGAGTGCGAGTTGCGTCTGCTCAGAATGAACATAGACTGATCGACCTACAGCCGTGTGGACAGCTCGTGGAAATTCATCTGCGGATGCATCTGCCAATGTCTGCGGACGCATCTGTAGCCGTGTAGAGGAGACATGACGCGTGTCTGTGTGTGCGCAGGTGGTGCCGGCGGGCGCGGCGGCGGAGGGCGAGCGCGACAAGTTCAAGTGCCTGTACCTGCTCGTGGAGACCGCCGTCGCCGTGCGCCAGCGCGAGCAGGAGGCGGACGAGCTGCCCGTGTAGGCGATAGGCGAGTGCCCACACACACACACACACACATACATAGCCGTCGCTATGCGCCAGCACGAGCCCTCAGGCTGAAAACGTCAACTACCTAAAATTTTAATGACAAGTACGGAAACGACAACTTTCTAAAACGTGTATTCCAAAATAGACAATATCCGAAAATAACAAATTCCAAAAATGTCAAATTCCGAAAATGACATATGAGTCGTATAAAATCAAAATCGGCAAAATAGGGTTGACCTAAAGGAGAATGCCTAATCCCGTACCATGTAGTGTCACCAGTAAATTATTACTGAAAATCATATTTTTATTTTATGTGATGAATACTCATTAATAAATTATCTACTCATACTATTTTGGTGTAGAATACGATGTGGATATATTTTTATAAGCCAATAAAATTTTAAAACGTTGTACTAATAGTCTTTTTCGGAACGCTAATTAGTGAAAATGTGGCTGTTGCCAACACGCTCGATGC
Source organism: Scoparia ambigualis (assembly GCA_963921215.1). NCBI lineage: Eukaryota > Metazoa > Arthropoda > Insecta > Lepidoptera > Crambidae > Scoparia > Scoparia ambigualis. The sequence continues at coordinate 4,164,865 of OY992512.1, forward strand.
GATAGTCTGATACTGTTGCAACTGCCGTGTCGGTAGACACACATTAGGGTGCTGCCCACATGTTATGCCGCTTGTGTGGTATCTTAGTTACTGTTGGGCACGATACAATGACGTAAATGCTCCAGCTTCACATCTAGATGTTTTTTTTTATGAAAATGAGGAATAAGATCTCATCAAGAGTTAGTGAGAAAATAAGTACTGATTTTATCTAATGATATAAATAAAAAAAACATCATAAGTATTGTTTAGTTGTAATATTATAGTGATAACTGAGATTTTTAAAAGCATTACAAGCGAATCTATTCAAAAAACAGACAATAGAAGATTTTTTTTTATAACGCTGAAATGCCGTTAATAACTGAAAAAAGCTAATGGTACTGAAAAAAGAATAAGATTTACTAGCTCTGAAGAGTGAAATTGGATTGAGGCAAGGTGGTACTGATTTTCATACTAAAATGGGCATTCTCCTTTGGCAATTGAACAAAAACCGTTAATTTGCGATTGGATCCATATATATACAATAATGACAAACATTTTGTCATAATACTGTAAAGTGTACTGAGCTATAAACAGTCAAAAATATGTGTAGAAGTTAAGCATAAAGGTGCCTGTCTCAGCAAGGAAACAAATAAGTAAATACTTTAAGTTGCAACATGATTGTATTAGGTAAACTTGTACTTTAAAAAATATAAAATTGTAGGTTCGATTAATGTATCAACTGCGGGCCGCCACCGCAGAGCGGGTGGCGGCGAGCGGACACGGAATGGCGCTCGCGTCGCGTGGCCAGTCTTGCCAACTCTCCTTCGTCGTAGTGCTGGCGCTAGTCGATAGCCATAGAGGGGCATAGACAGTGCCAAATACACCGAATTTGCTAAATTTCCGACTTCGGTTTTGAATTTATAAAGTTGAACCCAAACCAAGGCAAGATGGCGATATTTGGTACCAAACGTTGGTCATAATGCAATCCGCCATTTTGAAACAGCGATTTTACAACACTTCTGATTGGTTGACAGCGAAAGATTGCCAACTATGGCTGATAGGTCCCGTCGATTGCTGTCTTTGATCCCAAAGCCAGTTTTATTTCGTGTTTTTGTAGGGTTTAGGGCCGTATTTGATTTGAAAGTAACCACGTTATCGGTAAACGTATAAAGTTTCAGTGTTGCCCTATACAGGGGAGTTACTCTCGAACGCAAACTCAATCTTAATGCAATTCCAATGCGATTAATATGTATCGGTATTGGGATAAGTAAATATAATTCCGGAACGCCATCTCGATAATAATTTGTTCAATCAATTTCCACGCAATTTAATTCCAATGTGGCGCTATTGTCGCTTACAAAAGTGCCATATGACATTTTTTAGATTTGTGATTGGAAATTGATTAATGCAATTCTGTTTCAAGAGTAGCCTACCAGGGTGTAAAAAGTACCTTAACGAAGCCGAAACTTACGCATTCTGTTGCTTATAATGAGTATAATCCCCAAATATTATTGCAGGGAAACGACTTTCATTTTTACAAGTTAAAAAATAATCATTTTCTGATGCACGCAATGTAAAGCGCAACAAATGAAGCGTGTGTGTGTGTAGTGAGTTGAATGGCGCGCACTACACAAACACGCGGACGGGGCAGCGCCGCCGGCGGGAAATGCGAAATACTATATTATACTATATTGCTCACTGATGGGAGGGAGTGGGAACTAGGGCGGAACTCACATGAATGTAGCCAGTCCAGCGTAGGTCGCTCCAAACGTACAAGGTGTAGCTCAAACTGGCGGCCCACGATGTGCAAACAAACGCGAACCCTATAAATTGTGTTTTGGTGAACTCTGTCGAGGATTCTTTCGGTAACTGAGCGCTGTTTAAGTTCATCAAAAACACTGATAATTTTTTCGTGCATTTCGTTTGCGGATTGGCAGGGACGGTCGAACACTCTGTCCTTGACGCACCCCCACAAAAAGAAGTCCAGGGGGGTCAAGTCTGGTGAACGTGCGGGCCGAGTACCAAACCGCCCGATCCACTGATCACCAAACAATTGCGTCAGACGCTCGCGTACTGGTCTCACAATGTGTGTTGGGGCGCCATTGTGCTGGTACCACGTGTCTCGCAGTTGAGACAACGGCATGTCGTCCATAAAATCTTGTAAAAACCCATTAATGCGGGCGAGATAGGCAGCTCCATCCATCCTGTGCGGCAAGAAAACTGGTCCGAGCATCTGATTACCAAGAATACCTGCCCAAACATTATGTTTCCACCGCATCTGGAACCCCGTTTCTTGGGTTTGGTAAGGATTGCTTGATGCCCAATAATGTGAGTTCCTTCGGTTCTACATCCCATTATTTGTGAAGGTACTCTCATCGGTGTAAATTACATTTTTTTTAAATTCCTGTTTTGCCACAGGAGCCACCTACAGTAATCCATACGGCGCTGTGTATCGCCTGGAACAAGGGCTTGCACCTTGTGTATCTTGTAAGGTCGTTGCCTATTTCTTTTTAAAATTTTATGGACCGCAGAGTGGGAGACCATATGGCGATGTCCTTGCCGACTCCGTCTGCTGTCCGCGTACCCAAACGAGGATTCTGGCGCATCACCGCCAAAACGGCTTCTTCGGCTGCAGGACTTATTTGCGCCCCGCCTCCCCTTAAAACGGGAGCGATAGGCTGGTTGTTCAATAAGCGCTGAACCGCACGAGTGAACACTCGAGGATCACGAGGCTGAGGGCTATTAGTTTGTTCAATCCCATACAGCCTCAAGGCCTCGGAGGCATTTCCATGAGCCATACCGTAACAGTACACCATGTTGACGTACTCGCGTATACTGTATGCATGAAAAGGCATCCTAAACCTTTGCCACTAATTAAAATACAGCACAACAAGCACTCCAGAAACACACTCTACAGCACTTACAGTTGGTTAGACAACTAAAACCAAACGAAACAAGAAAACGAGAAAATTTCCTTTTAGGTGTAATTAATTACGCATTCGACGATTAGACGAAACTGCCTAATTATTTTAGGCAGGTGCTTGGGAATCTTGGGATACTGTTAATTGTATGTAAATGAAAAGTTACGTTTATTTTAAATGTAGCTTTAAAACTGGATTGATTTGAAGTAAATTGGGTAGGGTGGAAGTATTTTATACTACATGCTTATGAAGCTCTGCATAACTGCATTTAATCTTTTCGTTATTATTATCTTAGCAAATAAAAAGCGCCTTTCTTACCTGCGCTACGGCTGCGTCCTGGCCCTAAATGAATTTGCTATCTATTTTTGTGTAGGCGTATAGGGAATAAGGAAAGAAAATAAATATTAAGAATTGTTGATGTTACCTACGAACAGACTGATAGTATCAAGATCTATCCTGGGCCCTTATTCTGTAACGATTCCTTGTTTCGAAACCACGTCAATTCCTTAAAAAGTTACGATATCTTCCCAAAAACGTATGCGTTTGACGTTTGTGCGCGGTAAGGTTTAGGTGTGGAATCTATAGATTGCGATACAGAATCAGGGCCCTGGTTGGTAGGATGGTAGGTAACCAAATGATAGACGTGTTGTAGTTTTTGCAAAGAAAATTATCCTTTTAATTAGTTTTGTTTATTCTATTATCACAAATCTTGATTAAATATAAAGGAAAATTTCGTCGTATTTCTTGCGACCTCGGTGGCTTAGCGGTCAGAGCACCCGTCCGGATAACGAGGGACGTGGGTTCGAGTTCCACCTGAGTCAAGTTGGAGATCCGTCTTTTTTCTTGTGCAATTATTGTCCTTGATCGTTTTAAATTTATTTTATAAATCGTAGACTTACTGCTGCGTTTTGTCAGTAAAGTATTTAAATTTTACTTAACTGAAACATTATCAAAACCCTAACGATAGTAACAGACCTGAATCCATGTCCAGTTCATGATCAGCTGGGTCCTCTAGCCCCGCTACCCGTCCCCCGACCGACGGTCATTAAACTCGCGTGCGAACACTGGTGACGAGAGCGCGCGTGTGTGTGGCGTTCGTGTATTCGTGTGTGCATTCAATGTACAATTCGGTCAGTGATTTAAAAAGGCTCGTTAGCTAAGAAATATCCAAAATTAAGACATAGTTTCTTTAGACGAACGTTTAGTAATTACATTCTAAACTGAGTTATGTAAAAAACGTGGACAGTTTTTTTACATTTCCCAGGTGTTGTGTCAGAACAAACGTTGATTGTATTGATTAGGAGAACACTTGGCTTGCGGCTTCGTTAAGCCTCTTTTTTACACCTGTTATTTACCTCATTTTCGCCTACCTACCTACTTTACCGACTTTGATTTCATACGACTCATATTCCAAAAATGTCAAATTCCGGAAATGACAAATTCCGAAAATGACAAATTCCGAAGGTGACATATTCCGAAAATGACAACTTACTAATAAGGGGGTTACTTATTATGGGGCGGGAATTTCGACCCAGGAGGCGGACGAGCTGCCCGTGCAGGCGAGTGCCCATACACACACACATACATACGAGGGCAGTTTGACAATTCAATGACTTTAAGGTTGAATAAAAACTTTTTTTTTGTCTCATATTTGTAAACTCACTACGAAGCGCATGCCGGTCTTTTTCCAAATTTGGCGCGAAAACAAGCTTTTTAGAAACAAAAATGTTAGGCGACTTCTAAGTATTCTTTGAAAATGGAGAAAAGCTAGTTTCGAGTGCTAATTAAACACTATTTTTTACGTGGTAAAACTATTAAGCAGAACGAAGACAAATTGAAAAAGTATTATGGTGTTTCTGCGCCTTCTCATGGGATGGTACATATGTGGTTCACTGAATTTCGTTGTGAACGTACTACCACTAATGACCCGGAGCGCCCAGGAAGGCCGATTGAGGTCACTACGGTGGGCATGGTTAATAAAATACATGATATTGTTTTGGCAGACCGTCGAGTGAAGATACGCGAAATAAGTGATGCTGTGCACATCTCGACTGAACGAGTTTTTTATATTTTGCATGATGTTCTGACCATGAAAAAGCTTTCTTTCAAGTTGGGTGCCGCGTTTACTAACAGTCGACCAGAAGCGAAATCGTGTAACAGCTTCTGAGGAATGCCTAGCCATGTATAATCGCAATCCGAGTGAGTTTATGCGTCGGTACATAACAGTTGACGAAAGGTGGGTCCATCATTATACACCAGAGACTAAGCAACAGTCGAAGCAATGGACTTCTACCGCGGAACGCGTGCCCCAAAGAAGGCAAAAACTGTTTGCTCGGCTGGTAAAGTGGTGGCCACAGTCTTTTGGGACAGCCAAGGGGTCATTTACATCGATTTTTTGGATAAAGGCAAAATAATAACCGGACTTACTTAACTTACTATGCTGCATTGTTAGATAGATTCAATAAAAAGTTGATCAAGAAACGACCGCATCTAGCAAAGAAAAAAATTCTATTTCATCAGGATAATGCACCGGCCCACTCGTCTATGCAATCGCGACTTTAAAAATTGTCGAATTAGGATACGAATTATTGCCACACCCTCCGTATTCGCCAGATTTAGCCCCCTGTGACTTTTTCCTCTTCCCAAACATGAAGAAATGGCTTGGCGGGCAAAGATTTTCGTCAAACGAAGAGGTGTTAGACGTAACTGAGGCCTATTTTTGAGGGTTTGACAAAAAATATTTTTTTGATGGGTTGAAGAGGTTGGAACATCGCTGGACTAAGTGCGTAGAGTTGAAAGGAGATTATGTAGAAAAATGAAAAAATATATATGTAAAAAGAGTGTTTCTTCTTTCTAAAGTCATGGACTTATCAAACCGCCCTCGTACATAAAATACATACAGTTGTGGTCATATAATTAGGAACGGGTAGTCTTCAATTCCATTTTATGAAATGTAGTTGAAATAACTTTGCACTGATTTATTATTAATTACTTTTAACCACGTAAAAATGTAGGTACTATGATGATTAAAGATCCAATTCAGAATATTTTAAACAAATCAAATAAACTTTTATCATGTTTCGAGACAATAAACAAACGAGACATGTTTTTTGCCGTGTACTGGCCGCTGGACACATCATTAGGAACGCAATATAATTTCGTTTTAAAATGGTTCTAAATACAAAATTTTAAAAAGACATTTTTATACTATAATTGGAGAGTGTTTTGACGCCATTTTTTCAAGTCTACAATACAAACAAGTTGTTAAATATTTAATAATACACTACACTACATTCATTTGTTTAGCTTTCGTCTCTTGATCGTAACGCATAATACGCTGCGGCATGCGGCATGCGGTGCCTGACACATCATCATCAGCCTATGAACGTCCCACTGCTGGGCGTAGACAATAGCACGTGGGGATATTGGGCCATAACCCATCACGCTGGCCCAATGCGGGTTGGTGGGTTTTAACGACTGCTATCTTTCGACGACAACCGGGACCAACGGCTTAACGTGCCTTCCGAAGCACGGAGGAGCTCGAGATATTTTTCATGGTCACCCATCACACGACCCGGCATTGCGAAAGTTGCTTAGCGGGCAAGATCGCAAGCTGAGGAGCTCCATGGCGCAGCGGTTAGCGCATTCGGCTTGCGATCTTGCCGGCTAAGCCTGACACATAATCGTATGAAAAACGTCTAGTATGGCCTCTTGTTCCGTCGCAGTGTGCGTCAGCGGCGAAGGGCAAGCGCGGTGAAGTGGGGGGCGGGTATTCCGCGCTGCGTCGTTCTCGTTTATCCGCTGCGGTGTGCGTCGCGGGTTGACAATGGATTTGTTTGAAGATAATTTAATAGAATTTGAATGAAATTTTCCTCACAATCAATTAAATACCTTTTTATTAAGTTTCCAAACAACCTTCACCCCTCCGTTGTAAAACATGTTTCTCGAACCTGCTTCTTTGTCGTCTACTTTGGTAGCTGCGGCAAAATCAACTGGCCACTTCTCCGCAGAGACGGTAAACGCTGCGTCGTGACGCTGCGTTTGAGCGGCATACCGCAGCGCAGTGCGTTACGATCAAGAGACCAAAGCTTTAGGCGGTACGGATTTCGCCGGAACAGCTATGCGATTCTCTAAGCGACACATAGACGCTGCGCGCATGGCTGTGATCTGATGTCTCTTTCCAATTCTATGAATCTGAAAGAGACAGAGTCAATTCTCATCGTTGCGGCAGCCGCTGCTACCAAGGCTTCAACTTAGAAAATCGCACTGCAGCTCGTTACAAATAGAAGGTTATCTATGACGTCATCGAGCACTTTCTACTAGTCCAAAGAGGCGGTTAACTTATATAATTTTTATTCTTTGCAGATTCACTATGAAACTCTCCTGGAGACAATGTCTCGTCTTATTATCACATCCGAGCGCGATGTAAGTATTCGCTGGTTGCAATTATAGTTATCTGCCGATGTAGGCACCTATACTATCTTAACATAGTCTATTATAGTCGGGATTCCATTGTAAGCGTGGTTGTAATACCACCATTTCTTATGATACCATACACGGTTATACAACTAGTAGTAATGTCGATTATAGTCGACTGTACTGTATCCCATTGTACTATATTAAGAATATGCTATAACTTTTATCTTCATGTAAGGTTTTACAAACTGAACTGAACTGTTATTTTATCACAAGATAAAGAACCTGCGTTTCTACATGAGGCATAACGAGACAGTGGCAACTGTTTTATTAGATTTATTATTATTACTTAGCATGTAATAGTATGATTAAAATGGTGTTGTAACATTTTGAAAGAAGCAATAATAAATGAATGTGAAACAGAAATTGTGCCTAAAACAATTATTTACCGATAAAAAAAAACACATTTGTGCTAACTATATAGATTTCCTAAATTTAATTTATCACTTTGAAGCCTACATACTTAACATTTAATTTAAAAGTATAAGGAATGACTTCATTTTTCAAATATTGACCAGAGACTCCATTTACATGACATTAAATATTTTCTTACACAAGCTGGAGGAAATTTTGTTTACATTTCATTTGCAACATAGCAATATCTGGTCAAACTTAAAAGAGAGGCGAAAGGAAAAACATGATTAGTTTAAAACTCGAAAGGCACCTTAGAAATGCACACAATAGATCTAGTCTTTATATTGCACTTTATTAGGATTCCTAAGTGCTAAATAATAAATTTAGGTATAACCCAAATATATGTGCGAACTCTGAATTAGTTTGTTTTTTCCAATATACATTGTATGTCGGTACCAGACCCAGTTGTGCAGTTTATTTCCATTAAATATTCATGTACTGATATAATTACGTTGTGTATGATTGTATATAGAAACTAATTACTAATAATTTCCTTTAAAGAAATGGTTCCTGTATTCTTAACTAGAGTTATGAACCTTTTATACTAATTCAAATTCAATAACTATAAGAGAGTTCTAAAGATATCTTTACATAATGTGTTCACCGATACAAATATTAGAAAATAATATAAACTTTTAATGAACCTATATCTAAACATTTACTTTTCTATCAAGCTAAATTCAAATCATTATTTTCATTCAAAAGACTTACAAAAAATTGCTATAATTATATATAACTAATAAATAAGGGCAACTATTGTCGCGTCCTTTAGCTAGCCCAAGGAAAGTCCTTATATACGGCGAAAATAATGCCTAAAGAATAGTTTAGAAAAGAGTCAAATTATAATAGACGACATTCAGGGACGTTCTTTATTCAGAAGGAAATTAAAATTTATCATATGAATGATTAGTAGCGACCCACAACAAGTAATAATGTCTGCTGGCAATGTGTCAAAACAACGCAACGTGAGTGGTTAAAATCGTTTATGTAGGTAAGATTGATTACAAAAAGTATAGACAATTCCACAAGCGGAAATCGAATTTGCACCTTCTGGTAATCCGAGCCTACATTAAAGCTTGTGGTTTTTTATTCAACACTATCTATAAGTACTAAGTTTGTTGCAATAAAAATTGCTATAATGGTTTTTAATGATCGGAATATCAATATTAACTGGTGGTTATGTCTTTTGTATGGGACAGATAATCCATTCATTTTATTAAACTGTTACATCCACTTTACGTAGGTAGAAGTGTACTTGTTTGACACTTTAAAGCCAGCAAGAAAATATTATCACATTACATTGGATGTCATCAAATTTGGTAGCTTAAAACCTACTATATATTATATTATTATCGCTGACTTTTGATTCACAACAAATAGCCTTGCGCGCATTGCTTGCGCGTATTATAATAATCTATGGATCACTAGATGCTAAGTTTCACGTGTATCATAATATATTTATATAAAATGTAGTATGTTAAACAATAAAGGTTATTATCATTCATTGATGATATATAAAAAGTAGGTAAATCAATAATAGACAATTATGTTCAACAGTACTTTAAATGAAGCTAGTGGTATGTTGGCATAATTAAATTACTTTTTGTTTATTTGAAACAAATATAGGTACTAAAGGTGACTTGGTCTGAAATTCACTAAAATACTTATAGATAAAATATGGTTCTGTATTTTTAATATGCGTTTTAACCAATTTTTATTAGGGAAAAAGTTTAATTCAAATATCAATTTGCAATAAAAATTTAATAAACACTTTAATATAACAAGTAAATGTGATAGTGTTGTTGTTGAAAGTGCGAGTAAATATTTTCCAACATTTTTCCTGTATCTTTTTACACTTTTCAACTTCAAACAATTGACAGACATGTAAAATATTTAAAATGTAAGTTTTTAGCGTTTATTGTATTTGGTCAGCTGCAGTGGAAGCCACCCTTAGTACATTATATTATTGTAATAAATGAAGTGCTAAAAATATAATTAATAGCTTCAGCGTTTAGCGATTGGTTACGTATTTATAATGTTGCTTAGTATATTTATACAACTATGACTGGTTTACTTCACTCATCTACAAGACAAGTGCTCGATTTAGCTTTGATCTCCAAGCAATATCTCAAGATGTTTTACAATGCCGACATGACAGCATACGAAAACCATATTTTTGTTATAGCTAAGGTTAGAGTCAAAAGATTAATTTTAAATTCGTTAGTTGAGTTCATCAAAATTAGATCTTAGTACCATGCCTCTACGTTTTAAGCAGAGTCGTGGACAAAGACTAAACATACATCACCTGCCTAAATCAAAGCGAGCTATCGTATTGAATCTATATTGGTTTTTAGACTCGTTGCTCGGGTGTTACGTCTGTAAATAATAGGAAATATGCCGGTTATATCTAAAAATCAGATACTTTGAGTGATATCTAAATGAATCATTACTAAGATGATAGTATCTTTAGGTACTTTACTTTTGTTTGTTGCTTTTTTGTGTATCTACAAAAAAATGTTACCGGTTGTGACATTATGTGCCAAAGGTCCTTACAATTCCGGCGTTGTCATTGAACAGTCATTTTAAAAAAGGAACGTCGATGCTCTATCATGCTGGTGTTTTCATTTTGCTGGTCCATCCAGCTGGATACGATTTAAATAATATAATGTGGTAATGGACTCCACCTTTGATGCAAATTGATGCAATGCAACAAGATATAATATGACATTTGTTTTTTCTTGAAAAGAATTATATGGTAAACATGCATACTCCCTATTGTTTACTGTATGTTATCAGCGTCAGCGTCAGTATTGATAAAACATAATAGCTTCCTGAAACATACTACATGTTAGTATAAAGATTCATAGTCTAAAGGAAATGTTTGTAGTTGATTAGGTTATAATTATGGTTTGGTGTGACTTGACTAAATATAGAAATAAAGACCAAATTGGAAGATGTTATTATTATCATCTATTTTGTTTAAAGATCCACTAAATCGTAAATTCAAAGCTTCGCAGTTAATATGTACGTATTTCTACTTTGTTTCTATATAAAAAGAAAAAGCTTTATGCCTTTATGAGTTGCTTTTAAGTTTAAAAAGTAAGTAAAGTTTAATACAGCCTTTATAGCGAACAATTGGCACGACTTAGGCATAACACTTTGTACATAAAACAGATTTGTAAACTGTTTCACATATAATTAAAGATAATTTCAGCTACTGAAGATATGGCTGTAAGGGAAAAAACGTGGTCTTGTCACCTCAACGCCTCATCATTAAATATCTACTGATTATATTTTCTTATTGGGTTATGATGTAGGTGGGACTGAGTGGTGATGCCATGCTCCTAACCTTAGTAGTTACTGTCTTGAAAACGTTTTGTTTGTGCAATTTTTTTAGTTTTTTTGTTAACGTTGTATGAACATACACAAGTTCATACTGTTTATTCTATAGAACTGTTTGAAAAATGTCATTGACCCATTTTCGTAGGAAAAAAAATACATCGCACTTTAAACTTGTGCAAATATGTTTTCCCTAGTGTATCCAGGAGGGGTAATTTTGTTATGGTAATTATAAATACATGAGTACTGGTGCAATGAAGTCTTTTCGCTAAACCAAATTGACTCCTATTATAGCCAGAAATTTACTACAGTCAACTTGGTTTCTTGAAAACACATTTTTTTCGAACAGATTTATTTGACAGTACTTTCAAACGACTATATTGTTTTGTGTTCTACTAAGTGGAGTTGCGATTTAAGTTCGATTGTAAGAATTAATATTTTTGTATGAGAGTACTCCGCATGTGTATGGAGAAATGTAATGTCCAATATTATGCGGACAAGTTCAACAGACATTATTATTTTAATTAAATGACTATTATAAAGTGACTATTGAAATCAGAACGTTAATCCTTTAACTTATGGTGTATTGTCTATTGTAACTCTGGGGCGATTTAACAATCCTTGGATAAATTTATTAGCCCTGCTAAACAGTCCTTTTGGAAATGCGTTATCTATCTTCTTATATTCATCCTCATTTGGCTGGGTAAAACTTTGTCTGGACACGTTTTATTTACCAAGGATTGATAAACCAGCTCTTAAAGGGTGTTATGATCGTCTGAACATCTGTTGATTGAAAGAGCCCTAGTATGTAAGCCCTTGATAATTTAAAGTAGTTACGTTTCCTCGAAGATGTCCCTTAAGTTTATTTACCTGAGTACAACTAGTATCATAGCGTTCCCTTCCTCTTGTGTACATAGTCTTGTGTAAGAACGTAACTTGTTAGTGATTAATAATAAAATTGATTTCACTAGTTTTAATGTTTTATTCAACATCCTTATTATAACTATCAATTACCCTCTTAATTCAAAACGTGGACTAAAGTTAAAACTGATTTAGCCTGAAAGCAGATTGAGACAATTAATCGGTTTGAGTTTTGTCTACATTTTGTGATAACTTGAATAAAGTATGTTAAAATTATAAAAGTTTATAGTGTGTCAAGAAGACTCCTATAGATATTGCTGACAATTGAATTTCTATTGTATATGGTATTACGACAGCTGAACTCATGAAAACAACAAGACAATTTATAATTTCGTTCATGTTGTAGATGTCTAGGTAAAGCGAAACCATCAGCTGTATAGTAAAGTTAGTCTGAGTTAAGTTGAAACCTCAGGGGTAGGTACTACAAAATATGTCTAAAGTAAAAAAAACAATTTATTGACATTTCTTTGTGCAAATGTCCAGTATCTCTAAAATTTTACTGTTTTTTTTTTAATTAAAGACCCCCATTGTTATTAATTTTTTCGTGAATCTATCTGAAGAAAAAGTAAACATCCGAGTGACACTATATTTGCTTTATCTATTCCGCGACATTTGCACAAGGAAATGTCAATAATTTGTTAAAACTACATTCTTTATCAAAATGGCTGTAGTACCTATCAATGCACTTTCGCACCTATTTTTCTCCAATACAAAAGTATTTAGACAAACACTTCTGATGAGGAGACTAATAACGATGACAAAAATGCATCAGTAATTTTTTCAGTTATAGGCACTATAAGTCCCCTTGGCGCCTTAACCTTTCAACTACGGCCGCGCACTGGTCAGTGCTCAAAAAATAGAATTTCTGTAGTGTGTTAACACTTCTTATGAGGAGACTAATAAAGATGACAAAAATGCATCAGTCTAGCAATATTTTTTTCAGTTATAGGCACTATAAGTTCCCATGGCATTAAGAGGCCTATTACATCTCGACTGTGATTTTTGCGTAAAACGCCCATTTTCGGTGTTTGTTGTTATTTTGCAGTTGTATTTATCGTTTTTATCGAAATAGAATAATAAAAACTTAATATTACAAATGTCCACGCTGCGACGTTAAGCTGAGTTCGGACGGCCGGCGCATCGATTTTGAAATAATTTTGCAGTTGTATTTATCGTTTTTATCGAAAAAGGATAATAAATTCATTATAAAATCTTTATTCATCATGAAGTAACGATTATTCTGGTATAAATTTTGCTCAATAATATTATCGTAGATAGGAGAAATTCACAGTTAACTTAAAGCGATTTTCGAAGGTTTTTGGTTTAGAATAAGATTTTTTATCTAAATAAAATCAATGATATCTAAAAATTCCGAGGCCGCTACGCACTATACGACTATTTATGAGATAACATTCTAATTTTTTTATTTCATTTCTATAGAACAGTACTTAATCTAGGGGCTCTTAAAAGTGCCTTCGCGCTTGCTCTGCAATTGTGGGTTGAATTAAAAAGTTAAGCAAAATTTACAAAAAGCGAGGCCGCTACGCACTATTCCAATAGCTATTCTACATTATTCAATAAGACAAAAATGTTAATGTATTTTTGTTTCTGAGATCCATAACGCCAAAATTGGCCATTTTGCGCAGCAATCGCAGTCGAGATGTACTGATCAGGTATTCAAAAAACAGAATTTCTATTGTGTGTACATCACAGAAATATATCATTTCTGTGGTGTACATACAGTGGCGCCGCGTTCTAGCTAATCGGCTTGCACAATATCGAGCCTGTTACTGCCGAGCGCGCGCCGCTTGGCCGCGTGTGCGTCGCGCGCGGGGGATTGCCTCTTGGCCTCTGCCGGCGCGCCCGTCTCCTCAATCACGATGTCTTGCGAGGGCAACTCCATCATCAGCTGGTCGAAGCTGCTGCTGTTTCTGTGAAGCTCTTTCTCATCTGGTGACAAGGATTTAGGTATAGCATTCTATATACTTACGCCTGTGTCCATGTCTACAGCTTCCTCATTCGACCTAGAGAAATTCTAAGCATGCCATATTTTTGTGCATATTAGGTGCAATCAAAAGTGTCAGTCCTAATTTTTGTGCCACCACAACTTCGTTACTATGAGTTGTTTTATGTGTGTAAGCTGGAGACACGTGTCACCAGCTCGCACACGCCCGTTAAGACAAACCAGTGAGGATAGGGTTTTAGACTATAGCCAGAAATTTTGTGCATAATTTGTGCACTAGGAACAAAAAAAACTAACCATCATACTCAAATACTGTTGAAACTACGACCATAAAACTGTGTGCGAGCTGGAGACACGGGTCTCTGGCTTGCACAGCTGTATCTTCATAATTGTTTAAGCTACGGTTATGAATTATACCTCAAAATTTTGTGCCTAATTTGTGCATAAGGCACAAAAATTTTCAAAACTTTAACTCAAAGGGATTTTGAGCTACGAACCGATAAGTATGTGTAAGCTGGTGACACGTAACACGGGCTAACACATGGTGAATTACTGTAACTGTATATGATAGCGTTGCGTTTTAAAGGTCAACTAATACGTTATAATTTGTGCAAACACGAGGCAAAAATTCAAATCTCTGGACCTCTTAGTTTAAAAATTATAAGCCAAAAACTGTTTTCCCGCCAAAAAATTCAAAATAATGGGCTCGGAAGTGGCTAAGCGCGCCGTTGCCGTTCCGTGCGCTACACGATTGCAATCGAGTTTGAACTTAAGTTCAAACTCGAAACTAGCTCTTAAGAGCTAGCAATATTTAGAGTCATTTTAATTTGCGCTCTCGATTGTTTTAATTTATGTACCGAGAATTTTAGACTAGGAGCCGTTTGTTAAAGCGATACGCGACGCGACTAATTTAGTTTCACTATAGGTACCTAACTAACCTACTTTTTATTTTAAGGCCCCAGTACTAGTGTTGTTGCAATAGTGATAGTTTCACTATCGATAGTTGAACTTGAAAAATAGTCGATAGCGCGAATAGTCCTATCGATAATCGATATTCGATATAATCGATATCCTAAGATGCAATAAATGAATATGAATATGAAAAGCTTCGATACTATCGATAGTATCGATGGTAGAAATTAGGTAATACTATTGAACATGGTCGATACTATCAATTCTATCGATACTATGGACATACGATACTACCAATAGTATCGATACTATATATAAACTATCGACGCGTTTCGATAGTATCGATAGTTTTGCTTTAGAAACTATCGACGAATTTTCGATACTATCGAGTGAGTATTGTAAATCTAATGATATGATGTGATAGATGACCTATGTAATTACCAGCTATATTACCTTTTATGAGCAAGCAATAGTATCGAAAAATGTTCGACTATCGATGTTGAACAACTGTTACTATCGATCGATTGGTTTTTTGCTGATACTATCGATAGTATCGAAACTACTGAGATTTAGCAATAGTATTACTTATTTTTATCAATCGATACTATCGATAGTATTGTCAGGGGTCGATAGTTTCGATAGGACTATCGATAGTATGACTGATTTTCGAAGTCACGATAGTATCACGATCCTACGCAACAACACTACCCAGTACACATTGGCGTATGTTGGCCCACTGCCGGCCATAGCCATTGTGTAGACGGGGTAGTGGTGTACAGGCGCAGGCAATTTATTTCGTCGATAGTTACTAAAGCAAAACTATAAATACTATCGAAACGCGTCGATTGTTTATAGATAGTATCGATACTATTGATATTATCGTATGTCGATAGAATCGATAGTATCGACCAAGTTCAATAGTATTACCTAATTTTCACTATCGATACTATCGATTGTATATCGCAGCATTTCGATATTTTCGATAGGGCTATTCGCGCTATCGACTATTTTTCAAGGTCAACTATCGATAGTGAAACTATCACTATTGCAACAACACTAGTACTGGGGCCTTAAAATAAAAAGTAGGTTAGTTAGGTACCTATAGTGAAACTAAATTAGTCGCGTCGCGTATCGCTTTAACAAACGGCTCCTAGTCTAAAATTCTCGGTACATAAATTAAAACAATCGAGAGCGCAAATTAAAATGACTCTAAATATTGCTAGCTCTTAAGAGCTAGTTTCGAGTTTGAACTTAAGTTCAAACTCGATTGCAATCGTGTAGCGCACGGAACGGCAACGGCGCGCTTAGCCACTTCCGAGCCATTATTTTGAATTTTTTGGCGGGAAAACAGTTTTTGGCTTATAATTTTTAAACTAAGAGGCCCAGAGATTTGAAATTTTGCCTCGTGTTTGCACAAATTATAACGTATTAGTTGATCTTTAAAACGAAACGCTATCTTATACAGTTACAGTAATTCACCATGTGTTAGCCCGTGTTACGTGTAACCAGCTTACACATACTTAACGGTTCGTAGCTCAAAAACCTTGTGAGTTAAAGTTTTGAAAATTTTTGTGCCTTATGCACAAATTAGGCACAAAATTTTGAGGTATAATCCATAACCGTAGCTTAAACAATTACGAAGATACAGCTGTGCAAGCCAGAGACCCGTGTCTCCAGCTCGCACACAGTTTTATGGTCGTAGTTTCAACAGTATTTGAGTATGATGGTTAGTTTTTTTTGTTCCTAGTGCACAAATTATGCACAAAATTTCTGGCTATAGTCTAAAACCCTATCCTCACTGGTTTGTCTTAACGGGCGTGTGCGAGCTGGTGACACGTGTCTCCAGCTTACACACATAAAACAACTCATAGTAACGAAGTTGTGGTGGCACAAAAATTAGGACTGACACGTTTGATTGCACATAATATGCACAAAAATATGGCATGCTTAGAATTTCTCTATGTCGAATGAGGAAGCTGTAGACATGGACACCTTACGCCTAGGTGACCGGATGGGTAAGCGCTCGGCCCGATACACTGATGTTTAGGGTTCAATTCCCAGGTTAGGTAATATTGTTTCAATAGCCCGGGTTTGTGATCAAGCGGGGTGATTAACCATAAATTGTAGCGAAGACTTGATTTCAATGACGTTGGCCTTTATTGGCCCAGCTTTGGAACATTACCTACATAGGATAACATTTTAAACTTTCATGGTCACTACAATTATTTTTATGAAAAAACGGGATTTTCACACAGTTACTCCGTGATAATGGTGCATGCAACTGCGCCGAAATATCGGGGACTCAAAAACAATAACCCAAACATGGTAAAAATCCTATTTTTTCATAAAAATAATTACATAGGATATACTTAATTACATAGATATATCGCGGCTATTATCCCCGAAGGGTTAGTCAGAGACTAGGCAATGAGGACCGCAAAAGCAGTTCTCTACCATAGTCCACTTTTCACCAAATAGCGACTGCACATGTGCTCAGCGTGATAGAGGTGGTGAGCCCATCGTCGCTCTATGCTGCTAGACGTATGTGCAGTCTTTAGTCCGTTAGTCGCCATTTACGACACCCAAGGGAAGAGGGGGTGGTAGTATTCTTTGACCGATACGCAACACGGTTAATTACAAGTACTTTCTCACGACTATTTCCCCCTAAGAGGGTTTACGCATTTCGGTTTCCCATACAAACTTTCAAGTCGAAATTATAAGTATGTTTTTTAAGCCAATTTCTATAACGGCTTTTGCCCAGACGAGCAGTGGCATTGTTTAGAGGTTTTTCTACCTACTCTATCGTCTTCGTCGAACTCTGTAGAAGATCTTCTACTTTGATTTGAAAATGTCCAGGTTGTAAGTACGTGTCAGGAAACAGATCCGCAGGAAGGGAATTCCACTCCTAAGCTGTCCGCACTAAAAAGGATGACGCGAAGCGCTTTGAGCGTATACGTGGTATGTTGACAGTGTAAGGGTGAGATCTCAGTCCGCAATTTCATTAAAAACCATTTCTACTTACAATAGAAATCAAATCTAGGTAAGTAAGTAATCTATTACATATATTTATACTTAATATAATTATAATAGAGTAAGTACTGTGGAATGAATGACAAGCATCATTCACACATCAACACTCTTTACGGTGATTTCTGCTATGTTAACGACCACAAATATTAAAGTAAGTATACTTACCTACTTCTGTTTATTTTGCTAAAGAGTCACCAGAAGCAAATATTGTTTAAAAAACACAATGCGATTGCTGTATTAACAGCAACTAATCTACTTTCTGTGCATTTGGAAACTAACTAAAACAGCGGGTGAAATCATGCAAAAATAACAATAAAACAAAATAAAAAAGCATAACTAATTTATTAAAATAAAACAGTTAATGATACACTAATATTAAATCATAGTTAAGAGCAAAAACAAGCGAGTACAAGTAAATAACAAAGATGATGACGTCACATAAATACATAGTTCTAAAGCAAGAGGAGTTCGACAGCACAGCGCCGGCTAGCGCGTTCGGGTTGCGATTTTAAAAGTTAAGCAAATATCGCATGCCGACTCTCGGAAAGGGTGGCTAAGTTGGGCAAGTTAATCCGTTGATCCCGGTGGTCGTTGGGCAGTGTTTCCGATCCTAATCTCCTAATATGTTCATTTGATTCAGAAAACCTTAATATATATGGTACCTCTTCTTTTTAGGTACAGTACAACATTAAGATGTGATGATGCAAAAATATCTAATCATTGGTGGAAGGCATATTATAGGCATATATGCCTTCCACTAATGATCAGATATTTTTACAGGCCGTCGATAGTCACATCTTAATACTGTACTAACCTACCTAACTACCTACTAAAGTATTACTTCTGAGGCCGACACAGGTAATATACATTACAAGTGGCGGTGACTTATTAAGGCGACTACAAAAACAATGTTTTTTGTCCCTTTTTCACTAACTACTTACTTTTAAGTAAAGCTATAAAATTATATCTACTAAACAAAATAAAATGAAATAATAATTATAAGTACCTATGTAGTAATAAAAATGAATGTGGGTTATTGTAAAAGAACATGAATGCATTCAGATATGTACCTACATTAAATTAATCAAAATCTTTTTATACTTAGTTTATTTTTTTTACCAAGGATATTAAGAAAGTAATCAATCTCTTTTGAAATCTTTTATTTAAGTAAGTATATTTATTGAAAATATTATTTTATTGAATGCCTAATCGAGGTTAAGAAATGCGCTGACCTTGTCTGAAATCAGAATAATCATCTGTCTGTAACATCAACACATTCATTTTAATTACCTATTGGTATTATATAAATCATATGGCATAACTAGAGAAAAACAAGACTCATAACATGTATCTATCACAATATGGTCCATACTTATTTAAATACTGCGGGTTAGTTATGTTGGGAATATAAGAACCTAACCTATCATTGTAAGCATCACGTAGCAATATAAAACAAAAACAATAAAATATTACTTGATGTGGTAGAAGATTTTCGAAACTTTTTGTTTATCAGTTGTAAGTTTGCAGTTGAATAGGTATGTCTAAAAAGAAAGCTCAGCCACAGTTTTGTACTTCAAATTAAAAGGACGTTTATAAATACGTCCCACTGCTGTACAGGTCTTCACACATGGACAACGTCACATGGGGAGGTTCGGCCATGACCCACCACGCTGGCCCAATGCGGGTTGGTGGGTTTTAACGACTGCCGTCTTTCGAGGACAACTGGGACTAATGGCTTTATGTGCCTTCAGAAGCACGGAGGAGCTCGAGATATTTTTAATTTGGTCACCCATCCAGCGACCCGGCATTGCGAAAGTTACTTAGCGGTTGCAAGCCAAACGTGCTAGCCGCTGCGCCATCGGGTTCCTACTTACTGGATTGTAAAATGATATGTTATTTTTTGTACACACCCTCATTTTTCACCCTTAATTTATTAAAACGAATAAAAAATGAGACTTATGGAGGCATAATTTAAGGTGTAGGATTTCAAATCAGATCCCGAATCATTAAAAATATATTCTCCATTATTAATTATTTTATATATCCATTAACTGTCACTCTTTTGAAGGAGATAAGGTGAATCTGTGATGATTTGGGGGAAGGGGAAGATTGCTTTATGGCTTAGAGTGCTCGTAACGCACGCCTGTGTGAAACACTATTGTAAAAATTGTCCATGCACAT
This sequence comes from Scoparia ambigualis, assembly GCA_963921215.1. NCBI lineage: Eukaryota > Metazoa > Arthropoda > Insecta > Lepidoptera > Crambidae > Scoparia > Scoparia ambigualis. Next base: position 4,185,001 of record OY992512.1, read on the forward strand.
AATGTGTGACCCGCATTGAGCCAGCGTGGCGGGTTGTGGTGTGGCCACGTGCTGTTGTTTATGTGGGAAGGTCTGTGCCCAGCAGGGGGACGTTTATAGGCCCATAATGATGTATACAGAGAGGCGAGTTGAGGTATAGTCCTCCATTAACATCATTACTACTTTATCGGCAAGATATAATTCAACCACCCACCAACCCGCATTGGGCCAGCGTGGTGGGTTATGGCTCAATATCCCCAAGTTCATTTTAGATAACCTTCGTGATCGAGTGGTTAGCGCGCCGGGTCTGACTTCCCGGGTGCAATTCCCGGTCGGGTCAATTTATAGAAATACTGTTTTTCTAAATTTATTTCAGGTATTGGTGCTTTTTCTATGTTTATGTATATTTATCCGTTATCTTACCATTTTAACGAGTTTCAAAAGAATACTCATCTTGGTCTAGATAATTGGTGCGAGCGTCAACAAATATTCAATTTAATTTAATTGTTACATTTGATCATGTGGAAGGCCCGTGCCCAGCAGTGGGACGTTTATAGCCTGATGATGATAAATCATGATATGCGATCCACAGTTCCTGTGCATTTTGCGTCATTGCCCTTGTGTCAGTGAATATAAGTACATAAAGTTTATCATTAGAAGAAAGATTACATCGGAGCGTGATGGGCAACATTGGATACCGACAGCCCAAAATAGAACGAAGTGAAGGGGAGTCCCAAGGATTCTTCAACCAATTGGTGTATAGGCCACAAAATTGGTCGATGGAGGCTTGGGATGATGTTAATGATGATATTGTAAATTTTTTAAGCGATCACGCCATAAAACATCAATTTCATCAATAGTGCGGTTTTTTGGAGGAAGGACCAATTTTTTTCAGTCTATTTTTCCCACTGTTGAACAAAGGCCTCTCCCAAACCCTTCCAACCTATACCTTCATTAAATTATTTTAATAAAAATGGGCTTAACAAATCTATAGGATTTGGAGATATTCTGACGTAACAGAGAAAGGGACTGTCAATGAAAACTTATGCGTTATAACAAAAATCGATTCATATTATGCTTTAAACGGTAAATAAACAGTGTTTGTGTTCAATAATCAAAAAGCCCGGGCTATGCATCGAAAAGTCCGAAACACATTTGCCTGACCTAGGAAATGAACCCTGAACCTACGGTTATCGAGTCGAGCGCTTAGCCACACGGCCACCGACGAATAGTATAAGCCAATAAAATTATATGATTCGTAAAAATAATATTCTTCGCTTTCGTAATTCATTGTGCTGACTCTAAACGAACGCGCAAGGCATGTGTATAACCCATAACTCTATTATTTATTTATTTTATAATGTTATTATTTTTATTTTTTGCTTTTAATTGTGTAACTAAGTATGTTTTCAATGTTTGCACCTCCGATCTTAGAGACTGGTTCATCAGACTGGTTGTCTGACAGAAATCGCTTTAAGCGATAAGACCGCCAAACTGTAACATTGTTTTTCTTTTTTTTCTTTTTTATGTAAATGCATTGTAAATGTTTGTGTTATTATGTTACAATAAAAGTATTATCTATCTATCTATATTTTCTGCTCAATTTTCTGCTACTCATGAGAAAAGTCATAGGCAAAAGGGGTTTTCGGTATACATTTTTTAGTATTTCCTTAGCCTATATCTTGTGTCCCACTGCTGGGTAAAGGCCTCCCCTCTACGTTTCCATCCGTCCCTGTCCCAGACCGTCTCAAACCACCAGGTAAAATAATTTCAAAGTCATCATTCCATCACCGCCGCGGTCTGCCACGCTTCCGATGTCCGTCACATAAACCCAATCAGTAAAAAATAAATAAAAATATAAATTTCAATCGGTTACTGCCGGCTCGTATATTCTAAAATGATTTCGCAAGTGTATGAAACTCCATTGATACAAAAATTACAAACTCATCGTTTTTAACTAGGCCGCAGTTAGGTAAGCGATTCGACATAATTAATTAAACGTGCAATTTATCATACTTGCGAAATAATTTGAAGTGATTATTGTTTTAAATAAAATCCTTGTCTAATGCCACTCAATAAAGATTCGTATTACAAAATGCAGCGGCGAAGGCGTTCGGTTTGCGACCTAGTTAGTAAAGCAACTTTCGCAATGCCGAGTCGCTGGACGGGTGACCAAATTAAACACATCTCGAGTCCTCCGAGCTTCAGTAGGCACGTAAAACCATTTGCCCTGGTTGTTGTCGTAAGATGGCAGTCGTTAAAACCCACCAACCCGCATTGGGCCAGCGTGGTGGGTTGTGGCCCAATCTCTGTGGGAAGGCCTGTGCCCAGCAGTATGACGTTTATAGGATGACGATTATTACAAAATGTGGTGCATATTATAATTCCATAAGTAGGTACTATAGATAATCCACAAACTTTAACGGCCTCAATCAGAAACGTTAGGTACTTAAATTCCTTTTAGTCCACGTTCGTAACTGATCTTTGATAACCTTAACCAGATATGAATATGGAATTTTTTTCTTGCTTGATAACCAGTTACGAAAACGGAATTGAATTGTCGTCCGTTACCATGTTTCATAACCAGCTATGAAAATGGATATTTTTTTATTTAATGTGGATGGTTACGGTTAGTATGTATTATGAGGGCAAGTATTACTTCCAGGTTATGAAACTCAGCTATGAAAGTGGATAAAATATGATTAATTAATAACCAGTTATAAAAAGAGAAAAAAATAACTATTTTCGTAGGTGGTTATGAAACATGGTTACGAAAACGACAATTCAATTCCGTTTTCGTAACTGGTTATCATCATCATCAGCAGCCTATAAACGTCCCACTGCTGGGCACAGGCCTCCCACGTGGACAATAGCACGTGGGGATATTGGGCCATAACCCACCGCGCTGGCCCAATGCGGGTTGGTGGGTTTTAACGACTGCCATCTTACGACAACAACCGGGACCAATAGCTTAACGTGCCTTCCGATGCACGGAGGAGCTCGAGATGTTTTAATGGTCACCTCTCCAGCGACCCGGCATTGCAAAAGTTGCTTAGCGAGCAAGATCGCAAGCCGGACGCGATAGCCGCGGCGCCATCGAGCTCCTCAACTGGTTATCAAGCAAGAAAAAAAATTTGTATCTGTTTATCAAAGATCAGTTACGAACGTGGCTTTAATTTAAGTGTTACTATCTATTCATTGGTGTCAAATGAAGTAGGTACCTAATGTTTAAATTTTAGTAACGTTTATAAGTAAGGGGAAAAGTAAATAAACCTAACTTTAATGATGTAATTAGGTACAGAGGAACGCACATCAAGAGTTGAACTGTGCCCGCCCTTATATCAAACGTAAAGTAGGCAGTGTTTGCAAGCTACTGCAGTAATGTGCAGTTACATGTACCTACCTACAACAAATAAAAATCTTCCATAATTATTGCTACGAGTCTATAAATTAATAGGTTTAATGAACTAAGTTTTAGTTAATTATTTATTAATTTCCAAACTAAAGCAATATTGAGACATTTAATAAAAATAGTACCTTCTGTATTCGATACAAAATCGGGGCATTGGCCCATGTTACAGAACGTTACTGAGTTTCAATACTCCAAAATAGTTCAGCATTAGTCCGGTTGTGTCAGGTCAATGCTGCCCCACCTTCGGAACGGATGAGCAATGAGAAAAGGTACTCTCTGAAGGAGCCCTCTGTACTTAAAAAGTGATTTGAGAATTATTTTATACAATAACTTCAATTAACTTTTTACGTCATCATTACCTACAACAGACAGGCTGATTAACGTTCCATGAAGAGTCCCACACACCAAAAGCAGCCCCCTTCAGACAAGTGAATACCGCTACATGTCGATTCGTTAGCGTTTGTCTGTAGTAAATTGATAGACAAGTTTACAGAGTTTGCCAAGTAAGGAAATGCTCACTCTAGCCGATGCGACCACAGAATAACTTTATATATTCTTCAATGGACAGTAAAAAACAGTAGCGGGCGCTACTGTTTTTTACAGAAGCGATTGGCACACATCAAAAGCTTACCCCCTGTATACTAATTAGTCGTACCTAAACTGCTGTGTGTCTATTGCTATTCAAAAATACAGCAGCGCGCGCTCATTGTACGACGTATTACGAATAGACAGGACGGAGACCACTTGTCTAACGGCCGAAATTAATAACCGATCCTGAGATAGAGATAGGCTTACTTTAGATTTGTTGCCTAGATATTTCTGTTACATGACGGGAAATAACAACAGTTGCCTAGTAACAAATCCAAAATAGGCATATCTCTATCTCGGGATCGGTTGTTAATTTCGGCCGTAAGAGGGCAGGACAGAAGCAGCGCAGATATGGAGCAGTTTCTCTAAGATAGCGATAGCAGATATACTTAAGGGGGGTTAGGCGGTCAGCGAGAATTTGGATGTTGCGCGGGGCCTCGCGGGTGTTTTTTTTTTCTTTTTTAATTTTAAAAAACGTTTCCTCCGACGTGGGTCAAGTTGGAGATTTTATTAACAGTCTTAAAACTATGTAATGCCGCTCTATAGCAGCTCCTTTTCGCAGGTTTACCTCGCGGGTGTTGCGCGGGGCGGGGTCCGCGGTAATTCGTAAGCGTCATTCACATTTTTATTAAAAAGTTAATAAAATTAATAAAAATGTTTAGTTTATTGAAAATCCAAATCAGTCAAGAAATCGAAAAGGTTTGTGTGTGTTTATGATTTTATAGGAATTATTATTGTAAAACACAGTCGTAAAGTGCATTTACTTATATGAGATTTTAGGGTAACTCAGGATTTTCTATCTATTTCTTCGATTCTCTCGAGCCAAATGTATCCAATCGTGTTTTGGCTTCGTTCATCCCCTCACACATACGCTCTGTAATACACATTGAAAATATCAGTGCGAAATATCTAATATATTATGAATAACAGCTAATAGGAAACAGCCAATTTTTTCGTTTTCACCGCCTAGGGCCCCTTAAGCAGTAAACACACCGCTTGCATGCCACGGCAGCCTTTGAGTAAAACGACATTAGTCCCTATTTGTAATTTTTGTATTGATTGTAGATATTTGTGTTTTTGTCTTGAGATAGAGACATTGAGCTTTTGTCACTTATTTAAGGGGGGCTGCGTTTGGTATGTGGTTGCTTTATAACCAGTCGTGACATTTATTATAGATAAGTAACGCGTAAGTTGGCCAAACTAAGTAAGCTGTTAAATGATACTTTTAATTTCTCCTCGCTAAGTAAGGTGGTGCGCTAACCGGGGCCGGGCCTCTGCTTGGCCACCTGCCGCAGCCGGAACTCCTCCTGCGCCTGCCGCTGCCGCCGCTTGCGCTCGGCGCGCGCCTCCTCCTCGGCCGCGTCCACAGGCGGCGCCTCCTATCGGGATATACATCAACTGTTTATCATATATTTATGAGACTCATGACTATTATCCCCGTGGACCCCACGGAATAGATACTTACATATTCATTTATTCCATAAATTAATAACAAAAAATACAATAACATACAGAAATATGTTTGTGTTAGAAAGACGTTGTGCTAGTTACAAAGGAGAATGACCATTTTACTATGGGAGTTAGGCTAGTTTTTTTAGCTAGCTAGCGTAACACAGCGCTTTAATGAAATAAATAGTAAACAATAACAGCAATGCTATATATTCAGAAATTATGAAGAAAAATTACATTACAATATCATGCGCGAGTTTGAAGCTATCTTCATTTTTAGCTTAAGACTTTTTTGGTATTTTGAGGTTATGACAACTGTTATCGTATGACTATCAGTTCAGTTCAGCATTTATTTATCACTTGACTCTTAACGCGGAGTTCTATAGAAAACCTTTTTTAACAGTATTCATTATAACTTAAAGAGAACACTTTTTATATGTGAATGATTAAGACGCAATAGATATCGAATAGGCTGGTTTGGTCATTCTCCTTTACCTTTTCAAGGCATTGGGATACCACCACGGTTAGGTAATGTATATTAAATTAAACATATACGACTGTTATCCCCGAAGGGTTTTTTTTATATAAAAGAAGGAGGCAAACGGGCAGGCGGGTCACCTGATGGAGAGTAATCACCGCCGCCCATGGACACCCGCAAAACCAGAGGAATCGCATGCGCGTTGCCGGCATTTAAGGAAGGAATAGGGTAAAGGAAGGAATGGGGGGGGGGAGTGAAAGGGCCTCCGGATACCTCACTGGCCGGACGAAACACAACAGAACCAAGTGCCATTATTTCACGCCGGATATTCGTGAGAGGGTGGTATTACCGCGGGCGAGCCCGCACAATGCGTGCTGCAACGCAGCGTAGCTCTACCACTCAGTCAGTGTCACTCATTTAGCACCACCCAGGGGTCACGTGTAGGGTCTCAAGGGTAAACCTACGGACGCGAGTAACTTAACCCCCAAAGGAGAATGCCGAAATTAGGCCCAGGAGTGCACAACAATATCGATTTAGTAAACAATATGCAATATTCGTTCTCTTTTTTCGCATTTTACATTTATCATAACAACTAAGCAGTTTAAAATAAAAAAATAACTGAAACAACAGATATTATTATAATCTTGTTGGCTGTTTTTTTATAGCTCTTATGGCACTGGGTTAGCTATACTGGGTTAGCCCTTTTGTGCTTGTTATGCACTTCCCGTTTTTTACTTGTTGGCAGACTTACAATAACTTGCCTGTACAAACAATAATAATGTAATTAATTATAATAGCATGGTAACGATATTTGTACCGGTGGTAATTTTAAATTTTTGTCTATTTTTTTAAGGGACATTTTGGCCATTATTACATTGCCAAAAGTGACATTTGTGTGAATAAAATATAATAAGAATGAAATGCGCGCAAAGTCTCATCACCAGCTTTCGCGCGATATACCATTCCATTAAAAATGTATTAGACCTTTTATCGTCAATGAATAGACCCATTTATATGTTTTTAATGCATAATGATGAGACAGCTATTGACCACAATATCGCCCACTTGTAAACGTAAACGTACATAGTATGTAGACTGTTACAATAACTTAATGCGTAACGCATTTGTGTGCAATTCAAAAATGGTTTTATGAATAATAAACATTTATATTTTTTATGCAAACCCCAAGTTTTTTTAAACCGTTTTCTTTATGGTTTAACTATTGGCCCTATGCACTATTATTTCCATACAGTTTAATTTGTGTGCACTGAGGGCCTAAGTTAGTATGGCCACCTGGCATTCCCCTTTGGTTGTCATTAGACACGGCAATGAGGACCGCAAAAGCAGTAGACTGTGGCAGTGCACGTTACACTAGGGTACAAGTGCACATGTGCTCAGCGTGACAGGCGGTGATTCCTTCGCCACCGTGTCGCGGAGCGGTGAAAGAATACTACCATTTTTTTCTAGTACTTAAACATTTTATCCTTTATCTATATAGCATTGTGAATGCAAAAAAAATCAATAATAAAGATATACTTACCATCCCCTCTCTTCCCTTGGGTGTCGTAAGGAGACTAACGAACTAAAGACTGCATATCCATTCAACAGCATAGAGCGGCGATGTGCTCACCATGTGTCACACTGAGCACATGTGCAGTTGTAAGTTGATGAAATGTGGACCTATGGCAGTGTCTTTGACTAACCCTTTGGGGATAATAGCCGTGAATATGTGTGTGTAATATGTATGTATGTAATGTATGTATGCGCAAGGTAAGAGATGGGACGACACGGGCTGAAAATCGAGCTTCATACACATCTTTTTTTAATTTTTTTTATTCTACTACGGGTAAGCGCTTTGCCTTCATCTCACCTGATGGTAAGTGACGATAAGGCCGAAGGTGGAGGCGTACGAACCCGGAATCCTCAACCACTGAGGAACTGGCTATCTTATCTCAAACTGTACGGAACACAACAATGCTTTAAACATCGTTGTTATGGCGACAGACTTAGATAAGATGGTGGTAGCTAGCCAGGCGGACTTAACAGCCCTACCACCAACTAAACCGAGCACACAAAGATGTATCCCCCGCTGGGAATAGAACCCGGGACCTCTGGGTCTGAAACCGGTGGCTTAGCCACTAGACCACAGAGGCGGTTATAAACATCTATGTTTATTGAAATTTTGTTCTTTTATATTTTTATTTTTCGTGTGATAGGATTCTAATAACTTCAGCAGTCATGACTATCTATAAAAAAGTTCATTTCTTAATGAAACTAAAATAATAAAAAAAATTAACCGAAAATTTTGTATGGCGCCGAAGTAGATATGGAGCTTCCTTTTTATCTCTTATTTATTTTTTTGTTGTTAAAAAATGTTTGCTCGCCACAAAGTGCGTTTAATAAGTTAGAAAACAAATACCTACCTACTTATTATTTTCTTGATGTGTGTGTTAGCCAATAATCAAACCTGCGTATCCAACAGCATAATTATTTTGCTGCTTTAGCAAAATTACCTTTCTTGCAATAATCTGCGTACAAAGTTTATTTCATTCAACACAATCACAAATGAATATTAAACCTTACCAGCTAAATAATAAGCTGACGACATATTCCGAGAAGTTGGGTCAAATTATTTTGCAAACACTGCGTTTTTGACTGCCTTCAGTCTGTCGATGAATTCTAAGAGTATAAACTATAAACTCGGTTTGTTCGGTTGTAGGGGTTTGTTTTAAGTCCGCCTGACTAGCTGACATTATCATTGTTTGTCGTTATAACAACAATTTTAACAAAGCATATCTCGATAGAATAGAAGTTATAGCGGATAAGTATATGAAACAGTTTCACCCTGAATGCTGTGCCAATCGTGCCAGCCGTGATGGGGGACCCAGCAAACATTTTGTGAGTCGATTATTTTTCCTATATACATACATAAAATCACGACTATTATCCCCGAAGGGTTAGTCAGAGACTAGGCAATGAGGACCGCAAAAGCAGTCCTTTGCCATAGTCCAGTTTTCGCCAAATAGCGACTGTAGATACATGTGCTAAGCGTAACAGGTGGCGAGCCCATCGCCGCTCTATGCTGTTGGATGCATGTGAGTCTTTAGTCCGTTAGTCGCATTTTATGACACCCAAGGGAGGAGAGGGGTTGGTAGTATTCTTTCACCGGTACGCGACACAGTTAATTTATATTTGTCCTATTGAAAAATTCTGGCTATCCATCTGTTGAGGTTTTAAAAAAAATCTTTCCTACAATCACACCAATTATCTAGCCCAAGAGAAGCTTCGAAGAAACTCGTTGAATGGTTACTAGTTAAAGGATAAACATACTTAAAATACTTAAATAGATACATATTATACATAGAAAACACCCAGACCCGAGACAATTTAGAAAAACAATAATTTCTAAATTGACCCGACCGGGGATCGAACCCGGGACCTCAGAGATGGCGACACCATGACAACCGGTGTACCACTCGACCAAGGAGATCGTCAAACAAAACTAGAGACGATCAGAACGACTTGATTTGTCATTTTTTATTGGCGTAGCACAATCAATTTAGTTTTTTACATTCAGAAAAACTTATTATTAATATTAGGGCAGGACTACGTCTATCGGGTCAGCTGGTTAATAATAATAAATAAAGCAATTATAATAAATACCTACACTTCAATACGATGATTATTTACATCAAACTCTATTTACAGATGCCCATTAAATAAAGAAATGTACAAGTACGGAATTTCATCATTACATGCCTAGATGAGATGTCTGAAAGCTTACTTCACATAAGCTTAGGTAAATATATGCTTAGGTAAATATATGTTGCACTTACAATACAATACAAACACACGACTATATTACCCCTAAAGGGTTAGTCAGAGACTATAGTCTCGCAAAAGCAATCCGCTACCAAAATCCATGTTTCACCAAATTATAACTACACATGTGCTCAGCTTCCGCGCTTCGGAAGGCACATTAAGAGGCCTATTACATCTCGACTGTGATTTTTGCGTAAAATGGCCAATTTTGGCGTTCTTGAAAAAAACTTCGAAAATCGCTTTATGTTAACTGTGAATTTCTCCTATCTACGATAATACCTATTATTGAGCAAAATTTTTGTTACCACAATAATTGTCAAGAATCTTTATTTCTCATGAAGTAGAAATAAAGATTTTATAAAGAATGTATTATCCTATTTCGATAAAAACGATAAATACAACTGCAAAATTACTACAAAATGAGATGCGCCGGCCGTCCGAACTCAGCTTATTCTCGCAGAGTGGAGATTTGTAATATTATGCATGAATTTATTATCCTATTTCGATAAAAACGATAAATACAACTGCAAAATTACTACAAAATGCAAAAATGGGCATTTTACGCAAAAATCACATTCGAGATGTAAGGCCTCTTAAGCCGTTGGTCCCTGTTGTTGTTGTTAAAACCCACCAACCCGCATTGGGCCAGCGTGGTGGGTTATGGCCCAATATCCCCACGTGCTATTGTCCACGTGGGAGGCCTGTGCCTAGCAGTGGGACGTTTATAGGCTGATGATGATGATGTGCTCAGCGTGATCGATGGTGACCCCATCACCGCTTTATGCTGTTGGATATGTGCAGTCTTTAGTCGCCTTTTATGACACCCAAGGGAAGAAATGAGTCGGTAGTATGTTTTAATGTGCTGCCACCACACAATCCCTTTTGCATTGCACATATACAGGGCGTCCCACGGCTATGCCACATGGAGGGAAAGTACCTTGAATATTGTAGATGAAACATTTTACTGAAAGAAGACAATATTTAAATTTAAAAAACAATTTAAACTGCATTCATAGATATTTAAATAATTACATGGTTGAACCGGGAATCGAACCCGTTACATGAGAAAAATAATCACCTGTAGCTTTATCATACCGATCGAAAGGCTTCATACTAAGGATTATTTTTTGCTAAATAATATAGTGTCACAAATAAAAGGAAGACCATGAATTTTAACATTTTTAATAAAAAATTAATCAATTTATGTATGTATTTATTTCAATGTCAGTTGTATGTCCTTACGGCAATGTCAGCTTTTCATTTTTCTGAACAAAATTTCACATCAAGTGTTGCGGGCGGGCCGCTAGCGGCCCGCCCGCGCCTTAGTCTGCGCTAACATAGACACACCGTACAAAACATCTACATCACCATAATTCAGTCACTTTGTACACAATTATCTACAAATTATCGCTCTTACTATCTACTATCCTCAGTTATCGCTCTTACTAAGTATTAGTGAAAACTGCATAAAAATCCATTGCGTAGTTTAAAAGAAGCAATCGAAGCCACAGAAACAGAAAAACGGCGACTTCACTTTGTAATATACACCCTTAATTTTTATTCGTATTAATGAAATTAAGGGTGAGTTCCACCCACGAAACTGCAAAAATGACAAAAAAAATTCGGCCTCTTTATAGTATTGTCGTCGTCAGCTGATCGGACAGTTTCGTATGGGAGGTCGAAATTTTTTTGTCATTTTTATATATAATTATGATGAAGCTACGATTGCGATGTCAAATGTTAATATTTACTTTACAGTTTACAAGACTTCAAACAATGGACTGCAAGAAAAGGAAGTAGAGATGGCAACATAGCAATAACGTTTTTTGGTGATTGTTATACAACTGCACGCATTACCTACAGGTATTAAGGGCGCGCAGTTGCGACAGTGCTGCTCTCATTGGGTTTTTTATTTGTAATTAATTTAGAAATAAATTCACAAAAACATCTCTGTAGTGCACTAAAGAAACATCGTTCGATATTGTTGAGGCGTAAATTGTATTTATTGTCTATGTACAAATAGCAGCTTTTTTAATTATTGCTAATTGTGGCCACTTTAGGCAGTAATCGAAACTAAGAAAATTTTAAAACATCTACACCGTGTAGACATGTTAAAGATCCATACTAAATGTCTTTGTGTGAATTAAAGTTAGTTACAACCTATGGCAAGTTTAGCAGAGTTATTGTAGAGAATGGGCATCCAGAGCTCCAAGGATCAAATGATATATAACGCGGACACTGCCTTATTCAATGTGAGCCAGACCAGCTCAGGAAAGAGATCCTGGAAGAATTGCGATGGACTCGTAACCTGGTTGCTGGGCTGGTTGCACTAAACGTAATAATTATGCTGTTTTATTGTACACACTGTTAAATTTCTCCAATCGATATTGTGATATAGTGAATTACACTATCAGCACGTACTCAATAGTACGTGATAATTAAGGTCTTCCTGATTGACAAGGCGTCCTTCCTCTAGTCACGTATAGATGTGATGTTAATTAGTATTTAAGATGATACACTAGAGGATAAAGGAGAATTGATTCAACGCAAGACATTGTTTCATTTCGGGTCTCCGTCCCAACGCCATTACATGGCGACCGTGACATGGTGTCACAAGTCCGCGCCGCGAAATCGCTAGTTGAAGTCTACAAAATATCAGGAAAATAGTGCTACACGGGCCTACAAGAAGGACGAAGGAAATAAGAAGAAAAACTGTAAGCCAAAATTGTTTAACTATGGGAAACCCACAATCTAAAGACAATATTATTGTCAGTCAATCACCAACTCAATCGGCGGCAGCATCAACTCCCTTGGCCGTTGGGATGCAACTTTCAGAGATCTTTTTACTGACCATCGTCGTTGTACTAGCGGGCTATATAGTACTTAGGCTGCTACGTTACTTCAACGCACGACTATTAGAAGAGGTAGAACGCAGAGCGGTTCGACGGGCAATTGGACCAGCACAGAACGTGTAAGCCAGCACGAATTAATATAACTATGCTACCAAGAATCTATGTGTGTGTGTGAGTGATTTTTTTTTTTCTCTAAAGTGTGTTCATGGCAAACCTGTCAGAACTCTTGAGTGAGCTTAAGGCTATTAGAGACTCTATTATTAAATTAAGTAAGGACAAACGTTATTCCGCTCAGGGGCAGAATAAGTTTTTAAGAGCAAAGGAAATTAAAAATATTTTTGAACAAATATCTGCAGACTTATGTAAAAAAGGGATAGATGCTGTAGAATTACAAATAACAAAAGCAATATCGTCAAAGTTTTTATGTAATTTTGAGGAAATCGAGTCACTCGTTAACCCGCATCATTCAGAAACGATCACAACCATGGCCACGTTCGATCTAAAAGTCGCGCTCACGCTCCTCCCAGTAGTAGATTGCGACGAAACGCAAATTAACCAACTAATAGACGGAATAGAGTATTATAGTAGTACCCTTAGAAACGAGGACCAGCCTCTGTTAATCAATTTTGTTTTAAAAACTCGTCTTTCTAGCAGTGCTAAAACAAAAATTAATAAGTCTTATGTGTCTGTGGCAGACCTAATAAAAGATATAAAAAATGTTTTAATTCCGATTAAATCATACACAGCCATTTTAGACCGAATGCTACGATGTAGGCAAGGAAACAAGACCATAGAAGTGTTTGGTAGTGAAATCGAAAAAATGTCCAACGATTTAAGTACAGCACAGGCTAATGGAGACGAGTCGGCATATAATTTATTAAAGCCGATTAATGAAAAAATGGCTATCAAGCGTTTCGCTGACGGCCTAAACAATGCTCGTACAAGCATTATAGTTACGTCTAGGTCCGTAAGCACAGTTAGGCAGGCAATAACTATAGCCTTAGAACAAGAAGACTCGGTAGTGAAACCACCAATAAACAATTATGTTAACTATGTTTCGAACCAGCGATTTGAAAAGATAAATAAAAACTATCATCAACAATATAATAAGTCACGTAACAACAACGCGACGAGTCAGCAAGGTCGGGGTCGTGCCTACTATAACTCGAATAGGTTTCAGGGTCAGCGCAACACCAGGTTTACGTCACCTCATAATAAACGTAGGAATGTACATTTCTTAGTTGACTCAGCAGAACAGTCTAATGACGAGAACGAAAGTGAACGTCAGAGTATACGTCAGAACGAACATCATAGCGATGATTTTTTTCGTTCTGAATAGCGCTGAGGTAGATATTTGTAGTTATGGTAGTGGTAATTACGTTTGTTTTACTTGTAGTCAAACTCAAATTTCTCTATTAGTAGACACAGGAGCAAGCATTTCAATTTTAAAGTTAGATTGGTTAAATAAACTCCGTAGCGTGTCCCGCGACGCAAAGCTAGTAAGGGATGAAATTAAGATTAAAGGAGTATGTGGGAATTTAGTATCAATAGGTTATGTTTATCTAGACTTATGTGTTAACAATTATAATTTTAGGCATAAGTTTTATGTGTTTAGCAACTTCCACTGTAAAAATGATGGAATTTTAGGAGAAGATTTTTTATTAAAATATAGTTGTAAAATTAACTATGAAAATAAGCTGGTTACATTACAGGATAAGATAAGTCTAGAATTAGGCTTAGGTAAAAACATAATAACGACTATTCCAGGGAGATGTGAGGTCGTAAAATATGTTTCGTCAGAGATAAAGGGCGAATGTGTCATTTTAGCGGAGGAAGTTATTGCAGGCGTATTTGTAGCAGGCGCCGTGGTAGTAGGAGACGGGAAAAAGATTCCGGTGCGATTTTTAAACACACGGGAAGAAGATGTAAAATTAAATAACTTTAGCCCGAAAATTAGAAAATACTCGGATTATTTCGTATGCTCTTTTGATACGGAAAAGGGAAAATCTGTCGAGAGGGTTAAACAACTATTCGATTTTCTTAAATTAAAAACATATCTTGGTGATGAAGAGAGACGGTCTATTGAGAAAATATGTGCAAAATATGCAGATATCTTTCATATGCCGGGTGATAAGCTATCCGTTACAAACTTATACGAGTACAACATTAAACTGCAAAATGACGCGTCTCCTGTTTATGTCAAACCGTATAGAATACCGCACGCTCAGAAGGCTGAGTTAATAAAACAGGTAGGTAAATTGTTAGAAGAAGATATTATCGAAGAGTGTACCAGCGAATGGTCTTCTCCATTATTATTACTTCCGAAAAAAGCTGACAGTAGCGGTGAAAAAAAGTGGAGAATCGTAATAGATTATAGACTTTTAAATAAAAAAATAGTAGACGAAAAGTTCCCGTTACCAAATATACAAGAAATTATTGACTCACTTTCGGGATGCTTATACTATTCTCATTTAGACCTCAGTTCTAGTTATTACCAGCTAGGGTTATCGGGGCCGTTCAAGTATTACGTAAGCACCAAGGGGGGGTGGGGGGGTCTCTGTTTTGCTTATTTTGGATGACATGGGGGGTGGGGGGGGTCTAGATGATGATTACGTCATCGTTAGTTATTTAAGTTTTTTCGGGGATTTCCGCAAATAATACATATGCGTAGGCACTCGCTTTGAGAACTGATTAGGGGTCTAATAATTGTTGTTAAAGTTAAGTTGTCTAATAATTCACTCTCGTGCCGGCCGGCTGCAAGTGCGCATCTATCAGTATTGTTTTGTTTGGATTCTAAACGTATTGTAAGCATTGAAAGTTATCATTTGTGTTTATGTTGATGCAATTAGCCAAAGTTTAACGTTTTAATTATTTAAATTTAAATTTTAATTTCATGAATTTTCCTTTTTAAAAATAACAATATAAAAAAACATTTATTACTAAAAATGTTTACGTAAGCATAGGGGGAGGGGGTAAGTGCTTTGCTTACTTTTGATGACAAGGGGGGCGGGGGGGTAAAAAATGGTAAGAAATCTGCTCACGTAATACTTGAACGGCCCCATCACCAGAATGTAGGAAATTCACTTCTTTTACAGCTGATAAGCAATATCAACTGAAAAGATTACCTATGGGTCTCAAAACGAGTCCTAGCGTATTTTCTAAACTTATGTCTATGGCTCTATCGGGTTTAAATCACGAGATATGTTTTCTATATCTCGATGACGTAATAGTTTTCGGGAAAAGCCTATCGCAGCATAATACAAATTTAATGAGTGTATTTGAGAGGTTTAGGTCAGTTAATTTAAAACTAAACCCTTGTAAGTGCGAATTTTTGAGGAAAGAAATTAATTATTTAGGGCATGTTATTACGCCAAACGGGGTGTTGCCAGACAACAGTAAAATCGAGGTCTTGGAAAAGTTCCCAGTACCTAAAAATGTAAATGAGATTCGTCGTTTTGTGGCTTTTGCGAACTTTTATAGAAAATTCATAAAAAACTTTGCCACAATAGTGTACCCACTAAACCGTCTTTGTAAGAAACATGTCGAGTTTCAGTGGACGGAAGAATGTGACGTGGCATTTCAGACCTTAAAAAAGTCACTTAGTTCATTTCCTGTCTTAGATTATCCAGATTTTGGAAAAGATAATGTTTTCCGGTTGCAAACCGATGCGTCAGGGGTAGCCTTGGGGGCTGTATTATCAAATGGAAATAATAAGCCCGTAGCTTATGCAAGCAGACAATTAAACAGTTCAGAAATAAACTACCCAACCATTCATAAAGAGTTATTAGGGGTAGTGTGGGCTATAAAACATTTTCGACCATATTTATACGGACGAAAATTTAAAGTATTAACAGATCATAGACCATTGGTTCATTTATTTAGCATAAAAGATCCTAGTAGCCGTTTAACTAAGTTTAGACTTTGTTTAGAAGAATATGATTTCGATATTGAATACATAAAAGGTTCCGAAAATGTAACGGCAGATGCCTTATCGAGAGTCATTATAACATCAGACGAGTTAAAAAATCTAAATTCAAATTTTTTGGGGGTAGTAACCCGTTCAATGAAAAGAACCATGGAGCAAAATAATGAACCCGCTACCTCTGGAAGTAGCAGGGTTGAGCCCCCTGTTGATCATAGGCAACCAAGAGTGGTAGATATTATGCAGAAATCACAAAATGATGTAAGGTTAGATATTTGTTCGTATGAAAACTTCGTGAAGTTGAGGAAAAAGAAAAGATACGTCTCACAGACGGGTGATATGTTATTTAGTGACTCTACTATTTACATAAATCAGGAATCTCTACTAACGGAGGCGCGCCGAGACGCAACGATAGGAGAACTGAGTGCATTATGTAAAAAATATAATATTGTAGAAGTCGTTGTGATTAAAAATGGGTTTAATAAAAAGTTTATTAAAATTTTGACCCAAACTTTCATGAAACATAAAGAATTACCGCGGTTATGTATTATTACTAACCAAGTTGAACATGTTACAAATAAAGACTTGATACGTGTTTACTAAATGATTATCATTTATTGCCGACAAGTGGTCATGTAGGCATAAATAAAATGACTAAGAATATTCGAAAAAAATATTTTTGGAGTCATATGCAAAAAGACATAACTGAATATGTGACTCGCTGTAAAGATTGCCAAAAGCAGAAATTTTGTAATAAAAATAATAAAGAGAAAATGGTAATAACCACTACAGCATCTACTTCTTTTGAAAAATTATATTTAGATATTGTGGGGCCGTTGGAGGTCGATAATTTGGGTAATAAATACATATTAACAATACAATGCGAATTGACAAAGTTTGTAGAAGCTTACCCAATACTTGATAAGTCAGCTGAAACTGTTGCTAGGGTTTTTACTGAAAATTTTATTTTACGATATGGTACTCCCAGGGTTATTGCGACTGACTGTGGAACGGAATTTATTAATTCCACGTTAGAAACAGTATGTAAATTGCTAAATATTGATAAGTTAAATTCAACACCCTATCATCATGAGAGTATAGGTTCGCTAGAAAACTGGCACAAACATCTCGGATGTTACTTGAGAATACAAACACAGAATCAGTCGGCAAATTGGAGTACCTGGATACCATATTGGTGCTTTGCTTATAATAATTCTGTAAATACTAGTACCAAATACTCCCCTTATGAACTAGTTTTTGGGAAAACATGTAACGTACCTAGTAATTTAGTTAGTAAAGTTGATCCCTTATATGTATACGACAATTATCCATCGGAGTTAAAATTTAGATTGCAAAAAGCTCATAATGATGCCAGGAACAACTTATTAATATCAAAACAAAGTAGAAAAACTAATTATGATTTAGATTGTAAGGAAGTACACTACAAAAAAGGTGATCTACTCTTGTATAAGAATGAAAATTATAATAAATTGAATGACTTGTATTTAGGTCCATTTGAAGTTTTAGAAGAGCTAGGTACTAATGTAAAAATATTAAAGAATAATAAAGAATATATAGTTCATAAGAATAGGACTAAGATATTTAGAAAATAAGAGTTTACTTTTCAGGGAAGGGATGCCTAGCCTTTTCAGGGGAGGTGTGATATAGTGAATTACACTATCAGCACGTACTCAATAGTACGTGATAATTAAGGTCTTCCTGATTGACAAGGCGTCCTTCCTCTAGTCACGTATAGATGTGATGTTAATTAGTATTTAAGATGATACACTAGAGGATAAAGGAGAATTGATTCAACGCAAGACATTGTTTCATTTCGGGTCTCCGTCCCAACGCCATTACAATATTGATCCTTAAGTTAGAATCATAAAGTTCAAAATTGATTGTAGAAATTTAACATTTTGTGGTAGGTTGACTGCTGGAGTCTGTACGTTCTCAAGGCCTTGGCCAGAAGGATGAAATCACTAGCTGGTGGTAAAACACATAGGTAATTGCCAAGGCAAGAAACCTTATTATCTAAGTGCACAGTTATTAAATATTGGGCACATTTAGCATCAATGAAAGAAAAAATAATGAAAAATAATATAAATTCATAAATAAAATCAAAACAGTCGTCAGCATATTTATTTGCGAACGGCAATGACATATTTTTTTTATTTTTTAGATATGTAATTAATAAGTGTTATTTAGTTTGGGGGTTACTGTGCTGTTAACGTTAAATAGGTACTTAATATTTAATTAATAGATTAAATAGAAATAAGGTTGTGTTGGGAGATAAAACATAATTTGTATTTAGTGTACATATAAACGTAATGAGCATTAAAATAAGGTAGTGTCAACAACATCATATTTCGATTCATTTACACTCCCTGTCCTTAGGTAAACATAAGTAGTATATAAGATGAATTATTTTTAGTAAACGTTATATTTTCACCTTGAAATGTAGTCTTATTTAACTCCTGTTTCGACGAACATTTCACCTGGCTGCATTGAGAAAGTCTCTTAAGTTTATTTCCTTCTCTGGTAAAGGCTCTCCCGAAATCCGAACTGGTAATTCTTATTATTATAGACTTAAACCCAGTAATTCTAAATCTCAGACTAAAGTAAAACCTGGTTTAAATCTAATCTAATGCTATCTCTAACTGCCATTATAAACAGTAACAGAGACAGTATATTTTAATAAAAAAATATAATATAAATAATTATCACATCAATTAACTTGTGCTATAAACATGAAATCACATTTTATACGTGCTTTTCTTATAAATCAATAATGTGCAAATTAAATAAAAAAACTGTAGAGACGACATAAATTCCTACATAAAGTCACAAAGTCAAGTCACTTTTTATTCAATGTGTGGTAAACAACAATAAATTTGTGTGGATGAAACAAAAGATAAGTTTAATATGTAACAAAAAAGAAGTTTGGTACAGAACAAAAAAATAAAATAAGTAGGTAGGTATGAAAAAAAAATGTTTTCCGTTTAACTTACAAAAGACACACAAATATAGAAGTAGGTAATAAATAGAATATATATTATGTTTATCCAACAACGCCAAATTATTAATTTAACTGAATCAAAGCTAAAAGGGGTCGAAAGACAAATCAACAATGAAACATGTTTTATTTTCAAACAATTTTATTATAATAAAAACATGTAGGTACTGAGTATGTTCACACATTGTCGTACTTTTAAAACTACTTAGATACCTATTTACATAGCAATCCCATGTGTAGATGTAAAATCACATATTCGCAATTCCTAGACAGTATATCAACTAAACTTTGTAGATATGACATTATGACATCACGAGAAAACCAAAAATTCTCAAAAACATTCAAATATTGAATACTACAACTATATTGCTTTGTCTATAGATAAGTATTTTCTTGTAAATATAAAATAAATACTTCCGATTAGGGTAACTTGCATCAATACTCACTTATAATATTTAAAATATTATTGTCTTGAAGTAATTTTTTTTATCGTTTATAGGCGGATGATGATGATGATGATTTAGAACAACCAACAAGTTTTTTTATAAGTATAAGAAATCAATAAATAGTCTAATTAATTTTTTTGTATTAATAACGCTCAAACAAACTCTAAGAACATTGAAAAAAAAATCTTAGCCATCGAACCCATTTTTTTCGCTTCGATTAACGCAAAATATCAAATATTAATTACAAATCAATAAAGCAGTCTCATTTTTTTACTGAATGTTTAAAATATTGCATAATATTTTCATCAGATCTCATAAGAGGTAAATTCTAAGAGGTTTGATAAGACACTGTTGCGATAAAAACAAGTCAAAAGCGTTGAAAAATTTCGACAGGTCTAACTAATACCTCGGTAGCGGAGTGGTCAACGCAGCCGCCCGGATTCCGGAGGACGTGGGGTCGATTCCCACCTTAGGTTCAGCTAGTGTTGCCACTTGATAGTCCACTGTCGACAGTCTATCGATAGACCACCGATAGTTGAGCAAAAGCAATAGTATCGTAGCAATACTGTCGATAATATCGATAGCCCTGTATCCTCAATACTATAGACACACAGCATACTATCGAAGCTCAATATCAAAGGCACTAATGATAGTATCAATAGTATCGACACTATTGCTGCTGAATATTGCAATAACAATCGATACTATCGATACTGACCTTTGCTCAATAGTAAAATTTAAATAAGTAAATAAATAATAAAATTTGTTCACGCTCACACCAATTATCTAAACCAATATAAGCTTCTTTTGAAACTCGTTAATAAGGTAAGATAACGGATAAATATACATAAACATAGAAAAACACCCCGCCACGAAATCGATTTAGATAAACAGTTTTGTCTAAATTGACCCGATCGGGAATTGAACCCGGGACCTCAGATACCCGGCGTGCTAACCACTCGACCACGGAGGTCGTCGTATTAATTTATATAATAGTATTGCTATATAATAGTATTACTATCTATAATACTATTCATAAACAATACTATTGAGTCACAACCTACTATCGATAGCGCAAACATCGATAGTATCGATACTATCAATAGTATCGATTGTTATTACAAAAGACGATACTATCGATAGTAAATACGACATGGAGCTTCAATACTATCGATATTCAATACTATTGCAGTATACCGATACTATTGTACCAAACTGAGATATCCATACTATCAATAGGCCTATCGATACTATAGATGACTAGCGGCCGCTCGCGGTTTCACCCGCGTGGTTCCCGTTCCCGTGGGAATATCGGGATAAAAAGTATCCTATGTGTTAATCCAGGTTATAAACTATCTGTATGCCGAATTTCATCCAAATCCATTCAGTAGTTTTTACGTGAAAGAGTAACAAACATCCATCCATTCTTACAAACTTTCGCGTTTATAATATTAGTAGGATAGGATTTTTGAGTTCAACTATTGATAGTTCGGCAACACTAGGTTCAGCCGTCATTCATCGTCGAAATGCAATCATACTTTAAATATGTTTTGCACCAATCATACACAACAAGTTTCGATGCAAGTCAGCCTGTTTCATTATACACACTGTAATTATTAATAATAACGTCATTTGTTTGTTTTTGAGAATTTCGGCTGTGAGAGACTAACGCTAGAAAACAATTAAGAGCTATCATATCGAGGTAAAGAACCTCAAATAATGTAACAAATGTAAAAATCGTTAATGACTACTTTTACAGCTACATATAATTCCATCTTTTGCTTCATCCGTAAGGGTCTATTCTGAGCGGTGACTTATTTCAACAATCTTAAATGGCTGAAGTGTGTTATTTTCTAAAATGTATGCTAAACCCTTCACATTGAAATGAAACTAGTTACAAACGTAGACGCGTACAATTTTTATGATTTGTTTAATTATGACGATCCGAACCATTTATGGGGTCCGTGGTCAAGAGAGTGAGATGTTGATTGTCCCAATATTAATCTATAATTAGCATACTGTCACTTACAGTATGAATATCTTTAAAAAAAATATAATAATATGTAAAAGTTATTCGCGATTAGACGTAAAGTGTTTCATTTCAAAGTATGTTAATATTAGGCTTTTATTAGCCATTTCAGTTTAGCCCGTTCAGAGTAAAATGTCGATTAATACCTAAAAACTATTAAAAATGTATTATAACGATTTCATATTGCGTTCACAAGAGAAATATTGCGGAGTAGGAGTTTATTACATTTTGAAATTACTGTATAAGTCCATATTATTACTATAAAATTTCGTTATCTATATTTTTAAAACGTGATATTCAAATACAATAGTAAAGTTTGCATTTTAAGTCAATAATGTTTTTAGACCCAATGTCACCATTTTGAGTGAGTATGGTGAAATTGGGTCAAATGCTAAAAACGACATATTTTGTCAAATCGTGATCATTCTATTTAAAAGTGATTTGAACCAAAAGTCACTATTCACATTGAGCGCCAATCATATTATTATTTAGAACATCGCCTGTCTCTACCATCTTCAAACAAGTGACTGAAATGCAGTGACATTTCAAATATATTTGCGACAATCCTATTGAGTGACTTATGGTGCAACGAGTCGCGGAGCTATTATAAATAAAAATACTTCGATAAATATATTATAACTCCTCCCAGCCTAAGCTAATGTTTCACTACAATGATCATGTCAAATTCGTCAAATTTCCATTGCTGTCTAACCTACTATACTACCATCTGATAGTGATAACTGATAACACTTATAATAGGTATATAATAATTATATAAAATAACTCGAAAAAGTTCTTTAAAAAATAGTGTACCATTTTTGAGATTTTAAACCTACACCTCCTAAAGTTCTAAGAATAATAATACCTTTTTTCGTAACCTGCAATGCGCCTACGCGCACACGAGTATCCGACAGTGAGGGTGCACACGTATCCTAGTCTATACAGCACTTTCAATCTACTAGTTAGAGTTACAATGAACAACTTTCAGGCAAGTTCTCGCAGTCCATTCAGAAACGACTGCAAATTCTATATTCGTTGCACTGCACAATCATATAGTCATAAATAGGTTTACTGATAATTCAGAACATTTAAAAAGTTACCTTGCAGTCGTCATTACAGAGTCGTTTTCTGAATGTCATTCAGAGTGAGCCTCAACCCCCGCCAGTACTAAGACTTGGCGTCGTGCGGCTCGCGGGCGTGCTCCTCCGGGAACTGCTTCTCGACCTGCTCCGCCACCCACTTCTTCACCTTCTGTTCAGTCCAGAAGCCATCATAGAAGATAGTCGGTTTAATCCAACAGCCTTGCCCCTGCTGCGGCCCGTACGGCAATTCCCCCTCGTTGCGGCACACATTCTTGCACTCCACCGACCCGTTGCGACCGTTGACGACTAGACTCTTGGGCGGTATGTTGAAGTTGAGGTTGACGTTACCGTGCGCGCGGTCGTAGTCGTAGAAGTGCCACGGGCCCGAGCACTCGTAGTACGCGTTGGGGAACAGCGGCGGCGCCGGCGGCAGCCGCGGCGGCGCGTACAGCGGCGGCATCACCGGCTGCAGCACGAAACTTACGTTGGAGTTGGGCCGCAGCGGCGCGGCGGGCGGCCGCGGCGGCGGCACGCGCCCGGGCAGCGGGTGCGCCGTCGCCACGGGCGGCAGCGGGTGCGCCGTAGCTATGGGCAGCGGGTGCGCTGTAGCTACGGGCAGCGGGTGCGCCGTCGCTACGGGCAGCGGGTGCGCTGTAGCTACGGGCGGCAGCGGGTGCGCCGTCGCTACGGGCGGCGGGGGGTTCGCCACTAGAGGAACGTGCGCTGCGCGGACGTTGACCTC
Source organism: Scoparia ambigualis (assembly GCA_963921215.1). Classification (NCBI taxonomy): domain Eukaryota; kingdom Metazoa; phylum Arthropoda; class Insecta; order Lepidoptera; family Crambidae; genus Scoparia; species Scoparia ambigualis. The sequence continues at coordinate 4,208,818 of OY992512.1, forward strand.
TGGTTCTTTCCTCACGCGAGTAGGCGGCTCGGCTTTGGGCTCGGGCTTGGGCGCCGGGGGCTGGGGCGCGGGGGGCGAGGCCGCGGGCCGCTCGGGGGCGCGCGCCTCGAGGCACTCCATGAGCTCGCTGGCCACGGTGCCGCCGAAGCTGAGCAACGTCTCGCGCAACGCGTTGGTCACCGCGCACTGTAATGAATTAGGAACTAGCTGTGACATAGAAGTTGTAGACTAGCGTGATACCGGGTTTAACTTAAGTTTACACTGAGTTAGTGTACAGAAGCCGGACTTAATTCCTCCGCTCATTCTGCTAATCAACTATTTTGCAAAGCACAAAAGTAATCAGCATCAATTATAAAATTAGATTTTGAATTATTAGACGAAAATATAACATATAAAGTAATGGGGTTCAAGTCCCTTATTGCCCGTTTCTTATGTTAAATTATGTCCATTAGATTCAATTTTAGCCTAATAATAAAAATTTGGCTGACATTAAAGCAGGCCAGGGGCACTCCAGTTGGGTCACACCTTAGCAAATTAGTGCGATTTCTCACTTAATTCGACTCACTCATGCGCCGCGAACACCTTGAAGTCGTTAGAAAAGATAAGAGCTACGCGATAGAAAGAGAGGCAACTGCTAGGTGAATATAAATGAAGGGAAGGGAGCGGTATGCGACTTGAATTGCACTTTGTTGTGTCATTGCAAGAGTCTCTATTTATTTAAATGACTTTGAGGATTGCATCTTCTGTACTTATACTATCATGTATTCTGTGATTATAGTAGGTTTCTTGACTAAAATACACAAAACATAAAAAATTAAATAAAACGGGAAAGTGAGTTGTTTGTTTGTTTGTTACGCTTTCACTTGCTAAACTAATATTGATGAATTTTGGTATAGAGTTAAAATAAGACCCTGCGAAACATTTACATGAGCACACAATAAATAAATATAGAAGAAAAAGAGACAATAAAATGATCTTCACCTTTCTAGATTTGTAGATAGCTAAACCCTTGCTGGTGGCAAGTGATGTGGCATACCCAATGTTCTCTCGGTGAATGTCAATGGTCTTCACAGTGATAGATACAAATGCCACTGCTCCCACGCAAAACTTGCCATTCGTAAAGTCCACAAAGTCTGTAATATTTGAAGTTCATTAGGGTTTGAAATTTTATGGAACTCCAAATGAAAATAATATACTTATTCAATTTAGATTACAATAATTATGGTTTTCATAATGTCGCCATCTCTGTGGTCCCGGGTTCAATCCCCGGTCGGGTCAATTTAGAAATATTTGTTTTTCTAAATTGTCTCGGGATGGGTGTTTCTATGTATAATAAGCAGTGATCGGCGTAGGTAGTGCTATTCTCGGGATTTACTGACTGTTATCTTAATATGGATATGCCTTCTAAATCCCGGGAAATCTTTGTATTTTATGCCCAAATGTTGCTGATTTTATATAGGTACTTAAATGAATGTTGTTGATTTTCAATATATTTAAATAAATATTGTAGTTTTTTTTAGATTTGTGTTTTTATTAACTTTGTTATTAAATTGAGACATAAAGTGACAATAGTAAATTACTATACTAAGTACATAACATAGAATATTGTCTAAGAAGTATATATTGCTGTTCATCGCATTGACAATGTCCTCCGAATTATAGTAATTTACAATTGTCATGTTTATAAAAAGGACCCCAGGTTATGTCGAAATTTAGTTAGTCGTTCTAATAATACTCGACTCGTATCTTAAGCTTGTCGCCATAACAACAAAGTTAAAAGCATTGTTCTGTTTCGGCAATTAGAGGTATGATAGACAGTGCCTTTGTGATTGAGGAGTCCGGGTGAAGGTCGCTTCCACCTTCGGCCTTATCTTCACTTACCATCAGGGCCCTTATTCTGTAACGATTCCTTGTTTCAAAACCACGTTAATTCCTTAAAAAGTTACGATATCTTCCCAAAAACGTATGCGTTTGACGTTTGTGCACGGTAAGGTTTAGGTGTGGAATCTATAGATTGCGATACAGAATCAGGGTCCTGGTCAGATGAAGGCCAAGATCTTTCCCGTTGTAGATAAAAAACATTTACATAAAGACATTGGCATTCAGGAAACATTCACGGAAATTCCGAGGCATGTCTACTCGTATATTAACACTAAAATTCAATCTCATTGATCTCACATTGCTCTTCCTACGTTAAATAATTAATAAATCAACATTTAGGAAAATATTTTCGCGGATCTTGGGATTCTCGGGGTATACACCGATATGCTAACAATGTTAGTGTTAATATGGATACCCATATTAACACTAACATTCTAGTTTATTGACCCCAAATGGCACTACCTACGCCGATCACTGATAATAAGTATGTATTTAAGTATTTTAAGTATGTTTATCCGTTGTCTAGTAACCATTTAACGAGTTTCTTCGAAGCTTCTCTTGGGCTAGATAATTGGTGTGATTGTAGGAAACATTTATTTATTAAGGAGATTGTTGTAATCTACGAGATTGTTGAGACCTACAAGAGGCACACAGGACAACACATATATAGGGTCAACAATATCAATAAGCGAATGTTTAAGGGGAGCATCTATACATCACTCTGAGCATGCTCACCAAATTTGGTCCTAAACTACAGGCTCGTTACAGAGATAATCAACAAAACATTATCATAATTCACCAAAAAATACACCCTTTCCAAACCCGTACAGCTGTACTACACGCACACAAAGATAGCCGAACATGCACTAAACTCGGAGCACAATGAGCTATCTTTTTATTGACGCTTGCGTGCGTATTAGTAAAGATACAGCATGTTTCATGATGTGCATTATTTTAATTGATTTAGTTTGTTAGAAAACATAACTTTGAAAAATCACTATAAAACTGGAGCCCATTTTTTGTCATTGTATCCAGAATGATGTATAGATACCGCCCTTAAACGTTCGCTTATTGATTTTATTAGACCCCGTATAATACAAAAGACACTGGATAAACATATACTCTGTCTGTCACAAGTGAATTTCTATTGCGTCCGGTTTTATGGCAGCTGAGCTCTTAGAAAGAAATAGTTGCACTGATGAAAGTCACTACACCATTGTTTCGTACGTTCATACAGGTTTTTAGACCTTGTACTGAGAATAGTAATGCAGATACGGCATTTCTTTTTAATTTTCAAATTTTTTTCAACATTGTTATTATAATGTAACAATATCATGTGAATAGATAGCTAAAAGGTGATCCATTTTATTCTACTTGTGAAGCCAATGGGAAGCTGGGAATCTAGCGCACTGGGAAACAGTTGAGATGTATGTATGCACTAACCTAGATCCTGCTTGGTGACCGACCAGCTCCAGTTTTTGAAGCCCCATTGTGCATGTCCAAAGTTAATGAGCTGCTGCCTCCTGTGCTGCTGCTCCACATCATCTTCGCCATGAACTGTCTCCAAGGTAGACGAGTTTACACTCTCGGGCTTAAAAATAATAATTTAACAAGTATTTAATTATTTATACCTACTTATAATTATGTAAGTATAAAAATATGTTAGATTTAATAAAACAATGCGATTAATGAGTTAGACATTACTGCTTAAGTGGGTTTATGATAGTCGTAGGTACACTATTAAACTTTAGGAAGTTGTTAAAATCTATGGGCTGGGAAATGTTGTCAAATCGTCTATTATGAAGAGCTCATATGGTGTATACCAATCAAATATTGATGTTAAACCGTTAGAACAATTGCCGGCTTAATAATAAATTAGTTATTTACCATTTTTATGGCACAATTTGTAACTGGAAAGCCTGGTTTCCGCTGCATGTTGACAAGCCTATGCTCGCACTTCAAGCACTGATCAACATGCCATTAACAACAAATATGTTATTGCTTGTCGTCCAAATAAGTATTTAGGTAATTTTTTTCAAATTTCACGGCAAATTCTTTAGAATTAATTTGCAAATTCCTCGGAAACCGACTGCTATTGACATTTTGCTTTTCTTTTTATATTTGTTCCGTGATGGAACAGGCTAAGGTCGGAGACCATACTGCCTAGTCATTAGTTTTTCATTTTTTTTTCCGTAGATGATAATGAGTGGTGATTAAGATGATGAATGATAAATGATATTCTCCAAAACCCCTTGAGTCCTCAGAGGGCCTAGTCAATTGGCAAACAAATGAAACGCTACGAAATCTTCGCTACGATAAACCGAATGTATGGGATTGACATAAGCAAAAGTTACCTACGACGTAAAATTTACGCTAAAATAGACCTAATTGACAGTTTGACAAGCCAAGAATCGCTAATCTAGCGATCACTCAAACATTGAAGATAAAAATTCACACAAAATGGCGATTGTTTGATCAGCTGATGAAGGAATAGTTGTGTTGTGTTGAAAGTTTTGTTTAAAATGCTCTTTTTAGGGCTATTGTGGACTGCGATAATCAAGTGCTCAGGCGCTAAGGAAGAAATGTTTCCCTACGTTACTTGGAGCAAAGTAACGAAATCGAGTTTGTTGTACTTGTGAATAGTTCTCAGAGTTCTCGTTTACGAACTTTAAAATATTTAGCTAAGGTCTGCCGGGAATTGCGTGCTGTTATAGTTGTTGCGATGTGAGTGACCAAATAAATGTGTGTCATGCAACATTTTCCGCAACGAAGAGCAAGTCGCTGCATAACAATTTGTAGGGGCTCTCAAACCATACAAACATTTGGGCCAAATAAATCCACCTAAGTACCTTTAATCATGACAAGAAAGGTCAAGATTAAGACAACAGTAAGGGACTTTTTGTATAAATATTAAATGTAACCTATCCATAATGTCCATTTATCAATTTATAACTTAGATTGCCTATTTGTTTTACAGGTTCCAATGAAGATTTAATTTGCCAGGTAGCTTAGAGTATTAAACCAAGGCTCTAAGCGTAGTAAGGTGTACCTATTGACTATACCCTATAAATCTTATACAGACAAGCATCTTTCTTAATAGGAAAAGATATCAGTCCTTACGTTCAAACGGTAAGTTTTAATAAATAAATTATTACTTACATAATAAAGGTAAGTATTATGCCTATTATTATATTGGGATTTACCAGGAAATGTCAGTTTTGTTAAAATTGCTAGAATAAAGAGTATTGACATAAAGATAAAACTATTTTATGTGGTTTTGCAGATTTGAGACGACGATTCAAAAATGTTAAATGTTACCTCATAATTTGGAGGATGGACTTCCTCAGAATGGTGAACAAACATGGTTATTTGGTAAAAAACAATATCAAGCAATTTTGTATAATACATAGGTACTTACCTACTAACTTTTTATCTATGACAATTTTCTATAAGTAAGTATATTGTTCTAATTTCTTAGGAGATTCTGGATACCTTCAAAAAGCATGGTTAATGATAATAACAACAATATTTAATGCTGCATCAGACTCACAAGAAAGGAGGGGTGTGTACCACATGTCATATCCAACAATGAAACTGCATTGAACATGGCTTTGGCATCGTTGAATTTAGTTATTTATATGATTTTTTTTGTGGAGCTCTAATGTTGTCAACGTTTTTATTCTACAAAAAGGAGCAGTCTGTGCCATAAATATAGTTAATTTAGTTCTAAGTTTATTGTGCTTTATTTAAAAAGATTTACTTATGTACAAAAAAACAATGCCTTTGTTGACAACATTTTTATTTTAAGAAAAGGAACAGTGTGCCATAAATATATTTAACCCATAAAATAGTGATTTGGTTTATATGATGGGGAAAAATTAAGTATAAAGTTAATTTAGTTCTAAGTTTATTGTACTTTATTAAAAAGATTTACTTAGGTAGGTACTACTAAAAAACAGTACCTTCATAAACACACAATTGGCATTTATTTTTATACACATATAGTTTTAATGTCAATAAGAGAAAGTGAAGCCTCATATTTAATAAACTTTGACTTTGAGAGAGTTAGGTAAGGAAATAAGAATATATTAAGAAATACAACATTAATGTTATTTTTTACTTGATATTTAATTTTACTTGCAGTAGGTACCTATAGAAAATGTTTAAGTACCTACTTATATCAATTTCTACTAGTCATAACATTAAGCTATTGAAGTTGTACTTGATTCATTATCAACATACAAAGGTAATTATATGTATAAACTTGCATTATTATTATCCGATTATTAAATCTGGTGGGTTCTATTGTGTTTGTTATAATATTGTTTTTTCTTTAAATAGGTGGCTTAACATAAGGTGGCTTGTTATACATATAATACAAATTAAGTTCCATATCTAGCATACTCTGTAATAGTTTAGTTATTATCAATTTGGCGATTGTGAAGTAATCGATTGTAATTGTTGCTTGAGTTTGTAATGTTACTATCACATTTTTATTTGTGTGAATCTGTAAATGGTTTGCTGTTTCACATTTTCAGTGTTATACTTTTTATAGAACTGTCGATTCACTTGTAAATATAAAATAAATAAATAAAATTAATTGTTTTTTTAATTATTTTTGGTAAATATATACTACCTACCTACTAACTTTTTATGTAAGTATGACAATTTTCTATAAGTAAGTATATTGTTCCAATTTCTTAGTAGATTCTGGATACCTTCAAAAAGCATGGTTAATCATAATAACACCAATATTTAATGCTGCATCAGGCTCACAATAAAGAAGGGATGTGTACCACATGTCGTGTACAACAATGAAACTGCATTAAACATGGCTTAAAGTTGTACTTGATTCATTATCAACATACTAGGGTAATTATATAAAATTAATTGTTTTAAAATTATTTTTGGTAAACATATAAATAATCCTATGTTTTATTTTGAAACATTATCAACCAACTCATAATGAATGGCAGTGAAATAAATAATGTAAAACAAATAAATATTTTAACTTGTCGCGTAGAGACCACGATCATGTCATTGTGTCTGTGAAGGCGTATATTTAATAAATGATTTGACTTTTAATTTCAATTATTTTCGGTACCTACCGCTATAAATAAGTAACAATGAAACAATCCTATATTAAGGCGATGTTGTCTTCATCGTCATCCTATGAACGTCCTGAACGTTCCCACATGAACGACAGCACTAAGGCAGACTGGGCTATAACAGGCTCAAGCCCTGAGCCAATACAACCGCAGTGTGCTTTACGTGCCTTCCGAAGCACGGAGGAGCTCGAGACGCTTTTTATTTGGTTACCCATCCTTTAGCTCGGTAATGTGAAAGTTGCGTAACTAACTGGCAAGATCACAAACCGGTGCGGCGCGGGCGGGGACTTTTTGCATTAGTTAAACCTCTAGCATTACCTTTCAAGTAACAGTAAGTACCTACATTGCTTCGCTAGTTTGCATATTTTAAAATTAGTTTTAATTTAACTAGCAAAACCATGTACTTGGAATGTTTTTTATTTTATTTTATTTAGGACAATAATCAATTAGAAAAGTAATGTGATAGGTGTTGTAGTTAGACAACTAAACCCGAAAGCCTTAGCCGCTACGCCATAGAGTTACTTTAGGCGATGTACTCATACAAGATGCAAACGTTTTAATCACTACCTAGTGGGTACTCGCATCTAAGATCAAACTGTTTAAATGTTCGCGCGGTTTGTAACATTTAGTGTTATCACTTATTTCATTACAGACGGACGTCAAGTTGTTAATATTTGAGAAATTCTTGGCAGCAAGCGTTTGCTTGTGGTCTTCAGTCTTAATTTATTTATATTATAAGCTGAAAAATGGGTTTGGTCTCATATCAATATCATATTATGGTAGGTAAGTCTATCGTCATCATTATAAGTACTTATTTACAAACCTGCTTGTCTGGCGAACTTCCGGCGAAAAAAGCGATTGATTCATTTTTCAAATTGTCTCAAGGAGTCCACCCGAATTTCTTAGTAAAGTGACATTCAATTCACTAAAACTCAAAAGGATCGGTGTGGTTACTACCTATTTATTAATCTTACATAAGCGTTACATTATCATCAAACAAAAAAATACTAAGACAAGCCTGTATGTTCTATATCCCTTAGCTTATCGATATCTATGTAGCCTAGCGAATTTGATGAGCGATTTTGACGCTGTCACCGGTCGAGCGTTTGCCAGTTGACTAGGCCCTCAGAGGGCCTAGTCAACTGGCAAACGCTCGACCGGTGACAGCGTCAAAATCGCTAATCAAATTCGCTAGGCTACATCATTGTCTATGGCTACATCGACATCGATAAGCTAAGGGATATAGAACATACAGGCTTGTCTTAGTATTTTTTTTGTTTGATGATAATCTAACGCTTAAGTAAGATTAATAAATAGGTAGTAACCACACAGATCCTTTTGAGTTTTAGTGAATTCAATGTCACTTTACTAAGAAATTCGGGTAGACTCCTTGAGACAATTTGAAAAATGAATCAATCGCTTTTTTCGCCAAAAGTTCGCCAGGCAAGCACGTTTGTAAATAAGTACTTATGATGACGAGTGACTTACCTACCATAATATAACATTGATATGAGACCAAACCACAGACATATAATATATGTCTGTGGACCTAACCCATTTTTCAGCTTATAATATAAATAAATTAAGACTGAAGACTACAAGCAAACGCTTGCTGCCAAGAATTTCTCAAATATTAACAACTTGACGTCCGTCTGTAATGAAATAAGTGATAACACTAAATGTTACAAACCACGCGAACATTTAAACAGTTTGATCTTAGATGCGAGTACCTACTAGGTAGTGATTAAAACGTTTGCATCTTGTGTGAGTACATCGCCTAAAGTAACTCTATGGCGTAGCGGCTAAGGCTTTCGGGTTTAATTGTCTAACTACAACACCTATCACATTACTTTTCTAATTGATTATTGTCCTAAATAAAATTAAATTAAAAACATTCCAAGTACATTGTTTTGCTAGTTAACTTAAAACTAATTTTAAAATATGCAAACTAGCGAAGCAATGTACTTACTGTTACTTGAAAGGTAATGCTAGAGGTTCAACTAATGCAAAAAGTCCCCGCCCGCGCCGCCCCGGTTTGTGATCTTGCCAGTTAGTTACGCAACTTTCACATTACCGAGTTAAAGGATGGGTAACCAAATAAAAAGTGTCTCGAGCTCCTCCGTGCTTCGGAAGGCACGTAAAGCACACTGCGGTTGTATTGGTTCAGGGCTTAGCCTGTTATAGCCCAGTCTGCCTTAGTGCTGTCGTTCATGTGGGAACGTTCAGGACGTTCATAGGATGTCGATGATGACAACATCGCCTTAATATAGGATTACTTAAACCAAAAATAAATGAAAATAAAAGTCAAATCATTCATTAAATATACGCCTTCACAGACACAATGACATGATCGTGGTCTCTACGCGACAAGTTAAAATATTTATTTGATTTACATTATTTATTTCACTGCCATTAATTATGAGTTGGTTGATAATGTTTCAAAATAAAACATAGGATTATTTATATGTTTACAAAAAAAAAATTTAAAACAATTAATTTTATATAATTTTCCTAGTATGTTGATAATGAATCAAGTACAACTTTAAGCCATGTTTAATGCAGTTTCATTGTTGGATACGACATGTGGTACACATCCCTTCTTTATTGTGAGCCTGATGCAGCATTAAATATTGGTGTTATTATGATTAACCATGCTTTTTGAAGGTATCCAGAATCTCCTAAGAAATTGGAACAATATACTTACTTATAGAAAATTGTCATACATAAAAAGTTAGTAGGTAGTATATATTTACCAAAAATAATTTAAAAACAATTAATTTTATTTATTTATTTTATATTCACAGGTGAATCGACAGTTCTATAAAAAGTATAACACTGAAAATGTGAAACAGCAAACCATTTACAGATTCACACAAATAAAAATGTGATAGTAACATTACAAACTCAAGCAACAATTACAATCGATTACTTCACAATCGCCAAATTGATAATAACTAAAATATTACAGAGTATGCTAGATATGGAACTTAATTTGTATTATATGTATAACAAGCCACCTTATGTTAAGCCACCTATTTAAAGAAAAAATAATATTATAACAAACACAATAGAACCCACCAGATTTAATAATCGGATAATAATAATGCAAGTTTATACATATAATTACCTTTGTATGTTGATAATGAATCAAGTACAACTTCAATAGCTTAATGTTATGACTAGTAGAAATTGATATAAGTAGGTACTTAAACATTTTCTATAGGTACCTACTGCAAGTAAAATTAAATATCAAGTAAAAAATAACATTAATGTTGTATTTCTTAATAAATTCTTTTTTCCTTACCTAACTCTCTCAAAGTCAAAGTTTATTAAATATGAGGCTTCACTTTCTCTTATTGACATTAAAACTATATGTGTATAAAAATAAATGCCAATTGTGTGTATAAGAAGGTACTGTTTTTTAGTACCTACCTAAGTAAATCTTTTTAATAAAGTACAATAAACTTAGAACTAAATTAACTTTATACTTAATTTTTCCCCATCATATAAACCAAATCACTATTTTATGGGTTAAATATATTTATGGCACACTGTTCCTTTTCTTAAAATAAAAATGTTGTCAACGATGGTACTGTTTTTTTGTACATAAGTAAATCTTTTTAAATAAAGCACAATAAACTTAGAACTAAATTAACTTTATACTTAATTTTTCCTCATCAAATAAACCAAATTACTATTTTATGGATAAATAGATTTATGGCACAGACTGCTCCTTTTTGTAGAATAAAAACGTTGTCAACATTAGAGCTCCACAAAAAAAAATCATATAAATAACTAAATTCAACGATGCCAAAGCCATGTTCAATGCAGTTTCATTGTTGGATATGACATGTGGTACACACCCCTCCTTTCTTGTGAGTCTGATGCAGCATTAAATATTGTTGTTATTATCATTAACCATGCTTTTTGAAGGTATCCAGAATCTCCTAAGAAATTAGAACAATATACTTACTTATAGAAAATTGTCATAGATAAAAAGTTAGTAGGTAAGTACCTATGTATTATACAAAATTGCTTGATATTGTTTTTTACCAAATAACCATGTTTGTTCACCATTCTGAGGAAGTCCATCCTCCAAATTATGAGGTAACATTTAAGATTTTTAAATCGTCGTCTCAAATCTGCAAAACCACATAAAATAGTTTTATCTTTATGTCAATACTCTTTATTCTAGCAATTTTAACAAAACTGACATTTCCCGGTAAATCCCAATATAATAATAGGCATAATACTTACCTTTATTATGTAAGTAATAATTTATTTATTAAAACTTACCGTTTGAACGTAAGGACTGATATCTTTTCCTATTAAGAAAGATGCTTGTCTGTATAAGATTTATAGGGTATAGTCAATAGGTACACCTTACTACACTTAGAGCCTTGGTTTAATACTCTAAGCTACCTGGCAAATTAAATCTTCATTGGAACCTGTAAAACAAATAGGCAATCTAAGTTATAAATTGATAAATGGACATTATGAATAGGTTACATTTAATATTTATACAAAAAGTCCCTTACTGTTGTCTTATTCTTGACCTTTCTTGTCATGATTAAAGGTACTTAGGTGGATTTATTTGGCCCAAATGTTTGTATGGTTTGAAAGCCCCTACAAATTGTTATGCAGCGACTTGCTCTTCGTTGCGGAAAATGTTGCATGACACACATTTATTTGGTCACTCACATCGCAACAACTATATCAGCATGCAATTCCCGGCAGACCTTAGTTAGATATTTGAAAGTTCGTAAACGAGAACTCCGAGAACTATTCACAAGTACAACAAACTCGATTTCGTTAATTTGCTCCAAGTAACGTAGGGAAACATTTCTTCCTTAGCGCCTGAGCACTTGATTATCGCAGTCCACAATAGCCCTAAAAAGAGCATTTTAAACAAAACTTTCAACACAACACAACTATTCCTTCATCAGCTGATCAAACAATCGCCATTTTGTGTGAATTCTTATCTTCAATGTTTGAGTGATCGCTAGATTAGCGATTCTTGGCTTGTCAAACTGTCAATTAGGTCTATTTTAGCGTAAATTTTACGTCGTAGGTAACTTTTGCTTATGTCAATCCCATACATTCGGTTTATCGTAGCGAAGATTTCGTAGCGTTTAATTTGTTTGCCAATTGACTAGGCCCTCTGATAGGTCGATCAAATGGGCGATTTTCCGATCTCAAAAAAAAAAGAAATTGGTTCGTAAATGACTTCATAGATGGCGCTTAGCATAGATTAGTATGGCGCATGGTAAAAGGCGGGTTCATGAAGAGCACGTGTATGGCTGCGTAATATTTATTCTATTCCAAAATAGAAATAGGTTCTGGATGTCCTGAATATAAATAGGTAAGGACTTACTATTTTTTTATTCTTTTGGTAGACAAGTAAAAGTGTAGAATTTATTACAGCCCTTAGGTAGGTACGGCTTTTATAAAACGACATCTATCGGGTGTTTTTGAACTTATTTTTACTTTTTAATTTGGGCTGTCAGAAAATTGCCCATTGTTCTTGATACTTGTTTTTATTTAATATTTTTATATAATTGGAAAACATCACTTACACATTGCTCTGATATAAAGGAAGTAGCTAAGGCACTTGTGTTATAGAAATCAGAAACAACGACGGTACCACAACACCCAGATCCGAGACCATATAGAAAAGTTGGTTTTCTACATTAACCCAACCGGGAATCGAACCCGGGACCTCAGAGATGGCGACACCAAGTCCGGGGTGCTCGCCTCTCAGCTAAGGAGGTCGTTAAAATAATTAATTTGAGTAGTTTGTATGTAGTACTTAACGAAAACAGCCATTGTACTTATAACTTATTTTTATTTAGATATAAAACTAATAAATTAAAGTCCAGATACTCTTCAATTTTCGCAAACGCTCGTGGCTTCCATCATAGCCAATAAGTTGCCTTAATTGAGCTATTAATTTGCATATTGTTGGTATTTCTTTTTTTACAGTGTAAAAAAAATCATTTTCTGATGGATTGCACACATATCAAAGTCATCGAGTTCCTTTGTGAGTCGACCCTTTCTGTGTTTAGCGGGAGTCGAAAATTTTTATCCTTTTTCGGAGCCTTGTTTAGCTATTCTCCGCACAGTACTTTCAGACACACCTAGAACAATAAAAACATATATGCATAAAAAATAACAAAACCAAAATTGTTCAGTCCTATGGACTGAGTTATAAACATAATTGGTAAAACTTTTAAATCGAGTCGCCTGAATCGGGGTGGGGGTGTTGAAGGTAAGGAGTGGGGGGAGGAGTACCCCCCCATTTACCCCCCCTGCCGCAAACAAGTAGGTTTTACGTTATGTTAATTTTCTTGTATTTTGAGGTTATGTATCATGGTAAAACTTTTGAATCGAGTCTCCTTAATTGGCGGGGGAACGGGAGGGGAGGAGAGAGGAGTACCCCCCACTTACCCCTCCTGCCGCAGACAAGTAATTTTTAAGTTATGTTACTTTTTTAAAATATGGAAATTTACAAAAACCTCATTTCTGGCGCTTCGCCGGCCGCTCCCGCGGCACGCTCGCTTCGCTCGCTCGGTTCGCGCGTTTTGGTCAACATACTTACTAACCTAACCTAATTAACTCTTTTTCATGGCGGGGGGTTTCGCCCCCCGAGCCCCCCTCGTAGGGGGGCTGCGCCAACCCACATAATTTACTATACTTACCACATTCTACCCCTTAACACTTGATAAAATTTCGCAAAAAATTCAAAAGTTCAAGATTCTCGAGTCGAACTATAATAACCAACATTTTTGTTTGTAATATCATAACCCTAAAACTTTTAAAAATATTTAAAAATACTGATTGTTTTACGGAATTTAGCCGATTGCGCATAGGCATATTTTAGATAATTATACTTTCAACATCTTTTAAAACTTACTTACCAGTATAATCTGCTGTACGTTGGTAAATATCCTCCAGATTACGTAACAAAGTTCTGTATTGAAATTCTGCCAAACTTCGCAAAAAAACCTTATATATTATATTACGAGAACTGCCACGGATGGTCATAATCATGTTATCGGTGTTTTAAATCCAGGAATGTAGAAATATCACTAAAACAACAATTAATATCGTAACCACGGACAGAGTTGAACAATCACTGGACATTAATGACAGATAATCAATGTTGCCAAAAAATGAGTCAACTTAGTTCTGGATTATTTAATTTCTACTCTTTTATGTCGCCACTATAATGATAAACACAACATAGTTACTACCTACACTATTGTCAAAGTATGTTTAACTAAAATGTTAGGTAGCGTAGGCATAAGTTATTTAAAATAATGGAACGTAAGGCGTGCTCCAGTTTTAATTTATTGACTTTATTGATTTTTTTCCTGAAACCTTAGGTTTGCAGGGCCAGCGTAATTATTTCAATATAAAAATGTTACAACGGAATGCAGTATCCTTTGAACTGCAGTTTCCTTCTGTGAACGGAATGTACTCATCATGACCATTCATGTCATGACGTCATCGCCATCGGTCGTCGTGGTGTCGGTCGTTTTCTTTTTTGACACTGACTGACTGACAGCTCTTCTGCCGGTGCCGGTGCCGGTCCCAGCCCAGCTGTCTAGTCCAGCTGTTGTTTATTTTTCAATCGATTCGCTCGCCGAAGAAAATAAAAAGTAAAGAGAGAATAAACGTAGCCATAAAAAAATAAATATGACCGAATATATGGACATCGATGGGAGCGTTTTAGAAGGGGTATGTCAGTCATCAAAATAATACTTTTAAATTTTCATTCATTTTCATTAGTTACAATATTTTCGAAATGAAGTTACATTAATATTGTTTTTACAGGGAGGACAAATTCTTCGAATGACCATTTCATTGAGTGCTATCCTCGGTGTGCCGGTACGCGTATATAACATAAGAGCGGGCCGGAGTAAGCCCGGGCTCGCTGCACAACATTTATCTGGTAACTAACAAAAAAAAAACTTAGTTGATTATTCAATCACAATGTGTTGTCCTACATACTTAATACCTACTCAATTAAAAAGTAAGTTAAGGTAATAGCCTATATGCTGTTTGTTGCTGTCTTACGGCCTAACGGCCTCCTTCATTGAAATGAAATCATTGCTACAAAATAGGGATTGGCATAATACTCGGTAATACCTACTCAATAATTGATATACATTTCTTGTGTCATGCCAAGGTGCAAATAAGAATCCTGTGAAACTTGGATAAATAAATTTTAATATAAAATCAAAAGAAATCTCATTCACAACACAATATGGTAAATCCAGATAAAAATGCAGTAGTGTAACAAAAATAAATTGGTGGTCTGTCCATAGATGTATGTCTACTACATAATATTCTACATTCTTTAATTAGATGCTGTTTATCCTGTAACTTTTACCAATTTATTAAAGAGTTTCCTATTTGACAGGCATCCAGCTGGTAGCTGAAATGTGTCAAGCGAGACTTAGGGGAGCGAGTATAGGCTCCACAGAAATTGAATTTGCTCCAGGCAAGATAAGAAGTGGCCACTATGCTGCTGACACTTGCACTGCGGGGTAAGACTCTAACACCAGCATTCGTATAATTTTTTTAATTTCTGTTCAAAATTATTGTTCTTGTGTGACCAACAAGACTGACCACTGATTTAAAGCTTGTATCTTTTTTTACACTGGCACAGTGTGAGATTTTGGATGAGTTGCGGACACCCTAGTTTAAGATTTTGTATTTATACTTTATATTATAATAAAGCCGTAAATTCAGTTACCGATTTAATATTTTGTTGAATTTAGGAGATATAAATTTTTTTCTATGAGGTCACTCACTACCCTCATTTATGTTTTATTTTTTTCATGTCCAAAATAATAGGTAAATCCGTCTGTAAATTATAATTATGGTCAAATAACATTAAAACTATGATAATAAAAAAAATTAGCTTAATAGGTTTACAATGCAATAAGATATCCATTATTCTCCATTTTTTTATTTTTTTTTATTTTTATAATTTGTTTGATGGTATTAGTGTTTTATTTGGCTAACATATTACGTAACATATCTGTACAAAGAACACCCTAAAATATCACGACATTATCCCGAAGGATCTCGGAACTATCGCAGTTCTAAGTTTTTTTTCATTTTCTATGGAAATAGGGTTGACACTTCCTTAAGTAAAAATTATTGTTCTTTCAATTAAAAAATAAAGTAACGTTATGCTTAAATGATTATGCAAAAACAAAATGTCAGGCAATAAATTTAAAGATTTTTAATAATAACTATAATCAATCATCCTCATCATTATCTGAGTGAATCAAAATTTCATTTGATTCAAGCTTGATATTCGTCATTTCTGTCGTCTCTTCGTCATGGATTACGACATACGGTTTCAAAAGAAAAAGCACCTTTTCAGGAATAGGTAAGCGTTTGGTTTTTTTGTTGACGACTGCTGAGAGACAAAGACGAAAGGAAAGGATCTGATGATTCTAGTGCTCGGCGAAATAAGTCAAAAATTGTTGTTTTGCAATCTAATTTCCTTGTGTGATGCTCCCGATCGTAACGCCAATATTTGTTTCTAGTTTCATCAGCTTGTTTGGACAGCATCCCTATGGGTAATGGGCTGGACTAAATTATTTGCCAACCGTGTATTAGTATTTTGATTTAATTTTTAATTGACAACCATAACTCATAATTTTGAAAATTCATATGTCGGAGATCCTGAGGTTCTAACGTTTGTTTTTTTTTGTATTGTTATTTATCATTATTAGGCATCATTTGATTTTAAAAATAAATGCTAATGTAATAGGGATTTCGAGAAAAAAATATTTTATCATATTTGAGAAAAATAAATATTTGTTTGCCTAGAAGTGTCCAAATTCATTTTTTTTTCATGTGCTGGTACTTAAAAAGATTTTCTATAATACTATGCCACAATTGTAAATAAACGATATACAATTAGAGATATAATGCATTTCTATGGTTTCTATGGAATTTTCTCGAGTTTTAAAATATCTTCTAAACTAAACGGAACAAGCCCATGGTTTCTTCGTGAAAGTTTTACTTGTTACTTAGATCTATTAAACTGAAGACGTCCGGAACCAAGGCTTAATCTCACACTGTGACTGGGCATGAAGCCTAAGGAAGAATAAAATAAGGTAGGCACTTTATTCTATCCTATTCTATTCTCAGTATGGAATAGAAAGTTCTCAGTATGATAGTACAAAAAAAGCTAATTAGAATTATAGTTAACATAGAGGCAACAGAAAGCTGTAAGCCTTACTTTGAAAAATATAAAATATTAACGCTGCCCTGCATTTATATCTTAGAATTGTGTAAATTTGTCCGCAAATATCCTAACTTCTATACAAAGCGCGACGACCATATAACCAAACATCAACTTAGACATAGAAACAAACTAACGCTACCAGCTTCTAAAATGACACACCATTCTTCCAGCCCGCTAGTCATGTCCATAAAAATTTTTAATAAGTTACCTGATTCAATAAAAAACATCAGCAATGATGAAAATTTTACAAAGAAGTTAAAGGAATTACTTATAAGAAGGTGCTATTATAATATAACAGAATATTTAGAAGACAAACATTTACAAAAATAAAAAATCTAAAACTATCTAACAAACTAACTAACTAACAAATTTCAATCAAATAATAGATAAACATCTTAAAAAATATTTATTTATTTATTAAAATATAAAATAATAAAAATAATAAAAATAAGAATAAGTAAGTACTATTATAATATAAAAAATAAAATATAAGAATGTATGCTAATTTAATTCAAAATTAATTGGAAAAGGTCTTCCCTCTTCAAATTGCTGTGCCCCACAGGGCCCATAATGAACCTGTACCTTTAATATAAATTACAACAACTTTGTAACATTGTGGTGTGCAATAAAATATTGAGTATTGAGTATTGAATAAGGTGGTGATAAAAATGAAAAACACCTTTTTTTGTTGGTCATGTTCATTTTTTTTATAGTTATCGAATTGATATGGATACTGACATTCTTAATGACACAATTGCTACTTTTGTAATGCTTCAGTAATTAGTTAAGAAATTTCATTCTATGCACAATTTTTACGAAATGTTTAACAAGGCTTCCCAAACTGATTTTTACTATGACGCCCTTGGGAATTTGCGATCTTTGCGACGCACATTTTGGGCCCGGATCTATAACATCGTTTATAAGTATTGTATGTTTTCCCAATTAACGGCGTATTAAATATAGTATAATATAGTATTTCCCGGCGTGAAATAATGGCACTTGGTTCTGTTGTGTTTTGTCTGGCCAGTGAGGGGTCCGGAGGCCCATCCCCCTCTCCACCCCTCTCACAATTCCTATTCCTTCCTTAAAGATAGGCAACGCGCCTGCGACTCCTCTGATTTTGCGGGTGTCCATGGGCGGCGGTGATGGATGGATGGCCATCAGGTGACCAGCCTGCTCGTTTGCCTCCTTATTTAAAAAAAAAAAAAAAAAACTACTGACCTATCTCTTCCCTTGGGTGACGTGTCGCGACTAGATACTACACATACATCCATCCATTTAACCGCCTCTGTGGTCTAGTGGCTAAGCCACCGGTTTCAGACCCAGAGGTCCCGGGTTCGATTCCCAGCGGGGGGTACATCTTTGTTTGCTCGGTTTGGTTGGTGGTAGGGCTGTGAAGTCCGCCTGGCTAGCTACCACCATCTTATCTAAGTCTGTCGCCATAACAACGATGTTTATAGCATTGTTGTGTTCCGACAGTTTGAGATAAGATAGCCAGTTCCTCAGTGGTTAAAGATTCCGGGTTCGTGCGCTTCGACCTTCGGCCTTATCGTCACTTACCATCAGGTGAGATAAAGGCCAAGCGCTTACCCGTAGTAAAATCAAAAATAAAAAAACTGCAAAGAGCGGAGATGGGGTGTACTTACCTTTTTTTACGTCATGAGTGACAAACTCGTGGCAAATGAACTCCTGGCGTTCCTGCAACAAAAGCTGGACGTCATGGACGAGGTGAGCGCAGTGCAAATTTGCAAGTCCAGCTTCAGTAAAGATGAGGTGGCTGGTGCGAAGAAGCTGCTCTACGAGTCTGTCGGCAAGAGCGACCAGATGGTGTCCTGGAGGCGAGACGGGACGTAGAAGACTCTGCAGGAGATCATAACACTGATCAAGGCAACCGATCCAGATGACATGCCGACGTTTGTGGCGAGAGACCTCAACAAGTTGCCTCCCGTCACCTTCGACCATGTCGACGTCACCTGCCTCCTGAAGGACATCGTGTCCCTAAAGGCGAGTTTGGCTGAAGTGATGCTAAAATTTCAGACATCCGAAAATACCGTGAGTGAGTTGCGCAAGGAAGTTGATTTTCTACGCGAATCGCTCATGGTAAGTAGGTCATCGATCGCGGGCTCATATGCCAACACTCGACGAGGGGCCTGCCTCGATACGTCGACGTCGAGGTGCATGTCAGCAGTTTCGGCCCCGTCTCCGATACGACCCGAGCCGATCCGAGCGCCGCCGGCGTAGCTGTCAGCCGCGAGCGCAGTCTCTACGCCCCGCGCGCCTGCCGCCGCCGCCGCCGCCTCGCTGCCTGCATCGCCGGCCGTGACGACGCATGCGCCTATCACGTGTGCGCCCGTCAACTGCCGACGCCGTGATTTCGCCGCTGTTACTGCCGCTAAGGCAAAAACACGGTCGCAGCGACCTGTCGCCGAGACAAAGGCCGCTCCACGAAACGTCGCACACCCGGATCAAGACGAGAATGGCTTCGTCGAGGTTCGAAGCAAGAAGCGACGTCGTCAGCGAGCGAGCCAGAACCGCTGCGGTACTGCACCGACAGGGCCCGCCTTCCTGCTGCGTGCCGCCACACCCACCACGGCCGTGTACCTGTCCCGCCTGCACTACACCACCACATCGCAGGAGGTAGCAGAGTACGTTCGCATGAAGTCTAATTTCAATTTGAGGGTTGGACAGCTGGAGTCGCGCCATAACACGAGCTTCAAGTGTTTGTGGTGCGAATCCCGACATCAAAGCTAGACATCTTTTTGAAGGAGGACTTCTGGCCTAAGGGTGTAGTCTACAGGCGTTTCCGAGTGAAGCTGCCTGTTGCTACAGAGTTGGTACCGCAGGTGCCAATTAAATAATACTAACATTAGTTATTAAGTTATTTACTAACAAAACATTGTATTTTATTTGTATGTATGTTAGTCTGTAAGGTATATATATTATATAGGCCAATGTAATTTACCATCTGTACATTTTGTTGCCTGAATTAAATGATTTTTTTTCACGCCACCCGACCATTACCACGACCACGTGACAACATGGACTATGGCAGAGGACTGATTGTGCGGTCCTCATTGCCTAGTCTTCGCCTATACCCTAAAAGATAATGGTTGAGAGTGAGAATTTTCACAACAACCATCACTTTTGTCCACCACCATCGTTGCAGGTCGGTGAGCCTGCTACTACAGGTAGCGCTGCCGTGCGCGCTGCTGGCGGACGGGCCGGTGACGCTGGAGCTGCGCGGCGGCACCAACGCCGACATGGCGCCTCAAGTAGACTACATGACTGAGGTGTTCCGCCCGGCGCTGAAGCGGTTCGGGGCGGACTTCCAACTGCACGTGCGGAGGAGGGGGTATGTTGACAAGCGGTGTATACGCATGTGCGTTTACATCCTCCACACACACACACACACACACACCCACACACACACACACACACACACACACACACACACACACCCCTGTTTGTACAGACGGCCTTTCGAGGACTATGGTTTTATATGACCCATCCGAGGACTCTCTCAAAAACCATGTTAATGACCTTGTATTGTTACTTTAAAACGATAGAAAGAAACAGAAAACACTTTGTTAATGATCAGGTCTATTTGTCTAACGTTATTGCAGCATTTTATTTATTAAATTTTCTTGACCAATGCGTGGACTTATTATACACTGCAAACGCTTGTGGAGACATCTTTCCGAGGACGTCTGTGTGTACCTTTCGAGGACCCAATCGCCTGACTACACATGGCAATCCGGGGACTCATTTTCACACACTTTCTCTTGAATCCAATACAATTCGAGGACCGTGTGTTTGACTGTACAGAAACAATATGAGGACGTTTTTCCGAGTCCCGCATGTACAAAGCGAGGACCAAAGGAGAAATGTGTAAACATAACATGTTTTAAGTACCATTCGAGAACATTTATTTTGTATTTAACATTCGATGTGGTCCTGATGTACATAAGCTCTTTACTTGACCGGACCTGATTTATGTTAAGTGATGATAAGGCATGTGAAATCGCGTCATTCCCGGTATCCTTAACCACTAAGGAACTGGCTATCTTACCTCGAACCGCTGATAACATTGTTGTTATGGCGACGCGACATACTAAGATAAGTTGGTGGTAGCTATAGCCAGGCGGACTTAGAACAAGGCCTACTGTTCCGTCTGGCGAGTTATAGGAGGTTGTGATGATGGAAGGTTCCATAGTGATGGTTAATAACGTCTGCGTCTCTTATGTGATGTTGTATATTTATAGTGACTACATTGTAACTAACTTATTGTCTCTAAAACATACAAGACGATTTATACTACGTACGTAGATGTTGGAGGGAGGGTGCCGTCTTATCTTTATCGGATCTACACGCGTTTAAGAATGCGCTTACAAACTCTTTAACCATACGTGAGGATAATAAATTATGTGGCGACGCAGGCCGCCACACCTACCACTAACCAAACCGAGCACAGTTAGTACCCCCGCTGGGAATTGAACCCGGGACCTCATGGTTTAAGGTCTTACCGCTAGACCACAGAGGCGGTTAAAAGTACAAAAAATGTTGATATTTTTTATGACAGGCTATGACATTCTACCACCAGTTTTACCGCTACCATCTTATCTAAGTATGTCGCCATGACGACAATGTTATCAGCATTATTGTTTTCTACATTGCGAACTTATGCATATGCTTTCGTCGTAGTGATTGTTAGTTAACTACGGCTAGGTACCTAACCACCGACGTTGTTATATATTTTGTACAATAGCCAATTATTTGGCTCCATAAGTTACCATTGAAGTCTATTATATACTTATTGTATTTTGTATCTATATATATATTATATGACCTGATATATGATGAGTATGTATTGTATTTTATGACCTGGTAACGACATTTTTTTTGTAAATGTCGTTACTTCTGTGCGCTATGGTTTTTTGCGCCCGTTCTTTGAAACAGTTAAAAAAATGATGTCCTGAATTAGTGGTAGGTTGAAAAGATTTATACGATTTAAAGTAATTATTAATTGAGTTTATTAAATAATCATATTTTGACTATGACTTTATAATCTTTTGTCCAATGATAGGTACGAAAACCAGCTACTTTTCTTCGTACTCAACATAATAATCATCACAATATGTGTACTGTCGGTCATTGAGGAGTTTCATAGGGTATCTGTGAAGTCTGTGATCCTTTGCTCATTGATAGTTACTTAACCAGCTACTTTTCTTCGTACTCAACATGGTAACCAATCACAATATGTGCACTGTTGGTCATTGAGGAGTTTCATATGGTATCTGTTAAGTCTGTGATCCTTTGCTCTTTGATAGTTACTTAACCAACTACTTTTCTTTGTACTCAACATAATAATCAATCACAATATGTGTACTGTCGGTCATTGAGGAGTTCTATATGGTATCTGTAAAGTCTAAGATCTTTTGCTCATTAATAGTTACCTAACCATTTAGTTCTCTTCGTACTTAACATGATAACCCATGACGATATGTGTACTGTTGGTCATTGAGGAGTTCCATATGGTATCTTTGAAGTCTGGGATCCCTTGCTCGTTGAAAGTTACCTAACCAGCTACTTTTCTTCGTACTCAACATAATAATCAATTACAATATGTGTACTGTTGGTCTTTGAGGAGTTCCATACGGTATCTCTGAAGTATGTGATCCTTTACTCATTGATAGTTACATAAGCAGCTACTTTTCTTCGTATTCAACATAATAATCAATCACAATATATGTATTGTTGGTCATTGAGGAGTTCCATATGGTATCTGTGAAGTCTGGGACCCTTTGTTCACTGATAGTTACTTAACTAGCTACTTCTTTTCGAACATAACATGATAACCAATCACAATATGTGTACTGTTGGTGATTGAGAAGTTCCATATGGTATCTGTGAAGTCTGGGATCCTTTGCTCATTGATAGTTACCTAACCAGCTACTTTTATTAGTACTCAACATAATAATAAATCCAAATATGTGTACTGTCGGTCTTTGAGGAGTTCCATATGCTATCTGTGATGTCTAGGATCCTTTGCTCGTTGAATGTTACCTAACTAGCTACTTTTATTTGTATTCAACATAATAACCAGTTATAATTTGTGTACTGTTGGTCTTTAAGGAGTTCTATAGGGTATCTCTGAAGTCTGTGATCCTTTGCGCATTGATAGTTACATAAGCGGCTACTTTTCTTCGTACTCAACATAATAATCAATCACAATATATGTACTGTTGGTGATTGAGGAGTTCCATATGGTATCTGTGAAGTCTGGGATCTTTTGATCATTGATAGTTACTTAATTAGCTACTTCTCTTCGAACTTAACATGATAACCAATCACAATATGTGTACTGTTGGTGATTGAGGAGTTCCATATGGTATCTGTGAAGTCTGGGATCCTTGGCTCATTGATAGTTACCTAACCAGCTACTTTTTTTCGTACTCAACATAATAATAAATCCAAATATGTCTACTGTCGGTCATTGAGGGGTTCCATATGCTATCTCTGATGTCTGGGATCTTTTGCTCGTTGAATGTTACCTAACCAGCTATTTTTTTTTGTATTCAACATAATATCCAATTATAATATGTGTACCGTTGGTCTTTGAGGAGTTCCATATGGTATCTATGAAGTCTTGGATACTTAGCTCGTTGAAAGTTACCTAATCAGCTACTTTTCTTCGTACTCAACATAATAATCAATCACAATATATGTACTGTCGGTCATTAAGGAGTTCCATAAGGTATCTACGAAGTCTGTGATCCTTTTTCTACTCATAGGTACCAGCTATTTTCTTTGCATTTAATACAATAACCAATCACAACTTGATCATTCGTCATTGAGGAGTTTTGTTGCCTGTCGCCAAGGGTCTTCATCATTTATCTTCACTATATTTTAGATGTAACGATTAAAACCTATCGATACAAAAAAAATCATCCAAATCAATGTAACTTGAAAATACATTAAAGAAACATAGTATATACAACCGAATTAATAACCTACTCCTTTCAGAAGTCCGTTAAAAATATTAGACAACATCACATACATTGCTCTGATTCTGTATTGACCCAGCCGGTAATCGAACCTGGGCTCTCAGAGATGGCGACATAAGAGTCCGCCAGCGTGCGAGCCACTCGACTAGAGCGGTCGTCAATAACGAAGATTGAACTAAAAGTTATGATCGTCTATTTAAAAAAAAATAGTAAAGAAATTTTTGAAGTTATTATTGAAAATAAAGATTAAAATGATGTTGACAATGTACGAAAAGCTAAATAAGAATTCGGTAGGTCCTAGGTACCAGTCATCACACCACTCTCCTCATCAATCTGGGGCATTCTAGGGCATTGATCAGACAAAAAAAAATCGTTTACTTGATAGAAATTTTACACGCCCAACGTTTTTATTTTTTTGTCTTATCAATGTCCTAGATTGATGAGGAGAGTGGTTTGATGACTGGTACCTAGGACCTACAGAATTATGTTTTAGCTTTTAGTACATTGTCTACATCATCTTAATCTTTATTTTTAATTTTAATTTTGTTATAACGATTTAAAAAGAATGAGAAATATATCATATTTCTCATTCTTTTTAATTCATTCAAGTTGCCCTTTCATTTGATATCCATCACCCATATTGAAACAAATATGAAATCTGGCATTTTCGGCGGCCATCTTAGATTTAAAAATTTATCAAAACATTTAAACAGTATTCTATTACTCAAGCCCTTTCATTTGATACCCATAATGAAGGGGTAGTGAAAAAAAAATTTGCCTGCCATTTTGTTGGCGGTCAAATTGGATTTAAATTTTTTTCATAGTGTAATCTATTCTACTAGGCAAGACCTTTTATTTAATACCCATATTGAAGGGGTTGTCATAAGAAAAATGAACCTGCTATTATTTGGCGGCCATATTGGATTCTCATTTTATTTCATAGAGAACTCTGTTTTACTAATCAAGCTCTTTCATTTGATACCTCTATTGAGGATGTAGTGATAAAATATGTAATCCGCCATTTTGTAGCGGCGGCCATCTTGGATTTACAATGATACCAAAATAATTAAATTATATTCTTATTAGAACTAAAGGTGCGTACCAAATTTAAGATCAATCCGTTAACAGGAAGTGGGTCTAATTTTAATTACTAGATTTGACCCAAAGAAATAAACAGAACAAGCTAAATAAAACCGTTTAAAATTAAAGAAAAAATGCTTTTAATAAAATAATAATTTAAACCTGATAAGAAAAATATCATTGTATAAGTACCTACATTGCAATCTTTAACGATAATTAACCATATTCGTCTACGTCACAATAATCCCATATCGTGAGATAGGTACATTACCTATTATTAGTTAGTATTAAACTTATACTAGCACAAAAGTACTCGTCAAGACGATTCAAACGAGCCCATACTCGATGGGGTTATGTTGTTTAATTACTGAGTTCCTATGGCCATCTTCCAGCTCTATCATCAGACCCTGGTTACCATCTAGCACAAAAGTACTCGTCAAGACGAATCAAACGAGCCGAGACTCGATGAGGTTGTGTCGTTTCTTTACTGAGTTCCTATGACCATCTTCCAGCTCCATCGTCAGATCAGACCCTGGTAACAATCTAAAAACCAAGTACTCATCAAGACGAATGAAACGAGCCGAAACTCGATGGGGCTACGTTGTTTCATTACATAGTTCTTATGACCACCTTCCAGGTCCATCATCAGACCGTGGTTACCATTGAAAGACAAACTACTCGTCAAGACGATTCAAACGAGCCCAAACTCGATAAGATTGTGTCGTTTCTTTGCAAAGTTCCTATGGCCACCTTCCAGCTCCATCATCAGATCAGCTCCATGTCATCATAATATTGCATTGTCACGCGATTTACACATGTATACAAAATTTCAGCTCTATCGGTAACCGGGAAGTGGATGAAATTTAATTTGCAAACGGACAGGTGAAACTAAATAAAAGCTTGTAAAAATACTTACTTTGCTTACGTTCTTACAAAACAAAGACGGAAAAACCACACTCTTTAATCACGATGTGAAAATGTATCCATATGAGGGCCTAAATACACACTGTCAGGTACTGACACCAATACGAGGTCTTGAGTGTAAAATTTACACATAAGTCCTCACACAGTACAACAAACATGAGTCGAGTGTAGAGCGAGTGTGTATAAATCGATAGTGGCGCCGCCTAGTGTTCACACTCTGTCGGTGTGTTAACCGAAATTTTCAAGACCAATCCGAGGATTCCTTGACTTTTCCTTATTAAGTATAGAGGAAGGTTCACAATCGCACGTAGAGTACGATGCCGTAGTCAAGTCAAACCGAGGACCCACGAAAAAGTCCTCGGATTGAAAACGTCCTCGGATGTGCCTTGTGTATTCAGGCCCACGTCCTCGTATGGTACTTAAAACAAACACACACACACACACACACACACACACACACACACGGACACGGACACACACACACGCACACGATTGATGACCCAAGAAGCTGCAACGCTGTTTCCTCCCGGTTAAGCTTTGGTCTCTTGATCGTAACGCACAACGCCACAGCGTCACGACGCAGCGTTTACCGTCTCTGCGGAGAAGTGGTCAGTTGATTTTGCCGCAGCTACCAAAGTAGACGACAAAGAAGCAGGCCGAGAAACATGTTTTTACAACGGAGGGGTGAAGGTTGTTTGGAAACTTTATTAAAAAGGCATTTAATTGATCGTGAAGAAAATTTTATTCAAATTCTATTAAATTATTTTCAAGCAAATCCATTGTCAACCGGCGACGCATGCGCGACGCACACCGCAGCGTATCAACGAGAACGACGCCGCGCAGTGCATGATGCCCGCCCCCCACTTCACTGCGCTTGCCCTTTGCCGCTGACGCAGACTGCGACGGAACAAGAGACCATACTAGACGTTTTTCATACGATTATGTCTCAGGCACCTCATGCCGCATACCGCAGCGTTGTGCGTTACGATCAAGAGACCAAAGCTTTACCTTCAGGTCGGTGTGTGTTGTGCGTGAGTGCGTATGGGTGTGTGTATATATGTATGGCTGTTTGCGGACGGGCGGGGACGCTGGATCTGCACGGCGGCACCAACACCGACATGGCGCCTCAGGTGGACTACATGACGGAAGTGTTCCGATCGGCGCTGAAGAGGTTCGGGGCTTACTTCCAAGTTCCAGCTGCATGTGCGGAGGCGGAGGGTATGTTGGAAATCAGTGTAGAACATTCTTTGATTAATAATGATGACCTAAAAAGTTGCAACGCTGATTCCTCCTGGTTATTTTTCTTTGTTTGACAACCCTACTCGGACGGTTAAGCTCGCCGGTAAATTCTGAACACCGGACTTTTGTTCTAGTGCGCGTGGCGGTAAGGTGCGATTTTAAATAAACGCAATGCTCTGACGTAATGAAACTGCGGCACGCCTTTGAACTGTCGGTACATATTAATAAATACGGAGAATAGCTTCTGTTCTTTTGTTCTTCTGTTCTCTAGCACTGCTATTGATGTCCTTATTGAATCACGTGTCTGACTCACCCATTGGGGATAATATTCGTGCGCGTATGTATGTAGATACACACGGCGTCAGATCAACCTACCCAAAACTGTAAAATTTTGTACAATTAATTTTTAACTTTATTTTGAAATTTGACAGTTTAGGGTAGGTTGATGTGACGCCGTGTGTAAGTACGTGTGCGATGAAATAGAAAGTCTTTTAGTTTCTACCACGGACTCACTCACACCACACACACACTTACACAAACACATATTTACACACCCACACATACATACTTATGTCCTTATGTGCACAACCTTTATTGTGTTTTAATTTTTTTAATTTTCTTTAGTGATAATGTATTTTTTCAAACTTTTATTTATGGAGTTATAGAGTTTTGTCACTTTGTTATCGTTAGTGCCTAGTCGGATATTCCAGTAGCTAAACAATAACATTAATTTATGAAGAGCGGGGTCCCCTGGTACAAGTATAAATAAAATAAATAAATAAAACTTTCCCACACTCACACCAATTATCTAGCCCAAGAGAAGCTTCGATGAAACTCGTTAAATGGTTACTAGACAACGGATAAACATACTTTAAATACATACTTATTATACATAGAAAACACTCAGACCCGAGATAATTTAGAAAAACAATAATTTCTAAATTGACCCGACCGGGGATCGAACCCGGGACCTCAGAGATGGCGACACCATGAAAACCAATGTACAAAAAGTATTAAGTATTATTATTATTATTTTGATATTCTGAGATTTTGAGATTCTTATATTGAGATTCTGAGCACTAGCTAAGATAATCATGTATGTTAGTACTGAATAAATATTTAGTATTTGTATTTGTGCAGATACTTCCCCAAGGGCGGCGGGCACGTGACCGTGGAGGTGGCGCCGGTGCGCTGCTTCCGCGGCGCGGCGCTGCTGCAGCGCGGCGAGCTGCAAGCGGTGCGCGGCGGCTGCTTCGTCGCCGGCGCGCTGCCGTTGCAGGTCGGTGCTCATTCTATTCATTTGGAGCGTTGAAGAACTTCCAATTCGATAGTAACCATACCTCAGTGGCGGCAGCTACCCGGTATGCGGAAGACCTGGGTTGGATTCCCATGAGGTAGTCATTTTTTCTTTTTAAACTTTTAGGAAAAGTGCTTGCCCGTAGTGGATAAAAAAAATTAAAAATATTGCGGATTTGATAACTCTCTACGGATTTAATGACTCTCTGCGAATTTTAAAGGGAACAATTCCGTACTACTTTAAAAATAATCATCTTCCAACAGAAACCAACAAAAACACTTTTTTTCGTGAAAACCAAAAAACATAATTTCTTTCGCTTTCATCAAAACATTTGCAGTATTCTAAAAAAAAGGATGAATTAGAAATTGCCCTTAACAATTTTAAAGCAAGCTGCAAATCCATGGACATAATCTGTTTCTCAGAAACTTTTATCAAAACAAAAACTTAACAGTGAAGGGGACATGAAAAAAACTTAACAGTGACTAATTATAAAATGCGATCTTCATGGTCACGCGACTATGAAAAAAGAGGGGGTACGTGTATTTTGGTAGCAAATCATACTAACTGCACAAAGCTACAATTAGCAGATACACTGTCTGAAAAAAACAATTTTGAATGTTGCGGTATAATTATAAGAGGTATAAATTTATTCGTAATTTGTGTATACAGAACCCCATCTTCAAATATTATCGATAAATTAGAACAAATTTTAAGCAAAATCAACAAAAAACCAAGAAAAATCATAATCTGTGGGGACTGGAACATTGATATCCTAAAAATAAACAAAAATACTCAGACTTTAATCGGTATCCTCCAGAACTATAATCTAGATATACTAATAAAAACACGAACTAGAAAAAACGCCTGTTTAGACTTGATAGCTAGCAATTTAGACGAAGCAAATGGATTTACAAATGAGTTATCATTATCTGACCATACTAAATGCCAAGTTTTATCTGCCCATATAGAAAACTATAGTAAAAAATATACTGGTATGAACTACAAAGAGATTACCACGTTGAAAATAAGGTAATATTTATCGGACATATCAACTCCCTGACATTTAATGAAGTATTAGAACAAACATACACTGATGAAGTGTTTAACACTTTTCATGACAGTCTTTCCCTTCTTTATAACCTTTGCTTCCCTATTACTAAAGTAAGAAAAGATCATAATTTTAAGAAACTGAAATGGCTTACCAAAGGTTTAAAAAAAGCTGTGTGAAAAAACGTATACTATATTATAATTATATACACTCACATAAAATAAAGAAAGATGAAAATAAAAAGAAATATATAAAATACACAAAGTTATTACAGATATAGGTATGAATGCTGCTCAAAAAACCAACAGTTCTAAATACATACTTAACGCAAAAACAAATGTAAAGCGTCCTGGAGAATAATAAATAATAACATTAACGAAAATCCAACATGCAATGAAATAAAATTCATAAGATATAAAAACGACATTATTTATAATAAGAACGACATATCTAAATTATTTAATGACTATTTTTTTGAAATAGTCCAGAATACAAGAAATAGATTAGTAAATACAAATAAAAAACAAATAAATAATAGCATATTTTTGTACCCAACAAATAAAAATGAAATACAAAAATAATTATGAACTTAAAAAACACAATATCAGTAGGTTATGACGAAATTAGTACTGATATTATTAAATTATGTTCTCCAGTGATCAGTATTCCTTTAGCCTACATAATAAACCTTTCTATGGAAAATGATTCTTTTCTAGCAAAATTGAAATTAACTGTAGTTAAACCTTTATTTAAGAAAGGAGATGAAAGCGATATGGGAAATTACAGACCTATCGCATTAATACCAATCATATCAAAGATTTTTGAAAAAGTTATCGCCTTACGACTTCATGACTTTATTAACAAACACAATATTATAAACAAGCAACAATTCGGTTTTCAGGAGGGTAAATCCACTTCATTAGCATGTTTTAAGATTGCGGTATTAGAGGAATAGCAAATCAATGGTTCGCCAGTTACCTATCGAATAGACAGCAGTGTGCCGAAATAACGCAAACAGTTAATAAAACCAAAGAATTTGTCCGATCTAAATATCGTCAAATAAGCAATGAAGTGCCTCAAGGCAGTATCTTGGGACCACTGCTGTTTCTTTTATATGTTAATGACCTCCCAGATGTGACTAGCAATGATTGCTTTTTCTTAGAAATAAAGACTTCAAAATAAATTTACGGGATTCAAGAAAAAATAAATTGGCTATACTTACCTAGATGTAATTTAAAATTATTCCAGAAAAATGTATTTTACATGGCCATAAAAATATTTAATAAATTACCGTTAGACATGATGAATCTCCCGATAGAAAGAAATAGATTTAAAAATAGTTTATCACAATGGCTCTTAAAGCACAATTTCTACTCCGTCAAGGAATATTTGGAAATAATACGACATCTTCCTTTTAATTATCATTGATATTATCATATCACTCTTAATTTGCAATAATATTAATTTTTAATAATTATGACATTTTAATGAATTATAATTTAATTGTATTGTTTGTATAAATTGTACAGACATTTTGACATTATCATAATCTCTTAATTTGCAATAATATAAATTTTTAATAATTATGACATTTGAATGTATTGTAATTTAATTGTATTGTTTCTCGTAATTTGCAATAATATTAATTTTTAATAATTATGATATTTGAATGAATTGTAATTTAATTGTATTGTTTGTATAAATTGTAAACTAGGTAACATATATAATTAATTTCAGACAAAAAGTCAATTGATGTAGTAATAATTATGGATATTTGCATGCCTACATACTTATGGCAGAATATTGTTGATACTTTAAATCATTGTCTTACATCTCAATGTTGTGTACATGATATTCGGCAAATAAATGATTTATGATTTGATAACTCTCTGCGGATTTGATAACTCTCTGCGGATTCAGAGTCGACACACTGATCGTCGGTACATCTTGTTGGGAGGTTAACCTCTAAATTTTTAATGGTGAACCATAAAAAATTGGGCGAATAAAAATTAACGGAACTGGGCAGGCAACGTCAGCCGGACCGATGAACGAAGCGTGAGCCCGGGCAGATGGGCGTAGATTGCCACTGATTGAATTCCCTGTGACGGACACCGGAAGCGTGGACGACCAGGCGGAGATAAAATTAAAATCAAAATCAAAATTTATTTATTCAGTAAACCGAAAATAAGCATTTTAAAACGTCTAAATTTAATTTTACTTTTATGGATGGATGGATAGGCATAGGAACCCACCTGATAACCTGATGACCTTGATTTTTTTTTTATTAGGGTGGCCTGAGGTGTTCCTGGTAAGAACAAAT
This sequence comes from Scoparia ambigualis, assembly GCA_963921215.1. NCBI lineage: Eukaryota > Metazoa > Arthropoda > Insecta > Lepidoptera > Crambidae > Scoparia > Scoparia ambigualis. The sequence continues at coordinate 4,240,992 of OY992512.1, forward strand.
GGAAACGTAGAGGGGAGGCCGTTGCCCAGCAGTGGGACACAAAATAGGCTACTAAAAAACACGTATTCCTTGTCCCAGGTCGCGGAGGAGACACTGGCGGGGGCAAAGTCCGAGCTGAGTGCGCTGCGCACGCGCATCGACGTGCGCCGCTACAAGGAGAGCCACGCGGCGGCGCCCGACAGCTGCAGCGGAATCAAGTATGGTTATAGTTTGACACACACGTTAGCACTGCAGGCAATTATGCCTGAAAATACAAAACTGACCGAATTCTCCAATCGACTTTCAACTTTAGCGGTTGAGGTTTTTTATCATAAAAACCGGCCAAGTGCGAGTCGAACTCGCGCATGAAAAGTTCCATACCATTATCTATACCACTCTAGACACTATATTATAACTATTTTTTTACTGCTAAAATATCACGTTTGTTGTATGGGAGGCCCCCTTAAATTTATTGTTTTATTATTATATCTTAATTAATGGCTATCGCGTGTAGCATTAAGCCAATTACAAGTGTTTTAATTATTAAAGTATTTTTAGTTTTGTACGGTAGATCGAAATAAAATGGAGTCTCACAACACGTGTTGTTGCTAAAAGAACACGGGAGAAACTCCAAATTTATTGTTGTTATAGCGGCAACAGAAATACATCATCTGTGGAAATTTCAACTGTCTAGCTGTCACGGTTCGTAAGATACAGCCTGGTGGCAGACAGACGGACGGATGTCACAGACAGCGGAGTCTTAGTAATAGGGTCCCGTTCTTTCTTACCCTTTGGGTACGGAACCCTAAAAACTTGATACACAATCCCAGACTAAATTGTGGCCGGAATGTGGCAGCGTCGACGTCGACGTATGTATGTGTTTTACAAGAAAAAGCAATTTTCGAAGAAGCTCTTTGCCATGTTGACACTTAGCTCGCAAAACCACAGAATAACTAATAGTACTACCGTACAGAAGGTTCACTCTCTAACGAAATACACGCGAAATTGAAACTTATCGTGTGACCCGAGCGTTCATAATTCGTTAAACAACGCTGACTCGATATCGATTTGACGTCTGGAGCTTAGGGTTTCCACTCATGGATACATTTAAGTAAGATTACGTAAGGCGCTCCTTTCCCGTTTTTAACAATTTTGATTGATTGTACCGCGACCAATATAAAACATACAGTTCTAATATTCATATATAAGTAATATAGTTGAACATATTATCTAATGACTCTTGAAGACAGGAACATGATTGGTAATACTTACTTAACTCGATAGAAAAAAAACAAAGATAGCTCTGTCAACATTTTAAAAGAGCTGTAAGTCAGATAATACATTAATAAATGACTTAATTTTTTTACCAATAGAATAAACTTTTCATTATCTAGTTAATGCAAAAAGCACATTTTTTATTTCACTTGTTTTTCCTATAAAGGCAAAAAACCTATAAAACGCGCCTATTCGCGCCGCTGATACACCTGTCCCGTACCGTCAAGAGAGCGAGAGAGAAGTGCTCGGAATACCTCGCCTAAAGCGACGACGCGCTCGGTGTTCGGTGCGTCGCGAGCGGCAACCTTTAGTGCCACACGCTTGCGCGGGAGGCGTGGCGGTTGAACGGACCTAAACTGCGGAGTGACACCCCCATGGCAAAACGAAATGCGAACTTTAACATGTCAAATCTATATCAGTAGGTACTCTTTTGTGTGGTCGTTTTGAGAGGGTAGATTATGCATCTAGATTTAAATGTGATCGAAGACTGCATGCCATACAAAACTGACCGGTCTTTAGTCAGTTGGTCGCCTTTTACGACACCCAAGGGGAGAGACGGGGCTGTAGTATTCTACTAATGCGCCGCTATCAGCAAATAGAAAAAATCCGAGTGACACTAGATATTTGGCGTATAGTCAGCTTCGTCCTATAGCTTGTTCGTCTCGTTGTCTACGGGCTGCGTGCGGCGCGGACGGGACAACTGTGAAACAATAAAAGAAAAGAAATGCCCTTGCCGAGTTTCTTCTTGGCTCTTCATAGTACAAATTCTCCCGCTCTATACACAGGGTTGTGTATGTGTAGGCTATAGTTTAGTTTGCTTCGTCAGCTTGTTTGCTGAGTTGCCGTCTAGCTGCGTGCTGGACGCGGACGATCAAGGGCGGCGCCGCGGGACAGCTGTGCGAGAATAAGGGAAAGAAATGCCTTTGTCGAGTTTCTTGGCTCTTCTCAGTACAAATTCTCCCACCCTATGGACAGTAATACCCCGGACTACGAGAGATAACCTTGTAAGTCGGGGTTCATTTTAGGTCGTTATCGTTAGGTTCAAATGTCTAGTTTTTTGTTATCTTGGATTACATAACAAAAGATTATCAGTAGAGAGTACCATTTACATAATTTACATTAAAATTCTTATTTTGTATTTTATGACTTGGTAACGACATACTTTTTTTTTGTAAATGTCATTCTGTGCGCTGTGGTTTCTTGCGTCCGTTCTTTGCCACATTTAAAAAATGACGTCGGAGAATGGGTGGGAGGTTAAAAAAGATTTGAACGATTCAAAGTACTTATAAATTGAGTTTATTGAAAAAATATCTTTTGACAAAAATAAAATGGATTGCATCAAAAAGAAAAACCGCGTGTATCCGCGGGTCAAAGGACACCGCCAAATACAGCAAAGAATGGGTGAGGGAAGCGGGACTTACCGGGAGCAGGCTGTACGGGAACGCAGGAACCGGGAGATGAGCTGGCCACGGGCGACTACTTCAAGTCACTCAATTACAGGCATTTAGGCTTTTTACTTCGTTTGTTAGGTTCACAATAATCGATTTCACGGTCAGGCTGTTTGGTGCGCGCGCGGTAGGTGGCGACGAACTCCCGCGATCTCCTCACGGGGCGAGCGACAGCGAGTCGCGCGGCGGTGGCGCCGCGGTGGGCCGGCGGACGCGGTCGTCACCAACCGTTAAATCAACCGCCATACAGATGGCGGTATCATTTGAATGGGCGTCCCGGCCTTAGCGGGAACATCCTCCGGGGCCCAGGGTGGGCTCATCTAATGGGAGCCTGGCGATCCGGAATACAGGCCTCCGAAGATGTCCATTCGCGGTGTCCAGCTCCACCACCCGGACGACGCCATCCTTCCCAGGTAGGGTGCGGGTGATGCGCCCCAGTCTCCATTGAAGGGCAGGGAGGTTGTCCTCCTTGATGAGGACGAGCTCGCCAACTCGGGGAGGGGAGGATGGGGACAACCATTCGGAGCGGGTTTGGAGTGTGTGGAGGTAGGACTGGGTCCACAGCGTCCAGAAGCGCTGGGAAAGGGCCTGTACCATTTGGAATCGCCTACGTGTGGAGATCGGCCTATCTTCCACGGATAGTTCGGGAAGGGCCGTTAGTGGGCGGCCTATAATAAAATGTCCGGCTGTGAGCGGCTCGAAGTCTGACGGATCAAACGAAAGTGGGCAGAGAGGTCTGGAGTTAAGTACAGCCTCGATTCGTGCTAAAAGTGTGGAGAATTCCTCGAATGTAAGTGTTGTTCGCCAATTACGCGATTTAAAAGTTGATTTGTTGATTTTACGTTGATCTCATGTAACGCACCGAACCATGGTCCCTTAGGGACGTTCAATAACCAAGTAATGTGCTGACCAGCGAGCTTGTGCGCAATCATGTCATTATTCGAGGCAAGAAAGTTTTGTACTTCAATGAGCTGATTTCTAGCTCCTACATAATTTGTACCGCAGTCCGAGCGGATGAGAACCGGGGCACCGCGGCGTGCTATAAAACGCTGTAATGCCGCGAGGAACGCTTCCGTGCTGAGGTCCGAGACCGGTTCCAAATGAACCGCCTTAGTGGAGAGGCACACGAATATACAAAAGTACGCCTTTAAGAGTTTAACATTACGTAGGGTACTAGATTTGGGCCGGCAAAATCGGTCGTGACTTGACTAAATACGGGCTGAGGCGTAACTCTTATCGGCTGGCAGGTCGGCCATAAAGGGCGCTTGCGGCTGGGCCCGGCATCGAAAGCATCTAATGCATTTAAAGACTCGGTGTCTAATAATACGGCGCGCGGACAATATCCAAAATTGTTGGCGTAGGATAACGTGTAAAGTGTCAGCGCCAGGGTGGTAGTGTATTTTGTGGTAGTGGTCAATGATGAGGTCTACAAGTGGGCTAGAGCTGGGAAGTATGAGCGGATGCTGCGCGTCATATCGGATGGACGCATGGGACAGTCGTCCGCCAACTCTAAGGAGCTCATCTTTAATAAGAGGTGACAGTCGCTGGAGTCTGACGGAGCAGATTTTGCCAGTTTGAAGGCGGTGAATGTCCTCTGCAAACTCATTGTGCTGAACACTGCGCACCCAGTAAAGTAGGGCCTCTCTTCGTTCACTGACGTACAAGGGGCCTGAGCGTCGCGAATTTGGGTGGTGTCCGCAGTTGTGCAGAAAGCGTTTTAGACAAGCTGTCACTCCGACGACTCGCGACTTGGCGACAATCAAGTGTACTACAGTATCTCCGGAGGCATCGAGCTCATGGAGATAAACGACGGCGGCAAACCCGGCTTCAGAGGCATCTGCGAACCCGTGAAGCGAGTATGCAGCTGAGCATTTGTTTGTAAAAATGTGCCGAGGGAAGCGAATGCTAGACAACAGCGGCAGATCCTCTGAGATGTGGTGCCACTCCGTTTGTACTTCAGAGGGAGTGGGCTCATCCCATTCCAGCTTCAGTAGCCACAATTGCTGAAGCAGCAGCTTTGCGCGGAAGATAACGGGAGCAACCCAGCCGTTTGGGTCATATAGGGAGGCTACGGTGCTTAAAATAGACCGCTTTGTGACATGTGTGATGGGGGGCAGAGAGATGCGGTAGGTGAACTCGTCTGACTGAGGGCTCCACTGTATACCCAAGACCTTAATGGACGTGGAGTCTGGGTTCATGTCGAAGTCCTTAGGCATGTCGCATTGGTTGTCGGGGAATCTCTCGAGCAGCTTAGGCGAGTCCATTTACTGAGCTGAAAGCCGCCTAGGTCTAGTAGACTTATTAACTCGTCCTGGAGTGCTTGGGCGGATTCAACTGTGTCATGACCACACAAGATGTCATCAACGAAGATAGACTTGCGAAGAACCTGAGCGGCTCCAGGGTAGCGATGACCTTCATCATCAGCCAGCTGAAGCAGAGTGCGGATTGCATGGTATGGGCTTGATCTTAAGCCGTAGGTGACTGTATTGAGGGCGTAGGTGAGCAGAGGATGATCTGTTGAGGACCGCTACAGTATGAGCTGATACCGTCTCTGGTCTGGGGCAACCAGCACATTTCTGAACATCCTCTGGATGTCAGTGCTGAAAACGACTGGATGCGTTCTGAAGGACATGATGATGTCTACAATGTCCTGTTGAAGGGCGGGGCCTGTGTGTAGGCATTCATTTATGCTGACACCATTGGAGCTTTTACAGCTACCATCAAAGACAATGCGCAGCTTGTCCGGCCCTGACTTAAATACGCCATGGTGGGGAATATAGAAGTGAGGTTTATGGGCGAATGTATTTGTGTGACAGGGAGCCATGTGCCCTAAGTCGATGTATTCGGCCATAAATTTGACGTATTTAGAACGCAGAGACGGGTTCGCCATTAGCTTCTTCTCAATATTGAGGAATCTGTGTAATGCGATAGGGTGAGTTTTACCCAGTTGAGGGGCGTCCTTTAGAAAGGGCAGAGCGACCGTATATCTGCCTGAGGGATCGCGAGTAGTGGTAGAGCGGAAGATTTCCTCGCATTTGTCCTCCAGGGGATCAGTATGAGTGTGAGGTTGAGGTAGGGGTTCTTCAGACTCCCAGAACCTTTCCAGACTCTGACGTATGTCCTGGGCTGATTCAGCTCAGTTTGGTTGTGAACTGACGACGTGAGCTGAGGTAACCTGCTGCGCCGGCTGCGCATACAAGTCCTCAATGGGTCCTATCAACGCGAAGTCGAAAATCGTGCCGAAGGCTATGGTCTTGCCCGGGCCCAACGAGACCTTAGTCCCGTCCAACACCTGGCCAAGAACGTCTGACCCTAATAAGAGGTCGATCGGGGCTGGTGTGTGGTAGAGCTGATCAGCCAATGGCACGGGTGGCTGGCCTAGTATGTGGGAAATGTTTGGTACCTTCTCTAAGGGAAGGTAGCCAGTGACGTTTTTTAAAATATGAGCTGTGGCAGTGATTGTAGGAGTATCATTGTGAGTGGGTCGACATACTATTGTTATTGCCGCTTTTGACTCATGTTTGTGCTGATTCCCAACTCCTGTAATTTTTAAAGAAGTGGGTTTTGATTGTAAGTTCAAAAGTCGTGCCATGCCTGACGTTATTAATGTCAGCATACTGCCACAGTCCAATAAAGCTCTGGCTGTGTGAAGATGGCCATGTACGTCCGCGACTCTTAGTGAGGCGGTTGGCAACAAAATGGGTGTGCCAGTGGGCAAAGAAGGTGAGTTAGCTGATTGAGTAGCAGCCGAGATTGTATGAGCTGAGTATGTATCAGCTGTGTGGGCATGGGCTAAAGGGACATGGGCTAAATGGGCATGGGCTGAATCTACCTCTTCGCTAGGGTGCTCCGTGATAGTTGGGAGTCATAAATGCTGGCGGCGTTCGCGGGGCCTACCTGGCGAACCGGACCTGGGCGGGCTGGCTCTGTGAGCAGAGCTGGGTTGCGCCTGTTTGGCATGTGCGGGTTCGTGCCGCCTGCTGTTTCTGGGGCACTCCCTCGAGTGCTCCCTCAGCTGTGGGGGTATATGAGCTGACGAATGAACTGGGTTCGTCGAATCGTCTGGTCGATGGAGGGACGTGTGGTGGTTGGAGCTCCCACAGTCCTTGCATGCCCCCCTTGACCTGCACTCGCTCTCGTAGTGAGGGCCGAGGCAACGTTGGCAGCGTTGGCGTGCCTGTACAAAGTCCCAACGGCCCTGTGTTGGCTGGGCATTGTACCATTTGCACGTCATGAGCCTATATCCCCTAGTGGCACAATAGGAACAGTAGGGCGTCGAGCGTGAGGAGGAGGACGAAGATGATGATAAGGAGCAGCTTGCTTGGAAGGCCGAGTAGACGGGGAAGGGCTGACTGCGAGCCGGGGAGGTGGATGGGCGGTGACGCATTTGCTGCGTTGGGCGGAACGGTTGGTGAGTGGGCTGATCATAGGCGCGATGAGGCGATGGAGCTGAGCAGCGGCCACGGTAATGGTCGGGTTGTTGCTGAGCCATCTGAGCATAAGTGCGATGGGGCAACTGAGGAGGCGCGCGGCTACGAGAAGGGCCGGGCTGGGGCTGAATGGGTTGAGTCATGGCTATGTTGGAGAACTCTGTCTTCACACAGCGCGCGTGCTCGTCGAGGTAGAAGATGAGGTCCCTTAACGTGGGCAGGGTGTTACTAGACCCGTGCCTGCGTTCAAATAGCGTGCGGAGCTCGCCCTTGAGCTTCCGCACCACTATTGACACAAACACGTAGTCGTCTCCTATGGGCAGATCTAATTGTTGAGGGCACACTGAGCTGATATGAGTGGCGTGAGGAACAGTGTGCGGATGTTACAGCGCGTGTGGATGCATGGCAGCCCCAGGATTATGCCGACGAAACTATCGATGAGAACCCGGCGGTTCTCGTACCGCTTGGTGAGGATGTCCATGGCCAGGGCAAAATTCTTATTGGTGACCTTTAAGTGGGACACCATACTTAATGCCTCACCGCTGAGACTCGAGAAGAGGCAGTGGAGCTTGACTGCGTCCGACAGGGTCGCCATGTCGTCAGTCAGACTCCTAAACAGCGCAATGAAAAAAGGCCAGTCCTCCACTTTTGAGCTGAACCTGGGCAGCGCTATCTTGGGGAGAACGGCTGTGGGCGTATTGACGCCGAAACTGGGCTGAGCGCTATGGTTTGGGGACGACGTGGAAGAGGGTGAGATTTCCTCCCTAGCCATAAGTATCCCCAGGTACGCCCCGGAGGCTTTTGTGTGGTTGTCAGGGTATGTCCTCTCAATCCCCTCGTCTAAGTTCTCCTCGTCAAGAATGCTGTAATATACTGAATTCAGCTTCTCCTTAATGCCTTGTATTTGTGCGAAACGCACGTTAAATTCCGTTATGGAATGTTTGGTGTCGCCAGCAATGATCCGTGACCCCACCTCTAGGAGCTGGTGCCCCTTGGCTTTAGCGGCCTCCCTAAATATCGCGGCTTGTGACTTGGTCGGTATCGCGATGATTAAAAGGAGACAAAAAAAGGAATAAAAAAAAATTAAAAATTCAAAGGCAGTAAAAAGGAATACACCCTGTATATATTCTACAGTTGGGCTGGACGTATTTGTTTACCAAGGTAAAGGCAAATGAGCTAAAAATAATGCAACAATAAACAAAATAAAAACTTAGTTGGGACGCCTTGTATTTGGCCCACGGGTGGGCAAACGCATGTGTATGTGTATGCCTGTGTTTATTGAACGCGCGTACGTAAGATTAGCCGACCGCAAAAGGAAAAACCAACAAAAAAAATCACGTCATCCGTAGCCCACTAGTGGGCAAGCGCATGCGTAGTCGATGGCGGCGCATCCAATCAGCCGGGAAAGCGTTAGGAAAAAAAAACGGAAGAGAAAAAAAAATCTAATAAAAAGAAAGTGTGGGATACGTTGTTAATAGCCCACAGTTGGGCAGACCTGTAGCGGAAACAAGCGCGAAGAATGAGTCGGTCGCAAAAAAAAAACTCAATAAAAAAATTGGGACACTCCGTATCTGTGTCCCACAAGTGGGCAAACGTTGGGAGTGTGTACGAAGAGTGAGCCGATAGCAAAGGCAAAAATTAAAAACAAAAAAATATAAATTAACACGAGAAAAAAAAAATTAAAGCACGCCGTACATGTCCCACAGGTGGGCAAACGTGTGTAGAAGCGAAGGCGACGCACGCAAATAGCCGTCAAGCGAGACTTTAAAAAAAAATTGTAAGCGGTTAAAACAAAACTGAAAACTGAACTGAAAACAAAACAACACTAAGCACATGTGGTGAGCATGCACAAAAAAAGAGCCGATCGCAAAGGCACAAATTAAAACCAAAAGAAAATAAAAATTAACACGACCAAAAAAAAATAAAGCACGCTACTTGGCACGCGTGGTGAGCATGCACGAGAACTGAGCCGATTTAACACGAAAAGAAAAAATAAAACACTTGAATTACTTCAGCCGAAACGACAAAGGGAATAAAACAATCTTACGAACCATCTCTTGTTGCGCAGACGAGGGTAAGCTTGGATACTCTTAAACTAAATCTGAGCACGTAAGCAAGCTGCCCCGCGATGTAATAACGATCACACGATATTAGCGGTCCGGTCACAAAAGTACCACTACGTACGTATTATCCTAAGCACAGTGTGAACACGCTCGTAAGTCAGTCATACATACAACAATACTGTACACACGAATAATATTGTTCGGAGCATCAATGGCTATAATAAAATCAACAATGCAAATCACTAAACTTGTTAGCGTAAATTAACTTGGAGTTAGCACGAATCGGATACTGGTAACACGAACTTTTATTTGGGTAGGTAGGTAAATAATAAATTTGCCCGGGCTTAGCAACGACTATTCGTGCAAAAAAGATACTGTACGGTAATGAAATTATAAATGTTAGGAAATGAAATTTAGAAATTAGAAATTAAAATGAAAGTACGTGATAACTACGAGATATGAGGAAATATTATTTTAAGCGGACTGTAGCTTTATGAGCAGATTGTATAGGTCACCAAATTATAGTGTAAAAAAATACGGGTTAGGTCGCCGATTTATTATTAACGGTTCGAATGGACCAGAAATGTATCCGCGGGTCAAAGGACACCGCCAAATACAGCAAAGAATGGGTGAGGGAAGCGGGACTTACCGGGAGCAGGCTGTACGGGAACGCAGGAACCGGGAGATGAGCTGGCCACGGGCGACTACTTCAAGTCACTCAATTACAGGCATTTAGGCGTTCACTTCGTTTGTTAGGTTCACAATAATCGATTTCACGGTCAGACTGTTGCGTGCGCGCGCGGTAGGTGGCGACGAACTCCCGCGATCTCCTCACGGGGCGAGCGACAGCGAGTCGCGCGCCCGCCGCGGTGGGCCGGCGGACGCGGTCGTCACCAATTTCTGACACTGCGCCATGTTGGACATACATGGAAGTGATACCCATAATTATTTTACATAAAAAAGTCACGTTCGCCATCTTGGATCTCGAAATAGATGTTGTATTTGAAATCGGCACCCCCGCAAACCATACAAATTATATTGATTTTATATCAAAAACTTGCGCCCACCATTTTTGATCTCGATTTTAATAGCTAATTAAATCTTGCCTAATTTTTAATATTAGCGAATTCTAAAATATCTTTAATTCATAAAAAAATATATTGAAAAAGACCTTACGCGTTTATAATGTATGTGTTGTGCATTAAATATTACCATTCAATTCTCATAAAAAAAAAAAATTAAAATTGACTACACGCGTTTTAATACAATGCGCCACTTCTGACGCGTGTGTCCCGAGTGAAGTGTATGGAATTGGAGAGCGCGAGTCGCACCGCGCCCCGCCCGCCCCGCACACTCCACACGATTGCCCTGTTGTAGACGTGCCCGTCGGCCGACTGTAATGAATTATATAGAGTGTGGTATGCTGTACAGGCTTGTTGTTGTTGTATAGGCTGTAGTGTAGTTTGGTGGTATAGCTTGTTCGCGTCGCTGTCGTCGGGCTGCGTGCTGGGCGCGGACGGGCTGGGGCGGCGCGGCGTGGCGCCGGGCGCGCTGGGCGCCGCGGCCGCGCGCCACCTGTGCGCCGACGTGCGCAGCGGCGCATGCGTCGACACGCACGCGCAGGTGAGTCACGTGCATGTTGTTTACTAAATTTATTATTTAATTTTTCTTATATAATTTTAACTTGATGCAAATTTTGTTGCGAACAAATTACAAAATGAAAAAGTACTTGACCCGGATTATTAGAAGCGTGCGGGTTCGAATTCTGCTCGTGGATTATTTTTCAACATTTCCCATTTTATAATTATTTATCATTTTTACCGTGTGTAGCAGCCTAGCAGCTCTGCTCGCTACAAGACTACCTAACGGAATAAAGACTGCACATACATCCAACAGCATAAAGCGGTGATGGGCTCACCACCTATCATGCTGAGCACGTGTACAGTTCTAGTTTGGTGAAACGTGGACTTTTTCTACGACATTGCCTAGCCTCTGACTAATCCTTTGAGGATCTTAAATTATTGTAGCTTAGATGATATTAAAATATTGAATCTGTTTCATTTGCTATGGTTGTTTCGCAGGACCAGATAATTCTGTACATGGCGCTGGCGGAGGGCAAGTCGTCCGTGAGGGCGGGCGAGGTCACTCTGCACACCAAGACGGCCATGCACATGGCGGAGCTCATCGCCAAGGTAACAACCTGCCTGACCTTTACAGAGTGTGGTGGTAATGCAGCGGATGGTAGGTAGAATGCATGCCACATTGTAGGAAGGCCAAAGGGAAGATGTTCCTCCAAGCTGGGTCCAACGTTTTTTTATATGTGCACATTCTTTTTATAACATTCAGTAACGTTAATAGACATTATTTTAATATTTTTTATTTTATTTATTATTTATTTAATATGTCCGGTCACAATAAAAAATAACATGGATAAAAAAAAATATGTTTTGGTAAAAAAATAAAGGATTTTTGATATGATTTGATTTTGATTTGGATACCGATTAAAGGACGACATAACTTAAAGGTAACTTAACCTAGGTATCCTGTGGTATCGTAATATGTCAGAGTTCAATTTCGCGGTCCCGGTCGATTGACCATGATTAACGGTATTTTTGTGGATATGTTTGATCAATTTTAGTTTATTTATTTTTTACTTAAAAAAAATTAAATTTAATCTGTATCTCTAGATTAAGTCACTTTAAATAATTTAAGTTACTTTAAAATTATGTGCATAGATAAAAAAAATCCTGTATAGCGAAGGAGATGGTGAATTATTCGCTACCGCGATGCAGGCTTCCCATACTATTTTATCGTCGTGGTATAGAGACGTCGTTGGTGTACGTTTGTGGCGCCATCTGTTGACACGGTTGAGAAAGTGTTTTTTGCTTCGTGTCAAACTATGCGCGGCGTCATGCGGTAGGGGGTGCCGCCACAGGTAATACGTATATAACCCTGCAACTGGGCCATCACACACACATTTAGAATGATTTGTATTAGTTTTGTTTTGATAGAACAGCTGTATTTTTTCGCACTAAGAGTTACTCGCATGGGTACAAATAGTTGTTCGTTGTGGGGTAAACCTATTTCTAAACACCTCGAGAAGCTCGATAGCGCAGCGGCTAGCGCGTTCGGCTTGCGATCTTGTCCGCTAAGCAACTTCCGCAATTCCGGGTCGCTGCATGGGTGACCAAATGAAAATGAAAAATGAAATGAAAATGTTTATTTAGCAAAAAACATAGCTTAAGCCGAGATACAAGATTGATCAGTGACTCCCACACAAGGCTAGGCCTGACTCGTGGGAGTCAATTATTTTACGGTCTGATCTGGACCATGCAAAGCGCGAATGCGGAGTGCGAGTGTGAAAGTGTAATGGGTAAGGCTGATTTCACAGTCACGCGTTTGACCAGCGCCGGCCACACGCGCGCGCTGCACTGCATAGTAGTTGCGCGTTTGAACTGCGTGATGACTATGAAACGCAACTACTATCTAGTGTAATTGTAAGCGCGCGCGTGTGGCCGGCGCAGGTCAAACGCGTGACTGTGAAATCAGCCTAACCCTGCGATTGACTCTTGGGATCGGACAGCAGCGACAAGACTGCCACGGCTGTCCACTACCAGTTGGAAGGCCTTGTTATGCCGTAACCTTAATAATTTCCTCGGATTGCGCGTAATCCCAAGTCAATAATAGGGAAAGAAATTTAGATTTGGCTTGTTGGTGTAGACAATGCTTTAAATCGCAAATGTTGACCAATTTATTGTAGAGGCGAGGAAAAAGAAATTCTCTAAATCTTTGTGCAAATGTGGTTTTCACTTTAGTTGTGGGGACCTTGAAAGTTCTCTTTCTAAGTAGCTCATTATACCTTGGTAAACTTACAACTTGTTTGTGCATATACATTGAGCTCTTAATAAAAATAATCTACGGACACTTAAGACTTGGGCTTCTTTGTAAACATCCGATGTGGGGTATCGCCTTGGTCTTCCCAGAGCCACCTTCAGAACCGCTCTTTGTGCTCTTTCTAATACTATCAATACGGAAGGGGCAATACCTCCCCATGCAAGTATACAATAGTTAATCACGGATTGGCACAATGCCAGATACACTGACCTGAGAACATTTCCATCAGTGATCTCCCTTAACTGTTTCATTATGTGGATTAGTTTACGTACCCTGGCTGAGGTAACTGAGATATGTTTTTTTAAAGTTTAGGTTCTCGTCAAGTGTTATACCAAGATATTTTAAAAAAGGGGCTTTCTCTATATTACTACAATTACAATTTGGGTTTGCGGAACCAGTTTCCATAGCTGTACAGTTAGACTTGTGAACTGAAATACTTTTAAAAAGGAATGGAGGAGGCTGCGATGCTGCCGTTTTATGAAAGCACAGAAATTTAGTTTTGCTTGCGTTGAGAGTTAGAATGTTATGATTTAACCATTTCTGTATTTTCTGCATACCTAATACGGCATAAAGATGGGCCTTACGCCAGGTCTGACCGTATAAAATAATGGCTGTATCATCAGCGTAACAGTCTACGTCACTGTTCTGGAGTTGAATAGACATTATGTCATTTATATATGAGACAAATAGGGAGGGTCCCAAGATGATTCACTGAGGGACGCCAAAAGTTACAGACTGGACCTCGCTTATAAGATCACCAACCTTGACACATTGCCCTCTTTCTGACAGGTAGCTGGTAAACCAATTAAGCGCGCAACCTCGAATCCCGTACAAACTGAGTTTTTTAATTAAGGTGGGAATCGATACTGTTGCAAACGCCTTTGTCAGATCAAGAAAAACACCGACACAGCATCGATCTTGAGTAAGGTGAGATACAATTTTGTCGGTTAGGAGAGTAACTGCATCCTCCGTTGATTTACCTTGGCGGAAACCAAATTGGCGATCAGAGAGTTTACAATTGCCTTCCAAAAATTTGACCAAGCGCCTATTGACTACTCGTTCTAGGAGCTTAGAATACCCACTAAGTAAAGATATGGGGCGGTAATTACAAGGATCATCTTTGGTTCCTGACTTGTGGATGGGAAGAACTACAGCTGTTTTCCATTCACTAGGAAAGACATCTGAAGATATGCTCAAGTTAAAAATTGCTGACAAGGGCTCGGAAATTACATGAGCAAGGCATTTAAGTAATTTATTAGTAACCCCATAAATTCCCGGAGCACTATTTGCGTCAAGACAGCAAATGAAATTCATAACTTCATGCGGGTCAGTGGGTTCCATGAAGAAGGAGTTCTGAGGGGGAGGATCGGGAATGTGGACTTTGCTAGCAAGAGATTCCTGAGTTTCATTCAACTCTGACATGATCGAACTTGCCAGCGTGTTACCAATCGTCGCGAAGTAAGAGTTACAAAAATCTAGAGATTCCTTTGCGGTTGTCTTAATGTTAGTCAGTACTTGATTCGAGGACACGACACGCTCAGTATTAGTAATGTGTTTGATTGTAGTCCAGAGCTTTTTAGGAGTGGATTTGTGATAATTTATTTATTTACTATAATGTTCAACTTTTAGTTTCCGAATTAGACTAATGTAAAAGTTTCTGTATCGAGTGTACACGAGCTTTTTAACAGGATTATGGGGGTCTTTACGAAGTTGAGTATGCAATTTGTCCCGATGCTTAGAGCATCTGAGGAGACCTGGAATCATCCAGGGTTGCAAGATAATTTGAGAGCGACTAATGGTTACAATTTTGGAATGTTTCGAATCTGACTCCGCGACGGTGTTAGAGAAAAACCCAACCGAGTCAGTCAAAGAATCACTGGTCAGAACAGGGGACCAGTTAACCTGTTCCAGCTCAGATATAACCGAGTCAATGTCTACCTTCACTTTAGAGCGAAAAGGTTTCGATTTCTGTTGATTCTGCGACTTGAGCATGATTCCCAACGCGGTTATGTCATGATCGGTGAGATCATTTGAACTGACGAAAGATTCCGTATAGCTTTTCGAAGACACGAAAATATGGTCTATGCAAGTCTTGTCGTGGGTAGCTCGGTCTATGCCAGGGACAAGTCCATGATCCGCCAGTACACTCAGAATTAAAAACATCTCGAGCTCCTCCGTGCTTCGGAAGGCACGTTAAGCCGTTGGCCCCGGTTGTTGTCGTAAGATGACAGTCGTTAAAAGTTATGGCCCAATATCCCCACGTGCTATTGTCCATGGGAGGCCTGTGCACAGCAGTGGGACGTTTATAGGCTGATGATGATGATGAAACACCTTTTATAAGTAAACGCATCATCTGCCTTTATAGGCATTTATACAGACATTTATATGTCCGATTGAGCGCAGGCCTTCCCACATGGATGACAGCACATTGGGGGTTTGGGCTATTACCTCCCATGCTAAATAAGGATGGTGGATTTTGAAACGACTGCCATTCGTGACCAACGAACGGCATGCAAATACCTTTCGAAGCAAGCTCGAGTTTTTTTTTTCGGTCACCCCGATGGGTTATACATAAACTACGCTATGCCGGGTAGATAGCCGGCATAGTGGGACATTATTTATGCTATTTTGTAAGTACGTGTTGTTTTGCTTTTCTAATTATTAAAATATTCCATGTTTCCGGTAGATAAAATTCGACGTGTACCCTGAGGATGGCCAGAACATAATCGAATGCACCGGGCTGGGCTTCACGAACCAAAGGCTGCCGCCGGACTGACAATCGCCACCTCCTCCATATTATCTAGTCTGATATTTTATTTATAAACGTATATTATTAAAACATGTTGTGCAAAAAATTGTGTATTTTTAACCCGCCTCAAACCAAGTTTTAGTTCTTATTCTATGTTTCCACTCGATTTAGGGTCATATCTCATCGAGACACCATGGCGGGCGGCGCAACCAGCCGCTGCCACTAACCTAATGTATACAGCTCTAGCGCAACCTAGCGGTCATCGGGCGAGATACCCTTTTTTCCGAACTGGTGATGGATTCTACTAAATCTAACTATTGTTAAAATTTTACTAAATTATAGTTAACTGTTATTTTATTAGTTTTCGACGTCAATAACAAGGCACTTATTTCATTCAATATAAACATGTGAAGGTTAATATTGAATTAATTATTTGTCTATATCCAAGCATCCGATTAAGTACCCATATACACATAATTAATCAAGTTGCACTCTTTATATCAAGGAACCTTTCAGATAAAAATTATATAAAAATTATATATGCGCGCGATTGTACATCTACTATGGGAAAATAAAAAATTGAATTATCTCTTTATAAAACCGACTAACTCTGGAGTTTTGTCGACATATCATTGGTGAAATCAGATCTTCGCTACGACCAGTAGTTATCGAGATAGAAGGTGGCCATGCCAGGATGAGCGCTCATCCTGGCATGGCCACCAATGACCCCTTATAACTTTTGAACGGTAGACCGACAAACTCTGATATTAGGCGACATACTCTCGACAAATTATCTATAGTCAGATTTAGAGTTGGTGATGGTGGCCATGCCAAAATGAGCCACACAAATAGTAAACAATAATCCTAATTAATATTAGAAATGCGAAAGTGAGTTTGTTTGTACAGAATTATAATACATTATTTTTACAAGCTTTTATTTAGTTTCACCCACAGAAATATATCAAGATAGAAGAAAAGAGTGGATGTACCTCGCGTGGCGAAAAGACGCCTCGACGGCTCCATTGCTCGTCGCGAGCTTTAGTCTTACCTTTATCTATGTTCAGTCTGCTCCCGAACGCGATCTGCGTGCAACGTCAGGTTTTAAAAACAAAATGACTCGTTGTTCAATAATTAATTGTTCTAACACTACCAATAAAGTTGGAGCTGTTAATCGAGGTATTTTCTTTCTTCGGTAAGTACTATTTGTCCTAAAATATGTTATTAATTAAAAAACTATTTATTTTAATATTTTCATCAAAACAGTAGCGAGCGATTTTGTGCAACGCTAGTTTTCCATTGCGGCTTTAATTTGATGAGCTAGACTTGCGTGCGTTCAAAACCATCGATATAAAAATATGCTATTCAAACTGTTGAGTCACGTTCAAGGTCAACGTTAAAGTACCTACGCAAAATGTTACACGCTCGGTCTCCCTACGAATTGCTGAACTCTTTTCTTCTATCTTAATATATTTCTGTGGTTTCACCTGTCCCGTAGTCTGTCTGTCGGTCTGTAATCAAATCTTGCAAGTTAAATTTGATCCACTTCCCTGTTTCCGATTGAGCTGAAATTTGGTATACTTATGTAAGTACGATGACAATGCAATGTTATGGTACCATTGAGCTGGTCTGATGATGGAGTCTGGAGGTGGCCATAGGAACGCGGAATCGTGGAGTTTGGGTTCGTTGGATTTGTCTTTTCGAGCACTTTAGTGATAGATGATGTCTAGAGTCCTGATGATGGGAGTCGGGAGGTGGTAATAGGAACTCCTAAACGAAACGGCGGATACTCATCGAGTTTGGGTTCGTTGGATTTGTCTTTTCGAGCACTTTAGTGCTAGATGCTGTCCAGGGTCCTGATGATGGAGTCGGGAGGTGGCTATAGGAATTCCTAAACGAAACGGCGGAAACTCGCATCGAGTTTGTGTTCGTTGGATTTCTTTTCGAGCACTGTAGTGCTAGATGACTAAATCCAATACTAAAAAGTAAAAATAAAATAGTTTAAAAAACAAGCTTTTATTTAAATGCGCTAAAAAGGAAAAATATTTTTTTACTATCAACTTAAAACGTCGTTACACAATTTATCACACTAATATTATAAAGGCGAAAGATTGTGAGTGTGTATGTTTGTTACTTCTTCACGTAAAGACTACTGAATGGATTTGGATGAAATTAGGCATACAGATAGTTTATAACCTGGATTAACACATAGTTTTTATCCCGATATTCCCACGGGAACTGGAACCACGCGGGTGAAACCGCGAGCGGCCGCTAGTAAATAAAAAAGTAAATTAAATAACTTGATGTGATTGAATAAAATTTTCAATCTAAGTATAGTTAAATACGAGTACTTACATAATCTCGCGACAACCTTTTAAATCATATAAATTGTGTAACGACGTTATAAGTTGATAGAAGTTTATTTTTTTCTTTTTAGCGCATTTCAATAATAACTTGTTTTTTAATTAATTATAACCGCCTTAAACCGTGCCGCGTAGCGGTGAACGAATACTACCACCCCCTCTCTTCCCTTGGGTGTCGTGAAAGGCAACTAACGGACTAAAGACTGCACATACATCCAACAGCATGGAGCGGCGATGGGCTCACCACCGCCTGTCACGCTGAGCACGTCGTCGCTATTTGGTGAAAAGTGGACTATGGTAGTAGAGAACTGCTTTTGCTGTCCTCATTGCCTAGTCTCACTAACCATCGGGGAGAATAGTCGTGATTATAAGTATGTACGAGGGTGCGTTTTTAAGTTTGCGGAATGGGTAAGTAGGTGACTAGTGGGGGGTGTCACTGGATTAGGTACTAATTGAGCAACTCATTATTAGTATAAATACCGGGTTTTATCTTTATTAGTTCATTAGTCTTTGAGCTATCGTCGACCAAACAAGTCAATCGGGAAGAAATAGTGGAATATGGAGAAAATCGAGTTCCGCGCTGTTATAAAGTTCCTTACCAAGCAAGGAAAATCAGTTCAGAACATATTGGGAGAGATGTCATCCGTTTACGGGGACTCTTGTCCAAGTAAAACTATGGTTTACAAGTGGCATGCCCTCTTTAAACAAGGCAGGGAGTCACTTGAAGACAACCCACGGACAGAAAGGTCAATCGAGGTGACCACTCTGGAAATTAGACAAACAAAATTTGGACCTCTTTAGGGAAGACAAAGATGTAGTGTTGGCTCGAATTGGTTACTGGTGATGAAACTTGAGCGATTGTTCGCTTTACGACAGATTCGCTTTATGACAGATTCGCTTTAGAAAAAAAAAAAAGAATTTCGTGGGAAAAAGTTTTCAAGTGATGAACAAGTGAAGGATGCAGTTTCGGCGTATTTTTATATAAAGAAAAATAAATTATATTTTTATTTCCACTCTTTACCCCCCATTCCGCGAACTTAAAAATGTACCCTCGTATATTATATGGAGGACATGAAATAAAAATCCAACTGACACAGTCTGAGTTCATTTATTAGAGCTCATGCTTGTGACACCATAATATGGCGCTGTCGCCAAATAAAAATTACCTTTATCGCCATTACATAGGACTATTATTCTAACACGTATAAGTACACATAGAGAAGTTACTTAGGGACGTAATTTAATTACCTCACTTTCAAATCTATAGATAAGTGAACGAACTAGATAACCGTGTTTCAATTGTTTTTCATCCGACATATTGAATAAAAATGGTAAACCATCAGATTTACTGTTTTCGTTCACTTGTTCTATAGACATAAAGACTCCAATATTTAATATTAGTAAAAATGCGATATTGTTAAACAACTATCCTCGAAAAGAAAACATTTAATAATGTACTGCTAACAAATCATAGAACAGTGATATGTAAATAAAGCCAATAAAAAATCCAAAAAGCGGTGAGGAATGTTAATAAAAATACTGTTAGAAGATTGTATTCAAAGTAAACGCATACAATTTCAAGCAAACAGAATGTGTACTGTATCACTGTTCTTCATTAAATAAACAATACATTTCTACGTCAAATGCTTTAAATTAATTAATTTATGTTATGGATTAACGCTTACAGCTATTCCTAATTACGTGGAAGGAAACACAGTCTGATACACTCATTACGTAATTGAATCATAATTATGTTTCACTAAGGCTTCACCAAGCCGTAAGATAATCCAGAAAATTTCATGCAATATGAAAACATCAGTAGGCATAATAATAATTGCATAATGCATTGCATAGAACGAAACGAAGAGAAATTTTATTTGACAACAGCGTAATCAATGAAACCGAATGGTAACTTGTAAAAGTATACAAGACAGATAAGTTTGTGTATAAATCGATGAAATTATCATAACAAAAAATAAACTTAACTAACTAATGTTCACAACTTTATACGAAAACAAAACATTTATATACAACGATTTCTGCTAAAAACCCTAACATAATTTATAGAACTTTGAAAGAGGAGGGCTTTATAAAAAGAAAACATCTCGATATATAAATAAAATAATTTGAAGGAGAAATTCGCTATCGACCAATGCGTTTGCATACACCAATTTAATATTAGTTCTAAACATTTTTATATAATTATGCGTGAAGCATTGTCACCACAACACTTACGTCCGATTACAAAGACAATAAACTTTGGAAGATACTTCGGAAGTTCGATAAACTAATTTAACGATCACATGTTGCGTTTTTGCAAAGTAATGCATTATTTTGTCACAAATAAAAAGATGGCGTCGCGGCGTCTACGGCCGAAAGTCGCGAGCCATGGTCCCCAACCATTGTCATGAGTCGAAAGATAAAAATATAAAAGATTTGTTTCCTGTAACGGATGTACTTGACACGGGGCGTGCGCTTGCGTTTGTGCTTATTCAGACTTCTTTGACTTCGCGTCGACAGCGCCCTCTACCAAGGCTGGTTGATCTTCGTAGCTGCAACAACATTTTATATTTTAAACTGGATTTACTTACGCCGGGCACCAGGTACAAACAAGAGTGCAGATTGAGAATTGCGCAAAAGTAAAACTTCAAACATTTTTGGAATGCGCTGGTTGTGCTAACAAATATACCATTACGTGAAATTGGTCCTTCGAGCACGATGAATGACTAAGACTCAATTTCCTGTCTGAAATTGACTTATTTTCTTGGTCAAGGCCTGATAACCAAGACTTCGTAAATAATCATATTTGTACACTAGCAGCCCGTCAGCCCCCCGTGACCACGGCCGGTGCAACTCCGTCGAAACGTCGGGAATAAGAGGTGCGCGTAGGATGCCTTTACTAAGTAATTTTGGGTTAAATCCTGTTTAATGATGAATGAAATGAATATACTTACTTGAAGAGCGCATTAATATCTCCCTTCAAGAGAGCCAACGTGAGCGGTGTTCCCAAGCAGGCGGGCACCAGATACAGAAGCGCCGGCTGCGCATGCTTAAACATGTGCATGATCAGGATGGTAGCCAGCAGGCCCAAGATGTAGGCGGAGAATGTTGCGCGGAAATAGAACTCCGAGTTGCGTTTGAGGCTCTTGTCGAAGCGCAGCAGGAGGGCGATGAAGATGCCCGGCACCACGATGTCTCCCAGGCCGAGCATCGCGAAGTTGCTCGCGTTCAAGCCGTTCACTAGCAGGTCTTGGGGGAATACCACTGGAAAGGAATTGGAGAAATTAGTCTATGGCATTTTTTCCTCTTTAAGAACAAGGGCACAAGTAATTTGCAATTTTGACAATTTTGTGGCCTTGTTATAGCGATGATGCGATATGTGTTCTGCTTTAATTCTTGCCAGACAGCCGTTTCATCTCAGTCATATGATTCCTTAATTTATTAATCTTTTCTTCAGTTTTCTACCCTGTCCTTACCTTATCTACTAGTAAGATAAGATTAAAATTGTGTTTTTATACAGACTGAGTGAAAATAAAATTCGTCTTCTAATGGCATATTTACCATTTTAGCAAACACTGGTAAAGATATTATTAAGATAGCTAACTTAAGAATATCTCCCGACATCACAAATAAACCTTACGTTAGCTAGATAGCTTACTTATAGAATAATTAGGTATATTGAGAAAACAGGGACATATTTCCTGTTATGCTTGCTAGATGGCGATATCATAGAAAAATTACATTAAGACAACAGCAACATATTTCCTATTAACATTGATAGAGGGCGCCCATTTTTTTACCCCCAGAAGGAAGGCAAGGTTATGTGGGGCTCCATCCGTCCCCCTTTTCACACTGAAAGCGTAATAATCAATCAGGGATGAGAGGGAGGGAAGTTTACCCACTAAACACTGGAGAACAGCAAATTAGAGTAAAGTGGATGCCGCGCGGTCTGTCCACTAGGGAATTGAACCACGGGAAGATGGCGCCCATAGAATAATAATATTAAAACAACAGGAACATAGTTCCTATTAGTCACAATTATTTACCATATTACAAGCGAAATAAAAAGTCTTTGTCTTAAGTTAGATGGCGCTGATAGAACAAGGACTCACGTTTGATGGGCGCCTCGAAGGACTTGGCGACGGTGACCATGACGTTGGTGCCGAACACCCAGAAGATGTCGTAGAGGAACAGGCCGCACAGCAGGATGCAGCCAGTCACCACGTTGTTCAGGTGCAGCAGCTCCACGCCGTTGATCGCGAACGCGATGCCGAACAGGTTGTTGGCTATCCAGTGCTGCACAATTCAAATCATTGCATTCATACGGAGCCATGTCGCGTAATGGTTCATTAAGGCGAGTCACCGGTAAATGCGGGCAAAACTTTTGCTAGATCAAATGGTTTATGTATTTACTAATAAATTACGCTCTTATAAAAATATATAATACACTAAAGGATATTGCCTAAAGAATATGCTAATTTGTTACGCCATTAGATGTACTTTACTAGATTATAAAAAATCCCGAAAAAAGGCCAAATAAAAGTCTAAAACGGATGATTTCTTACATTTTTTTTTTTAATTTTCGACATAATTCTTACATGTAAATATTTAATTTGAAGTACTACAGAGAACCTGCTAAGTCATTAAATCCTATAAAGTCTATATAGGCAAAAAACCTATAAAAACTTACAAAACGCGCCCATTTGCGCCGCTTCGCTGTTATACCCGTCCCGTACTCGCCTTAAAAGAATACTACCAATCCCTCTCTTCCCTTGGGTATCGTAAAAGGCGACTGACGGACTAAAGACTGCACATACATCCAACAGCATAGAGCGGCGATGGGCTCACCACCTGTCACGCTGAGCACATGTGCAGTTGTACTTTGGTGAAACATGGACTATGGCAGAGGACCGCTTTTGCGGTCCTCATTGCCTAGTCTCTGACTAACCCTTCGGGGATAATTGTCGTGATTATACTCGTATATGTATCTCACCTTCTTGAAGAGGTACCAGGCTCCCAGAATGAGCGAGATGATGAGGCAGATGACGTCGTAGGAGTTGAACTTGTAGTTGACGATGTCGCTGCGGCCGTCGCCGTCGCCGCGCGTGAAGTGGATGTGGTAGGGCACGTTGGGCACCGACGCGGGCACCACCAGCGAGATGATGGGGCTAAGGGGGAGGCACTAATTGTAGTTTTTATTTTTTCCTCCTTTTTTAACTCCGTGGCCGACATGATAAGGCAGTGAGGAAGACACTTGTTAAAGTTTTAATGGTTTTTTTTAAATATTTGTTTTCCTTTTTTATACCAAGGTGGCCAAGATGATGAGGCTGCGGGGACTAACAAAATTTTGTTTTAATTAAAGGGCGACTCGCTAGCCTTGAAGTCATAAAACCGATGGTGTCACTACTACTATGCTGCTACACAAGTGCTTCTATTGTAGTTTTAACTACATTTTTAAGTGTGCGTGGTATCTAAGCGGTGAGCAGGGAAAAATAGTTCATCCACTAATAGAGTTAATTTATTTTATTTGCTTTCCACAGTGTATGTTGTAGTGTATATTGGTGGATTTTTCCTCACGCACTGCTCTCCAACCTAGCACAGCTCTGTTGAAAGGTAACCTTAGGCCTCGTCTAGAAGAGGCGTATCGTCACAAACCGTTAAGCACGTATTTAAACGCGCGTAAATTGAGTCTAGAAAGAGCGTGCAACGCGCGAGAATTGGAGATCAAACAGGTAGTAGAGTTGAACAAAGTCTAAAGTTCGCACGTAATGAGTCGCCACAAAGATTATCTATTGTTTCACCTTGCATATCTAGATTCTTAAACAATGTATGAATATATCAATCTGAATGTATGTATCTCTATTGTACTTTAAAATATTTCTTCATAAGATATTTATATATTTTTTTGTGTGTTAACAATTTTATCAATTGGTTCCTACAGTGAAACTGTTTAACACATTTAGAGCATTAAGTTTAACACTATTTTGGCATTATTTTTTCGATAACAGATAAAAACTAGAAGCACAATGAACACTCTCAATAACGTCCACACAAGAAGAGTACCCAGCGAGATGGTTAGGTAGGCATTTCATTTGGTAGTGTCGAGATAAGTGTCTACATGACGAAGTGCTCCTTCAAATGTTGCTATTCTTACTAAACACATTTTGCGATTTTTTTTATCTGTGGATTACAAGAACCGAAGGCCATGATTGAGCTTCGTGCGACATTTCACAAAATAAACAAAAACAATCTGTCAGATGAAACGCGAGTTAGTCCGTAAAAAAGTGTTTCATTTCAATCTGTCAGGTTTCAAAATTTGTTTGTTTATTGAAGTGTGACGTCACAGGGCAAAATATCACGTGACCAACCGTTTTCGCGCTAAATTTGAAATTAAGACTTTAAGCTTCGATCAACAATACCACTAGTTGGTATAACGCGTCACGTACAAAATCAGAGCTTAATTCTGTCCACGTGAATAAATACTTTTTCAAAGCAATAACTTACTCCTGTCGCTTAAAAAAGAAAAGACGTCAATAACATTTAGCGGTGAAATCAACCTTAAGGGGTAACAAATAAAGTACTTCTTCTGTTATGCCTTGCGAGAAAATAAGAGCTCACTACTCAAGTGCGCTCTTATTTACCGAGACACATTTTTAGCGCCGACCTGACATCTAGTTGTATTGTTTATCGAAGACTTTAAGCGCCATGGTGGTCACCGGTGACCGACAAACAATCAATTTTCAATTGTGTCTGCTTTTGTGGCAGTCAACGTATTAATGAAGAAATTTATGTTTTTTTTTCTATTAAATAAAGCTTTTTCGAGAAAGAAATATTGTAAGAGGTATAAAATAAGCGTTTGTAATTTTTAAAATACTTTTCCGAGAACTGTCAAGTAGCCAATTGGCAAAGCTGGTGGCAGCCACTATTCCGCTACGGTTTAGTAAGTACAGGATTGTGTATCTAGATTTTATGTGTGATCGAAGCATTGCATTTTTTTTACATTAATCTAATTACTCAAAAATTTTTACAGAGTTTAACGCAAAGCTACTTAGTAAAGACATCCTACGCATTCCTTTTATACCCGACGTTGCATGATGTTTAATTGTAAACTATTCACTTTTATTTACACACTTTACACACGGCGTCAGATGAGCCTACCCAAAACTGTCAAATTTCCACAATTAATTTCGAACTTTACTGTTTGGTTCTAAGGATCAATATTCATTGGAGAATTTTGACATTTGAGGGTAGCTTAATCTGACGCCGTGTGTACATTCTTACTCTCGGAACTTACCAGCCATCCATATTTATCAGATTTTAGTATAATTGTATATTACACATCTGTGCACGAAGCTCAAAGTACAGTGTCTAGTATTACATCTAGTAGTACAGACAACAAAACCATTTGAACTATAGAACAATATAATTGATGTTTGCTAAGTATTCCATATTTTTTATTTATTTATTATACAAGCTTTATAATGCCACTGACAGAATCAAAGCTGTGGAGTTGTTAGGTAGTCTAGCTAGATTAAAATTATCTTTTCAAACTATTTAGTACTATAATTATTACTTGCCATGTTGTCAATATAATAAATTATTATATTTTTGAACACATATCTAGCAGATCTATAAACTATTGTGTATTAGCTATAACAATAATGGAAACAGCTAGACATAATATAATTGTAGATTCAAATTGGTTTAAATGAGTCACTATAAAACTTTACTTGTTATACGAAAATCTATATAAATAAAAATAAATTGCCGAAATGTTTGTACGCGCATCACTTCTGGGCCCTTATTCTGTAATGATTCCTTGTTTCGAAACCACGTCAATTCCTTAAAAAGTTACGATATCTTCCCAAAAACGTATGCGTTTGACGTTTGTGCGCGGTAAGGTTTAGGTGTGGAATCTATAGATTGCGATACAGAATCAGGGCCCAGAACGGCTGCACCTATTTGGGTAATTATTTTTTTGTTGTTCTTTTTTATTATTTATTTATTGAGATAACAACAGCCATACTTATCCTATAATATAACAAATTAACTTATACTAAACATATTCGGCCAAAAAGTCGTCTACAAAGAAAAATTAATAAAACGCCCATACCAGCAACTAATAATAATTAGATAAGCTTACATGCTAGGAAACTTATCACTTAGGTATCACAATAAAAAAAATATAATTATATTTATAAAAACTAAACGATCACTAGCAGCATTATGACAAAGAATCAAATACATAATGATAAAATACACATACACTATAAATATATATATAAGTAGGTACATATAAATATACATAATACACTTAAAATATAATTAAAGTTACATAAATATTAAGCTAACAAGATATAGGTATTAGGTATTATGAACATACGTACGTACGTATCTAATGTTCGTCTTGTGTTCGTAATTGTCAAGACAAGGTCTGTGTGAAATAATTTTTTTGGAAATTCGTCACGGGACACAGGATGTTCACGTGGTCGTAGACGAATTCGCGGGCGGGCCGCTAGTAAATTATTTTTCTTTGTTTTCGCTTTCATGACCTTATACATATTATTCCAGTAGCATTTTAGTTACCTGAGAAGATGGCTCAGCGCGAGCACACCAAGGAAGAAGAAGTAGCCAGTGAGCAGCAGATTGATGTACTCCTTGGAGAAGAACTGGAAGAAGATGTAGAGTGCAAACAGCGCGCATGACGCGATCAGCGGGAACATCAGCGCGTCCTTGTTGGACATCGTCTCCGTGCGCTCACCGGATTCCTGATGAACAATTTCAACCATATCATATTATGGTCAAGACCAAAAATATAATTAATAGTAAATTGCATAAGTAAAACAAGAGGCATAAAGGATCCAAGGTCTTTTTCAAACTCAACCTCAAACTCCTCAAAATATATTTATTCAATAAACTCAATTAATAAGTACCTAAGTAAAACTAGAGGCATAAAGGATCCAAGGTCTTTTTCAAACTCAACCTCAAACTCCTCAAAATATATTTATTCAATAAACTCAATTAATAAGTACCTAGGTACTTTGAATCGTCCACAACATCTTTTTTAACCTACTACCCATTCAAGACGTCATTTTTAGCTGTGAAGAAGAACGGGCGCAATAAACCACAGCTTTATACATTTACAAAAAAAAAGTATATTGTTATAATGTAATGTTTTTATTTAGCCTATTTTTTCTCACTGCTGAACAAAGGCCTCCCTCAAACCCTTCCACGCATCTCTATCCTTGAGGCTTTCCCACCAGTTTCCCACAAAGGCATCGAAATTTTCTCGCCAACATTTCTGCTATATGTATATTATAATAAACTATATGTATATTATTATAGACTTTCTTTATTTATTTATTATAATATTAAAAAAATATATATATTTTATAATACAATAGTTGAGGAATAAACTCAGTTAATAAGTACTTTGAATCGTCCAAATTTTTAACCTACCACCCGTTCAGGACGTCATTTTTTTACTGTGGCAAGAAGAAACCACAGCGCATAGAAGCTATAATAATTTTAATGTAAAATATACGGTACTATAAATTAATTATAGATAATTAGAAATAGCTTTTGGAGTACTTGGAGTACTTCAGTTCAGTAGGCTTCCTCTTTAAACACAATTGCATTAATCAATTTCCAATCACAAATCTAAAACATGTCAAATTGCACTTTTGTAAGCCACATTTAGCGCCAAATTGGAATTAAATTGCGTGGAAATTGATTGAACAAATTATTATCTTTACTTATCCAATATCGATACATATTAATCGCATTGGAATGGTATTGAGATTGAGTTTGCGTTCAAGAGTAACCCCCCTGAGCCAAGCTGTTTTGTCTTCTGTGTAATCTGACACTTTATAATAAGCTTTTTTATAAAGCTTTTCTTTGATATGGATTTTAAATATATCAAGATCTAATTTCTGAATATCAGTCTGCAGTTCATACCACAAAATTTAACAACACACATTTAAATTCTTTTTTAAAGAGACTATATTTGCACTAATTGCTATTTAGTATATTTTTATATCTAAATAGTCAATCTGTTCATTGTATACCTACCTATTATAATAATAGTAAATCAAGTGTAAATGTAACAATTCGTAATGAATCATAAGTCATAAGATGCTGATAAAAATATACTGGCATAACATTTTAACAGGAAAAATCATACTTCCTACAATGATTTTGTGGCTTTAGCAAATAAATGTACTCCTATTTTAACATCATTATTATTTTCAGCCTTTTGTAACCCACTGCTGGGCACAGGCCTCTCTCTGTTTAAGTCCTGTGCTAGCCTATTCCACAAGCAACCTACTGTCTTAACTATAGCATTGACCCATTTGGCCGGTGGATTTTCCCTATTTCTGTTTCCATCTCTTGGCCAACACTCATTCAGTGTTTTGGTCCATCTGCTGTAACTTCCTCTGGTCAAGTTTAGTGTCTTACCCAAGCACTTGAAGTCTTCTATTTGTTTTGATAAAAAGATAAAATTTAATCAAACTAAACAAGGACTTTGTGAATCATAATAAAACTAAAATACATACATATTATAATCTTATGCCTAAAGAGTTAGTCAGAGACTAGGCAATGAGGACAGCAAAAGCAGTCCTCTACCATAGTCCACTTTTCACCAAATAGCGACTGCACATGTGCTCAGCGTGACAAGTGGTGAGCCCATCGCCGCTGTATGCTGTTGGATGTATGTAGAGTCTTTGGTCCGTTAGTAGACTTTTACAACACCCAAAGGAAGAGAGGGGGTGGGGGGGGGGGGGGGGGGAGTATTCTTTCAACGCTACGCGACACGGTTAGTAACTAAAATAAGTAAATAAAAGTGCTCATTTAACAAACGGAAAAGAGTAGTACCTATCAATATGGTCTTCAATATTTTCATGAATTTTATATTTCTTTCTAATTTTAGTAAAAGTATGCAAACTAATAGTCAAAATTCTAAATGTACTAACGAATAACTTTAGTCACAAACGATTTATTTACGCCAAATATGCCACGATGCTGGGACGTGTCGTTCTCGTATAGGGCCGGACATTGCACGTATTTTATGACTCAAAACCAACTACAAATGATAAAAAGACATAAGAATACTCACTTTTTGCTCCTTCAGATACTTCACTGATCTAAAAGATCCGAAAAATATGGGTAAAATGGCCATAATAACTAAACTCAGGTAAGCAATCGCGACACCCTCGATACTATTCGATGCCTTCTCCGTGGCATTTTGGACTGCCTCCCGGACACCTTCCTCTATATTTAGAGGTATTTCTGTGGCTGACTCTGCCATTTTCGAGGGGTTTTCAATGGAACAAATATTCAAGGGGGCTCTCGCTCACAACCTTAACTTTGACAAAAAAATGACAAGTGTACAATTTTATTGTTGTCAAGTTGGTAGTTAACTATGGTCTAACTTACTATAACAAAACCGGTAAATACCGCAATAAAAATAATAAACTAATTTTAAAGCAATCAAACTAGCGAAGCAATGTATACTCCGATTAAATTTTTTTTTTTTTACCAGGTAAAAGTGAAAACAGAAAAAATGAAGACTAAACTAACTCACTGATGATATTTGCCCATCGGTGAGGTCAGTGAGACAGTGTATTTGCTTCACAGACGTATAATAAGAAGCACGTCTGTGATTTGCTTGCTTAATCATTAAAATCAAGTTTTCGCAAAAATTATGATGATGATAGGTAAATTAAAAACAAAAAAAGTGTGCCACGTCGAGTTATAAGATAAAACAATCACTAAAGCTTAGGCTGTATAGGCTTTATCTCTTCACTTTCCCGAAACAGGCCAAATAATAACAAAACAAACTGTCTAAGTCAAATAAAATATCAAATTTGAGCGAGCGGAGCTATTGCAGTCAGAATAATTCACATTATTTATTTAAAAAACTTTTAGTATAAGACATGATAGGTTCCTGCGTTATTAATACTTCTCACACAACATTTCAATCTCAGTAATTAATCTTTTAAAATGGAAGTAACCGGTGGTGCCGAAGAAGGTTTCGTCAGAGAGTGGACTCCGTGCTCGCATATTTTAAACTTGATTCCGCCTCGTATACAGAATGGTTTATTTTCCAATGAATTATGTTTGACTTGTGTGGACGCTGTCAGTGAATATATTGCCCTCGGCACCAACGTGGGTCTGGTGTACTGGTACGACAGGAAAAAGGGAAACATCCAGCGCCTGCGATGCGAGGTACGTGCCGTAAACACGTCCGTATGTTGTGTTACTACATTTGCTTTCATTGACCTTGTAACGCTTTCCCTTTATATTGACATCATGACCATCATGAACAATAAATAATTTAATATATTTATATTTTGTGTAGGTATGAATAACTTACAATCAGCTGTAGAATTCCAGGCATAATAATATACTTATGCAATTCTATAATAAACAATAAAATTTCCATAGGTGTTACATATTATAATTAAATTCTGCTTTATTTTCTTTATGACAAAATAGTTTCACAATATCTTTGCACCAATGCCTGCACTGCACTGCCTAATTATATACCTTCAGGTACCTGTATGCTCAATAGCATTTTCGTTAATTTATTTCTTAAAATTAAATATTAAAAAACTAAATTATTGAATAGGTCATCAATGGAGCAAAAGTAAAATTATTATATGTCCTGGGGCCCAAGTCTGCTAATTTACGAATGGCATAATTAAATCGCAATTGTATCGTATTGTAATTGTTTGACATTTGGTATTCTTAAATGAGTAAGAGAATACCAAATGTGTCAAACAATTACAATGCGATCCAATTGCGATACAATTATGCCATTCGTAAATTAGCAGACTTGGGCCCCTGTTTTTATACATACTTTGGCAACTTAAAGTATTTCAACTTTTCAAACTTACTAGTCTTCCTACCTTTACATGGCTGGCATTGCTTATTCCTATGGATATAGAATTAATATAGTAAGAAGTGTAATGTTTTAAATTAATATGTCATAGAGTTCTGTTATATTATGTTCATTCTTCCTTATTGGCCTACTAAATTTACTTTTCCTGTAAATCTATTATTTATATTTCTATTGTAGTCGTCTTACATTTATAGGATGTACTTTTTGCATATGATCTCAGCGGTTACCTATCATAAATTCGAAATTTGCCTGTACAAATTTTATTTGCCCGAAAACGTTTTTTAATTTTTTGTTTTCCATAATTTTCTTTTTACCGAAAACACAATTGACAAAGTTTTGAAATGCCGATTATCGATAGTAATTTTTTTCTAAATCTTTATGTTTTGAAATCCCACTCAACGTTTGGTCGAAGCTATTAATGCTAGATGATTCATTTTCCAGAAACAAGTTTCCAATATTATGAAAATACAACATTTAAAATAATTGAAATCCATAATTTCCTCGAACATGTAATCGTAGTAACGTATAAGCATGCAAGCAAGCATGCACCATGCAAGCAAGCATGCAGCAAGCATGCAGCAAGCAAGCATGGAGCATGCAAGCAAGCTGCAGCATGCAAGCAAGCATGCTTCATGCAACCAAGCATGCAGTAAGCAAGCAACCAAGCATGCAGCATGCAACCAAGCTTGCAGCAAGCAACCAAGCATGCAACCTGCAAGCAAGCATGCAGCAAGCGTGCAGCAAGCATGCAGCATGCCATCAAGCATGCAGCATCATCCAAGCATGCAGCAGGCATGGTTTCTGTCACGGCTCACGGCATGAAATGAAAAAACAAAACAAAAATCTGGGTATGATGTTTTAGAGAAAAAGTTACTTCGAATTTTAAAACTTCTAGATATGAAAATTATTGTAAGCAAAACATCTTCCAAAAGAAAAAAAGTTGTTTTGATATTAGGCTTATAGTTTTTCTGGAAAATGAAACATATGAATGATAAGTTTATGGATTAACAAAATTATGTAAAAGCAACAATCTTGGATTTAAAACTTCGTCATACCGTTTTCGAACAATTGAAATTCGTACAGGAAAGCAGGGACTGAATAACCCAAAAATTAAGGTACCTTTATATAGCGGTATGGCGTCATACCGAAAAATAGCGGTTACCGGAATATTCCGATATCCAAATTTATATCGGTACCGTAATTTTGAGTTTTTAAATAATAAAGGTTTATTTCGGTATGAAAGAGACGGCTAACAACCGTTTCAAGCATAAGCAACTACTGGCTTTCTTATAAAGCTTTAGTTTGGATTGTTCTCGTTGTCAAAACACGTGCGCCGCGCATAGGTTTGAATTTTTTACTAAAAGACAGGATATACCCACAAAATATTCTTTTCGGCCAAAAACACAAACAAGATTAATTTTGTCAACCTCTAAACTTCACTTACACTCTAAAAGTCCGTTAGTTATGTGTGTGAAAATATATAATAAATTACCTACTTCTTTAAAAAATATACCCACATAAAAATAATTCTTTAAAAAACTGAAAGACCTACTTATTGCAAAATGCTACTACACGCTGGAAGATTACCTAAAAGATCGCCTATAAAAATATAATAATGTATAATAATAAAATAATTATTGATAAATAAATAAAATAATATGTAGATAATATTTTGTATATGTATATATATGTATGTAAATATATGTGCATATGTGCAGGTATTGTTCTATATATATATATATATATATATAGAATCTGTGATCTGTGGGGTAATTCCGTGGACGTCGCTAAATCTGTAATTATGACAATAGCTCCAGTTTTAGCTTGCATATTTAATGAATGCATTGACTGTGGTGTTTTTCCTGACCTCATGAAATATAGTAAAATAATTCCATTATTTAAATCGGGTAGCACTTCTGACCCCTCTAACTTTAGACCTATTTCTGTGCTACCCACATTTAGTAAAATTTTTGAAAAGTTAATACTAGATCAAATGCAAATTCATTTTTATAAAAATAAACTTTTACATTGTAAACAATATGGTTTTACTAGGGGTCGCTCTACAACTGACGCCGGTGTTGAGCTTTTAATCCAAATATTTGATACCTTGGAGGAATCACAGGATGCCCTAGGGGTATTTTGTGATTTATCCAAGGCTTTTGATTGTGTTTTACATGAAACTTTGGTCAGGAAGCTTAACCACTATGGAATTAGGGATGCTTCTTTGAGCCTTCTAATCTCATACTTGAGTAACAGGATTCAAAAGGTCGACATTAACGGTAAAAGATCTCCGGGATCAGTGGTTAAAATGGGAGTTCCGCAGGGTTCAATACTTGGTCCATTCTTGTTTTTGGTTTATATTAATGACTTACCTTATTTTGTAAAAGACAGTCATGAGATAGTATTGTTTGCTGATGATACTTCACTTTTATTCAAAGTGAAACGACGACACCCAAATTATGACGATGTGAATAATGCGGTCTCAAAGATTGTTCACTGGTTTAGTGTTAATAACTTGCTATTAAACGAGGGAAAAACCAAATGTGTAAGATTTGTATTGCCTAATGTTAAGCAGGTAATAACTAGTGTACAAATTAAAGATAAGAATGTGAATCCTGTGGACACCACTGTGTTTCTAGGCATCACGTTGGATGCCAAGCTTCAGTGGGGCCCACATATAGCTAAATTGTCGAATAGACTTAGCTCTGCGGCTTATGCAGTAATGAAGATCCGTCAGTTAACTGACGTTGATACAGCGAGATTAGTTTATTTCAGTTACTTTCATAGTGTAATGTCGTACGCCATTTTACTGTGGGGAAATGCTGCCGACATTCAAACTATCTTTGTGCTGCAGAAGAGGGCTATTCGAGCAATATATAACCTACAGGCTGGTGACTCTCTCAGAGAGAGATTTAAGGATATAAGTATAATGACAGTTGCATCACAATATATTTATGAAAATCTTGTGTATGTTCATAAAAATATTGAAATGTTTTCAAAAAACAGTGATATTCACAAATTAAATACTAGAAGTAAGAACAAATTAGCAGTGCCTTATACTAGGCTCCATAAAATAAATAATTCTTTTAAGGGTCTGTGTGTACGATTATACAACAAAGTACCAAATGATATTCAGAATTTAGATCTTGATAAATTTAAAATCAAAATCAAAGAAAAGCTTTATAAAAAAGCTTATTATAAAGTGTCGGATTATACAGAAGACAAAACAGCTTGGGTCTGACATGCTCCAAGTACCTACTCCAACAGCTATTTCTAATTGCCTATAATTAATTTATATAGAGCACCATATTTAATTAAACTATTTACATTCAAATTCATATTTTGTATTTTGTGATCTGGTAACGACATATAATATATATATATTTTGTAAATGTCGTTGCTTCTGTGCGCTGTGGTTTCTTGCGCCCGTTCTTTGCCACAGTTAAAAAATGATGTCCTGAATGGGTGGTAGGTTAAAAAATATTTGGACGTTTCAAAGTACTTATTAATTGAGT
This sequence comes from Scoparia ambigualis, assembly GCA_963921215.1. Taxonomy (NCBI): domain Eukaryota; kingdom Metazoa; phylum Arthropoda; class Insecta; order Lepidoptera; family Crambidae; genus Scoparia; species Scoparia ambigualis. Next base: position 4,275,609 of record OY992512.1, read on the forward strand.
TTATTGAATAAATATATTTTGACTATTGACTATTGACTATATATACGAACAATACCTGTACCAGATTGGATGCAATTTTATTCCTATGTACAATAAGTCCTACTCTCGCCTTACGTAATTATATTTATTTAAGTAGAATCACAGAATAATATTGTAGAACAATGCAACTGCCGTGCACACGGACTTTTAAAAGTACGCTTGCCGGTAGGTATATTAACGCCAACTCAAGCTAGTGTCTGCTAATAAGCGGACGGACTTTTACTTAACCCTTAACCGATTCATTGCGTATCCCTCTTTTAATGACTTTTGTGCATGGCGGCTAACAAATATTCTGTGACGCCTCCGTGCGTCAGCCGCCACCCATTAAAGTGACGCGTTTGCGCGTCTTCAGCCATGAGTGAACATATTTTGCTTTTTGTTATGATTTTGGCTTGTTTACACGTGATTGCATTCAGTCGGAATCGGATGTCAAACGTAAAGGGTTTGCTAATTCGTTTAGTGTATTGTAAAGTGACTTATCTACGCGATTTTGCTGGAATGGCTGCTAAGTGATTTATTTGGATCAGTGGTTGTAAACCTTTTGTGTATTTTTAGTAGAAGTTTACAAAAGGGTGTGAAAGGAGTACCTTTATTTAGGTTCTATACCGTAGTGTTGCGATGCAGCCACTATAATGAGTCAAAATATAAAAAATAAAAAAATAAAAAATACGCATGAGTAGGTGTCGGAACTCTTGTTCTCATTGTTAATGAGCAATGTAGTCCAATAAAATGGAAAATGGGTCGGGTGGTTCAACTTCATATTGAATAATCGCTTGAATTTGCGAATAATCGAACTTACTTATAAAATCAGTTTTCAATCTAGCCGTTTTTAATAGTAGATTGATACACAAGTTGCTAAAATGACATATTAAAACGAGGTATTTTAACTCCCGAGCTTAATTCGATTGCAAGAAAATAAAATAATCCAATACAATATTTAAAATAAATAATGTACAGCCACTCAGGGCTTGTTTATTCGGTTAATTTTCAAACCTAGTCAGCAGCCAGTTCATAGGAACCGTTTTATTAAGGTTTTTTTCTTTTAAACAAGGAGAAATCCTATTTTCGGATACACAGCGGGCCTGAGGAAGCCCGCTGGTTATGTGGCGACTCTCCCCCCAACGCCCGGTTCCCTGTCCAGGTCCGAAGGCCTCGACAGGGACTCGGGTGAAGAGGGGCCTTACCCACTAAAACTCCTTACACCATCCCATCACTTTTTTTTATTTTTTATGGGTTGGTTTGTAACTTAGGGCTTCATTAGAAGGCAAATATTTCCTTTTGTGTGTTAATTTGGGAGTATGGGTATTTCCCCGCATGGGATAAGCGTAGGCTATTAAAGGATGTTGGGTAATTTTGGGATAAAGGGTTTTGAGGATCAATTTGGATTAGGGTTCGTTTAAGGATATTGGGAATTATTTAGGGAAGTAAGGGAAAGCAGAAATTTAGAATCTATTATTTAATGCCAAAATTTTTGAGGTGGACTTTACGAGTCCTATATTTAAATTTAAGTGGACTTAAGGTCCACTTCTAGTCGATTGCGGGTCACAAATAGTTAGGAAACAAAGATTTTAGAGGTAGAAGGGAAAGAAGAAGTAAGGATAAGAATAAGGAAGGAATTTTTAGGGTTTTATGGGATTATTTTTGTTTATAAGCTTTATTTGCGTTAGTTTTTAGTCTTTAATTTAGGCTTAAATTTTTTTTATTAAGTCTTAATTCCGTATTATTATTTTAATTTAGTTTTATTTTAATATTATTTATTGAAGAATGAATTTAATTTTTTTACGTTTTTTACAGAGTTTTGAGAGATTTATAATTTATTTATGTAATAGTTTTTATATAAAAAGGCTAGGCATTATACTTGCAAATTTTCTGCCAATTTATTTTAGGTTTGTTTATGTGTATTATTTGGTCAAAGTTTTTTTATTTTAGACAAGGTAAAAATTTTATTAAAAGTTTTAGGTTTGTTTTAGAAATTTTTAGTGTTTTACTTTGGGCCTTTAAGTGTAGATTTTATTGTGTGTTATTATTTAGGAACAATCTGTGATAAATTTATTTAAAGGTGTTAAAGTTCATTTTTTTTTTTTTAGATTTTATCATGAATATTAGGGTTTTAATTTTTAGTGTAGATTATTTTAATGTTATTTTAGTTATTCAATTTAGGTAATTTTAGTTTATAATAAGTTTTGATTTCAAAATATGTTCAATTTCCATAGTCTGTTTGGTTCTGCAAGCGCAGAACCATGGATTTGATTCGGGGGCACTCTTTTCCATTCGTGGCATTATGGATGGAGTCCACTTTAGTGCCCATGCGCAGGTTGTGTGCGGTACAGTTATAACATTTGGGTCTGTCCAGTTTGTTTGGGCACTCGGTGATCTGATGTCCTGGACTAGCACAGTGGGCACATGGTTTTTTCTCCGCCTTGGACTTTGTGTGCCCGTATTGCAGGCACTGGTGGCACTGCACAAAGCGGCTGAAGTCCTCAACGTGGACCCTGCTATGATCCACGTTGAGCCTCCCGAGAGCGAGGATGGTCTTACGCATCTCGGGAGTGACCTCCACAACCGCATTGTACAGTGCCGGGTTTCTGTTTGAAGTCAGAAAGCAGATGCGAGAGATGGCCACGTCATTTTGGGTCACAGCGACCTCCACCAATTCCTCGCGGGGGATGTCTTTCGAGACTCCCTTCAGGATTAGAAGTGGTGGTCGCTGCTTCGCCGGTTCGGCGACGATGTTAGGGCTCTCGTGGTGACGGGCAATTGTCTCATCGCACTGCTCTCTGCGTTCAAACTCGACCCTTAGTTTTGAGTGCGTGATCGGCAGAATTTTGATGGGGGCATATTTGTACCTCCGGAATGATATCTTTTTCTTCCACATGGACATCACTTCCGGAGGCTTGAGGGAGGCGTCAAATGGGCTGACAATAATTGCGGGGTAGGTTTTGGGAGTTGGGGGCAACCAATTGCTCCAAAAACCACCACCACTTATGCAAGCGTTACTGCTGGCATCCCATCACTTGTCGTCAGGGTGGTTCGGGACCACGGACAGCAGACTCCGAATTCCACCCTACGACGGCCCGCCAGTGGGGAGGACGCCCGGGATAGTTTGGCGCCCTGCAGATTCCCATGAGTTTCATGCAATGCGGCTATGGGGTCTCCCACCCCACAGTCACGCAAGCCTCACTGCGGTGGAAGGAGGTGGGCAAAATGCCGCCTTCTCCTACCGACTCGCCTGCGTCGGATCGGATCCGCATGGAGTTGCTCCTCGCGGACCCTCTCCGCGGCCTCCTTCTGTGAAACAACCGCTTCACTGATCAAGGCCATGGCCCTCCATGATCTGTCGCTGTCTAGCATGGCTTTTACCACGCTAGGCAGCGAGAGTGTCTCCCCCAACGACCGACATCAGACTGTGGCGCTGCGCAGCCCACGACCCGCACTCCTCAAGGGTGTGCGTTTCTGTGTCCTGCGCAGCTCCACAGCTGTGGCAATCTGACGTCGACTCCCCTCGGTGCAGGTAGTATCCAAAGCATCCATGCCCAGACAGCATCTGCTCCAAGTGGAAAGATAGAGTCTCATGTCGCCGCTGTAGCCATCTGCCCAATTCTGGTTGGATGGCTCGGCACAACCGGGACCCGTAAGTTGATGACCGCAAATCATCGGCCCATTTGGCCAGCAGCTCTTGGTCAGCCAAATCTCGAGCCTGTTTAAGCTCTTCTTAAGTATGGTTTCTACCTTGTTCTTTAGCCTCTGCCCGCTGTCGGTACAGTTCCGCCAGCTTCACTGCCTCCAACCCCCATGGCGGGATGCCAGCCAGCGCACAAGCTGCAGCATGAGACACTGTCCTGTACCCTCTGATGGCCCTCAACGCTATTATCCGCTGTGCGGCACGAAGATGTTGTTTGTTGGTAGCGTTGAAGGCAGTCGCCCATATAGGGGCCCCATAAAGGGCCATCGAGCCCACTACTCTAGCATAAAGCCGGCGAGTCAAAGCGTTCGGCCCACCAACATTCGGCATGTTGCGTCCCAAAGCGGATGCCGCACTGACGAGAAGAGGGGAGAGTTTGCGAAAGTGCTCCTCGAAGCGCCAACGCCCGTCCAGAATGAGACCCAGATACTTCATCCGGACCTCAACCCGGATCCTATGCTCGTCTATATCTAGGTGGGTTCCAGGCGGCGGTCCTCGTCGAGGCCCATGGAAAAGAAGAGCCTCAGTTTTACCGATCGCTACCTCGAGCCCCAACATATGGATTCTGTCCACCACCAGAGATGTTATGACGGTGACCAGTCTCCCTGCCTCTGCGCAATTTCCGCCCCGGGCCGTGATCAGAGTATCATCTGCATAACAGATTACATCGGCCCGTGGGCCTACCCAAACATCTAAAAAAACAATAAAATGGGTTTTGAATCAATTAAACGGTTTATAGAGGTTTTTTCTTCTTTTTTAAGTACCTAAACACACCGGGACAACGCGAGCGCGCGAGTGGCAAAGCGAATAGCGACCTTCCATACGTAGACATGAATTCTATTTGCCTGAAATACCGCTCTCCCAAAGTGAGCGCGCGAGTTTTAAATCGACTTGCGAGCTAATGTCTACACACGAAAGGTCGCCATTAGCCTAATCGCCTCGCCAGCAGTAGGTACATTTCGCAGCTTTGGATTAAACTGGTTTATTTAGGTTTTTGAAGCCCTCTCATTTACATTGGAAGCGGTTTTTGTAAAAACCTTATTCAATAACCGGGATTTTTTAAACCGGTTCGAAGCCCTATCGTCACTAATTCAATTTATAATTAGAAAATAGTAATAAAGGAAAGATGGCGAGCCAGTTTAAACCTTTACATCGTTGTTCCATAATAAGTCTTAACGCGTCAAAAACGTATGCCGCATAATCGCGTTTATCGTCCGGCATAGAATTATTTTATTTTAGAATTATTATTTATTACATCAAGCAAATCCTCAATATAATGAAAGTTCTGCTAATTAGCACTCCCTAAAAAGTAATTCTACAAAGTTTCAGTGGAATTTTCTTTATGACGCTATGTGGCGTCATACGCCATACACAAAAGAAGTAAAATTAGGGAACAAAAAGTTTGAACCACTGAAGTTTTTTAACTGGCGCTATCTCCTAAAACGTTCAATACAGGCATAATCTACGTGTCAAATAATATAAGTTCTGTTAATTAGAACTCTCTAAATAGTCATTCTATAGAATTTCAGAGGAATTATTTATGACGCCATTTGGCGTCAAACACCATACGTAAAAGATATCAATGAAGCTCCATGGCGTCATACGCAATGAATCGGTATGCATGGCAAATGGCAACACGTAATGATGGACTTATTATACTAGTGCAGTAAGTTGGTTTTCACAGACGAGTAGACTAATGTAAGGCTTACTATTGACATGAGTTTGTAAATACCAATTTCCGCACTAGTGTAAAAAGATGTTTACACGCGCACATTTTTTACACATTTTTGCGCGCGACACGCAACAAAAACAGGTTTTTACTGGTCGCCTCGCAAGCAAAAGCAAGTCTCACCCTTCACCCTGCGCCCCGCAACTGTCAATGCAACGTTTTTCGGTACCGATATCGCATAAAGGTTAAATAACGGTAAAGCCTTACCTTTATTTTATTAAGGTACACTTATTTTTTACCGGTAACGTAACCTTATACCGTAACCGCTTTCAGTCCCTGCAGGAAAGTTTCGAATTTATGATAGGTTACCGATCTCAGCTGCTGTAAAACAAGACACAAAAGAAATTAAATTGTTAATAACCTCAAAGATAATGAAACTGTGAAAAAATGTCTACCTCAGGCGGGAATCGAGTGGTAGAGCCACGCTGCGTTGCAGCACGCATTGGGCCGGCTCGCCCGGCGTAATACCACCCTCTCACGAATATTCGGCGTGAAATAACGGCACTTGATGCTGTTGTGTTTCGTCCGACCAGTGAGGGTTCCGGAGGCCCCTTCCCCCCCTCCCAATTCCTATTCCTTCCTTAAACCTATTCCTCCCTTAAAGGCCGGCAACGCATCTGCGATTCCTCTGGTTTTGCGGGTGTCCATGATCGGCGGTGATTACTTTCCATCAGGTGACCCGCCTGCTCGTTTGCCTCCCTCTTTTATAAAAAAAAAAAAGAATCGAACCCGCGTCCTCCGCAATCCGGCGACTGCATTGACCACTCCTCCACCGAGGTATTCGTTAGACCGACAAAATTTTTCAACGCTTTTGACCATGTTTTTATAGCAACAGTGTCTTATCAAACATCTAAGAATTTACATCCTCAGAGGGTTAATGCCTCTTTGGCTATAACTTTAAAGTTTGCTTCAGATCTTAATGAAAATAATGACTTACTTACTGTACAGCTCTTCAAGTACCTCAGTACCTCAGTAGTACCTCAGTACCTCAGTAGTACCTCAGTCAATTTGTTGCTTCACTCTGAAACGGATGATTAAGACACAATTAAGCTATCTACATATAGCTACTGTCACATCAGTTTATTTGATATTTACTATAGGCATTCTGCATTCATGCCTTTACTGGATTCCAGTATTTGCTATCAAGCTTTGTAAGTGTTTGTTTACACTGTGCACATTAATGTTAGGAATCAATAAATGTGTGAATTCTTAAATGTTAACAACAGTTTAGAGATAAGATAAGGCAGAGAAGAGGTAATGTCCACTTTCAGTTTTAGTCTTATTCTAAGTGTCATCAAAGTGCCATCATGACACCATCAAGTAACATGATGGCACTTCGTCAATGTCTTCTTCTCACTTGCAAAATGATCTTTGTTATTTTTTTGGTATCATTATTACTCCACACAACAAACCAATGAGTACTACATAAGTTTATGTGCATTTACTTATTTATTTAGTGCCCTTACTTTTCTGTTGCCGTTTGGGAAAGGGCTCCTCCAACCCTTTCTTTTGTTCTCTCTTTACTTAGTCTTGTCCATGGTTTCCCCTCGTACTTCTCTATGATGTCATCCTCCTATTTCTGGAGGGATTTCCTTTTTTTCGCTTTCTCTTAAAAGTTCAACTGCTGTAAAATCAGACACAATAAAAATTCAATTGTTAGACCTCTTTGAAAGAGAATGCGGCATATAAGTGATTAAGCTTAGGTGCACACTGATGTTACATCACCTAAGTCTATGTAGACTGTAAGGAAAGTTCCTTACAGTTTTTGAGTTGTTTGTTTAAAATGAATTTTGTTTTCAATTAGGCTGCAGCCAGTGCCATCACGTTTGTGAAGATAGTGAGCACTGTGGACTACATGGTGGGGGCGGGCAACTCGGCCGGTCAGGTCACAGTGTTCCAGATACCCAAGGAGCACCCGGAGAATGTGCCAGACACCTTCAAGCCCAAGGTGGAACCGAAGGTAGAAAGGTATGTTGGTTTTTTTTTGTTTAGTTCACATCACACGTCATTATTACGAATTATTTTGAAAGTAAAGTTTCGAATAACACGTATTTATGCTCAAATGCAATCTTGTTAAACTCGCGAGATCTCGCCCTTTTTTCGGCCGAAATCAATCTCGCTAAAAAGGAAGAGATCTCGCGAAATCTCGTTTTCTCGATTGCATTCCCTAATGCTGAGCACATGTGCAGTTGTTATTTGGTGTAACGTGAACTGTAGCAATGGACTGCTTTTGCGGTCCTCATTGCCTAGACTCTGGCTTGGTTAACTTGGTTTGATGAAGTGACAAATGACTGCTGCAAAAGGGTTACATATTTGGCACAATATTTCTATTTGAAACTGCCGGAGACATATCAAGCGTGGTAATTTAAAAGTTACGCTCGTTTTTATGGAGAAAGAACTAACTCTTCGGAGATAAGAGTCATGTTTAAGTATGTATCTATGGTCTTGACGAAAATCGTCAAGCACGAAAGACTCGTTTAAAGCCTCCGTATTACGACTAGGCTATTGCCAACTATACTGTTAAAAACAGTATTAAAACTATTTTAACGGGACCTAACACGATTAATTTTTGTAAGAAAGTACATATCTACTTACTGCTTGACGTTTCGGCCGCGATGCTGCGGCCATGGTCACAACACAAGCGAACTCGAGTACGCTTGTTCGCTGGCCCTTAAAATTGTTTTAATGCAATGCAACGCGATACTTTAAAGTCTTAAAAACAATATTAAGTATACTGTTTTTCACTGCTACTTTTTACTGTTGAATAAAAGTAAAGTATCCAAAATTCTGTTTTAGTATCACTGTGCACTGGTAGCCATATACCTGTTTAAAAAGTAAAAAAGTTGCAAACGTTGTCCGCGCGGTGCAGCGAAGCAAACGAAGCGAAGACATATTTAAATCTTTGAAAAAATAAAATACTGTTCATTTACTATTCTAAAACTATTCTAAAATACTGTTTACTTTTCTTATCTTACCCAGCTTAAAATATTTTTTTTAAAGATGGCAACCCTAATTACGACCTACACCTTTAATTCGTCAGGCCTGTTCGCCTTGTGGTCGTGTCTTTAGGACAATGTTTGGCTTCGTAAGTCACACCCGAGCATTTCACAAAGACCAGCTTTGACATATTATAAGAGTCGCCGTTGCCGGATACGGTGAGGCGGACATGATGATGATGATGTATGTTTGCGTGCTGTCCTGTAGCTGCAGTGAGTTTGGGGTTGTCACGGACGGGACGAGTAATAAAAGAAGGACTCTGCGCCGCGATACTAACAAGTGAAGCAACTTTTGGGGATGAATTATCATGCACTGTGTAATATGAACTGCTTCATACAAAAAGTATGCAGCGTCTCAAATCAGTGCTCCGTCCGGGCCACGCACACGTCACGCCCCGTGCACGGCCCGTCTAATATAATTCATCCCTTATGCTGGTGTGTGTGCTGTCACGGGGCCGGTTGGCATCACAATGACTGCCGATCGGCTTACCTCTGTGTAAGGGTGTGCTGTATTATTACAATAATACCGGCTTACTGTATGCGCTTCACTTGTTAAGTAAGTGACGCGGAGTCCTTCTTTTTTTACTTGTCCGTGGGGGTTGTATGCTTATTTGTCGGCTTAGAGACATAAAAAAAGATTTAGCTATCAACATTAATTATTAAATGGGGGGACCACTCAGTAAATTAATAATTTACTGAGCAGTAGAGCCACGCTGCGTTGCAGCACGCATTGCGCCGGCTCGCCAGGGGTAATATCACCCTCTCACAAATATCCGGCGTGGAATAATGGCACTTGGTGCTGTTGTGTTTCGTCCGGCCATATTTTTTTTCTGAGTGTGAGTGCTGTCGGTCGCAGATGACCTTTACAGCGTTACCGGGCTTGTTTGGGGGCGGCGAGAAACATAAAGGTTCCTCAAGCCGGGATGGTTGAAGTTCTCCAGAAGGTTTCCGGTGGGGGATGGCATCTCGCCGCAAGCGAGTCTGCGATTTCCCCTCAGAACCTCTGAGGGTCCGAGCCGGTAGGGAGCGTCCGGCCAGTGAGAGTTCCGGAATCCCCTCCCCCCCTCACAATCCCTATTCCTTCGTTAACCCTATTCTTTTCTTAAAGGTCGGCAACGCATCTGCGACTCCTCTGGGTTTGCGGGGTGTCCATGGGCGGCAGTGATTGCTCTCCATCAGGTGACCCGCCTGCTTGTTTGCCTCCTTCTTATATAAAAAAATGGGGGTTTATCAAAGCGTCACAGTTCAGCAGCTGCCCAATTGAGGATCCGTGGTAGGGAACTGGTAATGATGTTGCAGTCAGTGTGAAGTTAATGAGCCCTGTCTCAGCATCTGCTGTGTCGTTCGTGGACGTTAGGAACGACGCAGAACAGGGCCTCTTGTCACAAAGTCACTGTCCTGCACAGTCACTAATATAAAGGCAAATGATAATTTTCCTTTCAATTAGTGTGTACAGTGCTGCCGCCGCCGGTTTTAGGGTTGTTCTGTGTAAGCTTCCCTTAAATCCTTTTAAACTGTTCTCTGGCTTTCGTGGCTGGTCAGGGAAAGGGTATGAAGGGCACGTATCACGGGCATCACGGGGTCACCAACGTATGGGTTAGCATTTTGTTTGCTATGAAGATTGCAAATCGACAGTGGGCGATATTGCGTAAATTATTATTTTGCATTATGTATATTAACTACCGGCCCTATTTACCCTTTACTAGACGCTTAGTCACTACTGTACTACTTATACATTAATACATTTTGTCATTCCCCGCTACAATACACTATACGTAGATAGGTACTTTCGTACACCTAAAAGCCCCTTGCTGTAGCTCCCGTCGTTAATATAAAATGAACACGCTATGACTAACAGCTGCGTAGGTAGCATAGGGAATACCCGGTGTGAAGGACAGTCTAGTCTAGTAGATATTGACTTTACTTTGGTAAACAAGTATTGCTACAGGAATTCTGTACAAGGGATAATGAATCGTTATCATAAGTTTACGGTACTAAGGCGAGATGTAACTAATGACTTTAAATTACTTAATTTAGAACTACATGTTTTACAATAGTAATTAGTTACTTAGACAGGTTTTATTAACCCTTACAATCGTCAGAACTTAGAAGGAATACCAAGCTTTCCTTTTTTTATTCAAAATCAAAATCAAAATCAAAATGGCGACTTTTAGATAAGATGGTGACAATCCCTATCACCAACCAAACTGAGCGCAATAAACATCTATCCCGCTGAGTATCGAGTCAACTATAAAAAATCACTACTATTTAAAAATGTTTTTGAGAGTAAGCTTACTAAAATAAAAGCCTTTCATTCTTAAACCTTTCTCATTTTACCTTACATTAAGATGCTATTGATATTGTTTGCTTAATCAAAACAATCTTTAGCGCAGTTCGTTATCAGGTAATTAAACAATGCGTTCAACGATAACGAAATAATGCTCATGAAAAATACACCATTTCGGATCGTTTTGTTTTGAACTCGACCTTCATTTATTTGCGTTTAGCAACCTTGGTCGGCAGAGAAACCGCACACTCGCAGTGCGGTAACTCTCATACACATCACACCTGACAAAATAAAGTATTTAACCATAAACAGAATTAGCCTAGAATGTGTGCTAGCATGTCCTATTGATGAACATAAACAAAGGAATTTATATGGTCAAATTATATGGGTGTTACCTAACTATGTACTTTTCCAAACAATTATATTACAATGCGGCGGCGGCGATAAGTAAGACTAATAGCTAAATTACTGCCTCGAGCCGCCTAAACAACCATAGATATGTTGAAGGTTATTATCCTGTTGGGAAAAAACAAAGGCCACTCCATTTCTAGATGATACTTGGTTTCAGAGAACGGTTATTATCGTAAATATCTATGACCTATCATACAATGTGGCGAGGAATGTCGCGTTGGTATCTATTGAATGAGCCCTGACCACAGTCAAGTACAGATGATAACCATCCTTTTACTAAGAATATCATCTGTGTTATCTTTTATGTTATAAGCTCCGTAATAGACACGATACGGAATGTACTCCAATCATCATCTCATGATTTGTGGTTTGTATCGATTCCCTGCGTATCCACTTCTCTCGGTATCGACTCCCGCCGTATCGACTCCTGCCGTATCGACTCCTGCCGTATCGACTCCTGCCGTATCGACTTCCCTCAGTTTCGACCATTAATTGGCTTATCGATAAACGATTTATAGTAATACTCTTAAAAGCATAGAGGGGAGCCATCGCCACTCGTTGTATGCGAAGTCTTTAGTCGGTTAGTCGCTTTTTACGATACCCAAGGGAAGAGGTGGGTCGGTAGTATTCTTATAATAAGCCGCCACTACACCTATCTTGTGAATAAATAAATAACAAAGATCATTTTGATCCGGTCAGGTACACCATCGGCGACCTTCACAAGAGCGCAATAACCGCCATAGAGTGGTCCAAAAACGGGATGCGCCTGTTCTCCGGCGACAAGGACGGCGTCATCATCATGACTGAGATTGACTTCTATATGGTAAGTTCTAATGTTATGTTCAATTGGCTACTTGACAGTTTTCGAAAAAGTGTTTAAAAAGTTACAAACGCTTATTTTATACCCCGTACAATATTTTCTTTCTCGAAAAAACCTTTATTTAACAGAAAAAAACATATTTTTCTTTATTGATTTCAAATTTCGTGCGAAAACGGTTGGTCACGTGACATTTTGCTCTGTAACGTCACATTTCAATAAATATAGAAACTTAACTTGAAACCTGACATATCGTTTTTGATAATTTAGTGAAATATGACGTCACATGAAGCTGAATCATGGCCACCCCTTGCCCCCGTGTTTCGGATCTTGTAATCCACAGATAAACAATCGCAAATTTATTTTGTAAAAATAAAATATTTACAAGTTACTTATCTTAATAAAAAAAACTATTGGATAATTATCGTTAAATCATAAACTACCATTTCCGACATATTTCATATTTTATTGTTACAATTGTCAAATAGCCAATTATTAATAACTACTAATGTGGGTTGCCGGTGATGCCAGTTTGACGACCTCCGTGGTCGAGTGGTTGTCACGCGGGTTCTGTCGTCGGTATACACCGAGACATTTTAGTGGTTGTTTGCCCGCCACAGAACGATTTACCTTTAGTAGTACTATCGAATAGTCATGAAATGAAGATAGAAGGCTCTTGAGTCGTTTAGGTGTACTGTTCAGGAAAAAGCGCGAAGCGCCGCGTAGCGATTGTCTTCAATTTTGATGTATTTTGTTTTATTAGAAAACAGAAATCTAGTTTCGTACAACATTTAGATTTTTTTAATTTTTTTTTTCCTAAAAAATAAAGTTTTTTTTATAAGTACATCGGATACCGCTCTGGTTCCTGCGGCGTGTTACAGGGGGCTAAAATTTCGTTAGATTTTTAGCTACGACGCACCGTTTTCGAGATATTCGCGTTTTTATAAAAAGTTACCTTAATTTTTTTCTAAGTTTTTATGTTTTAAGGCTCCATGTAAAAATCAACAGAAAATTTTGTCCTGTACCCCCTTTGTGACATCCTAACCCTTTTGTATATCGAGGCGAGCCGCTTTCAATTACGAGCCGACATATTCCGATTAAACACTGAGCTAATTGAGCTAAAATGAACACTGAGCTAAATTGAACGGGAGTGAGCTAGAATAGTTGAGCCGGCTCTTTTAAACAACTCGCTCGCGAGCTACTCATCGCTACTATCGAATCATGCAAGTTATTTTTGCCAAAAATGAAAAAAAAAATTCGACCTTCCATACAAAACGGTCTGATCAGCTGACAGCATTAGTATGGGAGGTCGAATTTTTTTTGTTTCGATAGTACTACTAAAGGTAAATCGTTCTGCCGCGGGAAGACAACCACTAAAATGTCTCGGTGTATAACTAAAAATCAATTACCGAAATGTATGTTCGCGCATCACTTCAGATTTGGCTGATTCTTTTTTTTGTTGTGTTCTTAATTGTTAGGACAAGGTTTGTATGATAATTTTTTTTGGAAATTCGAAACGGGGTTAGGGGAAATCGCGTCCGCCCGTATTAAAGAAATCCTGTAATTATGTTAAGCAACATTTTTTTTTAAAGAAACTGGACAAGCATTTGACTACCAACCTCAACCAATCATATGTTTAAATAAAACCAGCTGGTTATATTTACAGTACAAGTAGATACATTTCTTTGCAAGTTTGCTTATTTAAAACTAATTTTAAGATAATCATGCTAGTGAAGCAATATTATTTTGAAAAGTAATCCGATAGATGTTGAAGTAACACAAAAAGTCCCCAGGATTCAGGCTGCCCTAGTATTAATTATCGTATTTTTCCGTTCCATAATTATGTGATAAGCAGAAATTGTTTTCATTTTTTATTGTTGAACGATGCACTACATTATTTTATTGTAATGATAAACTTGAGTAAATTATTAGCTATTAACATAATATTTATAATAGCCCTGTGTTAGCACATTCGAATGGCTAATAAGTGTGTATGTTTTATACTTGCGCTAAATTCGATAAAGAATTTTTACAAACAAATATTGACATGTCCTCTACACGCAGAAAATCCATAGTACATGCAGTGTCATATGGATTTTTAGTGTTTCGTGATTCATGATGACAGTTTTTTTTGCATAGGTATGACAATATAATGAGTATATGTATCCAAAAAACTATAAAATGTTTTCATAAAACAATGATATTTAAAATCATAGATAACACAAGGAATTGGAACAATACCGTTTATACCATGGCGAGTGCTCTGAAGAACTTTTTTACCTCATCCCTCCTTCTCCCTTCCTCCATAGAAGTACGCGTGCTGCTCTCCGGAGTCACCAATTTACAGTGTCTAATATTCCATCACGCACAAAGAAATTTGGTGACTCGTTTCTTTGTCGCACTTCCAAAAGATGGAATAGTCTACCAGCAGACGTATTCCCTCCAACCTATGACATAGGGTCCTTCAAACGAGGCGTGAAGAGGCACTTTGTGGGCCGGCAGAGTGAGGGTGACTGATGCTACGTCTCTTACGCTGCACCAGTTGTCCTCGCGCCTGGACTTCATTTCCACTTAACATCAGGTGGAGTGGGGTCGTTTGCCGGGCTTAGTATAAAAAAACAATGTTTCATTCTCCACAACTCTCGACTTATGTACAGGCGCCAGCACGTCAACCGATCACAATACGATTTTAAAAGTGTTTAAGTTCTCTCCATCCGACTGGTTGTCTGGAAGAAATCGTTTTATGGCGATAAGACCGCCAAATTGTGACGGTGTATTGTACTTGTTTTTTATGTTTTGTGTTTAATGTAAACTGTTACAATAAAAGTATTGTCTAATATGTAAAATTTCTGTAATACATTTTTAAACTTGTCTCTATAGATTGAAATGAAACACTTTTTACGGATTAACTCGCGTATAATTAACTACATTACATAGTATTTTATATTATTATAAACTTTATTTTATACTAGCGACCCGCTCCGGCTTCGCACGGGTTACTACCCGTACCCGTACCTTAACAAATTATTGCCTATAACCTTCCTCGATAAATGGGCTATCTAACATTGCAAGATTTTTTTTAAATCGGACCAGTAGTTCCTGAGATTAGCGCGTTCAAGCAAACAAACTCTTCAGCTTTATAGTATTAGTATAGATTGTTATAAAATACTTTTATTTATTATAATATACTATGTAATGTAGTTAACTATACGCGAGGTAATCCGTAAAAAGTGTTTCATTTCAATGTGTAGTGCTCGTTTGTCACTATAGAATAAGGCTCAACGTCGATTGGAGACATTTGCCAGTTTTGGATCAACCTCCTGCAGGCATGTGTAAAAATATGTTAACAATTGTAACTCTTAATACAATGGAATAAGAGTCAAAGAGTATACATATTGGTGCTCGTGATTGTACCTACATCATATGCCTATGTGTCCCTCAGCACCTTTGCAAATCGATGGAGATAGTGAACGAGCAGCACGAGATCGTCCAGATGAGCTACCACCAGAGCACGCTGGTGGTGTCCAGCCTCTACCGCAGCATCGTCTGCGAGCGCCGCGACGGCCGCTGGCACGTCAGCCAGCTCGGCAAGAAGGAGCGCAAGAGGTAACGCCATTACATACATAGTATACTTAGGTACATATTCACAACTGTTATGTTAAGCGCAACCGTGTCGCGTAACGGTGGAATAATACTACCATCCCCTCTTTTCCCTTGGGTGTTGTAAATGCGACTAACGAACTAACATAAATCCAACAGCATAGAGCGGCGATGTACTTACCACCTGTCACGCTAAGCACATGTGCAGTCGCTATTTAAGGTTGCTTTACACATATCAGTGAAGTCACAGTTCCGACACAGTACCGGCACAGTGCGAAATATTCTTTCATACATTCTCTATAATAATAATAATTATTATTATGAGCCTATATTTTCCCACTGCTGGGCAAAGGCTGAGGTCCACAGCATATTCACTGACTTTAGCAGGGCCTTTGACCTCATAGACCACGATCTTCTTAAAAAGCGGATCATGCACATGGGCATCCACGGCTCTTTGCTACGTTGGTGTGAGTCCTACCTCAAAAATCGCTCCCAGCTTGTCCAGCTGCACGGATATTCGTCTAGAGCTAAAGAAATCCCCTCAGGCGTCCCCCAAGGATCCTATATTGGTCCGTTATTTTTTTTGATTTTTGTAGACGATCTGGCGAACATAATAAAATGTAATTTTAAAATGTACGCCGATGACCTAAAACTCTACAAGGTAATGTGTTATAGTTTGGATGTGGTTTTATTACAGGAAGAACTGGACAAGGTAACCCAATGGTGCTCTCAGAACCTTATGACTCTAACCATCAGCAAATGCTTTTATCTAAATTTAACTAGGTAAAAGCATAAAACTACAGTCGCGTACAAACTAAACAAGCCATTAGAAGAAGTTAGCAAAATTCGAGACCTAGGCGTTATCATAGACAGTTCATTGAGTTTTAGGGATCATGTCGATGTCGACGTTCGTGATTTGCCGGTGGCGGCACTGACATTGAGAGCACTAGCACTGACAAGTGGGGATGCGTTCATAGAGAATGTATAAAAAGGACTATGCCGGTACTGTGTCTGTGAAGTCACAGGACTTCACTGATATGTGTGAAGCAACCTTTATTGAAAAATGGACTATGGCAGAGGACTGCTTTTGCGGTCCTCATTGCCTAATTTCTGACTAACCCTTTGGGGATAATAGTCGTGATTATATGTATGTATGTTAACCCTAAAGGGTTAGCCAGAGACTAGGCGATGAGTACCGCGACGCATGCTGGCACGTCAGCCAGCTCAGCTAGAAGGAGCGCCAGCGGTAACGCCACACGCCGCACCAACCACTACAGCCTGACAAGTTCGTGCGCGACCTTTACGCGGATCAATTTTTTCCGTGGTAGCGTCTGGCACTGATTTGTCTGACTACAAATATAAAATTTCTAGGTTAATATTATTGTAAGTAATATTTGTAAAGATAAATCAGTGCCAGACGCTACCACGGAAGAAATTGATCCGCGTAAAGGTCGCGCACGAACTTGTCGGGCTAAAACAACCGCTGCTTTATTACATACATACATAGATTCTCCTCTCCTCCGTGCTTCGGACAACACGTAAAGCCGTTGATCCCGGTTGTCGTCGAAAGATGGCAGTCGTTAAAACCTACCAACCCGCATCGGGCCCGCGTTGTGGGTTATGGCCCAATCTCCCCATGTGATGTTGTTCATGTGGGAAGGCCTGTGCCCAGCAGTGGGACGTTTATAGGCTGACGATGATGATTATTGCCCCCGAAGGGTTAGCCAGAGACTAGGCTATGAGGACCGCAAAAGCAGTCCTCTACCATAGTCGTTTCATCAACTAAAAACTGCACATGCAGTCTTTAGTCTGTAGGTCGCATTTTACGGCAAGGCAAGAGAGGGGGTGGTAGTATTCTTTCACCGCTACCCGACAGTCCTTTAGTCCGCGTTCGTAACAGATCTTTGATAACCAGATATGAAGAAATTTTTTTCGTGCTTGATAACCAGTTACGAAAACGGAATTGAATTGTCGTTTTCGTACCCATGTTTCATAACCAGCTACGAAAGTGATTGATGAATGTATTTTGTGTGTACGGCAGCCTGTGCGCGCTGGGCGCGGTGTTCCAGTACTCGTACGCGCAGGGCGGCGCCGCGGCCGCCTACTGCGCGCGCCCCGGCCTGCGGCTGTGGCGCGCCGACAAGCACGGCAACGTGCTGCAGACGCTGCTCTTCAAGGTACACCAATGTGCGCCTTATGTGTGGGCAGAGTAAGTTCATTATGGCGTGTGTTAATTGATGCGAAGGACGGCAACGTGCGGCTAGACGCTGCTCTTTACGGTACGCTATTTTAAATTTTATGTAGAGTTAAAATAAGGTCTAATTTACTTTACTTTTATAGTGTATTTTAGGATTTACTTATTTACGGATTACAGCAGCACATGAGAGGCCTATGTCCAGCTGTGGACTTTATGGGCTGTGATGATGATTATGACGAATTCGTACAGGAAGCTATAGCCAACCAGTGGCGGAGCTCCCAATTTGTAGGGCAAAATTCCAAAAATTATTTCTTAGTGCTCTCCTGCACTATATTACGTATATAAAGCTAGGTGCAAAATTTTAAGTTTCTAATCCTGGGCTGTGCGTTGATAGATATATAGTCAGTCATGAAGTCAGTTTTGCTTTCCTTTTGTAAGTCGTACAGGAAGCTATACCAACCCGCTAACCGTTTCGGAGCTCCTAAACCCGTCGCCGCACCCTCCGCCCGCCGTCCCAGAGCAGAGTTGACGCGCGCTGCACCTGTACCGCGAGGACTGCTTCTGCGTTCCTCATTACCTAGTATCTGACCCTTCGAGGATAATAGTCATGATCATATGTATGTATGATGATGTACAGGAAGCCAGTTTTCCATAGGAGTAGGCAGAGACTATGGATCGCCATCTGTTACGATCCTTACGCACTTCTTTCGCTCCAGTCAAACCCATCTATCTGAGTGTCAACATGGGCCTAATAGGCAGGCTCAAAGTCAAGCAAAGAGCAATGGAGAGGGCTATGCTCGGGTTTTCTCTACGTGATCGAATCAGAAATGAGGAGATTCGTAGAAGGGCGAAAGTAACCGACATAGCCCAAAGCACGCATTCGACATGCGCCCTCCTTACTCGATCTTCTGCTGACAAGTCGCCCTGCTGGATATCGAGTGGGGATCCGAGCTCCTTTAGGCTCCTCGGATCACTGCTTGATATCCAGCACAGTGCCATTAGCATCGCGCCCGCCAACAGCAGTTTCGAAACGCCAGATTTATTACTACGCGTCGGCAGACTGGGACGGTATGCGGGAGTATTTTGCATCCGTCCCTTGGAGGCAGCGCTGCTTCAGTGGGAAGGACCCGACAGCTAGCGCCACTGCCGTTGCTAATGAGATAGTGTTAGGGATGGAATACTATATTCCACACTCCTATGTCATCAGCAAAGGCAGGCGCAACCGCTGGTTCAATCGCGAGTGTGCCAGCGCTGTTGAGAGCAAACAGACGGCATAGCGCTTGGATCAGAGGCAAAGCTCATGGAAATCCCGAAACTAGCTCGCTAAAAGCAGCCTTTATTAATGCCACAAAGTCGTGTAAGAGGGCCTACATTAGAGCGGATGCCCAGCGCGTTGCACGAGTAGGCCAAGAACTCTTGACGCATCCTTCGGGCAGCCGTAGCTACAGGCGTCTGGCCAAAGCCGTGCAATCCAATTTCTGCCATCCCTCGCTGCCACCACTGAGATGTCCTGACGAAACTTTTGCTGACAAGCCGCAGGAAAAGGTCGATCTCCTGGCCAAACTCTTTGCGACTAACTCCCGAATCGATGACTGTAATGCACAGCCACCCTCAATTCCTCAATGTGACCACACAATGTCTGATATTAAAATCAGGCAGTGTAATGTCCGTGCGGAGCTGCAGTCAATCGATGTCCGGAAAGCTAACGGTCCGGATGGCATCCCAGCAATAGTCCTGAAAATGTGTGCAGCGGAGTTGTCCCCTGTGTTAACGCGTCTGTACCGTCTCTTGCTCTCTTCGGGTTGTGTGCCGGAATCTTGGAGAGAAGCTAATGTGCAACCACTCCCCAAAAAAGGAGATCGGTTTGATCCGAATAATTACCGTCCCATAGCCGTAACTTCAGTCTTGTGCAAGATTCTAGAACGAATATTAAATAGACAGCTGATTCGATACCTAGAAGATCATCCCCTAATTCACGATCGTCAATATGGGTTTCGGCTAAAACGGTCAACGGGTGATCTTCTAGCGTACGTCATACATCTCTGGGGTGAGGCTATTGACAAACGTGGCGAGTCACTGGCCGTTAGCCTTGACATAGCCAAGGCTTTTGATCGGGTCTGGCACAAAGCTCTTCTCTCCAAGCTCCCGGCATACGTTTTGCCCGCTCAGTTCTGTACCTGGATCGCTGGCTTCCTGCATGAGCGTAGAATCCGTGTCCTTTCGCATGAATGCGCTTCGCGGTTTATGTCAGTGAACGCTGGTGTTCCTCAAGGCTCCGTTCTATCCCCCACGCTGTTTCTTCTGCATATCAATGACATGCTTCGTCTTAGAACCATTCATTGCTATGCAGATGATAGCACAGTGCATGGGGGATGTAACAGTCACCCAACGGCTGGGCGGGTAGATACCGAAATGAAGCGAGCAAATCTTGTCATTGAGCTCGATCGGGTGTTGGACCTCATTTCCAAATGGGGCTCCGATAATCTGGTGGAGTTCAATGCCAAGAAAACACTGGTGTACGCGTTCACAGCGAAAAAGTCGCCATTCCCTCTCTTTAGGGTACATCTCTAGACCTGCAAAGCAGTATTAACATGCTCGGTATGGATATCCGCTGCGATCTGAACCAAAAGGACCACATCGAAACTGTGATTAAAAATGCCTCACGTAAACTCGGTGTCCTGAACTAGGTGCGGCGATACTTCACGCCTGATCAGTTATGTCTACTATACAAGACACAGGTGCGGTCTTGCGTGGAGTATTACTCTCACCTCTGGGAAGGCTCCGCTAAGTACCTTCTCGATGCGTTGGACAGATTGCAGCGACGCGATGTGCGCATTATCGACAATGCAGAGGTCACTAACACTCTTGAGCCTTTGCAATTGCGTAGAGATATTGCGTCACTCAGCGTCTTTTACCGTTTATACCATGGCGAGTGCTCTGAAGAACTCTTTGACCTCATTCCGTCCTCCATAAGAGTACGCGTGCTGCTCTCCGTAGTCACCAATTTACAGTCTCTAATATTCCATCATGCATAAAGAAATTTGGTGACTCGTTTCTTTGTCGCACCTCCAAAAGATGAAAATAGTCTACTAGCACACGTATTCCCTCCTACCTATAATATAGGGTTCTTCAAACGAGGCGTGAAGAAGCATTTTGTGGGCCGGCAGAGTGAGGGTGACTGATGCTACGTCTCTGACGCTGCACCAGTTGTCCTCGCGCCTGGATTTCACTTCCACTTAACATCAGGTGAAGTGGGATCATTTGCCGGGCTTAATATAAAAAGAAAATAATACAAAAACAGTCGCCAAGCTGAAGTGGTAATGGGCAGGGTACATCGCCAGTAGAACCGATGGCCGTTAGGGCAGAACGGTTCTCGAGTGGCGACCGCGCACCGGAAGACGCAGTGGGGGTTCAGATCATGGGTCCAACAAGGTGGTTCCACGATCTGGTGAAGGTCGCGGGTAGCCGCTGCATGCGAGCAGCACAACACCGGTCGTGGTGGAGATCCTTGTTGATGATGAGGCTGATGATGAATCTGAGTGTATGTATGTACAGGAAGCTATAGCCAACCCGCTGACCGTGGCGGAGCTGCTGAACCCGTCGCCTTTGCCGCCTTGCGGCGCCGAGCCGTCGCTGCGCGCGCTGCACGTGTACCGCGAGCGGCTGCTGGTGGCGCACGACGCGCGCGCGCTGTACGTGCTCGACCCGCGCACGCTCACCGCCGTCTGCGCCGTGCACGAGCTGCGCAGGTACGCTATTACGGTCAATGCACACATATCAGTAGGTTAGTACGCAGCCGGTCGTGGGTGGAACAGCATTTACTTTATCCCAACCAAGCACCACGCCGGGGCGTACTTCTGTCTGCGAAACACGTAGCCTAGGATGGCACGTTATATGTGTTCATATCTTAAATTTAGCACTTACTGCAAGTGTCCCATCAGCAGGTACCCAGAAACGGAGAAGAGAGAACGTTCTCTCTATACGAAGTCACGCTGCGCCGCTGATGGCCCAAATCTGAGCTGTTGTTATTCACGTAGGGAAACACTTGCACAACATAACAAGGGGCCTATACTTAAACCACCAAAACTACCTGGATTGCGGATTGCTGGATTGGATGTGCGCTTCACCATGCTGTCATCGACCATTCAACTTGATCGCTCGCGCAGGACTCGAAAAAGCGAGAGTGCAACACCTATGCACTTACAAACCGACCGCTCATCCTGAAGGCTCACGTGCGACTGGGGACAAACGGGAGTGCTAAGCATTGCAAGACAACCGCCCAGCATTAGCATGACGGATCGCGTGCGACTGCCGGGGCGCTGCTGCGCCCTCGGTTCATAACATCAGTGAAGTCACAGTTCTGACGCAGTACCGGCACAGTACGAAATATTCTTTCGACGGACACGTTTTCACTGAAGCTCCGTGAACTAGGTACTGACATGTGAGAATTGAATCACTAACGCAACACTGTAGCACTGATACTCAACTGAACGGACACGTTGACGGAACTGCGACTTCACTGATATGTGTGAATCAACCTTTATAGTATCTAGACTAGAGGGAGTATGCATTTCGGTATGCCATACAAACCTTTTTTTTTACTTCTTTTAATTTTTTTGAAAATATAATATAGCTTATGTCACCCGGAGATAGTGTAGCTTCCCAACGGTGAAAGAATTTTTCAAATCGGTGTAGTAGTTTCTGAACCTATTCAATACAAACAAACAATAAAATGTTTCCTCTTTATAATATTAGTATAGATAGGTTTTAAAGTAAAAAAATACACTCGTCATAATAACACCACCTTTAACAGGATCCTGTCGGTGAGCGTGAACAAGGACGAGATCTTCGTGCTGGAGGGCGCGCGCTCGCTGGTGCGGCTGGCGCACGCGCCCGAGCCCGCCGCGCTCGCGCCAGGTCTGTTCGCCAAGCCCTGACACGACGCACTACACATACTCACCACATACCGTACATCGTACAGCGCACACTATATACCGTACATCGTACAGCGCACACTATACATCGTACAATCGAAGAAGTTCTCTGTCGGCAACTTTTCGGTGATATTCGCTTGCACACGATCTACGCGCATGCTACTGTACGTACAATGGCGGAATCCGTCGCTTTACCTGTCTAAAGGTCAAAATTCCTTGCACACCGCGTCGTCTATTTGGTACAGGCACGTACCCGGGCGGTCGGTGCGCTTCATACGAAAATCGCTGCAAAGTGGTAAAGCGACGGTGACCCCGACCGTACGCGCGGTCGGAATGGAGTCAGTGGTCGACCGGGAACTTTCTCGACTTTACATCGTACAGCGCACGCTATATACCGTACTTCGTACACTACACACTGTTATTGAAGCCTTACTTTCTAAGCGCATCCGAGACTTCGTCTGCCCGTAATTCGTCGTACACAGCTGTATGTGCATTCATGTACTGCGACACTCGCTAGTGAAAACAAACACCAGCGCGCGCGTTATACGACGTATTACGGGCCACGGTTTTTCGGATTCGCTTAGAGAGTAGGCCCTCAGTAGCTTTCCAACATTTACGGAGCTTGCTCGGGTTGGTGAACAGCGAGTACCACCCCGCAAAGAATGTATATCCTCACCTAATCATGTTAGAGATAGTCGTACACCATACACCGTACATCGTACGCCACTCGCCATACTGAGTTGTAGGCTTCCGTTTGTACTGGGCTATTATGTAGGCAGGTTACTTAAACCACCTCTATATAGTTTCTCCACTCGATACTAAATTATTAAGTTCGAGTAATCAGTATTGGGATTACATTATTATTAGAGTATCTGATTGTTAAAGTCTGTTAAACTATGATAATAATTCCGTTAGTAACATTTACTCTTGATGTTAGTGATAATAATAGTTAAAAGCAACTGTCTATAACAGTTCGATTTATAAAAATCGTAATATTTTTTAATGACTGACATAATTTTATAGAATTTATGCGACTTTGACGTATTCACACTGTGTGAGAAAGTAGTTAGACAGGACCAGTTTCATAACTTATTATTATGGTGTCAGGTCAACACTAATGGATAGGCTATCTGACATATAATAAGTAATATTGATACCAGCGTCGGCCACTTTGATTTAGATATACGATTTATCAGAAAAATGTTTTTTAATTCAGTGTTTTAACAAATATTTTTTTTACTTGTATGCTTATTTTGCTCGATATTGGCGCTAATTGCCGACCAAGAAACTCTCATATACTTACCTATTAATAAAATTTTATGAAGGAAAAAAAATCGCTTAGGTTTCGAATAACATTTAGAACGTGGCGCCAATAGACACAACAGAAATTCGATTCATTAAGCACTGATCAGTGCGCGGCCTTAATTGAAATGTAAAGGAAGAATTATGTAACAGTTCAATGCTGCAAACTAAAATATACCTTATCGCATTATGACGTACAACCGAATGTCAATCGTAAGGTGATAGTGATAAACTATATTTTTGGCCAACTCATACATATCACTAAGTACACAACATTTTACACGTCTGACATTATTTTCTGTTGAGTTAAAGCCTCTTATTTCAAACTGGGTTAATGTTAACTTATGCTGTCTCAATCAAAATCTTTGTTAGTAAAGGCAGAGAGGGACAGTATGAGTTCTTAACCAGGTTTTATATGAGTTTGTTACTTGAATGTGGCAAAAATAATAGTATTATTTTAATGCATGTTACAATGTATAGATTAAGAATTTACACGCCAGAATCGACACCACAATAGTTATGTTGAAATGTAGTGTTACAAACAATGTTTGTTAATGATTCTATACATTTTATTGTACTTATAATAATAGTTTCAGCGCTTTAGATGTTATTTAAACTAATATCATCAAGCTTTTGCACAAGGTCATTTAAACAGTTGAACCCCAAATGGGTGTCATTATCGGGAAACCCTAAAACTATATGGGATAGGGAAAGTTCTTAAGAACAATGTCGTAGATTAAAAATTACAGTTAAACTGTAATAATAAAATACTGACCCGTTTGGAATGTTCACCTGTATAAAACATCAACGTAGTAAGATGAAAAGTATACCATTTATAAGAAATAAATTTGATTTATTGTTTATAAAAACTTTATGAAATTAAACATTAGCGGCCTTGCTACAAAACTATGTGTCACACTTTTCCTCCAATACTTTTATACTAAGACAAAAACATTTAAAACATGAGTTTAACTTTAAATACGGTATTGTAGTACAACCTTAGATGTTGTTTCCTGTATGTTGTGTAGCTTTCCGTCCAAAGCCATATTGCATAGCATGTTCATTTTTATATCACTTGATTGGTTGTGTAATATTAATACTACGATAAAGGGTTGTACATATTTTTAACTTCTCATTGAGGTCCTATATACCACAAGTGCCAATTAACTTGTATGTACTTACTAAAAATTGATAGTTACGTACTTATAAAGTTTGCGTACTGCAATAACACTCTGGCTATAAGTCAGCTGGTACATTTCTCGATTATGGCCATGTATTTTGCTAGTTCCAGAATTTACTAACCCTATTTTTATTTTTTAAAATCTTAATTCCAAACTAGGTTTATTGAAATTATTAAGTGATAAAAACTAGGTTAAGGCGTTTCTGTTACGAAGCCCTCATGAGTAGAGGTACCAGGACCAAGACTGTAAAAGTCGGACACAGATTCATATTTAGCCGGACATTTTGTCCTGAAAGCCTGACATTGGATTTTTTTAAAAGAAAATGGTACTTTTATATGTTAACTGCCTGCGAAATCTCCAATTACGAGTTATGCGTGGCCACGTGACTCTCTAGCGTGGATCTAACAAAAGCCGGGCAGGCCGGACTTGTATATATTTGTCCGGACAAGTCTGTAAACTCTACTCGTGAGTCCAACTCATGAGTCAACAGTTTATCACGTTTGGTGCTATTCGAAGTTTGACGAAATTGTTAGGTACACGCCATGAATGATAGTGCCATTGTTGTTTTATCATATTTTATTCCCAATTTGGCCAATTCGTTGATTATTGTTTAGTTCCGATAGAGGGAATATATTTAAAATTTAATTGTTAAGATACTCTAAAGCCTGCTCGCATTTGGTGAGTAATTTAAAAATAAACACTAAAAACCTAGTAAGGCATATTATATAGATTTAAACACCAAGATCAAAGAAATATAGTTAATGTGCACTGCTTCCTACAAGCAACTAGAAAGGGAAGAGTAAGCACACACACATTTTCTTGCGCCTTATCTAAGACAAAGGCGCATCTAACGATTTAAATCTCTGCCTGTGATGCCCTTCCGAAGCACACATCACATACACCCAGTGCTTCTGAATGGTACACTCTGGTTTATGACAAATCACATTAAGAATGGTGTTAGCGCTTTCACGAACCCTAGATGCTATTAGTCGTCAAAGTTAAAGTCTTAAGTCAAAAGCAGCGAAACAATATACTCGCTACTCGGCAAAATTACTTGCCTAGTGCGAACCAAGCTTTAGTGAACACTGAAATTATTACATTACATTCCAAATTGCATTTTACACAAAAGGTACGTTTTTGTATTACATAATAATATACTGTATAGATGTATTAAAACTACTTACATTATTATATTTTGCATTAATATAATAAAGAGAGATAAAATGGAGATTATTTTGATGATTACTTTGTAAGTTATGTTTTTGTTATTGCATTGTTAAACTAGTGCCTTAAACTGATACCAAATAAGGACCAATGTACTTGTCGTAAGAGAACACTTTTGTTTTTATGTTTTTTTTTGTCTTAGTTTTGTACAAAGAAAAAATTATTTAATTTTTATTTCGTTAAGGCGTATTACTAACTGAAAGTGTAGTCACCATCTTTGATATTTTGTATTGTTTGTCTCATAGTATAAAGTAGATCTCATATCTACAGGAGTTTTAGTTTAACCGACTTTGCGTTTAACGGTTACAATTACTTACCATTATAAATATATAAAGCGGCAAAACGTAATCTCAGTGTGCGAGGAACACATTTATATTTGAAGACGTTTGATGTTCTTCCAAATGACACGGTATCCAAATTAACTTATTAAAATAAAATTTAAATAAAGGTGGGGGGGGGGGGACCTCACTTTCAGTAGATAATGCGCCACTTGAATTTATTTTGACGATTTTTTTACCGCATTAGTTAATTTAGTTTATAGCTCATAAAACCCTGCTGCTGTGAAAAATACCTACACTAGTATTACACTTATGAAAAATAGTACCAATTTAAGTATTAACCGCTTTTACTTCCAATGTCTTTTCGTTTAGTATACGCTTGTATTTTCTTTTTACTGTATGTATATTAATTCTTATTATTTTGTTTGTGGTTGTGTAACAGAGGTTTTGTTTCGCATGCATCTCATATCGCTTGGAGTAATATTTTTACCTACTCTTATAAATTTGTTTCTGGATAATAGCAGTAATTTCATTTCTCATGCACTAAAGTGCATTTTGCCGTATCATTATGTTTACTGTACATTGACCTAAGGTGCTGACTTCTTATTGTTTAAAGTTGTACTTAAATAAGATATTTGAGTTTACTTTTAAGTAACACAAGGTAAAATAGTCATTTGGATTACTTAAGTATTATTACCTAAGGTTTTTTTTATTAATTGACTAGTTCCTGTTATTTTTCTTTTGCTAAACCAGCACGTTTTGCATAGTTACGAAAATAAGAGATTTTATGATTTTTATAGACAAACTACATAAAATTCGATGGGATAACGCAAGTATATATTTCTGTATATTTCATTAATTCCTTCTGCAAGGATTCATTTTTTTAAAGGTATAAATGAATAATATTAAATTATACAAAGTAATTGCCTTTACGAAGCTATTTTGCTGCCAAATATTGAACCCCTTACACTTAGGAATAAGATT
This sequence comes from Scoparia ambigualis, assembly GCA_963921215.1. NCBI lineage: Eukaryota > Metazoa > Arthropoda > Insecta > Lepidoptera > Crambidae > Scoparia > Scoparia ambigualis. Next base: position 4,303,270 of record OY992512.1, read on the forward strand.
GAAAATCAATGAAAAATAAAGTAATCAAGTGTTTAAGATTTATAAAATCTCTTTGGCTTCTAATTGTAGTTACCTACCCGTAGCAGTGAGAACCAATTGTACAATGTTGTTACGTCATGTCTGTATGTATTACCAACGCCACATCAAATAATACACTTTCAATCTATTTTGATCCCTATGTATTAGGGTCTCTTTTTATAATGATAAATACATATTTTGTTACATTATTTTAAGTGTAACGTTTGATGTGTCGCCCACAATATTGTACGTCGCTAGCATGGCCATTGTACCTGTATATAAATATACTTTTGTAGCAAAATGTTGCATTTTTATTTGGAACCTTAGTCGCCTCGCTTAGTTGCTAGTATATTTATGTGTACGAGCAATGGTTCTGTTGTCGATGTCGCTTCCTTCGTGCAATCGGACCGCAGTTACGTTTTGTAGAGCATCGTTTTTTAGTATAGTAGGCAACGTCTAATTATAAAAAAATACTTTGATGTTATCATGTTAAAAACTTTGCTTTTAAAAATGTAACAGCTGTGTGAACGCACCTTACGATTACTCTTTCCCATAGCAATCGGTTTTTTTTTTGTTACACAACTCATGAGTTCAGTGTGTTGATTTAAGTTAATTTTTAGAAGTTGCGTTTGCCCATATGACACCGACTGTGCTTTAACAGCGCCTCTAGCGGATATGCTGTGGAACTACAAGTTAAGAAGCAGCTTGCGTTAAACTTTGTTTAACGTTTTTTTTATTTGTAATGGAATGCAAAAGATTTGAGTCTGTCCATCTAATGCAAAAAATCTGAAACTGAGAACTTACCTTCCCCAAAATTCCAAAGGCCCAATTCGGTGGAGATGAAGTAATTAAATATTGACAATTCTTTGTGCAAATATGTCGCGTGGATTTTTACTTTTTCTTGAGAGAGATTAACCATGTCGCGTAGCGGTGAAAGAATATCTACCACCCCCTCTCTTCCCTTGGGTGTCGTAAAAGGCGACTAACGGACTAAAGACTGCACATACATCCAACAGCATAGAGCGGCGATGGGCTCATCGCCTGTCACGCTGAGCACATGTGCAGTTGTACCTTGGTCACGTTAAGTTGAGTCGCTATTTGGTTAAAAGTGGACATAAGTCCACTTTCTACCATAAGGTAGAGGACTGCTAATTCTGCCCTCATTGCCATCCGGGGATAATAGTCGTGATTATATGTATGTATGTATGGGATGCACAGACTACGGCCCGCGGGCCGCATGCGGCCCGCCGGTCGAATACTGGTGGCCCGCCGACAGCAGTGCCACGCTTCAAATTAATAAATTCTTTTTCAATTTGAATACATTATTATCAATTTTTCATTGTCTTTAATTACCTATACTTCTGGTGGCCCACCATCAGTTCATAATTTGCCCGAGTGGCCCCTAGTCTTAATAAGTCTGTGCATCCATGAATTGTATGTGTATGTCGAGAGAGATTCACCAGAAAACCACTAAGAAACAATGGTGTCTTTCTTACAAAAATAATAAGTAGGTAGTAAAAATCCGACTGACTCTAGGTATTTGCACAAAGAATTGTCAATAATTTGTTTAGAAACATTATAATTATAACGATTTTGGTCATAAATCGATAGAGGTTACAATAGAGGCATCGATATCGCATTGGTGTGAATGTTAACGTTTATTACCTACTTACAAACATTGACGTTGAAAACGCAATGGAACCATTGGGTGTCGTAAAAGGCGACTAACGGACTAAAGACTGCGAATACATCTAACAGCATAGAGCGGCGATGGGCTCACCACCTGTCACGCTGAGCACATATTGTGCAGTCGCTATTTGGTGAAAAATGGAATATGGCAGAGGGCTGCTTTTGCGGTCCTCATTGCCTAGTTCTCTGACTAACCCTTCTGGGATAATGATTATAATATGTATGTATGTAATTTGAACTTCATATCCTTAACATAAGACCGAAAATCAAGGTAAAATTTCAACATGCTTTTTGAAAGGAATGCGTAATCCTTCCAAAATTAATGGATTAATAGTAAATCAAGATCACACCGTAAGTTCCGGTTGCAACAGCGTTAAGAAAACGCTGCTCAGTTGAATGCCTCATTTGATGAGTGCTGCGATGTAAACATGAAGATAAATCATTGCTCTTAATACAAGTCTTCAAGTAGGTTGAGACATTTAATTGTTTATATTACCAATACCCGTGGTAAACCACTCGCCGCATTTTGGAAGCATTCCTTGGCAACAGATTGTGCCTCCACAGTTATGTTATTTTTTATAGTGTTGCAATAAAAGTTTTATCTTCCTATCTATCTCACTAATAAGTAAGTACATAAATGCAGAACTAAAAAAGGCCGATCAAAAAAATGTACTATTAACATTTCTTCTCTATTAACAGACGAGTCAGCGAATCTGATGAGCAAGTCCCTATCGTCATCGCTGCAGCAGGCGGTCAGCACGGTCCGCGAGCTGGCGCACCTCCACCAGACGGTGCCTTACATCAACAGCGTGCTAGAAACCCCCCTAGCTTTACTCACTAAAAACGAGCTCCTAGACAACAGTCCAGTCGGCAGCGCCGAAGAATGCTTCGAACTGCCCCCCATCAAACATCTGCCGGACGATCTCTCCGGCAACGTTCTAGAATCCATCATAAACGAGTTCAAGGACGTCTCGAGCGAGGAAGAAATGGTGAAGTCAGAAGAGCTGCAGAAGAAGCTGCGGCTTTACAACAGTATGATGGAGAAGGGCGAGGAGGTGATCCACAGCCGGCGCTGCCGGCGGCGCGGCGCCGGCAGCTCCGGCGGCAGCACGCCGCGCCGCGCCACGCCCGTGCGCCGCGGCATAGCCAGCTACACCAGCCCCTGCCTCATGAACGTCAGCACCTGTGGGTCAGTTCTATCCTTTTATTTCCAGTGAATCTGACTTATTTATACCTCACAATAGGCAGGATTATGTGAATAGCATAGAACTTTATGAACAAACTCTAAGGTAAGGTAGGGTAAGGTACTCTAGCTCTCACAAGTTCTTACATACATTTAGCATCTCATATTTAACCGAAAAATGGGGATGAAATTACAGAGAGAGGTCTTTACTGTTATACAATTAAAAATTACAATCTATTAAATAAAGTAAAATAACAAATCAACATAAAACAATAATTAATTAAAAATTAAAAGAAATCTAAATTAGCACAAGAAGAAAATAATTTAAATAATTATAATTAAAAATAGTATTTAAATTTTGCACACAATAAAGACAATTCTTACTCAGTAACTCATAGGGAAGATTTGAATTTCTCAATGGGCATATCTTTCATGTCATTAGGTAGTTTATTGTACAATTTAATAGTCATAACAAAACAATTCCCTTGCACTCGTGGGGCCCCTCTTTCCACACTGAAAGCCAAATAGTAATCAGGCATGCGAGGTAGGCGAGTCTTCTCACTAAACACTGGAGAACAGCAATTCAAGTAAAGTGGAGGCCGCGGGAAGCTTATTTAAATAATTTGGAATTAATCCACGGGTGGGTATGTCCTGCCGACCTGAATTGCGCCAACGCACCGTGCGTCATGTATGGGCCCATGTGGTGTTTTCCATGTGGGAAAGCTTGTGCCCAACAGAGGGACACTGCGACTGCTGCTTTAATTTGTGGGAATACTTCTTTAACTATAACTTATTAACTGAACCTTAATCTTATTTACTTGTCTCACAGAAGATTTTTTTTTAACTCTCTATTTTTTCCCACAGAAACTCTACTCAAAACGACGAGCTTCTAGAGAAACAAATTGAAGAGAAAGAGAAGATTCTAGCCAAGATGCTTAACTTGGAGTCGCTCAGCATCACCGCGCCCAAACTGGAAACACCCAAATCCATCGCCTACAAGCAAATAGAGATCACACCTTTCATAGCACCCAACACGGAAGCGCCAAAGGTAACAGAACCGGACAAAATTTACTCCGCCCCCCAAGTAAGCACGAAACAAGACTCTAAGCCAATAGATTTAGTGCCCAAAATCGTGAAGATGCCTAACAATTGGAATCTAGGAGACATTGAATTGAAACTGGAAATGCGGACGAACGGCGAGAAGGAGCCGCGGGCCGTCCTGTCCCCCGATGACCCCATCGAGAGCGATTGGGAGATAATCTGATACAACAGAAGCAAGTTACTATAGCAACTTGCTTTCAATATACAAGAACAGTTTTGTTTCATCATTTATTTTCTAAAACTAACCGCTGTGTTAGTTTTTCAAAATTCTAGGCAGCCGGTAGACAAATGCTTATGAATAAATCAACGTTAGTTTGTACAGAAGTATTGTAGTTTTGTTTAGTATAGAAAAAGGTAGATTTCGTATGAACATTTTGTAAACGAATGCATTTAACTAAGGCTTATGTTATTGCAAAAGCGTTGGATATTAGCAATTAAGACGTAATGGATTAGTAGTAGGTATACCGTTTTATTTAGTCGAATATTTCAATATTTATTGTAATGTATGTAGGTAAGAAAAGCCCGCTTTGAAAATGCATCGATGTTTTGAATTGTGCCTTATGAGTAATTATTTTTTATAGAAAAAAGATAAATAAATAACTTAACCATAAACATGAGAAGCAAACAAGGCATACCTGATGCATAACGAAGATAATAATAGTAAGTTGGTGAATATTTAAAAAATAAATATTCACAACTTACTACAAAATCCTTTGATAAAAAAATGGCTTCAGGTTCTACATTCCATTGGTGACATTTTATGGTATAAATAATACACACAATTTCTGACGGTTTTGTATAATATCCTGCTTGATTGAACTATTTGCACCTATGATGAAAAAGAGAATTGAGTTTATGAATCAGTGCGGGCGGGGGGGGCAGTAGCTTCGATGTCATTGTAACATTGACTTTTGATTTTAAAGTGCGGCGCGTGTGTCCGACTGATAGTTAAGTATTTAAGTTGATCATGTTTGTAGTTAAAGTAATATGTAATAATGACCCTTAATACCACTACGATTTATTACTGTATACTTTACCTACGAAAGTTTATTGAAAATAAGTCATTATAAATACTGTTTTCACGTAATCATTCGATGATATAAATAAGACAATCACTCCAGAATACTTCTCATTACGCAGTTTTACAGTAATGGAAAACATACTTTATTACTATATACTTAGCAACTAAATTCGCTTCGTTTTATCAGCATACAAAACGTTTAGCGGTATCTTATAATCAATATATTAACACACCTTCAAGGTACGTATTATAATAGCCTTAAAGTTGACTGTAACTATATTTGTTGGAAACCCAGTTTTAAAAAACAAAGACAATTTGCGATTGCCTCTTTTGATCACGTTTACGAAAACTAAAGGATCCGCACGAGGAGCTAGCTCTAAGGCGTAAGTAAAGTATTGCATAAACATAATGTTATTGTTTATATAATTTTAACGCAAATTTTGTTACGAATAAATTACAAATTGAAAAAGACAGTATCGAAAAAATTCCCACGAGCAGGAGTCGAACCCGCACCCTTCTGACAATCCGGCCAGGTTTCCAGTTGAGCTACCGTGGAACTTACCCAGCCCGCCAAAATTAATCAACACCATCTTTATTCTTCTTCTCTTTATATAAATTTGGGCGGGCTGGATAAGTTCCACGGTAGCTCAACTGGAAAGAGCATCTGGCCCGGATTGCCAGAAGGGTGCGGGTTCGAATCCAGAAAATGAAAATATAAATTTTTTCAACACTCGTCTTTTTCAATTTGTAATTTGTTATTTGCGTTAAAATTATATAAACAATAACATTATAAACATAGCTTGCCTATTTCTTAACTGTAGGCTTACTCTTGAAACACAATTGCATTAGTCAATTTCCAATCACAAATCTAAAAAATGTCAAATGGCACTTTTGTAAGCGACAATAGCGCCACATTGGAATTAAATTGCGTGGAAATTGATTAAACAAATTATTATCGAGATGGCGTTCCGGAATTATCTTTACGTATCCCAATATCGATACATATTAATCGCATTGGAATTGTATTGAGATTGAGTTTGCGTTCAAGAGTAAGCCTACTGATCTTTAATGTTTGTAAAAATATTAAGATCGGATGTTGATAACGTAGTTTGTTGTCATTGAATGGGGCCTTTGGCTTACAGAGTAAAAAATAAAGATGGTGTTAATTAATTTCGGCTGGCTGGATTAGTTCCACGGTAGCTCAACTGGAAAGAGCACCTGGCCCGGATTGCCAGAAGGGCGTGGGTTCGAATCCTGCTCGTGGAAATTTTTTCGACACTGTCTTTTTCAATTTAAAAATATTGCATGTAATTTTTTTTGTAACCGCAAAGTTAAAATGTTGAAAATAAAATCTGAACAAGTTGATGAACAAAAAAACTATGATAATTAGGATGACACGAGCTCGATGCAACCGTCTTAGTTACGAAGCAGACAGCTCAATCTTATGAAACGACCCTATATTTAGTTTAACTAATAATTGTTATAAGTTTAAAGATGGGCATTTTTTGTATACTTATTAATTTATTGAAAGTTATGTTGCTCCTAAAGAATACTACCGTCTATGGTTCCTCTCTGCAACTATCTTTGTAATCTTTGTACAGCTAAAAGTTAATCTTGTTACATTTTGCGACAAGAAACTACTTATATAATTTATAATTTCAATACAGGAATTATATGTTGTATTAACTTATGTTTTTGAATCTCGGACGCACACTGTATTTATAATTATAGTATTTGCATATCTTATAAGTATTTAACAGTTAAGATTGCTTAGATTATATCTTGTAATAATAAATATCCTCTAGAATTTTACAATTTTAATGCAACTGTTTACACGTAGATATTAAAATATCAAAAAATAATATAAATGTAGGTTTAAGTAGCATTTAATGAATTATTTTAGTGCCATCACATACATTTTGCATGAAACAAAAGCATTTTGCTTGCACTGTGGTGTAGGTGCTAGGTTAAGATGAATGTTACTTTGTATGGGTTTTTTATCAGTGTACACTGATAATGTTGTTTATAAAAATATATATTATTTAAGATTCTATCTCACTCGCCGAAAAAATAATTAATTTATGACAGCTATCACTAAACAATTACAACCTGTATATAAAATTATAAAATCCAGTAACATTATATAAAATCTAAAAATTAACTAATAAAATAGTTCTATTTCTAATATATATTATTATGTTTGTTTATTATATTTTTATTCACCATTTTATAATAAAAATATTGATCTCCACAAAACAACGTCCTTTCTCGTAACTGCTACATAAAATTAATTATTCGCTGTATGGAGTGCGAAATGAAACTATAATGTGACGCGTCGCTACACTTCGCATTATATGTACACATCGCATTCGCATTACTCGAGTTTATTTTCTTTTTTTATGGTTTAGTACAAGACTGACTTGTTACAATTTGAATGTTTTGTTGTAACTAATAATTATACCTACCTGTACAATGCGCGTTCACTGATAAAATTGCCGCTTAAAATTATCCATCACTATTCACTTTATGCATATTTTTTATTATTTGTCAAACAATAAAATTGTTATGATGTTTCCCGCAACTTTATTTTTTGTGATATTTTTGTTTCTATATTATGCTGTATTGTTTTTTTGTTGAATAAATGTTTGCCAGTTTAAAACAGTTTATTTATTTACCTACAAGTAAAGTAACATGCATACATTGCGACCGTTTCAGGGGGGGGGAGGCAGATGTCATAACATTATATTTGCTACAATCAGGGCAAAGCTACCGCCGCCGTATCAGTCGTATCCATGACTATGGGGGCTCGGGTCACAAGGGCCCCGAACGCGTATGATAAATAATATCTTGGACTTCTATGGGACAGGAACAGCTATCAGACCTGTCATTATTGTCTGTAGAAACATAAAAAATTATAAAAAAATAAAACAACGTACCTTATGCTGACAAACTTTATTTCAAAAACACAATGCGTCGTGACACTGCAGCAATAAAGAATCTAATCAAACAAAAAAAAAACAAAAGTCGGATCCTTCGTATATTCTTATTTATTATATTGTTTTAAGCTGCCACCACAGAATAACTTGGGTTATGTGTAAGACTGTTCACATTTAAATCTGGTGCGAGTACCTGTTGGTACTTTTATTATTTTTCTGTAATCAACGATTAACAAAGTCGAGAACTTGTATTCTAATGATATTGTATTATACTTCGTGCCATCAGATTTTAAACTTGCGTTGCATTAGTATATTATACAATGTCGGGACCTAAGGCGCAGGAAGAATGTAGTTTATGCATCGGGTATTAAGTACTTCATAACTACACTTTGTTTCTGCTCATTAACTCCTGCCGTTGTAATTATATAATTATTACATTTTACTAACATTGTCTGTCTTATTTCAAAAGCTAAAGGTTCTCTTTCTGATAACTTATACGGAAGCTGTAAAAACCTGCATTAATAAATTAATATTAAACTTTTTTGCTACTGGCTGTGTTGATAAATAAGATCAATAACTCATAGTTTAATTGTGGAAAACGATCAGCTAATGAATATAAGACGTTAATATAGGTACATTAGAGTGTGAAGCTCAACAGCAGGACAAACTGCGTTTACTTGCGGAGTTGAAAAAGGATCATCCATATTGTTACCAGAACTTAGAAGTTAAACGAAAAACACCATTTGCTTGCAAAACTATGATGATTTTACGAACGGATCTATGAAAAGGCATGCTTGCGCGGATAAATAAAGCAGCCTTACAATTAGAATCTAAAGACAGAGAGATTAGTTAAATGTATTGGTAGCTAAAATTATCAGAAACACCAATACATATACCTCCACCAACATTCTTTTTGACAACCGTTGCTTCAGGATTGGGGGGTCACAACTCAACAATTCTGCCCTATCGGGGAAGTGGAGTGAATTAGATTCAGAACTAAATAGGTTAACTTTGTTATTAACTGTTTAAAAATACGATTTTATCTGTATCGAAACCAACGTATTTTTAATAATTAGTTACTAACCACTCAAGCCAAATTATACATTGTGTTAGATAATCATCCGTAGATATTTGAATGATTTCTTTGACACTTATTTCGCTCCGCAAGTTTAAATACACAACATACACAAACATTACCTTTAATATATCTAAGGCAGAAAACAACTGATTATATGACAAAACGGATTATAAAAACACATGAAGGAACAACCTTAGATAAATAAATAAAGAAAAATAATCAAGAGATCATTTCGAAATCATCAAAACACCGCACTAAACTATAGGAATATTAGGCACTTAACCTACGGTTACATAAATTGGTCAGAGAATATAAATGCAGTAAACCAAGACCTTACACTAACTTAATAAAGTAAAACCTACGCAAACTTCTGAAGGCGGGCACAGACTTACGCAATGTAACATGCAATGTAACACGCAATGAAAGAATTTGCCTCCACATTGTTGCAACGTATCATGCCATGTAACAGAATTCCCATAGTGTGGACGCCTTGCCAGGCCTGGCTCACTCCGCACTTTAGGTATGAAGCTACAAGTAGCCGACCGGACGGACGCCCGCAAACACCCTGCAGTCGTTAGAAGAGATAAGAGCTACGCGATAGTACGCGATAGACAGAGAGGCAACTTCTAGGTGAATTTAACTGTAGGTATGGGAGCGGTGTGCGACCTGAATTGCACTTTATTGTGTCTTAGCAAAAGTCGCTATTTATTTAAATGACTTAGCGGAGTGAATCTTCTGTACTTGTACTATTATGTATTGTATGGCCTTGCGCGCACGAACAGAGCATTTCAACGCATGCGCGCCGCGACCCGCGATTTGTCGGTTCTGTCGCCGGACACAAAGCGGCGCGCGGCGTGCGCAGGTACGCTAGTGTGCACGCGTTGCGTGTGTCGGCGGAACGCGCGCGAATAATGGGGAAATAAAACACGGCAGACTGCTCGCCGCGCGCATGCCGGGAACATGCGAGTAGGTACATGCTCGGTTCGTGGGCGCGCTGCGTCCTATGAAATACTCCTTTCATGTTACGTTGCGTAAGTCTGTACCCGCATTAACGCGTTCTAGACGTTACAGTACAGAGCAATGTATCAGAAGAATCATAACAATTTATGAGGTAGCTAATAAATTTCTTAGAATTCCTGTGTTTATTCGTCTTCGAATAACGCAAGACACATTATATTTTATTTGTTGTAATAATTTATGCACATTTGACTTGTCCTCCATTTGATTGGAGGACAAGTTACGGTACTTATGTCCTTGTCTTATAACCTTAAAGAAATCTGGTAATCAGTTCTTTTTTTATTTTAATTGTGCAAAATACATAGCTCTTAATGAATCAACAAAGCAATTACTGGTCTTGAACTTTATATAACAAATATCTAAATGATGCGACTATCGCAACAAAATATTTGTTTTCAAACGCTTAATAGAAGTCATCAAAATCAACGAGAGCTCTGTGAAGCTTTTAAAATGTATCTATAACAAGTTATTAGTTAAATATCACAACATTAGCGCAAATTAAGCCGTATACAAAAAGTTAGCTGCCTCGAAACATATTCAAATATTAAGCTTAGCTTAGAGAGGTACCCTTCGTTGTAGACATTTCATCTCCTTTTAAATTGTAAGTAATTTTATGGAATAATCTTCACTCTCATAATCATTTATCTGATAAAAGCAAATTAGGGAAAAATAATTGAGTGTTGCTTTTTTAGTATTTAATAACATAAGGGGTTAATCAGTGTTGCATTTTTTTTAATCGTTTAATAGCATATCATCCAGAAAAATACTAACAACCCCCCTAAAATAACTTACAATATTTTATGTACCCAATTTCAATAATTGCCCATTAAATATTACTTCACTAAAATCGCCAACTCGTTTTTAAATGTAAGTGATTTGATTAAAGAAATCACATTGTTTCTAAACCTGCCTTACCTTCTGCGTAAAATGAAAAGTGATATGCAGACAACCCTTCACTATATCTATAGAAAAACCGTAGTTTTTATTTAATTTAACCTCAATTTATTAGTCTTTTCTTTCAGTCTTTCGCATACAATATGACCAAATGATGTTTCGTCCAACTGTAAGCGTAGCTAGCATTATTATCTATGGGACTAAGACTATCTTAAGCAAATGGGGCAGAATGTTAATGTACGAAATTCGGGAATAGTGCTCCGCATTCCCCTAGCTACGCCCGTATCTACTTTGCTATCTTACGCCTATGAGCTTCATCAAACTGAACGTAGTCAGTATTCAATTTATAAGACCTAACATTTGGCAGTGTTTTTGTCCTAATTCCAACATATACAAACATTTTCACCTTAACAATTTACATTAAAATTTTCCCACCACCTCTACGTGAATACTGCACTAGCCATTATGTTTTTTAAATCCATAACTAACATTTATTACAAAATTTTCGTGCCTTTATAAAACAGGCTAGTGCAGCAAACACAAAATTTGACTACAATCAGTTTCTTTGAAGAAACCGAGGTTCCATAAAATACAATTTGGCTACACAATGCAACAACAAAACAAACAACTACACAAAGCTAGTGCTTGCAAATTTTAAAATATTAAATTACGCTACCACCAATCAGTGTTTCCATAAACTAAAACTAGCTGTTTGACTTCTATTTTGTCTCTCTCACTGCTTTTGAAAATGACATCACTATGCCAGCGAACAAACATTTCTCAACCACTATAGATGCAGCATGATGACATCTAAAGGACACTTCTTACAATAGAACAGACATTTTCCCTCGAGGATGTTGTCACACTGTCACGGTTTATATTGGACGGTTACATTATACTTTAAGATAAATTTAACTTAACGAGGTCAGATAGAAACACGACGTTAAAGGCCGAATACTAAAACGCAAGGACATGTAAACATTTCAAGAGCGTTTTCAGGTGGCCTTATCTGTCCTAGAGATCTAATAATTTAAGAGGGTTCCTATTTGAGTATTCGGCCATTAGACTGTTATAAAGAGATTAGCTCCATATTCATATTAAGAAAGGATTGCAAGCAAGTTGACTGACCAATGGTTTGTGTACTTAGTTAAAAAGTTATTAAACCGAAAAACTCAAATCAACCGTAAATTGTTTTCTGAGTACGAATCAATAAAAGCAAATGTTGCTTTTATTCCAAATTAGTTTGTTTTCTTCAGTCTCTCGCATACTTTAATTGTACGGTTGCATATGGTTTATGGATGGAAGAATAGTGATTAAAGTAATTACTTAACAATATTATGTTTTAGAGTTAGATTCCTTGATAAAGAGTAAATAATTGTTGGTAAACCAAATAAATAATACAAAATAAATACAGCGAGACAACATGCCTGCTTGGCAGTTACAAAACAATTTTTCAAATTTAGTGTCAATCTTTTTTTTTGTTTTATTTTTTAATAACTTTCAACATACAAAGCGTCGAACGAATAGTTCTTAGTCTTTACCTAAACACTTACCTTAATGACATTATATGATAACTTTTGTAAAAATCCTTTGGTTCGAATGAGCCCTAACTAATATTTGTGTGAATGATTGACATCGCACTGACAAAATATGTGCTTCATTTACACTGATATTCATCGAAACTATAAACGTCTAATATACACATATCTAGAGAACCTTTTGTCAGGTAAGTCTAGTGGCGTTCCCGTCTGTAATTCTGTGGGTAATTGTGATTCTTCTTAATTAAAAACCAGATTAAATTAGACGTTTATAGTTTCGATGAGTAAGCTTCGGTCCATAACAAATGACTATAGTAGGATTCGGTCTAATAGTTATTATAAATTAGATGCGTTTTTAAAATTCAGCTGTGATAAATGAGTGGATTTACTTGCCAAGTATAAATAGGAGCTTCAATTATTGAAGGTAATAATAAGTTAGTTAACGCTACGACAGGCCATAGTACATTGCATAAGCATGCATCAATCAAAAGGAAGCATTGAAACAATGCTATTGTATCAATTAGCCATTCCTACATATTAAGTATTTTAGAAAATAGGCGCGTTTACATTTTAATGTTTATAGAAAGCATTTTCCACTAATACTGCATAAATTCTTAATTAAAATACTATAATAATTAAATATTGTATGGTTGTGCAAAACTATTTCCGTATTCATATTTTTACTAAAGTGTTAATATTCAAATACTTTAGTTGATACAATAATATTAATTCCCATCTTCTTCAGAATAACAAAAATAAAATTGAATTTTCTATATCTTTCAAATAATATCGTGGCTTTATAAATAGTAAGTATAAATTACATGGTTACGAAAATATGAACACGATTTAGGGCGATATCTAGGCAGCGTATATCTCAAACAATCGACATATCAAAAATATAATAATATACAACATTAGTTTTTTACTTCTAAAAGTAATGTTGTGGCCGGAGGACGTCATTGTGCACTCAGTAGAAGTTATAATTATAAAAAGACAGTGTATTTATTAATATTATACGTATGTTTTGCAAAAACTGTGCGACCATGTTGTCATACACAAAAATAAAGTAATACTGATCTTCTAGCAATTCATAAACAATTAGGTAGTTTTATAACATTAAGTACATAAATCGTCGTAAACATTTTGTAAGATCAACGTTTCCAAGGGCGGACTGTGCACATAGCATACGGAAATAAATGTGTTTCAATACTTCAGTTGAGTATCTACAATTCAAATACGATTAGCAATATGTAAACACAATAATTGAGCAAAGAAATAAATACTTATCAAAAATTAATTCCGAGTGAGTTATCCAATTCGGGAGTACGTCGTACGGTACGTACGAGGAGACGAGTATATAAAGGTCATGAAATCTACTCGTTATCAGATCCTAATATAGAATTGCATATTCAACCAGGTGAACATTACAAAACTATTTCATTAAACTTTAAAAACTGCAAACCAAATGCTTCAAAGTAGAGAACGGACCACACGGCAGAAAACCAAATATATCACATACCTGCTTCGACTAACTAACTCTAACTCAAGCGAGGTTGGTCCTCGGCGACATCACCATGTACTGGTGCTCGATGGGCGGCTGCGGGACTATGGGCGACATTGTCAAATAGTCGCTCTCCGGCGTGTCTTTGAGGCGTATCTTGAATTGCTCCCGGCCCCGTAGTATGAGATCGACGATTTCTTGGGGGAGCGCGAGGGTTGTGACCGCTTCGTCGTTGAATTCTATAGACAGGTCGGCGTCGTCGTCGCAGCCGCGGTAGCCGTCGAGGCAGTCGACGGAGCGCGCGGCGCGGGCGCTCGGGGCGTGCTCTGCGTCGCCGAGGTACTCGCAGCTCTTCGCCTCCTCCTTGCCGATCTTTAGGCCGCGCATCTTCCGGGATACCTTTACATAATTTTAATTTATTTAATAAGGTACAGTCACCAGCATTAAGATGTGATGTGCAAAAATATCTGATCATTGGTGAAAGGCATATACACCCTAATTTTTTATTCGTTTTAATGAAATTAAGGGTTAGTTCCACCTATGAAACTGAACAACTTTCTCCAAGAAAACTATGTGCAATAATGACAAAAAAAATTCGACCTCCCATACTATTGTCGTTAGCTGATCGGACAGTTTTGTATGGGAGGTCTAATTTTTTTGTCATTTTTGTACATAGGTTTCTTGGGGAAAGTTATTCAGTTTCATGGGTGGAACTCATCCTTAATTTCTTTTAACCGACTAAAAAATGAGGTTGTACATGCTGCACGGTTTACTGTACATATTTATTATACTTTTGCTAACACAGCACAACGTCACGCGCACGCGTCATTGACCCGTCGCAACGTAGAGTATCATATTAATTATTATAATAAATTACTTATTTTTAATCCAGTGCAATTTACAACGGTTTAACATTAGAGAAACGAATCGTCTATTTTAACTTACTTGTAATTTTACGTAAATACATTGTTCCCGCCAAAGCCGGGACGGCCATTCAAACCATACCGCCATCTGTAAGGCGGTTGACTCAGCGGTTGTTGACGACCGCGTCCGCCTATCTGCCGCGGCGCCACCGCTGCGCGACCCGCGACCGCTCGCGTCGTGAGCCGACCGCGCCACTCGTCTGTCTGCTAGCTACCGCGAGACGCCCACAAAATACGCGCGCTGGTATCTGCCCTTATTATAGTGACTCCTGAACCTAATGTGAAGAGACCGCCTAAATGCCTATTGTGTAGTGTAGTGACTGTGCGCCAGGAAACCAACCAACATCGCCGCCCGTGGTCAGCTCGTCCCCCGGTTCCTGTGACTCATCATCCCTGTAAGTACTTCACTATCCATACCTACCCAGCCCACAACCTTTATTTCGTCGCTGTTACTGCGAACGCCTTTCGCCGTAACATACATTTCTACTTTCATCTATAGTGATCTATTCATCCTGCACTCCAACTAACTACTACATCTCTACTTTCTACTATGTACAAAAAGTACAATTTTCAGCGTCTTTACAACTGTGAATCTCTTGGTGAGGATCTTTGGATATCCATAACAAATCGATATTGTAACACTTCATCTGCATTATATATTTGTGCGGTACACTTGTCACCTCCCATCAATTCGGATATTTTTATTGATAACGTCAATAGAGTAGTAGAAAATAAGGATAGTTATATAATAATTGGAGATTTTAATGTTAACTCGGTAGAACGGGTTGACAGCGTAGGAAATATACTGGACTCACCAAAGTTTCCTAATTCCTTGATTGGTCTTAAACTAAAAGATTTTATCTCTCTAAATAATCTCAAGCAATACAATAATGTAAAGAATAAATTCAACAGAATTTTGAGTCCTTAGTATGTCCATATTTGCTTAGCCAAATCAAACCAGTACTCTCCGATACCCAGCATGGTTTTATAAATCCCGATCAACTACAACGAATTTAGTTACGTACGCTGAAGCTCTTGTTGAAGCGGTAGATAAGCGAGTACAAGTCGATGCGATATACACCGACTTCAGCAAAGCTTTTGACAAAGGTAATCATACCATCTTAATTAATAAATTAGCTTCTTAGGGAGTGTCGGGGTCGGTGTTGAGCTGGTTTGAATCATATCTTAGCCATCGCACCTTAAAGGTTGTGGTTAATGGTTGCGAGTCGGCTTCATATGTGGCATCCACAGGTATTCCGCAAGGATCTCATTTGGGACCGTACTTGTTCATAGCGTTTATTAACGACGTCAGTCAGTGTTTTAAACAATCGAACATCTACTTATTTGCAGATGATCTAAAGGCAATTCGAAAAATTAAAAACGTTAGAGATTCAGTATTATTACAGGAAGATTTAGACAGGTTAGTAGCTTGGTGTTTAGAAAATAAGATGCATCTCAATGTGAAGAAGTGCCAACACATTAAGTTTACTCGCAATAAAAATATTATGCCCACATCTTATACGCTATACAATGAAACTTTACAAGAGACTGACTGTATAAAAGACTTAGGGGTTCACTTTGACAGTAAACTGAAATTTGATAGGCACTTTGATGAAATTATTGCTAAGGCTTCGAAAATGCTTGGGTTTGTCATAAGAGAGTGTCGGAAGTTCAAAAAACCTTCCACAAAAAAAATGTATAACTCACTTGTGCGTAACGTAATGGAGTACTGCTCTGTTGTTTGGTCTCCAACTTACTTGTGTCATAAAAAACGAATAGAAAGAGTACAAAAAGGTTCTTGTGGCATTTGACCTTCGCAAGTTTTAAAACTAGACAACTGAAATCTTATAAAGATAGATTGGAGCATTTCGAAATGGTTGAGCTCTCAGTTCGAAGAGACATGTTTGATCTAGTTTTTATAAAAAAGTTAGTGTGTGCCCAGCAGGATTGCCCTGAACTACAACATAGAGTTGGTTTTAGTGCACCCCAGCGAAGACAAAGATCACAAAATGTAAAACTTTTCCATGTTCAATTGGCTCACACTAATTTTAAAAAGCATTCCTCACTGTTTCCCATGTATGACATGTATAACAAGTACCAATGCGACATTGATTTGGCCATATCATCTGTTAGCCACATTAAAAAAAATGTGCTATCTGACATCTGTGTAAGTAGATAAGTAGTTGTTTTGATAAAATCGTTTTTCATTTAAATTTTTTAATCTTAAGTATACTTTGTTATTTTTATGTATAATAAGAATTTTTTTTTTTTAATTAAGTGTGTAATGTAAAAAGGTGTACTTATTCTGTTATTTCTAATATATTTGTTGTATCTGTTGCCTCGATGTTACTGTGCATGTTGTGTTCTCCTATAAGTAGTGAGACTTTCAGCACTTATTTATTTTGTTACAATGTAAAATAGTTTAAAACAAATGTACTCATTGTTGGAGAACCAAATAAAGATAATAAAATAAAATTAAAATAGAATACATCTCAACAGTGTAATCATACACATACCTTCCACCTATGATCAGATATTTTTGCAGGCCGTCGATAGTCACATCTAAATGCTGATGACTGTTCAATCGAGGAAGTACAAGACCTCCTCGTAAAAGTGGTAACTTTTCGGCGCTATTCGCGTACACACTATCTACGCGCACGCGCCCTGTAAGTACGCGCGGTCGCAATGGAGCGCGAGCAAGCAAACAAGAATATCGCCGAAAAATTGTCGACCGGAAAGTGCCTCGACTGTACATACATTGTTACAAAACGTTTAGCTAAGTTCTTACAACTTAATATTGATTATAGGCATATTGAAGATATAGTCACCTTGAAGCTTTTGAAGATGTCGCGCGTGGGGGTGAAGTCGAACTTCTTCTTTTTGGTCTCGACGTCCTTGTTCTCTTTGGAGGCGTCCGATTTGGGGGAGCAGGCGATGCGCGAGTCGCTTTTCAGCCTTTTTCTGTGCGGAACATAGTTTAGTTGTGCATATTGGTCATACGATTAAAGACAAAGAGAAATTTTAGTATTTTATGCATCCTATACAAAAACAAATAAAGTAGGCAATCGGCGCTGCAAAAAGTAAGGTCAAACTTTATGCACTACTCAAAAACATTCAGCGATTCAATTACTGCTTCGACACTTATTTAAACTTTGGACACTAATTCAAACTTTTTTCTGATTCAACTTTATAATCGCACTGAAGCCTATTATTGTTTAGATGTAGATGGGGTTGCGCAAAAGATCCCAATGGGGTCGACGTGCTACTGCGCAAAAGTGACCTCGCCTGGCCCCACTAAAAACATTTTAAATTTAGATTAACCAATTTTTTTCGATTTCGAACCGATTTCAAAAACTAAACCAAAACCCAAAATCAAAATAAAATCAAAACCCTAAAATGTAATATCAAAACGCAAGTGATATCTGAAAAAAGTATTTCATTTCAATGGGTACTGCTCGCGTAAACCTTAGCAAACAATATTCTATTTTCAATTTATATATGAATTTCTGAATTGATATTATTTTAATTTAGATTTTAGTCTGATTTTATTTTGTTTATGTGATATTTTATTGTAATTTGTATGGGTGTAAATTACCTGTATAAATTAATGAATTTTATTATAATAAATAAGATAAGCTTGCAGCAGTACCTGAACACGCTGAAGGTCTGCCTCGGCTTATCTGGTTTGGGCAGCGTGCGCGGCGGCGGGCCGCAGCAGCGCGGCAGCGAGCCCAGCGACCCGTGCCGCCATACGCCCCCGCCCCCGGACCCGCCCCCACCGCCGCCCCCACCCGCGCCCCCACCCGCGCCCCCACCCGAACTCGCGCCGCAGCGGCAGTTCCACGAGCCCAGCTTCAAGCTACTGGAAACAACGCCGTTTTGTTTCAATTGACGTTCTAATATATTCTATACTATTTTTCGAAAGAGATACGAGAGCGTGTTGTCTGTGATACATTCTGAAGAACACGATTAAGATTAAAAGTGAAGTATACTCATATTTAAACGAGATCTAACAGAGGCATCCTACGAATACCTTTATAAACTCGACGTTTCAATATGAGTGCTGAATGGAACGCTACAGTTTAAAAATGTATAAGTATAGTCTACATGGAATTATGTAGGTCCTCTTGTCAAACAGCTCTACTGACATCTCAGAGTACAGGGAATAACTGAATAACAGCGTTGGTTAAAGTCTACACCTCAACTAACTTAGGCTTAGCTATTTCCTTTTATCTTTTATTTTAAAGTTATTTTTATTTTATAGGTTTTTTAAAGTATTAATTGCACTATTTAAACTGTTGAATGTTCTTATCTTTTATTTAAAAATGTAGAAAGACAACAAAAATATTTCTCACATATTCTTTTCTATTCTACATCCTGTCCGACAGCTAAGCAAAGGCCTCCAAATCCATCACTGATTGTAATAAATAAACCTTAAGGGCCCTATAACATTTCGACTGTGATTTTTGCGTAAAATGGTCAATTTTGGCGTTCTCGATCTCAGAAACAAAAATACATTAACAGTTTTGACTTATTGAATAGTGTAGTATAGCTATTAGAATAGTGTGTAGCGGCCTCGTATATCGTAAACTTTGCTTTTTTTTTTATTAAACCCAAAATTGCAGAGAAAAATTTTCATAAAATGTGCGAAGGCACTTTTATGAGCTCATCGATCGACTAAACAAATGAAATATAGTGCGTAGCGGCCTCGGAATTTATAGATATCATTGATTTTATATAGAAAAATAATCTTATTCTAAACCATAAAACTTCGAAAATCGCTTTAAGTTAACTGTGAATTTCTCCTATCTAAGTACGACAATATGATTGAGCAAAATTCATACCAGAATAATTGTTACTTCATGAGGAATATAGATTTTATAATAAATTTATCTCGATAAAACCGATAAATACAACTGCAAAATTACTACAAAAAGCAAAAATGGGCATTTTACGCAAAAATCACATTTGAGATGTAATAGGCCTCTTAAAAGTAAAAAGGTATAAGTGATATGGTCTCACGTGCAGGCGCTGCGCGGCGGCAGCGGCGGCGGGCGCGCGCGCCGCACGGTGGCGTACACGCTCTCCGCCACGCACTCGTACGTCGGCTCCTCGCGCTGCGCACCACACACTCAATATGCATCACGCACCTTAATGGCTGATGCCAGCAGGCCTAGCATGCGCAGCACGACTAAATGTTCTCGTGTTATGTCTATACACAATATGTCGAAAATAGACATAATAGTAGTTTTTGCTTGTCTGTGGTATTTTGGTCTACTACCGCTAACATGCAACCGTAGCATAATAACTAAAGCATAGAAGGAGTCCAAATGAGACTCGTATAGTTTTTCATAATGGGCCATAAACATTGAAAGAAAAGAGACAAAATAAGTTGCTAAAAACGTCAAATGTAAAGCGAAAAAAATACCCGGTCAGCATTTATGATACGGAATTCAAAAGCGGCCTATACAAATGTACTTCGAATGGTGACCAAACGGAGTGCCCACTCAAATGTCATAGCACTCCTTCCATGCTTTAGTTATTATTCTGAGCATGCAACATAATTTTATCGAGTTTCACAACTGTAACCGAGATAGTTTGTCGTTCCCGCTATCGAAGGAAGAGAGAATATCGTCCGCGACATATCTCGTGTTGCGCATGCTAGGCCTTACTGATGGGGTTTGCACATTTACCACTGAAATGAATAAATCAACCTATCCTTGTTTTGCCTGTTTTTTGTTTTCGTTATTTGTGTGGAGCTTGAGTTTTAACTGTTTTTTTTTAGCATTTGATATGTTAGTAACCATACGGTTAACAATTAGGGTTGCTAGATGTCCGGCTTTTTACAGTCGTGTCCGGCCAAATATATGCAAGTGCGCCTGTCCGGATTTCGTTAGGCTTTGTCAACCCAGTCGCGCTCGCCGAAAGATACCGAACGAAAGCTCTTAGACAATCTCGCGATATTTCGAGATCGCAATTAAACATTATAAAAATATCCTTTTTTAAGTTAAAAAAAAGGTATGTCAGGTAGGTATATAACACTTAGAACGCGGCGCGACTAGACACAATAGAAAAGGACATCAGGCACATTTGACCCAAAAATGTATAAACTTATCTCTATTATCTTTAAGCACTATGTGTCATTATATACCTAAATCAGTGTCAACTTTATTTTAAAACTCCTTTATTTGGCCGAAATTAATTAATTAGAAAACAAAACTACGACTATGAAACGGTCATTTTGTGGCCGCCATCACTATTTTCTTTGCTTAGGAACAAGTCGCATTGCATCAGATGACAATGACAATGACATTGACAGAAGTTGGCTGGATTGGATTTCTCGGAGAAATAGTTCTGAAATTAGAGAAATTAACTTTTAGATTTTGATTGTTATTAAAGCATAGGCAAATACTTGAAAATGTGTATCACTTTGATTTGAATGCCATGCCATTTTCGAGCCTATCGGCTGTCACTAACATTGTCAATTAATGTCAATCACTGTCAACTGAAGCGTTTGGTTACAACCACATGATTAAATGAACAGAACAGAATTCCTCACGCTCCATCCGTATCGTGTTTGATATTTAAGATCTTTGTGTACAACAAGAAAACATAATAAATCATTTTAATTTGAATCGGTACGGCCACATATTGTAAATTTTTTCGAGAACACTATGTTCATTTAGCACATAACGAAACGTTTCGTGAGTTATAAGTGTTGCTATACTAGTGTCAGTGTTACTAAAGAAAAATATTTCAAACGTGTATATCTCTACTAATAAAAATCTTTATTAAACTCTGAAAAGTTTCCATGATCCATTATTTACATACCTATATTGTGGTACAAAAAGAAATGCTATACATTTTTGGATCTATTGTCAAAGGAATTTGCCTGATGTCCTTTATTCGTTGAGCTCTGAGCACCGCGTGGCCGCAGTTGAAAGGTTAAGGGCAAAATGTCCAACTAAATATGAATCTGCGTCCGGCTTATCCATTCTTGGGCCTAGCAACGTTATTTCCATAGCCACCAAGTATAACCAGAAAATTAATTGTAATAATGGAATTAATGCGTGGCTCCCAGCTAGGTTAGAGCGCTTTCACATATAGGCGTTATAAAAGCGCTGCGGTCGCAAAGCATCCCTATCCATGTCGGTCATCCATACATACTCAAGTAGCACGGCTGCAGCGCGACAGCCGCTGTAGTATCAAGGACGGCTTCCCCAGGTTGGACCCCTTTCTTAATAAGTCGCGCTACAGCCTCACACATCCCGTTGTTGTATGAGGCTGTAGCGCGACTAACGCCTTAATATGAAGGCGCTCTTATGGGTCTGTTTGAGGTTAAAGAGTTTACTTAACTCATAAGAAATTTACATTTCACATATTGAGCTAAAGCATGCACTTAATCTAGTAATTTTTTATGTAACGGCGAGCAAAGATGTACTTAAACAAATAACTAAAACTATTACTATACATCTCTTTTTTCAACTTAATTTATATTAATGTTTTATATTTTAGCGTTTTATTAACGCTTAAATATACTTAAGTAATTTAAACACTGAAAAAAGACGACAACTACAGGCGGGAATCGAACCACGCACCTTCCGCATTCCGGGCGGCTGCCTTAACCACTTGGCTACCGAGGTCTGTTTTTCAACCGTCGAAATTTGTCAGAGCTTGATTCTTATGTTTTTAGTCAACATTGCTTCTTCAAATCTTAGAAGTTTTCACCTCTGAAATTTTACTTAATTTATATTTTTGACATGTTATATTGTATGGTAAAGAAGTTTTTGTATGAAACCCGTCCCACCCCTTGTAAGTTCCCACATGGTAAGTTTCGAAATAAATAGTGTATTTTGTTGTAAGGACAGCAAATATGAACGAGCGAATGATTTAATGGAAAAAAAAGAAAAAAAGGGAAATTGAATAATAGGCCTCATTTTTCATTTTATTTTATACGACTCATATAAATCAAAGGAATCTGCAAGGGAGGAGTTTAAATTCAAGAAAAAATCTTGACTTCAATTTTATATTATCATTTAAAATTTTAATTTTCTTCTTCTCAATAATTTTTTTCTTCCATACCTGACAGATTTGCTGTCATACAATAAAATGCTTCACTTTTCAAGTACTTTTATTTGATGCATAGATGTAAGTGTTACAAGGAGGGGGGACGTTTGCCCATTCTTCTTTTACTAGAAGATAAATAAAATAAAAAATAAAAGCTCGTTTTTACATCCCTATGGCTGTGCTTGTAAAGTTTTCCTGTATAGACTTACCTGCCGCGGTAACAGTCCGTCGGGCACGTCCCGCCCCATGGGGCAGTACAGATCGCTCGCGGGCGCGGGCGCGGGTGCGGGGGCGGGCGTGGCGTTTGGGGGCGAATCGGCTATCTCCTCGTAGATGCCCGACGCGACGGACGCCAGCGAGCGGCGGTCCGACATGCTGGGTGGGTGCCAATATAATTGTAAAATTATTTATTTATTGTCACATAATTTACAACAAAGTTTCCAAATAGTACCCTACACCGACGAGCATGTACGAAGAACGTTATGAGAGTAAGTGAAGTAAAGGATGTTTGACAGGATCGTAACAAATGGAAAGCTGTGGTCTCTGCCAATGCCAACCCACGGGAAGCGGCCGTGATGTAACTATAATGTATCCCAAATCAATTTTCCCTGGACCAAAACAAACATGACGTTTGACAGCTTACCAAAAACTATATAGACTTAGCTCAGAACTGACTCTTGATAAGAACTGATCCAAATGAGTGAAATAATGAATCATGATAATTGTAACTATTAAAGATAACTAAACGTTGAAAAAAAAATCTTTTTTCTTCGTTTTTTTTCAACGTTTTGTTATCTTTGAGTTTATTTGAACGTTTTTTAAAGCAACTAATCAAATATTACGAATTTATCTTAAATTAACGATAGGTAAATGATAAAAACAAAGTTTTTTTTTTTCTATCAGAATCGGACCTTTCCGAGTCCACCCCTACGTCTATTACAAATGTTTCGGTTTCACCACTGGCTGTATCTAATAATCCATCCAGTTCCATCATTTTCTTCTCTTCTCTTATAATGTGATTAATGCACCCAGTCCACTCTGCTACTCCGATTTTGGTTATTCCCTTATGGAACAGTCCCTGGATGTCGGCCATTCTAAATGTTGTTTCGGCCGACATAATATGATTTTAACTGTGCCCAAATTAGTTCGATAGGATTCAGTTCACAATTGTATTGAGAAAAGCGCAAGACTGAGATATTCTTTGTCACTGCTAGTTCGTCAACATTTTTTTGTAGTAATTCATATTAATTTTTTTAAACGTGAACTGTAGCATGGCAGAGGTCTGCTTTTTGCGGTCCTCGTTGCCTAGTCTCTGACCTAACCCTATGGAGATAATAGTTTTGTTAGAAAATAATAGATAACGAATGATATTATGAAACATTAATTATCGTAATGCACCTGCAGTGTTGCAACAAATGTTGCATTACTAGTAGATTTTTAGAATTTTAGAATGGTTAGATTTCACTGATTTGGTATTCCGCGCATTGCACTAGGATACTTAAAATCGTATTATTGAATGAACAAATTCAATATTATTTTGTTCATTAAATCAATGAGCTGTATGATTTCAATAATGACTCTGAATCTACTTGGTTCCGCACTAATTCCATAGAGTAGAAAATAAATTCAAGTTTTTATTTTTTTTTATTCTACAACGGGTAAGCGCTTGGCCTTCATCTCACCTGATGGTTAGTGACGATAAGGCCGAAGGTGGAAGCGCGCTTCACCCGGAATCCTCAACCACTGAGGATCTGGCTCTCAAACTGTCTCAAACTATCTCAAACTGTCGGAACACAACAATGCTATAAACAGCTGATTTGTACAGCAGACTTGTTTCAAATGTAAAAAATTTACGAGTGAATAATTGTGATTTACTAACCGTCAAAATGGTAAAAAGGGTAAAACAGTAAAATATGCTTTTTAAAGTGAATCAAAATTTGTGCCGCTGTGTGTGGATGACTAACTATCGATTAGTTTTGACGGATTGCTGTGAAATATTGATTGTTCTGTGCGATTGTCGGTTTGTTTTGGTCCAGGGAAAATTGATTTGGGATACATAATATGTAGTTGCAAAGTACAACACTTCTTATAATTGCTTCTACTTCTAGAAGTGATGGACACATAAACAATGATGCATCAGTTATGGGGATTAGGATAGAGATTCATGAAATGTAAGTGCAATAGATTAATAGTAAAATTTTATGGAAAAGGAATATACACTGTACACACTTCATAAGAGTCGTAGCAGGTGAAACACTGTGGCCTCTGGCCCCCGGAAAAAGGCGGGTGTGATTTATGTGAGTAATATAGACCATTTGGTTGCCTATCGGTCAACTTGTGTCTGACATTCCTACGACCTTGAAAATAGTTCTAGAACCTGCACGGTCTACTAGTGTATATAATATACAAAGTGATGGTACCTGTCGTCGTACCTGGACGCATATCAGCCAGATTGGACCGCTTTGGTGGCGGACAGAAAAAAGTGGAAAAAAGGAGGGGACAAAATAGGCTAACAATAAAAATAATAACCTGTCGTCTTCGGCGAGGTGTCCGGCGCCGCTGCAGCGCGCCAGCTGCCCGCTCGGGATGCGCTTCGCCTCCTGTCCCGGGAAAAACTATGTTACACCACTCCATTCAACAGTCGCGTCACGTCTTCCATTTTTTATTAATTTCTCACTTATAAAAACTAGTTACGATATACGTCACACATACAGGGTCAATTTTGGACCCCCCGCCAAAAGTAAATATGGGGTATAAAAAGTAATAAAAAAATATTTGACGTAAAAAAAAAAATGTTTCCTATTTTTAAATATAATTTATTAGCTTCTTTTTAAATCCTATATTTCTAGATGCGTGCGCTCACCCTCGCGGTCCAAGCGAACGGAGCGCCGTCATTGGTGGAAGGGGGAATAAACAGCGGTCACGCGCATGCGCTTTGAAAACAAGGCGGCCGCGTGCTAGGTGACAATGATTTTAATTTTCGTAAGAAAGAATTGAGACAAAAATGTGACAAAAAAATATGTTTTTTTTATTTGATTATTTGGCTGTACTGCTGTTACAGGATCACGCGAAAATTTTTGGCGGGGGGTCCAAAATTGACCCTTATACGTCAAATATAGATATGATATAGCGACGGTCCCAAACAATTACGTCATATCTGCTATGCTATACAACAAGTAAGTATAGCAGATATTATGGCGTTATTCTTTGGCACCGTCGTGACCTTTAAGTGTTTTAGCAGCATAGCAACTTCTTAAGAGGAAACACTATGTGGAAATGGCATGCAAAATTCTCATACAAAACACAGATCTAAAACAGAAAAACGACGTTTCGTAATCCCCTGTTTCCAAGTGGTTCCCCCAGAACTGGACGAATTTTTATTACTTCTTCAGCATCGGTTAAATAAAGAGATTTTCTATGTCTGTATGTTTGTTTTTTTTTTAAACCAGCCACTTAATATTTCTGAAGACGCTTTTAACGGAGTGATTTCGCTTTTTATTGCTCCTGGTTGTTAAAAAAATTACTTCATGCAAAAAAATTAAACATACAGACGTAAAAAATCTTTTTCTTCAGCCGATGGTGAAAAATACACAAAAATTGGTCCAGTTCTGAAGGAGGAAACAGGGGACTACGAAACGTCGTGTTTCTGTTTTAGATCTGTGTTTTGTATGAGGATTTTGCATGTCACTTCCACGTTGTGTTTCGTCTTAAGGAGAACTTCGTCCTGTGGACACTTTGCTCGCACGCTACTAAACTAAATATTACTGTACTAGGTACTCTTTTCGTGCGGACTTTTAACATTGAAAATGTTTTTTCGATCGCTCCGGTAGAGCCCCATTTTCGCTGAAAGTGTGTTTGCCCCGTGGTATATAGTGGTTTAGGGACATGAGGACGTATGAAAGCTCAAAAGATGTAGAATTTGAATGGCTTTCAGATGGTGAAAAAAAATTTTGTAAAAGTCGAAAACTTTTTTCGAAGATTGAAAAAAAAACAAAAAAAAAACCATGATTTTTTAACACCTTTCTTCGGAATATCTTCGATATCTCGTGAACGAGGTCGGAAATTAAAAAACTGAGAGAGACGCCTAGAGATATTGAGACGAGGAATATTTTATGTCTTACACTTTTTTTGTGGGAGTGATAGGGGGGGCGGTATGCTCCCCCTTAGCGACGCGTGGAGCGTCGCCGTGCGGTATTACTCGGGCGTCATAGCCTGTGTAACTTCGCAGCTTTGAGATACGAAGATCTATTAGAACTTAATAGACGCGAAAAATTCAAGGGCTTTAGGATAGTATAAACAAATTTTAGATAAGTCGATTATTTCCTTTTAAAAAAAAAAACAATGTTTTATACGAAGATCTTAGAACTTAATAGACGCGGAAAATTAAGGGCTTTACGATAGTATAAACTAATTTTGGAAAAGTCGATAATTTTTTTTGAAAATATTTTTTTTTTCATTTATAATTTATCATAGTTAGGTTCATTTTCAATGCCCTTTCAAGTCGTGTAGAGCACGAGATCTGTGAATTTTTTAGAGCGTTGATGTGCATCTAGTTTCTATAAGTGATTGAAGGCGCGAAGGTAAACATCACATGCATAGATAAAAACAAAAGCTGCGTATTATTTAGAAACATAAATAAAAAACATTCTATGATATCAATGAAGTGCAGTGAAGGATTGGGTTTGTTGTGCGAGGTAATCAAAAACATAATATATTTATGTATATAAAATAGTTTTTGTTTTTGTAAATGTAGTTTCTTCTGTAAAAAGCTATGCAGTATTTTGCGCCCATTCTTCTCCACAGCTAAAAAATTACGTCCTAAATGGGTGTTTTAATCCGTCCTAATTGGTGTACACTGAGTAGGTTGAAAAAGATGTTTTAGACGATTCAAAGTGCTTATTAAGAGGCCTATTACATCTCGAATGTGATTTTTGCGTAAAATGGCCACATTCGCATTTTGTAGTAATTTTGCAGTTGTATTTATCGTTTTTATCGAAATAGGATAACAAATTTGTGCATAATATTACAAATCTCTATTCTGTGAGCAACTTATGCTCAATTCGTACGGTCGGCGCATCGCATTTTGTAGTAATTTTGCAGTTGTATTTACTGTTTTTATCGAAATAAATTAATAAATTCATAATAAAATCTTTATTCCTCATGATATTATCGTAGATAGGAGATATTCACAGTTAACTTATAGCGATTTTCGAAGTTTTTTGGTTTAGAATAAGATTTTTTTCCTATATAAAATCAATGATATCTAAAAATTCCGAGGCCGCTACGCACTATTCGACTATAAAAGAGATAACATTATATTTTTTTATTTCACTTGTTTTGAACAGTAGTTCAATCGATGAGCTCAAAAAAGTGCCTTCGCGCACTTTATGAAAATCTTTCTCTGAAATTTTGGGTTTAATTAAAAAGTTAAGCAAAATTTACAAAAAGCGGGGCCGCTACGCACTATTCCAACAGCTATTCTACACTATTCAATAAGTCATAATTGTTAGTGTATTTTTGTTTCTGAGATCTATAACGCCAAAATTGGCCATTTTACGCTAAATTAACAGTCGAGATGTAATAGGCCTCTTAATAAAATTTATTGTATACATTTTGACTTTGACTTCATTATGAGTGTTCGTACATATCGGTGTTATAATCGTACATTAAAACACGTCCCATACAAAGTATGAATACATTAAAACTTGTTACACGTGCCTTGGACATGACGATGTCGATGTCATCCAGCGACACCTCCGAGGGGCCGCTGTACCAGCTGCTGCGGCGCAGCTCACCTGCACAGAAACATACACAATATAAATTTATAAAAACTATTAAAATGTAGCGGCCCGGCCGTGAATTCGTCTGCGTGGACACCGTACTGCCCGTACCCCGGAAGAATTTCCAAACCTTGTCGTGACAATTACAAACACAACAGATAAGTATTAGCCAAATAGGTGCAACCATTTTGAAGTGATGCGTGAACGTACGTTCTTGGCAATTTATTTTGTTATAACAAAAACAATGGTTTTTTTCTAATAAACACTTTATCCTATATCTATTATATAACATTGTGAATGCAATAATTTCGATAATAAAGAAATTTATTTTTAATTATATAGATTTGACCACGTTAGCGAAAACGTGAATTAGAAAAGTGCATTCTAGTGACGACACAAGGTGTATTGCACAACTTTACCTCACAAGTTTTGTGTTACCGTGATGATATGATATGTGGGGATAGGTGGGGTGGGACTGAAGCAACCTAGCTTAGTAATAAATAGGGCGGATAGCTAATCCTAGAATAACAATCAAATTATTATTCACTACAAGCGGCCGCTCGCGGTCTCACCCGCGTGGTTCCCGTTCCCGTAGGAATATCGGGATAAAAAGTATCCTATGTGTTAATCCAGGTTATAAACTATCTGTATGCCGAATTTCATCCAAATCCATTCAGTAGTTTTTACGTGAAAGAGTAACAAATATCCATACATTCTTACAAACATTCCCGTTTATAATATTAGTAGGATGACTATCAGCCTAACGCGTCCCACTGCTGGGCACAAGCGGGCCTTCCCACATGGACAGCGACACATGGGAGGATTGTGCCGTAGGTCACACATATCCCATCAATGTGAGTCGGTGCGTTATTAATTTATTATTATTGTTCAATCGATATTATTTTATATGAGCTCAGCTGTCGTAAAACCACTCAATAGAAATAAAATTATTTGCAACCCTTAAGCTCGACACTCACGGTCAGTTAAACTGATCAGTTAAATAACTGTGTAAAAACTACTGATCAGTTAAAACGATCCCCACTCACTGGCTTCAAACCGGCCTTCATTTCTCGATCAAAGGGCAGTGTGACCATCTCAAAAATGGCGAATCTGCCCGACACTGGCAAAAAATCTGCCAAAATCTGCCGCGTTTTTATCGCAACTTCAAAAAGATGATTTCTCGTATGTACTTCTCATGAAAGGTGCTAGAAAAAGTAGCTAAAAAAATGATCTGCAATTTTCATAAAATTGTAGCTGCTTGGCTCCCTAAAATAGATCTAGCTATAAAGTAGCTAAGTTGGCAACACTGGCTCCGACTGATGGCAAACGGATGTAAGCATGCGCACTCACGGTGTGTTTGGACTGATGCAAACGAACTGAAGCTAGCGGATTACGGTTCGCCCGGAAATATCCGTGGGTTATCGTCAGTTAAAAATTTCAAAATAAGATTTCACACTCACGGTCAGTTTTTAGATGTACGTCAGTTCAACTGATCAGTTTAACTGACCGTGAATGTCGAGCTTTAGGCCGCGGCCACACAGCAAAGAGCTTCACTAGGCGCCTAGAGGTAAGATAACTCTGTTAGTGAACAAACACATACATTTGAATGTGAGTGGCCCCACCACGCGCTTAGCACCACGCTTGTCGCCTAGATAGTCGCCTGGCGTGTATCGTAGCGAACGAACGCGTTGGATAATTTGATCGTGCCATCAGGTGTCTTCCATTATGGAGGGGCTTTTAATTGCTGCCGTTTATGAAAGAGAGGCCCTATGGAACTATTATATGGTATATATTCATCTCTTAAAAAGTTAAAAAGAACATCACACATTTCACTTACAATTTTAGCTATAGGTCTACGACCTATACGAATCCTAATGCTCTGTCTTTCGCTGTAAGCTAGCGTAAGATATATAAATATACAGGGTATGAAAAGAAGCTTAACGAAGCCGTAATATACACATAGTGTACATCAAACTAAGAAACATTCAGTAAAAATAATTGCTGGGAAACTACTTTAATTTTTAGATATTAAAAAACGGGTGTTTTCTAAGACACGCAATGAAACGCGTGCAACAAAGTGTGCATGTGTGTGTGTTACGGGACGAGAGAGAAGTCAATAGGCGTATGAGTGGGATAAAAAAGCGCGCGCCATGTCTGTACCGTACCACGCACCCTGCGCGGTTTTATTCATGAACTCAATGTTTTCGCTTCATGATTGTTTGTAGAAAATTTTTGTTTAAGTCTAGGCTAGTCTACCTACTTACCTACTCTCCATCGATGTCATCAAGGGACCTTTCGACACTGACGAGCTGCGGTTCAAACTGCCGACCTCCCACGTGTAGGCATAAGCGCGCCCGTTCCAGATTTTCCTGGTGGACCAACTCCAGGATTCCTTCTCGTAGAGACCGCTGCTTAAGCTCTTCGAAAACAGCGACAATTTTTTGATGCATCTCATCAGCTGTTTGGCAAGGGCGGTCAAAAACCCTGTCTTTGACGTGGCCCCACAAAAAAAAATCCAGAGGGGTTAAATCCGGCGATTGTGGAGGCCATTCATGAGGCCCATACCGCCCAATCCAATGGTCGCCGAATAGCTCCGTAAGCCGCTCGCGGACCGGCCTCACGATATGTGGGGGTGCGCCATCATGCTGGAACCAAGTTACTTGCAGCTGTGCCAGTGGCATATCGTCGAGAGTATCCGCTAAATAATTGCTTATCAATTCTAGATACGCAGAACCGTCCATTCTAGGTGGTAAGAAAACGGGTCCCAGAATCTGGTTACGGACTATACCTGCCCAAACATTGTGTTTCCAGCGTGTCTGAAATCCAGTCTCTTGCATCTGGTGTGGGTTTAGCGAGCACCAATAATGGGCGTTTCGGCGGTTCCACATTCCGTTATTGGTGAACGTGCACTCGTCGGTAAAAATAATATTTTCCACAAACCGACGGCTCTGGCCTAGGACCCACGCACAATAAGCCATTCGACGTTGCCTGTCTCCTGGCACAATCGCATGAACCCTGTGAATTTTATAGGGTCGTTGCCTGTCTCTCGTGAGCACTTTGTGCACCGTGTTATACGACACTACATGTCGTGCGCGATGGCCATGGCGTCTCCTTAAAACTTTTGCTGCCGTTCGCGTTCCAAGGCGTGGGTTTTCGCGCACCACGTCCAAAATCGCTTGTTCTGTCGCTAAACGTATTGGCCTGCCACCTCCCTCTGAAACCGGCATTATCGGCTGATTGTCCAGCAGGCGCTGTACAGCCCGAGTAAAAACTCGCGGGTCGCGAGGCTGAACTGCGGTTGGGTGTTCAATTCCGTAAAGTCTTAGTGCCTCGGAGGCATTTCCATGGGCCATGCCGTAACACAGCACCATATTAACGTATTCGCGAACACTAAATGCATGGAAAGGCATCTTTCACAGAAAATACGCAAACACACACACACACAAACTAAACAACCACGAACCACAACGCGAAGAGAAGAGATAAAATAGACGAAAGAATCAGTCAAGTTATCAAACTATGCGCTTGCGCTTTCGATCACAGAAGAAACCGAACTGAAAGAATTTAAAAGCCGCCCTACTAGTAGGTAACTAGGTACTCCTTTGACTTATGCCGCCCGCCGCGGCGGCGCCGTGGCGGGGGACGGGGGGTAGGGGGAGGGTGCGCGGAGGCGCGCCCCCCGTACACCCCTTCAAAAGCAGCGCGCGCGCTAGACGGCTGGGGGCTGGCTAGTCATTCATTATGACTAGGTTGAGCTTCATTCTTTTAGTTTATCATTACAATCAGAACTTCAAATCAGTTTTCCATAATTGTAATTTCGAAAGTCCATTATTTTTATTTTAGCAGTGGGATAAACTGGCTATCTCACCTCTAACTAACAAAACACAACAATGAAAACGACGTTATTGTTATGACACCAGACTTAATTAAAATGGTGGTAGAGAGCTAGCCAAACGGACTAGGAAGAAGCCTTTGCGCTAAGTGGTTAGCGCTAAGTCCGCCTGGCAAGCTACTACCATCTTACATAAAGTCTGGCGCAATGTGTTCCAAGTATGAGATAAGATAGCCAGCCTCTCAGTGGTTGAGGGATGCAGATGAAGTGCGCTTCCGCCTTTTCGTCATTTATCACCCTCCAGGTGAGATGAAGGCCAAGCGCTTCCTCGTTTTGGAATGAATAAATACTCAGCTCCTTCGGAGATCCAAAGTGCGTTATCGTCTTATTCCTTATCGTCACTTACCATCAGGTTGAGATTAAGGCCATGAGAGCTTTCAAATGTACCTACAGGAAAAATGAAATGAAATGAAATTTTTTATTTCATTGGTAAATTAAGTACTGTCTTTACTTTATGGTAGGTACCTATTCAATTCAAAAGACTCTTTTTATTTTGTTACGGGTAAGCACTTGTAGTAATTGTAGTATTGTGTAGTACGATGGCCGTTGGGGCAGAACGGTTCTCGAGTGGCGACCGCGCACCGGAAGACGCAGTGTGGGCAGGCCTCCAACAAGGTAGTCCGACGATCTGGTGAAGGTCGAGGGTAGCCGCTGGATGCAAGCAGCACAGGACCGGTCATGGTGGAGATTGTACTCTGTGCCAGGTGGAAGCGCACTATAACCAAATCCCCGGAAATAACCATTTTACTGACAACTGACGGTACACAAAAATGAAAACGACATACATTGTTGCTACCGTGCCGATGGAGAGGCAAATTAATAAATTAAACAAATAAATTATTAAAACTTGTGGCAAAAGAAAAAGTGTTTACAATTGGTGGACTCCATGGTTGTCAATTTATGCATGATTTTAAATAAACATCTTTATTTTTCATACTCCTAGTACAAAGCCTAAACGTAGCATTAAACTCCTAGAGAGAAAAAATAGCAATGCTCACTGTCGTTTAAACAGGAATGTGTTCTATCTGTGAAAGGCACTTGGAAATATCTATCTCGCTATCAAAGTATAAAATAACCCTTTACATCAAATCATAATAAATTACATAATACCACTTACATACTTTCTTTCTAATTTACTAAAAATCATACTGCTTATCACGCAGAATTTCTAATAAACGTAACTTCATTTTTCCATACAATTGAAAGCAATCAGAGCGCCTTAGTGAAATGTGTAGCAATTTCCCTTTGATCATTTGAAAGAGAAGAGCGATTCGATTACCTATTATTACCCTACTAGATAACAATATTGTCGATCTATTTCATTAATTTTAGTAAAAGTAATTTGTATACCTAGACTAAATTTGTAACTGTTAGTAGCTTGTCCGTTCGCGTCTTATTATTTGTATTCCGTGTTTGCTGTACTTGCATGCAACCCACATACCTACCGAGCCATCGAGCTCCTAGTTCTTCCTAGTTTAGTTAATGAAACTTAATTTAGGACGGTAATCTTACTTTTTAACATGCAGAAGACCTGTTAGTAACTCGTAATTGTTAAGTTTGCGTAAGTAGTAGGTTAGGAGCTCGATGGCGCAGCGGCTAGCGCGTTTGGCTTGCGATCTTGCCCGCTAAGCAACTTTCGCAATGCAGGGTCACCTGATGGGTGACCAATTAAAAATATTTCGAGCTTCCTCCGTGCTTTGGAAGGCACGTTAAACTGATGGTCCCGGTTGTTGTCGTAAGGTGGCAGTCGTTAAAACCCACCAACCCGCATTAGGCCAGCGTGGTGAGTTATGGCCCAATATCCCCACGTGCTATTGTTCACGTGGGAGGCCTGTGCCCTGCAGTGGGACGTTTATAGGCTGATGATGATGATGAAGTATTAGGTTCGGTCAAAAATAAAAAACCGCTCGATCAAATAAAGCGATAAATAAGTTAACAGTTACTGAGATGTAGGTACTTATTTATCTAAATTATGGTGAGGTCATTGCCCGCGGCGGCGAGACGTGCTGAGTCGTGTATCTTCGCGTGCTGCCGGTACAGCTGATTTGGACTGATATACGTGTGCATTTGTGTGCGTGTGCGGCAGTGGCTGCGCTGCCTGCGCTCGACATTCATTGCGTTTTGAAATTTCATAAGCCTATTTGACTAAGAAATTTAAATAATTTTGGTAATGTTTCTTTAGCAGAAAGTTTAGTAATCATGTTTTACATTTATTTTTGTCAAAACCAAAGTCACAATATTGTGACTTTAACACTTAATATCTCCCTAATTAGAAGGTTCCCAGGTATGGCCCAGTACAGAAAAAACTTCGTAATAATGGACAGATTACGTGGCTCTCGGCTTCGTTAAGCTTCTTTTCATACCCTGTATATAATTAATAATATATTATAATAGTAATATAATAAAATAAACGCTGCCGCAAAAACTTTTCATCATATTTGCGCAACTTATTAAATTCTAATTAAATATTTATATCGTGTATCCAACATGATCGAGTCTGATGTATATATCAAATTTTAATTTGAATTCACCGAAAGAAGCCATCGTGTACACTTCTCTAAAAGCAGAATCAAAATGATTTTTTGTCTCGAAGCACGAAGCGTTGTGTGGCCAGTATATTCTAGGCGCCTAGCCTAACACCTAACGTAGCTCCAAGTGGAGCACCTGCTATGTGGCCTTACCCTTAGGAGTCTTCGTGACAAACAAGGGGATATAGGACTACGAGTGTTTATAGATGTAATTGGCAGTGCTCACTGTCGCTGCAGTGCCCGGCGCGCAGATCGCCCTCGCTCTTGCTGAGCGCCTTGGCCGCGCGCCCGCCGCCACCGCCGCCCCCGCCCCCGCCCCCGCCGCCCCGCAGCGCCCGCCGCAGCGCGCCCGCCAGCTCGCTCGCCAGAGGCCCGGAGAACTTCAACTCGCCGCCACCGCACGCATAATCACTGGCATAGCGAAAAACAACACGTGTGAACATTGAGAGAGAACGACACCGCGAACCTATTTTTAACGCACTGAGTTACCTCGCGGCTAATGGGCTGCAAACGCAACGCGATCGCTTACAAGTGAATAGGCGTAGGCTGCAACTCAGTGCGAAATTTGCTTCGCAGTGTCGTATCTAGTTATATCACCTCAATGCGTATAAACATCCGCTTTAATGTAAAAGGACCACAATTGATATGTTAAAACAAACAGTTGTTGACACAATATTCCTGAAGTACTTTTTATTTATCTTGTATACTTGAAGTCTCATTCAATCTTTATTCCAAAAGCAAAACCTCCACCTCAAAGACATAACATTAAAAACTGTAAGAAACCTTGTTCTAAAATACATATACATATTGGCACATTCATTTTTAAAGAGTAAGAAGTTGATTGAATATGAATCATGCACTGACGAAATTATCACAATTCGCATTCCATAGTAAGTATAATTCGCATGCATACATTCAAAGCACTTCAATGATCAATATGTAAATCATAATTTTATCCAGATCTGGTATCTTGTAGATTGCTTCCTACTGAAGTAGAAATACACTAACTAATATTAATAAATAAGTGTAGCAGGTATGTGAAGATGATGGTGAAAGCCAGCCCAGTTCACTAATTCAATAACCAATATAAACCCAGATTAAATGTTGCTATTGGTTTCATATTTTTTTTAGCTCAATATTATAAGGTTTTAGTTTTATATAAATATTTTAAAAATATAAGAAGAAATAATTTTATTAAAAAACCAATTACTCTACATATCATTTTATGTACCAACTTTATTGCTTTAGACTTGATATTTTTTTCAAATTGTAAACCAGTGTTGAGGTACTTGCTCTACAACATTGTCCATAACAATCAAGTTTTGGTATGGACTTTACCCCTTCTAAAATAATGTGTGTTAGCATTCAACACAGGTGCCTTAGGCTCAATTAGGTGAGTAACTAATTATCATAATAGTAGTAAAATAAAAATTATAAGTTGTTAGCTTTCTACTTTGCTGCATTTTACCAATTTTCTGGCTATTATTTTGATTACATAAATAAACAGCATTACACACACTAATTAAGTTAATATCTAAAATATATTAAAAAAATCTCTTTTTACACTCCAAGCATTTTCTTTCCAGTGCTTGTCAAACTTTTGCAGCTCATCACCAGGTGCAGTAAAACAAAATAAACAAACCTATCCACAGTGAGAACACAAGTTTTGCTCTTTTCAGCATTCTCACTAATCAGCAGAACATCACTGATATGTTTCCATTCTAATACTGTCCCGAGTTTCTGGGACCAAGAGACGAGTACACCGCTCGAGGACACTGACAGCACACTGTCACCGTGCATCCCACATTTGCGGGATAACCCAGTTGTCACAACTGTCACAGAGTAGGAATCTTTGAGCAATGTCTCGGTGCCTGAAAATATGGAGCCATGATAAAGCATGATTTAAAGGCACTTTTGTATATTTAACTACAGAAATAAATGTTTAATATCAATCACAAAAGTACCTTTGCACACAATTAGAAGAAAATATGAACACAAAAAATTAGTATGTAATATTTTACCAAGATCAATGGAATCTACAAATTGCCATTTAAAATATACAATATTCTTTTTTTATTGAAAACTTTATTCATGGATAACAAACCAAATGTTCATATTTACAGGCATTCATAAAGACTAAAATGTCTTTGTTAATTCAAATTATAAACTATTATAATCTCAAGGTAAATACTGTATTCAATAAATAGCAAATTAACATAAATTGAATGATTCCTAAATTGGTTGTATGATGTCAAGCAATGGAAACCATGGACATACACATTTAAATGTATTTAACACATTAGCATTGAATGAGTTTAAATTGAATGTGATGGCTGAGGATGATGTTAGTTGCTGCAAATAAAGGGTATTGATGGACAGACACAATTATAAACATTTTAAGTATAAAAAGAAGATGGCTATTTGACAGAAAATAAATGACCAATTCCCTAGTTACATAATAATAACCTTTAGACATAGGCTTGTTTAAATACAATTTTGTTTCATCCCTATTTTATTTATTAAAATACTAAAGCTGGTTCTCCTGCGACACTTTTAACACCTAACATCAAACAACTAACAAAATACATGCCCATATTTTGTTAGATGTATGATGTTAGGTATTAGAAAATACAAAACAGTGTTACAGGCGACCCGGCTTTACTCTTTTTTTATTTTATTAATTTCATTTTTAAGAACCAATAATAAACTGGTGAAACATGTTGTGTAACCCCTATTTTGTCAATCATTCTACACATGTGTAAGCAAATAAATTTTATTTTATTTTGTTTCCAACAAAATGAAAAAAGAAACAAATATGAAGGTAGACTTACCAAGTAATTTATTGCCATTGAGTAGATTTTTTATCTTCTCCATCCACACTTGTGCCTCATTCAATGTCAGAGCAGCGAGTAGAATGCGGGGTTTTCGTGGCTCATCGTCAGAAAATACTGCAAAGGCAAACGGCCTGGTGCGAGACTTCGCCCTTCGTACCAAGCAGCCCGAGGGCAGTTCTATAGTCCCCGCTGGAGCGCCCGCCTCGCTGCAGTACACGGCCAGTGACCCTGCCCCCGTAGACATGGGGCTAGGCCTCAGAATACACCATTGTCTCTTCCACGACTGTTAAAATAATGCCAAGCAAAAAATACGACGTTATGACACAGAACAAACAAACAATGCAATGCAAGTATACACGTAAACTCACCTTGAAAGGATTTAAACCCAGGTTTGATTTAGACGGGTATTTTACTTCCAAATATCCTGACATTTTCTTCCTATCTACAGCTAAACGGTGTATCAAGTGTGAAGAACTTAACTTATTTATTTATCTAACATCAACCAAAATCCACATGTCGACTCAATCAATCAAATTGTTGTTTACAAAAAAGTCCATAGACAATCAATAAAATAAAGTTAAAACTTTTAACTCTACTCTTTGGATTAATGCAAAGCAAAACTCAA
This sequence comes from Scoparia ambigualis, assembly GCA_963921215.1. NCBI lineage: Eukaryota > Metazoa > Arthropoda > Insecta > Lepidoptera > Crambidae > Scoparia > Scoparia ambigualis. Next base: position 4,341,895 of record OY992512.1, read on the forward strand.
TCCCATTGAGCTTGTAACTAGCTCAATGCCCAAAGTCAATCAAGATTACGTTGTCTGTGGAAAGAAGCGGTTACATTTTAAAACTAAAAACCGGTTCTAAGAAATAAACTTAACTTACTCGAAGGCTTAGGCTTCCTTATGCCGAACTTATGCAGAGAACTGCGTTTATAGATACAACATGGATAGTGTTATTGTATTGTATGTACTAAGTGTTGTAATTTTATTGTATGTTACCGATTGTGATTAGCTTTAGAGAGTCTAGATTAGGTACTCTTAGCTGATTTGATTAATCTCACTGATCTCATTCACTTTGTAATCAAAGGCTTTACTTGTTCGCACAAGTTAATTTAGTCTAGTCTGGTATTGGGGTTCGCAAAGAGTACTTTAGAGTACTATCATAAATATTGTTAAACTTTCATATTGTAGCAGTAAAGGCGGGTCTCCTGCAACACTGTTTAGTGTTTTTTTATCACCTAACATCAAACATGTAACAAAATATGTCAAAATATATACCTACGTAGGCCACGCCCATATTTGTTAGATGTGTTGGTGTTAGAAAACACAAAACAGTGTCGCAGGAGACCCGCCAACACTAAATACTAATTTATTGATTGATTATCAACTAAGAAAATATTTACTATAATGGGCGATTTTCTGACAGCCCAAATTAAAAAATAAAAATTAGTTCAAAAATACTCGGTAGATGGCGTTTTATGAAAGCCGACCCGTTCCTACCTAAGGGCTGTAATAAATTCTACACTTTTGCTTGTCTATCAAATAAATAAAATAATAGTACTTACAAATTTTTATTCAGGATCTCCAGGACCTATTTCTATTTTAGAATGGAATAAATATTACGTAGCCATACACGTGTTCTTCATGGACTCGCCTTTTACTAAGCGCCATACTATCTTTGCTAAGCGCCATCTATGAAGTCATTTACGAACCAATTTCTTTTTTTTTTGATCTCGGAAATCGCCCATTATCGATACAAAGAGTGTAAACCGCACCAAGCAGCGGTATAGAAGACTCTGGCTGTATGGACAATATCTCTGTGTCTGTCGTCTTTGGATATTATTTGACTTCTTGGCGGGAAAGTGTAGCGTCATGTCTGCAGTTTTGTTTTATTTTCTAAAATTTGTGTTTTTTTGTACAATATTGTGAAATAATAGTGGATTATTAACCGTTAAGTGTTTGTGAACGTGCATGAGTGTTGGCAAATGAAACAAAACAGTGCAACATCACTTTTCAAATTCTCTCAAGAAGTCCGCGTGAGATCTGTAAAGTTCCACATCTTTACTGAGGACTAAAGGGGTTTGGGGGAATATCATTTATCATTCATCATCTTAATCACCACACATTATCATCTACGGAAGAAAAGAAATAAAATACTAATGACTAGGCAGTATGGTCTCTGATCTTAGCCTGTTCCTTCACGGAACAAATATAAAAAAAAGAAAAATGGTTAATTATTTTTTTGCGTGACAACACAGAAAATTGTCAAGTTAAAAATTGACATTTTGGCTAAGAAAGATTCCAACAAAAATATTTAATTTTTTACTTATCTGTATTCATTTACAAGAACTATGAATTTATTTGCTTCTTTAGGAATAGCATTGGTTTTATCAAGCAATGTCTTTTGTTCTGCAAATATTGTGGAAGAGGAAGTTGGAAATGGACGATACGTAATCGAAGGAAGAGTTTTCCCTCCTGAAGAGCAAGATATAAGCGGCTGGCAAATAGAAACAAGGATACATGTCAATGGAGGAGAGTACATCGCTTTCATCAGAGATGATGGTACATTCGTTGTACATAACGTGCCCTCCGGTTCATACGTCGTAGAAATCGTCAATCCAGATCACATGTACGAGCCAGTGCGCGTAGAAATCAATTCCAAAGGCAAGTACAGAGCTAGGAAAGTCAATTATATTCAGACGTCGCAAGTCATTCAAGTTCCTTATCCTCTTCGCATGAAGCCACTTTCTAGATTCCGTTATTTCCAAGTCCGTGAACAGTGGAGGCTGACAGACTTCCTGTTTAACCCAATGGTCATTATGATGGTGCTGCCATTACTCCTTATTATGGTTTTGCCCAAGATGATGAATGATCCAGAAACCAAAGAGGATCTAAAACAAATCAGCAACCTCGCAAAGATGTCTGAAATGCCTGAAATGTCAGAGATGTTCACATCCCTGTTCAGCGGAGGGTCAGCAGCAAAGGCTACTAGCCCTAAACCAAAACAAGTAAAGAAGAGGCAGTAACTATAGTAATTTATTTCATAGGTATAACTATATTGTTAAAATAGCAAAATATAATACTTAAGTCATATGATAAATATTATTTAGTTCCTTTCAGTAAATTATCAAAGCTGCTTGTACTTTTGTACATTAAGTACCAGACTGCAAATTTTCTTGTTTTCTTTTCCCTATATAATTTATTTACATCATTTTTTTAAATGATTTGTTAATACCAAATGTGACTGGGTAAATAATAATAAAAAATATTAAAAATCAATGTTTTATTTAAAAATCTATACATACAAAGATTCAATACAGAGATTCACAGTACACTATCATATTCTGAAAAAACCTAATACAAAATATTACACACAAAGGTAAAATAAAAATGAATCAGTCATGGGTAATTTTGGACGGAAACTACTTAAGTAACATGATTACTTGGTATATTCTATTAAATTAACCTATACAATACTTTGTTACACACATCAAAATATCATTATTGAATTGATTATGTTTGGACGGCCATTTTTGTACAATTTTATTAACTGTTCTCCTCCACTTTAAAATAATTATGTGGCACACAGTACATAAATACACTAAAACTTTTATTTAGAAGATTTGTTATCACATCAAATTCCGTCAATCAAATTAATACACTTTTTTATAATATCAATTCCTTATTGTCCTTAAAATAGTAAGGCATTCTGACATTATTATAATTTGGTATAATGATATAGAATTCTACACAAAAAATATACAGAACTTTCTTACTAACTAAGGATGGATTGCAGGAAAGCCTATTCAAAAAAAATATTTACATAGAAATAAGGTGTACTTACCTAGCCTTAGTTAATGAGAAATAATAAAATATTTTCAAAAAGAAATGGCATTTGTATAAACAGATAGGGGCGCTATGCTCAGCAGTGGGTTGGGATAGGCTAAAAAGATAGGATGAAATAAGAAATGGGCACTCAGTTTTATACTTTGTATAGCTTAAGAAAAGAATGTATCTTTCTGTAGTTAAAATAAGTTAACATAGTATGTCAAACCAAAAGCATTTCATGCTTTAACATCTGCTATTTATTATGTTATACTTTGCTACTATTTCCATATTGATATGATGTACAGAGATATGTTGATTATTAGAAAACAACTGAAATTAAATACTTATCTTGTAAGTAAAATAAACAGACAAAATAATAAGATATGAAAAGGATGCAGGCAGCACCATGAAAGGACAGGTGAATAATCTATTTATTATTTTGTAAATGCACTTTTAGAATGACAACATTAAATAACTAAGCAGGCAGCAACATCACTTTCGTTCTTAACTATACCTACTGATTTAATTAACACTATGCTAGACTGGAATGGAAAAGAAACAAATGGCATAGAGATTACATTAAATTAACAGAGTATGCAAAATAAAAATGGTCACTGTCGACAATAATTGTCATGTTTAAATATTCATTTTTAGGTATTTGAGATACAATTTTCATGCTTAGAAAAAAAGGCAAATATATAATTTTAAAAATATCTTACTTCTAAAACGGTGGTTAGTATAAAAATACATAGGTTGGTAATTTTTTAAGCATTCTGGTATTGGCAAACAAGGTTATTCAATTCTCTTTTAAATTTATTGCATATAATTATGTAAATAATAATATGTAAGTACATATTTTTTATAAAATTCCTGTGATGCAAAGTACAACCTGTTATTAATATTATAAATATACAGTCAGTAGGTATTATTAACTTTTACATATTTCTAACTTCTCGTTTGTGAGAAAACCATAAATTGTTTACTAAATGCTAACTAGAAATTCAAATTTCTATTGTGTTTGGTTTTACGGCAGCTGACAGCGGTTTTTACAGAATAATAATAATTTTTGCTAAGGTTTTTGGGTCAGTGTGTTCCAATGATCACGGACCCTGCTAAGGGTTCAAAACGCAGGATGAAACTAATTATCTAAGCTAAAACGCGAGTAGATCCGTGTGGTGTAGTGTTTTCTTAAAATATTAATTTCTTGTCGATCTAAAGCCAATTTTACACTTTTAAAATGTGTCATTTTTCAAATGGTACTGTTTTTTGTGATGTAAATTGCTCATAATGTATGAGGTCAACTTTCAGCTAGACAGATATTGGTTACGTTATCGTGGAAAGAGCCTCAGGAAGGCACCGAGCAGCGCGGCGAGCAGCAGTGACGGCGCCAGCCAGCTGCGCGCGGCCGCGTTGTAGATCGCGCAGTACGGGCACTGCGACGAGCCGCACACCTCGCAGATGTTCAGTAAATACGTTGGCAGTGCGTCGAATATCGACTCGTTGTAGCGCTCTGGTAGAATAGAAAACAATACAATTTAATAAATAAATGTTATACAGTTATATTCCTAAACACTTTGGTCTAGCAGAGTCAATGATACTGATTGATACTCTCGTCTGTGTAGTAGCTCAATTGAGCCACAATTTTCCTAAAGCGCGTCTGTGTAGGTACTGGCTCAATTGAGCCATAAATAAAATTAAAAAAATGGGTGTCATATTTCGCCTCTATGCTCCTTTGTTTGGTTTTTGTTAGTGACATGCCGTACATATTTGGAATCACCATGAACAAGGCTCCATGATTCAAGTGTTCCTTTGTGGCGTCCCGAGGGATAAAAATAAAATATTGTCGTTTGAAACGTAGGGTTGTTTTAGCGCGTATATTGAAATCGGATTTTACGATTTATTATCGTGTTATAAATCGTAAAATCATCGTTATAACGTTTTTTGATGCTTATGTTATGCTTTATTACAATAAAATATGTGTTTTCCCTATATTTTATTTTTATTTTACTAGGAAAAAGAATTTTTTTTTTATAAAAATTTATATCTTTATTCTTACAATATTTTAGGTATTGGGAATGATTTTAATAGATTAAGGAACTAATGTAGAGTTACTAGTTATCATATTAAGGCTTAATTATGAATAGAACGGACGGTAGCAACTTTTATAGCGGTCGGTAGCTAAAAAGACCCCTGTCTGTGTAGGTGGCTCAATTGAGCCACACAGACTAGGGGCCGCGACAAGACCGGCTCTTAACACACACGAGAGACTATAGTTAAGTTACGTTCATAGTAATTTGCGTTTTAAATGTGTTCCGAGCTGCACACATTAACAAGTTTCACTGATAAGTAAAACAAAAGATACGAAATAGCACGCAAATGAAAGAGATAACTATAATTTTAATGATTGCACTTCAAATGTTTCTTGTGTATAGAGTTACATACTCTTTACTTCGCGCGCGTTTATAACATATCTGCTTCTTGTTATATAATATCATTGAGCAGAGTGTAATAAAACAGAACAATAAAGTGTGTATTTCTCGCCTCGATAATCGACTTTGTTTAGATTTAAGTCTGTTTTTTCGAACATTAATGTGAAATAATAGTGGATTATTAACTGTTAAGTGTTTGTGAATGTGCATGAGTGTTGGGCTGTTGGCAAATGAAACAAAACAGTGCAACATCACTTTTCAAATTCTCTCAAGAAGTCCGCGTGAGAACTCAGTAAAGTCCCACATCTTTACTGAGGACTCAAGGGGTTTGGGGGAATACACTTATCATTCATCATCTTAATCACCACTCATCATCATCTAGGAAAAAAAGAAATAAAAAAACTAATGACTAGGCAGTATGGTCTCTGACCTTAGCCTATTCCTTCAAGGAACAAAATAAATTTAAAAAAAAATCAATATGCTCAAAAAGCGGTAATTCAGGGTACCTGCAAAATTTTAAATAAACCAGTGCGATTTCAATTAAGCTAGACACAAGCTAAATCATTAGCCTTTTACCAGAACTTTTTAACTTTAACAGAACCAAATATCGGGAATCTTAGCGTGCATTGAAGTGAATTTTTCTCAAACATTCTTAGTAAAGCTTTTCTGAAGAAAAGTTTCAACGAAGTTTCACTGCAATGGAAGATAAAGGCCATGTTGATCTTGCACCAGCCGGAGACAACAAGCAACCGGCTCTAGGAACCGTCAATAAAATTGGTCTCGAATCCCATCACCTATGTGCTTTACGAAAAATAATTTATCACATTTACATTGAGGAGAAAAGAATACCCTCGCTAAGGAAATTGTTACATGCCGCTCGGGAACAACTGAATTTCACTGGTTCAAAAAAGTTACTGCGTAAAATACTTAAAGCAAAATTGGGATTCATATTTAAAGAATGCAAAAATAATGGACCTGTACCTATGGAGCGACATAAAACAGCTTTAGGCAGAATAAACTATTTGGGTCAAATGAAACACAATGATGTTTTGGGTCCAAACAAGAGGCCAGTCATTTACATAGGCGAAATCAAACTCCAGTGTATTCAACAAGAAACGAACCAGGAAAGTTCCAAAGGAATTGCCGATGCTACCGGTAAAACAGATACATGGATTCTAATTCACGCTGGTGGGGAATCTGGGTTTCTAGAAGGTGTACATTATTTATCAAAATATAAACCTCTAAAAAATTGGGAAGCATTGATGACGCAAAAGAAATTTATAAAGTGGCTGACAGAAATTCTAATTCCTAAATTGCCTGTAAATGCTATTGTTACTTTCGACAGTGTTCCACATCACAACAAGCCAAAAGAAGTTATTCCTGACCAGCTGTCGCCTAAAACTGATTTGATCAGTTGGCTACAGAAACATAACATACCTTTTAAGGACAGCATGTTAAGACCAGAATTGTTACTTTTGATTAAAAAAAATAAACCATCAAACAATTATCTTGTTGACCATTTAATTGAAAAAACCGGATGTACAGCTTTGCGTCTTCCAATTTATAGTGATTTAAATGTGGTAGAAAATATTCTTGCGCTAATAAATGGAAAAGTAGAGGATACTCATGTGCAATCAGAATCTCAATTCAAGGAACTTGTACTCAATGCAACTAACTCCATTTCTGCCGAAGATTGGGCAGGTGAAATTAAATATGTTAAACAATTAGAAAATGAGTATTATGACAAAGAAAACCAAATGGATAATGTTACTGACAATCTGAACCTAAGTTTTGAGTCGTCTGACTTAGAAAATTCGTCAGATGATGATTACTCAACTGATTTTAGTAGTTCTGAAGATGATGACGATGAAGGTGATGAAGATGATGATGATGGTGATGACAGTGACGGCAGTTATCTTAGCATTGGTGGGAGTTATGAAACTGATGAATCGGAAAGCGATTCTAATGTTAGAAAACTCTAATAGTTGCTGAACTCAAATAATTGCCTTTAAATTTTCTAAAATTAAAAGTATGATTTTTAATGAATAACATGAAAGTATGATTTATAAGTTATAAGAATAACTAAAGTAGCATTGTTTTAAAGAAGTGAAAATAAACTTATTACTATACATACTGTATTGTATTATTTAATTTTGACACAAACTGGAAGTACACTGATATTTTTACTGAAACACACCCAATGCATATGGACAAATGTAATTAACTAGGTAGTTTTAGTTTATAAACTGTTTAAAAGCACAGCCATGGTATATCCGTGATAGTACATTAATCATTTTGCAAAACAGCAAATAGTTCATGGTAAAGGTGCGGCTGGTCCATTGAAGAACCTAGTATGGGACCTGTTTGCAGATTTTGGTTTTTTATCCTAAACCACCTTAAAATTAAGGTATCCACAGGATATAAAGACAGAAATCGCAATATTACACTAAACACCGGAAAGACGCGTACCTCAAAACCTAACAAGTACAAAACACAGCTTTAACCAATATCAAAACCTAGCAAGTAACCTAGACCATTTTAAAACCTAGTATAAGTGCATGGATTTACAAAGTTTTGTAATGGTCAATGGGCCTTACTAGGAAATGGAAATACATTTTAAGGCATGAATTATATTAGAGCGAGCCGTGCACGGGGCGTGTCCCGTCAGGGCCCGGACGGCGCCACTGATTTGAGACGTTGCATACATTTTGTATGAAACAGTTCATATTACACCGCGCATGATCCGTGTCCCGTTCGTGTCCGGACGGGACACGGCCCGCTCTAATATAAATACAAATCGTATGCAGCGTCCTTAGAATAATAACGCTATAGAAAGATAGTCTTCATACAAGCGCTCTGTCAAAAATGAAGCACTAAACCGATTCACACACGCGTAACGTGCGCGCATGGCCGTGATCTGCTGTCTCTTTCCAATTCTATGAATATGAAAGAGACAGCACTGCGGCAGCCGCTGCTACCGATGCTTTAACTTAGAGAATCACACTGCAGTACGTTTATATTTTGACCTAATTAACTACAAGATACTATGAAATACTGAAAGCTTACCTGTGAAAAGTGATCTTATTACACTTCTTTTGTTTTTCAGATGTGTTGTGACACAATTTAACTGCACAAACCGTCATTTTTTTTTGTTTTCGCGAGACACGTTCGGCGCGCTGTGACATTGAACACTACGGAGCGGTCCGGCGTTTGGTGCCATTTCTGGCTCCAATTAATGTGCTTCAAAATAGGCGCGCGAATTTGGTTTCTATAGCGTTATTATTCTAAGGCAGCGTCTCAAATCAGCGCGCCGTCCGGGCCCGGACGAGACACGCCCCGCCCCGTGCACGGTAATTTATCCCTTAACTTATCTGTCGACCAAATCGACCAATAAGAAACTAGTAAGAGGAGGAAGGGCTGAACGCGGGTGGAAACCAGACCACCTGGCGATTCTCTTCGTAACTAGTACCCATATAGAGACTGAGACACCCCACTACTGTTTGTGACTTGTGTTTATAAATAAACGAATTTTAATTTAATTTAATCTAGTACCGCGCCAGCGCTTCATTCGAAAGGTCGTGTCGCAATTTTTGCCAGTTTCCGTTAGGTAAATTAGGTACTAAATTATTACTTGGTAATAAATGAGTTGGCAGTTACAATTTTATTGATCAAAACAAATATTAAAATTAAAATCAAATTATTATTAACCATTCTTTTTTTTAGGGTTTCGTACCTTAAAAGAAAAAAAGGAACCCTTATAGGATCACTTTGTTGTCCGTCTGTCTGTCTGTCGAGACCCTTTATCTCGGGACCACGTGGAGGAGGTATCGAGTTGAAATTAAAACTATTTACTCAGATCTACAGACTCTTGAAGCTGTGAAAAAATCAAACTCCTAAGTTAACGTAAAAAAAAGGTTCAGCCGTTTATGCCGCAAAAAAAAACGTATATTTCGACACTCTCAAGGGAATCAAAATTTATAGGGTATTTCCGTTGACTTTTTATTATCATGGTGAAAAGGCAAGAACTGGTTGCCAAAGTGAACCTGACTCGATCGTGTCTCTAAGTGGGGATCCAAAAACCTGGTCGAGTTTAATGCTAGCAAAACCCAGGTTTGTGCATTCTCGTCCAAGGTAACTCCCTTCCTTACTCCTCCCTCTCTTCAGAACTCTCCGTTACCCATTTCGGTGAACCTCAGCATTCTTGGCATGGACATCGGCCAGGAACTGAATCCAAAATGCTACATCGAGAGTGCTATTTTAACTGCCTCCCGGAAGTTGGGTATTCTCAAAGGTGAGGCGGTTTTTCACTCCCGAGCAGCGCTGTTTGCTGTACAAGACTCAGGTGCGATCGAGTATGGAGTATTGTTCCCATCTATGGGACGGCTCCGCTAAATACCTCCTCGATGCACTTGATAGACTGCAAAGGCGAGCGGTACGCATTATTGGAGATGCTGAGGTTACAGCTTCCCTTGAGGACCTCCAGCTGCGTAGAGACATTGCTTCTCTCAGTGTCTTCTACCGGAACTACTACGGAGAGTGTTCTGAAGAACTTTTTGATCTTATCCCGCCCTCTCCTTTCCTCTCCCGGACTACACGTGCTAGTCTTAGGAACCACCATCATACTGTACAGACTATCAGTACTCGTACCAAAAAATTTGGCAAGTCGTTCCTCTGTAAGACCATTCGGCTTTGGAATTCTTTGCCGGCGCATGTGTTTCCCAGCTCCTACAGTCCCGGGTCTTTTCAGCGGGGCGTGTAACGGCATTTATGCAGGCCGTCATGAATGGGTGCGCTCGTTATCGTGCTTATTCCACGGTGAGGAGCGCTCTCATTATTTTGGACTGCATCGGCTGCTTACGATCAGGCAGGATGCAGTCACTATGACGAGCCATTATAAAAAAAAAGACCTAGAACTATAAAATTTGGCAAGTACGAGTATTACCGTCTTATACTACAAGTAGGTATAGGGAAAAATCTGAAAGCTATACATTTGTAATTAACACATTAAAAAAACAGGGTCTTTATGTCAGGAACGGCATTCAATTCCAAATTTTTATTGAGTTAACTGTCATGTGGGTATCGTATGAAAGGGCTTCATTAGCACAAGCATTAACAGATTTTTAATTATTTTTATGATGTATATAGTTTTCGATTTTTGACAAAGAATGAAATAGCCGACGCCGCTTGTGTTTGTCCTGCTCTTGAGGCGCAGGACAAACACAAGCGGCGTCGGACGAGGCGCGGGCGCGGCGTATGAGCACCCCGCCCGCGCCACGCCGCATGTATATGTCCCGCTCCCCGCCGCTCCTATACGATTCATATGAAATACGAATGAGCGGGCGCCTCGCCCGCGCCGCGTCTGCGCCGCGCCCGCGCCCGACGTCGCTTGTGTTTGTCCTGAACTTCTTTTTACATTGTCATGTTATCGGGTTGTCACAGCAACGGTTATCACTAAAATATGGAGTCTACTACTAGAATTACTTATTTAGAAAATACCTAAAATTGGCGACGAGGATGGAGGCGGACTGGTGCGACTTACTCGCCTGCGCGCAAATATACGCGGCCAGCTGACCAAGTTTGAACATACACTTGCACAGTTACAAAATCCTTCGGATTACGAAGTAAGTACACGTTTGACAAGTCTAACAAATTACGAACAAAAATTTGAAAAAGTACAAAATGAAACTGAGTTATTACAAACACATGATGCGGAAGCTGAAATTGAACAGAGCATTCTACAGAAGAGTACATATTACAATTAAAGCTAAAGCTACATGGCTTAGGCCCTACATCACCGAACGCACCGTCGACTTACGTCACGGCTTACCTTCAATACTTACACCTGGGAATAGTACATATTACAAGGTAGTAAAATATTTTTTTGATGTGGCAAACATCAAAAAAAACTTCGCGACAAAATACTATTCTAGTAGGGTAAGTGCACCAGTAAATGAACAGTTAAGGAATTCCAGAACTTTAAAAATATAAATAACATACTTCTGGGTATCTTAGATAAAACAATAATATTGTATGTTATTGTCACACGTCACGCTGGGCAGTAATGTTCCAATGTCTAAATTGGAAAAGTGTTAGAAAAAATAGTTGATACCTTACAAAAGATTTTAAAACACAATTTACAAATAATAGCATAGAAATAATAATAAAACAGATTTCAGTCTCATATTTTTATTGTTTTTATTCTATTGTCCTGTTTTAGTAACTGTTAATTTCGTAGTGTGCAAATAAAGTGTCTTTATGTTTTATTATTATTATTGTTTTTAATTAAGTGGCAGCTCAAAATCACATACTATTATATAATTACCTACCTACCAGTGTTAATTCACTGGATTTACGTAACTAAATAATAAATATTTACGTAATAAATTGCGATGCAATAGTTAATATAACGATTTTTTTAGTTTTCATTGGTTCATTCACTGGTGCACATACCCTATACCGCACGAACTTTCCTTCCTCTGAATCCTTTGATGTGGGGCAATTTACCAACAGCGGTGCGTTAGCGCGATGTTGTATTGCGATAACGCGAAGTGTTTGGCCAGACGTGTCGCGACAACGCGAATCTTCGCGCTAGCGCGATAAGTCTGGCCACGGCATAAGCGACTCATAGACGCTGCGCGCATGGCTGTGATCTGCTGTCTCTTTCCAATTCTATGAATATGAAAGAGACAGAGTCATTTCTCAGCGCTGCGGCAGCCGCTGCTACCAAGGCTTTAACTTAGAGAATCGCACTGCAGGGCAAATGAGAATGTGTTTTTTCGCTCTACTGTTAAATTTACTCCACTGCACTTACTAGGTTCTTCAATGGACCAGTCGTGATTCACAATGACCTTTCAGCGATTCATGCTAAAACAAACAAGCACACACAACACAAGTATCAATTTGGTGAAAAGTGGACTATGGTAGAGGACTGCTTTTGCTGTCCTCATTGTATAATAGTCTCTGATAGTAATAGTCTTCGGGGATAATAGTCATGATTATATGTATATGTATGTATATATCTTTAAACTTAATTTTATTTGAAATAAGTATATTTTTTGTTATCTCGTAATATTTGCATTAGGTTAACGGGATTTAAGGAAAAACTACTTAGTAAAGGCAATCCTACGCGTACCTTTTATACCCACTCAGCCCGTGACCACGGCCGGTGCAACTGTTGAAACGTCGGGTATAAAAGGTATGCGCAGGATGCCTTTACTAAGTAGTTTTGCGTTAAATCCCGTCTATGTGTGCATAACGGAACGCGAAAGTTTAAAAGTGTATACTAGTAAGACGCCTAAGACTTTTGTACTAAATGTCTATAAAATAATACATCATATTACAATCCCATAGTCAGAATGTGCTGTCTATACAATGAACTGGTTGTACTTAATAACAACATCGACATATTTTCCATTAGAATACATGAATTTAAAAAGAATGTCAGGGAAATTCTCGGCTCGGCATTACCCAATAAGAAAGCTTTATTAAAAGTTGTTACTTAACATCAACCTAGAATAAATTTTCAATTTGTTATATTTTTCACTATTTTATGTACTTAAGTATATAATTAGTTTTTAATTGGATATAGTTTTAGATCAGGTAAACTGTAAGAGCGTTTTAACATTTTTCATCCGTAAATTGAGAACTTGGGAGCTTTTGAAGTGTTTTTGGTCCTATATACCTATAACTTATTGCTTTAGCTTCTTTTAGCTTCGAAAATTGGAATAATCATGTATTTTTATTGAAACTCTATTAACCAAAACTAGATTTATTTGGATAATTTACTACGAAAACAGCGGATTTCGAAGAAGCGATTTCCAGATGACGCATTAAGGCTCAACTTTGAAGTAATCTTACACCCAGCCGTCACCAGGGGGCCGTCACTTCGTAATTCGGTCGTGTCCCACCGCCGACGATGAACGAGAAGCGAGTCGAGCTAGAATTAGAAAAGAGTTTGCGAGCAGCAGTATGCGATAGTTTTGTCGCTGGGCTATACGAGAGAGAGTGTACGAGTGAGACGGGCGATTACTCGCGCCACTCGCTCGCGGCGACCGAGCCGAGCATACAGTCAGGGTAACTGGTGATACAGTCCTCTTGGCGGGAAATGACCGCTGCCGCTGGTTGGTCTCTCGGCATGAGTTCTGATCGCTGAGCGAGTATCGCTAAGCGAGAATTATCTTTGAAAGCTCTTGTCGCTCAGCGACGAACTAGTGGAGCGAGTCCTCATCGGCAGTGTGAGCAGTCAGCGATCAACTAGTTATATATGCATCTCTTTTGTTTACACGGAATGTATATCTATTGTGCGTTTCTTAAGCGAGAAAATAGGCGATAGTCAGTCGTTTACTCGCCGTTGGTGGGACAACTGCCATATTCACCTACACGGTCGGTCCGCGCCAGGCCTGGCCGCGCTTTAGGTATGAAGCTACAAGTAGCCGACCGGACGCACGCCCGCAAACACCCTGCAGTCGTTAGAAGAGATAAGAGCTACGCGATAGAAAGAGAGGCAACTGCTAGATGAATTTATCTGTAGGTATGGGAGCGGTATGCGACCTGAATTGCACTTTATTGTGTCTTAGCAAGTCGCTATTTATTTAAATGACTTAGCGGTGAATGTTCTGTACTTGTCCTCGCGAAGTTGGCATTTCGCGAAGTTGGCATTTCGCGAGTTGGCATTTTTCGAAGTTGGCATTTTAAGAATTTGGCATTATGAGAAGTTGGCTATTTGCGAGCGGTTGGCATTTTGCGAAGTTGGCATTCTGAGCGTAAACGGTCCTATTATGTATTCTACGTTACGAAAGTTTTTATTAAAAACATTTGCGAAAGTTCTCAGTTATTTTTACAACAAAAATAAAAGAGTCAATGGTTACCTAATGAAACGCATAACGTATTTCGCCATAAATTGACAATGCATAATGTTAATGGCCATAATCGTCACTTGATAGCATAACTTCATGACGCATAACATCAAATGGCCAAAATTTAAAAGGCATAACCATAGAAAATCATAATTTCGATAAGCATAAATGAAAGGGCATGACTCAAAGCTCTTCGCTCATTACAATCATTAGAAGGTCTCCTTATTAAAGAGCTAGACTGTTTGAAATTAACCGGCAAACGACATTGAAACAATGATGCGTTGAATGAGATGAACAGACTGAGAAAGGGATACTTAACTAAAAAAATAAATAATTAAAACTAAAAAACCTTTTTAAAGAACAAGCTTTTATTTAAATGCGCTAAAAGAAAAATATAATCATTTACTTTAAAACTTTTACTATCGACTTATAACGTCAAACATTACACAATTTATATGATGTAAAAGGATGGAATGAATGGAAATCAACTATTTTGATAAAATGTATTATTTGTTATTTCATGCCAATTATTAAAGAAAAAAAGGAAACGGCTAGAGTTAAAAAAACCGGTCAAGTGCGAGTCGGACTCGCCCATGAAGGGTTCCGTAGCAGCAAGTAACATCATATAAAAGTTCTTGTAGTTCGTTGTAACTTCGATCGATGTTTTAATAATAGTGTATTTTTTTTAAATTAATTAATTAATGACGTATGAAAAAAAACTACTTACTAGATCTCGTTCAAACAAATTTTCGATGGAAGTTGGCATGGTAATGTACATCATATATTTTTTAGTTTTATCATTCTCTTATTTTAGAAGATACAGGGGGGGGGGGGGGGCAGACACACATTTTACCAATTTGGAAGTGTCTCTCGCGCAAACTATTCAGTTTAGAAAAAAATGATATTAGAAACCTCAATATCATTTTTGAAGACCTATCCATAGATACCCCACACGTATGGGTATGATGAAAAAAAATTTGAGTTTCAGTTCTAAGTATGGGGATTCCCCAAAATGTATTGTTTTTTTTTTCTATTTTTGTGTTAAAATCTTAATGCGGTTCACAGAATACATCTACTTACCAAGTTTCAACAGTACAATAATTCTTATAGTTGCGGAAAAAAGTAGCTGTGACATATGGATAGACAGACAGACAGACATGACGAATCCATAAGGGTTCTGTTTTTTGCCATTTGGCTACGGAACCCTAAAAAACGCAATGATTCAATAAAAGCTTTGTAACTTAAAAGAAAGGTTATCAGCTTTAGTCGTTTTTTGCATAACTACAGGGTTAATTTTGGACCCCCCGCCAAAAGTAAATATGAGGTAAAAAAAGTAATAATAAAATATTTGACGTAAAAATAATGTTTTTTTTTAATTACAATTTTTTGCCTGCTTTTTATATCTATAGTTTTTTTTTTATATGAGAAGAAGGCATACGAGCAGGCGGGTCACCTGATGGAAAGCAATCACCGCCGCCCATGGACACCCGCAAAACCAGAGGACTCGCAGATGCGTGGCCAACCTTTAAGAAAGGAATAGGGTTAGGGGAAGGAATAGGAATTGTGAGGAGGGGTGGGAGGGGAAGGGGCCTCCGGAACTCTCACGCCGGATATTCGTGAGAGGGTGGTATTACGCCGGGCGAGCCGGCCCAATGCGTGCTGCAACGCAGCGTGGCTCTACCACTCTAACAAAGTTCTAGGTGCGTGCGCCTTAGAACAATGTGTTTTAGTTATTGTTCTGAGGCGTGCGCTCACTCTCGCGGTCAAAGCGACGGTGCGCGCTGTCATTGATGCACGGGGTGGATAATAGCGGTCACGCGCATGCGCTTGATAACCGCGATAGGCCGCGCGCTATTAATAACAATAATTTTAATTTATTAAAAAAAAAGTTGGGACAAAAATGTAAAAAATAATGTTTAGGTTGCTTTTGTCAATCTAGAGTGTCTTTATGAGAATGTGACATTTTGCTAGTGTGTCATTTTGAGAATGTGACGTTTTGCTAGTGTGTCATTTTGAGAATGTGACGTTTTGCTGGTGTGTCATTTTGAGAATGTGACGTTTTGCTAGTGTGTCATTTTGAGAACGTGACTATTTGCGTCATGGTGACATTTTGCGAACGTGACGTTATACGCCGAGAGGGTTTTTTTTAATTTCATTTATTTAGTTGTATGCTATTTGATCACGTGAAAAAAAATTGGCGGGGGGTCTAAAATTAACCCTGTATACAAAATACCGGTATCAAATTTGTTGGTATTAACAGCTGTCCCGTCAAGAATTTTAGGTAAATACAGTCTGCCTGTGCCTATGCCTATTCCTATCACTGCAGATAACCGTGCAATATAAGTAAGTCATTCAGCCCAGATTGTACCAAAAAGACGCCAAACTACACGATATAAATCGCTTCTCATACAAAAACATCGCCAATCTGACGTCGAACCGGAGGCTAATTGTCTAATTTCAACACCTATCGCAGTACCTTTCAAGTAGAAGTACATAGCTTCGCTAGTTTGACTATTTTAAAATTATTTTGTAATAAGCAAACTAGCAAAGCAATGTACTTGTACTTGAAGGTATTGCGATGGGTGATGAAGTTAGACAATTACTCCCCGGTTTCATAATACCGTGCCTAAAAACTAAAGGCAAAGTTAGCCAAATAACAAAACGGTGTGCTATAACAGTCACGGCCACGTTCCTGTTTTACTAAACAGTTCTATAAGAGTGTCGTTATAATTGATATATGTGGAGTCAACGCGTATTCAACGGGATTTAGGCGCAAATTATTCCACTAATTGGTGCAATAGAAGCAGAGTAACTGTAGAATAAATCAACTAATTATGGAATAGATATGATTTAACAGCAAACCTAACACATTTTAGAGCAGTAATAGCATTGTCGCGGCAACTACTGCACTATTTGATGGAGTTAAAGGTACATAGTTTCCAATATTCCACAAAATAATGCTATAAAGGTAGCCGATGTGCTACAAATCGATATGTTGATGCGATAAAAGCGAATAAAATGCTGTTGTTTTAAAAAGTTTGGCTTTAATGGTTATAAGGTTACTAATTTTATATTTTATACTGCAACGGAGTGAACAAATACCAATCTCCTCCTTATGTTATTATCCAATAGTAATGGAAGTACTTAACCAAATATGAATTTTGTGGTATGGTTGTACGTATACAGGTGTAGAAATCATGCAAAATTAATTTACCAATAAAATGATATGCCATAATTCATATATATTTATGGGCCCTGCTAAAACCGTAACATTACCAAATAAATATTTTAAAAAATAATGTTTTATATTTTAGCGTTTTATAAACGCTTAATATACTTAAGTAAAATTTTAAACACTGAAAAAAGACGACAACCTCAGGCGGGAATCGAACCACGCACCTTCCGCATTCCGTGCGGCTGCCTTAACCACTTGGCTACCGAGGTCTGGCTTTTAACCGTCGAAATTTGTCAGTGCTTGATGCTTATGTTTTTATTCAACATTGCTTCATCAAATCTTGGAATTTTTTACCTCTGAGATCCGAAAGAAATATTTTTACAAATATTTGAACATTCGGTTAAGATGAAGCTGCGTTTATAGATTAATGTTTAATATTTTAGCGTTTTATTAACGCTTAAATATACTTAAGTAAAATTTTAAACACTGAAAAAAGACGACAACTTCAGGCAGGAATCGAACCACGCACCTTCCGCATTCCGGGCGGCTGCCTTAACCAGTTGGCTACCGAGGTCTGGCTTTTAACCGTCGAAATTTGTCAGTGCTTGATGCTTATGTTTTTAGTCAACATTGCTTCATCAAATCTTAGAAGTTTTCACCTCTGAGATCCGAAAGAAATATTTTTACAAATATTTGAACATTCGGTTAAGATGAAGTTGCGTTTATAGATTAATGTTTTATATTTTAGCGTTTTATTAACGCTTAAATATACTTAATTAACAAAAAATATAAAAATTACACGAATTTGGTGAATAAATTGCTGTTATAGCGCATAAATTTGATCGTGTTGAATAACTGTGACACTGTTCCACCATATTTAATAAATAAAGTTATTTTGGAGTTACCGATTCAAAGTCGGTAACAAAATTTGAATGGTTAGATACAACTATAGATATAAAGCTGGTTACTAACATTTCTTAGCCTAGCGGCTAGAAACAGCTAATTTGGCTTATTATCATTTCTAGCGATAACTAGCGGCTGGAAACGGCTGCTTACATTTTATTGTACAGTATATTTACATGATTTATTTTTTGTTGTTTCTCTTCTGATTTATTTACTACTTATAGGATACATTTAACATTAATAGACATAAACAGTGACATTTGCATACTCAAAATTCTCATACAAAATGAGACACAGCAGTGGAATAGGACTATTTTAATAATTTATTTGTGAGAGATATTTTGGAAATAGGTATATATCCATGAAATAAGTGTGGACAGATACCTAGTAATATAGTTGTATTTCTTTAATACACCATAAGCCTGTGCGCCTAAATTTTGCCGCGAGATTCCTGCGTTTGGTTTATAATGATGATAAGATCTAAAGTAAACTGCTACCTTTATTCTTATAATTTTCATACACTATCATATCATATCATCTAAACACAAACGTTGTTTCATAGTTTCCTGTTCGTCTATGAATTAAGTAAACTAGTAGGTAGCTATAAACGGTGTCTTCCGTGTTTAATAAAAAAAAACAAAAATAGCAGATCATAATAAGTGCTACTGTATAACAAAAGTAAGAGTTTAACAATAAAACACGTAATAAAAATAGTTTTTTTCTTCGATGCTCAATACCGGGTAGATATACCCGGTATCAAGCGGCTGGTTATTCGTTTCTAGCCGCTGCCTGGTTTCGGTAACTACCGGCTTACAAGCTGCTGGTTTACAACTATAGATACAACTCAGCTATCAGGTACATACAATCTGGTAGCCACTGAACCTCACTTAACTGAATTTCAGGTTTTTCTCTTTCTAGATGATTGTTTATAATTATGAATGTGGACACATTGCAGGAAACGCGTTTTATTTTATTAGTAAGATGCTACGGATGTAGAGTGGAAACAGATTTGAATACGAGAAAAATACATTTTATTCTAAATCTCTCTGTCTTGTTCAATTTCAGTACTCTCTGGGTTTTCAACATCTGAACTGCAATCACTGGAATCTTCAAAAACTCATTATTATTAACTTCTATCAGTGAAGCCTGACAGTCGACTTCTTCACTGTATTCTAATGTTTGATTTCAAGATTGTTGTAAACTAACACATTGTGTACGGAACCACTATTTTCAGAGTGGTTAAGAAAATATCCTCACATTAGAGCTCTAAAGGTCACTAAAAATCTGTTATTGCATCTTGTACTGAATAAATGTGATATAATGGCATTGAAAACAGTTCTGGTTCAGTAGCTGTAATCTAAAAGCTATTATTGGACTAGTCGATTTATAACGCTGTATCAGTAATCATGACGCTTTTTAATAAACGGGCAGCAAGTATTCAGCAAATTGGCTACGATAACGGAATGTTGAGTAGTGGCTGTATAGTTGCGACCTACACAGACAAATAGCTAATTCAATACTCTTATAGCGCTACTATAACAAACTCATGTTGAATAAACGAGTAATAGATACTATTACACAATTGTCGAATAATTGCGGTATAAGTACGTAGAATAAACGTTTAAACTCATAATTATAGTGCACAATAGGGAAAATAGCTAAAAAGTCACAAGAAACGCATCTTTTGCACAATATGGTCACTCGGTGGCAATTATTCAACATTTATTCGATCTTTAGTGGAATAACTGATCGCTTATTCCACTACTTTGCTAGTTGGGTAATTTAAAAAGAAAACGTGGTTGAATATTTACAACTATTTTTAACTTTTTTAGTATTAATAAATTTATAATTATAGTTCCATACCATGTTTTAGTTTTTGTTTTGGTTCCATAGATTTATAGTTTACATGGCAGGCCATTATAGAAACGAACAAGTAAAAACTTATGATCAATAGTGTCCTAACAAAAAATTTCAAATTTTGTACCTACTCAAATATTTAATATTTACCTTCCTCACATCTATGTGAGGAATTATATACACAGTAGCCTCTAGGCTACTGTGTATATAATCGGACGGAACTAGCGCTGAACGGCAGCCTAGATACCGAAAATCCCTTGCGTTTGGTAGGCGTCCTTGGCTCGCGGTAAGTGAAAATCGGTGAAGTGGACGTGTGACGTGATCGATCACCCCCTACTTATTTATAGGTTAGTGAGTGGCGTATGAGCAAGCCAGAGGCGCGTCACCGTTTTGTAGATGCAGACGCATTGCTGTTTGTTGTTATTCCGAATTAGCCAAATAGGTACAGCCGTTCTGAAGTGATGCACAACGATTCATGTGTGGACAATTGTTTTTATGTAGATTATCGAGATGAAGGAAATAAAGCCGTAAGCAACAGCTACTTATGTACATAGGAATGTGCTCATTAAGCCCTGTCATTAATATGATATCCAACACGGTAACATATTTTTTAGTTTCTACTTTATGTCCTCTAGAGGGCGCCATATTGATTTAATACGTAACGTCATATAACCTACAACCAGCGAACGATTAAGGCGCTTCCTACGATACCTACCTCATTTTGTCAAATTATGATTAGTAGTTTAGAAGTTGTGAGGAAACAGATGAACGAACATACATACACACATATTATCTATATCTCGGTCAAAATCATAATCTCCCTATTTGCTTCGCCGTTGTCGGTTAAAACTAGTTTATTTAATTTATAAGTACTTAGGTACTCTTGTGATTGATTATAATAATATTCCATAATAAAATTATAAATATTAAAATTATATCCATATTTGTATAAATTTAATTAAAATACTGAAATAATCTATTATTGGCAGTATTTTTATTTTCTTCGTAAACTTTAGTTTGTTACTTCTTTAAAATATAGGTACGCCATAGCTACAGATCAAGATCGTTCAGTCGTCGCGGGTCGCAACTGTGTGCCGTACGCGTGAGGCAAAACGCACACACGCGCACTCACGTCGCGTTGTCGAGCGGTAAAAACCATAAAGTTACTATACCTATTCCGCTAGGTATAGATAAACTATACCTTAAAGTAACTTATAGTAAAAACCTAAAACCAAAGCGCAGAAATATGTTACAACGCTCTTGACATGGACGCTTATTAGTAATTGTGTTGTGTACATATGTTATAAATAGCAATTAAGTTCTTATTACATTTAATCCTGTTTTTTTGTTATTTTTTAATTTCTATACATTCTTATAACATTCTTAATAGAATTTGGCCCTATAGTTCGTTCGTAAAGGAGCGTCTAGACATTATGCCTAGAGTCGTATTTAGATCACACTGTTAGTGTAGTACTTGTACAAGATGGTGTCCCAAATAGATTGTCAATAACAATAATTGAAAAAATATCTTTTCTTTTCTAATAATACGATATAACTACATAATAATGACTTGAATAACAGTTAATTTCATTTATTTTTGACGCTCCGCACGCGCCTAAGTGTGTTACCAGACCAATCGATCGATCGTCGATCGACGTCGATCGAAGTTGATCGGCTGGTCTGGTAGCTTTAATCGATCGACGGATATCGTTCGTCTAACCTATCGATCGACGGTCGGTCGACGTTGATCGATTAACCCCGGCTATATTCCACAGTTTCTTTCATAATGTATTCAGAAGAGGACTCGTTGTTCTTGGCCAGTACGATGTTGCTCGTACTATTATTACGGAGACACAAACGCAGAAGAATCTGAATGCGGCCGTTTTTTAAAGCCAAAGATCGCTTATTTTATCCAAATGACATTTTAAGCAGCGGTTTTTGCTTTTTTTTGCGTAGCGATTGTCATGAATTTCGAGGTTATTTTTTTTATTAGACAACAGAAAACTAGCTACATTTAAAAATATCTTGGGGGAGGAAGGGACGGGGATGGAAGGGGTACGGTAATGGTAACTTAGTAGAATATTTGTTTAGGGAGGAAGGGACGGGGATGGAAGGGGTACGGTAATGGTAACTTAGTAGAATATTTGTTTATTTTTCCTACAAATAACCTAACATAACCCCAAAATAAAAATATCTTGAAAACTATGCATTTCCGCACTTTGGCTCCCCCTCTTCTTCCCCCCATTTTCTGTGTTGCTCATTATAAAGTGCTTCCCAAGGGGTTTGGGGGGAATATCATTTAGCATTTAAACGTTCATATTATCATCACTCATTATCATCAACTCTCTATTATTACGACTAGTATCCATGGGCACGAAATAAATTTATAAAAAAGTGAAGCGGCCGGCGTGTCTAATGAAACAGCTCGATCTAACACCCAATCCATTCTACCGGTCGATTGTCGATCGACGATCGATCGATAGGTCTGGTAGACACTATCGATCGACGTCGACTAATCCGTTCTACGATCGATCGATGCCGTCGATCGACGATCGATCGATTGGTCTGGTAACACCCTAAGCCGTGTGAATGTCGAAGCCACGCTAAAGCAAGGTGCCGAGTCGACTCCGCAGATGAGTGGAACATAGTGCGTGTTCGGAACGGCCTATCTAGTGTAACGTGTAAGTAAAGGTTGCTTCACACATATCAGTGAAGTCACATTTCCGACACAGTAGGTACCTACCTACCGGCACAGTGAAAAATATTCTTTCATAAATTCTCTATGTATTTTGTCAAAACGAATACGTCCGTGATTTGCCGGTGGCGGCACTGACACTAACAAGTGGGGATGCGTTTATAGAGAATCTATGAAAAACACTGTGTCGGAACGGTGGCTTCACTGATATGTGTGAAGCAACCTTAAATCGCTGACTATTAACGATAACTTACCGGGGGCGTAGTAGTCGTACACACGGACTGGCAGGTATCGCGACATGTTGGCCACCGGGAACCAGCGCTCGATAGTGAAGTTCACGCACGTCGGCTCGTGATCCAACTGGCGGCAAGGAGGTAGGAAACATTGTTATTAAATTAGCTGTAACTCCTTGGCAAATGCAACAAGATGGAATGCTCCGACCTCGTGAGTGATTACACTGATCACATGGCGACAATATATGGCAGAAGATGTCGGCGACGAAGCGTACTAGTGTTTTTTTTTTTATACTAAGCCCGGCAAATGACCCCACTCCACCTGATGTTAAGTGGAAATGAGATCCAGGCGCGAGGACAACTGGTGCAGCGTAAGAGACGTAGCATCAGTCACCCTCACTCTGCCGGCCCACAAAGTGCTTCTTCACGCCTCGTTTGAAGGACCCTATGTCATAGGTAGGAGGGAATACGTGTGCTGGTAGACTATTCCATCTTTTGGAAGTGCGGCAAAGAAACGAGTCACCAAATTTCTTTGTGCGTGATGGAATGTTAGAGACTGTAAATTGGTGACTCCGGAGAGCAGCACGCGTACTCCTATGGAGGAAGGGAGAAGGAGGGATGAGGTCAAAGAGTTCTTCAGAGCACTCGCCATGGTATAAACGGTAAAAGACGCTGAGTGACGCAATATCTCTACGCAATTGCAAAGGCTCGAGAGTTTTAGTGACCTCCGCATTGCCGATAATGCGCACAGCACGGCGCTGCAATCTGTCCAAGGCATGGAGTGCGGTCTGCATGCTTACTCTTGAAACCGATCCCGGTCGATCGCGATTGGTATTGTGAAGTTGCGGACACTTGAGTTACGGCATGAACTAAATGGCATTGAGTTTTGCATTTAGTTCGCTTAATATTTTTTTTTATTCTACAACGGGTAAGCGCTTGGCCTTCATCTCACCTGATGGTAAGTGACGATAAGGCCGAAGGTGGAAGCGCGCTTCACCCGGAATCCTCAACCACTGAGGAACTCGTTATTTTATCTCAAACTGTACGGAACACAACAATGCTATAAACATCGTTGTTATGGCGACAGACTTAGATAAGATGGTGGTAGCTAGCCAGGCGGACTTACCAGCCCTACCACCAACCAAACCGAGCACACAAAGTTGTACCCCCCCGCTAGGAATCGAACCCGGGACCTCTGGGTCTGAAACCGGTGGCTTAGCCACTAGACCACAGAGGCGATTAAAATATCCGCACAATATGAACCTCTCTGCGGCCGATAGAGCGCGCTGATTGGCACCCGTGTCTGCCGCGACATTTTACGATTACAGCGCTTTCTGGATAGGGCTCTAAATAACTGTATATTTAAATAAAAATGTATGGTGGACATATAACTAACGATCTTATTTAAATGTAAAATAGACACTGTATCTTGTTGCATTATTTTTTACTGCTTTAACATTTATTATACTATTATTTCTGACTGGTAATCGAAGCATTCATGCAATTTTCACTACTAAATATACACTCATAAATATTGTTTGTGTTATTTAAGGTTTTATTTATTATCCCCCTTAGTTCAATAACAGAGCAACCTACTCATATGAAAAATACAACTTTTCTAGAGATAATTCACTTCTAAATACTATTTTGAAAATCACAATTCACGTCACTTTGACAACACGCGACCGGTACGAAAATTTCAAGCTGTCAGAGAAACGGTTCTGTAAGCTTCACTCTAAGATTGTATTTTTTTGGGTTCGGTCATTCATCGGAGTATTTAAATAAAATATTTAGAACTTTATTGTGATGCATTTATGAATTAAAATTGAACGAAAAGTGTCCCTAGTCGGAAGAGCGCTGAGTGGCGCTGATCCGCGCTTGTGCACATAAGCCAATGCGCTGATCCGCGCTTCGGCAGATGAGAGGTGAATCAAATTAGCGATGATGTCGTAACTCAAGAGTACGAAACTTCACAATAATAATATCGATCAATCGGGATAGGTTTCAAGAGTAAGCATGCTGTTGTGATGCAGTAGTTTGTGCCGTTAATAAAGTGTGCAGATGTTAATTTTTTTCAATTTCTTATGGTTCCTGGCTACCACCGACTGGGTCCCACGTGGGGTTAAACGGCAGCAAGGCCGACCTAGGCGGAGGTGGAGGGTCGAGCTCGATGCTCACTCGAAAGATTGGCAAACACACGCAAAATACCGCGTAAACTGGAAGAAGGGGAGGGAGGTCTTCGCCCAGCAGTGGGACAATATGGGCTAATAAAAAAAAACCGGTTTTTATCAGATATCGACGACCTCCGTGGTCGAGTGGTTAACGCGCCGGGTCTGGCGTCGCGCCATCTTGAGGTTCTTGGGGTTCAATTCCCGGTCGGGTCAATTTAGAGAAAACTGTTTTTCTAAATTGATTTCGGGTCTGGTTGTTTTTTATGTTTATGCATAATTATCCGTTATCTTGTTTAACCATATTTATCCGTTATCTAGTTTAACCATATTAACGAGTTTCAAAGAACAATTGAAATTTAATTGTTTGTCGGTCACCGTAGGGTTGCCAACTATTTTTGAGAAAAATAACGTATCAAATGTTTAGAATAGGAAAAAATAAAGTATTTGGAAGAAAAAAAAAGTATTTGTATTTAAAAAAAAATTGAAAATTTATGTTTCTATTACTTTAAATCTATATTTTAGGGTGCTTTTAGCTAACAGTTTTTTGTTATCTTTGAAAGTTTCAAAACTACTTTAACAATCAAACTTTAAATTTAAATAAACAAATAGTTCGATGGACGACCTCTCTTCTCACCACTTCAGATTCATTACCGAAAAAGCTCTCTCAGTGAAAGCTGAAGTAGCGGGAACAGAGAATAAAAGGAATTATTTTTTTAGATTTGGAACTATAGAATAGATAGATAAAATAGATTTAGAACTATCAGATGCATTTTTAAGCACATAATACACTTCTCATCAGAAAAATCGAAACACTTCCGTTTTTATGGTTTCTGTTCTAATTAAACACAAAAGAGTTTAAAATTAATTTGAATTTAGAACATTAATATTAGGATTTGAAAACCTCTTAGTATTCACTATTCAACGACATTTGACTTTTATTCCTAAATATACACATTTTTCTGATGATCCTTACAAAACATAAACTTGCAAGGTGTTTCGATTTTTCTGATGAGAAGTGTAATATTGCAATTTTTCAACTGTTTTTTTTTCCTGAAAATTGTTTATTAATTTGTAGATTTTCTTTGAATCTCTTTAAGTATTATTGACTCGGAATATAAATTGTTAATATTATATTTAATCTGTCTGTCTGTCTGTAATTTGACCTTTGTAATTAACATTTCAAAATCTTTAAATTCAACTTCTTTTTTAACGATATTTTAGGAAGAATTGAGAGCTTATTATTTTATCTTCACTAAAATCAAACCATTTTTCAAATAACTTAGTCAAAAAATTTTTGTTCGAAACAAAATTTTCGTTAAAATTATATAGACAAAACATTATAATAACATAAATAAATAATAACTACACTCATATCAAAAAAATAGAAAAAAAAATTAAAAACTTTATTGACTATTTCGGGTGATAACTTCAAGTTTTTTAATCTATTTTTTGATTCATTACCAAAGTACTTTTCAGTTTTTATTTGTTTTAGTTCGCTTCTTAAACCATCCATAACATTATACTTAGACATCCAGTATAGTAACCGTATTTCCTTCTAAACGTTTTATTATTTTATTAAATATATTCAGCATGTGGCTTGTAAAGTGTAGATAAATTTCAACAACTTCCTGATCCTGTTGGTCACTTAACTTTAATAATTGTCGTATAACTATTGGACAACCATCACATAAACTTATAAAATAATTACATATTTGCGCCCAATTAAGTAAAAGGGTGTCAATGGCTGGAAGTAAAGATAACCAATAGTAGAAAGTACCAATATCGTTAAGTTTGTAGTTAGAGTATTTCATTTTACGCATAAAATCACAGCTCAGTAAAGATTGAAAATAAAGTATTTTCGCATACTTTATTTTCATGCAAAAGTATAAAGTATATCTATCGAAAATAACGTAGGATACTTTATTATAAAGTATGGTTGGCAACCCTAGTCACCGGTGACCACAATGGCGCTTAGTCTAAAAAAAATGGAGTGTAGAGTACTCACGTAATGGAAGTAGAACAGCAGCTTGGTGGGGTGGTAGCGCGCGCGCAGCAGCGTGCGCACGCGCCGCGACAGCACGTACGCGTCCAGCCGCTGCTGCTGGATCATGTAGCCCGTGGGGATGGCCACGTCCAGCACCGCCATGCCGGAGCGCGGCGACTCCGACAGCAGGGTCCAGCTGGACATAACGACACACATTGTTGTTGCTTCTTTATGTTCAAGGGAAAAATAAATGTACCAGTTTTAGAATAAGTTCGCTCCTTTTAGCACAGAGAGCCATTTTGAAAGTTAGCAAGTTTCGTCCTTTCCGTTTCCCTACAGCAGAACTCCTAGCTGAATGTGATGTCCTTTCTGTTCGTCAGTTGTTTATACTACTAACTGTAACAAAAAAACATTCACTAACGCCCTATAATCCTGCACTACAAACCAGCAAAAGGCGAGCAGACATTGTTTGTTCAACTGAGCTATTTCGTACAACTCACTCTCACGGATTCTTTTGCTTTCTTGGAAGTTTTTTGTATAATAAACTTAATTTAGCAGTAGGTATACATCATATGAATAAAATGAATTGTAAGAAAACTATACAAAAGTGGCTTACAGGAAAACCTACAATGACACCGAACATCTATTATTAGTTATTAAATAAGTTGGTATACAATAGCAGCAACATGCTACATAAGCAAAATGTTATTAAAAGTATTATAATTTATTGCTATTTAATAAAATGTTATGTAAGCAAGCGCTAACACACACTCACCGATAGATGCCTGAGGTACGGGTAAACTAGTTTACTTAGTTTAGGTATCAGTTCGGTTATTTTGCACTACTAACCTTAATTTTATAACTTTACAATATAAGCGGCACTCCTGTAATGCATTATATTATTATGTAGACAAATGTTATTTTATAAGTTTTATGTTTTTAGTCTAAAGCTTTACACAGCAAATAAATTTATTCTTATTATTTTATTTTATGGTACTGTACACACGAATGCAGGTCGACCTATCCGAAACTGCCAAATTGCTCCAATCGATATTATTGTTCCTTTACACTAAGTTTTTTTATTAAAGAAATTTGTCATTTTTGTGGTATGTTGAAGTACAGGCGTACGTTATAACATTTCTTTTCTATTGTTCACACTTTTGTCTTCTTCGGATCTTAAAACTATACTAACTAGAAACGAAGCTATTACTGCTAAATGGGAATTCAACTCTTATAAAAGTCAACATAACGGGAGTTCAACTTAATGGTCCTGAAGGCTAATGAGCTATCAATGTTCTTTATATGATCTTGAATCTAGGGTCCTACTCTCATCTCTTAGAGCAGTATTACATTAGGAGGGTTTACGCATTTCGGATTTCCATATAAACTTCCAAGTCGTAATTTTTAAAAACCAATACGCCAATTTTGATGAAACTTTGCATGCTGAAGTAAAATATAGGGATCTAAATAGTTTATTGAAAAAAAAACATTTATGTAACTGAGTCATTGCGATTCAATCAATGAAATCAAGGTGGAACGGGGTGTGGCCACCATATGCTAACAATTTCTTTCTTTTAAATAAACGGTTCGTCGTCATTGGTCAATGTTAAACAAAGGGCGGGACAAACCATGGTCATCTTGTGCAAGCAACATTTGTTGAAAATGGTACTGCATCGGTTTCGTTGATAGTATGTATCTGAGGTGGTTTAGTGTTGTAAGAAACTCGAGTCTTGAAGTCCTATTTAATACGACTTGAACTGTTTTTGAAGACTCAAGTCAAAAAAAAAAACTTAGAGCTCAAGTCCTTTAGAATTTGGAGTCTTTTGTAAAAAAACTTAAAAGACTCGAAAGGACCCAGAAGACTCAAAGGAATCTGACTCATGTGACGAACGAGTCCTAGTCTTGAAAAAAGACTCAAGTCTCGAAAGAAGACTAAAAGACTCGAGGTTCTTACAACACCAGGTGGTGGTGTATGGACTGACCTGGCGCAGGACTGGAACTCGATATGCGACTGGTTCCTGCCGTAGTAGCGCAGCGGCTGCGAGGCGAGCGCGAAGGCCGGCACGGGCGGCGCGGTGAGGAAGCGCGCCACGTCCACGTTGTACTGCACCGACATCTGCAGGATGGCGTAGCCCGCGCCGCGCGCCGTCACCTTCACGGTGCCCCACGCCTCGGGGATCTGGGCCCGGGAGATGTGACATTAGGGATCGTTCAGTTTTTTTTTTTTATTTATTTGTTCCGTGAAGGAACAGGCTAAGGTCTGAGCCACACTGCCTAGTCATTAGTTTTTTATTTGTTTTTTTTCCCTTGATGACAATGAGTGGTGATTAAGATGAATGATAAATGATGTTCCCCAAACCCCTTGAGTCCTGAGTAAAGATGTGGGACTTTACTGAGGTCTCACGCGGACTACTTGTGAGAATTTGAAAAGTAATGTAGCACTGTTTTGTTTCATTTGCCAACACTCATGCACGTTCACAAACACTTAACGGTTAATAATCCACTATTATTTCACATTAATATTCGAAAAAACACAAATTTTAGACAATAAAACAAAACTGCAGACATGACGCTTCACTTTCCCGGCAAGAAGTCGGTTCGTTCAGATGATCAGCGCTCAACGCGCGTTTTGCTACTGCACGTTTATAGAACGGTATAGAAACGCGCGTTAGCATGTGTACTCCTAGAATAAAATACATGTAGTTGTAAACGCGCATTAGCACAACGCGCGTTGAGGGCTCATCATTTGAACATACCCTTAGTATTTTCTGACCGTTTAGACGCGTTTGGCCTGATTCGTGTTTGGTCTAATTTTCAAAAAAAGGTCCAATACGCGGTTAGTCCAATTCACGGTTGGACCAATTCGCGTTTGGTCCAATTCGCAGTTGGTCCAATTCGCGGTTTTTTCCGGACGGATCAGTGTGTGGGTTAATATCCCAACATCCACATGGGCAAGTGTGAGGACTAAATGCGAGAAACCATTTGCAAAATTTTAAACACTGAAAAAAGACGACAACCTCAGGCGGGAATCGAACCACGCACCTTCCGCATTCCGGGCGGCTGCCTTAACCACTTGGCTACCGAGGTCTGGTCAAAGTCAAAGTCAAATTATATATTCAATGTAAACCTTTACAGGCACTTATTGACGTCAATAATAATAATAATAAAAAAAACAGTTAACTAACTTATAGTTAAGACTTAACAACTAATCTAACGAGCTATAGTCTGTGCCAGACAAAATGCGCATCGCTACCCCCAGTACCACTGCACGCCGAAACAGAATCGCGTCAAACCGAAATTTAAGCCGTGGTCATAGAATTGTGTAAACAAACGTATCCTGGTACGAGACAAAAATAGCGGGCAAGTGTCTCTCCCCTAGCGACACAAACGGCTAATATTTAAAGGTAATTTATAGTTTTTTTTTAGGATGAAAGGTGAAGAATGATAAATCACAATGAATTGTTAACTTAAGTTATTACTTTAAGGAATAAAATTAAATGTGATTTCCAATTATCGTATTGATATTGTGGTAAGTAATAAAAATTAGAAATAACTGAGTTTTTAAAGTAAAATAAAGTAACGGTTGAAATGAGTTTTGGAAAACATTAGTACCTAACCAATAAGGTTGACATTTTTAAACATTCAAATATCTTTTTTTATAAAAACTTAAGCATAGAAAACACAGACCACTTAAGAAAACGTCAAAAATTAATAAGCATAAATTTGTGTTTTAAAATTGTTTCGTTTTTCGTCTTGGTACAAGCACAGAATAACTAATATTACTTCCGTACAGAAGGTTCACCCTCCAACGACCCCCACGCGAAACCGAAACCCATCGCGTGACCCGAGCGTTCATATTCCGTTAAGCAAAGCCGACTCGATATCGATTTGACGTCCGTCAGGAGCGCAGGGTTTACGCGCGCGCGTAGGGTTTACGAGTTAAGGCTAGATAGGTCGCGCTTTGAGTTTTTCAAACCATCTAAGACATAGAAAATAATATATATATAAATAGTTTAAATTCTGGAAAAAAAAGTATGTATTATGGTCTGACCGCCACCGCCGCACCGCGCCCCGGGCACTCGAGCGACGAGGCGGGGGGGCGAAACAGTTGCTCCATTTAGTTATTCTGCCGTCATCGCTCACGGCGGCAACTAGTGTGTCAGACGCACATGAGATAAAATATCCAAAATGGGTCGTGCATTATCACGAGATAATCAAGACAGTCATTTTTAAAGTGGCCGAATATTTTAAGAAAAGAAAAGCAAACAAAGTTTATATTATATAAGGTGACTGCCAGAAACCGCAAGAAACTTCAAGGGCCGATCAGGTCAAGCGTCTTAAACATGACAAAAATGGTATCATTGCAAATTAACGTAGGTACTTATCGCCCAGCTGACGCGAACGGGTCAACAGACGGTCGACAGGCCGGCCGTTGCCCGCGCGTTGTAAATAATTGTTTTTCATTTAGTTTTCTTATGTTATTGCTTTAAAATAAATTAGATACTCAAATAAATACAAAGACTATCCAATTAAAATTCACAAAAAGAATTATTTAATTAAAAATGAAAAAAAACACGAATTCCTTTTTTGTCATCTTTGTCATGTTCAAAACACCCGACCCGACCAGCCCCCGAAGCCCCCCGCGGCCCTTAGCAGTCACCCCATATATTTCCAAGAATTAAAGATTTATTTCATTTATATTGGTTCTTTAATTCAAAAACGGATTGGATGTAATTATACTCGTAAATATAAAGCTTCAATAAACTGTGCTTCGATATCGTAATAACTGTCTGACACTACGAATCTCATGTGAGTTCATGCTCTTTACTTCCCACTCCCCCCACCACCCGCGCATACCCAAGGCGCAGCACAGCGGCTGCGGCCAGGCCATAGGCTGGTTTTCAACCTTCGAAATTTGTCAGTGCCTGATGATGTTTTTAGTCAACATTGCTACATCAAATCTTAGAAGTTTTAATTTTTTTATCGTTTTAATTGAAGACATTAATCTATAAACGCAGCTTCATCTTAACCGAATGTACAAATTTTTGTAAAAATATTTCTTTCGGATCTCAGAGGTGAAAACTTCTAAGATTTGATGAAGCAATGTTGACTAAAAACATACATAATGTTTTTAGTCAACATTGCTTCATCAAATCTTAGAAGTTTTAATTTTTTAATCGTTTTAATCGAAGACATTAATCTATAAACGCAGCTTCATCTTAACCGAATGTTCAAATATTTGTAAAAATATTTCTTTCGGATCTCAGAGGTGAAAACTTCTAACATTTGAAGAAGCAATGTTGACTAAAAACATAAGCATCAAGCACTGACAAATTTCGACGGTTGAAAGCCAGACCTCGGTAGCCAAGTGGTTAAGGCAGCCGCCCGGAATGCGGAAGGTGCGTGGTTCGATTCCCGCCTGAGGTTGTCGTCTTTTTTCAGTGTTTAAAATTTTACTTAAGTATATTTAAGCGTTAATAAAACGCTAAAATATAAAACATTAAACCATTTGCAAGTGCAATTTACGATAGTTTAGGGCTCGTATTCTAAAACCAAACTTACACTCAAATCTCTGCTTGAGTACAGTTAGAAAGGGATGGCGATATATGCGATGAATAGCACCATCCCTTTCTAACTGTACTCAAGCAGATTGAGTTTAGTTTTAGAATACGAGCCTTAGTAACAATTTTTTTTTTTGAAAGGAGAACCGGCACTTTCCATAGAAAAAATGCTTAATTTGTATACAATAGAATTTGGTCATAACGTGAAACTAATATTATTTGCTACCTAAACCAAGTTTTGTCTTATTTTTATCAAATCGCGGATAAGAGTTATTTAATTATAAATATTTTTAATATGGAAACACTAAGTCTTCAAAAAACAGACACGTTACTTTAAAAATGTCTAACGTGGCTGCATAAACCATTATTCTTTTGCTTTTAAAAAAGGGAAATGTCAACAACACGTCATGTTTGATTTGACAGCTAGCGGCTGTCATTTGTCAACAACTGTCATTTGTTGACAGATATTGTCAGTTAAATCATGAATAAAATATTAAAAAACTAAAAAAAGTATACAACTTAAGCTTAAAACGCCGGGTCTCCTTTTAATGGTACTGAAATCTATCTATTTTTAAATTGATAATTTTAAAACTTTAAAGATCTATGTTTTTCTTTATTCAGTTATACATGCCATGGTAGCTAACGAATAGAGCGAGCATTCGCCAATACTTTGTAAACTTGACTAGCATTTTACTATTGACAAACGCTAACGTGCCGGCATGAAAGCGTTAGTCATTTGTCCAAGGGGTTGTAAAGTTTAAAAGTGTGACTATAAATCTAAGTTTTGTAACTATGGGTAAAACAAATGATTTGACTGTGTGCGTATGTGTGAGTTTCAACTTACATCCACGCTCTGCATCTGCGCGAGGTTGTTGTTGCTGACGTGCATGACTCGGGTGGTCCCGTTCAGCGCCACCGCGTCCACCGTCAGCGTGAGGGAGCTGACGTCACGCAGCCGCTTCCGGTTCGTGTACTCGATCAGCGCGCGGAGAGATATGTACGTGTCCTGTGTGGGGGGAACGATCTTAGCGAGAATAGATATAGTAATGAAGATGTGCACGTAAATAAATTACTTAATTCATATTTAGTCAGAAAGAAAATGTTAAGCGTCACTTTTCCAATGATGTTGAGATGCCATTTTTTTAGTGACACAACAAACTGTATGATTTTATACATACACTAGCGACCCGCCCCGGCTTCGCACGGGTTACTACCCGTACCTAAACAATTTATAGCCTATAACCTTCCTCGATAAATCTAACACTGAAAAATTTTTCAGTAGTTCCTGAAATTAGCGCGTTCAAGCAAACAAACTCTTCAGCTTTATAATATTAGTATAGATATAATCACGATATTATCGCCGAAGGGTAGGTCAGAGACTAGGCAATGAGGATCGCAAAAGCAGTCCTTTGCCATAGTCCACTTTTCACCAATTAGCGACTGCACATGTACAGTCACGAGCACCAATATACACCAGTATACACTTTGACTCTTATTCCATTGTATTAAGTCATACAATTGTTTACATATTTTTGCTCGTGGCTGTAAGCGTGACAGGGGGAGAGCCCATCGCCGTTCTATGCTGTTGGATGTATGTGCAGTCTTGAGTCCGTTAGTCGCCTTTTCCGACACCCAAGGGAAGAGAGGGGGTGGCAGTATTATATGCGACACGGTTAACGGTGAGATTAAGTTATAATTTATTTTGCCATAAATTACATGTACCTAAGTAGGTACATTTTACAGTTGTTAAGTAAATAAATGATTTCATACATTTTATATTATACATTACGCTAATTTTCGATGTCATGTAAATATTTAGTTCGTCATTTAAAAAGTTTCAATGAAACTAATTTGTGCTAGATAGTTGGTGTGAGTGCTGATTGCATAGTCTCCGCCTAGTGAGGACATTAAAAACAGAGCACTGCTACACTCCATGTTACACCAAATAATAAAAGAAAATAAATAATGTTACCTAGAAAAAAATCAACCAGTCTCAGGAAAGCTCGAATGGGACTCGAACCCATGACCTTTGGATTTTTATATCTATATATCATTGTGAATGCAAAATTTCAATAATACAGATATTTATAAGCAATTACATCTTTAACGATTGTTAAATACTTGCAATAGTATTTCTTTCGACTGTGTGTCGTAATACCGCTGGCTGGCAGCGTAAATCATCAACTACTAGAAAGAACTCAATGAGTCTTCTGGGGTCTCGGTAGCTTAGTGGTTAGAGAAGTGGACCGGAAATTCAAAGGTCATGGGTTCGAGTCCCATTCGAGCTTCCTGAGACTGATTGATTTTTTTCTAGGTAACATTATTTATTTTCTTTTATTATTTGGTGTAACATGGAGTGTAGCAGTGCTCTGTTTTTAATGTCCTCACTAGGCGGAGACTATGCAATCAGCACTCACACCAGCTATCTAGCATAAATTAGTTTCATTGAAACTTTTTAAATGACGAACTAAATATTTACATGACATCGAAAATTAGCGTATTTTTTTTACATTTTTCCTATATTTATCTAGTAAACTTTGTGAATGCAAAACTTCAATAATAAAGATAAAAGAAAAGAAACTAAAGTAACTTGTCAAACCTGTGTGGAAGCCCACCCGCCGTCCTTCAGCCGCTGCGCATTGAGCCACATGACGATGGGCTCGTTGTTGTCCTGGTGGTCCATGCAGGCCAGCAGCGCGTAGGCGGTGGCGGCGATGTTGTTGGCGTCGTAGCGGTACGGCAGCCGCGGCAGCAGGAACGGCTTCTGGTTCTCCATCTTGTACGGCGGCGGCGGCACGGGCTCCCGGCCCCAGTATACCAGCCCGCCTGGTGGAAACATTTCATACTTATCAAAGTTACTTTAACTTTGGAAGACGGCGTTTGTTCTGAACGGGTTAAAAAAGATTTGGACGATTCAAAGTACTTATTAATCGAGTTTATTGAATAAATATATTTTGACTTGACTTGGCGTGTGGTTAGGGATTAGGTTCTCGAACGTATAATTAATTAAGAATTAGAACAATTTAGTCGTTAGTAATCGTTTCTTCAACGTTTCATTCCCATTAATAAAAGTAATTGACACCTAAAACGGGAAGACTTCTTTTGACAGCTGATGTAAGGGAATCGAAACCCGGTTCCATTCAGCGGGTATACTTCTTTGTGTACTTTGTTTGGTTGGTGGTGGAGTTTTGGCAAGTTAATAACCTAACCGTCTTATCTATTCCAAAGTCTGGCACCATAACAACAATGTTAATAGCATTGACAATTAAGAGATAAAATAGCTAGTTCGTCAGTGGTTAAGAATTCCGGGCGACCGCGCTTCCACCTTCGTCCTTATCGTCACTTACCATCAGGTGAGATAAAGATCAAGCGCTCACCCGTATATAGTAGAATAAAGAGGTTTTTTTTAAAATGCGAATTCGGTTACTAATTTTGCTGATGCTGTTGTTGTCAGGTAGAATTGAATTGTTGCTACCTCGAGAATAACTTATAGTAGGTTTAGTTAACCTTCGGAGCGCTGCCGTTTCCTCAGCAGCCGGTACGCGTGCTCGGAGCTGGGCGCTTTGGCAAAGGTGAGCGCGTAGGCGACGAGCGCGAGCGCGTAGGGCTCGCCGAAGTCGTCCAGCAGCCGCAGCTGCTTCTCCAGCCAGCCGATGCCCAGCTGCTGGGCTTGCACCACGCGCGCGCTCAGGCCCTGCGCGGTGACAAACACTTACGTCACCTGTGGCTCTACTGTCACCTCTTAGAGCCCTATTTCATTAAGATACCATGATGGCGGAACCAGTCGCTGTCACTAAATGTATACAGCTCTAGCGCAACCAAGCGATCACCGGGGTGAGATGTCCTCCATACATTTTGTTGGTGGCGGGCAACTGGTTGCGCCGCCATGGTGTTATGAAATAGGGTCTAAAGGTGCACTTGACGGGCAATGAAAATTGATCAATTACGAGCAATACGGCCGATTGTAACGTGACAAAATATCAAGCAATTTACGGCAACGGCAACAAGCATCAATTTGGCAAAATGTTTTGCTATTATACGACAATATTGGGCAATATGGACCAACTCCAAGAAACTAGACAATACTTTCATACACGTGCTACTTAATCAAACTTCGCATGCTAAAGTAAAATACAGAGACCTAAATACTTTGTAAAAAACATAAATACCTCGGTGGCCGAGTGGTCATGCGCTCGGCTCGATATCCGGAAGTCCCAGCTTTAATTTCGGTGCGGACAAAGCGTGTTTTCAGATTTCTCAATGCACAGTTCGAGTTTGTGATAGCCAACCCATCAATTGTAGTGTTGATTTGAGTACAGTCATGGTGGCCTTTGCCTTGCAGCTGGACAGTACATTACCATAACTAAACTAAACTAAACTACTAAACATAACTCCATTCGCACGTACCTCGCGCAAGCCGATATCCTTCAGGTTCTTGACTGTTTCCAGTGTGATCACGACTTGGGCTGTCAGTGTTATATTTCGTTGCGATATTACGGTCCCGTTCACCTGTTGAATGCATTTTAATTATTATTACATTAGGTAACTATTGAAGTAAACCGTTAATTTAGAAACCAACTTATCCACGGATAGGCCATGAAAGTGTTCAGAGTAGTAGAGTAACTCGCATTTAATTTTATACTGTCGTTAAGAAAACCACCAAGAACAACACCGCGGAGCTCGATGGCGCAGCGGCTAGCGCGTTCGGCTTGCGATATTGCCCGCTAAACAACTTTCGCAATGACGGGTCGCTGGATGGGTGATCAAATTTAAAACATCTCGAGCTCCTCCGTGCTTCGGAAGGCACGTTAAGCCGTCGGTCCCGGTCGGTGTCGTAAGATGGCAGTCGTTAAAACCCACCAACCCGCATTGGGCCAGCGTGGTGGGTTATGGCCCAATATCCCCACGTGGGAGGCCTGTGCCCAGAAGTGGGACGCTTATAGGCTGATGATGATAACGTTAAGAGCACCAAAACTAAACAGTATTATTTTGGCAACATACAGTCATTTAACCTCTCGTTAGTGAGGTACTAACGATTGAATGACTATTTTGTGTCTGGCTTTCATCATCATCATCAGCCTATAAACGTCCCACTGCTGGGCACAGGCCTCCCACGTGAACAATAGCACGTGGGGATATTGGGCCATAACCCACCACGCTGGCCCAATGCGGGTTGGTGGGTTTTATCGATTGCCATCTTACGACAGCAACCGGGACCAACGGCTTAACGTGCCTTCCGAAGCACGGACGAGCTCGAGATGTTTTAAATTTGGTCACCTATCCAGCGACCCGGCATTGTGAAAGTGGCTTAGCAAGCAAGTTCGCAAGTCGAACGCGCTAGCCGCTGCGCCATCGAGCTCCTCATGTTCACAACCGTATTTCGTTAGCAAGCGTGCGGTCGGCGCCGGAGGTATATGAGCACGACTGACGTGGTGACGGACGGACCGAGAGTCCTTTGTACGTAGCAAAATACCGTCAACAAGAATTATTAAAAGTTAGGTACCTACCGCACAGTTGCCGCCGATACAATGGCAGATTTATTTAATTATCAAACGTTTACACATTTATGTATTTCTTATATAGGTGTATGTATGTACGTATATTATATCTATTTAACTATTTAATTACATAATTTTACATGTTTGTCGTAGCAGTGTGGCCATCGTCAACAAATGATTTATTTAACACACACACACACACACACACACACACTATAATTAGCATAATAACATACCAGTACAGTAAAATAAAAAAACAACAAGTTAAAATTAAATTTAAAAAATTTAAAGATAAATACATTTCTTGTTTTTTTTTTTTTAATGTACCAATAAACGTCATTCCATTGCAATGATACGTGTAACGATGATGCACTCACCAGCACCCCCGGGTTGCCCCTGTCCGCGAGCAGCTGCGCGGCGGCGGGCGCGGCCCGCGGCACCCTCAGCGTAGAGTTGTCGTTGCGGTTGGGCAGCCACGTCACCTCGTAGAAGGCGCCGTGCGGCAACTGGTGCTCCAGCACCCATGATACGGCCATGGATATCACCTGGCGAGAGGCCACGTCGAATACAATGTATTTATTTGCATTTCAATAAGGTTACACTGTGGATGTTTACAATTAAAGTAGATTATAAATAATAATAAAAATAATAACATTTCTTTATTATTTCTTCACTAACAATACAAATTTATATAAAATCTTATTTTACCAAGTAGGCAACCTAAAATTGTGAAGGACTGGTGCCTGAAACGGGTTTGTAACAAACCTATACCAGTCACCAGGCCCCACCCGCAGAAAGGATACAGAACTAATTTATGACAAAAGCTATAAATTTAAATGCAATTATTCAGAAATAATGTAGCTTATAGTTATACAATAAAACATAAAGTAGCTTAGAGTTTTACAATAAATCAGACTAAACTAGAGTAGTCGAGCTATAGAGTAATAATAATTCGTGCGCGTTTGTGTAAGTCTATTGAGTATGAGGTGTGGGTGTGAATGAACGTTTAGATGTGTGTGTTGCGTTTGTGTATGAGTGTGTTGGTGGGTGTGTGTATTTTTAACGTTGCGTTGGAGGATGAGAGCAGTTGACCATGAAGAAATTTTGTTAAGAATATAGTTTACGAGAAAAAATTATTATGAGAGGGGAGAAAGAAATTTTTCTGTAGTTGCATAGTCCATGGACTTAAGAAATTTGGCGGTAGACTGTTTACAACTGAATTTCGTGAGCGGGTAGATGTTAAGGGAGCAGTTTATTTTGTTATAAAGATAACTTCCAAGAAAGCCGTAGAAGTTATGCGAGAAGGCGGTTTTCAGGGCAGGTACAGTGCATACAGTGCCTTAACCACTCTCCTGTCCTTGGTAACTTCTGTAACTCAGTGACATATAACCCCTCCTGTCCTTGGTAACTTTTGTAACTCAGCCTAAATTAATTTTGCAAACTCGCATTACGACCACGGTGAGTGTAATTACTTAAATCACGTATTACGTAGGCCCATTAAAATATTTGAGATGATTCTGTGGTTACTAATTCAGTATAAAAGTAAAAGAAATCTATTTAATGACAAACATAATTTCACAGAAAAAAATAATGAAATTGGCGAGAATTGACAGTTCGGCAAAACGGAATTTTGCAACGTAAGCGTTTTTAAAAATGTCGAAATACTCTTCTACTCACCGTATTTCCTAAATAAGTGCACATCAAAACAATCGCATACTAATTATTGTTAAGGATTATTATGGTTTGTTTACATTTGTAGACAGTGACATTCCAATATATATTTTTTTCTGACCAAGCGCCATAAACACGGCAACGTTCTTTGTTAAGGTTGTTGCTCACTACACCTAGTTCGTAGTTCCGCAAGAAAATTTGAGGTGGCTCTATGGATATCAATTGATCCGTAGAGCAATTGAAACTATGGCATAGTGTACGAGTACCTTTAGTAAAAAAATGTAATTGTTGACAATTGTTCGTGACTCCACCTAGCGGTGCAGGACAGCACCACCGCCACCGAAAGCATCGCGACGTCGTCCGTGCTAACAAGCAGGAAGAAGACCAAATCGTGCAGCTATGGGTCCGCAGATGGCGCTGAACGAAGATAATATAAGCCCGCGCGCGCGACTTCGGAACCCTATTCCTCCAACAGACATTAGTTAGGCCATAACTTCCATTTAATTTATTGTTAAAATCTATAATTGAAGGAAATAAATTATTGTTAAAAGAAACTGGAATAAAGCATTCATTTCATAACCGGCGCAAACATTGGACCTTCGAAGCCGCATTGAAACGAAGCACGAGCAAAAACGAAGATCGCATCAGCCACGTGGGATCAGCAGAAGGGTCTGGCTAGTCGTTCCTTTCCTTCCACTTTCATTCGCACTGTACTAAAACCGTATCTTTTCCTAGTTATCAACCGACTTCGAGGCAACGGCGCTGGTGCGCATTATATCACCGGTGTGCAGGAAAATCGTAAGTGCCCTTTCCTTACTATAGATTGCCAAAATGAGTGTCGATAGTGTTCCAAAACGCGTTAAATCTCCGGTTCTTCAACTAGGCGTAGATTCGAACGATAATTTAGCTTATTTAAATAAAAAACGCGGTACAATTAAGGGTAGACTGACTTTATTTTCTAAATATGTATCCTCTTTTGAAGAATCTCAATTAACTGAAAAGAATCTTACAGAGATGAAGTTGCGTCACGATATAGCCAAAACGTTGATTACAGAATTTAATAGCGTGCAAAGTTCTATAGAAGAAATAGTGCCTGACAGTGATAGCTTTAATCAATTGGAAATCCGTCAATCATTCGAAGACTCTTATTACAAGGCCATGAGTGAAGCCACTAACTTTCTTGGAAATTCGCACAAACCTACCTTTTGTAAAAGTGACAACTCTAGGTGCAATGATTCGCTAATAAAGTTGCCTGTTATAACATTGCCTACCTTTGACGGGTCTTACAATGCTTGGTTGGAGTTTAGAGATACATACATTTCCATGATTCATAATTCTAATAAGCTCGATGAAGTTCAAAAGTTTCATTATTTGCGATCAGCGTTAGTGGGTAGTGCAAATGAAGTTATAAGATCATTAGAGTTCTCATCCAAAAACTACATAATAGCATGGGACTTATTGAACGAAAGATATAATAACACCAATTTATTGATCCATAATCACGTAAAAGCATTATTTTCCTTGCCTGTTATAAATAAAGAGTCACCATCTCAGATTAGAAAATTAATTGACGTTGTGCTAAAGAACTTAAGATCGTTAAAGTCCCTGGGTGAAGCCACAGATCAGTGGGACACTCTTATAATGTTTATGGTTGTATCTAAGTTGGATGTAGGTATTGAAAAAGAATGGGAACAATCTAAATGTACACTCGCCTCACAATCTAAAAGTAAATTCAACTTAAATGATTTGCTCACTTTCCTAAAAGGCAAAGCCGACACATTAGAAATGTTAAAAGCAGGTCATTCTTATAATTCTAACACTATTCGTTCGCATTCGCACGAACCGGTTAAAAAGCCACCACAACAAAAGGTGCATAGTTTTGTGTCTACGCGAAACAAGAATAATTATAAAAGTACCCGCGTTTGTGTAATGTGCAAAGGTACACACTCGCTATACGCATGCGATCAGTTTATAGATTTATCGAGCAAAGACAAACTCGCATTTGTCGACAAAAACAAGTTGTGTGTAAATTGCTTACGGGTAGGCCACGGAGTGTCGGATTGTTATTTCGGACCTTGTCGTCAGTGCAATAAAAAACATAATAGTTTGTTACATAACGAGTTTAGTGCTAATACGTCATGTTCTACGTTAGTACAGCAACCTCAGTTGTCATCTGTGTCCGATAATGCCACTGTAGTTTTACATACACATTCCCAGGTAAAAAACGTCGTTAACGAAGGCGCGAGTCTCTTAAAGACGCATGAATTTGAGACAGTTTTACTATCTACCGCTTTAGTTGAAATCGCACGTAACGACAACACTTATTACCAAGCTCGCGCTTTATTAGACAGTGGAAGTCAACATTGCATAATAACTGACTCCTTACGTAAAAAATTAAAGGTTGATTCGATACAGTCCACATATAAAATCGTAGGAGTAGGGCAAGCCGTTTCCCAGTCTCATGAGATTTGTAATATTGAATTTAAATCATTAATTGGTAACTACAATACTCGCATTAAATGTTTAGTTTTACCTCGCATAACTAGCCTACTGCCCGGCGTTCGCATAAATAACGTTGTAGGTATACCCGACAATTTGAATCTTGCCGATCCAACATTTTATGCCCCTTCACAGATAGATTTATTGATAGGTGCAGAATGTTTTTGGGATTTAATAGTCGATGGCAAAATCCGTTTGCCAAGTGGGCCATTCTTACAAAACTCTAAGCTAGGATGGATAATTTCCGGTCCCATTGTTACTAATAATAAGTCGCGCATTAAACAAGTACAATGTAACTATACGCAAGGCTTAGAGTTCAATGAGCAGTATACACATAATTTAGAGTTAAATGAACAGTTGAAGAAATTCTGGGAAATGGAGGAAATTTGTTTACCTAACCCATTGTTAACTTCTGATGAGCAGTTTTGTGAAAATCTGTTTACCGCAACAACTAAACGCGAAAATAATGGACGTTTTTCAGTTCGCATTCCGTTAAAAGAATCTGCCGAGGTGTTGGGTGAAAGTTACGGTATTGCAGAAAAGAGATTCTTATCACTTGAACGCAAGTTTAGTCGATCAGAACCACAATACAAAAAAATGTATAGTGACTTTATGCAGGAGTATTTAGATCTCGGACATATGACGCGCATAGAAAATTACACGATGCCTTGTTACTTTTTACCTCACCATGGTGTACTTCGTGAACAAAGCACAACAACTAAGCTAAGGGTCGTATTCAACGCCAGTCAAAAAACGTCTTCTGAAAAATCATATAATGATATTCAGATGGTTGGTCCCGCGCTTCAGAACGACTTATTTTCTATTGTTTTACGCTTTCGCCAATATAAGTACGTAGTCTGTGCGGACGGGGAGAAATTTTTTAGGCATGTACTTATCCATGAAGACCAACGAAATTTGCAATTGACATTATGGCGTGACAATCCGCAAGAATCAATTAGTGTCTATCGCCTCAATACCGTAACTTATGGCACGGCATCAGCGCCCTATCTTAGTAATCGCTGTGTGAAGCAGCTAGGGTTGGAGTGCA
Source organism: Scoparia ambigualis (assembly GCA_963921215.1). Taxonomy (NCBI): domain Eukaryota; kingdom Metazoa; phylum Arthropoda; class Insecta; order Lepidoptera; family Crambidae; genus Scoparia; species Scoparia ambigualis. The sequence continues at coordinate 4,385,537 of OY992512.1, forward strand.
ATGATAAGGATGTCGCTGTTATTATTTTAAACGATACCTACGTTGACGATTTAATTACAGGGAATGACTGTAAGGAAACCTTAAAACTACTTTGTGAAAAGATAACTAAAGTGTTTTCGTCCGGGTGTTTTCCATTACGAAAGTGGATTTCTAATTCACCTGATGTTGTTCCTAACGTAAACAATGTAAACAATGAATCAAAACAATTGTCACTAGAAAACTGTTCTTGTACCACTCTTGGACTTGGTTGGTATAATAATAGTGACGAGCTCCATTTTACTTCAAGTTTAAATAAATCCGCTAGTAAAGTAACTAAACGCTTAATTTTATCTGTTGTGTCACAAATATATGATCCGTTAGGCTTATTGAGTCCTATTGTAATAGTTGGTAAAATGTTATTACAGAAATTATGGCTCTATAAATTAAATTGGGACGATGTGGTGCCTCGTGACATTCAGTCGAATTGGGAAAAATATATTGCTTCATTAGCGAGCTTACATAGCATTAGAGTACCGCGTCGCGTTTTCGAGTGTGACAACCCTACGCGCATTGAGTTGCATATTTTTACAGACGCAAGTGAGGCCGCGTACGGAGCTTGCGCCTATGTTCGCACCACTAGTTTTGACGATGACGTCACAGTTAACCTGCTATGTTCAAAAAGCAGAGTTGCGCCGGTCAAACCTATCAGTGTTCCCAGACTAGAATTATGCGGTGCGTTACTCGGTGCAAAGTTGATGAACAAAATCGTAAATTCATTGAGATTAAGTTTTAGTAGTGTTTGTTTATGGACGGATTCAACTATTGTTCTCGGGTGGTTGCGAACGTCACCACACAAGTTAAAGACTTTCGTTCAGAACCGCGTTGTCGAAATCTGTGACATGACAAGTGAAGCAACATGGCGACATGTGAATAGTAAAAATAATCCAGCTGATTTAGTGTCGCGCGGAACTAGTTTAAATGAATTAAGTTCTTTGTCCTTATGGTGGAACGGACCTACATTTTTGCAGCAAATTAATACTTTCGTACCGTATAATGGAGATGGAGATGGAGAACAAAGTTCTAATTTACCAGAGCTAAGAAGTGTTAGTAATGTTGTGCAGTGTAGTAAAGAGGTTAGTTCTTGTGTTGATTTTCATAGATTTTCGAATTTTAGTAGGTTACAACGTACTTGTGCGTATGTACTTCGCTTTATAAATAATTTACATACGAAAAATAAGACAGAACGTCACACCGGGTCCTTAACCGTAAACGAGTTAGACAAATCTTTGATATTATTAACAAAAATACCGCAAGCACAATCGTTTCCTTCCGAGTATAGTGCACTTACAAAAACATGCGTATCAAAACCAAAACGTAATATTTCGGGTTTGAATTTATTTTTAGATGACGATAATATAATTAGAGTGGGTGGTAGATTGGCAAATTTAATTGATTTTACTTACAATAAGAAACACCCAATGTTATTATGTAGTAAGCATTACTTTACTGTTTTGTTGTTTCGATTTGAACATTATAAGTTATTACATGGTGGACCCACTCTCCTTCTTTCGCATATTAGAGAAACTTGGTGGCCCTTAGGGGGTAGAAACTTAGCTAGGAAGATTGTTCGACAATGTGTTAAATGCATGCGTATTAGGGGCAAAACAATACAACCTCTAATGGGAAACCTGCCTACTGAAAGATTACAATCTGGCTATCCCTTTATAAGATGTGGGGTTGATTATGCAGGGCCTATGTTTATTTTAAATAGAAGGGGTAGAGGGGCTCGATTGGAAAAGTGTTATTTGTGTCTGTTTGTTTGTTTTGCAACACGAGCATTACACCTAGAACTAGTCACTAGTTTGTGTTCCGAGAGCTACATCTTAGCCTTAAAGAGATTTATGTCTCGGAGGGGCAAACCTTTACAAATTTTCTCAGATAATGGTAGAAACTTTGTAGGCGCTGTAAAAGAATTTCCGCAATTTTTACAGGACAGCTCTCAGTCTATTATTGATTTCACTTCAGGTAACCATATAGAATTTAAATTTTCTCCTGCATATGCGCCTCATTTTGGTGGTCTGTGGGAGGCAGGGGTAAAATCCTGCAAACACCACATTACTAGAGTGTTAGGAAATATAAACTTAACTTATGAGGAGTTCAATACGGTTTTAGTGCAGATCGAAGCCGTCCTGAACTCCCGCCCTATGTGTCCTATGTCTTCAGACCCAAGCGACCTTACTCCGCTAACCCCAGCGCACTTCCTCATTGGCCGGCCCTTGACTGTCCCTGCTGAGAAGGAGGACTTCACGACTACAGCCACGCACACCTTGTCACGTTATAAACGTGTTGAGCAGCTGCGGCAACAGTTTTGGCAGCGCTGGTCTCAGGAGTATGTCACTGAGCTACAGAAACGTACTAGATGGCAGACGAAGAATGAAGACATAAAATTAGATGCCTTAGTCATAATCAAAGAAGATAACCTGCCACCGCTTAAATGGCGGATGGGCAGAATTTTGTCTGTTTTTCCAGGCAAGGATGGCGTATCCAGGGTCGCGTCCATACTTACCGCGACGGGTGTAATACGGAGGGCCTTTTCAAAAATCTGCCCGCTACCAGTCTCCGCTGATGATCCAGATGCTTCAGCTGAGTCAATACAATCCTGTTGAGAGATGGTTCTCTCAAGGCCCGCCGGCATGTTCGTGACTCCACCTAGCGGTGCAGGACAGCACCACCGCCACCGAAAGCATCGCGACGTCGTCCGTGCTAACAAGCAGGAAGAAGACCAAATCGTGCAGCTATGGGTCCGCAGATGGCGCTGAACGAAGATAATATAAGCCCGCGCGCGCGACTTCGGAACCCTATTCCTCCAACAGACATTAGTTAGGCCATAACTTCCATTTAATTTATTGTTAAAATCTATAATTGAAGGAAATAAATTATTGTTAAAAGAAACTGGAATAAAGCATTCATTTCATAACCGGCGCAAACAACAATTTTGACGGTTCGCCATTTTTTTTGCATAGGATTTTTTTGTGCTATTAATGTGTTAATTACTCTTCGTAATCATCGTTCTTCCTAATAATGTGCACATCAAAACAATCGTTATGGTTTTAACTATCGAAAATGATATGATTCTTTATAGTTTGAAACAGTGACTTCCAAGTAATAACGACTTCTAAATGTCGATATAAAAAAAATATTTTTGTTTTTTGTCTTGGAATCTTCATTTTTGTCATTTTTGTTGTAGCTTTTCGTAATTAACTTTTAACTTATTAAAATACTGAGTTTTCTAAGCATTTGGTACGTAGTTTAGGTTTTGATATAGCTTTAGCAATGGGTTAGTTCTAAGCTTTTTTGTCAGCTCGGGTAGTCTCGGGTCAGCGTCGGCCAACTTTCGGACAGCTGTCAGATTGAGTGGACGGTAGGAGCCCTATTGTATAAACGGTCGTGGGCTGGTGAGTGGTTAAGATTCATCTTATTCAGCCATAAAAATAGTAGGATTACTATGTCGCTCGTGGTAACTATACGCATTTTAAACGGCGCGGCGCGGCGAAGCGCTAGTTTTTTATTATTAACAACATACAGCAATAAGTAGAAAATCCCACAGGATAAGTTGCATCTCGAATTCCACGAGCAGGACTCGAACCGGCACCCTCGGCTTTCAAAGTAAAAGAGTAAATAGTGTTTATGAATTTCGGCGCGCTGGATAAGAGCCACGGTAGCTTAATTAGTAGACCATCTGACCCGGAGTGTCAGAAAAGTGTCAAATCTAGCTTGTAGAATTTTTTACACATTTTCCAATTTTTTATTGTTATCACAAAATATTACTCGATAATAATGACAGCGCGGTCGAAGACGAATAGCGCTTTTCACCTGGAACTGTTATTCCTTGGAAATGCTTTATAACTATACTCATATTGAACGACAAAGCGCTTGGCTTTTATATTACAGGACAGTAATGTCGACGGTACAAACACTTGATGTTAGGTGATAGTTAAGCCTATGGTGTAAGAAAGCGCATTTCACACAGGATATTATCTCTTAATTGTCGGAAAACCAGTAACACTGCGGTTATGGTGAGATAAGATGGTGGTACAATACATACAAACATATACCACCGGCTGGGTATCCAAACCAGGGTAACTGTGTTTAAGACTTAACACCTAACCGAAGTTCTAGTATTTTTAAGTCGGAAACTTACATCAGGGTCTATGTAGATGTAGTTCTCCCACTCGTTGAAGGAGGCGTCTTGGAAGATCTTCGCGCAGAACGACGTTAGCCAAACGCTCGACGCGGACTGGTTCCTTTACCAACAAACAAAACAGACTAATTGAAGCATAAATTCGATTGAGACACCTGCAGATCAACCTATCTAAAACTGTTAAATTTCTTCAACCGATATTGATCTTTGTATACTAATGACACAGTTCAAAATGCATTGAAAAAAATTGACACAAAATGAAAATTTTTTAGGTTGAAATGCTAATAATAACGTCTTTACAGTTTACCTCAAACATTTATAGTTTTAAAGTAAATAATACGTATGTACACTGCCACTTTAGCAGCAGTCAATAATATAAAATTAAATGAAAGCGAAAAGAAGGAAGGGAGGCCTTTGCCATGCAGTGGGACAAAACAGGCTGATAAATGCATAAGATTCAACACTATTATTCCCAAAGGCTTAGTCAGTCAATGAGGGCCGCAGGAGCAGTTCTCTGCCGCGACTCAAAGTGGTGCTCGCACAAACATTCGGGGCAATTGATTTAAAAAAACATATAAATAGATAGATTACTGACAACAACCGTGTCGCATAGCGGTGAAAGAATACTAACACCTCCTCTCTTACCTTGGGTGTCGTAAATGGAGACTAACGTAAATACTGCACATACATCGAACAGCATAGAGCGGCGATGGGCTCACCACCTGTCACGCTGAGCACATGTGCAGGCGCTATTTGGTGAAAAGTGGACTATGGTAGAGATCTGCTTCTGCGGTCCTCATTGTCTAGTCTCCGACTAATCCTTCGGGGATAATAGTCGTGATTGTATGTATGTGTGTACTAGCGGCCGCTCGCGGTTTCACCCGCGTGATTCCAGTTTCTGTGGGAATATCGGGATAAAAAGTATCCTATGTTTTAATCCAGGTTATAAACTATCTGTATGCCGAATTCAATCCAAATCCATAACAGTAGTTTTTATGTGAAAGAGTAACAAACATCCATCCATACTTACAAACTTTTGCGTTTATAATATTAGTAGGATTACTAACCAGTCGCTGCGGAAGAGGCTGAACGAGCCGTCGGGCTTCATGAACGAGAGCTGCCGCTGGTACAGCACGTTCATGTGGTAGAAGGCATCGCGCTCCAGCGTGCGGTTGCGCTGGTTGATCAGGCGCATGTACAGAGTCAGGTACATGTTCGCGGCGAACCCGAACATGTTCTGCTCGGCGGAGTCCTGGGGGGAAAACATTTTTTGTCTTATAATACATACTGTTAGACGACAATTAGATCAATCTATTAGCACATCACTAATGGCACCGTACAACAGCACTAGTTGCCGAAGTTTGACAGCTTAGCTACCGCGCTTTTGGTAGTTGTTGTAAAACACTATTAAAATCTATAATACTATAAGATTATTGTGAAGAATAATAATACCTATATTGCTATTAAAACACACATTTAGAGAGTTCCGGAGGCCCCTCCCCCCCTCCCACAATTCCTATTCCTTTCTCAACGGTCGGCAACGAATCTGCGATTCCTCTGGTTGTGCTGACACCCGTCCATGGGCGGCGGTGATTGCTCTCCATCAGGTGACCTGTCTGTCTGCTCGTTTGCCTCCTTCTTATATATTAAAAAAAAACTCGCGACCATTATCCCCGAAGGGTTAGTAAGAGCAGTCCACATTTCAGCAAATAACAACTGCACATGTGTTCAGCATGATAGGCGATGAGCCCACCTATGTTATTCGATTCCCACCTGCGGTAGTCAGTCATTTTTCTTTTTTCAAGGTTTCGTTATCTTTCGCGCCGGGTCTAGGGTCGCGCCATCTCTGAGGTCCCGGGTTCAATTCCCGGTCGGGTCAATTTATAGAAAAACTGTTTTTCTAAATTGATTTCAGGTCTGGGTGTTTTTTCTGTTTATTTATGATTTATCCGTTATCTTACCATATTTACGAGTTTCATAAGAATACATCTTGGGCTAGATAATTGGCGTGAGCTTTTGAGGGGGTTTACGCATTTCGGTTTTCCATACAAACTTCGAAATTTTTAAAAACCAATAAGCCAATTTTGATGAAACTTTGCATGCTAAAGTAAAACACAGGGATCTAAATAGTGTGTTGAAAACATTTTAGCTGAGTTATTGCGAATTAAAGTCTACAATAGTTAAAAATCGCGATAACTCAGTTAAATAAACATTTTTAAAAATGTTTTCAACAAACTATTTAGATCCCTGTGTTTTACTTCAGCATGCAAAGTTTAATCAAAATTGGCCTATTAGTTTTTAAAAAATTTGTCGTGGAAGTTTGTATGGGAAACCGAAATGCATAAACCCTCTTAAAGAAATTTTATTGTTATCTTAGTTATAACGGGAAAATGCATAAGTTGCATACTACAAAAATAATTGTTTAAACCCTTACCATTGGTAGATCGAGCAGGCTCGTCGCGTTGACAGGCATAGTGGGGAACAGCGGCCCCACCACGTCACCCACGATGGAGACGCGCGCGCGGTTAGACCCGAACACGTAGTAGCGGTCCACCTCGTACGGGATGACGGGCGTCTCGGTCACGTTCACGTGCATGTATTGGAACACGTACGCGCGGTTGGATAAGTCCAGCAGGATGGACTGGTGCCGGTATTGGGGGAGGCCGTCCGCCTGTTGACGATAGGGATAATCAGTAAATAATATATTTTTCGGTTTAACACAATATGGTTTAAATTGATTAGTTTGCGCAGCTGGAAATTGGCTACTTGACAGTTCTCGGAAAAGTGTTTTAAAAATTAAAAACGCTTATTTTATAGGTACCTCTTACAATATTTTTATTCTCTAAAAAGCTAGAAAAAAAACCATATTTTTCTTCATTATTTTCAAATTTTGCCCTGTGACGTCACACTTCAATAAACAAACAAATTTTACTTAATAGTAAGTATATTGTTGAGTGCGTCAGAAAGGAGAACTATTTTATTTAGTATTACTGCCTTATGATCAGATTGTATAAAGCTCAGCTTACAAAGTAAATAGATACTATTAACTTTGGTACCAGAATACGCGGGTTCAAATTCCGCTTATGTGTTGTTTTAAATATAACATTTCTTAAATTTTTGGTTCGTTGATATTTTTTCAACGAAAGGTCATTGGGTATTTTGTTCGGACATTTGACCCACGGCGTACACGAACAAGCCTTTTTCGGGTCTTGTAATCCACAGATAAACAATCGCAAATTTATTTTGTAAAAATAAAATATTTACAAATTATCATAATAAAAAAAGCTATTGGATGTTGTTGTGAATGTTGAATTATTAACTACATGACCACCATTGACATATTTCATATTTTATTGTTACAACTGTGAAATAGCCAATTGTGTTCTACGAACCAAACAAGCATTTGCAAAATTTTACAAGCAAACAAATGTCTCGATAGCTCAAATCGAAGAGCTGTCGCAAAAGTCGATGGGCTCACCCTCTGATGACTTAAGGTAGTCGTCTTTTGTAAACTATAATTTTAGTTTTCATTTATTTAGAAAACTTATGTTACAGTGTATTTCTTAATAATGTCAACATTATTCTTAACATCTAATAATTCAAACTTAACATATTCAGAACACAAAAAAAAACGAAATTACGACTGCACTTTTACGCCAACGAGTCCATGCAACAAGCTTCTTCGTTCGTCAGTATTCCGTCGATCAACAACACAATATTTATAGTGATTACATACTATATTGTGATTGTACAAAAGATCTTAATGAGTCGACGTGCCACTGCGAGAGGAATGTCTCCCTAAGATAAGATAATATAGTGCGTGCGCCATACCTCAACATGTATCTCCTTGGTGTAATGATGCTGCCCCATGAGGGTAGAAGCGTGCAGATGCACCCGCATCTTGCCGAGCCGCGTGGCCACCACCGGCACGTGCACCGTGGCCGCGTCGCCCGCCGCGATCCACACGAAGAACTGGTGCTCGCCGAACGACGTGCGAGGGTTGTATGAGCGCACCTACCCAAACGGACCCGGCATTACATATACATGCATACGTCGGGTGAAAACCTAATATTATTTTATTTTTTTTCATTTTTTTTATGTTTAATGGCGCGCACGATTTATGCTTTAGCCAAGGCAAAAATGGACTGCCATGGAGAACTAAAGTTTATAAGCTCCACAGACTTTAGGTTGCTAAATTGATTTGACATATTTTTGACATTTTATTGATTATGGTTAATTTATAGTATATTAATTTTGTATTTTTATTGTAATACTAACATAATTGGTTTTTGACAATTTGGAGTACCTATTAATTTTGTATTTTGTATGTAATTAGAATAGTCATTGTTACCTAGAAAATAAAAATGTTAAAGTTATTTGCATGCTACATTGTCAGCTGAGAAAGAGAAGAAAAGTAGAATAAGACCAAAAATGTACCTTTCTCAAACGCAAATTAAATATTTCATTTCATTTCAACCTCAGCTTTCTATTTGCTACAAATCGATAATTTGTACGAACGTCCGTACGAATTGTCATTAATGGACAGCCCCTGTCATAATTATCAATAAATCAATCTTTCTGAACGTTATTGAGGGTTGACACATTTCGGTTTCCCATACAAAACATTCATCATTCCATTCCATGTAGAAATTATTTAAAATCAATGAGCCAATTTTAATTAAATTTGGCATTCTAAAGTAAAATACAGGGATTTAAATAGTTTATGGAAAACATTTTTAAAAAACCCTGGTAAAACCGATTTTTTTTAATAATTAAGTTCGTCCTATAGTAAAAGTTGTACAAATGATGATCAGCACAAACCTTTTGGTTATTTTGTCAAATAAAAAAAATAATAGTTAATAAAAAAGACCAATATTTTGTTATTTTGTTTTAGGATAACCAACAGCTTACAAATGAAAAATATACAACATAAATTACAACTCTAACTAAGCTAAAAGGGTAAAATTCTTAACTAAACTTAACATAATAAAAGTACTCACGATGCCATTCTCTTCAACATGCACAAACTTGTAGTCGCTAGAGGCGGCTAGCACCACCACCGCCTCGATGGCTTGCGGCTGGTAGTTGAACACGACGGCGCGCAGCCCCACCTGCTCGCCCTGCCGGCACTGCTCGGGGCCCTCCACTTTTAGGAAGAAGGGGAGCACGCCGGAGTACTGACGACAACAGTACAAAACATTTGTTGTCAAAACATATAGACAGAAGTGAACTATAGAAACTGAAGGTAGTCTTTTTTTCAAGTACTATTTTTATTATCGTTAAAAAGTAAAGCCTGTAAAATGTTCCACTTCAGAGCAAACGCCTCCCCTCCATCATTGAAACTTAATCTTAGGCTTAGTGAAGTTGTCCACGGAGGCGTAGCTTCACAGACGCTTCAAAATACGGCAAACAGCTTGAGCAGCCCAGCGTACGTTGTTAATCATTTGTGAGAATGCAATCGGACGACGAAGACGTTATTTTGGCTTAGCGAAGACGACGATTATATTGGACTCATCTATATATAGAAAAAAATATCAACTGTAGATTGTTCGTAGCAGCAGAGAGAGACAACACTCTGGTAACCTAAAGCGTCGTGAACGTACAGTCGGGGAAGTTCCCCGTCGACCGCTTTCCGGCGATATTCGCTTGCGCACTATCTACGCGCACGGTACTGTACGCACGCACGCAAGAATGGAGCGCAAGCTAATATCGCCCAAAAGTGGCCTACCGGGAACTTTCTAGACTGTACATACTATTCTCCAACATTCACATCATAATATAAACTCTTCTATTTCTTTTGCTGAGGCACTTCCAATATATTTTGCAATCAACCCTTGAGGGTCGATTAATATTACTTTGGAAATCACTGCATAGGAGATTTCTCATGTACTTATGTACTTACTCGAAGGACTAAGAGTCGATGAACAGTCTTTACTCACGTGTATGGGGGTGTGTAACATGCCGAGCCCGAGTGAGGGCGACATACTGAAGGCAGACACGGTCCAGTGCGCCGGCACCTGCGGGATACACAACCATTCTTATGCATTACAAAATACAACAATATATACCTATTACCCAGTAAACTTTTATTGGTTACAAATCCAACTTCATATTATTCTTCAACAGAACATCAACACATGAATCTTAAATAAATAAAAAATCTTAAGCGTCTCCGTGCTTCGAATCAGCGTATGTGAGGTAGGCAAAAAAAGATTTTTATAAGTAAGTCTTATTGAATAAAAATGTATTTTTTTGTACCTGCGGCACGTCGGCGGTGAACACGTACCGGCCGTGCGGGCCGATGTTGATGTCGCGCCACAGCCACGCGTTGTCGTACTGGCGCTGCACGCGGTTGAACCGGAACTTGCGGAAGTGGCTCAGCTCCAGCCAGTCGTCGTGCTCGCCTGAGGCAAACACTTTCACGTTATATCCATACATATAATCACGACTATTATCCCCGAAGGCTTAGCCAGAGACTCGGCAATGAGGACAGCAAAAGTAGCCTTTTCACCAAATAGCGACTGCACATGCGTTGAGCGTGACAGGTGGTAAACCCATCGCTGCTCTATGCTGTTTGAATGTATGTGCAGTCTTTAGTCTGTTAGTCGCCTTTTACGACACCCAAGGGAAGGGAGGGGGTGGTAGTATCTTTCACCGCTACCCGACACGGTTAGCGGTGTAATCATATTCATATTCATTTATTTTCTATAAAATTACAACAATGTAGGTTTCGACGCCAGCAGGTCAACCAATCATAAAATAGCAAAGAAGACACGGCGTTTTAATGCTTAAGTTGTGTACTTTTTTAATTTTTTAATCTGTAATTCATAATCTGGCAATATCTGATGACAGTTGTAGACGCTAGCTGTCAAATCAAACATGACGTGACGGCATTGTTGACATGTCACTTTTTTAAAAGCAAAAGAATTATGGTTTTTGCAGCCACGGTAGACATTTTTAAAGTAAAATGGTCTGCTTTTTGAAGACTCAGTGTTTCCATATTAAAAATATTAATAATTAAATAACTCTTATCCGCGATTCGATAAAAATAAGACAAAACTTTGTTTAGGTAGCAAATAATATTAGCTTTACTTTATGACCAAATTCTATTGTACACAAGTTAGAAAGTGCCGGTTTTCGTTTCCCTAATAGATATTGATCTTTATACCCTAGTGATGAAGTTTAAAATGGATTGAAGAATTTTAACATTTTGTGGTAGGTTGAAGTGCTAGCGTCTGTACAATAATACAGTAGTTTAGTAGAAAATGCGCGCGGATCTGCGACTACATCTGCCGCGCGCAATTCTTGACTTCCTATAAGTACTAGTTAATGTAGGAAGTTATCGGTCAAGATGACAGACGATTTGATTGTGAAATGTGACCTGCAACGTCAGGTCTATTGCCCAATAAACCAGACGTTGCAGGAATATTTAGACCTGTTGAGGAATAGTCAGGTTCGTTGGTCTTGTCCCAGCAGTCGTATTTCTCATCGCAGCACTAAGCCCAGCTCACCCTCAGAGCACTCGACGTAGCTAATGGTTTTATAGTTGTAGAAGTAAACTTACAATACCTTAAGCTGGTAGAAACATTACGCTGATGTGTTCAAGAAAGAAAGAATGAATGAAATAAAGAAAAAACATTAATACCACATAGCAACACACAAATTAACATACAACAGGTAACGAAACGAAAATACTATTACATACATCGCGCTCTATGTGATGCCAACACTGTGCATAGTTCAGTATACGCAGCAGGCGGGCTCTGCTGCACTGGTATTAAAATTTACTGTACACAGTAGTGACATCATGGAACGAAACAAAAATACTTACTTTCGTAATATTTGATTATTTGCGTTAAAAAACGCTCAAATAAATTCAAAGATAACGAAACGTTGAAAAAAAGTTATCGTTTGTAATCTTTGAGTTTATTTGAGCGTTTTTAACGCAATTAATCAAATATTACGAATCTATAAAGCAGTCTTATCGTAACTGAATGTTTAAAATATTGTAAAATATTTTCATTCGATCTCTAAGAATGTAAATTCTAAGAGGTTTGATAAGACACTGTTGCTATAAAAACATAAAGTCAAAAGTGTTGAAAAATTTCGTCGATCTAACCAATACCTCGGTGGCGAAGTGGTCAACGCAGCCACCCGGATTGCAGATGACGCGGGTTCGATTCCCGCCTGAGGTAAACATTTTTCAACGTTACGTTATCAAAAATACGTAAATAAATTTATTAGGCTTACAGTTAGACTCGTCGGTCTTGTCGGAGCAGTCGTATTTCCCGTCGCAGCGCGAGGCGTGGTGGAAGCAGCCGCCCTCCAAGCACTCGAGGAAGCCCGCCGTCTCGTTGCAGTTGGACGGCCGCCGCGGCACCGCCACGTCGCTGAACACCACCAGCCCCACGTACCTGACACACGGTACGTTAATTAGTTATGTTGGATATTGAGATTTTTTTTTATTTATTTATTACTAGCGGTCGCTCGCGGTTTCACCCGCGTGGTTCCCGTTCCCGTGGGAATATCGGGATAAAAAGTATCCTATGTGTTAATTCAGATTATAAACTATCTGCATGCCGAATTTCATCCAAATCCATTCAGTAGTTTTTACGTGAAAGAGTAACAAACATACACACTCACAAACTTTCGCCTTTATAATATTAGTGTGATTAGGAAAACCAACAGCTATGTTACAATGTAGAAACTTATAGATAAAATTAGAAAGCCAATCTGGTCCTCACAGATAAAAATAGAGCAGCTTAAACTGTGATACAATCTCGCAAGAAACTCAGTCAAATAGGTACAGAATTATTAATTATCTACTGCTTATCAATGTAACCCTCAAAAAACAACTGGCTCATAATCTTATCAATGCAACACTGGTATTAAAAAGGTAAATATCAATTTCTTTACTTCCTATTCCTACCATCAATTGTATTAAAACTATTACTCGCTCGCCAAATATACGTGTTCTGCCTAGATAGAACTATTTTTTTTATTTTATCCCTGATAAGTACGGTTTGTTGTTGTAAAAAACTATTTTAACTTGTTTAGCAGTGACATATGAATGCGTGTATGCAGAATGCAGATGTTAATAATTATATATTTTTTTAATCTACTGTTATATGTGAGTATTGGCTGTTTGTATTTAAGTACTTACCGCAACATTTTATTCTTTGTTACAAAATTAGCTGTAGGTATTCCATTACATAAATAAATACATTGGCTAAGCTAATTTTTTTTTTGTGTTTAGGCTAAGACAAGTGCATTGCAATAGAAATAGCGAAATAGATATCTGCTGCAATTTTGTAACAAACAAGCATATACACTGATTTGCATTGATAGTATATGCGTACATACATATTATAATCACGACTATCATCCCCGAAGGGTTAGTTAGAGACCATAGGCCATGAGGACCGCAAAAGCAGTCCTCTGCCATATGCCACTCTTCACCAAATAGCGACTGCACATGCGCTCAGCGTGACAGGTGGTGAGCCCATCGCCGCTCTATGCTGTTGGAAGTATGTGCAGTCTTTGGTCCGTTAGTCGCCTTCTACGACACCCAAGAGAAGAGAGGGGGTGGTAGTATTCTTTCACCGCCACGCGACACGATTGATTGTATAACGTAACAATTTAGTATCAATTACTATGCTGTACCAATATCGATACTACATTACTCTACAACGTTCACATGTTTCAAGATACGAAATCGATAATAATGTTAGGAGATTTGTTGTGTTCCGACAGTTAGATGTAGTAGTTTATAATTTAACAATAAATATCAAAAAATTGCACACAGGTCTCATGGGGAAAGTTGTTCAGTTTCATGGGTGGTACTCACCCTTAATTTTTTTAGATGAATAAAACATAAGGGTGTATAATCACGGCTATTATCTCCGAAGGGTTACTCAGAGACTAGGCAATGAGGACCGCAAAAGCAGATACTATTGTGAATGGGGCCAATAACTCACTCGAATGTCCTGTTAGCATCGATGCCGAAGGTAGAGGAGGGGAAGTAGACCAAGTCGTCGGCGTCGCCGAAGTGCGAGCGCCACGTGTATGCGTACGTGCCGTTGGTGGACTCGTCGAAGCGCGCCATCTTGGATATCACCTGCACCACACAACATCATTGCTATGAAATTATTTGTGCCATAGTCGTGTCCGACACTCCGGCCAAATACATACAGCATGTTAATTAAGTTGCTCAAAACCTGAAATTAGTTTGTTCAAAATCGAGAGTAGAATCGATTCCACTAATAAAATATATGGGTCAGATTTTATAAATAACATTTTTTTGGCTACGCGGCTTTTTAAATTTATGACGATAAGTCATTGAACTCACAATATAAATGTTATCGCCTTGAGCGGATACTTTGTTCATTGCGTCCTTTCTATAACTATTGACTAACACTTCCGTAGTACAACGCGCAATAGTCAAATAATCCGCTCGCCGCTTCGCTCACAACGGCAAGGTCGTAGCCGGGCCGTTAAAGCAGATGAAGCGTGGCTAAGTTCTGCAGCTGCTGTAGCGCCTGCGAAAGCTCTTAAATCCCTCCTACATGGCGAGATTAACACAATACCTTGGCGTAGGTGAGCTCGTTGCCCGAGCTGCTGGAGCGCCTGTGAAAGCACTTACATCCCTCCTATACGGCGAGATTATAGGAAGTGTATACAGTGCCACAAGCGGCACTGTATCTCAATCGGTTCGGGAACCGTAAATTTTGCGCTTTAATAGTGACGCCGCCTAATCTGCCGTAAACTTTTTTATTAGACAACAGAAATACTAGCTGCCCTATTCCAGTAGGTCACATGATAGGTTAGAAATTTTAGATTGTCTTGAATTTCGAGGTTATTTTTTTATTAGATAACCGAAATCTAACTCCACGCAAAAAATATCTTTTGAATATTATGTCTTCTGAACATTATGGCAAATAAAAAATATGTTACGGTTGACGAACCGATTGAGATACAATGCCGCTTGTGGCACTCTATACACTTTGTACTAGGATGCCGTAATTACGGCATCGTAACCGATCGTACTATATTGCCGCTTGTGGCACTCTATACACTGCCTACACTTTGTACTAGGATGCCGTAATTACGGCATCTAAACCGATCGTACTATGTTGCCGCTTGTGGCACTCTATACACTGCCTACACATTGTACTAGGATGCCGTAATTTCGGCATCGTAACCGATCGTACTATGTTGCCGCTTGTGGCACTCTATACACTGCCTACACTTTGTACTAGGATGCCGTAATTACGGCATCTAAACCGATCGTACTATGTTGCCGCTTGTGACACTCTATACACTGCCTACACATTGTACTAGGATGCCGTAATTTCGGCATCGTAACCGATCGTACTATGTTGCCGCTTGTGGCACTCTATACACTGCTTACACTTTGTACTAGGATGCCGTAAACCGATCGTACTAGAATGCCGCTTGTGGCACTCTATCCACAGCCGAGATTACATTATTTATTTTTATTTTATGCACGTTTGTACATTACCTTGGCGTAGGTGAGCTCGTTGCCGGCCTGCATGGTGTAGAAGGCGTCGTCGATGGCGGACAGCCCCACGTAGGCGCCCGGCTCGCCGTACACCGCCACCTCCACGCGTGCGCCCGTGCGCTGCTTGCGGTTGTTCACGTACACGGTGAACTGCACACAAGTGTAATCAACACATCCTTTAGTTTATAATAACACTAGCGGCCCTTAGAACAAGTTAGAAAAACCGTCAAACTTCAGCCATTTAAAATAATATATCTACAAAATATAAACAAAAACCATCCTCAGTGTACGCTCTATCTTTTAGTGAAAACCGCATAAAAATCCATTGCGTGGTTTAGAAGAATAGTGCGGTGCCACAGACAGAGGAAAACGGCGACTTTACTTTGTAATATCTAATGATGATGATGATAATACGAGTGAATCGGGCTGACATCTTTTCCCGTACTCAGATGAGACAACTGAACGTTCTCTTTTTCTATATAATTTTTTCTATCGTTTGTGGTAGGCAAAGGGACCACAAGCATACTGCCGGTTTTCAACAACGAGTATACACGGCTTAAACTATTGACCCCAAGTTTCAAGCTTCTTTTTAAAACTTGGTTAAATGGTTAACTAGATTTATGTTTATAAAAAAATAAATACATGCTTATTTTATACATAGAAAACACCCAGACCGGAAATTAATTTAGATAAACTGTTTTTTATAAATTGACCCGACCGGGAATTGAACTAGAGACCTCAGAGGAAACGCGACTTTCTCTACCGTCGGTTTTATCGCCAATTACCATCAGCATAAGAAGAAAACTTGTTGCAACGCATGCAAAGTGGTACAGAACAGGTTTCTGAAATTGGTGGACGACACGTTTTGGCTTTCTTACGTTAAGACATAATGTTTGTATGTTTGTCCTCTATGCGTTCCGAAACTATTGATCAGATTGTGATGAATCTTTGGGAGGCTGTTCCGGGGACGCCCGCGAGAGTTTCTGGCCCGAAAAAACGTGGCAATGGCAATGCAACGCATGCTGGGTACCGCTGGTAGTATATAATTTTTTTGTAATTAAAGGGATACATTTTTTTTAACACTTTGTTTAAGAACACTCTCAAAAAAAAAAATTGTACTTTATAATACCTAATATACTACTCAGTCAAATGTACGTAAAAGACTAGAATTCAAACTATACCCTAAATACGTAAAGCAGCGTGCACTCACATTGTTCCTGGAGATGCCGTTGACGGGGAACGTGAGCGAGTCGGCGATGACCTGGCGGCGGCGGTCGGCGCTCCACACCACCACCGTGGCCACGGGCGACATCTCCGCGGACACCGTCACCGCGAACGTGCGCACGCCCTCCTGCAATGCCACAATTATGTATGCACCATACATTCACATACACTCATGACTATTATCACAGAATAACTAATAGTACTACCGTACAGAAGGTTCACTCTCTAACGACTTTCACGCGAAAATGGAACTTATCGTGTAACATTAGCGTTCATATTCCGTTAAGCAACGCTAACTCGACATCGATTTGACGTCATGACGTCACAGAGCTTGGGTTTCCTTGCGCGCGGGGATTACGAGTTATCGAGTCGGCGCTCGGTGTTGGGTGGTCTCGCGCTCGCGGCAACCTTGACTGCCATACGCCGGCGGCCAAACTGCGGAGGCGCGCCAAACGAACCTACCTAAACTGCGGAGTGACACCCCCCAGTCAGAGATCAGGCGATAAGGACCGCCAAAACAGTGCACTGGACTTCTTGGCGAGAAAGTGCAGCGTCATGTCTGCAGTTTTGTTTTATTTTCTATAATTTGTGTTTCGTCGAATATTAATGTGAAATAATGGTGGATTTCTTACTGTTAGGTGTTCGTGAACGTGCGTGAGTGTTGGCAAATAAAACAAAACAGTGAAACATCACTTTTTTCACAAATTCTCTCAAGAAGCGGTCAGATCTCAATAAAATCCCACAGCTTTATTGAGTCTCAAAGGGGTTTGGGGGAATATCATTTACCATTATACGTTCATTATCACTCATTATCATCTACTTAATGCAAATTAATTAATTACTATTATAATATATTTATGTTACTTGACACTAGCTAAATGTGCTGATCGCACGAAGTTATTATGTTAGAGAAAAAAAACAGTTCACTGCCACAGTTCACTTTTCACCGAAGAACAAGTGCATACGTGCTCGCGTGACATGCTGTTGGATGTATAAGAGACTGCACTCTTCAGTCCGTTAGTCGCCTTTTACGACACCCAAGGGAAGAGATGGTGCGGTAGTATTGTACAATAAGTCGCTACCAGCACAGGATATTATTAACAACATACTCAATTTCATACTATAATGTTTCAACAGTAGATGATAGGTTTATTACAATACCTATAGTATTAATTGTGTGGACAGCGTTGCCAGATATTTTTATTGTTGAGTCGGTATTTTGAAACTTTTTGAATGAAAATAGCGGGATTCTTTCTACGAAAGCGGGACATAATAAAGAAATCGTATTTAATCAGAAGTTTTCAAATTACGTATCTTTTAATTTGATTTTGAATTACGTTTAAGGTTTGTATGTTACGTCCATGCGTGACAATTGATAGCAAAAATAGCCATTGAAAATGTATTTATTACACGTACGGTCGAGTTATCCCAGAAAAGCGGGACTGAGCCTGTCGCGCAAGGGACTTTTAATTTTTATTAAAAAAATCAGAACGTGCCGCCAAAATGGGAACTTCTGGCAACGCTGATTGTGGACCTTATCGGGCACAGCATAGCTTTGTAGGCGAGAGGAAAATGACTCATTTCAATATTATTTGCGGATGTGTTAAAATTTACAACCAGTCTTTTAACGAGAAAAAATTAAAGAAAACGAAACGTTGAAAAATAATTATTAGGTAAGTACTTCAGGCGTGGTACAAAAATTTTTAACGTTGAAAAAGAATTATTAGGTAAGTACTTCAGGATGGTACAAAAATTTTTAACGTTGAAAAAGAATTATTAGGTAAGTACTTCAGGCGTGGTACAAATATTTTCAACGTTTCGTTATCTTCGAGATTATTTCAGCGTAATTAACGAAAGAAAAATCAAATATCAAAATTTTTTGTATACGTATATTTACAAGTATAATAATGTAAGAATGGACTTGCCTGCATGTTTTCTTGCGCGGTCGTCAATATGATGCCCTTGGACATCACCACGTAGTTGAACGTCTCCATGTAGAAGTTGCTCTCCACGTGGAATATTATGTACTCGCCCACCTGACAAATTCATTAGTTTCAGTGAGTGATGGTTACTCCTACTAGCGCAAAACTCGTCTCACGCCCAGAATTAATAACCTAACTGTTGTTTTGGCTACTTAAGTCAATTGTTGACTGAAGCTCTATTGTAACCGCCTCTGTGGTCTAGTGACTAAGCCACCAGTCTCAGACTCAGAGGTCCTAGGTTTGCACTTGGTTTAGTTGAGTTAGTTCGCATGGCTAGCTACCACCATCCCATCTAAAGTCTGGCACCATATACAATGCCACTAACAATACGTGCCAATAACAATGTTAATAGCATTGTTGTATTCAGACAGTAAAGAGATATGGTGTGATGAAGGTCGCTGCGGTGGTTACTGACCCTGTTGCCGGTGGTGTTCGCTGTGGGGGCCAGGGCTTTAAATACCGGTATTTTCAATTACCGGTACCTTTGACTTAAATAAGGTATCAAACCGATGAGTACCGGTAAGTAGGATTGTAGTAGTACTGATATAATACAGTTACTTATACCTACCGGTTACTTGGTACCCCAAGTAACCAAATTCATTAGTGCGAACGAGAGATATCGAGTAGATAAATAAGTGGCTCTTGGATTGGCTAGCTGCACACTGTATTTCGCACGGCCGCAGTGCACAGAGTGCACTGCATTGCATATTACGTGACAAACAGACTGGCAACGTCGCAGATATATACCGGTACTCGTGGAAGAATCGGTATCCAGGAGCCGAAATAGAAAATGCCGGTACTTACCGATATAATAACTGTATTTTCGGTACCGGTTCCAAGCCCTGGTGGTTACTGACCCTAACGTACGTGATGGTGGTCGCTGCGGTTACATACCCTGGCGTGCGTGGTGGTGGTGGAGATGCGCAGGTGCTGGTGGTGGTCGCTGTGGTTACATACCCTGGCGTGCGTGGTGGTGGTGGAGATGCGCAGGTGCTGGTGGTGGTCGCTGTGGTTACATACCCTGGCGTGCGTGGTGGTGGTGGAGATGCGCAGGTGCTGGTGGTGGTCGCTGTGGTGCGCCACATAGTGCGCGTCGGCCTGCGCGCGATGGCCGCCGCCGTCCGAGAGCTGCGCGCTGAGCCGCACGCCCGTGATGCCCGACAGTATTTCGCGGTAGTTAGCGTCGCGCTCCAACTCTGTACATAGTTATACACAGTTACAGTACATCATCATCATCATCAGCCTATAAACGTCCCACGGCTGGGCACAGGCCTCCCACGTGGACAATTGCACGTGGGGATGTTGAGCTATAACCCACCACGCTGGCCCAATGAAAGTAAACTTAACCTTACCATCTTCTCCAAGTAATTTCCTATTAGCCTTTACTTGACTGAATCTTTCACACAAAATTGTAATTTTTAATGACAAACATCTTCCCCCCTAGACTCACCCTCTCGTGTTTTGCTAGTGAAAAATACAGCAGCACGCGCGCACGCAAGGCCGAATTACGAATAGTCAGGAGTGGAGCCCTAGCCACTTGTCTACGCGATCTGATCAGACATTGTGAAATAGGCCCTAAATTTCAAATTAGTCTTCAACAACAACAATCGACTTACTGAGCAGCTTGTACAGGTCCCTCCGTAGATAATAATAATAATAATAATAATCTTTATTTGTTTACAAAATTCACATAATTACAAATGTTTTGAAGCCCCCTTTTAAGCTCATGAGCCTGTTACAGAGGGCTCCACTCTTCCATATCTTTTAGTACATACAAAAATAAAATAACATTTTCCTTAATAACTAACAACAACTTTGAATTACAAAATCAAATAAATAAATAATGTGACACAGACTTAAGCTAATTCACTCTCACTCCATCTGTGACTCATGAGTGTCTGACTGTTCTGACTGTGAAAGTGACTTTGTGTGGGTGTGTGTAATTGATTGAATTGATTAGATTGATTAGCCCTGCGACCTAGCCTTGGGATCGGAGATTAAAGCTGTAGCTAAAATCTCCACTAACCATATAAGCCCGAGAAAAAAAAACCATTTACAAGTCTTCGATCATAGATTGACACTTCATTGTGGAATATCAAGTATTGCCTCTATATCCTCATATTTTTTTTGGTTCTAACCATTCTTGCAACAGCTTTCTGCAGTCATAGTTACTTTTATTATATACAGTCGTGGTCAACTAATTAGGGACAATCTCTAGTTAAGCCAAATTGTGAATTTATTTTTTATTTTCCAACGAGTCTTAACAATATTCCATATCTTTTACACGTAAGTATAATTAGTCATTGATGTGCCCGATTATACAAACAATAACAACTTCTTAAACATTAAACCTCTTTACAGTATAGCTGATAGATTATCAGTGTGCTATTTGTTCAAAGAATGCTGGCTGGCCATTTAATTAGGGACACTGAGATATTGCGTTCTATTTTCAAAATTTGAATCTCAATACTTTTTTATTTCTTCTTTTATTGTTTTGTTGTAGTTTTGGCGGCAATCCAGATTTTTAATTTTAAGTTTTGAGAATTATTTTGAAGAAATATGGGCAAAAATAAAAGTTGCGATCCAACACTACGAACAATTATCATGAAGTTTGTCGAGCGTGGTTGGTCATACCGAGGGATAGCAGAACATTTAAATTGTTCAAAAACTATGGTATGCAATGCAGTGCAACATTTCAGGCGCAATAACACAGCTTTAAATGTGCCCAGGACAAAAAGATCGAGAAAAACAACTCCGCAAGAAGATAGAATGATAACCAGGTTAGCTAAGAAAGATCCGTTTCTAGGCTCTATTTTAATTAAACACGAAGTGTTTGGGGCAGACGAAAGAGCCGGTGTATCAGCGAGGACCGTTCGACGACATCTGGTAGAAGCAGGGTTGTTCGGAAGAGTGGCTCGCAAAGTACCGTTGTTGAAGAAAGAACATAGAAATGCTCGTTTGGCGTTTGCACGTAAATATGGACATTGGACCTACGCCCAATGGCAACATGTATTATTCTCTGACGAGACCAAGATTAATTTAATTTCTTCAGATGGAAGGCAATACGTACGGCGTCCTGTAAAAGCGGAAATGAATCCAAGATTCACAAAAAAGCAGGTGAAACATGGCGGTGGAAACATTAAAATTTGGGGTTCATTTTCTGGACGTGGAGTGGGACCTGTGAGAAAAGTTCAGGGTAACTTAGACCAACGTCAATACAAAACAATATTGGAGGAAACTATGCTTCCCTATGCTGAGGAGCATCTCCCTATTATATGGACGTTTCAGCATGATAACGACCCGAAACATACCGCCCGTTCAGTCAAGTCGTTTCTTACCAGTCAGTCAGTATCGGTGCTAGATTGGCCAGCAAATAGCCCGGACCTCAACCCAATTGAGCACCTTTGGCACGAAATCAAGAAAAAAGTTTCAACTTATCGTACCACAACTTTAGATCAACTTAATCAAGCTTTTTGTGAGGCATGGGCAAACATTCCTATCGAAACATGTCAGAAACTGATAATGTCTATGCCACATCGGTGTCAAGCGGTAATTACTAACAAAGGTTTTGCTACTGGGTACTGATTTTACACGTAATAAAATGGAGCTTTTAAAAATATTATAATACTGGAGATTATTCGTTTTGTTTAACTCTATTCATCATTATACTTTACTGTCCTTAATTAAATGTCCAGCTACATAATTATACCTTAAAATTTAATACATGTTCAACCTTTGATATTAAATACTTTTTTCTATTTAATTATTCTCTTATTTACAGCCATTTATAGTATAGTAATCGGACCAAATTATGCAAATAATAGGTGCTGAAAAATCAATAGGGTTTTACATAACCGGTTATTGCTCTTCACTATCATGAATGTCCCTAATTAGTTGACCACGACTGTATATTTAGTTTATTATTTATTTTCTTATAAATGTTTGCTGAACGCGCACTATATTGTCGTATAGCAAAAGTAGTGTTATGTTTAGAGACTGCAATTTTGAGCCTTCTCTTCGTAACGTTTGATGAATCATATTCCAAGGTCCTATGCTTTCTAAGAACTGTATGCAATATGTACAATTTCCTAACTGAGAGTAGTTTACTGATTTGGTATAGTGATTCAGTAGCAAATCTTTGTTTTTTAAAATAAAGAACTTTCAGAAGGCTACGTTGAGCTCGTTCTACCTCTAGAAAGTGCGTCTTCGCAGCACCACCCCAAACAGGTATACAGTATATAAGGACCGATTGCACCAGGGATATGTATATGTTCTTTAAGAGGTTTTTATGTGTACCCCCTAGTTCCGCATCTTCTTTTGGCACCACATGTCGTAAGGTTTTAAAAATCCAAATTAATTTTCGTATTCTCTGTACGACATGCTCAAGATGCGGATACCAGGAGAGTCTCTGGTCCAAAAAGACCCCTAAGTATTTGGTTTGTACTACTTTTTGGATAGTGGGGCAGTGGCAGGTTGTTTTTTCCGAAGGAGGTAAGTTACACAGATGGATCTTTATATTAAAATCCAAATCTGGCTGTGCATTATTATAAATGCTAAAGCAAATATAGTTAGTTTTAGGGGTACTCAATGTAAGTAAATTATTTTGCAGCCACTTCCCAATTTGCTCTAATCCTTTCTCTGTATTTTCCCTAACCTCCTCCCAACATTTGCCAGTAAAAACAATTGCGGTGTCATCAGCGTAAGAGAATATCTTGGCATTCTGAATGGACATGTCACATAGATCGTTCAAGTATATTAAGAACAGCGTGGGACCAAGGACGCTACCCTGCGGTACGCCAAAGGATACCTCCATGCTCTCACTGGTATGTTCCCCTAACTTAACTACCTGCTTCCTATCCGTCAAATAATCCGAGAATAGTTTTAGTACTGATCCTCTTACACCGATCCTATCTAGCTTGTGGACAAGGATGGGGAGAGAGACGGTGTCAAACGCTTTTTTCAGATCCAGAAATACTGCCAAGCACTTGTTGTGTTTGTCTACCTCATTTACTACCAGCGAGCTCAAAGCAGCAACAGCATCTTCTGTAGACTTTCCCTGTCTAAATCCGAATTGGGAAGAAGACAGGATATCATATTTGTTTAAGTACATAATTAATCGTGAGTTTAATAGTTTTTCTATTATCTTAGAGATCGCTGGCAGCACTGATATAGGTCTATAGTTGTTCACATCGTCCCTGTCCCCAGCCTTGTGCACAGGTGTGATTATAGATTTCTTTAGGGGTGCTGGAAATGTTCATGTGTCAAAGCAAAGGTTTGCAAGATGTGATAAGACAGGTACGACTTCAGATTTTGCATGTTTTAGAAAAGTAGTCGGGATGTTATCCCATCCTGGGGCGCTGTTTGATTTTAAGTTCATTAAGATACTATTTACTTCGTCATAATCAGTGTGCAACAGGACCAGGGAGTTCAGCTGAGAAGGTAAGTTTTGCAGGTAAGTATCGGAGTTTCTTGTTTGTGGTTTTATTTGTTCAGCAAGGGTTTCAATATTTGCAAAATAACTATTTACAACATTGGTAGAAGTAGTTGGGTTTGGATTAACATTTAGTAGTTCCGTATTTGAGTTACTGTTTTTGCTAGTATACGTTATTTCCTTTATATGTTTCCACAGCAGTTTATTATTTTTAACAGACTTAGCCAATAATTCTCTCTCATAGTTTCTCTTCAGTTTTTTTATTAGATTATTACAGTAATTTCTGTATCTCCGGTAAGTTATTCTATTTACATCATTGAGTGGATCAGTTCGCAAAAGTTTTTGTAGCCTATTTCGGTTTGTTATGCATCGCAGGATACCAGGCGTGATCCACGGTTTCATAATACGATGCTTTTTAGGTATGAATGAATGAATGAATGAATGATCTTTATTTATTCTCTCTCACAAATAGGTTACATAGCAAATAACTTATACTATGGTAGTTATACATAATTTTTTTTGGAATTGACCCGTGTGTGAGAGACTGGAGCCTGGGATAGGTTTCTAAGAGAAACCCGAAGTACAGGTCTCCAGAGCCCACCCCCAAGTAAATTGCATATTTGGTGTACAACGTTCTTTACAGATAGTGAGTTGTGTATATTGTGTTGGAAAAGTGCAATGTATAGAAAAAAAAAATCGTTAAAATTCATAAAGGTTTGCAACTTAGGCTAGAGAAGATAAACGTGTGTTAGTATTATTAAGTAAGTAATTTAAAAATATTCATGCTTGCATTTATTTTTGTAGGTAATAAACCATAACGCCATGCTAAAAGGAAAATAAGAAATCAATGGGGAAAGTACCCAAGCAAGTGTTTTATAATAATAGTATAAAATGTTGCTTCGGTAGTTCCATACTCCACATTAAATAAGCTATATTACTAATAATGAAATTAGTTTGTTGTTCATTTATTATTATTATTTTATAGTTTAGTATTTGTGACTAATTATTATAAATAAATAATTTAAAAATAATATTTTAACATTATAATGTTGCGGAGATGATTCAATAATATATAGATTCAACATTAAATAAATTATAACAATGGTAAAGTGTGTGTATGGTAAAGTGTAGTGTATGTATTAATATTACTAGATTTGTTGCTTGTATGTATTCATTATTATTTATATTCATTTATTTATTTATTATTTACTTGTTAAATATATATATATTTTTATTTTTTTTTATTTTTGCTCATGAGAAATTGTACTAATTGTTTAGTGGTTTAGTTTATATAGGTTGAAATAATAAGCTTTCTGTTTCAGTGTAGTCTTGATTTTTGAGCCAGTCTGTGACTTTATTTTTACAGGAGGCCTTCGTGAGGTGATACACATCTAGAGCCTTATTAATTTTGTTGTATAGGTAAGCACCCAAAAAACAGAAGAAGTGTTGGGAGTGGCGTGAGTGGAATGATTCAGCCTTGCAGACGTTCCCTTTGCGACGTTTGCCGACTTTGATGTCGGGGTCGTAGTGAAGTTGTGAATGTTTTTTGAGAACCGTTTGCAAGATAAAAGATTGCCTAACTGTCAACACCTCCCATTCCTTGTATAAGGTTTTGGTGGGAAACAGGTAAGGGTAACCAGCACTCACTTTTAAGATGCATCTCTGGGCTCTTTCGAGCTGGATGAGATGGGTTTTGGCTGAACCACCCCATGATGTGATGCAATAATCTATGATCGATTGACAAAAGGCGTAGTAGACGATCTTTATGGTTTTCTTATCGGCCACTTGCTTGAGGGTTCTAAAAATGTGTATAAGCTTTCGCATCCTTGAGGTTAGTAGTTGAATGTGAGGTCTGAAGGTAAGAGTTTGATCCAAGGCCACTCCAAGGTACCTGATCATGTCTGTTCTCTCCAGTGAGGGGCAAGAGCAGCTCAACGAACTTGAGGGACAGGAATGTACGGTGATGCTAAGTGCAGAAGGCGGAAGAAGGTGGGATCGATGTGCGAATGCTACGTATTTAGTTTTAGCGACGTTCAGCGTTAAGATGTTATTCTGAAGCCATCTGCTAACCCTTACCATTCCCTGCTGAGCGGTGTTGAAGACATCATCCCAGCTATTCCCTGTGAAGAATAACGCCGTGTCATCGGCGAAGGTAATGATAGAGCCATTGTTGAGCTGGAGATTACAGAGGTCGTTGACGTAGATAAGGAACAGCGTTGGACCATTTATGCTGCCCTGCGGTATACCGTAGGTCACACTCTCTTCCTCGCTAAGGAGATTATCGATTCTGACTCTTTGTTTACGGTTCGACAAGTAGTCTTCGAAAAGTTTTAATGGAGTACCTCTCACTCCAATCGCTTCCAGTTTGTATAGGAGGTGGGGGGTCGAGACTGTGTCGAATGCCTTCGCTAGGTCGAGAAATATTGTTATTGATTTCTTTTTCTGGTCCAGACTGTTTATAAGAAGATTGGTCAGGTTATGAACAGCGTCATTCGTGGATTTCCCTGGCCTAAAACCAAATTGTGATACAGACAAAAGATTGTTGTTTTCCAGGAAGTTCATTAGTTGTGTATTCATAAGGCGTTCTAGTATTTTAGAGAGGACAGGTAAGATAGCGATAGGCCTAAAGTTATTGACACAGTTTTTCTCCCCTCCCTTGTGGATAGGTTTTATCAGGGCTGTTTTGAAGGCTTGTGGAAATACTCCTGACGATATTGCCAAGTTGCAAATGTGGGTTATCGGGGATGCCAAAGGAAGAAAGTTATTCTTCAGTATCTCAGTAGAAATCCGGTCGATACCCACTGCACAGTTGGTTTTTAGTCCACGTATAATTTGGATGATTTCTGTCTCATCAGTAGGAAGTAAGGCAAAAGACTTACATGGGGAGTTCGCTATGTTATTCGGAGGTGTTGTAGGTAGTGTGGAGGACATGGGGTTTTTCTCAGCGAGAGTTTTACCAACGTTGGCAAAGAACTGATTAACCTTGTTGATGCTCTCTTGCGGGTGCGAAGGTTTAATTAGGGCAACTGAGTGATCCGGCGCTTTCTTGCAATTCGTGACTGTTTTGATGGTTTCCCATAGTTTCCTTTTGTGTTTATAGGATGATTCTATGAGTTTTCTATTGAAATCTCTACGCGATCTATTAAGAATCGATTTACAAAAATTTCTATATCGTTTATAAATTATTTTTAAAGCATCATTGCTAGGGTCTTTTTTTAATTTTTTGTGTAAGTTGTCTCTGTTTTTTAGACACCGCAAGATGCCTTGCGTTAGCCATGGTTTACTCGTCCTTTGTCTACAGGGAGTCCTTATCTGTTTGGAATTCCTATTAATGACCGTCGCCAGTTCATCTATAAACAGATTAGTAGCGTGGTTTGTATCCGAGCTGTCTAGTACCGATTGAAAATTTATACATAAAATGTCAGATTTAAGTTTGCCTTGGTCGATTTTTTTTTGGATTTTTTTGTAAGTGTCTAATTTTTGGGTAATGTAAATAGATAAAGTCACACATTCATGGTCAGTGACAGAGGATTCCACAACAAAACATAGTGCTTGAAGTTTTGTTTTAAGTATCATGTGATCTAAGCATGTTTTCCCATGCGTGGTATAAGTATGTCCGGGGAACAGACCATGACCAGCCAGCACATTTAGGTATTCGTAGTGGCGTGTGTCAGTGGTATTTGGTGCGATATCTATATTAATATCACCGCACAGGATGATATTTTGAAAATTATTCAAGCCTCTCAATACTGAATCGAGTGAGTCAACAAAATTGTTTGTGTTTCGGTCACTAGGCGGACGGTATATAGCGATTATGCATATCTCATCGCCAAGTTTTAAAACTAGACAGTTGGAACTAGTGTCTGTGGGTTCTTCCGCACTACAACGGATGTTATTATTGACATAAATTACAACACCTTCATTTTGTGTTTTGTGGGTGACAGTGGCAAAGTTTGTGTAACCTTCCAGGTCAGGTGTGGAACAAGATGGAGAGAGCCAACACTCAGTCAAGACTATGACATCCCACACAATTTTCGATCTATGAACAAGCGAGGTAAAATTATTAAAATTACAATTTATGCTTCTTATATTTTGGGAAATAATATTGAGGGGACGAGAAGTGTTTGAAGGCATGTGTGTGTGAATATCTTCTATATCGCAATTTATCGACTTAGCTACCGATAGGGAATCCAAACCCAAGTGTAGGGAGTCGATGCCTAGAATAACCATTGTAGATATTATTTTACTATACCCATTATTTTAAAAACATAAAGTAGGCAAAAGTACTATAATAATATGTTGTATATAATAATTATTTCTAAGTGTTTATACTAATATTATTTATAAGTTTTTATTAATAACATTTACTATGGATATATGGTCCGAAGCAAAAATCTTCTTATTCTTGTGTATAGTTCAACTCAACTCAACATGCATTCATATAATAATTAGAATTAGTCACTTAGATTTGCTTTCCAACTATAAGAGATCCCTTTCCGACATTAGCTCACCATTCCGTATGTAATTGTATTATTATTATTATTAGATAAATAGAATTGATAAGAATAATGATTAATATAAGAATAATAATTAATATAGAGTAATAATTTATGTATCTAACGTGCAATAATGTTCAAAGGTTAGTCTTGTGACAATAATATTAGGGCTAATCTCACAAATATCAGTGTAGGCCAATAAACAAAGTGATTTATGAATGCTAATTAGGAACTATCACAGATTAGATTACTAAAGTCCTCTTCTGTTTTTATTTGGAACACCGTCCCGCTCTCCTCTTTCTTAACAAATAGTTTGCCAAATGACGTCCAGGCTGCACTGATTTTCTTAAGTTTTATCTGCTCTCTGGCCAAGAAATATAAGTAGCCAACTTTAGTTGTTAGGTGGTCCGATATAAAGATTGGTCTGGGTTGGCCTGGCAGTTTCAGATTTTGTGTGTTGAGTTGCGGTTCGTTGCTACCTCTTTTTGTTTTATTAAACTCCCTGTAATTGGATAGTGTAGACTGTTTCCGGGAGACGGTTGTGAAATCAACCACAATGGCGCTAGCTTGATTTCGGTAAATATCACGGACCTCCAGGTTCTGAAGGGGATTTTCTGATCCAATTGTTGTTACAATATTTTTGACCTTATTTGTAAGCTGCTCTCTGGTTTCAGGTTCACTCTTCGGGACGTTACGTATTACCAGTGAAGTTGTTTTGGTTTGTCTTTCTAAGGATTCTACCTTAAATTCGAGCGTTTGTATTTGCGCTTTGAAGTTTTTATTTTCATTTTCTAGTGTTCCGATTTTGTTCACTAAGATATCGTAGTTGGCGGTCATAGATTCCACTGATTTCTTAATCTCGGTGTTTTGTTCAATAAGTGTAGATAATGCCGAGGCTAGAGAGTCAAGTCTTGTGTCTTGAGAGGCCCGCAGGTCATCGAGTTTTTGTTCCACGAAGTTAGATGAGTGGGGGTTTTCAAATTTACGTTTTAATCGTTTAGTGATAAAAGGTTGATCTTCTTTCTGTGTAGCGTTATCAGAGCTAAGGTTAGGCGTAGATCCAAACAAAGGCGTAGTTATGGTTTCAGGTGTGTTTTCTTGAGCCAAGTTTGGTGGGGTGCGGTGAGTCAAAGACATACTACGTTGTGTCATGGATAAAAGTTTATTTGTTTCGTTGCGTAGGCCTAAATGAGCCGTCGGAAAGTGAACAATGCGAGGAGGCGGAGCGCGCGTATGCGCAGGGTCCCTTTTGTATATGGGCGGGGACTGTATAAAAGCGCACTAGTGGAGTATAGTTATCTCGGCTGCTAAGAGGTATTTCTCGCTCACACAGTTCACACGGGGCGAGGGAGTGTTGACGGGCGCACGAGTAATATTATCTATCTCGTTTTCGCAGTGGTGTTTCTCACTCACATGGTTCAGCGGCGGACTTGGGTAATGTACACCCGTCTCGCATCCACAGGTGTTGTCGCACTCACTCATTCGGGGTAGTACACTTCATTTATGCACTCCTGGTGGCACTCACGTAATTAATGTAGAATATTTTTATTAATTTATTTTAAATAAAAATGAACTAAGAGTGGTTGTTACACACGACTGATCTCCTCAGCGGTCCAAGGGGGAGGGTATGTTTGTTATAACAGTATGTGCAGCTAATGAGTCCGTTAACATATAAATTAACTTGTTGATCACCACTGTGGGATCCTGGCAATGTAATAACTCAGCAATGTTTTTGTTCTTTAGATGCTTTAGAGCTTTGTCAAAATCAATAGAAGTTTTTGTTTTAGTCGGTAGAAATTTTGGTTTTATTTTGGACAGTATAAGGAGAGTTGCTAAGTGATCAGTAGTCGATGTGTGTAAAATCGCTATATTTGCCTGAAGTTTTAATTTGTTTATGCTTAACATAACATGGTCTAAACAGTTTTTTCCCCTAGTAGGGATTGTATGCCCAGCTAGTATGCCATGAGTAGACAACATATCTAAGTAGTTTAATCGGTTTCTCTGTTCGTGCGTTGGTTCACTTGGCTTGAGAGCTATGTTTATATTAATGTCGCCCGTAATAACAATAGTCTTTGAAAAGATTTGAGAACCTAGGTGCTTGTTCAAGGAGTCCACAAAACAATCCGCACTTAAGTTCGATGGCGATCTATAAATACACAGTATAGTATTACCCAGTAAGTCAAGCTGAAGACATGACGCATGCGCCAGTCGTATCTCTTTGACTTTGTGTTTTAACGTATCTTTCACATACACTACAACCCCGTCATTTTGATTCAGTTGACATTCAGTGTAATATGAGCAGTAGTTAGGCAGTATAGGCAAGGGTTTATTGGAACTTATTCTACATTCCGTCAATACTATGACATCCATAGCAAGTTTAAGTCTAGATATTGATAAGATAAAGTCGTCGTAATTACAGTATATACTCCTTATGTTCTGAGAAACCATGGTAAAATCATTTTTTTTTAAGTTGATATGTTTTTGGAGTTCCGTAACATCACATTCAAAAGAATGGGCCATTTCTAACTTGTCTGTGTCTAGCAGTGTTTTTATTGTATCACTCATTTATAAGAATTAAAGGTAAACAAGTCCTATGGCAATGCTTCAAATACGTGATTGGTATAAGTATAAGCAGTATAACTTTTAAAGTTTCCAATTTAAGCTGAGTTTTAGTTGTAAGTAACTGTGTAGTCGTATAAATAACATGTAAAAAGCTAAATAATATGAGGAATCGGAGGCGATTTTTAATAGATCTGTGTAATAATGTGTGTGTGGGGATTAGTATAAATTTGTATCCGCATGTATAAAATAATAGAGAGTGAATAAGAGTGATTAAGTTTCTGAATAAGTTGCCTTCATGTAGGTACATACTAAGGTAGTTTTGTAAACAATAATAAATTAACAGGAGTAAGTTAAGCATGCGAACCGTACATTAATGAATTAAAAAAATAGTAAACAAAAATAAAACAATTTCTTGGACTGTAAATAGTGATGGTGGTGTAAAAAGCCCAGATGTGAGAATAGTCATTCTGCCTATATCAGTTTGTTGACTTGTTCTTCGGTCTTAATAAGAATGACTGGAGATTGTTCATTTTTACGCACATACACCTTACCGTAAGCAGCCCAGCAGAATTTATATCCTTTCGATTTGGCTAGATCTCTAGCCAGGAAGTGCATACGCGACCCTTTGGCGGTTAGGTGCTCAGATAGAAATACAGGCGTGTCCTCGTTAGTCTTAAAACCAAGATGTTTAGCGCAGAGTTTAGTTTTATTTCTGATGTTAAAAGTCTTCGCCATCTTCATAAAGTCAGTTTTTAATAATGTAGAATTTGTTTCGACTATGATCGGCGTGTTTTTTTGTTCCGGTTTTCTTCCCCGCACTCTGTATATATCCCTAATGTCACTTTTAGTAATTCTACAATCTATGGTCTCAGAAAGACATATAGTCATCTCAATCAGATCTTGTTTGGACTCCCTTTCTTTCTTAGGTACATTTTTCAGCTCAAAACTGGTTTTCCGGGACGCCAATTGCAGATCTTCTAATTTATTCTCCAAAATCATAATATATTCCCTATCTTCCCGGGCATGATTCTGTAAAAGCAGTTTTTGTTTTTTGAACTCTTCGTTCTGAGCGGTTAAAAGTGAAAGGGAGCTCTCAATATTCTGATTTGACTGACGCACTTCTCTAAGTGTTGCGTTAAGCTGGTTAAGTTCCTTCGCTTGCTTTGCAGTAAGGGTCTCCATAAATTTATTCATTTCCTCTTTAAAGTGCATAAATTGATCATATCTTGAGTTGTCCGATTGATAAGCTAATCTTTGCGTACGGTTAGTAACAAAATTCGGCGGAGTTTTATCTTCTTCTGAAAGACAGATCGACATTTCTGGGTCCATAACGTTTTCATTGTGTTTCTCAGTCATATTGTACTAGAACACCAGAGGTAAGCAGAAATAAACGGTCGTCAGGAGCAGGAGAAAAAATATAGGAGTAGCGCAGGAGTAATGTTTACAGTTTAGGTAACTGTTTGAGTTGCCTGCATAATATGAAACAATCCCCGCAGCAGCAAGTTTGTAGCAGCACGTAGCGCGTGCCGTAGTCTCGGCCGTAGCAGCTGCTACGAACGTAATTATCGAGACAGGAGTGGGGCGGCCGCCGGTTGTACTAAGCAGGTATTGCCAATGACGTCAGAAGCAGCTACTGTTAGCTTATTTAGGCTCGGTCGAGCTCTGCGTTCTTGGTGCAGCGGATAAGGCACTGACACTCACCCAAGAGCTCCGGGTTCAAACCACCGCGCGGCAAAATTATTTTTCGCAACAACTTTTCGATGCGGGGCTCCAACGACAGCCAGGCGAAGTCACAGTCTCAGCAGAGGGCGAAGTCCGAGGCAATTAAAATTTAAAGATTAATTTTCGAGACAAAGTTGCACACGTCCAGTATTGTTAAAAGCCAGAGCGGAAGAGGTAGATGCCAAACTCCCTCGTGTCCAGGCACTAGCCAGGGGTACTGGGGCTCCACGCCGCCGCCACACCCCTCCACAAATTAGTACAATATCACCGCAATGACTTACTGAGCAGCTTGTAGAGATCCAGCCTCAAATGCCAGACGGCCTCGTGGCCGGGTACTAGCGACGGGTACTGCGGCTCCACGCCGCCGCCGCGCCCCTCCACCTGCAGCTGCACCGCCAGTGACACGCTCGCCGCCTGCCACGCGGGCAGCGGGGACCCGTCGTGGTACGACACTACCATCTGGGGGACATGACTCATCAGCCTATGAACGTCTCACAGGGAACTGACAGCAGAAACCCACCGAACTGACCCAGGGAGGGTTCTTGGATTTTGACAACTGCCATCTTACGACAGCAACCGGGAGCGGGACCAACGGCTTGACACAGAGGTGCTCGAGATACACAATTAAAGTCAATTTGTCGCCACAATTGAACAAACGTAAACAATCCAAAACACACCTTACCTAAACTGGGAAGTGGACCCTGGACCTTCAGATGTCGGGCTGAGGCAATTTCGAAATACGAGTGAAAACATCATCAGCTTATGAAAGTCAAATTGCTGGGCTCACGGCCTATAGGTCACGGTGACATCGGACAGCTAGCAAGTTTTAGATCGGCCGTACTCAGAGATGTCAATTAAGTTTTAAAGTCAATTAAATTTATTTCATTGACAAAATCAAATCTATGCTTGAACACAGTTAGAAAGGTATGGCGATATATGCGATGAGTAGCACTATCCCTTTCTAACTGTACTCAAGCAGAGATATGAGTGAGAGTTTAATTTTAGAATACGAGCCTTAATTTTGCTGACAAAATATAATCGATACACTTTCTGACATAGATATATGCAAAAAAGGAAGATACGTTATCCGCGCGAATTAACTGAAAATTGAGTACAAAGTACCGAATACCGTGACTGAGTGTCATTTTTCCGCTCGCCCTCGCCGTGAAACTTTGCGAAGCTTGCTGAGCCGCTCGCGTAGCGTTGTAATTCATCGCTCTGTCTCGCTCACTTGATTGACACTAGCTGTCACACTACAATACGTATAAAGTTGAGTAGGACTATTTTTTTATTCATACAACTATGGCATGGGCATGCCGTATCTTCCTCTTTTGCTTATATCTATGCTACTAAACCTAGATTTACACAGTGTTTTAATTATAAACTTCAACTCTAGAATGTAATTTTACAATTGGCATCATTTAAAAACATACGAAAACTAAAAAAATATTCTTAATAAACATGTAAGTAATAAAACATAAAAACGACTCACATAAACATCGAACGGCATAGAGGGCTTGAACACCTGCGGCGATCCCCCCAGCACGGTCACAGCCAGCGACGAGTTGAACACGCGCGCGATGCTGTACCCCTCGATCACCTCGTCGAGGAACGGGTCCCCCACCGCCGCGGTGA
Source organism: Scoparia ambigualis (assembly GCA_963921215.1). Lineage (NCBI taxonomy): Eukaryota > Metazoa > Arthropoda > Insecta > Lepidoptera > Crambidae > Scoparia > Scoparia ambigualis. The sequence continues at coordinate 4,420,290 of OY992512.1, forward strand.
TGATCACCTCCACCCCGTCCAGGGTGGGCACTAGCTGCGCCAGCTCCGACATCGGGTACTTGAAGTCGTACGTGCCGTTGAACTGGAATGAGACATTTATTTTTTACATACAAACATAGATTCATGACTCATAATCAGAGCGTGTCAGTCCTCTGCTAGACATAGGCCTCTCCTAATCCCAACGCATGCCACTGAGCCCAATCTTCGGCTCTTCTAATCCAATTGCTGCCAATCACCCTACGAGTTTAACGTGCGTATTTACTTATCTATTTATCAGTCTGATGAACCGATTTTAATGTTGTTGTTTCTTTTTTATACACAGGGTTAATTTTGGACCCCCCGCCAAAAGTAAAATGGGTAAAAAAGTAATAAGTAATAAGATATTTTTTCTATATTTATTAACTCTATCACTGACTCAATTTCAAGTTCCTATCACCTATATGCGGATGACCTCCAGATTTATACACAAGCTCCTTTATCTGAACTCTCATGCGCTGTGGCCATCACAAATTCAGATCTTGCGCAAATTGGAATCTGGAGCAAATCTTATGGTCTAACCGTAAACCCTTATAAGACACAATGTATCATTATCGGTAGTCCTTATTTCGTTTCGAGGATTGATTTTGAACAGCTTCCTGCGATAACTTTCGATGGCACAGTAATACCTTACTCGAAATCCGTCCGAAACCTCGGTGTTGTTTTTGACCAGAACCTTTCGTGGAGACCCCAGGTAGATGCCGTTAGGAAGAAGCTTTTCGGTGCATATAGCTCGCTTAACCGCCTGCGTAACTTTCTGCCGACCAGTACCAAAATAACTTTAGCAGAATCACTAATGCTGTCTATTATCGACTATTGTGATGTTTGCTACACTGATTTGTCCGAAGAATTGCTTGATAAAATGGAGCGTCTGCAGAATGTTTGTATTAGATTCATCTTTAACCTCCGTAAATTTGATCACGTGCCTCACTTCCGCTCTAAACTCAACTGGCTCCCTATTCGCCGGCGCAGGGACTTACGCTCCTTTATTCTATACTTTTCCTACCAACTTCTCCGCCTTATCTTAAAGACTGCTTTTCCTTCCTTTCCTCAACTTCACATTGTACCTTGCGTTCTTCTTCTAACTTCTCTTTAAAGATCCCTCAACACGCTACCGACTTCTTCTCCTATTCCTTTACTGTCCACGCTGTCCGCTTGTGGAACTCACTTCCTGAGGGCATCAGGAAAACTCAGACTCTAAGGTCTTTTGGCGATCGAGTCAGAAGCTATTTCCTTTCTTCGGCTCCCATCTAGCTAACTATAAGTAAATATTTCTATCCTTATTTTTCCGTATTTTATAGATATCTATTTATTCTTAATTCTTTCTATCTTTATCTGCACCTACTTCCCTATTACTCTTTACTTTTTATTTCTTTACTCTTCACCCAAGGTTGCCAGGAAGAGATTGCTATAAAGCAATAAGGCCGCCTACTTGTACTCTCTTCTCTGTCTATTGTCCTGTTTTGTAACTGTTAATTTCTTAGTGTGCAAATAAAGTATTTTATTATTATTATGCTCTTTATTTAAAATATAATCTTAAGTAAATTTTTTTACAATATTTTATATAAAAAAAATATATTTACAATATAAAATATTATAAAAAAACTTAACCTAGGTTGCCACCGGCCATATCGCTTCTGCGTCTGTGTCCCGTGTGTGGTGTACATAGTTGTACATATGTGTGTATCATATTTTGTATATATGTAAATATTTGGGTTACGCGGTCCTCTCACGAGGACTATGTAACCTCATTGAGGTTGGGCTTGGGATGGGTATATCACTATACCTTCCCGAAGCCCATTTATGCCATGCTCGTGCGCGCAGTCGCCGTGTGATGGCGCGTGACCGCCTGCGGTCATAGGTTGTCACACGGACGACGGGGTGGTTTCGCGGTTCAATGCCTATGGCCGGTAACGTGTCGCCGCCTCAGCCTTATGCGTCGGAGTTTGGACCCCCGGTGATTAGTGGGTAGGCCCCTCCCTCTCGCTCGGCGTTTACGCCTGCACCCAGGGAAAGGGGGACGGGAGAGTCCCACATATCCAGTCTCCCTTCTGGAGGCTGGAATCCATAAGCAGGGATTACACCGGGAAAAAAAAAAAGAAAAAAAGGTTGCCACCGGCCGGGCGTGGGGCTGGCCGGGGCAGAAATCGGCGTCTGCCACGGCCAGCCCGACGCCCGATGACTTGGGGGTGTTGTGTCTTTGTGTTGTCGTTTACTGAATCTGTCAGTAAATGCTTGTGTGTGTGTGTAAGTGGGCACTGGCATGGGTATTTCGTTATACCACCCCAAGTGCCCACGCAATCCGTGTTGACTGTGAGTCAGTGTATGTGTGGATGTATGTTTTGTGGGTCTGCCCCCCAAGGGGCTGTTTGTAGTGCCGCGTGCGCGTAGTCGCTGTGTGATGGCGCGTAACGGCTGCTAGGCAGTAGTTATAAGCCAACACACGGCGACGGGGAGGCCCTCGCGTGGTCAATTCCCCCGTGGATCAGGTCCCGTGACCGCCACCCCAAGCCCTACGCTTTCGGAGTTTGGACCCCCGGTGATTAGTGGGTAGGCCCCTCCCTCTCGCCCGACGTAACGTCGTGGAAAGAGGGACGGGAGAGTCCCACATATCCAGTCTCCCTTCTGGAGGCTGGAATCCATAAGCAGGGATTACACCGGGTAAAAAAAAAAAAAGGTTGCCACCGGCAGCGGGGATAGACCCAAGTTACCGATGGTTAGGGCTGCAGAGTGAGGAACCACCTGACAATACGTGCCGTGTCAAGGAGTACTGCCTTCTGTATCTGACCCTTGACCCAACCTTTTAGCGAGAGCCTCTGTAGGTGTTGATCGAGGCTCTTAGCTAAAAGACCGTTTGCCGAAACGACTATCGGTACAATAATGGTTGAATCCACATCCCACATGGCGGTAACCTCGTGAGCCAAGTCAAGGTACTTACTGAGCTTGTCCTTCTCGGCTTTCACGAGGTTCTCATCATGAGGTACGGTGATATCAACCAATATTGCCCGGCGCTGAGATCGGTCGACCACCACGATATCAGGCTCATTGGCGACAATAGTCCTGTCCGTGATGATAGAGCGATCCCAGTAGAGCGTTGCATGACCATTTTCGAGAATTTCGCAAATACTCTCCGTTAGCAAGATGAGAACAACCGGAAATAATATGTCGGAGTGATTCTCCAGGACGGCGGCATGCCCGACAGATGTCGACCGTACCGTCCTTCATAATATATTTCCGGTAGTTATTCGTCTTGATAACTTCATCTTCAATGGCACAGACAAAACCTTCGGTTTCCCCAAAGAGGTCACCGAAACGTAGCCAGTTCACCGAGGCAGGCAAATCTACATCAGGCCCAGTTAAAGCCCGATAGTAGCGCCCGTTTAGCACCTTGCTCTTCCATATGTCCTTGCGATCGAGAGTGCTTAGCACCACTGGTTTGCGCCAGTTTTCTGTTGCCAAGGAGAGCGGCGTAAAGTGTCTATCAACTGCCACGACATCCAAATGCATCCCGCACTCACTGTTAAGGAAATAATCCCTGAGACTGCACACCTCACGGTTATGTACCTACAAGGACCTCCTTGGCATTTAAAAGGCCGCGACCCCACATCTCCGCGGGATGTACAGCCTCATAACAGATGAGCGCGGGTGTAACATTCTGGAAGTCGTGAGCATTTGACGGACTCTTCTATCCAAGGCGTCCAATTCGGTCTGAGTCCATCTTAGTATGCCAAAGGAGTATGTGAGGAGAGGCATAACCTAGCCATTAAAAGCACGCGTCTTATTGCCACCCGATAAAAGACTGTTAAGTACTTTTCTCAGGCGGCAAAAGAATTGCTCCCGTAATGACTGTTTTATGTCCCTGTCCTCAACACCCAAAGACTGTGACATACTAAGATATTTATATGTTTCAACTTCGGAGAGAGATCTGAGGTTTATCGTTTCGGAGAGTTGTAAATTGGTTGAATTTACTACTCTCCCACGCTGTACATGCATAACCGCACACTTATCCACACCAAACTCCATCTTGATGGCACCATCTTATTATTATTATTCTCTTTATTTAACATTATTCTTAAGTTTAATTTTTTACAATATTTTATATAAAACCTATTTACAATATAAAATATTATAAAAAAACTTAACCTAGGTTGCCACCGGCAGCGGGGATAGACCCAAGCTATCGGTGGTTAGGGCTGCAGAGTGAGGAACCTCCTGACAATACGTGCCGTGTCAAGGAGTACTGCCTTTTGCATCTGACCCTTGACCCAACCTTTCAGCGAGAGCCTCTCTAGGTGTTGATCGAGGCTCTTCGCTATAAGGCCGTGTGCCGAAACGACTATCGGTACAATAATGGTTGAATCCACATCCCACATGGCGGTAACCTCGTGAGCCAAGTCAAGGTACTTACTGAGCTTGTCCTTCTCGGCTTTCACGAGGTTCTCGTCATGAGGTATGGTGATATCAACCAATATTGCTTGGCGCTGAGATCGGTCGATCACCACGATATCAGGCTTATTAGCGACAATAGTCCTGTCCGTGATGATAGAGCGATCCCAGTAGAGCGTTGCATGACCATTTTCGAGAACTGGCGCAGGTGCGTACTTATAGTACGGCACCTCTGATTCAACAAGGCCATATCGAAGAGCAAGTTGCTGGTGAATTATTCTGGCTACTTGGTTGTGTCTGTGCAAATACTCTCCGTTAGCAAGATGAGAACAACCGGAAATAATATGTCGGAGTGATTCTCCAGGACGGCGGCATGCCCGACAGATGTCGACCGTACCGTCCTTCATAATATATTTCCGGTAGTTATTCGTCTTGATAACTTCATCTTCAATGGCACAGACAAAACCTTCGGTTTCCCCAAAGAGGTCACCGAAACGTAGCCAGTTCACCGAGGCAGGCAAATCTACATCAGGCCCAGTTAGAGCCCGATAGTAGCGCCCGTGTAGCACCTTGCTCTTCCATATGTCCTTGCGATCGAGAGTGCTTAGCACCACTGGTTTGCGCCAGTTTTCTGTTGCCAAGGAGAGCGGCGTGAAGTGTCTATCAACTGCCACGACATCCAAATGCATCCCGCACTCACTGTTAAGGAAATAATCCCTGAGACTGCACACCTCACGGTTATGTAGGTCCTTGGCATTTAAAAAGCCGCGACCCCCACATCTCCGCGGGATGTACAGCCTCATAACAGATGAGCGCGGGTGTAGCCGTCTGGAAGTCGTGAGCATTGACGGACTCTTCTATCCAAGGCGTCCAATTCGGTCTGAGTCCATCTTAGTATGCCAAAGGAGTATGTGAGCAGAGGCATAACCCAGCCATTAAAAGCACGCGTCTTATTGCCACCCGATAAAAGACTGTTAAGTACTTTTCTCAGGCGGCAAAAGAATCGCTGCCGTAATGACTGTTTTATGTCCCCATCCTCAACACCCAAAGACTGTGACATACCAAGATATTTATATGTTTCAACTTCGGAGAGAGATCTGAAGTTTATCGTTTCGGAGAGTTGTAAATTGGTTGAATTTACTACTCTCCCACGCTGTACATGCATAACCGCACACTTATCCACACCAAACTCCATCTTGATGGCACTGCTGAAAGTCTCAGTAATTTTCAGCAGTTTTACCAAGTCTTGGCGGTTTGGTGCGAATAACTTGAGGTCATCCATGTACAAAAAATGCGACATTTATTATTATTATTATATTTTACGTAAAAAATAATAAATGATTTCTATTTATAAATACAATTTTTTGGCTGCTTTTTAAATCCTATATTTCTAGGTGCGTGCGCTCACCCTCGCGGTCAAAGCGACGGCGCGCTATGATTGGTGCACGGGGTGAGTAATAGCGGTCACGCGCATGCGCTTTAACAACGAGGCGGCCGCGCGCTAGGTGACAATGATTTTAATTTTCCTATGGAAGAGTTGAGACAAAAATGTAAAAAAAAAATCTTTTTATTTGATTGTACTGCTGTTATAGAATCACATGAAAAAGTTTGGCAGGGAGACCAAAATTAACCCTGTATAAAGCCCGGCAAATGACTCCGCTCCACCTGATGTTAAGTGGAAATGAAGTCCAGGCGCGAGGACAACTGGTGCAGCGTAAGAGACGTAGCATCAGTCACCCTCACTCTGCCGGCCTACAAAGTGCGTCTTCACGCATCGTTTGAAGGAACGAAGTTCTATAGATTACGTGAACACATTGAAATAAAACACGATTTTATTTTTTATTTTTTTTTCAAAAAAATGTCGTTTTGAGCTCAGTCATTAGTGGCTACTAGCAACTAGTTTAAAAACCAATTTTTAAAAGAACCATGCATAATGAAATTTGAACAAAATGCATGATAAGCTTAATAAATCTGCATATCGCATACAAAACATAGGTCGCAAACAACATGGCGTAGTGGTGACTTCATAAGTGCTTAATTACTGTAGCCTAAATTGGAACGATTAACAGAGCCGTCGTAATACCAGCCACAATAAAAATTTAATTGTTAGCAACCTCAGGAGTGTTCGTGACAGACAAGGGATGATTTTATTTATTTTATTTTATTGGTACAGGCATAATAACAATTCATTGACGGTAGTTTTGCAATATAAAAGGATTTACATACTAGGTTTTGCTAGTCAATTAATCTAAAAAAATTGTGCACAACATTTAAAAGTACTAAAAACAAACAAGATTACACCAAAACGAAAATTACGTTATACAAACTGAAAGAAATAAATTACACATACTTGAAATTTAAATAAAAACACTTACATGCAGTTATCAAGACTTATAAGTTAAAGACTAAAACTGTTGAAAATGTTGATAGTACCACAGAATAATTAATAGTACTACGTACAGAAGGTTCACTCTCTAAGAACTTTCACACGAAATTGAAACTTATCGTGTGACCCGAGCGTTCATATTCCGTTAAGCAACGCTGACTCGATATCGATTTGACGTCAGGAGCGTAAGGTTTCCACTCATGGATATATTTAAGTACGATAACGATTTAAGCGACGACGCGCGACGTGGAGCGTGCGAGCCGAGCGGCAACCTTTAAGGTCGCTTCACACATATCAGTGAACTCACAGTTCCGACACAGTACCGGCACAGTGAAAAATATTTTTTCATACATTCTCTATGAATTTTGTCAAAATGAATACGTCCGTGATTTGCCGGTTGCGACACTGACACTGAGAGCATATCACTGACAAGTGGCGATACCTTCATAGAGAATGTATGAAAAACACTGTGCCGGTACTGTGTCGGAACTGTGGCTTCACTGATATGTGTGAAGCAACCTTTACAGCCATACGCCGGCCTGGGAGGCGCGCTGGTCGAACTACCTAAACTGCGGAGTGACACCTGATAGTACTTACGAATCGCAGGTACGGCAGCTGGTCGTAGGGCGCGGTGTAGTAGGCGCTGTAGGCGGGCGGGCTGGTGGTGTAGGGGTTGTAGTTGGGGTCGTTGTGGTACTGCAGCGCGTCCGGCTTCGGCATCCAGAAGGGGTACTTCTCGTCCTGCGGCGGACGATCATAAATTAATAAGGCCATTTTATTACAGACTAGCGGATCCTTGCGGTTTTACCCGCGTGGTACCCGTTCCCGTGGGAATATCGGGATAAAAGTTAGCATCTTATGTCACTGGGGAAGAATGTAGCTTTCTAATGTTCAAAGGATTTTCTAAATCGGTCCAGTCGTTTTGGAGCCTATTCAATTCAAACAAACAAACAAATCATTCCTCTTTATTTTATTTTTTTATGGGCAACGGGTAAGCGCTTGGCCTTCATCTCACCTGATGGTAAGTGACGATAAGGCCGAAGGTGGAAGCGCGCTTTACCCGGAATCCTCAACCACTGAGGAACTGGCTATCTAATCTCAAACTGCCGGAACACAACAATGCTATATACATAGTTGTTATGGCGACAGACTTAGATAAGATGGTGGTAGCTAGCCAGGCGGTCTTAACAGCCCTACTACCAACCAAACCGAGCACACAAAGATGTACCCCCCGCTGGGAATCGAACCCAGGACCTCTGGGTCTGAAACCGGTAGCTTAGCCACTAGACCACAGAGGCGGTTCAATTTGGTTATAATATTAGTATTTATCAAAAATTATAATACTCCTACTTTTACAATGGAGTTTTAATTCAAGCGTACATGTTGCTCAAGTACACCACACCTGTAAATATTTATTTTTTTAAGTGCCTATGTATACTTTGCAATTTGTTTTAAAGGGGGAGATACTATCAAGTGTATTGTCGGCCCCTTTACTTTTATTTTATCTAAATAGTTTCAGTCATGTTTGGGCAGTGACATTATACTTACAGTCACTCTAGAAATGTATAACAAAAGTATAAACTCACATAATATCTTATTAGCAAAAACATAGACCGAACTCATAATTTTGATTTACTGAATATCGACTTTAAAAAGCAAAGTTTGTTTAGTTTAAAACAAAAGAAAAGTTTAAGCTAGGTAAAGGACAACATCCAATATGGGCCCACCCCCCTGAACAATCATATTGTAAATTAAGTCATTTACAACTAGTTTTGTAAAAAAATATTTAGTGATAATCAATCACTATTTGGGAGTATCAAAATTAATTATAATAAAAATAAATGTTACCGGATTTTTAATTGACTTCCTTTAAAAGGCGTTCATTAATGACCTGTGATATGACTTAACTGTGTTAACTAGTGAATTAATAACTGAGCCAATTTGTGAAAAGCGATTGAAAATGTAAATCCTGGTTTTAAGAAAATAGCTACCTACTTGTTAGATTATTTACTTTTATTACTTTATACGTCTTTAATTCCTAAGAGATTAAACGTATTAATAAAAAATAATAGTCAATAAAAGTGTCACGAAATAAGTTATTTTTATACTTTAGCAACACTATTATGTTAAATCTGTCATCCTGCTGCCCAATGTCATTTTATTGCATTCGCCGCTCGTTTCGTTTTTACTGTTTGTGTTCTTGGATTTTAACCCATGTTGTATTATTTAACCAACCTGATACAAAACTCCATTTATTTATATTTTCAACATAGTATAAGCTACTCAAAACAATCTATAGCATTAAAATATTTTACTGTTCATATGTAGGCCCAAGTACCTATACAAAGTGGACGGTGTCCTTTTTAATAAGAATGCGATGTGTGTTCACAAGATAAAATAAAACTGTATGAGGTAACTCACAAAGTTGAACATCCTGGTCTTGACTAGCTGCGGGTCGTACCACCAGTCGGGCTGGTCGATCTGGTTGGGCTGGCCGGGGCGCGGGCGCGCGCCTACTGGCCGGTTGAACTCGTCCAAAGGCCCGTTGTAGTCGTACGGTTGGTAGCCGCTCTCGTTGTAGATGTACGGGTTGTAGTTCGGCCGTACTGTATAATTATCATCATCATCATCAGCTAATCGCTCCACTTCTGGGCACTGTCCCATAGAGACAGGACATGAACCACCATGCTGACCCAATGCAGGATGGTGGTTTAGGACTTTCCAATGGACTAATGGCTTTACGTATCTTCTGAAGCACGGGTAATGTTAATAATGAACTTTATTTTCTTTACAAAAAGTAAGTAATATTACAGTTTGTCTTAAGGTCGATACACACATATCAGTGAAGTCACAGTTCCGGCACAGTGCGAAATATTCTTTCTATAAACGCACTGAGAGCACTGTGTCGTCACTGACATTGACAAGTGGGGATGCGTTCATAGAGAATGTATAAAAGAATATTTCGGCACTGTGCCGGTACTGTGTGTGTGTCGGAACTGTGACTTCACTGATATGTGTGAATCGACCTTTATTATGAAAACTGGTGCTATAAATGGCAATGATAAGTCAAATAGATATATATCAGGAAATTCTATGAGAGGAATTATGAGTTGTTAATGGGGAAGAAATGTATAAGTATATCTTCCAAGCAAGGAAGGAAGCTTTTATCAGTTGGAGATAAAAACTAGAAACTATTATTAGCACTAGGTATGTGTTATATAATAACAAGAAGGCCTTGTTATGTTTTCTGTGTTAAATCCAAAAACCATGCAAATTCAAAAGCATCTCATAAAACAAGTATAGTATAGGTTGCTAAATGGCTAAAGACGGCCGACAGGTGACGGCAACTGCAGTTACTCTACCGTCAGTCACCAACGTGCCGCTCGTGTGTAAGAGCCCTAAGAAGAAGAAGACAAAGAAGAAAAAAAAGCTCTCGATATTTTTTATTATTTCTTTTAATTTAGAACCTCCTCTTTGTTTGAAACAGCGATATATACGTTACACCAGATAGGCCGTTCCGAACACGCACTATGTTCCACTCATCTGCAGAGTCGACTCGGCACCTTGCTTTAGTGTGGCTTTGAAATTCGCGCGTGCGGAGCGGCGAAAATAATTCTTTATTTCTTTTCAAAGTGACGTTTACTACACTTCAGTTGTCAAGTAAGTGAAATTAATTGTCATTCAAGTCATTATTATGTAGATCGTAATAATAGAATAGAAAAGATATTTTTTCAATTATTGTTATTGACAATCTATTTGGGACGCCATCTTGATACACACTACGTTGTCTATGACCGATCTGGCGCTGCGGCGCTGCGATGTCTGTCTTATGATTAAACGACATACATGTTTAAGCGCTGCAGCGAACTTTCGGTCTCTCATTCCAGAATTTGAACAAATGGTTTGTATGAACGTTCGATTTATTTTATTAGTTTTGTCTATACTTCTAGGTCAATGGTTTGAAGGCGGTTAAAAAGAAGATGAAGTGTGTACCCACCGCGCGTGTACTGGCTAGTGTCCGGCCCAATGGCGCCGTACTGGCCGCGGTTGTTGAACTGCCCCTGCGCGTAGTACCGCGGCCGGTACTGCGGGATGGGCCGCACGGTGGCCTTGAGCGTGAGGTTCCCGCGCACGGGCGCTCCTGACGTGTAGTTGGCCATGATCTTGCCGTGGATGAACTGGTCGGTGTTGAAGAAGAAAGCCGGCATCGTCACGTTCACCTGTTCACGGTGGTTTCGTTTCTATTGAAGTTCTGTGTTTAGCGGCGTGGTTGCAAGCATGTTAAGCTGTGATATTATTAAATTTTATATTATTGAACCAAAAAATTGATTCTTTTTTATAATCTTTAACCATCAGAGGACCGTAAGCTTGTTTGCAGACTCTAGTCAAATAATATAAAATTCAATAATATCGTCTGGTTTAACACAAAAACCCAGCAACTCAAATATATAGTGTTAAATTCAAAGCCATGATATAAAATAAAAATTTTTTCTTTCGTCTCGACAGGATACTAGATAGAGTCTCGTCGAAACAACTGTCTGTTTTTCCAGATTTTAAAAATTAAATAACTTACCCTTTGAATTAGTTAGAAACTGGTAGTGGCTGGAAACCAGTGCTGTATATGATAGGTATAACAGTACAAACTGAGCCAGTCATATTTTTTTTTATCACTACAGTACAGGTAAGCACTTGGCTTTCATCTCGCCTGATGGTAAGTGAGATAAGTCGAAAGTGTAATCGCGCTTCACCCGAAATCCTCAACCACTTTACAAAAATGTTATTAGTTAGGAAGTGGCACCAACCTCAAACCTAGTCTGGTAGTACTCCTCAACCAGGAACTGCGTCTCCTCGACTTGGCCCAGCGCCTCCACCCTGATGGTCCACTCGCCGAACAACGGCTGGTCCGACAGCTGGTACTGCAGACTCACGGTGCCGAAGTTACTCTGTTTAACGATTTCACAATTTTTTACTAAAATGTAACTCTACTATGAGGTACCTATCTATTAGTTTCTAACTAAAAATTATTTAAATAATAAATTAATTTAGTTACTAAACTTATGATTATTTGTTTTTACTAACATAAGATAAGAATTCAATGTTACTAACACAATCTATACTAATATTATAAAGCTGAAGAGTTTGTTTGCTTCAACGCGCTAATCTCAGGAAGTACTGGGCCGATTTGAAAAATTCATTCAGGGTTAGATAGCCCATTTATCGAGGAAGGCTATAGGCTATAATTTGTTTAGGTACGGGTAGTAACCTGTGCGAAGCCGAGGCGGGTCGCTAGTATGGGATATGCCCGAAATAAATGATTTTTAATTTAATTTAAAACACCTGACTATATTGAATGTCTAATACCTACTTAAATATACATAGGTAAATATTTGATTCAAAATAAAGGAGGCCTACGCCCAGCAGTGGGCGATTGTGGGCTGAAACAATGATGATGATGAAATATTTGATACTAAAAGGCGTAAGTTTCGGATTTCAAGAACAGTAGAATAAATACAGAGGTGAAATAGGTAATACAACCGAGTATTGGATATCACAATGGTCCATCAACTATCCAGCAATCAGATTCTTTATTATCAGTGACTCTGGTGTCTATGAAAGGAACACAAAAGCATGTTTACAAACTCTTAGTCCTTACAGTATCATTTACTTCCACTTTACAGGATCAAAATATATAATAAATCAGAATTTTAAAGTTACGCTCTTTTCTTGCAAGTGCATAACATAATAATTAGTGGGTTTTAACGACTATCATCTTACGACAACAATCGAGACCAACGGTTTAACGTATCTTCCGAAGCACGGAGGAGCACGAGATGTTTTTAATTTGGTCACCTATCTAGCGACCCGGCATTACGGAAGTTGCTTAGCGGGCAAGATCGCAAGCCGAACGCGCTAGCCGCTGCGCCATCGAGCTCTTCATTGGCCAGCGTGGTAGGTTATGGCCCAATATCCCTACGTGATATTGTCCACGTGGGAGGCCTCTGCCCAGCAGTGGGACGTTTATATTTACGCTGATGATGACGACGTAATAATTAAAAAGAGACACAGTACCTGTCTGGAGAGCCATCTCTTCATAATACGTTGATTAGGGTCAAGCACAAACACATCAATAGCTCGGCCGAAAGCTTTTAATTCGGTATTAATTGGAATGGCGCGGAATCGAACTGAAACAAACAACGGCTAGCGTAACTCTTATTTGTATTAATATTTTTATAAATCTGCAAAATTTAGTTTTGTTTTTATACAACATTATGTTTATGAATTAAAGAGCATAGCATCGCTTATAAATTGGTATTTAAATCTGTTTCAAGCAGGGTTGGAAAAAAAATCATGATTTCATAAAAATCGATTGTTTTGATTATCTAAAAAAATCATGTATTTTTTTTTTTTTTATTGATTTTTTTATGTGACAAAACCAAATACACTAATATTAGTACTTACTGACAATTGAATAAGCTGTATGACACAAATACTTTTGAAATTATTAAAATAAAATTAATATTTTTAAAATTTGTTAATTATTTTAAATTACTTTAAAAAATAATATATTTTTATTGTAAGTATCCAACTTCACAAGACTGATTTGTTTTGCTACAGTTGAAGACAAATTTCAAGTATGTATGCATGCAAGTCGTCTTTTTTATTTTATTTTTGAGACTGCTAATTCTGGGTAAGCCCTTTGACAGTATTTTATTGTTAGTAACTACTAAGTATACTTTCTTATTGTTATTTTCAGTAAAGATAATATAACATTTTAAATTGATTTAAATCAATGATTTTAATGATATTTATTAAAAAAATTACCTGATTACGTCAAATTTTAAACACTAAAAAAAGACGACAACCTCAGGCGGGAATCGAACTCAAAATGCGATAAAAATTGATTTAAATTAGCCAACCCTGGTTTCAAGCATCAGCCCCTAGCACTCTAGCCCTATGGAGGCTTTGCACTTGAACTATTTTATTGAGTTTACTAGTCAATAAATGATTTACCTAGTAAGTAAATTGGTAATTGGTAAAGGGGATGGGATAGAACCTTTGTGGCATATCCACATGCCGCCATTTTTATTTTTTTCTAAAGTTTCCGCGCACGATAAAAGTGGTATATGTGGTATAGAGGATACTTTAACAAACAAAACACAAAAAATGTCAAGTAATATGGTACCTTAAAGTGTCACGTTCCCGAGATATTTAAAGGTAAAGATCGTTATACGACAAAAAATAACAATCGTTAAAAACCTAATAATTACGAATACAGCGTGTTTCTTGTAAGGTGTCAAGCCGATGTGTGGTGATAGGGAACTACCATACCTATCCATTAAACCCCCATGTATGTTCTACGATTTTTTGTAGTTTTCGAGTTACAATTTTTTTTCATTATTTTATGATTCAACAACGAGACGGCTCTAAAAAAATTATACCTTTTTTTTGGGTTGACTCTTTTTCAATGTTTTTTTTTTTTACAATGCCTATTGTTTGCACTTTTATGAGTAAAAAAATCTTCTTCCTAACTTTAACCTAAGGTACTAAAATTTTGATCCTAACTTTAAAAATTGGATTAATCAGAACAGAATGGAATTTTATACTTAAATAAAAAAAATTAAAAATGATTTTCTATAGCTTCTGACTAGTTTTAAAAACTGCCCAACCAAATATGCTTTCATACTAATACAAAAAAAGATGTACTAAATGGGACTTTTTTTGCTGAAATCGGTTGTTGAACGTGGTAGATCGGAAATTGTGTAATTTTCATCTATACTAATAATATAAAGATGAAAGATTTGATTGTATGTTTGTATTGAATATGCTCCGAAACTACTAGACCGATTTAAAAAATTCTTTCACTGTTGGGAAGCTACACTATCTCCGGGTGACATAGGCTACAATATATTTTCAAAAAAATTAGGGATCCTTACTAAAACTCTAATAAATTACTTACATCGCGTGCGCTACGAAAACTATTGATGATAGAACAAATGCAATGTAGGCATCATCACGGCGGTGCCGCATTTTGAGTTTAAATATAAAAATTTACATTATTAATGAGAAGGCCAAAATAAAACTCAAAATGCGGCACCGCCGCAAAAATATAAGAAAAACATTTTTGCGGCGGTGCCGAATGTGATCGTTTGGTGGCCAGCATTTTGAACATATTAAATTTTTATCGCATTTTGAGTTTTATTTTGGCCCTCTCATTAATAATGGTAATTTTGAGGATAGTATTAGGTATGAAATGTATGTTTAATATACATATACTAATGTATCAACTGAGCTCTTCTTAAACGTAAAGGGATAATTAAGCTCCTGATAGACAATAATATGCAAAGATACTAAGAAATTATAAAATACTAGCAGACCGCCGACGACTTCGTGCGCGTGAACCCCGTGACGAATTTTCAAAATGACTCCCCTCGCGTACCCCAGTGCCGACGCCTACATCGCATTTGTTCTATCATCAATAGTCAATCAAAACTTTCCTCTTTATAATATTAGTATAGATGAAAATTACACAATTTCTGATCTGCCACGTTCAACAACCGATTTCAGCAGAAAAGTCCCATTTAGTACATATTTTTTTGCATTGGTATGAAAGCATATTTGGTTGTGCAGTTTTTAAGACTAGTCAGTAGCTATGGAAAATCTTTTTTAATTTTTTTTTATTTAAGTTAAAAATTCCATTCTGTTCTGATTAACCCAATTTTTAAAGTTAGGAGCTAAATTTTAGTACCTTTGGTTAAAGTTAGGAAGAAGATGTTTCACTAATAAAAGTGCAATCAATAGGCAATGTATTAAAAAAAACATCATAAAAGTTGACCCAAAAAAAAAAAAAATTTTTTTAGAGCCATCTCGTCGTTGAATCATAATATAACAAAAAAAAATTATAACTCGAAAACTACAAAAAATCGTAGAACATACATGGGGGTTCAATGGATAGGTATGGTAGTTCCCTATCACCACACATAGGCTTGACACCTTACAAGAAACACGCTGTATATATGCATTCCATTGCATTCAAATGATAGTTCCCAGGTTGATTTAACTATTTATTAGAAGGCAGCACAACCTGGTAGCACGAAAAGCACTTTAATTAATTACTTGGCTACTAAATCGCATCATATTGCAATTAAACACTATTTTGTCAAAGTAGGTAACTCAAACCGCGGTGGATGGCTTTTCTTCCATTCTATAACCAGTTAAAAATAAAACAAAACACATAATGTAGATGTAATATTATTGCAAAAAACGACAATACCTAGGTATAAAAATCCTATGGGAATATTAACACTTAGGTAGGTGTGACTTTTTAT
This sequence comes from Scoparia ambigualis, assembly GCA_963921215.1. Taxonomy (NCBI): domain Eukaryota; kingdom Metazoa; phylum Arthropoda; class Insecta; order Lepidoptera; family Crambidae; genus Scoparia; species Scoparia ambigualis. The sequence goes on from OY992512.1 coordinate 4,436,424, forward strand.
AGATTTATAAACTGAGGTTATACCATTGGAATAACATATTAAATATTCATTATACCCATCAGGTGGGTCGTCTGGCTGTTTGCCAATTAGATCACAATGAACAAAAATATAGATAATTAATCAGCATTATCTTCGTCAAGTCGATTACATTATCCAAAAAGGCAGCGGGAGGTGGTATAAGGCCAACCACCGCGGTTCGAATTACCCACTTTGACAAAATAGCGTTTCATTGCGATGTGATGCGATCTAGTAGGCAAGTAGTTCATTAAAAAGTGGTTCTTTCGTGCTATTAGGTTGTGCTGCCTTCTAATAAATACTTAATCAACCTGGGTACTATCATTTGCATGCAATGGGATGCGTATATACAGGGTGTCCCAGATATCGACGTCAAACCGAAACCGGGTGATAGGCCAAGTTATAATAGTTTTCAAAAAAATAAAATAAAAATCTAAGTCACGTATTTTCGTTTTTTTTTTGTAATCTAGCTTGTTGATATTTATATCATACCACCTGAGGTTGTATTGTGTTATAATAAACTATTACCTACTTTGAGATGTGAAAATAAAAAACATTTATTATTTTTATTCTCTTTATTCTAAATATATCTTAAGTATTTTTTTTTTAATTATTATTATTATTGTTATATGTATCATACCATTTTGGAATCATTTGGAAGAGTATCATACCATTTTGGAATCCTTATTAAATGCGCCAACTTTTGCAGTTACTTGCCAAACTCCCATAGTACATTTTTTTTTCAGTACAGTATGTTAAAGCTGGGCGAAATATTAATTTAGATTATTTGGTTGGGAAAAAGTGACATTTCCTTCCAAGCTTGAGCAGCTGGCTTTAAAGTTTAGGCCAGAGTATACAGAAACATTATTAAAGATTACAAAACAAAAGAAAACCTTTAAAAAAGTAAAGATTTGTAGCAACAGGAGGTAAAAAACCGTCCCGGGATGTAGATTATTGGATTTTTTTTAAATGTCTATAATTTTGAAAATACGTGACTTAGATTTTTTTATGTTTTTCTGATAACTTGGCTTATCACCCGGTTTCGGCTTGACGTCGATATCTGGGACACCCGATATTCACGTAATTATTGGATTTTAATGATTGTTATTTTTTCACATGGCGATCTTTACCTCCAAATATCTCGGGAACGTGATACTTTAGGGTACCATATTACTTGACATTTTTTATATGTTAAAGTATCCTCTATCTATATATGTATACCACTTTCATCGTGCGCGGAAACTTAAGGAAATAATCAAAATGGCGGCATGTGGATATGCCAGCTTCTATACAAAAATGTTCGAACCCCTTTATATATCATACCGTGTTGCGTAGCAGTGAAAGAATACTACCACCCCCTTCCCTTGGGTGTCGTAAAAGGCGACTAATGGACTAAAACCCTGCACATACATCCAACAGCATAGAGCGGAGATGGGCTCACCACCTGTCACGCTGAGCATATGTGCAGTCGCTATTTGGTGAAAAGTGTACTATGGTAGAGGACTGCTTTTGCTATCCTCATTGTTTAATCTCTAACTAACCCTTCGGGAATAATAGTCGTGATTATACATATATAAGTATATATAGTATAAAAGTTATTTTCTCTTGTATTGTATATTTTCTTTCAAGCTAAGGTGATCAAAATCTGATATAATCTTACCTATCTGGCTTTGCATATACACAGGCTTATCCATTTGTATAAATATAGTCATAAACCTCTTGGAGAATGCCAGCTGTGTTTCATTTACAAATGCTCTGCCCCCAAATGGGTTGTCCAAGTATAATCCTTCCACTCTTAATTTGTATTCTCCAGGAACTGATGTTGGAGGTATCTGAAAAGAAGAATTCTTTAATTACATCCAAACCAATGTTTAGTAAATCCAATTATGAGAACATGAACTAATGAAAAGGATAGCTTTTGCAATACTCCACAATTTTGGTTGTTTAGAAATAAGCAAAATTGTGGATCTTTCTTGAGGACCTTTCTACTTTTTATTAAAATACATAAATTTATGTATACAGGGTTAAAGGTTAAGTCGACCATCCTTTAAGGGGATGTAGTTTCCATCATTTTTGACTGATTTGACTATTAAACACTGTAGACCAAACTTAACCGTTCTTAAGTTTTTGTGCCTCTAACTTATTTAGTTTTGGTTTTTTTGTGTAGAAGATGAGTTGCTTAATTATTCTGAACACTAAAATTGCAAGTAGTTGTACTAACTGAGTTGTAGTAGACGATGAACAGTATAAAAAAGAATTAAATTCGGAATAAAATGTTATTTCTTTCTTCAATATTAAAAAAAAAGTCTATGACAGTTGCAGATAATCGTAAAAATATCAACGGTTCCTTAGCTTTCTATCAAGGTGTAACAAACTAGGATATTATCAGGATTCTCGGAAATAACTTTGATGAAAGACTCCCAGGTAGCAATCAAAATTCAAATCAAATCAAATCAAAAAACGGTATTACGTTAACTTACTCCCTGTGCCTAGGACAATAATTGTCCTTTATGGAATTTGTATGGTGGTTTGGGGTAAGGTGTTTCATAGCCAAATCAGTCAGAAATGATGGAAACTACATCCCCTTAAAGGATATATGTCAACTTAACCTGTAACCCTGTATAATAAAATCCACATACTCTCATATTTAATATTTCCGGCACTCCCTCCTTCACTCTCTGTATAACATCAGCAATTTCAACACCATCCCTAGATATAGAAGCCCTGACAGTCATCTGGAGACGGGCTTGGAGAATATTTGCAGATATCTTGTAAATTTGCCCAGGCCGCACCATACGAGATGCAACTATAAAGTATGTGCTGAAAAGGATTTTCGTTATTAGTGATTTATAAGTAAACATATTCTGTTAACAAATAGGTAGTTTTAGACGTGTTTATTATTGTCTCACATTGATTTATCTACCTATACTATCAGAGAACAACATAATTTATAACTGTAAAAGTAAAGCAAAGAACAAGTTAAAAATATTGCAGTTAGAAAACAAGTAGCAAGCATAATTGGGTTTTTTGTAAGCATAAAATACTTACGCTTCATTGATGATTAGATTATCATGCTCCACTGAGGAACTTTTGTATGATGTGCTGTATGGTCTCCCAGTATCCCATGATGGTCTTGGAGTATTCTCAGAACTGTATGGATTTTGATTGATTGAAGGATCATTTCTGTTATCAAACCTCTGATTGGGGTCAAATTGGTTCTGATTTTGATTCGGCAATTGATTCCTATTCTGGTAAGATCTCCTGCTGGGATCATAGGGATTATCATATCTAGGATCTGTCTGACCAGTATAATCATTGGTAGGGTTAGGTTGGCTTGTGTCGGGATTGAATGTGGGCACAGAATAGTCTTGAGCTACACATATTTGTAATATTGTCACTGCACTTATTATAAGTTTGAGATTCATTTTTCAGTCTTTGTTTTGAAGTCTGTAACAATTACATTGATGTCAGTAAAAATATATTAATTTTATTATGAATTACATGAACTAACCTTACATTAAAATAAGAAATTACATAAGTCTTATAATAATTAAATCAAAGATAACTTTGTCACAAGTTTTTAAATACAACCAGTCGTTACCTAACATAAACATTAATAATTCGACGAACGAACTTTATCAGTCATCTCCTCAATTGTTTACGCTAAATACAACAACACAACTGTTAAAATGTGGCACACTTAAAATGTTTTAATACTCATATTTTAATTAAATTACTAAAAAAACTTAACAACAACTTAACCTGAAGTTAACGCCCATGGAAACGGCAGGTTTCACTGATTTTCAGATACTTTTAGTGTCAACATTTACACTATTAAGATCACTTGAAACTTTAATAAAACTATGTTGATTTTAGAGAGTATTTTTTCTTAATTTTGTACGAAATAAACAAATCCGTTATCCCATTCACCCATCACTTCATCCAAAAATGCTTTGCTTTTGCAACTATCTTTGCGCAGGCGCACCACGCCCGGCTTTACTAGTGATGTGGCCGACCGATGACCGAGTGACATGACACACGTAACGAGAAACCAAACCGATATTTATATTCTTGAAAAAACATAAAACGTTATTATTATTGAAACCTTTATATTACAATTTATAATTTTTTTGTTGTACAAGAGTTCTAATCCTGCAAATTTGTATTTTTTCATAGAATGACTTTTATTTTTAAATAGCATAAAAAGATCGATGAATGCATCGAGTTCGCTCATTTGCTTTCGTTTAGTTCACTTTCCTAAAATTATGTTAATTCACTGTTTAAGTAGTGCCAAACTTCTAGCTCGCTCTGAAGTTGCGACGCGTAGGTGTACAGTTAGCAACATTAAAACAACATAATTTATAAATTAGGCTTTTTATTTATTTTTTAATACCCAAAATTAACCAGGATAAATTAATAACAACAATTAAATTATGCATCCATATATTTTTAAAAAGTAAAATTTTAAAAAGCTGTGGAAGATGTGTGTTTCCTTATCGGGAGTACGGAAAACTGCTTAAAGATCCAACTTATTTGCTTCTTCATTAATTCTGCACACCATCCATAGTCCATACTGAATCCAGTAGCAGCCGAAATTCTTTTTTTGTGCATGTTTAAGGTCAATTTGTATTCCTTTGTCAGCTTCTTTTTTTATTCATAAGCTCCGATACGTTATAAATATTTTTTCTAGCTTGCCAACGTAAAACTGTATAAAGTCTAGGCATTTTAACAGCCTTCCAAAAACAAAACAGTACCTCTACAATAACAGTAACAAAAAAAACCTCTACAATAACAGTAACAAAAAAACATAAATCGACAACTTAAAACAGTAACGTAACAACAAACACCTAAAATCGCCACGCGACCAAAAAAAATATACTCGTGACTGTACTTTCCACTGCTAAACCAAAACAAACGAATACACATGGCGAGCGCGGTACAGCGCAGGGGTGGGCGGGGGTGTGCCCCGCCCTCCCAAACCGCTTACGTCCCGCTGATACCCATATTGTGCTACTGCGACGCGAATCGCCTCGTGTTCACAGCGAGCTAGATTTTTGGCGCGGGTTATAATTATTTGTACACTGTAGGCTTTGTTTGTGGTATTTTTGTTCTAAGATTGTCTTTACGGTTTTATCCATAAAGTTACCATACTACCTAGCGGAAGTTTTATCCGTGATCATAAGCCTGGTCCGCACTACGAAATATAGTATTTTTGTGGACTAGCGTAACGGCTGCATTGCCAGGCTGATTTGATTATTTTGAAATTAGTTTTAATTATTTTGTTACGGCGAAAGGCGTTCGCAGTAACAGCGGCGAAATAAGGGTTAGGCAGGAGGTATAAGGGAATAAAGTACTTACAGGAACCGGGGGGGCGAGCTGACCACGGGCGGCGAGGTAGGTTGGTTTCCTGGCGCACAGTCACTACACTACACAATAGGCATTTAGGCGGTCTCTTCACATTAGGTTCAGGAGTCACTATAATAAGGGCAGATACCAGCGCACGTATTTTGTGGGCGTCTCGCGTTAGCTAGCAGACACACGAGTCGCCCGCTCGGCTCACGAAGCTAGCGGCGGCGGGTCGCGCAGCGGTGGCGCCGCGGCAGACAGGCGGACGCGGTCGTCAACAACCGCTGAGTCAACCGCCATACAGATGGCGGTATGGTTTGAATGGCCGTCCCTGCTTTGGCGGGAACATATTTATAAGCAAAGTAGCGAAGCTATGTAGGTACTCGCTACTTGACTAAATTAATCGCATAATGCGAACAAAGCTATATAGCTTTGATGATGGATGGATGCGATGGTATTGGATAAAAAAATCGATTTCTTTCGCTTCCAAAAACTGAAAGCGCTTTTTTTTAAAATTTTATTTTATTTCGTAATAATTATACGTAATCCATATAATTATTCTGAACATAAGTTTAATCTATAACAATTGAAAAATCGGTCGTAAATTCGTAACGTAAGTAAAATCTAGTTTTTGGAATCGATTTTTTTATCCGTGTTCTGCAGTGATGCCTTAACAAACGTTCATGTCAATTGATTTTTATATATAGATTAGATTTCAGCTGTCTACACATTTTATCTGATCACTTGCTCATCATCATTTTATTTTATCTGATCACACATTTTTGAATGTGTGATCACAAATGGGGAAGAAAACTGCAAAGTTTGGCCGCTAGTGGCGCTGATATCATTTGACTCTTAACAAACGTCAAATAGCATACAATTTTTTTAAATTAACTTAAAATTATTATTTTATTGCAAAAATGCCTCGTTGTGCTGCAATTGGGTGCCACGGTGGCAAGCATGGTAAAAACGGTCATTGTGCAGAGGTAATTGATGTATAAGTTGGGAAAACTAAAAAAAACCATTGTGTTTATCTGCTGAGGAGATCTGTCTTTCTTCCTTTTAAGGAGCCTCCTCGAGTCTTTAACTCAGTTTTTAACTCACAGCACAGAGCGATAGCAATTTCTCACAAAATGGAGATCAAAAGTGATTAAAAAATGACAGATGTTTGTTATGAGTCAAGCGAGCGCAGCGACATCTGCAATTAGCTTTGCGTATTCTTCCCCATTTTTTTACGGCAGTTGCCGTGTTAGAACTTGAACTGTTTTCGTCATTGCTCATTGGCTCGTCTTCCAACTTTATCAAATCATGTGCTGCCCATAAGCAGTGCTCGAAATACCGGTATTTGCAACTACCTTTGACTTAAATAAGGTACCGGTATTCATAATACAGATAACCTATGAGTACCTACCGGTAAGTAGGATTCTAGTAGTACCGGTATTACACAGATATAATACAGGTACTTATACCGGTACCAAGCAACCAAATTGAATAGTGCGAAGAGAGATACCGAGTAGATAAATAAGTGGCGCTTGGACTGGCTAACTGCACTGCATTTCGCACGGCCGCAGTGTTGCGAGTGCAATGCATATCACGTGACAAACAGACTTGGCAACGTCGCAGATAGATACCGGTATTTTTAAGTACTATACCGGTACTTGTGTAAGAATCTTATACTCCAAGTTTTTCGTAATAATACATCGTTTTATAACCCTATATGTGCCTCTACAACGAATTAGTACAGAGCTATCCAGATGTTGATGTTTTTGTCTCGGATCCAAATGTCTTCAAAAGGCACTCCTTTCCAGACACGCGGCGTTGTCGCCGTGAGTGGCGGCGGAAACGCTGTATTTGTGCTTTATTTTCGCAGTAACAAACAAATTTACCTATATGCATTAAAATTCATTGAACAAAACCTTGCATTATAAAGATTAGTTATAAAATTGTATAAACCTACCACTTGAAATACTTATACAGGAGATGAGTTGTTAGGTTATAGTTTTTAGCTTTTAAGTTTATATTAGTTATCATACTGTAATCATAACTGTAACTAACCTGTTTTTTGTCTTAATAAAAATTAAATAAAATAAAATCGGTATCCAGGAACCGAAATGGAAAATACCGGTACTTACCGATATAATACCTGTATTTTCGGTACCGGTTCCAAGCCCTGCCCATGAGTTGGATTGTTCTGCAACCATGTCTGAAGAGTCAAAGGGATGATTTATATTAGAGCGGGCCGTGCACGGGGCGTATGTCCCGTCCGGTGCCACTGATTTGAGACGTTGCATTCATTTTGTATGAAGCAGTTCATAATTTTACACCGTGCATGATCCGTGTCCCGTTCGGGCCCGGACGGGACGGGACACGGCCCGCTCTAATATATATATATATAAGTATACAAAATGTATGCAACGTCTCAAACCAGTGGCGCCGGACGGGGCACGCCCCGCTCTATTATAAATCATCCCATAACTGAAAATTTTAATCCCATTCCGTTCAAAGTTAATCTCGGTCATGGCCAAGAAACTCGGCGATTTTAGCCGAGAACCGAGACAGATTTGTAGCCGAGTATGCCGAGACCGAGATCTTGGTCGAGCCTTAACTAGCAACCATCTCTTCCCTTGGGTGTCGTAAAAGGCGAATATCGGACAGAAGACTGCAATATATAACTCTACTCTTTGGAAGACTTCACATACATAGGTACATCCAACAGCCTACCTAATAGTGGCGCGTGCGGCGATGGGCTCACTCACCACATATCACGCCGACCACATGTGCAGTTATTTGGTAAAACGTGGACTGTTTTTTCGATCCTCATTGCTTAGTCTCCGTAAAGTATTACTTGTTAGTCTCTGACTAACCCTTTGGGGATAACAGTCGTCGTGAGTATAGGTGTATGTATGAATGGGTACCACTTACCAACACGAAGTTGAACACCGCGAGCTTCGATCAGTTTATTAATAGGAACGAAGCATCCGGGGTTCTAACTATTATAATTGTCTAACTTCAACACCTATCGCAACCTTTCAAGTACTTTTGCTTATTTAAAATAATCAAACTGGGGCGAAGCAATGTACCTACTTCTACTTAATGGTATTGCGATATATATGCGATACCTATTGACATACAAAGTCTCCGGTTTTGACGAGCTGCAGTTCGTTCGTACCACCAGTCAGGCAATAGTTCGAAGAGTCGCAAGCCATGGCCATGGCACATTATGGGGAGATAAGCAGTCAGCGAAAATTTAGATGTTGCGCGGGGCCTCGCGGGTGTTGCGCGGTGCGGGGTCCGCGGTAATTCGTAAAGTAAGCGCCATTCTCATTTTTATCAAAAAGTTAAAAAAATGTTTAGTTTTTTTGGAAATCTAAATCAGTCAAGAAATCAAAAAGGTATACATAAAATACCTACTTATGTGTTTTCTTATGATTTTATAGGAATTATTATTGTAAAACACGGTCGTAATGTGAATAATGTATAGAGATGGGCGGTGGGTATTTACCGGGTAAATTCCCAATTTGGGTATTTACCGGGTAAATACCCAAAACATGGGTAAAAACAATAAGCACGTTGTGGTTTAGTAGTATATTTTCTTTTCGTCTTTCTTTCTATTAATTTATGTTTAATTGTATGTTTTAGTACAAATAATGAATATTATCTTGATTGTTGACTAAACTAGCAATAATAAAAATATAATTATTTGGTAAAACTTTTGAATCGAGTCGCTCGCCTGTATTGGGGGGAGGGATAGGTAGGAGGGGGTAGGGTGAGGAGTACACCCCCATTACCCCCCCCCCCCCCCCGGCTGACAAGTAATAATAATAATATACACTTTATTTGCACAAACAGAAAAAACAACAATTACAAAAACAGGAAAAATTATAAAAAAAGAGAGTACAATTAGGCGGCCTTATTGCTTAAAAGCAATCTCTTCCAGGCAACCTTGGGTGAAGAGAGAGATAATATTATAAAATAGTAGGGGGAGTGGGTGCATCTAAAGAAAGAAAGGATTGAAAAATATATAGTTATCTATATACTAAATACGGAATACGGAAAAATAGAAGATAAGGAAAGAAAATATATACAGTTAGTTAGAAGCAGAAGAAAGGAAATAACTTCTAACTTGATCTCCGAAAGACCTAGGAGTTTGAGCTTTTCTGATACTTTCAGGAAGTGAATTCCACAAGCGGACAGCATGGACAGTGAATGAATAGGAGAAGAAGTCGGTAGAGCGTTGAGGAATATTTAAGGAAAGGTTGGAAGAGGAACGCAAAGTACAATGCAAAACTGAGGAACGGAAGGAAAAGCAATCTTTAAGGTAAAGTGGGGCTGTTGGAAGAAAAAGTGTGGAATAAAGGAGCGTAAGAGCGTGTAAGTCCCTGCGCCGTCGAATTGGGAGCCAGTTAAGTTTGGAACGATAGTGAGACACGTGGTCAAATTTACGAAGGTTGAAGATGAATCTTATACAAACATTCTGCAGACGCTCCATTTTGTTTAGCAATTCCTCTGACAAATCAGTGTAGCAGACATCACCGTAGTCGATAATAGACAGCATAAGAGATTGCGCTAGAGTAATTTTGGTGCTGGTTGGCAGAAAGTTACGCAGGCGGTTTAGCGAGCTATATGCCCCGAAAATCTTCTTTCTAACAGCATCCACCTGAGGTCTCCACGAAAGGTTCTGGTCAAAAATAACACCGAGGTTTCTGACGGATTTGGAGTATGGGATTATTGTATCATCAAAAGTTACTGCAGGAAGTTGTTCAAAATCGATCCTCGAAACAAAATAAGGACTTCCAATAATAATAGTTTGCGTCTTGGATGGATTTACGGTCAAACCATAAGATTTACTCTAGTTGTCAATTTGCGCTAGATCTGAATTTGTGACGGCCACAGCGCATGGGAGTTCAGATAAGGTAGCTTGTGTATAAATCTGTTGGTCATCCGCGCATAGGTGATAGGAACTTGAAATTGAGTCAGTGATAGTGTTTATAAATATAGAAAAAAGAAGTGGAGATAAGACGCCACCCTGAGGAACTCCGGCACTAATGTCGCACCAGCCAGAGAATGAATCTCCAAGCCGGATACGCTGCCGACGCCCTAGCAGGTAACTTTGAAACCAATCAATTGCAGCTGGAGATATGTTAAGAGAACGTAAAACGCCAAGGAGGATGTCATAATCTACAGAGTTAAAGGCATTGCTAAAGTCAAGTAATGTCAAAAGTGTGAGCTGCCGGTTTTCCATACCCTGGCGTATGTCATCCGTTATCTTGACTAAAGCAGTAGCTGTACTGTGGCCCCTGCGGAATCCAGACTGGAAAGGATTGAAGAGGTTATTAGTATTAAGGTATGAATTAAGCTGGTGATGAACAAGCTTTTCAAGGACTTTGGAGAGGAAGGGAAGAATAGAAATAGGTCGAAACTCGGAGAAAAAGGTAGGGTTAGGTTTTTTTGGAAGTGGGGTAACATTTGCATCTTTCCAGGCTGCAGGAAAAGTACCGGTTAAAACAGATGTATTGAGGATATGGGTAATTATGGGAAGTAAGACGTCAAGAATGGGAAGGATCATTTTCCGACTAATGGAATCCACTCCTACAGCAGTAGAGTTAACAGAAAGTATTGTTCTCTTAACATCACAGTCTGTAAATTGATGTAGAATAAAAAAAGAATCGGGGGTTGGCAAATTTGAAAGATTTTGCAAAGTTTGAGCTTTGCAGTCGCTATCAATAGGCGTAGACGAGCAGAAGTGACAATTAAGTTGGTTAATATCTACTTTGAAATTGGGGCTGTTGTTGTGAGATTTGCCAATCCCAAGTGATTTTATAAATTTCCATTGCTTACTTGGATCTTCGTTTTCTAGGGATTTATGTATGTAGCGTCTTTGAGCGTCCCTTATCACCGTATTGCATCGGTTTCTAGTACGGTTGTATGTTTCGTTTCATTTCGATTCGAAGGATCGAGTTTGAATTTAGTCTTACATCTGTCCCTTTTGGCCATCAATTTCCGTATCTCGTCAGTTAACCAAGGTGCAGGCAGATGCTTAATCTTAACTGGTCGGAGCGGAGCGTGTTTGTCGTAGAGCTCTATAAGGAGTCTGTTAAAAAGCTCAACATGCTCATCAACTGAATTAGAGGAAAAAATAGCCGACCAGTCCATGTTTGTAGCATCATCGATTAGCCGGTCTTGATCTATACTATTAAAACTACGGTGAAGTTGCACAGTTGGTTTTGGTTTAGGTGGACGAATGCGGTACGACAAATAGACCTGATCATGGTAAGAAAATGCGTCATCATGAGATCAAGAAGAGAGGGAGTACAATTAGGAAAGTGATGCGTCGCCTTTAATGGTAAAATGTGTAAATTAGAGGAATTGACCACAGACATTAGTTTTTTGGCACGGGTATCATCTTTAATGAGGCATGTGTTGAAATCACCCAAAATGATGGTGTGGGAAAAGGAGGGAGCAAAATTTTCAAGGAGCTGTTCGAGTGACTCAAAATAGTCAACACGAAGAGATGGGCTATAAAAGACACCAAGAAGAACTTTAGTATGGGCAAGACATACTTCAATCAGGAGATGTTCGGCGCTATTGGAAGGCGGTGGCTGTGGAGAACGGCTTAAGATAGAAAAAGGAATATGAGAACGTAGATATATAGCCACCCCTCCATGTGAGGAACTAACACGATCATTACGTATTAATTGGAAACCAGGTAAGGAGTAAGATACAGAAGAAAGACAAGGATTAAGGAATGTTTCTGAAATAAGGATAGCATGTAAGTTTTTAATGTCAAATGACGCAAGCATGGAAGGAAAATGAGCAGGAATACTTTGCGCATTAATATGAACAACATTAAAGTTCTTGCGAACATCCGAGAAAGTATCATCAAGTAACTCACTAAGGGGGCGATCTATGCTTTGGAAGCTCAAGTCAGAATCAGAAGATGTAGAAGAACAAGATAGAAAAGGGTCACTACAGTCCAAAGATATATCCATAACAATGAAATTTAGTATAAATAAATGTAAGTAAGTACAAATATAATAAAAATACAATAAAAATAAACTGACACAGTATATCAGTATATCAGTACCCACAGGTTGTCTGAAAGTTACAACAAATGCACACAGGAATAACGTATTAAAAAAAAACAAAACAACAAACGAAAAATAAAAAAATAAATGAACAAACAAAAATTAAATAAACACAAGTTACTTAAAAGCACTAGTATCCGGTCACAGTGACAGTATCACATGACAGGCGTTAAAATAGTGTTTTATTTTTATGCTTGGTCGTCATGTCACTGTCACTGTCACCACACCAGACAACTAAACAAAAACAATACGAACGACAGAAAAGTGAAGGTACACACACAACACCCAGCCGCTCCCGCGCAGCAACGAAGATCTTGTGTCGAAACTTCGTCAAGAATTCCGACATAGTAATGCCGGAACCTTTCAAGCCAGACTTCGCCACCCACAGTCTGTCCCGAGCTATTTCCGAATGGAACTTAACCAGCAGGGGACGCGGCTTATCTGGTCGAGGCTTGCCCAAGCGGTTAGCTCGGTTAACATCAGCTCTGCCAATGTTGGCAGCGCCCAGATGCTGAGATGTTACCTGCAGAAAAACTTCAGCTGCCTGCTCGTTTTTCATTTCCGGAACTCCATGCAGCAGCAGCATCTCTCGACGGCTCCTCATCTCCATGTTGTCACACTCCAAATGTAATGCTGCCACTTGCCCTTCGAGATTCCTTAACGTGGCCATCACAAAACCTCGGAACGCTTCAAACTCTTGCGACAGCGATGAGACAGAAGGTTGATGTGACATGCTCGGAGATCTCCTAAGCTCATCCTCGAAGGCAGTCATCCTTTGTGAAAACGATAGTGACAGAGACTCGATTGTTTGCTTTAAATCCTCCATCATATGTGCAAGTGATATTGAAGTGCAGTGTTTATACGGTTTGTGATTGACAAGAAAGGAAATAACAACTGCAGGTACTAATCGGTGTCAGTACATAATATTATTATTAAATCTTTTATTGAATTATCACTTATTCTATTTATTTATTTAAATAAATACAGAGCGACTTTTAAACTGTGTTAACTGTTTTCAAGCCTACCCCAAAAAAAAGTAGTATAATTAAGTTATGTTATTTTTTGTATTTTGAGGTTATGTAAAAATTGAGGTTTTGGTAAAGCTGTACAACCGCGTAACCAACATTTGGGGGAGCGGGGAAGGGCGACCCGCCATTTAGGTGGCGAAAGGGGAGAGTCAAAAACGTCGTTTCTGGCGTTTCGCCGGCCGCTCCCGCGGTACGTTCGCTTGGCTCGCGCGTTTTTGGTCAACATACTAACCTAACCTAATTAACTCTTAAAGCTGGCCACTGACGATCAGTTTTGCGCGTCAGTCCAGGCGTAAAACTGTGGCGTCACTGCAAATGGTTTTACGCCAAACAGATTTCCCCATTCACTGGCGTCACGCCGGCTCGTCAGTCTCGACCGGCCGGTACAATCGATTTTGAACTTTAGTGTTTGGCTCTAAGGATCAATATTCATTGGAGAAGTTCGAACTGACGCGAAACAATCAATTTTGAACTTTATTGTATGGTGCTAAGGATCAATATATTCATTGGAGAAATTCAAACCGACTCGATTGGAGTGACGATCACACACTCACGGTCAGTTTGGCGCGACGCGCCGGCTTTACGTGTCGCGCCGTCAGTTAAAACTCTGGAGTGACGATTCGACATTCACGATCAAATTTTGGACTGACGTAAGTTCAACTGATGGGAAAAACTGATCGTCAGTGGCCACCTTTAGACTTTTGTCATGGCAGGGGCCTTCGCTCCCGAGCTCCCCCCACGCGGCGGGCGACGGCGAGGGCGCTTTTTTAAATCCAGAGTAGAGAGGGATTCTTTAGTAGAATCCTGAACGTAGCGAGGGATTCAAAGTACGTTGCCCGAGCCAAAAATATAATTTGCGCCCGAGTAATACACTCTACTTTTCACCCACTATGAGAAAAAAATATTTTGAGATGAGTCCATCGCCGATCTATGCATTGGATGTATGTGCAGTCTTTAGTCCGTTAGTCGACTTTTATGACCCCCAAGGGAAGAGAGGGGTTGGTAGTATTATTTTGATGAGCCCATCGCCGCTCTATGGCTGTTGGTTGTATGTGCAGTCTTTAGTCCGTTAGTCGCCTTCCACGACACCAAAGGGAAGAAAGGGGGTGGTAGTATTATTTTGATGAGCCCATCGCCGCTCATGCTGTAGGATTTATGTGCAGTCTTTAGTATGTTAATCGCGTTTTACGATAGACCCAAGGGAAGAGAGGGGTTGGTAGGGTTATTTTTGATGAGCCCACCGCCGCTCTATGCTGTAGGAGGTATGTGCAGTCTTAAGTCCGTTAGTCGCCTTTTACGACACCCAAGGAAAGAGATGGGTTGTTAGTATTAGTTTAATAATAAGTCACAACTACACATGACAGTACCTGTCACAAAAACGATTCTCCGAGGGGCGGTAATACTACCAACGCCTTTCTTCCTTTAGGTGTCGTAAAAGGCGACTAACGGACTAAAGACTGCACATACAACCAACAGCATAGAGCGGCGATAGGCTCATCAAAATAATAGTACAAAAAGTGCGGCGCACTTATAAAGAGGATTAAAAACTCATTACTGCCCGCTAAAAGTTTCTTATAGAAAACACCACCTTTGGGTGGGGGGGGGGGGCGAAAGGGGGGACAGAAAAAGTCGCGTCCGCCATCATGGATCTCGAAATAGATGTTGTATTCGACATCAGCACCGCTGAAAAACATGGAAATGATACCCATATTGATTTTACATAAAAAAGTCACGTCCGCCATCTTGGATCTCGAAATAGATGTTGTATTCGAAATTGGGCCCCTGATAAACATGGAGATGAAACCCATATTGATTTTATATAAAAAAAAGTCACGTCCGCCATCTTGGATCTCGAAATAGATGATGTATTCGAAATCAGCACCGCTGATAAACATGGAAATGATACCCATAATGATTTAACATAAAAAAGTCACGTCCGCCATCTTGGATCTCGTAATGTTTTATTCGAAATCGGCACCCCCGAAAACCATAAAAATAATATATTATCCATATTGATTTTATGTCAAAAACTTGCGTCCACCATTTTTGATCTCGATTTTAATAACTAATTAAATATTGCCTTAATATTAGCGAATTCTAAAATTGCGTTTATACATATAAAAAACATTGAAAAAGACTTTACGCATCGCAACGCATGATATGCCTTAAATATTACATTTCAGTTCTCATTTAAAAAAAATGACTTCACTCGTTTTAATACAATGCGCCACTTCTGACGCGTACTGTGTCCCCAGTGGAGTGTATGGACAGCCCCAGTTGCGCCGCGCCCCGCCCGCCCCGCACGATTGCCCTGTCTAGACGTGCCCGTTGGCCGACTGACTGTACTATTATAACCTAAAAAGTGTCATTTTTCGTGTTTATGGCCGATTTTGACAAAATTTTCAAGTGGTTTTTTTAATATTCTAACGCAACTGCGGCAGCTAAAATGTTAATGATAAACCTTTATTTAACAACCCCTTAGACCCCCCCTCCCCCCACAGTGTTAGTTTCTTCAAATTCAGGCGACTCGATTCAAAAGCCAACCCAATTAATATATAAAAATCAACAAAACGTTTTCTACGTTATGACAAAAACATGTGCTTATAAGAACAACAATTAGTAACATGGTTCACGAGCGAGCTAGCCGTTAGCATGGACGCGAGTTTGCCTAATTTACCGTTTCAATTCTATGTCTCACTCACTCAATACCATATTCTTTGAATTTGAAACGCTCGGCTTTACACCAACGCTATACACAAGGGTCAGCAGAATAAAGGACAAACTAACTCATGATGATGATGACACAAATAAATACTATAAAATAAAATAAAGTATCGATAAACACTGTTTAAAATAACTGAAGATTATTATATTGACTACATTACACAATTTAGGTAAAAAATACATAAAATGTTAAAGATATTTGCCATATCATGATTTTACCCATGAAATGGATATTTACTCGCGTTTTTACCCATTTTGGGTGAGATCAAAAGGTACGTCAGCTGGTCTCCGTTACACATGACCATGACACATTTGAGGCTAAAAAGGTATGTCAAATGTGTAAAAAATTAAAAAAGCAAGCAGTAAACTCCGGGTCTCCTTTCCGCAAACATGATTTCCCCTATTCATCTCTTTCCCCTTTTTCTTCCCCTCTGGACCCTAATTTCCCCTCGAAAGGGGAAGTTCCCCTCATTGTGGAAGCACTGCTGAGAGCACTGCGATGTCCGCTTAGGGGCCCTGTAAAGACGTGCGTCTGTGGGCGTGCGTCGATTCGAGCGTTTGTACGTAGCTTCCTTAAGGTGGCCACTGACGATCAGTTTTTCCCATCAGTTGAACTGACGTTAGTCCAAAATTTGATCGTGAATGTCGAATCGTCACTCCAGAGTTTTAACTGACGACGCGACACGTAAAGCCGGCGCTGCGCGTCGCGCCAAACAGACCGTGAGTGTGTGATCGTCAATCCAATCGGGTCAGTTCGAATTTCTCCAATGAATATATTGATCCTTGCACTAAACAATAAAGTTCAAAATTGATTGTTTCGCGTCAGTTCAAACTTCTCCAATGAGTATTGATCCTTAGAGCCAAATACTAAAGTTCAAAATTGATTGTACCGGCCGGTCGAGACTGACGAGCCGGCGTGACGCCAGTGAATGGGGAAATCTGTTTGGCGTAGAACTATTTGGAGTGTCGCCACAGTTTTACGCCTGGACTGACGCGCAAAACTGATCGTCAGTGGCCAGCTTTACTGCTTTAGCTCATATTTATACTGTGCTATTGGGGTCCGCAGGCTAAACGAGTTAACAAACTCAGTCATACTACCTTTCTATAATTTAAACTATTAGTTATTCTGTGGTCATACATACTTAGTTTGGAATCCGCCTTGGATACCTAACTAAAGTAAGGGCGAAAGCTTACACCTACAAATTAAGGCCAGAAAATTAAAGACGTGAATTTTCCTAACGGTTATAACTACTTACTACATTATTTAAAATAAACAAAATTATGTACATATGCACCAGGGGCAGGGGCACACCAGGAAGCTGCACTGTTATACATAATGTTTTAATTTTACATCATACCCCTTCGAATCCTTCGATCAATGATCGAAGTCATACCCTCACAACTTTGTGAATCGTGCCAAGTTCGTACGGAAGATGTTTGTTGCCGCCCCGCGCCGCCCACTATCTTTAACTTTATCTCCGCCCGAAAGGTGCTCGCTCTCTCTGTCTTGAATAAGACTTCAACTACTTGTATAACGATGAAGATGCCGTGAGCTGAAGCAAGCCTATAATTAAATGTCCATATTATGCCCTTCTTACCAAGTAAAGTCACAAGGTGGCGCTGCCTCGATCCCATCCCCATCCTATAATTTGTAGAATCTGGCTTGGTGGATAGTGGACCACTCATCCTGGCATGGCCACCATTGACCCCTTATAACTTTTTAACGGTAGACCGACAAACTGATATTTGGCGACTTACTATTGGTGTAAGCAAATAGGCACAATCATCACAGGTTATTTAAGTTTAATATTTAGTATTTAATTTTTAGTTATAGTTTTGATTTTTTTTTTCTAACGTTGGTAAACGTACTCGCGTTTACACTCACGGTTGTAGCTGAAAACCAGCGATTCGCGGCTAGCGAATATGACGATGAGCTGCCACCCTTTTGCTGCTGCGGCACACACACACACATATTTATTATCTTCTTTTTTTTTGTACTATGTTTTTTATTGTGATTTGGTGTACCAACATGTGTGTGTCTTCTAACAGTAAATAAAGTTTTTATCTATCTATCTACCTATCTATCAGTAGCTTAGTCATAATAATGAAAAAACATTACAAAAAGGGGTAACTTTGGGTTTTTTTTTTTTTTGTTTATTGGATTTTGTAACTGAATGAGACTTTGAATAGATTGGATCCTTAACTAATACATAGTTTTTTTTTTCCAGAATTTAAACCATTATTTTCTATGTCTCAGATGGTTTGAAAAAACTTAAAGCGCGATCTATCTAGCCTTGAGAGGAAACACTGCGTCGGCGTGGCGTTCGGGGTTCTCATGCGGGGCGCGGGGGAGCGGCGTTTCGTGGTCCCCTGTTTCCTCCTTCAGAGGTGGACCAATTTTTATTTAAGCGTCGGTTGGGGGAGGAGGTTTTCTGTGTCTGTATGTTTGATTTTTTTTTTAAACGAGTTACTTAATGTTTCTGAAGACGCCTTAAAACGAAGTGATTTCGCTTAATTTTGAAGGCTCCTGGTTATTAAATAAATGACTTAATGCAAAGGAATCAAGCATACGGACGTGAAGGGTCTCTTTCTTTAACCGTTGCTGAAGGGGTGGTGGGGGTTGGTCCGGTTTTGGAAGGGGGCTGCGGGGCGTCGTTTTTCTGTGTTTTGTGTGGGAGTTTTGGGTGCCGCGTCGGCGTGGTGTTTCCTCTTAACTCGTAATCCCTACGCGCGCGCGTATACCCTGCGCTCCTGACGGACGTCAAATCGATATCGAGTCGGCTGTGCTTATCGGAATATGAACGCTCGGGTCACGAGATAGGTTTCAGTTTCGCGTGGGGGTCGTTGGAGGGTGAACCTTCTGTACGGTAGTAGTATTAGTTATTCTGTGCTTGTACCAAGACGAAAAACGAAACAATTTTAAAACACACAAGTTTATGCTTATTAATTTTTGACGTTTTTTTATGCTTAAGTTTTATAAAAAAAGATATTTGTGTTCCGGACGAACGATTATAGTTTTAGTTAGACCATTTAGTATGTAACATTTTGAAGTTTATACTTGTAAAGAATAGGTTTTATAGTTTAGTTAATAGGTTTATAATTTAGTTATAGTTATGGTTTCCTTACGTTAACAGTTCAGTATTTGCTAATTTATAAAACCCTAATGATAGAAATAGAGCCGCTGCGCTCTCCACGGTATTGCCGAGAGACCCCTACCCTTTTGCTTGCACTTATGTTTTGTCACCTACCTCCGTGACCCGCTGCCCAAACCGACCCATGCCCCCTAAGCCGCGGTCCGCTCGCTGGCGGCTCACCGGGCCTCGGCGAACGCCGTCTCACCCGGTGGGTTAGCCGCGCCGAGGACTGCGCAGGGGAAGGGAAGGGGAGGACAGCCGTCCTACAAGAGCGTCAGCTCCAAGGCGCGACAAGGCGATCTCAAAAAAAAAAAATATAAAAAAAAATAATAATAAAAAAAATAAAAAAATACCTACAAAAACAAAAAAAAAATTAAAAAATGATAAAAAACAAAAAAAAAAATGTACAAAAAAGAAGGAAAAAAATATTTAAAACATGATACCTGTCGCGCCCCCCACAAGACCCGGCGGCTTGATAGCCGCCCGAGAAGATGCCCGGGTAAAGAGGAGTTACGCCTCGGGACCCGAACCGGCCAAAGGCCGATGAAATCAGTGAGTGGGTGAGTGAGATGTTTTGTCCCTCTCGCGCATACCTCTCGCTCTCGCAACTATCTATAGAGAAAGGCCGATAGTTGCGATAGCGAGATTTGGTACTTAAGCGAGCGAGATCCTATGGAAAATAATTCCGGATCCAGCTCAAGAATACTACTAGGAAGCAAATACTGAACAAGAACCAATAGAAGAAAGAAATAGCGTATGGTATCCCCGCTGACTTTTGTAGTTGGATAGCTGATTTCCTGACGGAACGGTCGATCAGAGTAGTCATCGATGGCTGCTCCTCTGACTCAGTGGCTATTGATGCCGGAGTTCCTCAGGGGTCTGTTCTCTCTGCGACGCTTTTCCTGTTGCACATCAATGACCTGTTGATACCGGGAGTTGTTGGGTATGCAGATGACAGTACTGTCGTAGAGAGATTCCTTTCGGATGCAAAAGCTAGTGGTGATGACGTGATGTTGATGAGAGAGGCCATGGTTGAGCGAACGAACCAGACATTAATTCACGTTTGCCAGTGGGGTGACAGTAACCTGGTAAATTTCAACGCCACCAAAACGCAAGCGTGTTTATTCACCGCTAAAAGGAGTCCCTTTAACCTGACTCCTACTTTTCGGGGTGCATCTGTGCCTGTTACCGATAGTCTCGTCCTTCTGGGCATGGAGTTGTCTTCAGACCTCAACTTCGGCACCAGCATCGAGTCCAAGGCACAAACTGCAGCTAAAAAGCTGGGCGTCTTAAATAGAGTCAAGCGATATTTCATGCCGGGACAGCTTTTAACTCTCTATAAAGCTCAAGTCCGATCTTGCATGGAATATTGCAGTCACCTGTGGGACGGCTCAGCTAAATACCAACTAGCTGCACTGGACACGATTCAACGCAGAGCTGAGAGGCTAATTGGCGACAAAGAACTAGTGAAGAGCAAATTTCACACCCTAGCTCACCGCCGCAAAGTTGCCTGTCTGTCGGTCTTTTACAGACTGTACTTCGGAGAGTGTGCTCTGGAGCTGCATGAGCTCATACCGCCATCCCCCTTCTTCCATCGGACATCCAGGCGCGGCGGGCTACCACCCTTTCTTGGTGGATATTCCTAAATGTCGCACAAAGCGTTACTCAACATCTTTTATACTGCGTACAGCAAAGGAGTGGAACTCCCTCCCTGCGTCTGTGTTTCCGAGTACATATAACCCGTCCATCTTCAAAGTAAGAGTAAATAGGCACCTTCTGGGTAAACTCGCACCATCATAGATCCTGTCTTAGCCCCTGGGCTTGATTGGGATCAAGAGCAAACCCATACCTAGTAAAAAAAAAAAAAAAAAATAGTTTATTTGTAAAGCAAGAAATATAGGGAAAAGTTCTGCTCATTTAAATCTGGAATATAGAAGCTCTGAAGATTCACCGTGGCTTTCCTTTCACCATCGCCCCACCTTGTAACTGGCTTCATAGTTACCATCGGAGATAGCATTGCGCAATCCAGCAACAATTCGCAAAGCGGGATTCATAGCGACGAATCAAGACAAGACTTATTTCATAGCGGGAGTTATAAAACCATAACGATCAGTATGGCCACTGTTATGGTTCCCAGTAGTAATAAGTTAGGATAATTAAGATAAGGTAGCATAGTTTTCTTATATTGTTAAACAGAAATAAACGCCAGTTCTCGCCTGGCTCTTGAATGAATAAGTTGCTTTTTAAAAACTCCCTTGTCCCTGCCGCTAACATAACTGGCGCAGTCGGTAGGATCGCGCGCGATAAGTAAGACCGAAGTACTATAAGTGTTTACTACGTGTCAACGCCGCGATACGAAAAGAACTTTATAGTGGCAGCGAAGACCTGATAGAATCTCAGCAAGAGTGTTACTAACATTGTAACGAAGGCGGAGCTCAACAAGGAAGAGATGTTCGTGGGGTAAATATTATTATCATACTTACGCCCAAGTCCTATCCCATTCCCTACAATCCTCGAATTGTGTCATATATAACGTAAGTAATTGTGCAAAGTGTATTTGAAACTTTATTTTGCAAGTGTCAATTCTCTATAAAATTTGGTGTTTTGCATAACTTGTATATCTATAAAATTAAATATAATTTAAAATAAGTAATAATTTAAAATAATAATCCCTAATTATGACGAATGACAAGGAAAGCACGTCAAAAGGCACGATTGAGGTAGATTACCAAAATCTCTCGATTTTGCTGCCGACATACGACGGCAATAGCAAAACCTTGCTTTTTTATATAAATAAGTGTGAGAAATGCTTAAAAACGAAATATGAGAGAAACCCGTTAAAATTACCCCTAGCATTGACAGAGACACCTCATCAACCCATGGAACACATGTACATGGATTTGTATAGCATAGGTGGTGTTACGTTCTTAACAATAATTGATAACTTTACTAAATACGCACAAGCAATTCCGTTAACAGCGACCACAAGCATACACGTTGCAGAAGCCTTATTACAACTATTCTCCGTGATAGGCGTACCTAATAAAATTACAACCGACTCGGATCCGAAATTCGATAACGAAGTTATAGCAGAAATATGTGCTATACATAATATACTCATACATTTCACTACACCTTATAATCCGAACTCAAACTCACCGATAGAACGTCTCCATTCCACTTTAGGTGAAATGATTAGAATCCAGCGTATTACAGATAAAGACGAACCTGCTAATTTAATGAAATATGCAATTATAGCCTATAATAATTCTATTCACTCAGCAACAGGTTTTACACCATTTGAGCTCCTATTTGGACACACAAAAAGCAGAAATCCGTTAGAATTACATCTAGAAAAAGAATACTATCAAGAATACATTAATAAACACAAACAAATAATGGATAACGTTCAAAAATTAGTCACAAACAAACTCTCGGCTGAAAAACAAAATACTATCGAAAAACGTAATCTAGGCACAGAAACGCCAAAGTTTAAAATTGGCGACAAAGTTTATAAACAAATAGCAAAAACAGCCAGAAATAATAAGCTAGAGCCTAGATACAAAGGTCCATACACTATAGTCAGGATTCATCCAGAACAAATAGCGGAAATTATAGGGAAACATGTAAATGCGAAATCGATTAGAACGCATTTTAAAATGCTAAGACGACCCGAAACTCTTTCAGGTTCTCCGTCGTCGCCCTCGGAGCCCTATGGTTCACCGGAGGCAGCGCCCTAATTCAACCTGTGGAAAACACCAACGGGATATTAGTTATAAAAGAAGCAGCTGTCCAACATCAAGTGGATAGCTACCATCTCATATGTAGTTATAATATATCTAAGCTACGTTCGATATTTACAGATATCAGTTTAGTATATGATAGGGTAAGATTAGTGGAACAAAAGGAAGTCGTATTTCACGAAAGATTAGTATATAGGAAACAAATAGATTATATGATAGATACCATAGATAATAAGTTACAATATTTAGGATCAGAAAAGGTAGAGATTAAGGGAAATAGAGATAAAAGAGGTCTTATTAACGGACTAGGGTCAATCGTAAAAGCCATTACCGGTAACCTAGATCAGGAAGATGCGATTTTCTTTGAAAAGCAGATAGAACAGTTGAGGCAGGCTACACAGAAGGGTCAGAAGGATAACGTTAAACTAATAAAGGATTTCATGCAAATATATGAAAGCAATTTAAAGCAATTACAAATAAACCAAGCATATTTAGGATTTTTGATTGAACAGATAAGTAATAACTCAGTTATATTAGAGCAAAGATTAGATATTATTAATATTTATACACAAATAGAAACATGCCTGCAACAATTGTATAACCGTATAACTGCAATAGAAAATGCAATTACATTCGCACATCTAGGCACCTTGCAACCTAGTGTAATAGAACCCATGTACTTGTTAAAAGAGTTAGTTTTAAGTAAATTACCATTTGAACCTATATTACCTCTTATACATGTATTGGAAAAAACCATTATTGTAAAAGCTTATAGTACTAACGTTACGATTAACTTTATATTAGAAATACCAATTGTTTCTCTCCATCCCTACACCTTACTCCATATGTACTCGATACCTAATAAAAACAACTTAGTATTAGCATCCAATAATCCTTACCTTATCTTGGGCAAAGAAGAATATGCATACCCCCACGAACCCTGCACCATCATCACCGACGACCTACAAATTTGCAAACACCTTCAGTGGAAAAAAACGAGCGACACTGAAGACTGCATCCTGCAACTCGTCCAGCACCAACAGCCGCATAACTGCACCTACATACATGCAACCTATGAGAATGCAATTCATCAAATCAAAGAAAACACATGGATCATTCTCACTAAACAGGAACAGATAGCAAAAACCGTCTGCGATGAAAACACCCAATATCAACGACTTACTGGAATAAATCTAGTATCTGTCGACACCAAGTGTTATGTTAACATCATGAACACCACACTTCAGTCACATCTGAAAAGTATCCAAATAAGGGAAACGCTCCCGTTACCGGAAATCGCCATACCTGAAAACACAAGCCGCAAATCCACGTCAATCTGAAAAACGTAAAGCTAGATGAAGTTAACAGACTTATAGAAAAAGCCGAAAAAATGGAAACTACTGAAAACATAGTTATATCAAAGAAACCAAGTTGGGCAACTATGACTCTATACCTCATCATTTTCGCATGCATCGTGGTAAGCGCATTCAGATATTGGAAACGAAAGACATCACGACGTGCCGCAACGACGGACGGAGCCTGCGAGACGCCGGAGCAGTTGCAGTTGCATACAATTGCAACATCACAACAGCCAGCGCCATCGGCGAGGCTCACTCTTAAGGGCGGAGGAGTTATATAACCATAACGATCAGTATGGCCACTGTTATGGTTCCCAGTAGTAATAAGTTAGGATAATTAAGATAAGGTAGCATAGTTTTCTTATATTGTTAAACAGAAATAAACGCCAGTTCTCGCCTGGCTCTTGAATGAATAAGTTGCTTTTTAAAAACTCCCTTGTCCCTGCCGCTAACATAACTCGGGTCTTGACTTATTTCACAACGGATTGAGATTCGAGTTCAACCGTATAAGGGTCCCGCACAATTAGAATGATTAAAAATGTCAACCTTATTGGTTAGGTACTAATGTTTTCCAAAACTCATTTCAGCCGCTACTTTATTTTACTTCAAAAACTCTCCAATTTATATTACTTACCACAGTATCAATACGATAATTGGAAATCATATTACACAATTCTATGACCACGGCTTATATTTCGGTTCGACGCGATTCTGTTTCGGCGTGCAGTGGTACTGGGGGTAGCAATGCGCATTTGTCTGGCACAGACTATAATAGCTCGTTAGATTAGTTATTAAGTCTTAACTATAAGTTAGTTAACTGTTTTTTTATTATTATTAGTATTGACGTCAATAAGTGCCTGTAAAGGTTTACATTGAATAAATAATTTGACTTTGACTTTGTGTCTTTGTATCTTCGCTCGACTTGTAGTTTTTGAGATACAAGGTGGCCATGCCAGGATCAGCCTCATCCTGGCATGGCCACCAATGACCCCTTATAACTTTTGAACGGTAGACCGACAAACTGTGATATTTGATATAATTGATATCATAATAAATAATTATTGTAACTTGAGTTAGGTACTTTTAAATCGTTAAGTTTTTGTTCTAGTTTGATTTCACGCCACCGAGTAAACTGTATAATGGAGTGTTCCAAAGAACTATTTTACATAATACTAACGGTTATATGGTACGGTCGGGGTCACCGTCGCTATACCACTTTGCAGCTATTTTCGTGTGAAGCGCACGACGCGGTGTGCAAGGGATTTTGACCTATAGACTGGTAAAGCGACGGAGTCCGCCATTGTACGTTGCCAAGACTGACCGCAGGCACAGAATAATATATCCAAAGGCTGCAAGCTGTGTGGCTCATCTTGGCATGGCCACCATCACCAACCTAAATCTGACTTTATAGAAAGTATGTCGAAGTATGTCGCCAAATACCAGAGTTTGTCGGTCTACCGTTCAAAAGTTATAAGGGGTCATTGGTGGCCATGCCAGGATGAGGCTCATCCTGGCATGGCCGCCTTGTATCTCAAAAACTACAAGTCGTAGCGAAGATCTGATTACACCATTAGTATGTCGAGAGTATGTCGAAGTAGATACACCTTTGTGTATTTGGTTTGGTTGGTGGTATGGCTTGTTAAGTCCGCCTGGCTAGCTACCACCACCGTATGTAAAGATGTCGCCATAACATCAATGTTAGTGTAGCATTGTTATATTCCTGCAGTTGTAAATAAGATGCAAGAAACAGCCAGTTCCTCAGTAGTTGAGGATTCCGGGTGATGCGCACTTCCATCTGTATGTATTATCAAGTTATGTACCTATGTCGGTTTCTCAAGGTTCAGTATTATTATGATTGTAGACACTATTGTACATTTTGCGAAATTTCATGCGTGATTGATTATATTCGAACTGGTGGTAGATTCTCTAAATCTAACTATTGTTTTCGACGTCAATAAGTAGGCACTTATTTCAATCAATATAAACCTGTGAAGGTTTATATTTAATGAACTATTTGTCTATATCCAAGCATCCAATTAAGTACCCACCTATCACTCATATACACATAATTAATCAAGTTGCACTCTTTATATCAAGGAACCTTTCAGATTAAAATTATTCATTTACTTTTTCAATAAATTTTATGCACCCGATTGTACCTACATCTACTATGGGAAAATTAAAAATTGATTTTTCTCTTTAAGAAGCACCGACAAACTCTGGAGTTTTTTCGACATACTATTGGTGAAATCAGATCTTCGCTACGACCAGTAGTTTTTGAGATACAGGTGGCCATGCCAGGATGAGCGCTCATCCTGGCATGGCCACCAATGACCCCTTGTAACTTTTGAACGGTAGACCGCAATGATATTATATGTGTAGATACGTTGCCTGCCCTCCGTAGTGACTAGAACAAATCCAGGTAATTGCCTGAACCCCACTCAGTCACACGTCAGTCATTGTCACGTCAATACGATCGTTACCGTTAAAAGTTTTTGTGTTTTTATTTGTATAAAAGGCCTTCCTGTGTATACAGAAATTGTAAAAATTATACTGCAACCATAAGAGACAATTTTTTTTAAAATTTTACTTGTAATTATTGTAAAAATAAATTTAAAATAGAAGTTTTCATTTAGTGAGGACATTTTGCCCGGTTGCCAATTCGATATGCAATGAGTGAGACGCGTGTACTATGTAAGAGCGAGATGTTTCTGTAAGAGTGAAAGAGAGAAAACAATGGCGGCCGATGGCGCATAAATTCAATGAGCTCATTGGTCAACTACTATAAAGAGTATACAAAACTTAAACAATGGCGGCCGATGGCGCATAAATTCAATGAGCACATTGGTCAACTACTTTAAAGAGTATACAAAACTTAAAATATATGTTTATCTCTTTTTAACAATAGGCTAATAATATGATTACATTTATTTTCTTTCCCTTTCGACGTGATTACGTCATAGAAACAATTTCGCCATTTTTAAATGCAATTTGTTCAGGTGTAACTAGTCTATATATAAAAGGTCATTGGGTAGACCGACAAACTCTGATATTTGGCGACAAACTTCGACATACTATTGGTGTAATCAGATCTTCGCTACGACTTGTAGTTTTTGAGATAAAGGTGGCCATGCCAGGATGAGCCTTATCCTGGCATGGCCACCAATGACCCCTTATAACTTTTGAACGGTAGACCGACAAACTCTGATATTTGGCGACATACTTTCTATAAAGTCAGATTTAGAGTTGGTGATGGTGGCCATGCCAAGATGAGCCACACCTGCAAACTGCGGCTGCAGGCTGCAAGCGACACTACAAGTTTCTATGAATCTCTACGAAATTGATTCCAAGCGCGGCAACACTGCGGCCGAAGACTGCAGTCACTGCAGCACCAGTGGTGCACAGAGTACTTTTTTATAATACAGTGGTGTCGCTAACCGCAGAGAGTTTACACGTGTCACGTACAAAAATAGCGACTTTTTCTAGTTTCCGTCTCGCACAAAGGCACTGGAGTGACTGAGGCATTGTTCTATGCATTGTGCAGCCGCGCTTGGAAATATAAGCAACCGCGACCGCAGGCAGCACTGCGGTCAACCGCAGCCGCTAGCCGCAATGTCGCCAGTCTGTGGTCCGTCTCGGAAACTTAAGTTTCTACCATCAACCGGTTTATCTGCACACCTATATGAACGATCTTTTTTACCTTATGCACCAACCTACCATGCCCAGATTGTGGGGATAAACTTCCTGTTGCAGTTTTGCAAAAAATACTAGGTACCTACAGCATGGTGTTAAAAAAGGGTGTTTAGCTACAGTAGTTTCATAACAAGTGGGCCGCTCGATTGCCACACGTGATGCTCCGGGGCGAGACCAACTTAAGCTAGGTAAATTTTATAAGCACGAAAAAAATGTAGATAATATGTATACAATTATTGTAGACCCAATTTAAAAAAATGTATATCAATAGTTTCGTTGTAATATTTAAAACAAAGTGGGCGCGCTGGAGAGCATACTCGCCAGAGCCCACAAGGATAATTCCGTTACTTAAGGCTTTTCAAATTCGTTTATGACACCATTAAAATGTATATCAATCTACGGTCATCAATTCGATATTTAATTTAGTCTATACAAATTCACAGCCACTTTTAAATTTCCTTACGGAACATTAGAGAAGCGCCTGGTAAAATAGCTATAGCGAAGTCGCCTTTAGGAGCGTATTCTATCAGAGCGTTGGCTTGATATTTACAATTTATTAAGTTAGTGAGATTATTCAACTGGACTATTTATTTTCATTATTTTCCTCTAATAATTGAATCAACAATCATATGGACAACTAATTTACATTGATTCTATGTTCATTTATTTCAAGCAGACGTAATCATAGACGCAAGTACCCATCTAAAATAAACAACTAAAAACCAAGTCAACTACCCACATTTTCATAAATAAATCATTGTCAATATTGAGTCGCAACTAGAAGTTATTCATGTTTTATTTGTCAATATGAAGCGTGGAAAATGTTTGGAAGAACAAAAGTGTTTTTCTTCAGTTTAGGGACCATTTTTTGAGCTAACACTATATTTTGAGTTTTTTTTTACCCTAATTCTACGAGCATGTCGTAACGAGTTTTCATAATAATAACGATCCCAAAATAGAAAACGTTGCCATAGCCTTTTACCAGGCGCTTCTCTATTATTTTAAAAGTGGCTGTGAATTGGTATAGACTAAATTATATATCGAATTGATGATAGTAGATTGATACCTATACATTTAATATACATTTTAATTGTGTCATAAACGAATTTGAAAAGCCTTAAGCAACGGAATTATCCTTGTGGGCTTGCTGGCGAGTATGCTCTCCAGCGCGCCCACTTTGTTTTAAATATTACAACTACAATATTTAATATACATTTTTTAAAATTGGGTTTACAATTATATACATATTATCTACATTTTTTCATGCTTATTAAATTTACCTAGCTTAAGTTGGTCTCGCCCCGGAGCATCACCTACGAATCATCATAGTACCTAGTGTTTATTTTCTTTGACATTGGTATAACGAAAAGGTAGGTAGATACAAGTAGGTACCTACCTAGTATAGGTACGCTCGCGCTCGTTTCAGATAATATTATTTTATTTTTATTCGTCAAAATAGACCGCTGTCACACGACGAACTAAAAGTCAGTCTACTATAATTGAGACGGATAAAAGTACGCAGAGGACCCTATTCTGCGTATGCGCATGTTCACGGGCTGACTGTATAGGCCCCGTGGTCACTGGCTCAGCCAGCCCGTGGCTACGGCCGCGAACGTCATAATACTGGCGTCAATTATTTAATCTTAATTTTTTAGAACTCTGGCTTCCGGGAGGCGGCGTGTAGATTTCTGCTGTCGGGCATCATGAAACTTCAAAACGCCGCGCGCCGACTGCTGGAACACCTGCTTTTGTAAATATCCCACTTATTTCAAAACGTAAGACAAGAAAATTTTATTTGGTCCTCTGTGTTAGTTTCATATAAAAACAGAATAAATTTAAAATGAGGTAAACTTTAGTTCACGTTTTGAAATAGCAGTTAGGGAGTTTTATTGTATTGGAATTTAGAAAAATTTCGTCGGCTTGAGAATTATCTCAGCCAGGCCAAGATTCCACTTTTTCTATTCATTTGATTGCCTAGTTTTTGGTACAGAATAATTTACTTTCTTCAAATTTGCAATAAAATTGAAGGTTGCTTATTTTTTTTTCTTTTTCAAGTGTGACTTAGAAATATTAATTTTCGTCTTCTTCTTCTCATTCCGAGGATAGTGGGATAGGTTTTGCCCTCTTGTTCTGTCAATTTATCATAATAATATGAAATAAGTTAATCATGATAAAAAACTTTGCAAGTATTCAAATAATGTTATTGTTTATATTGGGAGATGGTTAAACTCGTGATTCTGTATGTCAGTGGAAATGTTTATATTTTAAAGGATAAAATAATATATCAGGGCAAAATGGAAACTTGAAAAAATAAGGCAAGATTTTTATTATCTCCCACTGAATATAAGCTGAGTAACTTTTTACATAAAATGTACTGAACATAGGCACATTGACAGGGATAACAAAATAAAAAATATTCTGATTGATGAAAATCTAATTAACCACTGAATTCTCCACAAGTTAGCAGGACTTCATAAACAAAGGAATTGATCAACAAAATAAATAAATCATCGAGTGATATGATGAAGTTTGAGACTCGTCGAACAACTTGTACTGAGACGAACAAGAGAGTCCACGGGGATACGGGTACTTGCGGGACCTCCACTCTTCCATTGAAAACTCATGGTACGCCAGCATCCAATTTATCTTTTGACAAAAAAATCTGTACAAAATATATTAAATATATACTCTGTAATGCTAAAAACTGTAACGCTACCTCATCAATAGTTCAATCACGATTATTAAATGATTTAAAACACAATAACTCGTTCACCGTGCGAGAACAACATTAACCTACCGCGAGCACAGCCCGCGCGGCGGGGAGACCTATATACAAGTCAACATTTTAAAAATCATACTCCTCAGTCTGCGTCGAGAGTGCCGCTGCTGCGTCTGATTTATAATTCCGTTGCATAATTTCATACAGTCGTGTGGTCTTACGATCTAGTGTCGCGTATCGCGTCCTTTGCTTATCGTCCGTGCGTGGCATCATAATATACATAATTAATTTGTTTATATATTTAATGTGGCTCGGCGCGTGTTAGTTCCGCTCGGAGTCCTCGCAGTCGCGCGAGATGTGGCCGGGCTTGCCGCACACGTAGCAGGTCTTGGTGCCGTCGGGGCAGTTGCGCGAGATGTGGCCGGCCTTGTTGCAGTTGTAGCAGGTCTGGCCGGAGCTGTCGCGGCCGCCCTCGGGGCAGTTGCGCGCGATGTGGCCCGTCTTGTTGCAGTTGTAGCACGACGGCTCGTCGGGGCTCTGCGCGCACTCGCGCGCTATGTGTCCCGTGCCGTTACATCTGTACACACATTACGACTGCTTCAACCATTATAATATACACTTTATCAAAACCTAAATAATAATAATGTATTAACCTACATCACCATAAATGGAGAAAAACTCAATCAATTGAGATTTATTATTATTATTATGCTCTTTATTTAAAATATTATTTTAAGAATTTTTTTTTACAATATTTTATAAAAAAAATAATATTTACAATAATTATAAAATATTATAAAAACTTAACCTAGGTTGCCACCGGCAGCGGGGATAGACCCAAGCTACCGGTGGTTAGGGCTGCAGAGTGAGGAACCTCCTGACAATACGTGCCGCGTCAAGGAGTACTGCCTTCTGTATCTGAATTATTATTATTGTTTAACAGACAGGCAGTTGAGACAACTGGTATAGTCTGTATCCTGTTTCCTCCTTTTAATGTCTTAGTCTGGTTATTTGTTTATATTCAAATGCTTGTCTAGCCTGTTTTTAAATTGGTTTATTGTTTGTGCTGATACCACTTCTTTGGGCAGCCTGTTCCAAGCTTCAACTACTCTGCTGTTTAGAAAATGTTTGTGTGGGTTATTTTGCTGATGATTTAATAATATTGGCATCAACCAAAGAAGAAATTCAGCAAATGCTCAGCCAGCTAGAAGAAGAAAGTCATAGGGTGGGCCTGGCCATGAACTTTGATAAAACAAAAATGATGACAAATAGCATACAAAAGCCAGTACAAATTTATAACCACAATATTGAATATGTTAATGAGTACACCTACCTAGGCAAATGCATGGAAAAGATACTGGTCGCTTAGAGAAATAATGAAGAACAAAGAGTTAAACATGTACTATAAAAGAAAGCTTTATAATACATGTATTCTTCCTGTATTAACTTACGGCTGTCAGACATGGGTCTAACTAAAGCGCAAGCTAAAAAGCTACAAGTATGTCAATCTGCCATGGAAAGAAGTATGCTTGGAAAGAGGAAACTAGATAAAGTTAAAAGTATAACACTTAGAAAACGCACAAAAATAGAAGAGGTGAGTATAAAATTAAATAAATTAAAGTGGAGATGGGCGGGTCACACTGTGAGAGGAAAAGATAAATGGAGCAAAATCCTAATGAGCTGGTTCCCAATTTACAATAAGAGGAAGAGAAGGAGACTTTATAAGAGATGGGAGGATGAGTTGAAAGAGATGGCGGGATCAGAGTGGACAAGGATAGCGAAATATAGGAAAGAATGGAGTAGGCTAGAGGAGGCCTTTGCCAAAAAAGGGCAAACAGATATTATTACTGAATTGTTATTTTAAAAATGTACTTACAAACTTTTTCTGAATAAAGGCGTTATTATTATTATTATACTCTTTATTTAACATTTATCTTTTTTTTACAATATTTTATATAAAAACATATTTACAGGGTCAATTTTGGATCCCCCGCCAAAAATAAATATGGGGTATAAAATAATAAAATATTTGACGTTAAAATAATAAATGTTTTCTATTTTTAAATATAATTTATTGGCTGCTTTTTAAATCCTATATTTCTAGGTGCGTGCGCTCACCCTCGCGGTCCAAACGAACGGAGCGCCGTCATTGGTGGAAGGGGGAATAAATAGCGGTCACGCGCATGCGCTTTGAAAACAAGGCGGCCGCGCGCTAGGTGACAATGATTTTAATTTTCGTAAGAAAGAATTGAGACAAAACTGTGACAAAAAATGTTTTTTTATTTGATTTTTTGGCTGTACTGCTGTTATAGGATCACGCGAAAAATTTTGGCAGGGGGTCTAAAATTGACCCTGTATAAAATATTATAAAAAACTTAACCTAGGTTGCCAGTTTTTTATTATTATTATAACCTACATCATACATCACGGCCGCTTCCCATAGGGGTAGGCAGAGACCACAGATTCCCATTTTCTAAGATCCTGACACACATTCTTTGCTTCACTTACTATCCTGAACGTTTTTCTAACATGCTCGTCGGCTTAAGGGCCCCACACACGATCATTTCGCCGGCAGGTATCAGCCTGTCAGTTAGTAATATAGCCGCCGCCGCACAGTAGGACGACCAGTACTCAAAAATAAAAATCCGACCTACCTAATATTGTACAAAAAGATTTGGAGTGTATTAAGGACATTCCAAAGCATACCGTTCAAACAAAAATTTGTTAATCTGCCTTCAACAAAAATATATTAAACATTACCAATCTGTGCAAAGTTATTGCTGCACTGTTTTTCGCATTATTTATTGTTTATTCGAATCCAGTTGTGAGGAAAAATTTTATTAGCAATGGCAGAGATACCATATCAAATCATTTCTTTCATCAAACCCTTCTACAGATCCGTGCGCGTATCAAACATATTCTTGAACCACGTCAGTGGGTTCTGGTTCTTTAGATAATCAATAAATGAGTGTGACTACAGATTCCGAGTAATTTTAATAGATAAGTATGCCATTTATTTTTTATGTTTAAATATATTATTATAGAAAAAAATAAGCGTGTTTGTTGTTTACACACGTGCTCATAATCTCTCTCCTATCTTCTTGTGAACCTAACATAAACAACTTAACATAAACAATGGAGGTCCATTGTCATTTTGAAATATTTCATCATTTGATTGCTTGTGTCCGACACAAATTTGGCCAGGTTTAATTTGGTTTTCTGCAGAACGCTGAGTGTAAGTTGAAAATGTTTGTTTTAAAACGTTTGAGTTAAGAGTTTTGATTCTCGATCTTATTTACTTAGCATTAATCTATCTGTCAAAACTTAACTCAAACGCGATAGTAACGTTTGCACATTTACAAAACACTCAGCTCTGATCTGATCTGATCGTGTGTGGGGCCCTTTAGGGTGTTCTTGACCTACATCAGTTCTCATAATTTAAAGACACTAGTCAAAGACAACCAGTTAGCTGCTATTCTGCACAGAACATTTAACTAATGCGACAGATTCACCCCTCTACGTTTATTATAAAAGTTTATAATAAAAGTTTATTATAGAGTTCGCGCGCGTGAACACCCTGTTCCCAGTAAACAATTTCCAAAAAGTGTTTCACACAAACCTTGTCCTACATATTACAAACACAGCATAGTTGTATAATACACAGCTTAAACGGGAGTAAACATCAAAGATTAAAAAAAGTAGGAATGGGACTTCTTCTTGTATTGTAGCTTTATTCATCATCAGCCTATAATAATCATCATCATATAAACGTCCCACTGCTGGGCAGGCCTCCGCGTGGACAATAGCACGTGGGGATATTCGGCCATAACCCACCACGCTGGCCCAATGCAGGTTGGTGGGGTTTAACGACTGTCATCTTACGACAACAACCGGGACCAACGGCTTAACGTGCCTTCCTAAGCAACGGCTTAACGTGCCTTCCGAAGCACGGAGGAGCTCGAGATGTTTAAAATTTGGTCACCCATCCAGCAACCCGGCATTGCGAAACTTGCTTAGCGAGCAAGATCGCAAGCCGAATGCGCTAGCCGCTGCGCCATCGGGATCGAGTTTTATTGCAGCACCTTTATCTTAGTGTAACAAGATTGTACAAAAAGGCAATAAAATTAATAAGAGAGAGGGTGAGTAAATAAAGCCAAGGCGCGGGCGAGGGATCGCGTTAAGGTCAAGGTCCAGTTCAATAGAAGTGCCCGAACATGTGCCGAGGCGTGACCTTCACTTCCGAGGTCGTTAGAAGTAGATATACCTACCTAGGTATCTATCAAAAGTACCATTATATTATAAGAACTAAAATAGTAGTGTACAAGTAAAAACCTAATATGTATCATGTAAGGCTGTTAGCACATTATTAAATAAAAAGTCCTGTTGTCTATCCAACTTAACTAACGCATGTTGTTGTAAGGATTGACATTAGGGTTGCCACCTTTTTTAGGACGAATAAAGTACTTATTTTTCATTTTTTAAATTTTTAAATTTATAAAAGAGGGAGGCAAACGAGCAGACGGGTCACCTGATGGAGAGTAATCACCGCCGCCCATGGACACCCGCAAAACCAGAGGAATTGCAGACGCGTTGCCGGCCTTTATGGGAGGAATAGGTTTAAGGAAGGAATAGGAATAGGGAACAGGGGGGTGGGGGAGGGGCCTCCGGAACCCTCACTGGTCGGACGAAACACAACAGCACCAAGTGCCATTATTTCACGCCGAATATTAGTGAGAGGGTGGTATTACGCCGGGCGAGCCGGCCCAATGCGTGCTGCAACGCAGCGTGGCTCTACCACTCAAATTTTGTTAGATTTTCATTTTGTTAGAACAAAAATAAAATACATAGCATAAAAAAGAGTATTCATTTATTTGCCCTTAAAACGTATTTTTTGTTGCTCTTTGTGACATTTAACAAATAATGGTCTTTTACGTAAATAGTTTTACGTAAATAGAGTATTTTATCGTACTTTATTGGTGGCGTAAATTATAAAGTAGGTACGCCTACATGTAAAAGAGGACAATACTATATTTTAGAGTATGGGTGGCAACCCTAATTGACATTAATTAGTGTCATGTGGCTAGGTACATACATGCTATCTTATTATGGCCAATCTATTGATCTACCCTCGGAATCCCGGCTATAGATCGGATACCTACCAGGAGCTAAAATGTTTCACTATTATAATAGTTAGTTTAAACAAAAACATTATTGAAATGAAATGGCTTTGCTTTCAAACACGGTATACACAATGAAGTTGTTACAGGAACAAAGGTCAAGCGTATTTCGTCAAGTAGATATGCGATTTTTTTTGATCAGTAATACTTATATTAACCAAAAGGTCTAACATAAATAAAGATTATTTATAATTTTTTATAATATTAAATGAAAAATATATTTTTCAAACAAGTTGAAACTGCAAATATGGAAGAAATAATGGTAATGTTTGTTTTTAATGTATATTTTAGCGTCTTTTTAGCGATTGTTATACCTGTAGCAACGGTCGGCCTCTTCCTTGCAGTCCCTCGCGAAGTGCCCTGTGCGATTGCACTTGAAGCACTTCTCGCGCTGGCGGTTAAACCCGGAGTCGCGTGGGGCGACGCCGCCGCCACCGCCGCCGCCGCCGCCGCCGCCCTGGGTGCACTCCCGGGCGAAGTGCCCCGTCCGGTTGCACTTGTAGCATACGCTCGAACTCATTCTCTGCAACAATTTATGACCAAACAAACACGTCACTAAGCTGATCGGTATTCTGTATCCTACTAGGTATATGGAGACTGGAGTACGTGAAACGTAAAATACGGTAAGTGCCTACTTAACTGTCTTAACCATTGAGATATTAAAACTAAAGACGACATTGCGAAGTAATTTATTGCGCGCTGATTTATGGCCGCAAGGTCCAAAATCGCTTGAGACAATCACAATCAGGGCTTGGAACCGGTACCGAAAATACAGGTATTATATCGGTAAGTACCGGTATTTTCCATTTCGGTTCCTGGATACCGATTCTTCTAAAAGTATCGGTATAGTAGGTACCTCAAAAATACCGGTATCTATCGGCGACGTAGCCAGCCTGTTGGTCACGTGATATGCAGTGCACTTTGTGCACTGCGGCCTGTATATCTCGCCCGCACTAATGAATTTGGTTACTTGGTACCGGTATTAGTACCTGTATAATACCGGTACTACTACAATCCTACTTACCGGTATTCATCGATTAACCTGTATTATGAATGCCGGTACCTTATTTAAGTCAAAGGTACCGGTAATTATTGAAAATACCGGTATTCCAAGCCCTGCTCACAATCACTGGAGGCGTTTGCAGCCCATGGGCCGCAACTCAGTGCGCAAAATACTTGATTTACGGGTAGTGTCTAGAATAGTCTAGATAAAATACCTCAATGGTCTTATCTTAACACAAATATTTAAAAAATATTACGCATCATCTAATGTGTTTGTGACCATAAATGGTT
Organism: Scoparia ambigualis; assembly: GCA_963921215.1. NCBI lineage: Eukaryota > Metazoa > Arthropoda > Insecta > Lepidoptera > Crambidae > Scoparia > Scoparia ambigualis. The sequence continues at coordinate 4,473,739 of OY992512.1, forward strand.
GTGTTTTGTGTCGAATTCCGAATTTTGCACCGCCCTAAGCTCCGGGACTCCCATAATTAGGTATACGACAATCGGCATGTGTGCAGTCTGCTGCCACATAGTAAAAAGCATTATCCTAGCAAACACAGTGTACGACTACGTTAACCAATTGTGAAAGTGTACACTGCCTACACCTAGTAAAAATATCTGTTAACCTACTGACAAAGATATTTTCATGACCTTGACGAAACAATGACGTACCTACTACACGCGACACAAATCAAGCTCACGGTCAATGACCTTAGCCGACGCCCACTCTCTCATTTCCAGCATCATTCATAAGAAAGAGAGAGACACAGATTGATCCGTTTGCCCGCGAATCCGCTGGCGTGTGACCCGCGCTGATAAACGCGGCGCCTTCGCCAACATAACGACGAATTGCGTGTGATTGTCATCAATTGACGAGCGTGTACCGTAATGGAGATGCTATAGAAAATACAGTGTGGAATGATGCAAAACAATTCACATATTAGGGTCTTGTATCAAAAATTTTATAAAATAATGAAAGTTAGCAAAAAATACTTGCAAACTTGTTTGTTTGGACTGAACATTATGATGACTCTTATGAGTATATATTTAAATTACCATTTAAATAATGGAACTTTCTTACCAATAAAATTGTAAAACGATACAAACACAAAATTAATAAAACAGAGCGAAGTTATCACTAAGCACAGCTATGATTACAAATTGAAAACATCCAAATGGTTATTCTACTTGGCCATGACACAATTTTGCAATATGTTTTTTTAATGGATGATATCATTGTCTTTACTTTTTACTTTGTGGATCTTATAAATATTTGTTTTTATTAATTGCATGGTATCATTAATAAAAATTGCAGCATGTAGTAAATAGTTATTAATTAAGATGATATTATTATCTACATTCTAAGTTGTGATAGTGTAGTTAAGTGAAACGGCTTAAAACATGGTGCGCGAATTTGTATAAAACAAGTATTCCACTTTGTTATAAAAAAATCTGAGATTGTTATGCACATTTGCATTTTCTAAGGAGACTTTTAGTTTTCAAAAAGACTCATACAAAGAATTGTTAACAGCAGTAAAGCATGTTTATAAAGTATAATTTTTGGTGCTGCCCTACTCCTGTAGGTCATGTGATAGGTTAGAAATTTAAGAAAATAGCGAAGTGCAGCTAAGCGATTGTCTAAAATTTCGACATTATTTTTTTATTAGACTACAGAAATGTAGCTCCATACAAAAATATTTTTTATAGCTCTTGTTGGATAGGGGGGAGGGGGGGCTCCCCGCTCCCCCCTCCCCCTCCTAACCATCTTCAATGACCTTTTATACACATTTTAGGGTTCCTTTTAAAGACAATTCAAATTCATAAATCTCCTTATGTATGTATCTCCTGTAAGTGGGAATGACACTGGGGGGTACCCCTCCCCACCCTCCTAAATTCGTGCACCATGTTTTAAAATTTTTTTCAGTGAAACTTCAAGAAGAAATCAAACACAATCATAGTTCTGAGAAAACAAACAATTGGAATTAATCATCCATCATGCACATTTTTATGTTGAAAGTAGAAATAGCTTTAATAATTAAAGTTAAATTGTTATTTGTTCTCTTAACTTTTACATAAATTTCAGCACGTTAGTAAAACAACATTACGCTACGGCATATTTATAAAGGTTTTTACAAGTGCTACCGGATGATACTAAGCAAGATAATGACAATAAATTCCTTTTTCTTCCTGTAGAGTAAGTATTTTCCCGATTTAAATATACTTTAATTCATACTGCTGTATGAGTCCAGTCACAATTACATAATGATAGATAACTGTTCTAATCAAAATTAAATTAGTGATATGTATTTAACCTGCGAGCCTAAGCTAACAGTATTAAAGGATATGAGAAACTAATGATGTACTCTCGCAGAACAACCTGTGTAAATGTTAAATAAATATGACAGCAATATAACAGATGAAAGTTATAGAAGATCTATTAGTTGCTATTTGGTAATTCATGTTGAATACGAATGAATGATAAATTTAATAAAATCTTACACAATAGCTTCAATTTAATTTTTTAGTACAGTAATCTATGTACTTATAACAAACTTTCACATGTACAATAATTAATATTCATAGTAAAGCGATGCGTCATTGTCTCTAAAAGTGAAGATGAGTGAAAAGAGAAAACCCACTCAAAAGGGCACATGTAATAATTACGTTAACAACAAACAATGAAACTCTATTTACTGCTATACACATGCAGATGAGTTTTTACAGATTCGATACCTAATGACCCCATCAATAGCAATATTTTTTGCTAATTTACCTCAACAGCTTGTGACAGAGATGCCTCACTGCTTGTCAAACTAACCACATTTAGCAAACAACCTAAATTGATTTCCCCGACTGCTTTTTCTAAGAAATATAAGGAATTAACTTGATTAAAACGTGGGATTGTGCGTTGTCATTACATTGGCCCACGAATTAAAGAAAACAGAATCCACAATGTACGTACGCGGTATACTAGCCAAACCACGTGTAGGGTCACCGGTAGCGCGCCGTTTCACAATGAATTTGTCACTTTACACTTACCGATTAGTTGTGAAACTTTTTGAGCACTTAAACCACTGTTGTTTCGATCGCTGGACGACCAAAAATTTAGCAAAAGTAACAAATTAGCTGTAATTTATGACGCTTGGTTTGCAAAGAAGCCAGCCACCATCACTACGAATTCGTAAAAGACATTTTGAGCATAGACACTAATAATTAAAAAGTTTTTGAATGTGACGTGACCGTTCTTAGCGTGGAAACAATAAAAAAATATAAGGATTATTGCTTTACTTGTATTTATTGCGTCTCATGAAATTATATAAATACTTTGACACGCGTGAGATATTTTATACATATTTTTCTAGGAAACTTAATTCTAAATCTTTTTATTAAACTTTAAGTATCACGCAATAAGAACGACTGAGAACTTGTCTATGAATTTTACAAAAGAGCCAATGAACATAGAGTAGCAACCAATCATGGTCCACAATTTCATTGTTGTCCAATCAACATAAAGTATTTATTGTTATAAGAAAATACAGTAAATGAGAACATTTCACATAGATTCAAAGTCAAACTTGGAGTTTGGACCAGTAGTAGGTAGGTAGGTACCTACATAAAAGTTTGGACTCCAAACTTGCTCCAAACTTCAAGTTTGACTTTGGCGAAAAGTAATTTGCACAATTTGTTTTTTTTCTCTCACTTTGTAATTTGTTGGAATTGGAAGTACAAATATTTGGTCCGAGGAAGTACATGTCTATAGTACCTATATGCATAGATTATCATGAATGTGGTTAACTCATGACATGAACATAAACTACTGGACTGGACTGCGCATATCAATTTACTACTATTACAGATTTACACTCTACCTCATTACAATAAGGTAGGTTTTTTTTTGTTCTACATGAAAGTCGAAAAGCGGCCGAGATGAGATAGCTAGAAAGTAGTAACGTATCCTTGTCTAATGTTGTTACTGGGAATAAAAAACCTTCTATGGACACCGAATAAATAATAGTACTACGTACAGAAGTTGCAATCCTTTGATGTTGAAGATAGCTGCCGTTTTAATAACCTACAATATTATATAGGCACCGTGTGCATTCAAATCGTACCTACGCCGTCGACTCGTGTGTTAGGGATGACAGCAAATAGACTAAATAAACATATCTACGCAACCTTAGTAAGTAATTTATTCTGTGATTGCACACCAAGTAAAATGTAGTTCTGTAAGTTACTTACTTACCTATTTACTTATTTAACAAACAAGCACTCAAAGTCTTAGAAACAAGCAAACACTGCACGATATGATGAGTTGAAGATATAACGAAAACAAAACGGAAACTACATTTTATTACGCTATATATATTCTATTACCTACAAGTACTGGCGATTTTAATTCTTACGAACTCACTATAAATATAAGTTACGCAGGTAGGTTAGGCATCTTCTACATCACCACAGTCACAGCACCAGGTCACAGACTCACGATCGCACGGCAAAATAATTTACATAAATAAGTAATGACATACCTACCTACCTTTACTTTTGTATTACCTATTTGTTCTGTAAACCAACTTAGGTTTAAAATAAATAAAATATAATTATAGGTACCTTTCAGAATGTTACGGTAACATAAAAAAAGATAACTTCGAATCTTTCTGTTTATTTCGACAGCCTTTCACACAACAATTATTATTGTTGCATTACACCACTATTACGGAACTTGTAGATTAAATGATATCGGAGAGGTAGTAATCGAAATTGCGATCCAAAACGACTTCAAACTATACCTGTGGGCTGTGCGTGTGCTTGAACGAAAACGCGCTGAGGGCCTAGTCAACTGGCAAACGCTCGACCGGTGACAGCGTCAAAATCGCTCATCAAATTCGTTAAGCTACATCGATATCGATAAGCTAAGGGATATAGAACATACAGGCTTGTCTTAGTATTTTTTTGTTTAATGATAATGTAATAAAAAGGTAGTAACCACACCGATCCTTTTGAGTTTTAGTGAATTGAATGTCACTTTACTAAGAAATTCGGGTAGACTCCTTGAGACAATTTGAAAAATGAATCAATCGCTTTTTTCGCCGGAAGTTCGCCAGGCAAGCACGTTTGTAAATAAGTACTTATAATGATGACGAGTGACTTACCTACCATAATATGATATTGATATGAGACCAAACCCATTTTTCAGCTAATAATATAAATAAATTAAGACTGAAGACCACAAGCAAACGCTTGCTGCCAAGAATTTCTCAAATATTAACAACTTGACGTCCGTCTGTAATGAAATAAGTGATAACACTAAATGTTACAAACCGCGCGAACATTTAAACAGTTTTATCTTAGATGCGAGTACCCACTAGGTAGTGATTAAAACGTTTGCATCTTGTATGAGTACATCGCCTAAAGTAACTCTATGGCGTAGCGGCTAAGGCTTTCGTGTTTAGTTGTCTAACTACAACACCTATCACATTACTTTTCTAATTGATTATTGTCCTAAATAAAATAAAATAAAAAACATTCCAAGTACATGGTTTTGCTAGTTAAATTAAAACTAATTTTAAAATATGCAAACTAGCGAAGCAATGTACTTACTGTTACTTGAAAGGTAATGCTAGAGGTTCAACTAATGCAAAAAGTCCCCGCCCGCGCCGCACCGGTTTGTGATCTTGCCAGTTAGTTACGCAACTTTCACATTACCGAGCTAAAGGATGGGTAACCAAATAAAAAGCGTCTCGAGCTCCTCCGTGCTTCGGAAGGCACGTAAAGCACACTGCGGTTGTATTGGCTCAGGGCTTAAGCCTGTTATAGCCCAGTCTGCCTTAGTGCTGTCGTTCATGTGGAAACGTTCAGGACGTTCATAGGATGACGATGAAGACAACATCGCCTTAATATCGGATTGTTTCATTGTTACTTATTTATAGCGGTAGGTACCGAAAATAATTGAAATTAAAAGTCAAATCATTTATTAAATATACGCCTTCACAGACACAATGACATGATCGTGGTCTCTACGCGACAAGTTAAAATATTTATTTATTTTACATTATTTATTTCACTGCCATTCATTATGAGTTGGTTGATAATGTTTTGAAATAAAACATAGGATTATTTATATGTTTACCAAAAATAATTTTTAAACAATTAATTTTATATAATTACCCTAGTATGTTGATAATGAATCAAGTACAACTTTAAGTCATGTTTAATGCAGTTTCATTGTTGGATACGACATGTGGTACACATCCCTTCTTTATTGTGAGCCTGATGCAGCATTAAATATTGGTGTTATTATGATTAACCATGCTTTTTGAAGGTATCCAGAATCTCCTAAGAAATTGGAACAATATACTTACTTATAGAAAATTGTCATACATAAAAAGTTAGTAGGTAGTATATATTTACCAAAAATAATTTAAAAACAATTAATTTTATTTATTTATTTTATATTCACAGGTGAATCGACAGTTCTATAAAAAGTATAACACTGAAAATGTGAAACAGCAAACCATTTACAGATTCACACAAATAAAAATGTGATAGTAACATTACAAACTCAAGCAACAATTACAATCGATTACTTCACAATCGCCAAATTGATATTATCTAAACTATTACAGAGTATGCTAGATATGGAACTTAATTTGTATTATATGTCTAACAAGCCACCTTATGTTAAGCCACCTATTTAAAGAAAAAACAATATTATAACAAACACAATAGAACCTACAGATTTAATAATCGGATTATAATAATGCAAGTTTATACATATAATTACCTTTGTATGTTGATAATGAATCAAGTACAACTTCAATAGCTTAATGTTATGACTAGTAGAAATTGATATAAGTAGGTACTTAAACATTATCTATAGGTACCTACTGCAAGTAAAATTAAATATCAAGTAAAAAGTAACATTAATGTTGTATTTCTTAATATTTTCTTATTTCCTTACCTAACTCTCTCAAAGTCAAAGTTTATTAAATATGAGGCTTCACTTTCTCTTATTGACATTAAAACTATATGTGTATAAAAATAAATGCCAATTGTGTGTATAAGAAGGTACTGTTTTTTAGTATCTACCTAAGTAAATCTTTTTAATAAAGTACAATAAACTTAGAACTAAATTAACTTTATACTTAATTTTTCCCCATCATATAAACCAAATTACTATTTTATGGGTTAAATATATTTATGGCACACTGTTCCTTTTCTTAAAATAAAAATGTTGTCAACGAAGGTACTGTTTTTTTGTACATAAGTAAATCTTTTTAAATAAAGCACAATAAACTTAGAACTAAATTAACTTTATACTTCATTTTTCCTCATCAAATAAACCAAATTACTATTTTATGGATAAATATATTTATGGCACAGACTGCTCCTTTTTGTAGAATAAAAACGTTGTCAACATTAGAGCTCCACAAAAAAAATCATATAAATAACTAAATTCAACGATGCCAAAGCCATGTTCAATGCAGTTTCATTGTTGGATATGACATGTGGTACACACCCCTCCTTTCTTGTGAGTCTGATGCAGCAATAAATATTGTTGTTATTATCATTAACCATGCTTTTTGAAGGTATCCAGAATCTCCTAAGAAATTAGAACAATATACTTACTTATAGAAAATTGTCATAGATAAAAAGTTAGTAGGTAAGTACCTATGTATTATACAAAATTGCTTGATATTGTTTTTTACCATATAACCATGTTTGTTCACCATTCTGAGGAAGTCCATCCTCCAAATTATGAGGTAACATTTAAGATTTTTGAATCGTCGTCTCAAATCTGCAAAACCACATAAAATAGTTTTATCTTTATGTCAATACTCTTTATTCTAGCAATTTTAACAAAACTGACATTTCCTGGTAAATCCCAATATAATAATAGGCATAACACTTACCTTTATTATGTAAGTAATAATTTATTTATTAAAACTTACCGTTTGAACGTAAGGACTGATATCTTTTCCTATTAAGAAAGATGCTTGTCTGTATAAGATTTATACGGTATAGTCAATAGGTACACCTTACTACACTTAAGAGCCTTGGTTTAATACTCTAAGCTACCTGGCAAATTAAATCTTCATTGGAACCTGTAAAACAAATAGGCAATCTAAGTTATAAATTGATAAATGGACATTATGGATAGGTTACATTTAATATTTATACAAAAAGTCCCTTACTGTTGTCTTATTCTTGACCTTTCTTGTCATGATTAAAAGTACTTAGGTGGATTTATTTGGCCCAAATGTTTGTATGGTTTGAGAGCCCCTACAAATTGTTATGCAGCGACTTGCTCTTCGTTGCGGAAAATGTTGCATGACACACATTTATTTGGTCACTCACATCGCAACAACTATATCAGCACGCAATTCCCGGCAGACCTTAGTTAGATATTTGAAAGTTCGTAAACGAGAACTCCGAGAACTATTCACAAGTACAACAAACTCGATTTCGTTAATTTGCTCCAAGTAACGTAGGGAAACATTTCTGCCTTAGCGCCTGAGCACTTGATTATCGCAGTCGACAATAGCCCTAAAAAGAGCATTTTAAACAAAACTTTCAACACATCACAACTATTCCTTCATCAGCTGATCAAACAATCGCCATTTTGTGTGAATTTTTATCTTCAATGTTTGAGTGATCGCTAGATTAGCGATTCTTGGCTTGTCAAACTGTCAATTAGGTCTATTTTAGCGTAAATTTTACGTCGTAGGTAACTTTTGCTTATGTCAATCCCATACATTCGGTTTATCGTAGCGAAGATTTCGTAGCGTTTAATTTGTTTGCCAATTGACTAGGCCCTCTGGGGCCCTTGAGTCCCTGACCGATTTACAACGCCGCGTTATCGCGCGCTGTAGGTGCATTTCGCGGTAGGTATGACGGAGTGCAAGATGCCTGCTATGGATTTTTAATAAAATTGATGTCTTAGATAAATGCGGGTTGATGATCACAAACACGGGCAATGCATCGAAAAATCCGAACACACACTTTGTCCGACCTGGGAATTAAATCCTAAGACCTCTGGGTTATCGGGCCGAGCGTTATGAGGGTTCACGCATTTCGGTTTCCCATACAAATTTTGAGGTCGAAATTTTTTAGAAACCAATAAGACAATTTTAATGAAACTTTGCATGCTAAAGTTACGTACAGGGATCTAAATAGTTTGTTGAAAACATAAAATAAAAAGTTTATTTAGCTGAGTTATTGCGATTTAAAGTGTACTATAGAAAGTTTAAAATCGCAATAACTCAGCTAGATGAATATTTTTTACAAACTATTAAGATCAATGTATTTTACTAAAAAATGCCAAGTTTAACTATAATGCCTCATTGGTTTTTAAAAATTTCAACTTTGATGTTTGTATGGGACACCGAAATGCGTGAACCCTCATGCCATTCAGCTACTCAGGTGTATAAAGTGTAATAAGTGTCAATAGAATAAAAAACTATTTTTAACGTTAAATAGAAGAAAAATATTACGATATCTGCCAGCACTTAACGATAACGCCGCGTTGTGCCCTCGCAAAGGAAGTATCAAATAATCCCCCAGAGTCGCTGCGTATAGAAACACCCTTTAAAGGCTTTCAATAACACCTAACATCAAACATCTAACAAATAATATCCTACGTACATGTTTTGACATATTTTCTTAGATGTTTTGTGGTAAGGTGTTAGAAAACACAAAACAGTGTCGCAGAAGACCAGCCTTAAGTTAGAGAAGTTATACTATTACCAAAACTACGCATGTGTTTGTGTTCCGATAGGTGGTATTATTTCATAGCGCATTGCTTTACATAGGTACACATAATCACCTCTGGCTAACGGAAGCTGAACCTCGTAGTTATTTGATTGGGTACACTTTGTCTCTATGTGTGTCTATCTGAGGCATAAACGAGGGTAATAAACATGATGTGCCGAAACGAAACCAAAATAGTAATGGATACAGGCAGAAAGAGATATCTAACTAATGCTCTCTCTATAGTTATAAAGCTCAATGGTTCAATCACAGACATCAGCTACTTATAAACGTCTGTGAATTCAATGCACATTAACCATTCGTTATAGGACCATTTACCCAAAGACATAAGTAGTACGTCTGTGCATTTACCGTTGTTATTACCATTTCTTGCAAAAAATAACTCAAGACTTGGGTGAATGGGCGAGGTTCCTTTGCCTCTTCAATAGAATGAACACTTTACTTTACATAATTAAACGGCAAAATTTAGAAGCTCCCGATTGCTATTGATGATTTAATTTAAATGTACAGTGTATTCTTCTTCCCTCCCCTCCACTCCACTTCACTCTGACTCAGCGTTGCCGGTTCGGGTAATTTTACCCGATTTCGGGTAATTTAGGCTTTGAGCGGGTAGTCTCCGGGTAACGTTAACTGCCGGGTAATCTTATTTTGGGTAGTTTTGCGACTAAAACGTTACACGTTTACTACAAAATATTAATTTACTAAACTTATTTGCATGGGCTACGTACCCTTAATTAGAAAAAAAAATCTGCATCTTTTTCTGTCAACTGTCACTGTCACCTTGATGAATGAAATTAGATTCCAGTTTTGCCAATTTAGTGGATTTTCCACTAAAACTGGTGGTTTTGACACCCTTTAAGTGGCGAAATATTGCTTTTAAGGGCTGGTGGTTTTTCTAGTGGATTAAAAATGGCTTTGTTTTGAAGTTACATCTTAGTTACAATTTCCAGTACAGTTACAATTGTTTTGGTTTTTATCGCACCTACTTATATATTATAAAACGTAACGTACTGACATCAGGCTGTGCCCACATTATTATTTATGGAAAAATGGATTGTGCAAGGAAGATTTTAATATTAAAAAACCAGAACTAGAATTCACGCGTATGATCCCTCCTACATATGACATACAGTCCTTCAAACGAGGCGTGAAGAAGCACTTTGTGGGCCGGCATAGTGAGGGTGACTGATGCTACGTCTCCTACGCTGCACCAGTTGTCCTCGCGCCTGGACTTCACTTCCACTTAACATCAGGTGGAGTAAGGGGTGGGCAAATCAGTATATTCATGTTCCCATTAATGCCCAGAAATAAGTACAATAATTGGATTTCTTTTACTAAGTTATTATTTTAGAACGCAACTTGCAGTTCAAACTGTTCTGTAACTAAAGTTTTCAAAAAAATCAAATAAAAAAATGCGTTTATTATGCTATTTATGATAATATTTTTAAAAATATATTTTTTAGTGATTTGATGTAAAGGTGTCCCGTTTAGGAACGTTTCCAAGACGGACCGCAGACTGCAGATTGCAGCTGCAGGCTGCAAGCGACACTACTAGTTTCTGTGTATCTCTATGAAATTGATTCCAAGCGCGGCAACACTGCAGTGACCGCAGACTGCATTGCAGTCTGCAGTCACTGCAGCACCAGAGGTGTCGCGAACCGCAGGGAGTTTACACGTGCCACGTACAGAAATGGCGACTTTTTCTCCACATTCTGTCTCGCACAAAGGTATTGGAGTGTGTCATAGATTTTTGGGTCGATGGTTTGGCGGTTGCTTAGTTACCGACATTGTGTGTGCAAATTTTACATTGATGAAATTAAAATATCTTTTTTATAGTTCAGTGCAAGTTTTATTCCGCGACATTTGGCGACCGTGAACAGTAATAAGGAAGAAATTTTAAAGCGGAAAAGCATGGAACCGTTAAAAAGAAAACGCACACAAAAAAGACGAGAATTTACAGTCGCTGCAGAAGCGGTAGAGAGGGCCATCGAACTAAAAAATATGGAAATATTAGATGGTGCTTTCTCGCTTTTAGCAGAAATTGCAGATAGCGTATTATCCATTGAGTCTGCAATATGCGACATTTGGTGCGAGAGTGACACCTTCGACGAAAAAGCGTTCCAGGCAGACCAGGACAAGGCACTGGAATATCGCCAGCGATGGAACCACCTTGAAAGCAAATACAAAGAGGTAACAAATATATTGATTCCCAAAGCCAAAAGCGAGTCATCACTAAGGTCCGAGTCTTCCGTCAAGAGCGTAGTAGATGTTCAAAAAATGGCAAAAAGACGAGTACTTAATAGTATGCCAAAGTTGGAACTCGTGAAATTTGATGGAAACTTGAAAAATTGGTTATTGTTTTGGGGAGGATTCAAGAAAATACATGAAGACGAAGACTTAGAAGATATTGACAAATTTCAATTCTTGATGCAAGCTATGGTGGTTGGTACAAGCGCCAGACAGTTAATAGAAGCTTACCCCCCTTCTGGAGAAAACTACCATAAAGCTATACAAGCATTAAAAGCTCGTTTCGCCCGTGATGATCTCCTTATAGAAACCTATGTACGAGGATTGCTCAATTTGGTATTAATGAAACAAAAGGAACAAGCAAATGATTTACCATCCCTTTACGACAGTCTCCAAACACATTTACAGGCTTTGGAGACACTAGGAGTCGCAAAAGATAAGTATGATTCAATTTTATTTCCTATGATAGAATCTGCCTTGCCAGAGGATATTTTACGCACTTGGAATCGTATCCGAGTAAGAAGCGATACGAGAGGTGACGATTTATGTAAACTAATTCGGTTTCTAAGAGAAGAAGTAGAATCCGAGGAGAGAATTGTACTGGCAAGAGAAGGTTTCGTTCAACCTTCCTCTTCGGGATCTAAGCAGCCTACTGCATGCTTTGTGTCTAAATCTTTAACTGAAAATAGTAATTATACTACTAAAAGATCTACGCCTCTATCTTGCATATGGTGTGACAAAAATTCTCATGCTAGTTCTGAATGCCATAAAGCTATTAAAATGTCACATAAAGAAAGGCAAGATTTCTTATGGAATATTAAAGCTTGTACTATATGTCTAAAGTCGAATCATATCAGCAAAAGGTGTAAAAGCTTTCCTAAATGTCTGTTCTGCCAAAAACGTCATGTGACATTAATGTGTATTGATCTCTATGAGAAAAATGACGTCTTTGATAATGACAAGAAGTCTGCAAGCAAGGACAATGACAATAATAATTTAAAGTCAAGCAATATGTTGTGTCAATTAAAGTCAACTACATTACTTCAAACTTTTGTTGTCAAAATTTGTCACGGTGGCAAAGAGGTTTGCACAAGAGCCTTGTTAGATAATGGATCTCAGCGATCTTACGTACGCAAAGATTTAGTGCAAAAACTAGGATTGAACTCGATCAGAAAGGAAACTATCACTCACTGCGTATTCGGTGGTATAGAATCGAAAGCAGAAGAACGATTCGTTTACAATTTACACCTTAAAAGCATTGTTAATGAATGTAGTTGTGTTATCTCTGTACTAGAACAAAACCAAATATGTGGTTTCTTGCCTAGGGTTACTACGTCCGTAATTAAGCAACTACGTCTTAAATCTATTCTTTTAACTGATACAAGTGACTGTCCTGACGAAATTGGTGTACTAATCGGTGCTGACTTTTCAGGTTTTCTATTGACTGGAGAGATCCTACACTTAGATAATAACCTTACTGCTATTAAAACTAAATTGGGTTGGACAGTTCAAGGACCAGTGACAGGAGTGTATAGCTCGTTCGTGAGTATGACTACGACTTTACATGCTCTTGCTAAAATTGACATATCTGACTTGTGGAGCTTGGAATCGTTAGGGATTAGAGATCCTTCAGAACAAGTATCTAAAATAGATCACGAAAGAGAAGTTTTAAGTAATTTTAAGAAATCTATTGTAGTTAATAGTGAGAATAGGTACGAAGTATGCTTGCCGTGGCGCATAAATATGCCTCGTCCTCAATCTAATTACAATATTGCTAAAAAACGTTTAATGTCTACTACGGCACGTTTAGAATCTTTAGGCAAGGTGGGTGATTACGACGCTGTATTACAGGAATGGTTAAAGCTCGATATAATCGAGTTAGCACCTAATCAGTTTGATAAGGATCATGGTTTGTTTCTGCCACATCATGCAGTAATAAAAGAATCCAGCCTAACCACAAGGATAAGGCCAGTATTTGATGCTTCGGCGAAGGACTGCAACGGTTTATCATTAAACGCATGCCTAGAAAAAGGATCGAATTTAATAGAATTAATACCGGAATTACTTATTGATTTTAGAAAAGAAGCTATTGGTATTACCGCAGATATTGCAAAGGCATTTCTACAAATTTCGCTTAATTCGGAGGATCGGAACTATATCAAGTTTTTATGGTGGTCAGACGTTAATGACAAAGGCAAAGGTATTGCCACTTACCGTCATCGTAGAGTTGTTTTTGGAGTACGATCGAGCCCCTTTCATTTAGCAGCAACAATAAATTATCATCTGGATCACAGTCCACCACAGTTTATGGAGACATCTAAGAAGTTGAAAAAATCATTTTACGTAGACAATTGCGTAACAAGTGTCAAGTGTGTGGATTCTATGAACAAATTTATTGATGAAGCTAAAGATGTTATGAATTTAGGCGGTTTTGATCTTCGATGTTGGGTGACCTCGCCGGAGTGTGTTAGCGATCAGCCAAAAACGGTTTCCGTATTAGGTCTGATTTGGGATACTAAGAGTGATACATTAAACTGCAATGTCAATATCATTATAGGACCTGAGTCAGAAACGGGCCAAGTCACTAAACGTACGTTACTCTCAGTAGCTCAAAGGGTTTTTGATCCATTGGGTTGTTGTTGTCCAGTTACTATTATACCAAAAATGTTATTACAGAAAGCATGGACACAGAAACTGAAATGGGATGATGAGTTACCAATAGACTTAAGAAAACAATATCAAGAATGGCTGAAGGATATAGATTTAATCAACGAAATAAAAATACCTAGAACACTTGCTCGAGGTGATATAACTAAATGTTTAAATTCGCTCCATGTTTTTTGTGACGCCAGTAGCAACGCCTACTCAACTTGTATTTTTCTACGCTCGGAGTATGACGGTAGCGTAAATGTAAGCTTTGTTATGGCAAAGTCTAGAGTTACACCGCTGAAAAATATAACCATACCACGATTAGAGTTGATAGCTGCTACTCTGGCTACGAGACTGGGTACAATCGTGATTAAATCATTAAACTTACCTGCATGTCCAGTATATTATTGGACCGATTCTACGGTGGTTCTATCTTGGTTACGAGGTGATGGTGAATGGAGTGTCTTTGTGGCAAACAGAGTTCGTGAGATTAAAGAATCGTCAGCAATAGAGGCATGGAGGCACGTACCAGGAAGCTTAAACCCAGCTGACTTACCATCCAGGGGGATCAACATCAAAAAATACCTGAAAAGCCGCTGGTGGCTAGGCCCCTCCTGGCTCTATTATGAATCTGAAGAATGGCCTACATCAGCAGAATTTACCGTAGACATTACGCAGTTCAATGAAGAACGTAAAAAGAGTACGGTAAATGTTGTGCTAGAGAAAGATAAAACATTTGTAGATAGATTTATTTATTTTTCTAAGTATACTAAGATTGTAAGGATGACAAGTTGGATCTTACGCCTAAAATATAAACTGAACAGACGAAATTGTGAACTAATCTTGGATGAAGTTGAGTTTGCTGAAAAAATTTTGTTCCGTTTAATACAATCTATATACAAAAATAAACTAGAGAAGATGCAAACATTCATAGATGAATTCGGAATAGCACGCTTGGAAACGAAACTGTGCCTTACAAATGAAAGTTTTGATTTCAAATCACCTGTAGTCCTACCATCAAGTTGTGTTATAGTCCAACGGCTAGTAGAAGAGCGTCACAGGATACTAAATCATGCTGGATCGCAGACGTTGATGGCTAACATTAGAGAAACACTATGGATTATTGGCATAAGAAAGCTAGTCAAGAAGGTTGTAAGAGATTGTGTGATCTGTAAGAGATTTAAGGCTAAAGCCTTACAAACACACAGAGCCAGTTTACCGAAGGCGCGCGTAGAGGCCAGCACTGCATTTGAAATCAGTGGTGTTGATTTAGCTGGTCCTCTTGTATTGAGAACAGGATTAAAGTGTTGGATCGTTCTCTTCACATGCGCCACCTATCGCGCAGTGCATTTCGAAGTGACAGAATCATTGTCAACAACTGATTTCATAATGTGCTTACGTCGCTTTATAGCACGACGAGGTAGAGTAAGAGAGATTTTTAGTGATAATGGCACCAATTTTACAGGATTTAATAACTGTCTCAAATGGATCGACTGGAATAAGATTCTTTGTTTTTCAACAGTAGCCCGTATCAAATGGAACTTTATACCTCCCGGTGCTCCGTGGTGGGGAGGATTTTATGAGAGGATGGTAGGGGTTATGAAGGACATGCTAAAGAGAGTCTTAGGACGGGCGTCTATAACATTAATAGAGCTGCAAACAGTGTTATGCGACTGCGAAGCGACCATCAACAGTAGGCCATTAACATATATGAGTAATAGCAAAGATGAACTTAAACCGATTACTCCTTCAATGTTTATTCAACCTATAGCAGAGCATTGCGTACCGGATATTGATGATATCGATGGCAAAACATTAAATGTAAGGGCTAACTATTGTCAAAAACTACGCGAAGATTTTAGGCAACGCTTCAGGACCGAATACGTTAGTCATTTAATTCAGAAGGGAAAACCACAGCTAGAGAGCGAAATACGTGTAGGTGACGTTGTCCTATTAGAAATAGAGGACAAAAAACGACTAAATTGGCCACTAGCATTGGTGACCGACATCTACGTTGGGGCTGATGGGCATAGTCGAGTAGCCAAAGTACGCACTGCAACAGGAGAAAGGACGAGACCGCTGCAACGACTGTATACCTTAGAAATAAACGGCAACCAGACACCTGATTTAGCTCTTGACAAAGAACTCGACTCAACTCCTGACTTAGCTCCAGTAGACAACAAGGACAAGGAACCTGACTTAGCTCTTGACAAAGAACTTGACTCAACTCCTGACTCAGCTCCAGTAGACAACCAGGACAAACCGGACTTAGTTCGTGATAATAAGCTGACGGTGACACGGTCGGGCAGGACAGTCAAGGTGCCTAACCGTTTTGGCAACTTTTCATATTAACCTACCGGTTCTTCCCCCTCGGAGTATGTCATAGATTTTTGGGTCGATGGTTTGGCGGTTGCTTAGTTACCGACATTGTGTGTGCAAATTTTACATTGATGAAATTAAAATATCTTTTTTATAGTTCAGTGCAAGTTTTATTCCGCGACAGAGTGAGTGAAGCATTGTTCTATGCATTGTGCAGCTGCGGCATGAAGCCGCGCTTGGAAATAGAAGCAACTGCGACCGCAGGCAGCACTGCGGTCAACCGCAGCCGCTAGCCGCAATGTCGCCTGCGGTTACAGTCTGCGGTCCGTCTCGGAAACGAACCTTAAGTGGTTTTCTAATGGCTTCAGAAGTTGAATCTGGTGGATAGCAAGCTTAACCGTGTGCAACACTGATGGAATCCATTGATTTTCATTAAATTGTTGTTTGTTTGATAATACGCGGTGCACGAGTAAATAATCTTCATTCTGTTTATTCGAAAAAAAAGGTAGGTACTTATGTTGTTTTTCAGCAAAATTATGTACTTACTTATTTCATTTTTCTTTCTATAAGTACATTTTTAATTGATTATAATAGACCGATAGCGCTAGGTTTTGAGGTTTCAAAAATATTAAAGTTGTTTATGTTTCACATATAGTTTCCGGACCTTTTGCCCAACCTAATATATTAGTTTGTGTCATCCTAGGTACTTGCATAGGTAGAAATTTAGGTATTTGTCGCTTCAATCAGTATTGGACGAAAAGAAAATTAGAGATGAAAATTTTATTGTCATGATAATAACGAAGTAGTAACTGATGTACATAGGCAATTTGTGTCATTTCTGTCCACGAAAATCCTGATATTTAACCAGTACTTATTACGTCGCCCAACTAGCTCTGAAAGAATATTACAATAGGTTAAATAGGTGTTACGACAAAACAACCAGCCGCTCGCGGTTTCACCCGCGTGGTGCCCGTTCCCGTAGGAATATCGAGATAAAAAGTATCCTACGTGTTAATCCAGATCATAAACTATCTGTATGCCGAATTTCATTCGAATCCATTCAGTAGTTTTTACGTGAAAGAGTAACAAACATCCAGCCACACGTTCCCGTGGGAATATCGGGATAAAATGTATCCTATGTGTTAATCCAGGTTGTAAACTATCTGTATGCCGAATTCCATCCAAATCCATTCAGTAGTTTTTACGTAAAGTAGTAACAAATATCCATACATTCTTACAAACTTTCGCGTTTATAATATTAGTACGATGTATGCTGTATGCAACGTCTCAAATCAGTTCTCCGTCGAAGCCACGCATACGGCACGGCACGCCCCGTGCACGGCCCGGTCTAATATAATTCATCCCTCAATCTAAAATAATATTGACCCTTATGCTACGGCCACACTATCGCGCTAGTGCGAAGATTCACGTTGTCGCGACACGTCACGCCAAACACTTCGTCATAATAACGCGATGCATCATCGCGTTATGCTACGGCCACACTATCGCGGTAAAATTCTTGTTCCGTTGTCGCGGTAAAAACTTCATGTTCCGTTGTCGCGATAAAGCTTGGCCACATCATAAAAAACTTTGCTAAAAAACTTTGCACGCGATAATTGTGAACTTTGTCGCCTTAATGCATTTCAACTAGTGGTGGGTAATATATTCGAAACTATATATCGATATTTGATATCGGATTCCTAAACTATAGCTAACATATATTTTAATATCAGTGATATCAGTATCGATCATTTCTACGGACTATTAAAAATTCATGAAATATCGTGTTTTTTACACTATATAAGGTACTACCGGGTGACAAGGCCCACAGTTTTCCAAGGCCCAAGCGCAGAAAACTATGTTATTACATTTGATCCGTACCAACTTCGTAGCATGCATGAAACACATCAATATGAACGCCGAAACGCAGCAGCGGATAGCGAGCGGCCACCATCTTGTCACTGACATCGGATAGTTCGCTGACATCGGTCGCGGCCGCTCATATTACTAATTTTGGCTCCTAAAAACGTCAGTTTTTACTTGTTTATACTACGATTTGTCAGTAGATTTTTATTTAGTGTGTTTATTTGATCATTACGCTTTTGATATTTACATAAACATGTGCGATTTTATAGCCTTTTATTTTGTAAATATTCAATTTGTGTTGTAAAGCCCACAACGGTTAGGAAGGCCCAATGAAGTAGTTGCTTGGACCTTAATAGGAATTTTAATTACTTAATTTTAGCATAAATAACCAAAATTTATAAGTAAAATCTAATAATAATGCAATAAACACTTAAAAATTCAATATCTCTGCTGTTTTATTACACAGTGGAAAAGTATTTTTTTGTCCCAAAATATTGATCATTTTAATATCCGATTGGTTATATCGAAATTTATGAATGTTACAATTTTTATGTGTATATATTGTTATGGTCTTTAATGCTTACTTTTGCTCCAAAAGACTTAAAAACGGCACGGGCCTTATTGGGCATACCATGTTTAGTAAAGCCCAAAATAAGGGTTTTTAAAAATGTTTATAAACCTAACTTATTATCGTTGTAGCTTGTGGGCCTTGTCACCCTGTAGTACCTTAGTTTCAGAACGCATCAAATCGATATCGGATTTTGATGCAATATTATATACTTATAAGTTTCTTTTCAATAAATTTAGATGACTCAGTCAGTTTACATTGTTCTAAGTGAGTGAGTGCCTATTAATTAAGTGATCAGGATTTAGTTAAGTAAGTTAAATTTTTCTAAAATAAATTTATGTACCTCTAATAATTTTATTCATTAAACTTTTACAAGCACATTAGTTTGTTAAAAACTACCGATCAATGATAATTCAATAAACATCATCGATACGGTACAATATTCTTGAATCGGATCACGTACAATATAGATTAGTGATCTCAACGCACACCGCATTTCTGACGCGATACTTAGTGTTTTCCAAAATATAAAGTTTTAGCTATGCGATTCTCTAAGCGACACATAGACGCAGCGCGCATGACTGCGATATGAAAGAGACAGAGTCATAAAAAGCTAAATTCAATATGCATGTCCCAACTCGGGACACCGACCACCGTCTCCAGAGAAAGACAGCCTGATCTGGTACACCGACGGATCCAAAATGGAGTCAGGCACTGGAGCAGGTATCTTTAGCAATGACTTTAAGCACAGTCAGAGTATGGGAAAGTTCGCTTCTGTTTTTCAGGCAGAAACCTTCGCAATTCTCCTGTGCGTTGAAAAGAATCTAGCACTTGCTCCCAAGAAGCGTAACATATTCATCCTGAGCGACAGCCAAGCCGCGCCCAAGTCACTTATATCGCCTTGAATCTACTCCAGCCTTGTGCTTGAAACCATAAAGCCTTAAACAAGCTAGGTAGGCACAACAGGGTGAGGTTGATCTGGATACGTTGATTTTAACGTACCACATGGGAATCCAAGGCAATGAAATGGCCGATGCACTTGCTAGGGAGGGCTCAGGGACCCCATATATTGGTCCTGAGCCGTTTGTGGCACTAGCATCGAGTATCATCAACAAAGCCTTCAAGGACTACATCCAAAACAGGCATAGAACCGAATGGAAAGAGCTACCCGGCATAAGACACTCAAAATACTTCATAGGCGAAGGCAGGCCCGATTAATCACCGGTGCCCTGACTGGGGACTGTGCCATAAAACAAATGCTCCACAAAATGCAACTAGCAACAGACAACCCGTGCAGGGCATGTGGAGGGGAAACGGAGTCCATGCAGCACCTACTGTGTGACTGCGACTCTTTTGCCAGGAAAATAATGAATCTTCTGGGATCGGCCTACCCGAAACCAGTTGATTTTAGGCTCTTCGCCTTCAAGGACATTGCCAAGCTTATGGCAATTATCTTCACTGAGGAGGCAGAGTGATAGGACGGGGTTGCACAAATAGGCGGTTTGACGGTCAGGTGGTTTAGTTGTCAGCGACAAATGTTTGTGTGGTGAGCACGAGCATTTTGTGAGCGAGCCATGGATGATTATTAAT
Source organism: Scoparia ambigualis (assembly GCA_963921215.1). Lineage (NCBI taxonomy): Eukaryota > Metazoa > Arthropoda > Insecta > Lepidoptera > Crambidae > Scoparia > Scoparia ambigualis. The sequence goes on from OY992512.1 coordinate 4,494,317, forward strand.
ATTTATGTATGTTTGTGTATCCGTTATTCAGTCACCATAGTTCGGGTTATGCTTAGTTTGGGACTGAATGATTGGTGTGACAGTTGTGATTTTGTTTTTGTGATTTTTGTCTTGGGGGTAACATAAAACCGGTTCTTATTCGTAATATTTTATTACTTCTAATACTTTATCGTTACTCCAATCCATAATGATCAAAACAGAATCATTTCGATAGTCGTATTTGCAACACGTTCACAGAGTTCACACCTCTAGTTGTCTCGCAGTCAGTCCTCATAGGTCAACTAAAGTGTGCGAATAAAGTGTAGCTGCACGAACTTTATCGCGACAAAATTCTTTGATGAGCGGCAATTTACCGACAGCAGCGCGTTAACGCAATGATGCATCGCGCTAAGACGAAGTGTTTGGCCAGACGTGTTGCGACAAAGCGAATCTTGAAAATAGTGTGGCCGTAGCATTAACGCGCCGCTGTCGGTTAATTGCCGCACATCAAAGGATTTTGTCGCGATAAATTTCGTGCGGTTATACTTCCTTCGCACACTTTAGGTGACTGCGAGACAACTAGAGGTGTGAACGTGTTGCAAATACGACTATCAAAATTATTCGGTTTCGATCATTTATGGATTGATTTAGATTTGATAAAGTATTAGAAGTAATACAAAATTACTAATTAGAACCGGTTTTATGGAACCCCCAAGACCCAAATCACAAAAAAAATCACAACTGTCACACCAATCATTCAGCCCCAAACTAAGCATATCCCGAACTATGGTAACTGAATAACGAATAAACAAACATACATAAATACTAATAAACAACCATGCCTCGCTCACACACATGCTCGTGTTCACCACACAAGCATTTGGCGCTGACCTAGACCACCCGGCCATCAAACCGCCTTTTAAATATTAACTTTGTTATAACTATGTTATCAATTTTAATAAAATAAAAATTAAAGCAAATGAATTCTCCTAAGAATTAAGTGGTAATAATAGTCTTAAAATGAACAAAAGTTAATTATCACGAACACCTGAAGTATCAAAGTGACAGCAAAACAAATAAAACAAATAGACCAATCCATACAGTACATAAAATAACTAGCGAATAGTTATTCCAACTCTTTTCCAAGTTTATTAGGAAGAAATTATAACCTTCCTATTCCCAATTTAAAACACATCTAAATAAGTTTTTATTTCTAAGCAAATAATCAAATATTACAATTAAACTAGTATTAAAAATTGGTTGCCTGTAAAGTCGGTATACGGGCGAAAGTTTTACGTGACAACGACTTTGAGTGGTAAAATAATTTTAATGTGAATATTCATTCGTATAGTAGGAAGAAGGATGAAATAATAGTAACAATTTAAAACATTTATTTAAACAAAGAATTATATTTAAAACATAGTTGAGTGGGAGAGAGACGCAAGGCATTCGGCGGGCCTCTCTCTCGTTCGGTGACTCATCGTAACGTTACCGAGCGTTACACTTTTTCATAAGTGGACCCAGCCGCAACCTAATTTAAGACGTTGTCACGTCAAAACTAGCAAACTTATGCAATGTTAAACAATATAAAAGTACTAACTTTATCCGATTTTTGTGTATAGATAGATAACATCCACCACCGTCTTTTATTTTCATCCTTCTATTTATTTTGTTCAAATAATAAAGATGCAGAAAATAATTATTTGCCGACATGTAATAAAGCGCAACCGCCTCTTCCATTTTTTCCGTTGAAATTAGAAGTGGGCGATACAAATCGTATATAGTTACTGAAACGTATAATTATTGCACCAATTTCGTCAAATCCGATATCGATGCGGTCTGAATCTATATATTTTGGAAAACACTATATCGCGTTAGGAATGCGGTGTGCGTTGAGACCACTATATTGAAGGTACGTGATCCGATTAAAGAATATTGTACCGTATCGCTTATATTTATTGAAATTATCATTGATCGGTAGTTTTTAACAAATAACTGTGCTTGTAAATGTTTAATGAAATAAAATTATTATAGTTACCTACCTACCTACATTTTATTTTAGAAAAATTTAACTTACTTAACAAAATCATTATCTCTTAATTAGTAGGCACTCACTCACTTAGAACGTGGGTAAACTGACTGAGTCGTCTAAATATTGAAAAGAAACTTATAAGTACCTATATTGCATCAAAATTCAATATCGATTCGATGCGTTCTGAAACTATATAGTGTAAAAAACACGATATTGCATGATATTTTAATAGTCCGTTGATATGGTCGATACCGATATTAAAATATAATTATGTACCTACCATAGTTTAATAATCCGATAACAAATATCAATATATGGTTTTGAATATATTACCCACCACTAGGTAATTAAATTGCATTATCGCGACAAAGTTCAAGATTATCGCGACGTCGGCGTCGGTCGCTAAGTTTTTTTGATGTGGCTATAAGCTTTATCGCGACAACGGAACACGAAGTTTTTATAGCGAAAACGGAACCAGTATTTTCGCTGTCTATTTTGGCCGTAGCATCAGAGCAAAGTATTGACCACATTGACCATTGCTATTCGTGGGTAATGGGATTGCAGACGCGCTCCGTTCAAAATTAGCACGTCATTATTGTAATCTTTATAGGTAGGTACACATTTGTTAATTACGTAGCGTAGATAAATAAGAGTCAATCAATACTTAATATGATACGTATGTAATTTAAATGAAAGAAATCGTACCGAACGAACGTGTGTGCGTGAGTATGCCCCCCCGCCCGCTGTCGCCTGCCCGCGTCCACCCGGGTCAGCCCGCGTCCGCCAGACCGCAACAATTTGCTTTTGTGTTTTATTCATTTAAATATCGTGCATGAAAATGACACAAATTTACAAAGTCGATTTTTCATGCATTTATGATATTGAATATGTGAACTCTAATCATTGTAATATTTTTTTTATGTGTTTGTAGCTTGAAAAAGCAAAATAATAAAAAATCTTACAATTGCGTGGCTTAATTTTGCACAAAATTATTTAATGGGCATAAGAAAGTGATCTGAGATAGGAAATAGTTATTTCATCAATTGTAATTTTTTGTTTGCAATGTTTTTACATACTGAGCCTAATTCAGTTTGCACTGGACGAAGATGACACAAACTGTGTTTGCACACTCCGCAGGCTATCTTAAATATGATACCATAATTATTAAAAACTTTAAATTAATTTTGCCACTTCTGCTTTGAATAAAAAAAATCAACTACAAAACGTCGAATTGCTGAAAATGCAAGTGACAGATGTGACACAAAACGCACTATTAAGCTTCCTAAGTACGACTGTATCGACAAGCAAAAAAAAAGTAACTTTAGAATTTTTTAAACTTATGACCCCAAAATAGCCTAGCGCTATCGGTCTATAAATCATACGTAAAAACTACAAAAAATAATCCAAATAAATAAAATTATTTTCTTTCTCAGCCTTCCTATCTGGAAGATATAAATCCGTTGAAAACATTTGAAAAATAACAAATTATATTAATATCTGTTAATTTATAAATGTACCGCATGTAATGAAAAAATAAACCGACCTTTTTAAAAAAATCTACTGAACGGGTAATTTCGGGTAATTTTTTAATCCGTTCGGACTTTTTCTTGAGTGACTAGCGGCAACACAACACCTTTATCTATGCTTTGCTTTAGTAATTGTTTTCTGTGCCACAGTGTCTATTTGGTTGTTGTGTACACTGTACAGAAAATAATAAAAACGTTTTGTTTGAATAATAATTTTAATCGGAAAATATGTCGGCAGATAAGAGACGCGTCAGTGCAGATAATTCAGAAGATGCAGATGACGGTGATGGTTGGATAGGACCAATGCCTTCTGAAGCTTCAAAATCAAAACCGAAAAAACGAAAAGGTTATGTTCAATCTATTTTGATTTACATGCTATTTTCTTACAATTGATATTTAGATTTGTACTAGGTTTATGTAGATTTACATCTAAGTTCTCATTACATTGACAGCTTTACAAGAAGATTTTGACACCAATTTGTTTTTATAGTTTTAGAGTTTGAGTCCCTGTACCTTGAGAATTTACCATCATCTGAAACTTATGAACGTAGCTACATGCACCGTGATGTAGTCACTCATATAATTGTAACAAAGACAGATTTTGTTGTCACTGGAAGTCAAGACGGTCATCTGAAGTTTTGGAAGAAACAGGTAAATATCAACACTTATGACTAGGTAGGTATGTATTTTGTTTAACAGTTCTCTTACTTTGATATATTTTGATGTTGTTGCTGCTAAAGCTAGTGAAATTAAAGTATTAAAGACGATAAAATGTTGTGTTCGTTTTTTTAATATTGAATAAAGTAATAACATTTTTCCGAATTTATTTCTTTTTTATATTGTTCATCGTTTATACGACTCAGTTGGTACTAATTGCAATTTTGGTGTTCACAATAATTAAGCTACTAATCTTCTACACAAAAATACCAAAACTAAAAAACTTCAAAGTTATAACTTGAGAATGGTTATAACAAATCTGTCAGAAATGATGGAAACTACATCCCATTAAAGGATATATTAACCTTTAACCCTGTATAATTGTGTACTTATGAATACTAATAATTCTTTTTTTGTATGTTACATTTAGTTTAAAACAAACTAAAATCCTAATAATACTTTTACACAATAATTTACAACAAAATTGACAGAAAGGGTTACTTGGCTGACTGTATTGGTGTCTAAGTTATGTACAATACTATAATTTTGATTTCAGGAGGAGGGCATTGAGTTTGTAAAGCATTTCCGATGTCACCTCGCTCCGATTTGTCACATGTCTGCCAACAGCACGGGCTCCTTGCTATGTACTGCATCACAGGAAAAGACTGTTAAAGTGTTTGATGTAGTCAACTTTGGTGAGTTCTTGATCAGGCTAGATTTCCTCTAGGTTACAATTACAAATACTTGTTAAAAATTCTACACTATGAGTTGGGAGTTGAAACCTTGTACTGCTAAAAACTTGCAAAATTTTTTTTTTCTTTTATAGTATGAGGAGCTGGCAAATAGAACCAGAGTAGTCCACTATAATTCAAAAGTTTTTTTTTATTTGTGACGATTTGACCTTGTTGGGTTGATCCCTGTTAATATTTTCAATCAAAACCGGCTCTAACTAGGCAAAAAAAGGCTTCAAAAGGTGAATTTTCAAACAAAACCGGATCAGACCAAGATATCAGATATCCAGGGTGCGAAATTATCAAGGTAGTTACGCTTCTTGATATGTGATAATTATCAGATAATTATCACCTGTGTAACAAATTCATTTTTTAATTATATTATTTCATAGGAAATTCATTTGTTATATTTTTCAAATTTAACACAATAAAATATATTTAACTTAACAAAATAATGACACTTGAGTTTTCTCAACTTTGCATAATCCAAAGTGATTTGTTCTTGTTATGGTAATTTCAGGGCGCGGCACTTTGACATTGTCACTTTGTACGTTCGGATATACGCAAGTGTGGAAACACGTTCAAATACTTCGAATGCAGTTCACTTTCACGCGCGCAGTTTTTTGTTATTATCAATCGATTTTCGAACCTTGCAAGATATCCAAAGTAAAGATTTTAAAAAGTTCATCTATTTTGATTCTGAAGGACATATCCTTTTTAGAGTATTCATTTCTTAAACATATTTTAAGGCTCGACGAGATCTCGGTCTCGGTATTCTCGGCTACAAATCTGACCAATCCTTTAGAGTATTCATTTCTTAAACATATTTTAAGGCTCGACGAGATCTCGGTCTCGGTATTCTCGGCTACAAATCTGACCAAGAAATCTGTCTCGGTTCTCGGCTAAAAATCGCTGAGTTTCTCGGCCATGACGAAGACTGTAACTTTGTACGGATAAGATTCAAATTTTCAGATAACTCTTCAAACACGGTTGCAACAGAGCAATCCAACTCATGGGCAGCACATGATTCGATAGAGTTGGAAGACGAGCCAATGAGCAAATGATGAAAAGAGTTTAAGTTCTGTGATTAAAATAGCACTAGAAAGCTTTTTTAGAGAGCTAACACAAAACAAAAATTTTTTTTCCTTAAATGAGTTCTAGAATATTAAAGTAAATAAACAATTTATTACTCATGCAACAATAGATCTAATCCACCTACCTATAATACCTTCTTTTTTTTTCTGTGTTTTTATCTTGCGATCAGCCCTTAGGCTATGAGCAGATGTGTTAAGTGGCTTTTGGCAAGTAGAGTCAATTCCCCTGCAGGAACCTCTCCATGGGCATAATTCACAGAATAGAGTCCTGGTCTATAATTTTGCGCCTTTTTAGACGTCTTATTTTGTCCGGGATAAGAAGGTGCACTGCAAGCTGGTTTGGATGGTTCTGAAGTCGAGATTTGTATGTTTTAGCATAACTTCGTATTTCCTCCTTTACGGTGCTAATGTTCAGGTGTTCCTGAACTTCAAAGTTTCTAATAAACCAGGGAGTATTTGATATGCTCTTTAGAATAGAGTCTTCAGCTCTTTGTATAATGTTCAAATTTGAGTCGCATGCGGAACCCCAAAGTTGTAAACCATACGTCCACACTGGCTTGAGGACAGTCTTATATATCAAAAGTTTATTGTCCAATGACAATATGCTGTTCCTTCCAAGTAACCAGTAGAGTCCACGGAATCTGATATTAAGTTCATCTTTTTTGGCCCGGATGTGGTTTATCCACGTCAACCTACGGTCAAGGTGCATTCCCAAGTACTTCACTGAATTCATATGAGGAAGTTGTTGATCGCCCATTCTAACTGGTGCACAATCTCTTTTCTTTAAGGAGAATGTGATGTGGACTGATTTGGCTGTGCTTACTCGGATACGCCATTTTTGTAACCATCCCTGAATTTTGTTTAAACCTGTTTTTAGGGTCTTTGACGATTCCTCGGCATTTTTGCTAGACGGTAATAATGCTGTGTCGTCAGCAAAGGTGGCTACTGTTACCCCAGTCACTTAGGGAAGATCATGGGTGAACAAAGTATATAGTACCGGACCCAACACAGACCTTTGGGGAACTCCTGCTACTATGTTGTAGAATGGTGATGTGCTTTCTCCTTCTTGGACTTGAAACTTTCTCTCCGAGAGATATGATTCCAGAATTCCGTAGTATCCATGTGGTAGTGTAGTTCTTATTTTAAAAAGAAGTCCCCTGTGCCATACCCTATCAAACGCCTACTGGATATCCAGGAAAGCTGCCGAGCAGTATTCTTTTTTCTCAAGTGATTCCCTGATTGCCTGGTACACTCTATGAATTTGTTCTATGGTTGCGTGCTCGTGCCTGAAGCCAAATTGGTGATTCAGTATTATCGATCTTTCCGAGACCTCTATTAGGAGTCTTTTCAAGAGAATTTTTTCGAATAGCTTGGACACAGTAGGTAACAGGCTTATGGGTCTATATGAGGTAACTTCATGAGTTGGTTTTACTGGTTTATGTACCATTATAATTAGCGAAACCTTCCATAGAGCTGGGAAGTATCCAGTCCTCAACATGCTGTTAAAGAGAAGGGTCAGGAATATAAAGGCTTTCCGTGGTAATTCAGTAAGCACCTTTTTATCTATAAGGTCGAAGCCCGGAGCCTTGTTGTTTTCCAAACGGTTGGTGACAACAGTGTATATCTCTCGAGGAGATGTTGGTTTGACTGGGTTATCAAATTGTAGGTCTTCATTCATAACCTCATCTATGTCCGATTCATCGCATCCAGGGCTATACTCATTAGGCACTCCTAACTGTTCACTTACACACCTGACAAATGAGTTGCGAAAATGTTGGCTTTTTCGTCTGCTGTTCTAGCCCAGTTATTCACTGTTGTCCTTAGAGGGGGCTTGGGAATGATAGGCTTGTTTGTACTTTTGCAAGCTTTCCACAAGGAATAGTTTGTAGCTTTTGTTGCTGTAAGCGACTCGATCTGGGCTGTTACAGTTGCGTTAGAAGCTTCAGTGATCATTTCTTTTAACTCTTTTATTGCCTTATTGAGAGCTGTTTTGTCTACTGGGTGCTGGCTAGTGTGTGGCCATTTTCTACGCTGCCTTCTCTTGTCCTTAATCTTCGCCCTGATGTCTTCGGGAACAACTGCATGTCTTGGCTGAAGATTATTTGTTTCAGGGGTGCAAATCCAGCAGCTCTTCTGTACCGTAGTGGTGAAGTCTTTAGCAGCGTTTTCAATCTCATTATTTGTTTTGAGAGCTATTTTTTGTTCCAAGCGTTCCGGCTATAAATCGCCTGCCTAGTACTGGTTGAATAGGCTTATTGTATGCCTAGGGGGGCAGTAAACTGCCGAAACGTTAGTATCTCCTTGCTTATCCTCTACTAATACAGTTGTTGCTTGAATATGGTTTGTCGCAAAACCCGGACACTCGTGATGCTTAATAGAAGATCTTGTTATTATAGCAGAACCACCATGAGCAGTTCCGTCTGGGTGATTAGTATTGTATGTACTATAGTTATGTATTTTAATTGAGCTATTATTTGTAAAGTGGGATTCTGACACTAGTAAAATATCAAGTTTGTGTAGATTTAAAAAATGTTCGATTTCGTATTTATTAGGCGCCAACCCATTAATGTTCCAGGCTGCTATATTTAATAATGAGATTCATTAATGTACCCATTTGTTGAAGGAGGAGATCAAATTTATCACATTGCTTGACCATGAGGGCCTCGAGTGATTGCATGTTTTTGGGTGAGCTTAGGCGGGTAGTTGCATTCAGTTGGTTTACTATTTGATTTTGTAAAGTCAGAGTATGTTTTACGTGTCTTAAATTTGACATTTTCGTCCTGGGTGTGAGTGGTTCTATTACTATCTGCTTGGGTTATATTTTGTGAATATCTTGGCTGTGTAAATCTGGGAACTTTCCTATTAAGTATTTCCATGTATACGTGGCACCCCTTGTAATTAGCTGGATGGTCGCCGAGGCATAGTGCGAACGTTGCTGGTATGTTACGGTCCAATTTCGGGCATTCGGAAGTTTTATGTGCTTGTGCGCATTTGACGCATCTATATGGCCTTAGGCAATAATTTTTAGTGTGCCCGTATTGTTGACAGCGTTGGCATTGTACAGCAATATTTCTTTTCTTTGGATCTTCTATAACCACTGATTGATGGAAAATGAATTTAATATCTTTTACTGCTTTATTGTTTGGTTCAGGAGATATGTTAACGAAGAATGTAGAGGTGGGTTTTTTTTCAGGCCATACTTGGCATTTATAATTTCCCCTGCCACAGTATTGCCTGAATTTTCTATTGCTTCAATAATAGATGAATGAGGTGTCGTGTAGTGCAAATTTCTAATAACTATTCTGTATGGCCTTTGACTTTTTAAGTTAAAAGTGTAGCCTATTAAACCATGTTCCCTGACAAGCAATATTATTTGTTTATAGACCTCGACAGTGTTGCAATTGATTCTCAGTTGGTTTCTATTCACATTTTTGTATGTGAATTGGGATTTATCTGATACAGTTTCTAGAAGCTCTGAGAGTTTGAAAACGTCTTTTATGCCATATAAGATTATGGGTGGAGGTTTGCTAGGTTTTTTCACAGGAGTTTCAGTATGGGTATCCTCTGTCAGGTCTATGGACAAACCACTAAAACTATTGGAGGTTAAGATACCTTCGGTGGTGGAAGACTTTGTTATTTTTCTTTTCTTTGTCTGCCGTGGTTTGAGTTCCCTCTGCCACGTGGGAGGATTTGCTAGATCCTTGCGGGAATAGTTTCACTTTGGCTTTGTTGGTCCCATGGTGTTTCTGTCTGTAGTTCAGTGGTATGGGGATTTTGGATGTCACCAAGAGATGAAAGTCATGGTCTTGGAGTAAACAGACTAGGGTGGAAGACTTGTTGTACATATTTTTTTGGTTCATTATTGCTATCTGTGTTTCCTTTCAGCAATAGTGAATTTTTTTCACAACCAGTAGTATTAACTGTAGAGGTGGCCTGGGTACCTACCACCACACAGTCTTCGGTAACTAATTTCTCACTCACAGGCCCGGGTACCTGAGAGCGCCGGGTGCTAGCCGGGGAGCATGGCAAATCACATTCATTATTCGTACTCATCATTACAAAAGGTTGGGATTATAGTAGAGGTGTTCTCCCAAGACACCACCCACAGGCTTTTGGAGTAGATCTAGTTCCTCCTGGCTGCTGTTAGCTACTACATAATATGTAAGTCAGGTTAGTTATCCGCCGCCCGATGCTCGGCGTTGACGACTTTTACGGCCGGAATAGGGGGACAGATCTTGTCACCATTCGTCGTCTAGGGCCTACCCTCCTCTTTTCTCATCTGGGCTTGGGTCCAGCAACGGCAGAGTTTACCTATAATACCTAATGCAATGTTAAGTTATTAATCACCCCCCATATATATTGATATTAGTTTTTCGCCAGTGTGTAAAATTTATTTTCGCGGACTGATCCGGTTCTGTTTGCCAGCTCCTCTTATATTTCTTACCTACCAATTTACTCAAGACTACTCAACAGTACTAAGATATTGTGTAATGATCTGTGTACTAATATAATCAATTTATTTATTTGTAAAAGGTACACTGACAGATTACTGTCATTACAAGAGCTTAGAAGATAAACCACAAAAAGATGGCATGCCCCTCCACAATTTGTTTTGAAGTTGTGTGTGCACATACGTCACATTGTACAGTAAAGCAAAGTGCACAGTAAAGTTCTAACTCCTGAAAAGATGCAATCATGTATCAAAAAGACGGTTATTGTTTTGGATGACGCATCTTATCACAATTCTTTAGCAAAGAAAACACCTACTTCAAATAGCAATAAACCAGAAACGCATAAATGGCTAAAAGAAAAACACATCTTTTGACGATTCCATGAAAAAGATTGATCTTTACGATAACATTTTAAGGAACAAATAGTACAAAAGGATGTTGGCTATTGGTTCAATTGCAAAATAGTATTAGTGTTTTTTTTACATATTTTAACTAAAAAAACAAAACCGTCTATTTATATAACTTTATTATAAATACCAGCAATACTACAAAGAGGAAATATAATTAAGCAACCATGCCATAAGTGAATGATAATTACATACGGCATCGGCATGGCAGACCATATAATTTTGAATTAATGTTGATTTGTGTGCTAAGAGCTCGCTGGCAGACAAAAACTGTACCTAACAAATTTCAAATTCTCCTCGTTTTATTGCTCGACTCAAAGCTCGACCACTTATAAATAAAGGATCGCTCGATGAGGCGGGCGTGTGTCAGTCATACAAAAATGTCAAGAGGTTCCCTACTGTGATTAATGATTTAAGTTGACTCAACCTATCGAGCGACAGATCCATGTTTTTGTTTATGTTCAGTCTACAGTTGCCATAGATACAGAATTCTTAAATCTGACTTGAACACCGATGCATTGTAAATATTATTACGCACACACTTAACCATGTGAAAAAATTTCGTGGTTGATCCTACAAACATATTCCACATGATAAAACTAGACAATAACCCAAAATTGAAATTATAATAAACCACATTATTTTGTAGATATGATCAACATGATAACAATACAATTTGAACCATATTGTACAGAATGGGTTCACTCTGCTGGTGATGCTATATCAGCATTGGCTGTGTAAGTTTTAATTTTGATTTTTTTTAAATCAGCAATAACAACATTGGTGTTTGTTCTTTATATCCTTTAGATAAATTACATTCAATTTTACCAGTCAGTCTAGTCTGTTTTGAACACAAGCTTTTGAAAAATGTATGTACACAGAAGTAGCTTGAATTATTTTATTTTTGTTTATTACAGATCCGAAAAAGGCAGCAACCGAATACATATATTTGATGGAACACAAGCTTCTGGCACACCCCTCCATACATTTGAGACTCTGCACCAAAGCACAGTTGCAACTATAAAGTACAACCCTGTCTTTGAAACTGCTGTTTCTGTAGACAAGGCAGGAATCATTGAGTACTGGACTGGACCCAAGCATGAATACAAATTCCCTAGGACTGTGGATTTTGAATCGAAACTCGATACAGATCTGTTTGATTTTGTGAAGAACAAAACTTACCCCACAGGACTAGCTTTCTCCCCTGATGGAAAGAAGATGGCATCAATTGGCTTGGACAGAAAGGTGATGAATTTATTTGATCTCACAAGGATAACCCAGGGTTTCTCAAACTTATGGCTCGACATACCCCTATTAAAGTTTTCAATGACAGCGCAACCCCAAATTCGCGCGTTTTCGGTTCGGTCGCGAGACATTCAATTGTGTCTGGTTTTACGATCCTCAAGGGGTTAATACTTAAACTAAATTTATGCTCTCGGTCGTGATCATAAATGGCTTTCGAATCCAGCCATCTTCAGCATTATAAATATCTTTAAAATACCTTTTCAGTTCGTCGGAGAGCTGAGAAAGATGAAGAACAATTTAGCTGAACACGCACACGCGCTAGCTACCATAATGTAAATGTTGTTGCGAACACCCTACAGTCGAATGGCGAACCTCTAGCGGTTCGCGTACCCCATTTTGAGAAACCCTGGTCTAACCCTTTCATGAATCTTTTAATTTTAAAAACAAAATTACAGTTGTTTACATTTTTCACTCAGAGAGCGTATAACTTTACAACATGTGTAATTAATTACCAGTGATAGAAATAGACAGACTGTATTTACCTAAAATTCTTGATGGGACATAACATGGAGCTGTTAATCCCACCAAATTTGATACCGGTATTTTGTATGTATTTCTTGAAAGCTCCGAGATTTCTTATTCTACTCAGTACCAATGGTTGGAAGTATTTTAACATAAGTACTTACATATGTATGTACTTATGTATGAATCTATGTAGATTCACGACTCTTTACAATTTACAGTTTTTTACACAGTATTCATTTTAAAAAACCAGGATCATCCACATCCGTGTGTAACAAAAACTGACAAAAATGCACTCGTCTGTCAAACTGGCCACCCTTTAGAAAAAACAACAAAACAACTAAATGAAAGAATCGTGGAGTACAGTGAACTAGCGCACACATTAGGTAGCAGAGGCAGTGATGACTCGATTAAAAAAATTAGAGTGAAAAAACAAATTTCACCTGTTTCAAACAAACAATGGGCGGTTTACTATTAACCTTATGACAGAGTAAGAAAATGTAACCTGCATTGTGAGTTTTATTAACGCAAAACCATGTTTTTATTTCACCTGTTGAATATTAGAAAATTCCGACTAAGTATTTTAAATTTAAAATCAGCATAAAAAATTCAGTTGGACCAAGATTTTTTTATGGGGCTGAAGAGGTAGCCAAAGACCCCTCCAATCACCCCATTCGATTTGGCACACAATGCACTAAACACCCCGTATATTAATTGTTAATTATATTTGTATTTATTTTATACCGGTATATCGCTCATATTGAAATAAGAAATAGATTGATAGTGACGAGCGATTGCCACAGAGCATACACACAGCAGTGCACAATAAATTATGAGTCAACGAAGACTTGGATGCGCTGGTGCTATTTGAAAAATCTTGTACAATTAGAATACTGTTTGTTTGTTGTACCACAAAATGTCAAATTTCTTCAATACATTTTGAATCTTGTCACTTGGTCATAAGGATCAATATCGATTGGAGAGGTTTGTCAGTTTTGGATAGCTTGATGTGCAGGCGTGTGGACAGTCACGAGCTCCAATAGGTATGTATACACTTTGACCCTTAATCCATTGTATTAAGAGTTACAATTGTTAACATATTTTTGCTCGTGACTGTACTTATGCGGAGCGTATAATTAATGTGTTAGATATGTTTGTCTGCCGATGTAATAGGTGCGTGTGTTCCACTTCCTGTCAGGCAAACTGCACAAGGTGCTGGACGAGAGCCTGCAGCGGTTCCAGGAGCTGCAGCACCAGACGCAGCAGCTGCCCAACATGGAGTTTGGTAGGAGGTAAGACGTTGTTACAATTATTATTACCTAATTTTAAAAAAACTGGCGGCCCGCCTTCGTCCACGTGAAGCCGTACCCCGTGATGAATTTGCAAAAAACCATTTTATACTAACCTTGTTCTGATAATTTACAAACAACAAAAAATGAATTAGTGCAGCAGTCACTCTGAAGTGGTGCGCGAACTAAAATTCGTGGCAATCGATTTTCATTTATATACATTTATATTTACTGCTATATGCTATTTCAATACACACTTTCGCAACACGAAGAAGTATTTTCGTTTAGAACAAAGCTGAAATCAACTTTGCCTATATTAATTACTAGCGGATCCTCGCGGTTTTGCTCGCGTGGTACCCGTTTCCGTGAGAATATCGGGATAAAATATAGCCTATGTCACTTGAGAAGACTAGCTTTTTAATGGTCAAAGATTTTTCTATATCGCTCTAGCAGTTTCGGAACCTATTCAATTCAAACAAATAAATCTTTCCTCTTTATAATATTAGTATATATAAAAGTGTATTCTCTTTGTGCACACTTTGGGCAAACAAACATCATTATGCGACGCGTACGGGAATTGTCAGAATTTACATTTAGAATTAGACATACAAGCCCGGGATACTTCATAGCCGTTCGGTTTGATCTCTGTTTTTTTCGCTTGCTGGTGTTACCCCTTGGTTACACGATACAAACCCTCTACAGAATGGCAGCCGAGCGCGACCTAGAGAAGTCCGACTCGGTGCAGCTAGCCAACGTGCTGTTCGACGCGAGCGGGCACTTCGTGGTGTACGCCACCATGCTGGGCGTGAAGCTCGTCAACCTGGTCACTAACCGCTGCGTGGCGCTACTCGCCAAGCCGGAGAACCTGCGCCCGCTGCAGCTGGCTCTGTTCCAGGTTAGTTGCCCAAGAAGCCGGGGAGAAAACATTTATACTACGGCCAAATTGGATGTAAAATGTTTATAAAGCAAATTATTCGACGCCTGACCAGCGGGCCGAGCATGCGCAACACGAGATATGTCGCGGACGATATTCTCTCTTCCTTCGATAGGAACGACAAACTATCTCGGTTACAGTTGTCAAAACTCAATAAAATTATGTTGCATGTTAAGGTTTGTAGACAAAAATACTATATTACAGACAACCAAAAACTAATTTATGTCTATTTTTGACATATCGTGTATAGACATAACACGAGAAAACGGGTCGAGTAAATTTTCTCCTGTTGCGCATGCTAGGCCCGCAGAGGCTGCCGTATATCTCTTGGCCACAATTGTTGACTGCATAGGTCCATCGGGGATGTTCCCGCCGCGCTAAGTGCCCCGCCTATCTCCATTTGAGTTTAGCAATGCGTATACTTACATTCTCGATATTCGTGCTGTGACGTTGGGGTGTTTAAATGAAACACACCAGTCAACACAATAAGGTGTATTTAAAAGTACACTAGTTAGGGTAAGGGGGTTCAAAATGGCCCGTCTAGTTTACTTCCGGAGTCCGGCACTTCCCTGCATCTGGCGGCGCCCGAAGAGGTGGAAGTGAAAGTCCAGCGCGAGCCTTGCGTACAGGAACCGACACGAAGAGGCGAACGGCAGTAGGTGTCCTCTTAAAGGTAACCTCGGACCCTGGAATTCACGTACGTGACCGGTTAATGACCGTCCAGGCTTTCGTCGCTGTATATGTCCACCTCACGGAAGAGAGCTAAGCTACATGAGAAGACCGATGAGTAGAAGGTGAGGTGGACGTGATGAAAGCAGAATGGAGTTTACATAATCGATGATAAATGATAGTAAGATAAGATAATAAGATAAGATAAGATAATTTTTATTGCTGTATAAACTTAGCCTAGATACAAAAGACTTATGTTAAGTAATTGAGGTTAGTGTATTTAATAATATGTATTACGTAATACCTAAGCTAAGCAAACAATATTGCCTGTGTATTAGGTATTATCTGTAACAGAACGTTAGTGCTTATTCTACAATAAAACATTTACACAATAATAATGACTAACTATTTCAATTAACTTGAAAGTATTCGAATAATATTATTTATTTCTACTTAATTAGCATTATTTTCTACATGGTCTTAAAAATTATGTTATTACTAATAATATGTTCTCTGTCTCATCATATGTTTATCATAGTAAATAGAAATAGCATTTACTTTTAACGGTTATCTTTTTTAAGAAAAACAATGTAGGTAGTTTAAATAGGATATTTAAACTAACTTTTTGAGATGAGTTTATGCAAAGTAACGATTAAAACTAATTAAAATAAAAAACACAGAATGGTTGCTCATTGGGAAATAATACAATACAAGCATAGTGATTATGATGATGATAAATTACTCTAAATGATGACTACACTAAATAATTACATTCTACGTTTAAAATGTTCAACACTTACCCTATCGAGGTTGAAACACTGAATTTAAAGTGTTAAAGCACCAGCGGTGTGCTAAATTAAAGAAAAACAATTATTTATAGGAAACACAATCACGGTCAGCAGCCTGTAACAATGGCGAGCGAGTGTCGAGAAAAGAGTGGCATGCGCCTGCGCTGAGCCCGCGTCGCCGAATCAGACGGCGATCAACTGCTTCGTGCCGAGCGAATGCTTAGCGATTTGAAACCGGTCGTCTGGACGGGAACAATAGACCGCGGTGCGACGTATATTCGCTCACATCTCACAATTGACAATATGCAATCGATAAAGGTTTAGGTTAATTATTTAAGTTATGTTATTTATATAGATAGTTTTGAGTTATTTGTTAGATTTTGTTTGAGCATAAGTTTAGATTTAAGATTTTAGTTTAGTAAGGTTTTTTAAAAAAATATATTATTTATGTGACATGTAACTGCAACGTTACAGTGCGGCGTCACCATGTTTGGTATCATCATCAGCCTATAAATGTCCCACTGCTGGGCACAGGCCTCCCACGTGGACAATAATAGCACGTGGGGATAAAGGGCCATAACCCACCACGCTGGCCCAACGCGGGTTGGTGGGTTTTAACGACTGTCATCTTAGGACAACAACCGGGGCCAACGGATTAACGTGCCTTCTGAAGCACGGAGGAGCTCGAGATGTTTTTAATTTGGTCACCCATCCACGACCCAGCATTGCGAATGTTGCTTAGCGTGCAAGATCGCAAGCCGAACGCGCTAGCCGCTGCGCCATCGAGCTCCTCCGTGCCACGTTTGGTATACTATCTACGATTTCCGTAGAACCGCTGGCCGTTGGGGCAGAACGGTTCTTGAGTGGCGACTGCACACCGGAACACGCAGTGTGGGCAGGCCTCCAACAAGGTGGTCCCACGATCTGGTGATAGTCGCGGGTAGCCACTGGATGCGTGCAGCACAACATCGGTCGTAAAGGAGATTTTTGGTGAAGGCCTTTGTCCAGCAGTGGACGTCCTCTGTCTGATGATGATCTTTTCTCATATAATAACTCGTATCCTTCAGGGCCGTACCAACCAGTCGAAAGTGGCGACCACCCTCGAGATGGAAGGATCCGAGAATCCCACATTACTCAACGTCAAGACGGACCCCACGCTGTTCTGCACCGCTTACAAGAAGAACCGCTTCTACATGTTCTCGCGGCGGAGCCCTGACGACATCAAGAGCCCAGACGCTGATAGAGACATCTTTAACGAAAAGCCTTCCAAAGAGGACATCATATCGGCTACTGAAGGACAAGGTATGAGACAAAAACTATTGTATTCTTATGATGGTTACATGATTCAATTCCCTAGACGACAGGTTCTGCGGCCTCCACTTTTTCTCGAATTGCTGTTCCCCAGTGTTTAGTGGGTAAACTTTTCAGTATGGAATAGGGGGATGGATGGAGTCCGACATAACTCTGCTTCCCTTCTGGGGGTGGGGTATCCATAAGCCGAATTTACTGTTGGAAAAAAAGGTTCGGTCGTTTCGAAACCAGAAGACTACAAGATCTTTAAATTCAAATATATTGCTGAGTTTGTGGCACAATAAATATCAATTATCAACTAGAGGGAAACTTCTGCATGCCTTATCAATTAAGCTAAAAAAAAACAAAAACATAAAATTATGTTTTTGTTTTTTTTAGCTTTTTTTTAGACGTTGGATTTTAGCACCTGCTTGGGATCCCATCATTATACAGGTTAACAATTCCCAGCCTCAACACGACACTGCAAGACCTAAATAATAGTATTAATAATTAGCTCTTTTTGCTTCTCCCAACATCTTAAGACTCCCTGTGACCCTGCAAAGGGTTCGAATAAAATAAAATAAAATAATAATATATATATATATATAATCCATGCTAGTATTCTATTTGTGCCGTGTTCCGATTTTTGAAAAATAAAAGTAAACAGTATTCGTATTTTCTTTTCCAAACACCATCCCTTTACTTTACCCATCGTTTACAAACGCCTCATATGATTGTCTTTAGGTGTCCAACGCATATACGAGCAGGCGATCCTGCACACGTCCCTCGGCGACATCCACATCCGCATCTTCGGCAAGGACGTGCCGCGCTCCGCGGAGAACTTCTGCGTGCACGCGCGCAACGGCTACTACAACGGCCACGTGTTCCACAGGGTCATCAAGGGGTTCATGGTGCAGACGGGGGATCCCACGGGTGAGCTTATTTTAAGTTACAAATACGATTTGTTCCTCAGTCGTCAAGGATGATGGGTGAAGTGAACCCTATAGGCCTTATCATTACTACCAATGTTCATTCTTGTGTATAAAATGTCATTGATTACTACTATCGGCTCGAGTCAAGGGTAATTGAAAAAAAGACTCTTTCGTGTTCTCTCAACTTTAGAAGAAAGTGCGTTGTTTTGCTGTCATAACTTCCTTTATGGAATGAAGCAAAGCTAAACAATTTGAGCATTGAAATAGAAACTAACCTAATCAATCAATATTTACATTCAAATAATGATAAAGACACAAAACTTTACTTTAAAAAACAGTTTTTTCAAAAAACTATTCCTTTAATGCATACATTTTTCAATTGTCTATTTAATTGTTTGCGTGATCTTGCCAAATGTACTTTATCAACCCGTCACGCAGGCACCGGCACCGGCGGCGAGAGCATATGGGGCGGCGAGTTCGCGGACGAGTTCCGCGCGCACCTCAAGCACGACCGCCCCTACACCGTCAGCATGGCCAACGCCGGGCCCGACACCAACGGCAGCCAGTTCTTCATCACCCTCGCGCCCACAGTAAGCATACAGCACACCACTACACACCCCCCGCCCCCACACCAACGGCAGCCAGTTCTTCATCACCCTCGCGCCCACAGTAAGCATACAGCACACCAGTACACACCCCCCGCCCCCACACCAACGGCAGCCAGTTCTTCATCACCCTCGCGCCCACAGTAAGCATACAGCACACCAGTACACACCCCCCGCCCCCACACCAACGGCAGCCAGTTCTTCATCACCCTCGCGCCCACAGTAAGCATACAGCACACCAGTACACACCCCCCGCCCCCACACCAACGGCAGCCAGTTCTTCATCACCCTCGCGCCCACAGTAAGCATACAGCACACCAGTACACACCCCCCGCCCCCACACCAACGGCAGCCAGTTCTTCATCACCCTCGCGCCCACAGTAAGCATACAGCACACCAGTACACACCCCCCGCCCCCACACCAACGGCAGCCAGTTCTTCATCACCCTCGCGCCCACAGTAAGCATACAGCACACCAGTACACACCCCCCGCCCCCACACCAACGGCAGCCAGTTCTTCATCATGCTGCGGTCACTGTACGTACACCAAACATAATAAAATAGGATTTCGTACCTATTTTGACTCGGACGTATTTGTTGAGCAAACTAGCGTCCTGAGTAAGCCACTGTTTGCGCCGTGACACTGACTCGAGCGCCGCACAAGCCCTCATAGGAACAATGGCCATAGGCGTACTTCGCTAGTGTGCACACCTGTATGTATGTGTGTCTTGCCTAAGGAACTTATACCTGAACTTGAATGTGCACGAGCTGCCGATTCACGGTCCGAGTGAGATAGCTTCGCGAGTGCTCTGTGTCTCTTTCATCAGGCTGACATATTTAGACAGATAGACGCTGACAAATCAACATGACCAAATGACAGAGAGCCTGCCACATTGTGACCTAAATAAAAAGAGACTCACGGCTCTCGCCAGCGCAGCGGTATCTTACTCGAACCGCGTTTCTCTCGTGAGCAAGTGATTTCTGTAATAGAACCTAAGGGAACGTAAGGCGGTCAACGAAAATTCCGGGCCTTTGCGGGTGTTGCGCGGTGCGGGTTCCGCGGTAATTCGTAAGCGCCTTGACATTTTTATCATAAAAATGTTTAGTTTTTTTGGAAATCTAAATCAGTCAAGTAATTGAAAAGGTAAACTATGTGTTTATGATTTTATAGGAATTATTATTGTAAAACACGGTCGTAATGTGCATTTATTCGAAATTTTTGAGGTAACTTCAGGTTTTTTTCTAGCAAAATGTTTCCAATCGTGTTCTGGAAACAGTCATCCCCTCACACATACGTTCTTCTGTAATACATATTGAAAATTTCAGTGCGAAATATCTAAAATATTTTGAATAACAGCTAATAGAAAACAGCCAATTTTTCCGTTTTCACCGCCTAACCCCCTGCTAACCAGTTTAAAGCTGATAACAAAAACACGCAACACTGACTTCGTGACGTCGCAACACAACAATGTTGATTTTTTAAATTAGAGTGGTAGAGCCACGCTGCGTTGCAGCACGCATTAGGCTGGCTCACCCGGCGTAATACCACCCTCTCACGAATATCCGGCGTGAAATAATGGCACTTGGTGCTGTTGTTTCGTCCAGCCAGTGAGGGTTCCGGAGGCCCATTCTCCCCCCCCCCCCCCACACCTCCACAATTCCTATTCCTTCCTTAAAGGACGGCAACGCGCCGATTCTTCTGGTTTTGCCATGGGTGTCCATGGGCGGCGGTGATTACTCTCCATCAGGTGACCCGCCTGCTCGTTTAGCTCCTTCTATTATAAAAAAAAAATGTTAGCATTGTTGTGTTTCGACAGTTTTGAGATAAGATAGCCAGTTCCTCATTGGTTCCTCAGTGGTTGAGGATTCCGGGTGAAGCGCGCTTCCACCGTTGGCTTTATCGTCACATATCATCAGGTGAGATGAAGGCCAAGGGCTTTCTGTGCATATATACACATAATCACGAATATTATCCCCGAAGGGTTAGTCAGAGACTAGGCAATGAGAACAGCAAAAGCAGTCCTCTGCCATAGTCCACTTTTCCAACAACAACTATAGCCTGACCGCAACCGCTGTACCGCGCCTTAGGTATGCGCGGGTAATGGGGGGAGTGGGAAGTAAAGAGCATGAACTCACATGACTCACTTTATATTTACGAGTATAATTACATCCAATCCGTTTTTGTCCAATATGATTTTTAGATAAGTACAATTAAAAAACCAATATAAATGAAATAAATCTTTAAATGAAACACTTTTTTACGGATTAACTCGCGTTTAATAAATTAAACGACGAATAGTAAACTATTTACATAGTTTTTATATTATCCTGACGTTTCGAACCCTTTACAGGGTCCGTGGTCACAGGGAGACTGAGGTGTTGGTCGTCTCATTGTTAGAAGTTATTTGCCTACCGTCAATAACTTTTATATTTAACCGGGTGCGTTCAAGTTTACACAATACGAGCTAACAATATTTTTAGGTCTGGCAATGTGTTGCTGTTGGGGCTGGGATTTGATGACCTGTATGATGGGGTCCCAGGCATGTGGTAAATTCCAACCATCCTCTCTATTGAAATTACGATGTTTTTTAATTTCAATAGCCTCGCGTATCATCCTAGGGATGAATCGTTGTTCCTTGGCGAGTATTTGAGGTTTGTCAAATCTGATGTAATGGTTGGGTCCCTCGAGAGCATGTTCCCCATTAGAGAGGATGGTTGGAATTTACCACCTGCCTGGGACCCCATCATGTACTAACAGTATGTACAGTCACGAGCACCAATATGTATACACTTTGACTCCTATACCATTGTATTAAGGCTGCTTTCAATTTAAGCGTTTAAAACAGAACCATGATTCAAGTTACACTTGAAACAGACTATTTATTAGTAACGACCAGGGTATTCCGGCCTACGTACGACAAACGGACCGCAGCCGTGCGTGTGTCTCATTAGTGTAGACTCTATATGTGAATCAAGGGACAGCAAATATAACACGATCGCCTAATTTGAAAGCGCCCTAAGTCTGCGGGCACGAGGTTAGCGACAGCCGAGCGACGGGCGACGCGACGCGACGGCGATGCATCAACAACATGGACACCTATGGTGACGCGCACGAAACGAGCGATGGCGGGGCGATGCGATCGAGCGATGCACGGGCGGCACGGGAGCGACGGCGGCGGCGCGGAAGCGACGAGAACAAATGAACAAACTAGTTTGATTAGGTCGCTCGCGATTGCAGTGTTATGTTGAAAAAATATTAATATAATAGATATAGTGTGTTGTTGAAAAATATTAAAGAATATTTTTCCTCCTACGTAATGGAAATGAAATTGATATTGAAGAATTTAGGTATCTCGTGTATGTTGTCAAAACCTCCTCTTTGGAAGAGTAAAAATGTTCACCATAAAAAAAAAGGTTGTAAATATGTTATATTTTATTTAAAATGTAATCAAATGTATGTAAACTCTTTCTGGTATAGTTGTAAAATTTTGTTGGATCGCACCTTAGCTCGTAAAAAGGGTAGAAAATTCGCCCAAAGTTCTTCCTTCATTTATTGGATGAACACCATCTCTAGGTAATAATAACTCCGTTCTCATTAATAGACTTGGCTCCAATTTTTCTCTTTCACGTAAACTTGTGTTATGATGACGTGACATGTTGCTCACAACCTCAGAACAATAACTAAATTCTGAGCTCACAACACTACCTCTAGAGCGACATAGAGCGACAACTTTCGTGCCCACGCAAGATGTCGCGCCTTGTCGCCCCGTTCCGCCGTCGCGTCGCGTCGCCATCGCTCGGCCGTCGCCAATCTCGTGCCCGCAGACTAAGAGTTACAATGGGCGATTTTTCGAGATAAAAAATAAATAAATTGGTTCGTAATGCCTTCATAGATGGCGCTTAGCGTAGATTAGTATGGCGCTTAGTAAAAGGCGAGTCCATCGAGATAAAGTGTATAGCTGCGTTATATTTATTCCATTCCAAAATAGATAATAGGTCTTGATGAAAATAGGTACAATTTATTTATTTTTAGTTGGCAAGCAAAAGTGCAGAATTTATTACAGCCTTAGGAACGGCTCGGCTTTCATAAAACGCCATCTATCGAGTGTTTTTGAACTAATTTTTATTTTTTAATTTGGGCTCAGAAAATCGCCCTTTGTTAATATATTTTTGCTTGTGACTGTACATATGTACTGACGTCGTCCTATTGCTCGCAGCCGTGGCTGGACAACAAGCACACGGTGCTGGGGCGCGTGGTGCGCGGCATGGAGGTGGTGCAGACCATCGGCGCCGCCAAGACCAACCCCAAGACGGACAAGCCCTACGACGACGTGCGGATCGTGTCCGTCACCGTCAAGTAAAGCGCCAGCCTGTAAAGTCCAGGCCTGGACCATGGACACCATCACATGGGGAGGTACCGTCAAGTAAACCGGCGCACAATCATTGTGTGTTAGAGTACATACGAGTTTATCTGTTGTAATACCAGACACAAAAGAAAATTTAATTGTTAGTTAGTGTTTTAGTCACCTTTAGGTGTCTGCATAACAGACAATGGGATATGTCGCACAACATGTAATACAACGTTTTAATTTTAGGTGCAGTTAAAACTTTGTGACCATTTGTTTTGTAATAAATAAAAAAAAATATAAAAATCGTTTTCCATTTAATGTACAAACATATGCCAAATATTGCATTACATGTTGTGTTGCACATATTCTGTACCCGGCTTTATGAGTGGTGAACATCTGCGATTCGAAGGTAATGCTGGAGATAACAACAGCTAACCTGTGATATCATCAATCTATATACCACCAAGGCCAGGTTGTCGGGTTAAACACGTGTTATAGAACGGGATAAACAGCAGCAAGCGCGGGTGTAGCATCCGCGTTGGCTATGCCCGTCACCGTTAAGTAAACTGTACCAAAGGGTTGTGATCATTTACGTTGTTATTATCAAGAATCAACGAAGTCGATCATGTGATCTTGCCAGAATCGACATCGTCAATTTTATGGTCCATAGCTGTAGCAAACAGCGATGATCCTGCTAGTTCAATGTCTATGAGCACGTGACCTATGTCTAGTAACTATGTCTATGTATGTCTAGTAAAAAATTGGCGACCACGCATTCTAGCTGGTTCTAGATGGTTACCCATCATTATCACGGTCACCCTTGAACTGAATTAAAAATTAAAACGCCGATAAAAAGGCAGCTGGCAGGCACACGTAATTAACAATGACAACTAAGTGGTCTAGCCAGAACATCTAGTATTTGTGATCATAACCATGTAGTCTTTCTAAAATAAACAGCTGTGATAATTTCCAGTCAGATTCATCAGCGATAAGACAGCTTTTAACCCTTCAAGGATCATTAGACCGCCGGCGGTCGCAAAACAGTAGGTTTTCAATTGTGTCTGGCTTCACGTTGCTTGAGGGATTAAAGCAACTTACTCTTTCAGAACTGGTCAAAAATAGCTGAAATAATGGGAATCGGTCACGTGCCGAGCCAGTATCAACTACCACGTCACAAAATAGAGAGCGTACAGAAGGACGACTCCATACAAATGCGTCTCGAGCAACGCACACATAGACACCTCTCACAAACACGGAATCTCAGAGGAACTCATAGACTTTCGAGCGTTCGATTCGCGGGGATTATTGCAGTAGCCGGGACCACGAAAATGAAGTTTTATTAACCGTTTACGCGTGATTGAGTAATAAACACTCTTTTACATATTTCATAATAATAATATTAGTAGAAAGTTATTCAGTAAAATAGGTAGCATACACTTTAAGGATATTGTCCTTATAGTTGACGAAAGCTTAAAGTTTCTAGATCGGTGTTAGATGTCGTAGTTTATTAATAAAAAAATTATTATATAAATAATATAATAATTATATAAACCTTAGAAAACAATAAGAAACGAACGTACTTAACGCCGGTAACGCCGGAGGTCCCGGGTTTAATTCCCAAGTCCGGAAAGTGTGTTTCGAATGTTTCGATGCGATTCCCAACCCACATTCGCAAGCGTTGTGGTTTAGCCAATACCCATCAATGTAGCGATGACTTGATTCCAATGATGGATGCCTTTGCCCAGCAGTGGGACAGATACGGCCTACACTTTACTATAGTTTTATTAGGGTGGATTCCACCAAAGTAGTATAAGTCTTATTCTAAGAATAAATCCTTATTTACTCGCGTGTAAATGAACTTTACGTTTCACCAACGCTAAACCTAATAATAAAGTCACTACACTAGAGTAAATTCTTAGACCGCCAATGTTGGCCGTGTTAGCCCCTATTCTTAGAATAATAATGTCACTAATGTCATTTAAAGCAGCCTTCAAATTAATATTGTAACATAAAAATGCCGCGTCGTTTGAGATTGTTGATTGACGAATCTGATAGCAGTGATGAAGATTATTTTAGGCCCACGCCCGAGATGGTTTAAGAAAAGAACAAATTACTTAGAATATTACCAACAACAAAATTTTTTTTGATGTCATCGTCAGAAACGTCACGTCAAACAAACAATGTTACGCCTGAAAATAAAAAAGTTTAAAGCGCCTTTGCTCTCGTACGAGATAAACTGCAACTATACTTTGGTGGTTAATACGCTCCTTCGTTCGATCCGCTTATGTTCGTTCAATAGCACAAAGTAACTATGCGAGAGTAACTTATTCTTACATTAGCGTGGTGAAATGAAATAAAAGTTATACGTATGCTAAATCTAGGTAGTAAATTTATACTCGGGTAGCTATTCTCGTGTAATTTTGATATTGGTGAAATCGGGTCAATGTACTTAGATCCTAATGTACAATAATAATCATTGTACTTATATTCTATGTAGGTACCTATGTATTTATGAAGTACACAGTCAAAATTAGACAAAAAATGAAGTACAAACATGAGCCGTTCTTCTGCACTCTTTCTATTCCATGACCACGTGGTCTAGTAGGAGTATACTGCGGAGACCACGTGATCTTGAATGAATGGCGGTGAACGCTTTATTAGCAACCTAACTACTTAAAACCGATTAAGTACGAAGTCTAGCTCGCTGTTGCAAGTAACAATATAAAACTTAAGATAGACCTGGTTAATTCATAAGTACTTATTACTCAAACGTTGCCAATCTCGAGGCCTAGTTTCTCACGCACCTTGCCGGTACATTAGCTTATTCTTATATCTTTAAACCTGGTACATATCAATTTTATTGTCAATAGGAAACTGCTGTGAAACAGGACATTGTACTTAAAGTTTCAAGTTCGTCAAGCTTCCGATATAAGGTTCGTTTTGTATTAAGTTAAAAGTTCGTTTAAAGGGCTCTTGTGCGTCTTACTTATTTATAACCAAAGTGTATTTCCTAATCTTAAGCGTATGAAAACAAACTAAGTATTTTAAATTTTGCAGTTTTGGTGCAACCAGCTGATAATGTGACTGTAGTATAGACGCCAGCAGGTCAACCTACCACCAAAAGTCCAATTGTTTCAATCAATTTTGAACGTTTTGCTTAGATTGTAAGATTCAATATAGATTAGAGAAATTTTGCAGTTTTAGATAGGTACCGTGCAGGCGCGTTTTCATGAAACTGCATTTATTTTTGACTGATGAGATACATAATTAGTTAAATTGTTGTCTGTTACATCTAAATGTTTTTTAAATAAATCTATTTGTACATAAGTGTGTGTAGTCTGTCTGTGTTGTTCGTGTTTTGTCTAGAACTTTCCTTATTAGATGATAACGAAATAGACTTAGCATAATTTAGGACATACGTGTCATTGCTAGCTACAGAACACCAATGTTTGAGACTATTTTCTTCATTCAATGTGAGTTTCGTTTCTAAGAATTTAGTAAATTATAAGTATAAAACGGTTGTACAATTTAAATGCAATAATTTATGTATTTTCTTAAGATTAAGTGAATAAAATTATGAAAGAATTTTATTTATTGGTGTTGTTTTATTTGCATGCCGCGCTTCTGATAGGAATACCATACGTTATTATAACGTTTTTGTGTCATTAGGCGATGACAAGGGAAACTAGCCCATACAGCCAGGTCTATAATTTATATTCCTGTGATTTTTTTTTATTATGGTTGTCACGTCCCTAGCTGTTGAGTGTTTTGCGCAATATTAGTTAGAATTTGTATTTCAGTGTTTATTTTCTTATTTTTTTTTGCTTTTTTCGTGTATGTTTTTATAGTTGTGGTACAATAATATGTATCAGTTACAATTTAAGTTCTTATTGGGAATGGTCGGCTGGCGGGTGGTGCTCCTCCTTAGTCGTTCACTCTTGACAGAGTGGTCATGGTTGATGACGTTGCATTTTCATTGGCTAAAACAGCCCTGGTGGTGCAGCTGTGCACAAAACGCAGTTTTTTTTTGTTTTTTACTTGTATATTTACGTTATTTTTATCTATATTGTTATTATATTTTATTATTTATTTTATCTGACGATGATTCTTTTCATTCTGCTAATGATTCTGCGGACTTATCTTGTTACTCTAGTTATTACTCGCTGTCTGACTCTCTTGCGGACTTTGTCCGACAAAACTTCAGCCAACACTCTCTTCGGTCGTTCCGTCATGACTGAGGATCGTGATCATCACGGCAGCACTTTGGATTGGACGAACTGTCTCCATCGGGTCGGGTCTGTGGCCATCCTCACCGCGGTGTAGCAGCGGGACGTTGGTGTTTCCTTCAGTTGGTCAGACCACCTGGTTGGGGACCGGCCTCGTGAACGTTTTCCTTCCACGTTTCCCACCACAATGAGCTTTTCTAAGCTACTGTCGCCACGTCTGGCGATATGGCCAAAATAGCCCAGTATGCGACGATGACATAAGGTAGACAATCGGTCCTTAACGTTCAATTGCGACAGAATTGAGATATTAGTGCGTTTGGCTGTCCACGGTATTCGCGGCATTCTTCTCCAGCACCAGATCTCCAAAGCGTCTATTCTCTGTCTTTCTCGAGCCAGAATAGTCCAAGTCTCCACTCCGTAGAGGAAAATAGGGAAGACCAATGACCTAACGAGACGCATCTTGGTGTTGTTTGTGATGCCTCGGTTTCGCCAGATACTTGGAGACGAGACATTGCGTCCTTTGCTATCGCCATCATTCTCTTTATTTCCGGCACACAGCTTCCGTCATTGCAGACTTGAGATCCGAGGTAAT
This sequence comes from Scoparia ambigualis, assembly GCA_963921215.1. Classification (NCBI taxonomy): domain Eukaryota; kingdom Metazoa; phylum Arthropoda; class Insecta; order Lepidoptera; family Crambidae; genus Scoparia; species Scoparia ambigualis. The sequence continues at coordinate 4,522,635 of OY992512.1, forward strand.
TAAATGCTGGACCACTTCTATGTTAGGGATTGTGCTCGTATTCGAAAGGTGTCCAGCTCTGTCTACCATCATTAGCTTGGTTTTACTTCTGTTGATAAAGAGACCCATGCACTCGCTTTCGGATTCAACTTTTTGCATAAGCTGTTGCATTTCTTCCATAGAAGTAGCTAAAAGCGTTGTGTCGTCAGCATATCTAAGGTTGCAAAGTTTCTTTCCTCCCACAGTAAAACCCCCCTCCCAGTTCTCCGTTGCCTTACGGATGATGAACTCACCGTAAATGTTCAAAAGCATAGGCGATACAGCCCTGCCTCACACCTTTCTTTGTTGCGGACACAGCCAATACACATACTCGCTAAACATTTGCCACATAAATGCTCGAAGTGTCCCTAGTCACTATAATGATTTAGTGGAGGCATTTACTGGGGCTAATGTTCAGGCTACATATCGTTGAGGCTGCTGGCCTACATGTCCTTCCACTCCATGCCACCCACTGTAACATTACAAGCGAGGACACCTGGCTTGACCTCATTACTCACATCCACTCCATCTCTTGTATCCAAACACGGTCAATGCCCTGCTCGTGGTTTTTCCCATCACGACTTTATTTTCCTTTCCTATATCCTCAAACCCCCGAAACCTGTCCCTAAAGTGCTGCGCATGCGTGCATGGAGAGATTGCTCAAAGACGCTTCTGAGATCAACTGGGACCATTTCATAGCAGTTTCCACGGTTCACGAGAATGTTAGCATGCTTAACCAGGCAGTCCTTGTACTCTACGATTTGCATGCGCTAGTCAAGAACATGGCTGGCCATGGTTGACCAAGGGGATACAAATGGCTACGAGACGTAGAAATCGTGCATTTCGGAAATTTAAGAGGGAACGGTCTGAGGGGAATTGGTGTCTCTACAAGTCTGCACGAAACTTATGCAATCAGATGATACGCAATTAGGGGATGCAGTACCGGTTCCCTCTCAAGAACCGGGACTGGATTTTCGGTACCATACTTGGAACCGGGATTTACAGGGAAATTCGGCACTTCGGTACTTGTTTGAATGTGGCTTGCTATTAATTTATTGTGTAAAGGGCACAAGTGCATGCAGTGAGCACACAATTAAGTAAACTGTAGAAAATGGGCTCATTACAAATAAATATAGGTTGGTGTCGTTAATAAAACTATGAATAATTTTTCTATTCTGTGTGTATTATTGACATTAAGAGGCCTATTAAATTTCGACTGTGATTTTTGCGTAAAATGCTCAATTTTGGCGTTATGGGTCTCAGAAACAAATATACATTAATAATTATGACTTATTCAATAGTGAAGAATAGCTATTGGAATAGTGCGTAGCGGCCTCGCTTTTTGTAAATTTTGCTTAACTTTTTAATTACTTAAACCCAAAATTGCAGAGAAAGATTTTCATAAAGTGCGCGAAGGCACTTTTTTGAGCTCATCCATTGAACTACTGTTCTAAACAAGTGAAATTAAAAAAATATAATGTTATCTCTTACATAGTCGAATAGTGCGTAGCGGCCTCGGAATTTTAAAATATTATTGATTTTATATAGGAAAAAAAATCTTGTTCTAAACCAAAAATCTTCGAATGTCGCTATAAGTTAACTGTGAATATCTCCTATCTACGATAATATTATTGAGCAAAATTTATACCAGAGTAATTGTTACTTCATGAGGAATAAAGATTTTATAATGAATTTATTATCATACACTCGGCGTCAAAAAAATCGCACCTCTTAGAAAATCACTTTCAAATGTCATTTACTCTTGATATGCACATGCAGTCGCATTAATTATGATTTTATTTACAAGGTTACTTAATTAACTTAATAAAAAACATTACTTTTCATTATCAAATAAAACCTAATGCAACAAATAAAGTGTCACAAAAATTCGATGCAAATTTTGCTACCCGTGAGAGTTGCTAGTTGCGCTTCCTTTGTGGGTATAAAACGGTCAACACGGGTTCAATGTGGGTCATTCGCTATTCAACCGTTGAAGAGGACACACGCACAGATTTTGATGGATACCACAGCTGATAAAGCCGCTCAAGTGGTTGCACTACTGCAATCAGGGGTGCGGCAGTGTGATGTCGCCCGGCAACTGAACCTGAGCCGTTATTCCGTTCGAAGAGTGTACCAGCGCTTCATAGAGACCGGTGGCTATATCCGCAGACACGGTTCGGGTAGACGTCGCTGCACTTCGGAAAGAGACGACCGGTTCGTTGTGTCGAACTCTTTGAGAAATCGTTTCTCCAACGCTGTTGAGTTGCAACAGCAGCTCCAGGCAGTTCGCAGACGCACCGTAAGCGTATCTACGGTTAGAAGAAGATTGAAGGAGAAGAAGATAGCGGCCCACAGAGCTGCTACGGGTCCAAAATTGACTGCAGCGCATCGGCGAGCCCGCTTGCAGTTTGCTCGTGACCACGTCGATTGGACCCTTGAGCAGTGGAGAGCTGTTCTCTTCTCAGACGAGACGCGAGTGTGTCTTTTCTGCAACGACCGACGGAGAAGAGTATACCGGAGGCAGGGTGAACGTTTCGCCCAAGCCTGCATCCAGGAGACGGTGGAATATGGTGGCGGATCCTGCATGTTCTGGGGCGGTATGTCTGCTGCCGGCAAAACCGACCTTGTCTGCGTCTCCCGGACTGGAGGTGCTCGCGGACAAGGGTCGCTGACTGCTCGCCGCTATGTCACTGAGGTCCTGGAAGTGCATGTGGTCCCCTTTGCCGAATCTTTTGGCGAGGGGTTCACATTAATGCACGACAACGCTCGCGCTCACACTGCAGGCATCGTGAGCGACTTCTTGCAGAGGCCCCAAATCTCTGTGATGCAGTGGCCAGCGCGAAGTCCGGATCTGAATCCTATAGAGCACCTCTGGGACCATCTTAAACGTAAGGTTCGATCTCGGGATCCAGCTCCTTCGACTCTACAGGAGCTCCAAGACGCGGTGATTGAAGAATGGGGGCTTATCCCTCAAGAAGAGCTCCTGAAGTTGGTGAGGTCCATGAGGGACCGTATGGAAGCCGTGATCAGGGCAAGGGGGGGTAACACTAGATTTTAAGTTAATTTTAAGACACTTTTTGTACATTTTTCTTTGTAAATTATCTGTTGTTAATTAGGACTTAATTAAGGATTTTTATTATTTTATTAATTTTAATGTTGTTTGTATAATTATAATTAAACAGAAAGTTAAATTTAATTGTTTTTTGATACTCCTTTTTGTTACCTTTCTAATGATACCCAACACTATCCTCTACATAAGGTTTAAGAATTTTTAAAGATGATTTTTAAAAGGTGCGATTTTTTTGACGCCGAGTGTATTTGGATAAAAACGATAAATACAACTGCAAAATTACTACAAAATGCGATGCGCCGGCCGTCCGAATTCAACTTATGCTCACAGAATGGAGATTTGTAATATTATGCACAAATTTATTACCCTATTTCGATAAAAACGATAAATACAACTGCAAAATTACTACAAACTGCGAAAATGGGTATTTTACGCAAAAATCACATTCGAGATGTAATAGGTCTCTTAATCATTAGAACATAATCAGTATAATTAAACATATTTTTGAGACCAAAATAGGAACGAATAATCAATAGATTTAGTTCTATTTGCTTATTAGTTTGAGGTACATTTTAAATTAGGAAATTCTTTGTTCTTTCCATTATACATCACTAAACAAATTGAGCAAAGCAAAACTGAAACGCTTCTTCGAGAACAAAATAACTGAAAATATTAAAAATCAACAAAATTAGAGTTACATTCTAAGTTACAAATAATATTATAATAACAAACGTTATTCTTTTCTTTTTTTCGTAAATTGAAAGACAGATAGTAAGAAAATGATATCGAGAGAACCGGGATTCATTCGCTAAAGATCCGGTACCAGGTTGTTTAAAAAGTCCAACCATTTGTCAGACGGTAGACTACATTGCAAGTCTGTCTCGTCCCAGCATTGAATCTTTTAAATTTTCTTCCGTTACTGAGGATGAGATCAAAAAGATTATCATGTCCATTAAATCAGGGGCCGTGGGACATGATGGCGATATCCGTCGTATGATTGTCTCGATCCTAAACTATGTCATATATTCCTCCGATTACCCATATCATAAACTTTTCCCTTGATTCTGGCCAATTCCCCTCCCAATGGCGTAAGGCCTTTGTGCGTCCCTTATCTAAGATTTCCAATCCTTCCCTTTCTGCCCATTTTCGACCCATATCCGTTTTTGCTGTCGAGGCTTGTGTTCATAAGCAGTTTTCGAGGTTTATTTACAAGAATAGCCTCATTAGTCCATTGCAATCTGGTTTCATGCCAGGGCACAGCACAGTTTCCGCTCTCCTTAAAGTGACAGGCGACATTAGACAAGGTATAAAGGAGGGCGCCCACAAAATGTCAGTCGATACTTATTGGCAGCTTGCGATTGATGGGTAAAGTGAAGCTTGAAACTCTTGAGCCAACAGTTTTCGACGCAACAATCATACCATTTGGTTTAAACGTTAAAAATCTTGGGCTAAATCTGGATTCTACCCTCAGCTGGCATTCTCAGGTTGCAAATGTTACCAAAAAGGTCACCTGGACTTTGCGCTCTTTGAATAGTCTGAGGAACTTTTTGCCGGTCGGGACGAAGGTTATGCTTCCTCAAACATTAATATTTCCAATGGTAGACTATGGTGACATGTGCTATTACGATCTCAATGCTGCCTTGCTTGATAAGCTCGACAGATTGCTCAACACAGTATCCGATTCATATATAATCTTAAAAAATATGACCAGATATCACAATATAGGTTAAATCTGAAATGGTTGCCCATTTGCCAGAGGAGACGTCTGCGAGCAAGGGCCACAAGGCTGTGTGGCCACCACATTTTTCTCGTTTCTAAATTCCCCTAATGCCCCTTCATATCTCACTTTCAGTACTTGCTCCTCTCATGACAGGAATCTCCGGTCATCGAATAACCTTCTCCTTGTCTCTCGTTCCCATGCTTCTGGCTTTGTTCATTCCTCCTTTCAAATTCAATCCATTCTCCTTTGGAACGCGCTGCCTCTCGAAATCAGGATGGCTGCGAGTCGTGAGGCTTTTAAATAGAAAGTCCGCAAGCTCCTTTTTAATGAAATCATGGCAAAATCATCTTAGTAACGTCCTTTTTATAAGCTATGTAATGTGTATTTGTGTAAGTTTATTTTATTATATTTATGTAGTAGTGTGTAAATATTTGTATACTTATTAAATTTTAATAGATAATACTCCCCTGTGTCACATTAAATGTTTTGTAATCGCAGACAATTGCACTACCATGTCATCTCTGCACAGTGTTGCCAGATCCGTAGGTCAAAAGTATCCCAGATTTACTGCAAAATTATCGTGTTTTATCGCATTGAAAAAGACAGATTACATACGTCTAGGCGCACCAAGTAAAAAAAAGGTCATCGCTTACCAAAAGTACTGAATGTGGTACCTTACTCGTTCGTAGCGACTCGTTCTTTCCGAACTGTGATTGAACCGAACGGTGCAAAACCAGGTTTGTCACAAAATTATCGTAGATCTGACAAAAAATATCGTGGAAAGTCGACGAATTATACGAATTATCGGCTGATTTCAGTCACGCGTTTGATCAGCTTACAATTACACTGCATAGTAGTTGCGCGTTTGAACTGCGTGATGACTATGAAACGCAACTACTATCTAGTGTAATTGTAACCGCGCGCATGTGGCCGGCGCAGATCAAACGCGTGCCTGTGAAATCAGCCTAAATATTATTTTTTATCGCATGCCCCTCCAAATTATCGTGGATTTACGATAATTATCGCACGTCTGGCAACGCTGTCTCTGCACCACCCTATGGTTGACTGGATAGAATGCCTCAGGAATTAAGTTCGCCATGTAACAGTATTATGTTGCAAAACGTTAAAACAAATAAATAGGTAATAATAAAAATACGACAACTGTAAAGAATCGGAGCATATTAATATGTGAATATGTGTAACTACATTGTGTAGCAATATTGTAATAAATATGACAATATTGATACACATATTGTAGAAATACTATTGTCGTTTGGTGTGCTGAGTGGGTTTTTTCGTAAATGTAATTAGCTACAATTTGTGTTGTATCGAAGCAGCGACACCTAGTGACGAGCTTGTGATCACCAAATTGAGTTTTGACGCCATACAAAGTAAAATTTTTGCTATTCTTTCTCTGTCGAATACTACACCATGTTCTCCAGATTCCACCTTAGCAGGTAGAGAAATATGTGTCCTGAATAAGCAAAGGATTTAGTTATGTTTTCAAGTAACATACAGATTATAATAAAATATTACCAAAACTCCCGTTTGGTGTCTAGCAGTCCACTCGTGGAATGGATGTATATGTATGTTGTATGTAGCCAGCAATACTAATACTGCTTGAACCTGCGATATCTTATTTAGTTAGCAAAAAATCAGGACACAATCGCTGACAGCGAGTCGCTGTTGATTTCTCGTTGCAGGAACTAACTATAAACTTCTAAAATAGCATGATTATTTTAAAATTGTCAACTACCACTAGATGGCGCTAGCTGTACTTTGTAGAGGAAAATATTCTACATTCGTTCGAAGTTTTTAGCTTATAAAATTGTTTGTGAGTTGAATCTGTTAAATTGTTGTTTAATCAAAAGTTGCGAGGTTACAAAGATTCTTTTAGAAACTATCGATCCTGCTTATGTTGTTATTGGTTGCAATAGTAGTTAATTTAAATTATGATCTACCAACTAAACTACAACGAAACTGCGACAGTAGCTAGCCCTAAAAGTAAACTTAAAAAGTGTTATTTCTCTTATCATCGACATTGCACTGGAAGTAAATAAAAATGATATAGTAATCCTAAATTGTATACGGATATCTTTGGAGATATGATCAGGATGATTTTCTATATCATTCTACCGATTTCTGCCAGATCAGTGGTGATATCATGCCTAGTAAGATATCAGTGAATGAGATTTAATCGTTATTAGCCGCCCACGCTTTTTTGTTTTTCATTAATTTATTACAAACTTCTTGACTCGTTTAAGACGTTAACTGGCCATAAAAATCAACAATTATTTTGTAGCTATAACATCCGACTCTTTTCTTTACTAACAAAATATAAACATGCGGTATGTTTTTTTAGTTATGGTGGAGCAACCGTCATAAACGAGAAGCAAACGTACCACGATTCTGGAGTCTGGACTCTCTGGACACAGTAGTAATTAGCTTTTACCTTTTATTATACTGTGTCAAAGCTGGATAATAAAATTCTACGAAGACGACGGACGATCATCAAGTAATCGTATTTATCTTAATCACCACTCTTGCAACCACAATTAATGTCTATCATTTTGTATCAACTTAACATTAACTTGACATGCCAAAAAGAAAGAAAAAGAAACAAGATAATTAATGATTTCATTATTATTAAATCAGACAAACAAAGTTACCTGATCATTTCATAGAAATTTTGTAAAAGCCTTTCTACCATCCGGTTAATAGGACGTTGCTAAATGCATTATAATTTCATTAAACAATTTATTACCACGTTTTTTACTAAATAATGCCGAACCATTTTTGTAATTATTATAAGACTGGACAAATAGACAATTAAAGTATTGTCCAATCTTCTACGAGTAGATTTCACACGATTAGTAGAGCCCCACTGTGAAAAGCTCATAAAGTATCTAGGTATTGAAAAGCTCCTAGGTAGCTCTGCGGTTAGATGCTCTGGTTCAATGCGAGAAATCGTGGATCCCTAATAATGGTGATGTAATCCGTGGTGGTAATCCCTATAGCCACGTTTTATTACTGACGTGACCCTATTCCTAACACAAGCGTTTTAGATTTCTTGATGGATGGATGGATGTCATCAAGACTATCTACCATTTTATGTACAGCACAAAGAAAAGAGCGATATGTAAAGCATGATAATATATCGCACCCGCACATACCAACAAAGAAAAATTAGCCGGTAACAATTATCGGCACATAAATACAGTAAAGTTGGAAGCTCCCTTGTTCACGCGAGTCTGATAATTGCTTTTCTAGTTCCTACGCAGCGCGGCACGCATAGAGATGAGGATTCTATACTTCTGTTTACATGTTATGGCTGTTTGTTATGAACTCGCTGCTTAATTATTATTCCTTCAAATTATCATAAGTCAGTAAAAAAGTTGGTAGGTAAGTACTCATATTAACTAATTTTGTCTAAAAGTCTAAAAAGTTGCCTATCCGTTATCAAAAAGCCTCTTTTATGTTGAAAATCAAGGCCAGCCTATAACAATAACACTAAACAATACTGGCCCCAGTAAATGAAGGAATTTTAGCTGCATTTTATTTTCCTTCTGTTGGACGTTATCTGCGGTAGAGCGGGAGCGGCGTCGCACGTCTCTGTCGCACACGCGCTTCCCCCTCCTTCCCCCGCGCGCCGCCCGCATATATTTTCTTGCATCGCGCGGCGGCTACCCCGCCTCCGTGCCTCACCCGATTCGGAGCGTTTCCAATGCACCACGAATTTATTATTTAAAACTGTTTGGTATTTTTAACTGCTATCGAGCTAATAGATAGAATTAAAGATAAAATTAAATTATGTTAGTGTACGTTTTATATCTCCGAGTGGGTGTTGTAAAATTTAGAACTTGTTTTTGCTTACTTTTTGTTGTAGCAAAATTGTACTATTAAGAAAAATATTTAGTAAACTATTCGAAGTGACAATATTTTTCATTATTTAATGGAAAATGTCTTACCTTTGCGACACCGAAAGGTTTTCTTGATTTTACGTGGTTATAAACTTTCTATAGTGGACATAAATTGCAAAATCTCAGCTTCTTAAACGTTTTTATTAAATGTTTTCTTATAACTTTTTAGATCTCTGTATTTTACTTTAGCATGCAAATTTTCACTAAAATTGTCAATTTTTTTGTAAAATTTTGTACGTGGAAGATTGAATGGAATACTGAATGGCGTAAACCCTCTAAATAAGTGGATACCTACTACAGCAATACTATGTAACATATGTATTGTAATGTATTGTTAATTTCATGATTGTCATAATAATAATATGTAGACTGTCAGATGTGTACTTTGTTTAGTTTGTATATATCATATCTACGAAACAACTATCTCATAGATGTGACGTTATTCTTCGGGACCGGTATAAACTTTTTTATTGTCAATCCAAACACTACAAAAAAATAATAATTTAGATTTTTAGTGGGTATCCACGTAAGATTAGGGCTTTGGCTTGGCTTGGCATGGCTTTATCCCATGACATTTTGCTGAGTGGAGGCTCTTTGAGTACCTTTATGTTTTTATACATTGTTAATTGTTCTGTGTTTTATCATGTTTCATTTTTGTGTTAAATTGTATATTCTTTTTTTCAAATTGTACCCATAAACGTTCTTCTATTGTAACATTACTTCAGAACTACCCACTTATATAATAATATCTTTTGTGACAAAAGTAGATATCAGATCTCTTATAAATCTTTCTACATAAATAAAAGATCCTGAATATAAAAATTAAAGTTTCTATTATGTATAGCCATTATTTTATATTGTGACATTGTTATTGAAAGTGTGATAGAATTATCTTTTATTTATCATAGCAGTAAATACCATAATTTTATTGTGAGCAAAGTTCCTAAAAACCTAATCAGAAAAATAATTTAATTTAAATTATCCGTCATTTGGTTCAATGGAAAACGTTCTGCCGATTCTCGGTAATCGTACGAAGTCGTAAACAGCCCGAACGCGGCCTCGCGCTATACTATGCTTCCGTCCCCCAATCACGGCGAAGCTAGCTCGTTTATCACGCCATACCCAGCCAATCGGCGTGCGTCTACATCGCGTCATATCTAAAAATAGCTTATCTGAGTCATGGAATAAAAGCCGTGGTTGTTTCTTAACAATGTTTAGAAACAAGTTGAACGTTGAGGGAGTAGGACGTGTGGTCTCTCGTGACAAAGTTTTGAAGTTTGCGCAGTGAGTTTAGTTTTACCGAAGAGATCAGTCAGAACACATGGTTCGGCACTCCGGCCACGGCATGGAGCCCACTTTTTATGACGAACAGTACCCCCTGAGCGGACCCGTGGAAAACTTAAAGCGGTCTCTGACCTTAGATCTGGACATAGGGCGGGGCGGGAAGCGGGCGCGAACCGCCGCTCCCGTGCTGTCCTCCCCGGACCTTCACATGCTGAAGCTGGGATCACCGGAGTTGGAGAAGCTGATCATCCAGAACGGGATGATCTCGACGGCGACGCCGACGCCCGGTGGCGCGGCGCTGTTCGCGGCCGTAGCGCCCACGGAGGAGCAGGAGCTGTACGCGCGGCCGTTCGTGGAGGCGCTGGACAAGCTGCACCACGGCGAGCCGGCGCCGATGGGCCGGCGCGTGTACGCCGACCTGGACCGCCCGCTGGAGCGCTACCCCACGCCCGTGGTCAAGGACGAGCCGCAGACGGTGCCCAGCGCCGCCAGTTCGCCGCCGCTCTCGCCCATCGACATGGACTCGCAGGAGCGCATCAAACTGGAGCGCAAGCGGCAGCGGAATCGAGTGGCCGCCTCCAAGTGCCGGCGGCGGAAGCTGGAGCGCATCTCCAAACTGGAGGAGAAAGTGAAGGTCCTGAAGGGCGAGAACGTGGAGCTGGCGCAGATGATCGTGAAGCTCAAAGACCACGTGCACCGGCTCAAGCAGCAGGTGCTGGAGCACGCCAACGGCGGCTGCCTCATCGAGACGCACTTCTGATCGCAGCCCTCGCCGCTCCTACACATTCCAAACTAGTCGCGCCCGCTAGGACGCAGCATACAAAGCGATTTGTGATCTTAATTTTATTGTGTAATATATAGTTTAATGAACAGTAGTGTCTAAGGTGTTGAAGTCGCTACATTGAGAATGCTGTGGACTTATCGTTAAGTTTTGAGAGATTAGGATGCCAGTGATGTGTTATGTATGGCAGAACTCCGCTCGGAATTATGAAATCACTCCTGTATGGTAGGTAGTCGTTGGAAGTGAGGATGTGCTTAGCTCGTGTCACAACTACGTAAGCTTTAGCTTCCATTGTAATCGTAAGTTGCAGAACTGTTGTTGTCTTTGTATCAGTATTCTGTTGTCCCATTATTAGTATAGTGTAGAAACTAGAAAGGATTATCTTGCTACGTCACCCGTGTTAGATTGAACGAGGTTGAAGCGACGTTGCCAGTTTTACAGCGAATTTCCCGTTTCAGCGATGTTGCCGTTCATGCATTACTGAACTGGGGATTTCCATTGTACGTTTAATGTGCAATTTAACCAAAGTTTGCGTTTTCCTCAAGTGTTGTTATGTTAATGAGTTGGACGTCAATGTTTGATGTAAATTTAAGCGTCGAACAAAGAAAAACACTACAGGTTATGACAGGACGAAACACAGCTGTGTGAAAGAGACAGCCGCAAAGTAAAACTGACAACGGCGCATACACCCAAGTCACGAGCGGATGTTCTGCTAATTAAAATTCCGCCTGCGCCGCCCTCGCGGAATGGCGGCCATGTGTTTAACTGTCGGACGTTCCGAATCACGTTTTGGTTGCACAAGGTTACCTTTTTTCTTATAAATCATGGCGTTGCAGCGCCATTGCAAAGGAACGTTTCTGCTCGCTATGCTTAGAGATATCGTTTGATGAGAAGATAAAAGTGCTTGCGTGAGAGACTGATCGAATCTGAGATTGAGATCGGAGTGCCTTGTATGAAAGAGAAAGCGTGTATTGCGCAAAGTATTTTCCCCCAATGTATAAAATGTTGTCTCAGAACTGACCCGGTGCTTTTAATTATAGAGGACGCGACTTTTGTAACGCGAGGCCGTCCGATAAATATTATTTGTGAACGAATAGAGGGCATTTCGTAAGCGAGCGATCGTGTGATGTGCATGGGAGGGATGAATGCGAGACATGTGTATTTATTGGTGAGAGTGATTACCTTTAGGATGAAGTAGCAATCTCGAGTGCCTACGCTTTGTAAACTAAAGCCTTTAATAATATTGTTTAAATTGTTTTTGTTACCATTAATGTGCTACAGTTAATGTTCTGTACCATTGTCTTCTATAGTCGTAAGTAATGTAATACCAATTAACAAGTTGAATTGTTATATTTGGGGGCTGGCCGAGCCGCGGCGCGCGCGGCGAGCGATCCCATTTGTATTATTTTTATACAAAAGATTCGTCAGAATGTTAACAATAATTTGTAAGTTTATAAAGATAAAGAACAGTTATACTAAAATAATATATTTCTATGAATTTAACAAAGAATATTGTTTTATACTGAATACATATTGTATGAAAAATTGGATGAAGAGAAAAATAAATTATGAAGATTATTATACCCTTTAAACTTTATTTTATTTACACCTTACGTTAGCTAAGCTAGCTATAGCAAGTCAAACAAGTTTTCAAAACAACAACAAAGTTGGTAACATTTTCTATGTTGGCAAACCAGCAGTATGGCCAACATAGAAAAACTTTTAAAACGCGAAGAGGAAGTACGTACGTACATTGTTCGAAATGCTCAATTATAAGAATCTGCGTGAGAAGTTTTGACCCGAATTTTAATAAATAAAAATTTCGAACTTTGGACAAATCCATAATACATTAACGTTATAATCCTAAAAAGTATTTCTGTGTAATTTCTGATCCACGTCGACTTTGTTGCCATTAATTATGTATTATTATCGGAATCAGTGACGGACATTTCGAATCGCAATGTCATGTCAAGTGATCATTATGAAATTTATATAATCGGATGTTATCTCAACGAAACATGACGGCTGATAATGAAATTTAATATCAGATGATGTCCTAACTTTTACAAAATGCAACGTAAGGAGTTATAGACGCAGATTTTTGACAACAAGGAGTCGTTTGTTGACCGCTGTTGGCTATCCGTAATATTGTAAACAAACACAAATAACTTAGCAATCGGAAGATAAAGTCAATGAGCCCGCAAGCGCTGTCATGTCACCACTGCGAAGGTCACGCCAAGACGAATGTGCTGACCGGACGTTCGGAATAACTGAATGATAGAATGCAATTTCTCACGATCTTTTTCTTTTAATATTTGTAAAGTTTATTTAGGTCAGCGCTCCACCGGCCGGTGGACAAAGACTAGCCTACGCATTGTTCTCGTTAAAACATATCGCAATATTTACTAACACGCCGGCGTGTTTATTCATTATACCACTGTATGTGCGGCCCAATGTGTTACATAAACACTCATATTTATACTTTATGTTTTTTATACACGCCATTGTTGACATAGTGGGTTGGGTTCTCTGATATTTGCATAACATAGACAGTAGCAATAATATCATCTAGTGGTATATTTACAGGCATAGCCTTATTTTTCCCTGAACACAGATTACCCGCACTTTGCCTGCATGGCAGCATGTTTATGTAGATATTTATAATACTTACAGTTCGAAAAGCTAACTGTGTTGGAGCATTTCCAAAGGTAACAACAACGTGTGCGGGCGATTCCCATCGGCATCCCCTGTAACAGAGTGACTCATGTTTTGACAGTGAACCCACTCTTCACATAATGAGCGATTTACTGGAAGTCGCTTGGGAAGGGACCATCGCACTATGCAATCGTTGGCGCAGTCGCCCGCCGATACCGACCCTTTTGTTCTAGGACAAAGCGATCGTAAACTATAACATTTTACGACATCTGCAAAACATTCCTGGTACAATTTTAAAAGATAAGATTTGGCCGCGGTTTTTTGTGTAAACGTAAAGGACGGTGTTATCGGCGTGTCTGTCACTGTCCACTGTTATGACCCAATATTGGGTCACCTTCGGCTATCGACGTTTCTGGACGCGCGGGGGACACCTGTCCCCGACTGGCGCGCCTCCAAGCCCGCACGCGCCGCGGGTGCGCGTCTGCGGCAGGGTTAGTAGCCCGAAACATGGATAACATAGCCAGTAGCTCGGTGGTTGATAACTGCGGCTCGTTGACATCTTCGGCTTTATTGTCACTTTCTATGATAAAGTCAGAATGATTTCTAACTGTTAAATCATAAAATAAGTATATTTGTTTTTCTCTAACTAAGTAGTAGGTAAATAGTAATCGAGTGTTCTGAATACTTGCAACTTTACAATAAGTAAGTTCAGTAATAAAAAAGGCAAACTAAACCGAGCCGAAACAAAAGCTGGCAACCCTAGACGAGACACCGCATATAAATCAGGGAGATTCATTGCACTATTGTACCCTGAACTTCTAAAAATAAATAAGTTATGTAACGCGGGACCCGGGGACGGGGCTTATACAATTTTTCTTTGTTACAGTAACATAAATCTCGTTGTTCAAAATTGAAAATGGATTGCAAACAGGTGCGCTTGACATAATATTTATTTTAAGATAAGTTTACGCAGAAGTGTATGAAATTAATAAGAGTGAAAATGTTGTGTATCTCATTGAATCATGATGTCAACGTTCAGGATAACGTTGTTCGTTTATCATAGTCACACACAATAGATAAGTATTTGTAATGAATGCACCTCATAACAACTCGTAAACGAGTCTCTTTTTCCAACCACCAATACGCAATCAGGAAAGAGCATAATTTTATAAATTGACATTGAAATGACTATTAAATTTCCTTGGTTTTTTAATCTAAAATCCCAACCTCCACCAAACCACATCAGAAATGTTTTAAGGAGAGGAAAACGCTTTTTGTTTTCGGTACGTAACATGGGCCCTACTGTCACCTCTTATATCTGTATTACTTTAATCTTACAATGGGAAATTTGTATGGGTATCTGTGTAATATTATAAAGTAATAGGTATCTACTGCTGTAAAAGTTGATAGCAAGGTCCCAGGAAATACGAAAACGCGGTTTTCACTGTCCTGTACCGGCAACTGCACCCGATGCAAACCGCACTCGTGTGAAGAAGTGAGAATTATTGTCACCCTAAATCGCACCCCTATAACTTATCAATTGCCGTAAAGTCAGACACAATAGTAATTCAATTGTCAGTAGGTTTTCTCACAGACGAGAGGATAACCGATCACTATGAAAATCCATGATAGAAGCCTACATTCAGCAGTTGACGTTCAACGACTGCTAGCTACTGCCTATTGATGATGGTAATGATGGTGATGATGATGGTCTCAACAAAGTTTAAGACTACAAGATAAAAAAGAGTAGACGTAATTTTTGTATTCAATTATATCGGTTTCACTCTGTACTATGGCTCAATTACAACTCAAACTAAAATAATTTACATAATACAATATTGTTGTGATGAATGTTTATTTTTATTATATTATCCTAATATGTTATTAAACAGGCAGATAAAAATTACTGACTTTCCTGCAGGTTCCTCGTAGAAGGTTCAAGGTATTCCGACGTAGATTTCAGCACAGACCGAGCAAGCTCCATCAACGTTCACAAGATAGGAAGTAACTTGTTTTAAAAATAACACATGAAAATAAACGAATACCGCAGGTTTATAGGTTCTCTTCAATTGTTATATTTCTTAAAAATATAAGTAAGAGCACCGTAAATAGAATTATGTAGAAATACATAGGTACATACATATGACTTTTATCCCCGAAGGGTTAGTCAGAGACTAATAGACAATGAGGACCGCAAAAGCAGTCCCCTGCCATAGTCCATTTTTCACGAAAAGACTGCACGTGTTTAGACAGGTGGTGAGCCCATCGCCGCTCTTAGCTGTTGGAAATGTGCAATCTTAAGTCCGTTAGTTGCCTTTTACGACACCCAAGGGAAGAGAGGGGGTGGTAGTATTCTTTCACCGCTACGCTCTTTAGCTTTTCCTCTAGTTTAATACCCACGCCTTTCCACAAAATCGTCTTCTTTTCCTATTCTTTCTACGTTCATGATGTCAACATTTTGTGGTTTTATAATACCTACAGATAGTATTACTTCATACGTAGCAGACATTATAACTGTTATAATGTCTGCTACGTATGAAGTAATACTATGTGTATTATTATTATGTCGAGTAATTAGACATTCTTCTTGAAATATTTCACTTCTGCTTTTACATAAGTATTCTTTTTATATTTATCAATTAATCACATTTTTAATCGTTGTACATAATATAATCTGAATGTATATCATACCTATGAAGGATTTCCGTCTTGGTTTTATCGTAAGAGTATTGAAAATACCTACATATAAATTCATGAGTACTTACTACATTTCTCTATGAACGTTTATTTGTGTGTACATGAATAAGTGAATAAACGATTTCTTTTTATCCATTAAAAATAATGCTAATTCATTACTTTTTTCACATATTAACTGTGACTTTTCTTCTTTTTCTTCGTTCGTTATTTCAAATAGGGGATTAATAGTATGGATAAATACTAAATTCTTTGTTTTTCTTTGTCGTTTAAGATGAAATATTTGTGTTTATACAAAACAGTGGCTTCATTGTTAGTTTAAAGTTAGTGTGTCTAAGTTTTGAGGAGTATTTCGCGCGGCGCGCAGCTGGCCGCCGCTTTCTACAGATTTCGCAATTCGGTGTCACCGCAGAAGTTGTCCTGGCACACTTTCGTTTATTGTTTACGACCCTGAAGGAGATTTTGTGTACAGTGGGCGTCTTATGCATTATTTTTTAAATACAGCTGCAATAATAAACTACTGTAACCTTTTTGTTTACTTTGTCCCTGGTTGGTGAGAAAATGCTTATTTTGCGCAATTCCAAAACGAGAAACATTTTTGTTTTCATCTCTTGGCTAACAAAATTATGATTGAAGCGTTTTTCGCGTTGAACCTAATCTAAGATAAGTATATTTTATCATTTTGGCTCGCACTGGCTGGGCTTCTATATAATTATCCATAAAAACGATTCTGTTAGTTTCATATTTTTGGTCGAAATATAATTAAATAAATGCAAAGACTTCCTAATTAAGAGGCCTATTACATCTCGACTGTGATTTTTGCGTAAAATGGCCAATTTTGGCGTCCATGATCTCAGAAACAAAAATACATTAACCATTTTGACTTATTGACTAGAATAGCTATTGGTATAGTTCGTAGCGTCTCGCTTTTTGCCCAAATTTGCAGAGAAAGGTTTTCATAAAATGCGCGAAGGCACTTTTTTGAGCTCCTACATTTAACTACTGTTCTAAACAAATGAAATAATAAAAAATAGAATGTTAGTTATCTCTCATATCCATGATCTCAGAAACAAAAATACATTAACCATTTTGACTTATTGACTAGAATAGCTATTGGTATAGTTCGTAGCGTCTCGCTTTTTGCCCAAATTTGCAGAGAAAGGTTTTCATAAAATGCGCGAAGGCACTTTTTTGAGCTCCTACATTTAACTACTGTTCTAAACAAATGAAATAATAAAAAATAGAATGTTAGTTATCTCTCATTGTATGTAGTCGTATCTCGTGTAGTTCGACACGAAGCAAACACCTTCCCAACCGTGTCAACAGATAGCGCCACAAAAACCAATTCAACGACATCTCCATACCGCGACAGAAAATAGTACGGGAAGCCAGCATCGCGGTAGCGAAGTTACACTACCTCCTTCGCTATATATAGCACCTCCAACTACCATCCGTTGGACCGCGGTCCCCGAGCTATACCACCCAGCTCGGAGGAAGATCTTCCCTTTGCCTTCCTCACAGTTGTCATCCTTCTACCTTCCCCGCTTCCCTACAATATAATAAAAAAAATCTTATTCTAAACCAAAAAACTTTGAAAATTGCTAATACTTAAGTATGTTAACTGTGAATTTCTCCTATCTACGATAATATTATTGAGGTAAATTCATACCAGAATAATCGTTACTTCATGAGGAATAATGAATTTATTAATACCTATTTCGATAAAAACGATAAATACTACTGCAAAATTACTACAAAATGCGAACATTGGGCATTTTACGCAAAAATCACAGTCGATATGTAATAGGCCTCTTAATAATCATATACCTACATAGTACCGAGTGAACAAATAAATTTATACTATCAAACTAATTAAACCGCGGCGGTGCCTTGTTATCATAAATATTATATCAGCACACTTATCTTATTGGACACTGTTAGTGTAAAATTCAGAATAGTTGAGAATTTGATCAGATTATAAACAAGGCTTATCTATATTTTAAATTTTTTTCTAGTCAAAAATAGAATACCTACTTCATTATGATATTATGATTATTATGGTACAAAGTACACAAAGTCGGTATCCATTAATAAAATTTAATTAAAAAAATACTCTGAAAAGTAAATCAGCTTTTTCTGTATCGCCTGCTTGTACCACGCGTCTTTGTCGTCTTTGTGTAGCGCAGCGACAAAGAGACCATTGTGACGTGTAGGTGTGTACGACACGTGTCACGCAACCACGTGCGATAGGATAACAGCGCACTGATACTTTTAAAAACATTCATAATAATTGAGTGTGCGTATTTATGTATTCTTGTTACGATTAAGACGGTTTGCAATACTAATGTCCAAAAATTAACATTAGGTACCTACCTACAAAAGGTTTCTATTCATCATATTAACCCGTGTCAGTCCACTGCTGTACATATGCACAGTATAATTGACATAGACTTCTCCCAACGCTTGCCACTGAGTCCGATCTTCGGCTCTTCTAGTCCAACTGCTACCACTTTTATATCTCGTAAATCTAATTTGTCTATGGTATTGTCGCTAGTCGCTCCATAAAGCCGTTCGGCGTTCTCACTGCGTTCGCCGAGTTGCGGTGTTCACTCCATAACGTCTACCCCAGTAGTTGACGGTCCTGCAGCTAATATGGTTTCTATTAATATCTGTAACTAGCTTTCTGCCCGCGACTTCGTTCGCGTGAACTACAAACAAAGTTTCAAGTCAATCTGACGTCAAACAAAAGTGAGCTAGACAAACTTTGCCACTCTTTTTCACCCCCTTAGAGGTTCAATTTTTAAAAATCCTGATACCCGTCATTCTTAATTTCTAACCGAAAAGCTAAATACCATTTTTTTAGGTACACTTAGGTAGGTACTCTGTCAGTTATCCTTTTTATATATTTAGAAGAAATTACCTACAATCATCACCCTTGTTTAGCTTGTCTTTATAATTATAATATCAAAGTATCTTCAAAGAATAATAATATTTAGCACAGTGCTATTGCAAATTACTACCACTATGTTTATACTGTGTTACTACCGTGTCATTCAAATCAAATCAAATCAAATCAATATCTCTTTATTCAGTAAACTTAGAATAAGCATTTTGAATCGTCAAAAGTTAAGGGATGGACGGGCAAAAGCCCATTCAGTCATTCAAATTAATTATTTAAAAAAAAAAAATTGCTAAGAAAATAAAATGTGAAAATATTATTATAACCAGGCTGTTTTGTCTTCTAAATATTCTTTGACTGTATAATAACCTTTCTTATGTAAACAAGATTTTAGATGATTCTTAAACTTATCTAAAGGTAAATCTTGTACAGTACTTGGTATTTTATTATAATAGTGTATACCTTGCCCCAAGAAAGAGCCAAGAACCTTTTGTAACCTAAACAGTGGCATTACTAGTTTTGACTTACTTCTAGTATTGAAATTGTGTACATCACCGTGTTTAGAAAAAGAGTTAATATTGCACCGCACAAAAACTATACAGTTATAAATATATTGCGATGCAACAGTAAGAACACCAACTTCCTTAAAAATATTTCTCAGAGAAGTTTGTGATCCCAGTCTATAAATGGTTCTTATTGCTCGTTTCTGTAAAATAAATATAGTTTTAATATCAGCCGCTGTTCCCCACAAAAGGACGCCATACGACATGACACTGTGAAAATAACTAAAGTAAACAGTCCTAGCAGTTTCAACATCTGTTAATTGTCTAATTTTTCTAATGGCGTAAGCATTAGTTGATTGATACCATTCACAAAATAAGTCTGGCTTGTTTTGATGTAAGTATCTACCTAATCTATATCTAAGAATAAGTACATTATAAAAAAATAAGCTGCTATAAAACGCATTTATCTGGGCTGTTGTTGATTCTACAGTACAACAACCTTAATCAGTTCTACTCACTTACACTTTATTATTCTCAGTAGGACCTAGTAAGGTAACACGATATTATCTAGAATCTTTAACAAACTTGGTAGGTACAACGAAATAGATACTTACTTCACATCTCCTTTTAAAATAATGTAACTATGGAAAAGTTCCAAAGATTTATACGTTTTTCGGAACCCACTTACATGCCCAATCCCATGAATAATTCCAAACAAATGAATAACTGAAACAATAAACGGTTTTACATAATTTGGCTCATAATGAAAAATGGCGGCGAGGGGGTCAACGACACTGCCGCTGCCGCCGAAAATATTAGTGAGCCGAAGAAAGAATGGCGGCCGTTCACTGTCACGAAGGGGCTCGGGCACCGGCTGCCCGCGCCCGCACGTTTACATATTTAATTACAACAAATGACCCCCATCACAGTGACGCCGTGCGACATAATATCGCACAATGAAAATTTCATATCTTTGTCAGTGTTATGATTTATTGTTGGATAGTGCATGCTGTATGGGGCAGATGATTATATTTCATTCTCATAGTTGTAGCTCCCGTTAATCGTTCGTCTTCCTTTTAAGGAACTAAATTTATGGGTTAATAACGACCTTTTTTTTTTTTTTTTTTTTTTTTTTTTTTTTTTTTTTTTTTTTTTTTTTTTTACCCGGTGTAATCCCTGCTTATGGATTCCAGCCTCCAGAAGGGAGACTGGATATGTGGGACTCTCCCGTCCCCCTTTCCACGACGTAATCGTCGGGCGAGAGGCAGGGGCCTACCCACTAATCACCGGGGGACCAAACTCCGATAGCATAAGGCTGAGGTGGCGGTCACGGGACCTAATCCACGAGGGCAATGACCACGCGAGAGCCACCCCGTCGCCGTGTGTTGGCCTATAATCCCTGCATGGCAGCCATTACGCGCCAACACACGGCGACTACGCGCGCGAAGCACTACAAATAAAACAGCCCATTTAGGGGGCAGACCACAAGACAACACATGACTGACATGCCCGGCTTACCCGGGCATGCGGACCAACACAACACCAATTTTGAAGGACACAACACAACACGGAGACGGACACGCCCATGGTTTCGCAGGCGTGCGCACATAATACCCACAGATTTACCAGTGCGGGACTCCATTGTGGGTTGCTCCGAGACAGCCTGACGCCACGACGACCGCGAACGGTAGTCGTCTAGCCGTCCTGCCGCTCATCACTGCTTCCCGGGAGTCCCCGCACTAGTCCTACCAGGGTTAATAACGACCTAACTTAATGACGAACGAAACTGCTTAGGTATAGGTAACTATACCTAATCTAATCGTTTTTTTAAATGTTTTCTACTGACTATCTATTTAGATCTCTGTGATTTCCTCTAACTTTCCGCGCGTTGTGCCCACACATTAAGCTTTTTTCTTGCAGCTTCCACCTTGTCTTGCTACATTACATATTGTTACATTGTTACCTTGCAGTACCACGTTTAGATTATTAAAAATTAAAAAAATCAGATATGTAAGCCACTTTTTTTAACCAGTCAATTTCATCAAATCTGTCGTTGAATTCAAATATTCCATCTATGGCTGTTGAGGGATGTTGTTCTAAAAAAAAATTTTACTATATTTAATTCAATAAGCCTTTTTAAGACATTGCCTCTTGAGAGCCATCGCACCTCACAGTGTAAAAGAAGATGTTCGTGATCACTTCCCACTTCTTTGCACAAAACAGAGAAAAGTTGCGACCCGGTATTTTGTTTTGTCGGCCCGGTACCGGGTCGCGACCCGGCAATGGGAAACGCTGGGTTAGAAATGGGAAACGCAGCGTAGCGATTGTCTTATACCACTAGTGGCAGTACATTAGTTTTTATTAAATAATTGGTGGCAGGCTAGGCACTTCCAAAATTTAACTTATTTATTTTACAGTTAAAGTTAAAAATATTTTTTAAAAGTCACTGGCCTATCTTGGAAATACTATGGCCAAATTTGATGAAGATTGTTTGTAAGCCAATTCTCAGAACAATATGCTTTAGTTATTGTTCTGAGAGCCAATTATTGACAATATTCTTTGTGCAAATATTTAGAGTCACGTACGAACTAGCAAAGTAGTGGAATAAGCGATCAGTTACTCCACTAAAGATCGAATAAATGTTGAATAATGGCTACCGAGTGATCATATTGTGCTAAAGATGCGTTAATCGTTAAAGATGCGTTAAAAGTCATAACTTTTTAGCTATTTTCGCTATTGTGCGCTTTAATTATGAGTATGACGTATAAACGTTTATTCTACGTACTTATACCGCAACTATTCGACAATCGTGTAATAGTGTCTATTACTCGTTTATTCAACATGAGTTTGTTATAGTAGCGCTATAAGAGCATTGAATTAGCTATTTGTCGGTGTAGGTCGCAACTATACAGCCACTACTAAACGTTCCGTTATCGGAGCTAATTTGCTGAATAGTTGCTACCCGTTTATTAAAAAGCGCCATGATTACTGATACAGCGTTATAAATCAACTAGTCCAATAACAGCTTATAGATTACAGCTACTGAACCAGAATTGTTTTCAATGCCATTATATCACATTTATTCAGTACAAGATGCAATAACAGATTTTTAGTGACCTTTAGAGCTCTAATGTGAGGATATTTTCTTAACCACTCTAAAGATAGTGGTTCCGTACACAATTTATTATTTCACGACAATCTTGAAATTCATGTTTAATTAATTAAATTGATAGAATACAGTGAAGAAGTCGACTGTCAGGCTTCACTGTTTGCAATAGAAGTAAATAATAATGAGTTTTTGAAGATTCCTGTAATTGCAGTTCAGATGTTGAAGACCCAGAGAGTTTTGAAAATGAACAAGACAGAGAGATTTAGCATAAAATGTATTTTTCTCGTATTCAAATCTGTTTTCACTCTACATCCGTAGCACCTTTCTAATAAAATAAAATGCGTTTCCTGCCATGTGTCCACATTCATAATTATAAACAATCATCTAGAAAGAGGAAAAACTTAGTCATTTCAGTGGCTACCAGATTATAGAGTTTTATCTATAGTTGTAAACCAGCGGTTTGTAAGCTGGTAGTTACCGAAACCAGCGGCTAGAAACGAATAACCAGCCGCTTGATACCGGATAGAAGATACCCGACTTGACATCGAAAAACATTTTTTTTTAGTACATTTTTATTGTTAAAGTCTTATTTTTGTTAAAAACTAGGACTTACTATGTTCTGCTTTTTTGTTTTTTTTTTAAATAAACACGGAAAACACCATTATTTAATTTATAGACGAACAGGAAACTGAAACTGAAACTAGAATTTGTTTATGATATAATATGATATGATATGATATGATAGTGTATGAAAATTATAAGAATAAAGGTAGCTAAATCAGTTTACTTTAGATCTAATCATCATTATAAACCAAACGCAGGGATCTCGCGGCAAAATTTAGGCTCACAGGCTTTTGGTACATTGAAGAAATACAACTAAATGCTTACTATTACTAGGTATCTATCCACACCTTATTTCGTAGATAAATACATATTTCCAAAACATCTCTCATAAATAAATAAAAATAGTCCTATTCCACTGCTGCGTCACATTTTGTATGAGAATTTTAAATATTTAACACATAATACGGATGCAAATTTCACTGTTTATGTCTATTTATGTTAAATGTACCTATCCTACAGTAAATAAATCAGAAAAACAACAAAAACAAAAACTAAATCTTGTGAATATAAACTGTACAATAAAATGCAAGCAGCCGTTTTCAGCCGCTAGTTATCGCTAGAAATGATAACAAGCCAAATAAGCCCTTTCTAGCCGCCAGGCTAGAAATGTTAGTAACCAGCTTTACATCTATAGTTATATCTAACCATTCATGTTTTGTAAAGAACTGAAGAAACTGAAAGAACAAAGAACCCTAAAATAACTTCATTTATTAAATATGGTGGAACAGTGTCGCAGTTATTCAACACATGATCGAATTTATGCGCTATAACAGCAATCTATTCACCAAATTCGTGTAATTTATATATTATTTTATTATTTATTTATTAATGTAACGTTTTTAGCAGAGCCCATAAATATATTAGATTAGATTAGATTAGATTAGATAACTCTTTTATTGCAACAGTTTACAATACAAATACATACAAAACAAGAAAATAGGTAAAATACATAGTCACAATTTGGCGGTCTTATCGCTATGAAGCGATTTCTTCCAGACAACCAGTCGGATGGAGAGATCATATAAACTCGAAAATCGGAGGTGTAAACTTTTTACGGAATTTAAATGAAAGTGAATAGATAGCAATAAATAAATAAAAATAAATAATGTATGTAATAAAATAAATAAATAAAATAAATAATATATACATATACATACTTAAACATAATAGTCTCAGGTAGAAAGTAGTTGACAATGGCAGCTTTGCAGCAGGATGTGGTTAAGCGGATAGGTAAAAATTTTTCACGAGCTCCTTAAATGTGTGGATAGATTGCGCACGCCTGATCGCAACTGGAAGCGAATTCCAGAGACGAACAGCTTGTACGGTAAAGGAGTTATCGTAAAAGGTGGTGTGGTGCGGAGGGGTTTTAAGAGTTAGGTTTTCTGATGACCGTAATGAGCGCGAGTGAGAAGAATGAAGGAAACTAAAACGATCCTTTAGATAGCTAGGGTAATTGGGATTAAACAATACGTTATAAAGAAGGGAGAGGATGTGAGTATTCCGGCGAAGACGAATAGGAAGCCACTTGAGTTTAGCGCGATATTCAGAAACATGATCATACTTACGCCAGCCAAATATGAATCGTATACAAAGATTTTGAAGGCGCTCAAGTTTATTTATATTAATATATGTGAATTATAGCATATCACTTCATCGGTAAATTAATTTCGCAAGATTTCTACACCTGTACACGTACAACCATACTACAAAATTCATATTTGGTTGAGTACTTCCATTAATATTGGATAATAACATAAGGAGGAGATTGGTATTTGTTCTCTCAGTTGCAGTTGCATTAAAGAAGAACTTTTTGAAACAAAAGTATTTTATTCGCTTTTATCGCATCAAAATATCGATTTGTAGCGCATCGGCAACATTTATAGCATTATTTTGAGGAATATTGGAAACCATGTAACTTTAACTCCATCAAATAGTGCAGTAGTTGCCGCGGCAATGCTATTACTGCTCTAAAATGTGTTAGGTTTGCTGTTAAATCACATCTATTCCATAACTAGGCGATTTATTTCACAGTTACTCTGCTTCTATTGCACCAATTAGTGGAGTAATTTGCGCCTAAATCCCGTTGAATACACGTTGACTCCACATCTATTCAACTTATAACGACGCTCTTATAGAACTGTTTAATAAAACAGGAACGTTGCCGTGACTGTTATAGCACACCGTTTTGCTAGTTGGGCGTGTCACTAGGATTTTTACTGTTTTTTGAAAGACTATTGATAGTGGTTTTCTGTTTACTGGTGAATATTTCTCGAGTGACAGTTAGAAGTATTAATTAATACTTACTGCCAAATAACACGGCTATTTTGGTATTTTTAAGCAACAGCATATAAAGCCAACATTTTGGATTTGAGTCCTTGACTCATTTGGATTGCTTTTCTCGATATTGCCGATTAATAAAATTTACACGTTTCAAAACAATAATTGTTAGTAATACATCAGTTAATGAGAAGGCAAGGTAATGACTGGTTTTAATAATTATAGGAAAGTACGCCTGTATGCCCCGATAACCATCACTATACTAATGGAACTATCTTGTTCCAATTAAGTACTACTAATTAATTAACGATGTTAGTCCAAATTTCCGAAAACAGGTCATACAATTAGGTAACAACAATTTTATTAGTTTTGTAATTTTTTTCCCGTTACAGCTGCCATGAACTCAATCATTTATTAAAAGCATGTTGTACCTAGGCTATTATCAATATTATTATTGTTACTACTGACACATTGTATTGTTTAATTTATTTTAA
This sequence comes from Scoparia ambigualis, assembly GCA_963921215.1. Taxonomy (NCBI): domain Eukaryota; kingdom Metazoa; phylum Arthropoda; class Insecta; order Lepidoptera; family Crambidae; genus Scoparia; species Scoparia ambigualis. The sequence goes on from OY992512.1 coordinate 4,548,683, forward strand.
TTAAACGCTATAATACCCTATGGACAGACGACATAAGGAAGTATGGCTGGCGTGAAATGGATAGATGTGGCAGACTTACGTTCAGCAGGGGACGGCAATAGGCTGAAGAGGAAAGATAGTAGTGTAAGTAAATTATGTATTTTCTTTATTAGGTCAGGTCCAACAATGAATACATTTTTTAATACTTACTACATAAAGACAATGAAATAAATGCTGAACATCTCACTACTTGAAGAAGAACACAGCATGCACCGCAACATTGAGTTAACAGATATAAATAAAAGTAAAAGTTAAAATTACAATCAAGTTTGTAGTGATTGTCACTTACACACTTTTTTATATTAGATACATACACTAGAAATACTGCAATAAAGACACATTGTACACTTAACTTAATTATAAAAAATCTAAATATTAACGTACGTAAGTGTGTCTCGATAGGAGCAAATGGAAAGTAGTAGGTATGTCTGTAGTCTTTTCCTACAGCTTTTATTTATTGCATATCACATTACATTGCACGGTGTTAAAACATAAGCAAAGGTATACTTACATGTGACGCCCTGCTAGGGCACAACAAATAACGAGGGCTAACTATTTTAAAAATCTAGGTAATAATATAACTTGAATAACGCCAGAAAAAAGGGTTTTTATCTACTTATAGGCTATAAAGGCAAGTCCACCGACATCTTGGCTGTGTTGTTGTTCTAGCTAGATTTTTCTTAATTTCGCATATAAAACATTCGTATTTTTTGTATCAACTTCTATCTCAATCTTGTTGTCAAAAGGTCAAAATTGCGACAAGAGCGAGCTCACTCATGTCAGTCTCAGCGTACAATCATCTTGTTTGTATTTCAAAAATGTAAAGATACTTAGGTATCGGAATAAGTGAAATGATACACGTTAGCGCGACCCAGTAGGTAGTCCGAACTGGTCAGGGTGTTACACAAGTCGTAGCCGTCATTTAATATTATTCGTAATGGATACAACGAGGTTTTGCTCAAGGCGACTTCAGTCATTTTAGCAGGTTTGCACACTAGCGGCCGCCCTCTGCTTCGTCCGTGCGGTGTCAGCTAAAAAGCTGAAATGTCCACTTAAGTGTTATGTAAATTAGTAATTAATTTATACAGTCTTGTGTTAGATAAATTTTCATTTCATGAGCTGTTGTTGGACGTAGTTAGGGATTGTTATTTCTGAAAAAAAAAAACAATACGTTATTTCTTGCAATAGATAAGCATCTAATTATTGTGAGTTTGTTCATCGGCCTGTAATCGATTTACCGTTCTGGGGCCTTACCGTCAACTCTAAAGGCGGGTCTCCTATGTTTTGTGTTTTCTAACACCTAACATCAAACATCTAACAAAAATGTCAAAATATGTACGTAGGCCACGCCCATATTTGTTAGATGTTTAATGTTAGGTGTTAGAAAACACAAAACAGTGTCGCAGGAGACCCGGCATTAGTCTTACTATGCAATATCCCATACGAATTTCGCAGATGTGATATTAGGAGCCATAAGGGCCTTACCATCCCATCCCACATGAACAGTGGTAAATGGGAAGCTTGGAGCATTGTCCAATGACGCTGGCCCTACGCTTGTTGGTGGGTTACATCGTCTGTCGGCTAGGGCCCAGGGAACCCGCACCGACATTTATTAGATGCAAACATTAATCTAATGTCAGCCTGCGATCGCACCGACCTACCTAACTGATCCCACCAACACGCCCGCCCCGCCGGTAAGTGACAAAGGAGTGTGTTGACCGGCAGCCAGTTCGTTACCCCGACGGACCGAGAATTGGGCACACTAATTACTCGATTCAAAAAATTTGTATACGAATTGACGACCATCTGTTCGTGTATTTCGTTACATCTCCAACATTACATTTTGCTTCTTGCAATTTCTTCCAAAGTATCAACTTTGCAGCAGAAAAATTAGTATGGAATCAAAAGACGAGGGAAATGCTTTAAACGCAGTGAAAAGCGGAGGCGGCAGGTAAGGACGGGGCAGATTTTGGAATCTGCATCGTCCTCATAACTAAGTTACAGATAAAATAAACTGACATATCCACTAAAAATAGACCTAGATAAAAAGAGGTTAGGTACAGTAAAAGTAAAAGAAGATGTTGGTTGGAGGAGACCTGTGGAGGAGACCGTGCGTGCTACGAAATAGCGTAGCGCCTGAAAATGTTTAAATATGACAGCTTTGTAATTATGGACCCGCTCGGCGTTATTTCCCGTTCTTTTATAAGTATTATTAATGATGTTTGCCTTTGCCCAGCAGTAGCACAGTAACTTTAAGCTAGCAAAAACTTTTTTTTAATTTACGCAAATACGCAACGTAGTTACATAGGTATATATTAAATTACAGCAACATATTCATTAGACGGGTAAAAACTTGTTTTTAGTTCTAAGAACTACTACGTAATCTACTAATACCTAGAATTTGGGGAATACAAGGATTGCAGGTGATTAATACTACGTAAACTCCAATAACAACAAATATAAACCTACTCTTATATTAATGCTCCATTTGCATAGATTTCGAAACAATGTTAGGTATTGCTATAGATTTTAAAACAATCTTAGTTTGCCCTACAACATTTTAAAACAATGAAATCTCGTTCCAAAATTTCTACTTACATTATCCTAATAATAATAATAATAATAAGTACGAAACAGTTTAAATTCAGCAAAACATCAATACCTAGAGGCTAGGTACAAAAATGAAGTTGACCAATGGTGACGTGAAATGTCAACGTACTTAATTTCACATACAAAAATTAACATGAACTTACAATAAAATGAAAAAATGATAACAAGAAGAGCGAGACGAAGCGCACGCCCTCCATCATCGCCCGCTTCGCCGACCGTAAGCTCTTCGTCTGATGATTTCACCAGAGACGAGTAGAGCAGCACGAGCGGGCGATCGCCGCCGTCCCCGCCGCCACAACGACCTGCGCGACGTGGACGACCACCGCTGCCGGCACGCTTGGGATCAGTGGGGCAATCTGCCCCGCGTACGACCCCCGCTACCGGTGGTGTAGTGCGCCGCATGCGATGGACTCAACAAATAAATGAGAACTGCATGCGCGCCTACTACAGGACAACAGAGGGAGGAACTAACCTTACTGCGTATCGTGTTAGGATGCTGTCTTTGTTTCAGGCCCTTGAACCGACCATAGACGTGTCTGCCCAACGATTGTCGGATCAAGTGCGGGTGATCCAGCGTAACAACTTGCTGGATCAGTCAGCACTTGATCGGCTACGCCTGGAGTCACAACGTATTTGTGCGGCTTCTTCTTCGGTGCAGGATCGCCCTGCCCCACAATTACCGGCCGTGACGCCGGTTTTGGTGGCGCGAGTAGATCCGGTACCCGACGATGAAGATTTCATAAATACGAATGTAAGTACACAGGCGAATGAGCAAATGAGGAGCGCTTGAACGATGCTATTCTACAGTATCGTGACACGCGTAACTCTAGGCCGCGTATACCTTGTTTGCCCACGAATAGACATAATTTGGCGTTAATGAGTGCCTTGAACGATTTACTGGTTCCTTATCTTGGAACCAGTGAAAGTTTAATTGATACCCACTCGATCCTTTATTGTGGGGCCATCACGGTGTGTCGCGTTGCTCGTGTCAAATTCCAGGATTCTGACCGAGTACCGCGGCGAACCGGGACTGCCCCTGCTTGGCAATTGAGGATCGAGGGGCGTATTAATAAGTTCAGGACACTCATTGCAAAGCTAATTTGCTTCAGAAATGGCAATAATCGACCTCGCGTCATGCGATTCGTCACACAAGCCTTTGTTGGGACTGATGTTCGTCCGGAAAACTATATGGCTTGTGTGACGGAACGTATTGACTTTCTGAAGCAAAAAGTCTATGCGTGGGCAAACCGTATACGTCGCTACAGAGTGCGTGTGGACCGATACCAACAAAATCGCCTCTTTCAAAGTGACCAAAGAAAGGTATACAGACTTTGGGAAGGAGCTGATCAACGTGTGAGCGACGGACAGCTACCAGATGTTGATGCCATGAATAATTTCTGGCGCAGCATTTGGTCGGTGTCCGTCGAGCACACGGAAGGTGAATGGATGAGTGTTGTCAGTGACGCGTGTGAACCTATCGAGACCATGCAGCCTATAAATATAAGTACAGCTGACGTAAGTTGTGCAATCCGTACGGCCCAAAATTGGAAATGCCCAGGACCGGACGGATTGCACAACTTCTGGATCAAATGGTATCGATGTTCACACGAGTTACTGGCAACGCAATTCCAAGAAGCCATAGAGCTCGGCTCACTCCCAAGTTTGTTGACTACTGGTGTTACTTTTCTGCTCCATAAATCAGGTAGTACCACGGAACCGAAAAATTATAGACCCATCACGTGCTTACCTACTTTATACAAGCTCCTTACATCCATTCTGAGAACAAAAATTAACGCGCACATTGTTGCAAACAATATTTTGGACAAGACTCAGAATGGATGTAGGGTTGGGTCCCGTGGTACTAAGGAGCTTCTCCTCATTGACATGACCATATGCCAGAAGGTCCGGCGTGGCAGAGGGACTCTCTACAGCCTGGATTGACTATAAGAAGGCCTATGATTCGGTGCCGCATTCATGGTTGGTGAGGATTTTAGAGTTATATAAAATTGATATAACTTTAAAATCCTTTTTGAAATCATGTATGCGGCAGTGGACCAACGGTCTTGAGCCAACCAGGATGTCGAGATAGTGTTTCTGCCACGCATGATCTTATAAGGATAGAGCGTGGCATATTCCAGGGCGACAGTCTGAATCCTTTATGGTTTTGCCTAGCTTTGAATTCTCTCAGTACTTTGTTGAGAAATTCAAAGTTAGGCTGTCAACTGCGGAGAGGGGGTGAAGTTATGTCGCACTTGTTGTACATGGATGACCTCAAGTTGCTCGCACCAAACCGCCAAGACTTGGTGAAACTGCTGAAAATTACTGAGACTTTCAGCAGTGCCATCAAGATGGAGTTTGGTGTGGATAAGTGTGCGGTTATGCATGTACAGCGTGGGAGAGTAGTAAATTCAACCAATTTACAACTCTCCGAAACGATAAACTTTAGATCTCTCTCCAAAGTTGAAACATATAAATATCTTGGTATGTCATAGTCTTTGAGTGTTGTGGATGGGGACATAAACCAGTCATTACGGGAGCGTTTCTTTTGCCGCCTAAGAAAAGTACTTAACAGTCTTTTATCGGGTGGCAATAGGACGCGTGCTTTTAATAGCTGGGTAATGCCTCTCCTCACATACTCCTTTGGCATACTAAGATGGACTCAGACCGAATTGGACGCCTTGGATAGAAGAGTCCGTCAAATGCTCACGACTTCTAGAATGTTACACCCGCGCTCATCTGTTATGAGGCTGTACATCCCGCGGAGATGTGGGGGTCGCGGCTTTTTAAATGCCAAGGACCTACATAACCGTGAGGTGTGCAGTCTCAGGGATTATTTCCTTAACAGTGAGTGCGGGATGCATTTGGATGTCGTGGCAGTTGATAGACACTTTACGCTGCTCTTCTTGGCAACAGAAAACTGGCGCAAACCAGTGGTGCTAAGCACTCTCGATCGCAAGGACATATGGAAGAGCAAGGTGCTACACGGGCGCTACTATCGGGCTCTAACTGGGCCTGATGTAGATTTGCCTGCCTCGGTGAACTGGCTACGTTTCGGTGACCTCTTTGGGGAAACCGAAGGTTTTGTCTGTGCCATTGAAGATGAAGTTATTAAGACGAATAACTACCGGAAATATATTATGAGGGACGGTACGGTTGACATCTGTCGGGCATGCCGCCATCCGGGAGAATCACTCCGACATATTATTTCCGGTTGTTCTCATCTTGCTAACGGAGAGTATTTGCACAGACATAACCAAGTAGCCAGAATAATTCACCAGCAACTTGCTCTTCGATATGGCCTTGTTGAATCAGAGGTGCCGTACTATAAGTACGCACCTGCGCCAGTTCTCGAAAATGGTCATGCAACGCTCTACTGGGATCGCTCTATCATCACGGACAGGACTATTGTCGCTAATAAGCCTGATATCGTGGTGATCGACCGATCTCAGCGCCAAGCAATATTGGTTGATATCACCATACCTCATGACGAGAACCTCGTGAAAGCCGAGAAGGACAAGCTCAGTAAGTACCTTGACTTGGCTCACGAGGTTACCGCCATGTGGGATGTGGATTCAACTATTATTGTACCGATAGTCGTTTCGGCACACGGCCTTATAGCGAAGAGCCTCGATCAACACCTAGAGAGGCTCTCGCTGAAAGGTTGGGTCAACCTAGGTTAAGTTTTTTGTAATATTTTATATTGTATGTTTATCTCTCGATCTACTAAAACTTTTAAAACCCAGACTCCTCTTATTTATTTGTACTGTTCACTGGTAAGGAGTATCTTAGAATATGGATCTGTAATTTGGTCACCTTACTACGAAGTTCACAGTAATAGAATAGAGCGAGTTCAAAAAAAATTCTTAAACATAGTTTGCTATAGATCACAACTTGGCCACGGCTGTAGATCATATGCCGATAGACTAAATAAATACAATTTCTCTTCTCTTGCATCTCGACGCAAATGTACCGATTTGGTCTATTTGCATAAAATTATTCACTCGCACGTAGACAGTCCTTCCTTGTTGTCTTTCCTTAAATTTAACATTCGTTTTCGTTCCCGTAAGCCAACAACCAAAATCTTTTATTTGCAAATATATAGCAACAACACATCTTTCTACAATCCTATTACTCGGATGTGCCGTCTCTATAATGACATAATGAGCGAACATTCCTCTTCATTGGATATTTTTTGCAGTGAACTGCATGCATTTAGAGGCAAGATTCGGACCATTTTATGTACCAATAATAATGCCTAACATAGTGATATTGCAGCTCTGCCTTTGTTAATTTCTACTGACTAGAGTTTGCTATAGGTTTGGTTTAATTTAGACAATCACTCATTTTAGTTTTAGTTTTTACATGCCATGTACTTATTTTAGTTTAAGTTTTTACATTTATATTTTGTTTTTCTATTTCCACATGCCTAATAATTTGGATCATTTTGTGCACGCATCCTTGTTATAATCTAGATCAATGTTTAGTTTTAGAATATTACTGTATTACATGATTGTAACTTGTTTTGTGTGCCTTTAATAAATAAATAAATAAATTGTAAATGTTTTTTTATATAAAATATTGTAAAAAAAATTTCTTAAGATATATGTCGAATAAAGAGTATAATAATATATTTATTTGCATAAAACATAGTATACAAAGTTGTTAAAATTGTAAAGAACAGTTCTCATGTTTTGCACATTTGAGTTGCATGCAAATTGTTACCATTAAACCTAATTTTTATTGTTTAGAAATTGCTTAATGTCATAAAAGTTTTTATCCATAAGCCACGTATATAATTTACTTCTGAACAAATTGAAGCTGAGATTTTTAGATTCACAGGGCACCTTATTATAAATTCGTACACACATGACAATACAGTTTTTGTTATATTTTTCCGATTTAGGAATATTACTTAGGACTAATCTATTAGGATTTCTCTTTATCCTAGAGTTAACATCTCAAGCTTTCTTAAATAGGTACATGTGGTTATATACAAATATGCTAATCTCGTAGATGTACAGAGATGGTAGCGGTAGCAAATTAAGGCCCCTAAAATATGGTCGACAGGATTCATCAGGTGGGATACCACAGATAGCCCTGATACATCTTTTTTGTGCGATAAATGCTTTGCTAGCGTCTGTGCCATTGCCCCATAATATCAATCCCTATCGTAATATAGAATCTACATATGCGCGATAGGTTGTTACTGTTGTCTCCCTGTTAGTTATCTTACCTACTTAACTTGTTGAGAGCGTATACAAATTGATTAATCCTTTTGCATAAATTTTCTACATGTAGTTTTCAGTTTATGTTTTGGTCTATAGTAACCCCTAAGAATTTGGTTTGTGTTACTTCCCCTATTTTATCAATATTTCATTTAAAATTGTATTTAGAATGTATAGATTGATTAAATTGTATATAATTCGATTTAAGTAAATTAATTTTTAAATTTTTGTTCTCTAGCCATTTCATAATGTTGCCAATAGTATAATTCATGTCCTTTTCATGGTCACGTAGTGTAAAATTATTCTTATTAGTCGTCACAATAATAGAGATGTCATCTGCATATAAACAACATTTATGATTAGTCGCTTCTGTTATGTCATTAATGTAGAGTACGAATAGGATTGGACCTAAAACGCTGCCCTGAGGGACGCCGCTGCCATTGTTAATAAATTCAGATGAGTGTGACTTAAGTTCATTTTTAACTATTTTATTAACAATAACACACTGACGTCGATTAGTGAGATATGACGATACAGTGGATGTAGTGCGAGCCCTATCGCCTCCAATTTTTTTAATAGTATACTATGAGAAACGAAGTCGGATGCTTTTGATAAGTCAAAAAATAAGGCAGTTGTCACAAAACTATCATTAATATTTGTCAGAATTGTACTGATCAATGTAAATATAGCTAATGTTGTCGACTTATTCTTTTGGAAGCCAAACTGTTCTTTATTTATTATATTGAATTTGTCGCAGTAGTCTAATAGTCTCAAATACATGCACTTCTCAAATATTTTAGACAAGACCGGTATTAAGGCAATTGGACGGTAATTATTGATTTCATCCTTATCGCCTTTTTATGGAGAGGTTTAACGATGGACGATTTTAGTGCATCAGGAAAAGTTCCTGTTGAAAAAGATAAGTTTATAAGGTACGTCAAAATCGGTACTAATTCAGACACACATGCCTTAATTATTTTTGTATTAATACCGTCAAAACCCTTAGAGGTTGTATTGTTTAAAGTCATGATAACTTTTTTTACCTCTTCTTGAGACACAGGCCTTAGAAACATCGTGTTAGCACTTAATTTAAGTTGCAAATTATTAAATGTTGAATTGCTGACGTTGGAAGATTCTACGAAATATTTATTGAAGGCACTAGCAATTTTTTTGGGTGACGTTAAACATTCATTATTTATTTTAAGACTTGCAATATTGTCATCTAACTTTGAGGAGCTAATTTCATTTTTTATTACCGACCAAGTTGCTTTGCACTTGTTCTTACTGTGGCATATAAATTTTGTATTTGCAATTTTTTTAGACCGATAAATGCAAGTTTTTAGCAATTTTGAATATTTCATGTACTTATTTTTATTTAAATTTGATTTATTTTTGTAGTACTGGAAGCGCAGTTTTCTTTTTACTTTGCAACTTATTTTTAGACCTCTGCTGATCCAATTTTGTTTTTTGTCTTTATTATTTATTTTTATTTGTATAGTTGGAAAACATAGCTTGTAAAATAAGGTTAAAGTTTCATGAAAATAATTGAAAGCTTTATTTAAATCGGCCTAATCCTAACTAGTTAATATTATTAATGCGAAAGTGAGTTTATCTGTTTGTTACTTGTAAAACGGATTTCGATAAAACTTGTATAGAGATGGAAGGGGCCCTGGAGACGGTCATAGACCACTATCCCGTGAAAACCGAGGGCAAACGCTAGTTTACTATAAATTTAAACTACGGCACTATGTAACTTTTATATTGACTAATTAGTGTGATATATGTGTTGTAAAACTAGGCTTAGCGCATTATCTCCTTAGCGAATTAAAATGAAACGCTGTTGGCACATTCCCCAACCGCTTCAAAAAATCGTTTACAATGGTTCCAAGAATAGATTTAGAAGAAATATAAATTTATTAATTTGCCGATATAAACATGACCTATATTAATTTATGTTAGTAACATTAATAGAAATAAACACTTAGTTCATACGTTATCGATAACGAATTACTTATTTAACAAGTCAATATGTTATTTATGTTTCTTTGTCTTTATTTTGTCTACATTTTGGTTCAAATTTAAATCGCAAATATCTTTCAACAAAGTAAGTACCTACTAACTACTTACCTATAATAGACTAATAGTAATTTAAAAATAATTCCTTTTTACAGTTTTTTTTAAACTTTGGTTTATTTGTAATAATAACAAAACTAAGAGCTCTTTTCTTTTCTTTTGGAGCAGTAAGAAAAAAGAAATTCGTTTTTAACTAATGAAAATAAGTACGACATTTTAATAAATGAGTTTCTTTGAGAACGACTTATTTGTTGCCGCTTGGAATAAGCCATATCGCAGTCACGAGATACCACGGGTTTAGCATCCGATCCTCTCGTTGTGGACTGGCCTTATCGTTCCTTATCAGTGTTGACAATGTTAACCACGCCAAGGACCGAACACATTGGCTTTGTGTTTTAAAAAAAGCTGTGGAAACATTATAATCTACTCGGTGTTTATTCTACATTATTATTTATCTTGGCGGACATGCCAAACCTTTTGCGTTGGACAACAAGGAGAAATGTTGCAACAATATGAGATAAAGTTAAATTATAACTTTGCTAATTTCTCAAGCTCGTCTTCTCCGTATAGTCTCGTATTGATTCAGAACCTTAGGGCCCCAGTACACATTGTCGTATGTTGGCCCACAGCTGGCCATCGCCATTGTGTAGATCGACAAATTGCCCGCCTATACAATGGCGGCGATGGCCGGCAGGCAGTAGGCCAACATACGCCAACGGGGCCTTTAGACCTCGGAGTTTGCGGTTACAAGGTTTAAAGCATAGGGACTGAATAACCCAAAAAATCTGGTACCTACCTTAATATTCCCCAATATTAAGGTAAGTACTACATTTTTTGGGTATGACGTCATACCGAAAAATAACGGTTACCTACCGGAATATTCTGATATCCAAATTTATTTTAAGTAGGTACCTATAGAAATAAAAATAGGTAATCGGTATGATAGTAGACCACTATTTAAACGTACAAAAATTTTGCCATTGCCTTGCATGTACATAAGACAGATTTGCATATTTGTTCGAGAGCACCTTACATATTTTAAAAAACACGGAGAGGTCTATAACAGATCTACAAGGCATAATGAAAAACTGTATGTACCGTTGACTAGAACAAAACTTCACAATGGCAATTCTTACTGTATGGCTATCAAAGTCTTTGACAAGCTGCCAAGGGACTTAAAAGACCTCCCAATGCCACAATTTGTAAGAAAATTATCGAAATATTTATTGGACAAATGCTATTACTCATTACATGAATTTATTTTATAAAATTTAATAATAAAATAATAATTATTGTATTTTATCTAATTTTGTTTGTTGATGTTAATAATTCGATATTGTTAATTTAATTTAATTTGATAATTCTAATTTAGTTTAATTATGTTAATTTAATTTAAAAATGTTAATTTTATTTTTTAGTTTTAATTTAATATGATGTTATTTGAATTTACTTGCTCTATGTGAACAATTGAATAATGTTAATTTAATTGTATATTTACATGCCAGAAAGGCAGAACATACGCCTCAACTGTTTTTATAACACCCTATTCACTATGTTCTAGTAAATAAAGCTCATTATATTTCATTTCATTTCATTTCATGAAAGAGACGGCTAACAACCATTTCAAGCATAAACGACTAATAATAATGTCATGGTTTTTCTCATCAATTTGCATTAGTTTGTGCGTTCTCGAGATCAAAACCCCTTTCCCCGCTCCCCGCAACTGTCGATGCAACGATTTTCGGTACCGATGTCGCATAAAGGTTAAACAACGGCCTTACCTCTATTTTTATTAAGGTTCACTTATTTTATACCGGTAACGTAACCTTAGAGCGTAACTTTCAGTCCCTCGGTGGCCGAGTGGTCAGCGCTTGATATCCGGAGGTCCCGGGTTCAATTCCAAGGTCGGGCAAAGTGTGTTCCGCGGATTTTTGATGCATAGCCCGGGTTTGTGAACTAAACCGCATTTGGTAAACGTGGTGATTAGACGTACAGACCTATCTACCCATCAATTGTAGCGATGACTTGATTTCTATGAGTAGGGCAGTAATATACAGTCCCTACTTTATTTACTTTACATACAACTTCGATCAACAATACAACTAGATGTCAGGTCGGCGCTAAAAATGTATCTCGGTAAATAAGAGCGCACTTGAAAAGTGAGCTCTTATTTTCTCGCAAGGCAATAACAGGAAAAAGTACTTTTATTTGTTGCCCGTTAAGGTTGATTTCACCACTAAATGTTATTGACGTCTTTTTATTTTTAAGTGACAGGAGTAATTTATTGCTTTGAAAAAGTATTTATTCACGTGGACAGAATTTAGCTTTGATTTTGTACGTGACGCGTTATCTAGTTGGTATTGTTGATCGAAGACATACAAACATACATTATATGCTTATGATATGATGTTATGATGATAGTCGTGATAATATTACCTATAATCACTATTATTATCCCCGAAGGGTTAGTCAGAGACTAGGCAATGAGTGACGCGTTATCTAGTTGGTATTGTTGATCGTTACAAGTACAAACATACATTATATGCATATGATATGATGATGATGATAGTCGTGATAATATTACCTATAATCACTACTATTATCCCCGAAGGGTTAGTCAGAGATTAGGCAATGAGGACCGTAAAAGCAGTCCTCTGCGATAGTCCACTTTGCACCAAATAGCGATGCACATGTGCGCAGCGTGACAGGTGGTGAGCCCATCGCCGCTCTATGCTGTTGGATTATGTGCAGTCTTTAGTCCGTTAGTCGCCTTTTAGGACACTCAAGGGAAGAGAGGGGGTTGTAGTATTCTTTCACCGCTACGCGACACTGTCACCAAGGAACCAAAATGGGCATATGCCTTGCGCAAATTTAAGGTCGAATTAAGACACATATTTATACAGGTCATATCCATGTCCATGTTTTTGGGTGTTAAAGTTACTCGTGTCCGTAGGTTTACCCTTGAGACCCTACACGTGACCCCTGGGTGGTGCTAAATGAGTGACACTGACTGAGTGGTAGTGCCACGCTGCGTTGCCAGCACGCATTGGGCCGGCTCGCCCGGGGTAATACCACCCTCTCACGAATATCCGGCGTGAAATAATGGCACTTGGTGCTGTTGTGTTTCGTCCGGCCAGTGAGAGTTCCAGAGGCTCCTTCCCCCCTCCCCCCCTCACAATTCCTATTCCTTCCTTAACCCTATTCCTTCCTTAAAGGTCGGCAACGCGAATCTACGACTCCTGGGTGTCCATGGGCGGCGGTGATTGCTCTCCATCTGGTGACCCGCCTGCTCGTTTGCCTCCTTCTTATAAAAAAAATGTCCTCGAACATTAATGTAGTCTGTCTTCATCGGCAATCCCGTAACAAACTAATACAATATTCGTATCTGTTGGGTTCTCGCAGAAAGCGGTACGTGACTAGTTTCACGACGATGCCTTGTAATTTGTGGAAAATTGCAACTACTAATTGGTGGTTTAATAAGATTCACATTCTTATTTTATACGCTTAGCTATGATTTAGCGCAGAGCTGTAGTGTAGCTCAGAGTAATTTATGTAGGTCTTACCTACTTGTATGAATACAGTATAATTATATGTTTGTTATTACACAATACAACCACGAAACTGATGTAGTTACGCACAGACATTGAGGAAATAGCGTTATTTATCCATGGAATGGCGGGGAAACCCGCTTATGACGTCCTGCGGTCTGATAGGTACCTACCTAAAATATAGTTTCCGCTTAACTTAAGTTTCGTGTCGTCACAGCAACTGAAACATTTCATATCCTCCATCCTTGTAATTGAAATTGAAAAAAAAAACATTTATTGGGATCACACAACAAACACACAAATGACAAAAAAATATATAACAAATAATAAAGCAATACATTGCGCCCTGTTGTGATGCCAACACTGTGCACAACTCCGTTTAAGCAGCAAGCTCCTTCAGTGATGGATTTATTTATTTTACATTAAGTAAAGTGCTTTACAATTACATTTGTCCTGCATGGATGGTCGCAGTATCTCGCAGATAGGTACTTATTATTTAAAGATTGATGATTAGAAAATGGGTCCACTATGGATGTAGGTATACTACTCTGTCAAGAAAGTACCTACCGGGAAAAAAATCAATAATACACAAAATGTTAGTAATTCATCCAAATTTATTTTATCGCCTTTAAAATATGCTCCTTCAGAAACGATACACTTACGCCAACGAATAATCTAATCATCAAAACATTTTTAAACGCTTTTCCGGAATTGAGTTCAGTTCTCGCCGCGAATTCTCCTTTATGTCTTCTACCGAATGAAAACGGGTGCCACGAAGTGGTTATTTGAGTTTAGGTAATCGAAAGTCGGCTAGAATCATATCTGATGAATAAGGTGGTTGCTCGATGGTATTTGTTTAGTTTTTGGTCAAAAATTCGTTCACAATGATGGCCTTGTGCTAAGGCGCATTATCGTGTTGCAAAATCCAAGAATTTTCTTTCCACAAATTTGGCCTTTTTCGTCGAATTTGCTCTCTTAAACGCCGCATAACGCTCAAATAATATTCTTTATTTATCGTTTTACCTTCCGGCAAGAATTCCGATTGCACAACACCGCGATAGTCAAAGAAAACAGTCAACATGACTTTGACTTTTGATCGACTTTGGCGTGGTTTTTTCGGTTTCGGTTCAGTTGGAAGGCGCCACTCCTAAGCTTGTTGACTAGTTTGCATGTCAAACTCGTAAACCCACGTCTCGTCACCGTAACAATGCGTTGCATGAATGTTGGGTCGGAATTGACTCGTTCTAGCATGTCCTCAGCGACTCTTATGTGATTGAGTTTTTGGAAAAAATTCAGGTCTTTTGGGACTAGCCGAGCGGCAACATATTTCATACCCAAGTGATTATTTAAAATGGTACGGATCGACTCGTGAGACACAGAAAGTTCAGCGGCTCTCTCTCTTAGACTTGAATGAGGATTTTCAGTCACCATTTCCTTCACTTTTGCGATGATAACGTCAGTTGAAGACGTTGATGGCCTACCAGAGCGAAGCAAATCTTCCATCACATCTCGACCGCTTTGAACGCTTTGTACCACTCATAGGCACGTGTTTTTGATAAAGTCGATTCACCGTAAGCCTTCTGTAACATTTTAAAGTGACTCCGAACACGAAATTCCATTGGCGACGCAAAATTTAAGACAAACTCTGTGTTCGATGTTTTTATCAATTATGAATTCGCAACACACACTAGATATAAACTAACTAAAAAAAGCACTGTATTTAATTTATAACAGATGCAACTCAAACTCCGCGTCAAAATGGATAACAGTTGTGCCAATCTAACAACTTAAAAAAAAAAACCAAAAATATAATTTGGAATCATAAACAAATCATCCGTTCCCAAAACTTTTTTGACAGAATGTATAGAGATGCATGGAGAAATAGAAGACTCCAGCCAAACATAGCTATGTGCAGAAATGAGCCGAATGGTCTTACTAAAAAGAAGAAAAAAGAAGATAAGTTATAGATAAATTATATGTTATTATTATAAATGATTAGAAGGGCTTTAGAGATGGTATAAAATTGAAAAAGCGGAAAAGCGCTCTTTTCTTTCGGAATCCTTAACTAAACTCCTTAACGTTTTTTGGCTAAAACCAATCAACTGGCTGTCTTCTTGCTAACTATCGGAACAACAACGATACTAAAAATAAGTAAGTAGTTAATATAGTGACAGACTTAGATAACTATGGTGATAGCCAGGTGGACTTAAAACAAGCGCGCAATCACCAACCAAATCGATTACAATAATGTACCTCAGCTGGGTATCGTCAATCGTCGTCAAACATCAATCAATCCTCGAGGAAATGTCCTGCAGTTATATATAGGTACCTACTTACTTACCTTGTGTCATTCAAATATTATGTTGTTCTTGCTGGTACGTGTATTAACTCACGTACATGCAAGTTATGTATGAGGCTGGGTTTGTTTTAATCAGTTTTAATGGAAGCAAGCAGTCACCGCCACCTATGGACACCCGCTACGGGTACCCTACTTGTTTTCGAAAGTTGATGATTCGATTTTTATTATATCGAACACGGTGTGTCGATACTTCAGTTGTACGATGTTTTATTTGAACGATGCTTTATTGGTGCGATTAATTTATTAGAGACGTTGACAGAAATTCATTCTTTTGTTTTTACACAATAAAACATCGTAAAACTGAATTATCGACACACCGTGTTCGATATAATAAAAATCGAATCATCAACTTTCGAAAACAAGTAGGGAACCCCCCGCTACACCAGAGGAATCGCAGTTTATAATGTACGACGACCTCCTTGGTCGAGTGGTTTGTACACCGGTTTTCATGGTGTCGCCATCTCTGAGGTCCCGGGTTCGAACCCCGGTCGGGTCAATTTAGAAATTATTGTTTTCTGAATTGTCTCGGGTCTGGGTGTTTTCTATGTATAATAAGTATGTATTTAAAAGTATTTTAAGTATGTTTATCCGTTGTCTAGTAACCATTTAACGAGTTTCTTCGAAGCTTCTCTTGGGCTAGATAATTGGTGTGATTGTAGGAAAGATTTATTTATTTATTTATTTATTTATTAATCTTCATCAATTGCCGAAATATTTGTTCGCGCATCATTTCAGAGCGGCTGCACCTATTTGGCTAATTATTTTTTGTTGTGTTCGTAATTGTTACAGGTTTGTATGAAATATTTTTTTGGAAATTCATCGCGTACCGGCTGTTCACGCAGACTAATGCCCGATTTACACTTCAATAAGTACAGTAGCGAGTTAACTTGCGTCATTGGCGAGTTAAGTTGTTATTGTCGTTTGAACGGTGCAAGCGAGTTAAGTAACAAGTTAAGTAGCAAGTTTAGTTGAATAGACTGCCGTCCTATTTTTTAGCGAGTCAAGTGCGAAGTAACCCCCTCTCTCACGTCTCCCGCACCCCCGCTAACTTAATTGACAGATGTGTAAACAGGCGAGTTTAGTACAGTACATAAGTTTGTAAACAGTGGGCGCGAACACGTGTAATTTTTTTAGTGTAAAAATAAAGTAGTCTGATAATACTACCTTTGCGTTGTACAAGAGTACCTACCTCAAACATGAGGGTTTGTTTCTTCGCAGGCGTAATTTTCTCTAATACAAATAAAAATGAAAGCACACTCATTCGAAAAGCATATCTGTATTCAACTATGTCTTCTTCAGACAATTCCGTCAGAAGGTTATATTACTGACACCACGTTTATTTCTTGTAGAAATCCCATATTACCTATTATGCGTTTGGGTCTGTTCATTTCTATTGATATATCATTTTCAAAGTGTCCTACAAGTATATAGACACTCTTCCTTTGATTATCGCACGTAAATATTGGTGTTAGGTAATATAAAGTCCATTTTCCTGGATCAAACCAACACGTAACACAGAGTAAAACAACCGTTGACGCGACTAGTCGTCTTCTCGGATTGGCAACTTATGACGACTCACTTGCTTACATTTGAACGCTACTGTCTACTTACATTACTTAACTGACTACTTTCTTAACTCGCTACTGTACTTATTGAAATGTAAATCGGGCTTAAGTCGCGGGCGGGCCGCTAGCTTATACTCGTAATAAAAAAACAAATTGTCCACCTTCGTAAAAGTCTCTACTCTGAGTCATGCTTTGATGATCGACATTATTATATTTCCAATTAAAGTAAATGAATGAATAGAAAAATAAACGAATGACACTAACTGATTCTTAGTACATACGAGTATTGCACGCATTAAATACTACGAAATAATATCGTTTATCTTCAAAAAGCAACGTACCGTAACAGATAGTGTGATACTGATATAACAGATAGCAATACCTGCGAATTGTTGTTGTTTTTATATGAAATGATTAGGCTATTTATTGCACAATTATCCTTGTATTATTAAAGAACATTGTTTGTCTTTTCGCGTATTTGTTTATCTTGGAAGGTGTCTCAATCATTTAGGAACGTCAAATATAGTTATTTGAAATGTGATTATGTAACTGTTGACTACACAATAATAAAGGTGATATACGTTAATGTAGATAATGGAAATATAATCTAATTTAAAAGATTCGACTCTACTTTCGTAACAATACAATCATATACTTAAAAAATAACTAATACGTTATCTCACGCTAATATTATTATAATAGGAACCCACTAACTCGTATTGGGCCAGCAGCGTGGTGGGTTTGTAGTGTTCTACCTCCAATGAGCTATTTCTCCAC
Organism: Scoparia ambigualis; assembly: GCA_963921215.1. Classification (NCBI taxonomy): domain Eukaryota; kingdom Metazoa; phylum Arthropoda; class Insecta; order Lepidoptera; family Crambidae; genus Scoparia; species Scoparia ambigualis. The sequence goes on from OY992512.1 coordinate 4,566,879, forward strand.
GTGGGAAGCCCTGTGCCCAGCAGAAGCCCTGTGCCCAGCAGTGGGACGCTTATAGGCTGATCGTCGTCGTAACGTCCCACTGATGTTGATGATATTAAAAAGCTGAAATTTGTCGGTATGTAAGAATTAATCTCTGGGACAGAAATTACAAAACCAATATCAAAATTACTTACGAACGCTAAGCGGTCGGAAACTAGTTTTATAAAATACTTAATGTTAAAATTAAAACTATTTTTATAGTTTCTAAGGACTCTTTCTTCTGTTCTGTGTTTCCCACGGATTTCACTATAGTAAATGGGAAACACTTGAAATTAAAGATTCCCTTATTAGGCGGTGTGATTGGCTGCGTGGCGGCGCGGCGCGCAGTGCGTGGGTGTGAGGCGAAGGAACCCGAGCGAGTCCTTTGCAGCTTTCGCCAGAATTAACAGCGGATATTATGCTGCTGATGTTATCTTTAGTTTATATATATATGGTATATTTAGGGTATATACAGTGGGTATATATGAATATTCTTTATTTTACACCACAGTCACACCAAAAGGACAAACACATAATTGGCAGCCTTATCGCTAAAAACTAATTTCTTTCAGGCTTCTTGTTGGACTGGATAGAAAGCAAATCATTATCTACCTTCTGTTCAGTGGTTGTATTTGTATCGTTGGTTGACATAATTTTATGCGTAGCCGCAGCGACAGCCTCATTCGACTCCTCGTTGTTTATTGTCGACTTGACAAATATACGCTAACACGAATAAGCTTAAAATCGCAAATAAAGACGATTTAGGATAACAAAAAAATATTTTGTATGAATTAGTTGTACCCAAGGTCATGGCAGACACTAACGCTGCCTATTTTCAGACACAGAACTTGATAATGGTATCACCTGTTATATAAAAAACATAATAATAAGACAAAGTACCTATTACTAAATACTATAAAAAAAAGTAAATTAAAGGACAGACCAAAAAGGCTGGTATCCGCTGCATTTTACCAATACCAACAGCCTATAGTATTTTATTACCTGTTTTTCCATAAAGAAATAAACTGATTTCAAATTGTCCATCAAAATTACAAAAGTAACTGAATTCTAATCATGTGGCAAGGTTTAAAATTGAATGACTTTGTTTTTATGAGTGCTATATACTTCCATGAAGGTTAACACCTTCATGGTAGTATAAAGCACTCAACTAACTACACTTTCAGCGATAATGGAAAGTTTTTATCATCTTGTACTTATGTGTATGTTATCTTGCACACGGCTGATATCTTATTAGGCTCGGACATGGATCATAATCGTAATGTTTGCTAATAGATATAATTTTTTTATTGTCTTTGAAGACAAAGGTATACTTACCAAAATAAACCATTACATAATTTTAATTAATAGTATGATAACTACTTACTAAGCACATTTATTGAATAAATAAAGGTTTGTAAAATGTTCCTATCGGGTGTTTGAGGAAAAAAATTGAGGAAACCACGGCGACGGCCTTTAGCGTCTCTGTAATTGAAAGAAGTCCCCCATATTGCGAAATGCCGTGCGTTCGAATCTCACCTGAGGCACTTGAAACACCATCAATATTTAATTAGTAAGCCCCCATATTAGTCGCAAGAGAACAATGCATTTTCAATGGAGCAGATAATAATACTTATTGTTTCTTTTTTTCATAATTTTTTTCACATTTTACATAACGAATTTTCAAAATATTGCCAAATTGCACTTATGGTTATATTTCAGTACTGCCATAGACAAATTAGATAATATAATTATATCGTCCTTGGTACTACTCTCAGAACAATAACTAATATTGTTCTGAAGTAGGTACTACTAAGTGCTAATGTCAATAAAGGTTTTTCTTCTTCTTCTTCTTCTCTAGAACTAAGGATATGGTAGGTACTGTACGTCTGTCACTCATGCATTAAAAGCTAAAATATGTAGTACCTACCTACTTACTACTCGTCAAACATGCCGCGCCGGAAATGACCCCATTCTTGAATCGGTCGGACGGATCAATCTCTTGTTGTTTCTCGGCCGAGTCTGTTGCTGGGCTTTATAGTGTGCTGTGTAATTATACTTTACACTGTAGGCAATGATATTATATGTTACGTTCATAGTAATTTGCGTTTTAAATGTGTTCCGAGCTGCATACATTGACAAGTTTCACTGATAAGTAAAACAAAAACACTTTTGCCAGCGTCTTTTCCAATCTTCGAAGCATTTATGGAATGCACTTTTTGATATGGCCTTCAGTTCTTTCAGCGATTCAGCTTTTATTTCCTCTATGGTCGCAAAACCGTCCTTTTAATGTTCTCTTCATCTTTGGGAACAGAAAAAAGTAGCATGGGGCCGAATCCGGTGAATACGGTGCTTGGGGCATCAGTTTGGTCTGGTTTTTTGTCAAGAAATCACGAACAAGCCGCGAGGTGTGAGCGTCTTCCATTTGCACCACGTTATCGTGGTGCAAATGGAAGAGTTAGGACCCTTGTGCCGACTTTTCCTGATTGTCGGGAAAGAGTTGTTTTTTCACAATTCTGGTCTTTTTCTATGGATGGCCTTACACAAACGGCGTAAAACTTCTAAGTAATACTCTTTGTTAACCGTGCGACCTGCTGGTAGGAATTTATGATGTACTATTCCATTAAAATCGAAAAAAACAGTAATAAGAACCTTGACGTTGGATCGAAATTGACGTGCTTTTTTGGGCCGCGGCTCCTCCGAGGTTTTCCATTGAGACGATTGCACCTTTGTTTCAACGTCGTATCCATATACCCAAGACTCGTCACCCGTTATGACTTGTTTGAGCAGTTCTGGGTCGTCCGCAACTACATCCAACATTTGCTGGGCCAAGTCTTTGCGATACTGCTTTTGTTGAAGATTTAGCAATTTTGGCACGAATTTGGCAGCGACACGAGACATGCCTATAATATCAGTTATAATCGATTCACAAGATCCGTAGATGCCAACTTCCTCAGCAACCTCCTTGATAGTGATGCGGCGATTGGAAAACACAATTGTTTTGACTGTGTGGATGTGGTCATCGGTGGTTGACGTTTTTGGTCGCCCATTCCTCTCGTCATCTTCAACGTCTTCACGACCCTCGTCGAATCGTTTATACCAATCATAAACTACTGTTTTTTTCATAGCAGACTCACCATAAGCTGTCTCTAACATTCCAACCACGGCACTGCATTTAATTTTGTTTTAAACACAAAATTTTATGCAAATTCTTTGCTCCGTCACTTTTACTCTGGAAAACTCTTGAACATTCGCCGATCACAAGAAAACACGTCTTATTACGTTCCTACGAATAGCGAACTACGCATTTAAAATGGCCGAAATTTTGACATATTATAATGAAAAACATGTCTACCAACCTAAATTTAAAATAAGACCTCTTTTAATGGCGAACTTTAAATTCGAAATTCAAATATTCCGGGTATTTTTTGATCAGCCCTGGTACGTACACACAGCATAATAAATACCATACAATAAAATACCCAAGTCACGTAAAATAATATTAAATACCTAATTACAATTAAACTAACAAAAACAGTTATTAAATACGGCTAAAATTTATAGTAAGGAATTTAGTAGATCTAATAACTAATCGTCAATTACTCGATTGTGCAAAATAAATATTTTATTAGCTTAGAAAAAACGTGTACCTAAATCCAATAAATATCAGAGGTCAACTTCATTAATTTCTATCAAAATAAACAAGTTTGTATTATAGTAGGCACTGTCTACAACAGCCATGAATAGCAAAATAATGGAAAATGTTGAAAAAAATTCCACGAGCATGATTTGATTTGTTTGTTCTCAACAAAATTTATGTTAAAATTACATAGTACTATAAAATATTTATAGTACTTACCAACCTATTTAAAAATGTATTTTTATAATGAACTGAATACTTATTTATATACATTATAAATACATACTTAAAGGGCATGAGCTTAAGAAAGTCAACGAGGTTCGAGATCTTGGTGTAATTCACGATAGTAAATTGACATACGAAAAGCACGTAGATCACAAAGCCAAAAAAGCTTATCAATCTTTATGCTTTATTATTAGATCTTGCTCTCAGTTTTCCAGGGCCCTGATTCTGTATCGCAATCTATAGATTCCACACCTAAACCTTACCGCGCACAAACGTCAAACGCATACGTTTTTGGGAAGATATCGTAACTTTTTAAGGAATTGACGTGGTTTAGAAACAAGGAATCGTTACAGAATAAGGGCCCAGTATAAAATTGCCAAAGTCTTGTACTGCTCGTATGTGCGTAGTAACCTCGAATATTGTTCGCAGATTTGGAACCCACAGTCCCTACGGAATCTACATCAATAGATTAGAGATTATTCAACGAAAATTTCTTAGATATTTGCAATTTAGATGCAAAGAAAAAGAGAGTGATTATGCTGCGAGGTGTAGGAAACAGCATATGTTACCTCTCGTATATAGACGAGAAATGATGGATGTTGTGACCCTTGTAAAAATAGCACAGTCTGTTATAGATTCCCCACATCTTCTATCTTCTATTTGTCCCCTTTTGTAACACCAACTATAGAAAAAAATCGTTTTTCATTAGATCCGCTAATAGCTTTAATAAACTGGTTGATGACACTTCGCTCGACATTTTTAATTGTAATCCTAACAAATTTAAACAAGTTCTAAGCAATAATTGGTTTGATGTGGTTCCTTAATCCTTAATTCTTAATCGGATTGTCCTTTCTTTTGGTTTCTAAATTATATATTCATATAGATGAGAGAGAACCTACTGTTTGCTAAGCTAACTAATAGCTTAGTTAAGCTTAAACATAAGTTGTAAGCTAAGATAATAGGATTACAAATAAGCACACAAGTGTCTATATGCAAAAACAAATTAATTGTGTATATTTTTATTATGTTAGATATGCTCTTAGTTATACTCATACTGTATGTTTTCCAAATAAAATAAAATAAATATAAAAATAAATTATGTATTATTCATTAAGCTAAAACGTGACAAATGGGCTCTCACACGTGATAATTAAGACTCACCGTATTAAGAAAAACAAAAAAGGTGCAAGTAACTACAAACGATTTATAGGTAGGTACCCACTTATAATGTGGCTGACTTCAATCCCTTTGACGTGACACCAGGAACCTACTAAATTTAATTTACAATCATCAAATTATGTGTATTTACCTGTTTGTGCAAGAGCACATGCCTGTGTAGCACATAAAACAATAAGGTCATCCTTAACACATATCGTCTTGTATGGGCATAATTATAAGGTAAATAGGCAAACATAATAAGCCAAATCAGGACACGGCATGAGAACTAATCCAAATGAATACAATATTACGACGACCTCCTTGGTCGAATGGTTTGTACACCGGTTTTCATGGTGTCGCCATCTCTGAGGTCCCGGGTTCGATCCCCGGTCGGGTCAATTTAGAAATTATGGTTTTTCTATATTGTCTCGGGTCTGGATATTTTCTATGTATATTATGTATGTTTATCCGTTATCTAGTAACCATTTTACGAGTTTCATAACGAAGCTTCTCTTAGGCTAGTTATTTGGTGTGAGTGTAGGAAAATTTATTTAATTTATAATTTATTAAATACCTAATTTTAACCGGCTCTGTGTTTTAGTGACTAAGCCACCGATCTAAGACCCAGAAGTCTCGGATTCGATTCTCAGCGGGGGGTACATCTTTGTGTACTTGATTTGGTTGATGGACTAGTTAAGTCCGCCTGGTTAGCTACTAACTTCTTATTTAGGGTCTGGCGCCATAACAACACTGTTAAAGCATTGTTGTGTTCCGATAGTTTAGATAGCCAGTTCTTCAGTGGTTGAGGATTCCAGCGCGCTTCCGCCTTCCTTAGGCCTTATCCTTATCGTCATTTACCATCAGGTGAGATGAAGGCCAAGCGCTTACCCGTACTCATTAAATAAAAATAAAAATAACAAAAGTAATCACTACAAAAAGGGAGTTTTAAAAACGACTATTTTGCCTGTACAAAAATCTCGCATGTTGTGGAATAAAAGTACCTAGTTAAATGTAAGTATCAAAAACTATTTCAGTGCTATTAGGATCTTTCCTTACAGATCATTTCTCTGCTACAAACACGAATCTAGGACAACTTAGCGTGCTGACAATACAACCGGTTCCTTATCAGTTCTTCGTAGCAGCTACTATACTGGTTAGAAATAATTTAATTAATTGATGCAACTGTGACGCAATCATAATGTAATAGGTTTATAGGACGACAAGCAAGTTGAATTAATGTACGGCCGTGTATTATTGTGTGTTGTTTGTCCGTCGTGCGATGTGGGTCAAGGCGCGCCCGCCACTGGCCACAGACAAAAAGCATAGACTTTTTTTAAATATTCCACTTAGCACTATGGTTTAATAATGTTTTTTTCCTGTTGATGAACATACATACATATAATCACGACTATTATCCCCGAAGGGTTAGTCAGAGACTAGGCAATGGAGTCCTCTGCCATACTTTTCACCAAATAGCGACTGCACATGTGCTTAGCGTGACAGGTAGTGAGCCCATTGCCGCTCTATGCAGTTGGATGTATGTGCAGTCTTTAGTCCGTTAGTCGCCTTTTATGACACCCAAGGGAAGAGGGGGGGTGGTAGTATTCTTTCACCGCTACGCGACGCGGTTAGGTTTATGAAATAAAACTTAAATGGTTCCTTCATCATCATAATCATATCCCGGATCCATATAATCATTTCCGGAGGCCCTTCTCCCCCCTCCCCCCTCACAATTCCTATTCCTTCCTAAAACCTATTCCTTCATTAAGGGGAGGTATTTCGAGCGCTTCCCTCTCGTTCTCTCGACGGTACAACGGTAAGGGACGGGTATAACAGCGAAGCGGAGCGAATAATCGCGTTTTATATTTTTAAAAATTGATAGATGTAATAAATAAAAAACCATCGGTTATAATAACTCAAGTTATTTACGAGCTCCATTTTGGTAAATGACTCATAATATCAAATGACTTATTTTAAGAATAAAACCTGGAAAAGAAGATAAAATGACACAAAAATGTGTAACTTTGTGAATTTATTCTATCGAGCCAACTTTATAAAATCGTGTTTTCATCGGGTGTATTTCACAGAATAAAGCCTCAACAATATTTCATAATTTTCGCAGATTTTAATTTTATTGTTTACTACTTCAAAAAGTAATTCTAAGTACGTGTTATTTTAATTTTTCACTAACACCTAGCCTTAAAGGCCGGCAACGCATCTGCAATTCCTTTGGTGTTGCGGGTGTCCATAGGCGGCGGAGATTACTCTCCATCAGATGACTCGCCAGCTCGTTTGCCTCCTTCTATTATAAAAAAATATATATATATCATAATCAGCCCGTGTTGGTCCACTGCTGGACATAGGCCTCTCCCAATGCATGCCACTGAGGCCGGCGATCTTCGGCTCTTCTGATCCAACCGCTGCCAGCCACCTTACGGTAATGGTTACTTACCTTGTGTAATCTACGTAGGTACGAATGCGACAAATTATGAATGAGCAAGCACTATTGTGAGCTTCTAAACTATCACCGATGATAAAAGACCTTCAGCATTAAAAAATAAATGTCTATAATGATTTTGTCACCAACACGTTCAACGGGATAATTATTGTTTGCGTAGGAAGATGCTAAGTCCTTTCATTTACACTGTAGAGATACATGCATGCACTACCTACCTACAACTTTTTTATGTTTCGTTTTAGCGAAATACTTTTTGGAACGTTGATTATTATTCTATCTCTATAAAATTCGAGAAAATGACGAAGGATTAGCAAATAGAAGCGGACTTTGCTTTTAAAAGGTGATTAAACATATGAATAAGGAAAAGGACATGAGGAAGTTATCTTAGTAGGTATCCTATAATATGCATATACTTACGTATATCAAAGTTAATAAGTACTCATAAAATATCAATGATAAAACTTCAATTCGACAGGTGCTAAATAGCTAAGCGTGTAAAACAAACAATAGCAAAAAAAACACGTGATAAGTCCAAAATACATTAGAGGTCAAATTCATTAATTTTCTATCAAAATAGACTTGATTGTTTGCATTCAATGTTAGTATTGTCTACAACAGCTCGTGAATAGCGAAGGCATAAACTGTACATACCTTTAAATAATATTCTTCGAGTAAATATCGCAGAGGCTTAAGGCGTACCTACGCCTTATTTGCGATCTTGCAGAGAATGGCTGACTAAATTAAAAACAACTCTAGCTCCTAAACGACTAAAGTCTTTGGTCCCGGTTGTTATTGTGAGATAGCAGTCGTTATAATGCACCAACCCGCATTGGGCCAGCGTGGGCGGTTCCATCTCCTCATGTGCTGTTCATGTGTTGTCCATGTGGTAACTGGTAAGGCAATGTAGGACGGCCAGCGGTAGGACGGTTATAGGCTGCCGATAAAACTGTATAGGTATTTAGTTATTACTTAAAGGTAGGAGAGGAAGAGGAAGACCAAATAAAAGATGGATGGATTGTGTGAGGGATGACATGAATGAGAAGGGATTGGATGTTTTGAAGACGAATGACCGAGTTGTATGGAGAAAAAGACAAGACACTACCCAAATAAAATGGGAACAGTATTAACAGTACAGTATAAAAAGTAATACTTATACCTTTACGTATTGACTAACTAATCACGTAATTTCAGAAACTATACTTGTAAAATGTTACTTGAAATTTGGTAGGAGGTGTGTATGGAATAAGAAACTTTTATTCTGCTTTTAACATTGAGACAAACAAAAAAGACAAAGAAGTAACAACAGGTAAAAAAAACGGATTAGGTTGCTCAGCTCTGCTTAGTTCTGCTCAAATGTGTTAACATTAAGACTTTACAGGATTATATTCAAAAGCACGGCTATCTCGAGTAGGTAGGGCTCGAACCCATGAACTTTGCAACTCTGATCGGCTACGGCTAGTGTTGGCCAGGACTCGAATTCTTTAAGTCCTATTTTAGGGACTTTAGTCGATTTTTCGAGACTGGACTCGTTTTTTTCAGTGATAAAACTCACGAGTCCTTACAATATGACTCGAGAACGCGAGTCTTTTTACAATAATATAGAGACTCTAAAGACGAGTTCATTGCTAGTGCCGAAGTCTTTTTAGAAACAGTGAGTTCTATATCCATTCTGTTGATATAGGCGTTCGTCAACCACCTCCACAAGCGAGCCAACGCGACGAGTGCGCCAAACAGGAAAAAAGAAGTTCAAAAAGTTACTACTTCGATTATATGATCGAAGAGTTAATATATATTTTTTATGGAAAAATACTTGCCCATGGGGGTGACGCCTTAGCAAAATTTATATTAGTATTATACAACTAAAAAGGTTAGGTTGTTTTAAGAATTTGAGTTCCATAATAAAGACTCGAACTCGACAAAAGGACTCAAGGCTCAGAACTCTGGACTCATTATACCTAGTCGGAGTCTTGCGAGCTCTGCCAAAATGAGTCCAGTCTCTAAATTATTACTTAAAGAACTCGAGTCTTGGCCAACACTAGCTACGGCTCTACCAATCATTTAGCTACGGAAACACTACGAAGGACACGAGGAAATACTTTCCCGTCAATTATTTTAAATTTTAACATTTTTCTTTAGTTTTAGACTTTATGTTCAAATTAAAGTTCAAAATGTAATAACAGAGCTTTATAAAGGGTTGTGATTGATTGTTACGCTAGCTAGCAGTTGGTTAGTGACAAAACTGCTGCGAAATATTTAACAAATCGCTTTTCTCGAATGTAACATTATAATTCTCGATAAAATTATATAATTACCTATACAAAAACAACATTTTAGAATAATCAATAAATATTATGATTATGTAAATATTGATTACGAAAATTTATCAAAAAACGTAGGAAGTAACATTAACAAATCGTAAATTTGTTTAAACTGCGTAGATAATTTTGGGTGTGAAACGGTGACGCCGCGCGGACAAACAAACAAACTTATATAGAGAGGTAGATGGAGAGGTTTTCAACTTAGGCTCACGGTCATAATGTATGGCATTGAGTTTTCATGTCGTTACACGATAGCACTTCCCCGTATGTTTAACTATCATACTAGCGAGGCACGAGACACCGTTTCTGTGGGCTTTTACTAGACTCATTAAACAACTAGTATACCTACCTACAACAATTAAACAAAAAAATCTGATAAACAAAAAACTATAAAGGACGTGCTTGACTAAAACAAATATTATCCTCGATTTAAACAGATTCAATGTGCTCATCTCTACTCCGGCTCACTGATAATAAATATTCTAGATTAATTTGAACTGCGGTTCGACTATAATTATTACAAATTACACTGAATTGTCTATCTGAGATGGTCCTCGGCACAAAGCGCTAGACCAATGTCATTGTTAAAGGCAAACTGTTATGATATGAGTCACGCGATGCCCGGACACGATCGAGCTTGCTTCTGTGAAACTGCTGCACCACACTTTGGACTTTAACCGCCTGTATTACAGCACACAATGGCCCAATGCCCTATAATCGCAGCACTATCGTTAATGGGCAGCTGTTGAAATTGAAATTTGTACCGTGTGACCTATTTATTAGGGCTCGGCGTGTTCACTTGATTTATTGTATCCGTTATTAATTAGTTACTTACTCGCGAAAATATTAGCACGAGAACATAATAATATATTTCTGATTAATATAGTTTGTCTTTACTTGAAATTAAAACAAAGACAGCGCATGCAATGACATAGGTATATTTGGGTATAATATTAAATTCCATCTGGAAACTTACCGATCGTAGCATAGGTACCTACACATTGCTACGAGCCAAAAACAAAATTTCGCTACGCGCGGCCTTCGTTAATATTATAATAATCTAACGCAGATGTTCTAAGCACGCGCCCCATAGATGTTTTGAGAGTTCAAAAGTAATAGAAACATATAAATAGGGGTAGATAATATATCATATATTATAGAGAGCAGGCTACATACTAACTACTAACAACATAAAGCATTTTATTCTACACCAAAAGTGTATTATACGTAAGAAAAAAAAAATGCAACTACTAAAGCATGCTACAGATTTAAATGATTAATGCGCATAATTTATATTATAATTTTGTTTTCATTTGGGTATATTATTATATATTGATATTGTAATAATTTGCATTTATATTTATAGAAAAGACATCATTAACTTGTATGAAATTAATTTTAATAGTCGGTAAAATTATTATAGATAGGTTTTGTTGTTGGACTCTGAGATGATAAAATGATTCATTCATTGTGTATGGGTTTTTACTATACCTACGGCTACGATGCTTGAAGTTAAACTTGAACGGAGCATCTTAAGTGGTCATTTTATTTATAACACCCGCATTCAATGCTGGGTTACAAATTAAACAATGGCATCAAGTACCTATATCGTTGCTTTACATTTTTAAACTAGCAGCTCGCCCTTCTTCGCACGGGCTTATTCAAATACTTTTAACATGCTGTTGTTAATGAATAGACCAAAAAATACGAGTGTAGGTAAGAGGCAGCTAGGTACTGTAGCGTAAATTTTGAATAAATATTCCTCTATACTTAATTATATTTCTGGTTAGTTCGAAGGTTCAGGCGTTAAAAACGAACACAGTACTCTCAAATTAAGGCACACCTAAAGCATGGTATTGATTTATTATCTATCATAGCGTCAGTAAAACGTGGCCTGGCAATTACAATTTTATCTGCAAAGACATCATGGGCACAGCAAATCAACGCTTGCATGTAACACTTCCTGATTGCTTATTCATTACGGCTCGATCATAAATCACCAGTTATAAATAGGTGATGTTTACTCCTATTTCAAGGTGAAGAAGTTATAAAAGTGGAAGGTCGCGTTGTCTTTTGTTTACCTAATTTAAAAAAGGATGTGTTTGTTTGTTTGTAGCGTAGAGGCACTACTGCACGTACTTACTTAAATAAGATGAGTGGTTTTATCTGTTTCACGGCACAGAGCAGTAGTCGTAATTCTTATTTTTTTTGCGATTGTGGCCAAAAACCTTGTACTTTGACAACATACTTTAATCAACTTAAGTCTGGGACATATATTGTATATTTTGTATGTATGTTAGTCTACAGACGAGCCTACACACGTACATTTTAATAACTATTGCATATTGTTAATTTCACAATGACCTCAATGCGTTTGCATACGCATCACTTTTAAAGACAATTGTAGAATTAATTACTTACAATAAATTAGTGTTTTTCTAGCATTCAATCGGGTTGGTTTATTTAGCACTCTCCGGAGTAACCTATCCATAACAAGCATACGAGTGTGGGATTCAACCCCCACATTTTGGTCCTTCGTTAGCCCGTTGCTGGGACGAATTCGGTATCGTTTTCTTCGACTTTCGCGCGGTGGTAGTCGAAGATCGTAACGTAGTCGCGTTGTCAGTTCAGTGTTCAAGCAAGTGAATCTGTGTGCTTCGCGAAAGTTCCCGCAAAGGATTGATCAGCAGCAGCCTGACACGTAGCATTAGCGTGCAGGCAACTAACAACCAAGAAGCATCAACGTCGTCGTTCTCGCTCAGACGAGATCACACGTGGCAGCAAGCGAGCCATACCACCAGTTTTGGGAGTATCCAGCATCTATCAGCTACAACTACGTGCCTTCAAGTAAGATTGTTCCTTTTATTTTTACTTAATCATGGAATCTCTTATCCAGCGTCAAGCCGCTATCCTCGAGACATTGAAGCAGATCAATAGTAACTTTAATAAGGACTCGGCGAGTCGTAAAACGTCAGAGTATCTTAGGAAGCGTTTAGAGGCGATAGATAATCTTTGGGGAGAGTTCAATATGAACAATGAGCGGTTACAGTCATATGAGGATAGAGAGCAACAATATTTTAAGGAGGATATTTTTCAACAAGCAAAAGACTTTTACATAGCATTACGTACTAACATTTCGACTTATAAAATAGATGAAAAGCAGACTGTAGACGTCGCAGTTCAAGATGGAAGGGTGAATGAACTGTTAACTCAGCAGCGCACTAACTTTCGAGCATTTAATAGGCTCATACTAAGTATTATTCCGAGCGAAATATCCGAAAAATGGGAATTAGAGGATGAATTGCGTAATATGCAGATGAAATGGAATATGATTGATAGCATGCACTTACAAATAGATAATATTTTACAGGGATCAGATATGAGTTATGATGAGGAATTTAGTAGATATGAAAGATCTTTTAAGCAGATGAAACGTGACCTAAATAAAAAGTTGTCATCATCAGCTCACGTTCAGCAAGCTACTCCAACTATCGATATACCGATCTTTACGGGCAAATACACACACTGGCCCACATTTTATGACTTATTTACTGAAGCTATACATAATAGTCGTATATTATCTAAGTCTCAAAAAATGCAACATCTTAAGTGCAAGGTCAAAGGAGAAGCTGAACGGATAATTCAACATCTTAACGTGACCTCAGAAAACTATGATACTGCCTGGGAATTGTTGACACATAGATACAACAACCCACAGATTTTATTTACAATGCAAATTGAAACCTTTTTGAATCAGCCAAATATCTATAAACAAACATCATACGAATTGAAAAAACTTTATGATACAAGTACTGAGTGCATCCACGCAATACACAACTTAGGTATTAATACGAACACTTGGGATCCTCTGTTAGTACATCTGTTAGCAAAGAAATTGGATCCGGTTACTTACAGTGACTATAAGGAATCACGTAAGTCGCCGCGAGATTTACCAACATTAGAAGAGTTAATGACATTTTTAGAAGGAAAGTTTATGGCGTTAGAGCCGCTACAAAGAGAAAGGAAGAGTAAGGATATAACTCCACCTTCAACATCCTTTAGATATAATCAAAACTATCAAAAGTCTAACTCGTTTAACAATAAACCTATAAAACATTTTACATCATTTAAAGCAGCTCCGACTTTTACATCAAATATTAAATGTCCATTATGCACTTTGGACCATCAGTTGTTTAGGTGTCATAAGTTCCTTAACCTTCCAGCGGAAACTAAAATGAGAACGGTTGTGAAATGTCGAGTTTGCCAAAACTGCCTTTTCATGCATAATGAAAAATGTCGCTCGACAAAACGCTGCAAGGAATGCAATGGCGAGCATAATACTCTATTGCACGATGCGTTCAAACAGCCAATAAATAATGTACCGATGTCCGTTACGTCATCTACTCCATCTACGTCATCAATGCCATCAACATCAAAACAACATAATGTCAACCATGTTGCAGCAAATAATGAAGAAGTCTTACTAACAACATTGCTTTTAAAGATAAAGGCAGCCGACGGAAGTTTTATTACTATGAGAGCTTTGTTAGACCAGGGTTCCCAAATTACTTTAATATCCGAAAATGCAGCTCAAATGCTTGGATTACAGCGGCAACGTTATCATGCATCTGTGTCCGGAATAGGTACTGGTGAGAAACTTAGCAAAGGAATTTTAACAATAGAATGTCAGTCTATTTATAATGATTTTAACTTAACAACGGAAGCATTAATTATCAATCATTTAGTTAACAGTTTACCGAATAGCACTTTCAACAAGCAATCATGGATGCATTTGCAAAACGTCAATCTAGCTGATCCACAGTACAACATCTCAAGACCTATAGATTTGCTCCTAGGCGCCGCGGTTTACTCAGACATAATTATGAATGGTTTGATAAAGGGTCCGAATCAAGCACCCATCGCCCAACAAACAAAATTCGGATGGGTACTATCTGGCAATGTGAAGAAGTTCCAATGTCATGTAGTTATCAACAGTTTAGATGAAATCTGCAAGTTCTGGGAAATGGAAGACATCAGCATTAATTCTAACACCTTAACACGAGAAGAGCAATTTTGCGAGGACTTCTACCAAGCAACAACTAGAAGACTGAATAATGGAAGGTACGAGGTTGCACTTCCTATGAAGCAAGGGTTTGAGGAGAAATTAGGTATATCTAAGCAAAAAGCGATTGCTCAATTTAAACAATTAGAGAATAAGATGACGAAACAGCCTAAATTTTCAGAACAATATAAGTTATTTTTAAAAGAATATCAACAATTAGGTCATATGATTCCATCAAGGTCAAACATTGAACCCAGTTTTTTCTTACCACATCATGGTGTTTTGAAACTGGACTCCAGCACGACTAAGTTACGCGTCGTATTTAACGGATCATCAAAAACATCGTCTGGTCACAGTCTCAATGATTTAATGGAGTGTGGCCCAAATCTACAAGTTGACTTGCAAGAGCTTATTTTAAGATGGAGACAGCATAAGTACGTCATCACAGCTGATATCGAGAAGATGTTCAGACAGGTACTTATAAGAGCATCAGATCAGCCACTGCAATCAATAGTTTGGCGGAACACTCCTGATGAGCCACTACGTGAATATCAACTCGCGACCGTAACATATGGCACAAAAGCAGCACCGTTTCTAGCAATACGAACATTACGTCAACTAGCAAAAGATGACGCATCAAAATACCCAATGGCAGCAGAAGCGCTGGAAAATTCATTTTTCACCGATGACCTGTTGAGTGGAAATGATACGATAGAGTCGACCAAAGAGTTACAGCGTCAATTAATTGAGATTCTAAAAGGAGCAGGTATGAACCTACGAAAGTGGTCAGCAAACAACCACGAATTAATCACGGGGTTAGAGTCGAATCAAGTCGATACTCCTTTCCACTTTAAATGTTCCAACTCACGCAATACACTCGGATTACAGTGGCAGCCAGGCACCGATTCATTTACATTTCAGAACAAATTAGATAACAATAAGCAATGTGACACTAAGAGACAGTTGTTATCTGATATATCTAAGGTGTTCGACCCCTTAGGCTGGATCTCACCTGTCACGGTTCGAACAAAACTTCTATTCCAAAAGGTATGGTCGTTAGGTATATCATGGGACAGCAATTTACCATCAGAAATACAGATTGAGTGGAAACAAATCCGAGATGATTATAAAAACATTAAACATCTATCAATTCCCAGATATATAGGAAACACACGGAACGGATATCAAATACATGGCTTTTGCGATGCGTCTGAAAAGGCGTTTGCCTGTGTTGTTTACATTATAACGCCTAATGATAAGGGCGAGTGCACACCTACCTTAGTAACAGCAAAAACCAGATTGGCCCCACTAAACAAGCAAGTATCACTTCCTAGGTTAGAGTTATGTGGAGCCTTACTTTTGGCCCAGTTAATCGAAAAGGTTCAAAAGAGTTTGAAGTTAGAGCATAATTTAGATAATATATTTGCATGGACCGACTCCATGGTGGTGCTAGGTTGGATTCATGGCGACATCTCTCGATGGAAACAATTCGTTGCCAACCGAATAAATCAGATCAGAGAAATCATACCAGCATCTCATTGGCGACATGTTAAGTCGGAAGAAAACCCAGCAGACAGCGCCACCAGAGGTCTCTCAGTAACAGCAATTTTAGAGCATAGTTTGTGGTGGAAGGGACCCAAATGGATCATCAAAAATAAAAGCAGCAAAAATCAAATAGAGTATCAACAACCTACTATTGAAATAAAAGATGTGAAAGTAAAACGTGTACATGCAGCCTTATGTGAACAACAACCTTTGTTAATTGATAAATTGTTAAAAGAAAATAGCTCTATTATTTCAACCGTCCGACACATAGCATGGCTATCACGTTTCACAACTTGGTTCCGCCAACGCTCGAGCGAATTCAGCAAGTATCTATTGTCGTCAGAATTAAACAATGCATATAACATCATAATAAAACATACTCAAGCGCAACAATTTGAGATAGATTTATTTAATTTGAAAACCAAGGGTCATGTTAATCGTAACAGTAAGATTGCAGCCCTACATCCTTATCTGGACGAGCATGAGGTTATGAGAGTCGGTGGACGACTAAAGCACTCTTCTATTAGTAACTCAGAAAAACATCCGATCATTTTGTCTAAAGATGGTCGTTTTACTGAACTTATCATCAGTCAAGCACACTTAACAACCTTGCATGGTGGCCCAAAATTAACCTTAGGGTACATAAGAAACCGCTACTGGATAATAAGCGGAGTTCACACAGTCAAAAAACATTTACGTAAATGTGTCACCTGCAGCAGATTCACCAAGCCAAATCAACAGCAAATCATGGCGGATTTGCCCCCCGCCCGAGTCAACCCTTCACGCCCATTCACTAATTCTGGAGTTGACTTTTCTGGATACATCGAGTTAAAGTGTAACAAAGGCCGTGGCATCCGTACATCAAAGGGATACATAGCAGTATTCGTTTGTATGGCGACTAAGGCTGTCCATTTGGAAATTGTGTCAGACCTCAGCACTCAAGCATTTTTGGCAGCATTTCGCCGATTCTGTGCTCGACGGGGCACCCCCAAGCATATGTATAGCGATAATGGGAGTAACTTCGTCGGTGCCAATCGCTTATTAAAAAGAGAATACGAAGTGATTCTTAATAGTATTAATAAGGAGTTTATGGATAACCTCAGCGAAATGGAGGTTATTTGGCATTTTAATGCCCCAGCCTGGCCTTCTGCTGGTGGACTCTGGGAAGCAGCAGTGAAGAGCTTAAAGCACCATCTGAAGCGCGTGATAGGCGAGCAAAAACTCACCTACGAGGAGTTCAGCACGTTACTACAGCAAATTGAGGCCTGTCTGAACTCCAGGCCCCTATGTAGGTTGACAGAGGACCCTGATGACGAGAGTCTGACCCCAGGGCACTTTTTAGTAGGAGGACCACTGCTCTCCAGACCACAAACAGAGTCAGAGAATATGCATTTATCTCAGAGGTGGCAATTGGTACAAGCAATGAATAAAAGATTTTGGAAATGGTGGTCATCCGAATATCTTCAACATTTACAAGCAAGATCTAAGTGGAGAACACCAAGGGAGAACTTAAAAGTAGATGACGTGGTTTTAATCAAAGAAGACAATATGCCTCCGGGAAAATGGGCTATGGGGCGCATCATTCAGCTTCACCCAGGCTCGGATGGGTACGTTAGAGTCGTGAGCATAAAAGCTAAGAACAGCATTATGAAAAGGCCAATTAACAAACTTGTATTGTTACCTATAATGGAGCAACAGGAACCCTCATCAGAGAATCCCTGTCCAAAGTCTAACAATGACACACATCAAGTGTCACAGCAGCAAACATCCAGTGTTTCATCTCCAGCACCTCAGCAGAATCACCCACGAACAAGAAAAGGATTAAAAAATATATTACTAAATACACTATTTATGTTAATGATGATAACAACGGTTAGCACTCAACAAAATCAACCTTATAACATCACTGAACTACCATCCAATCAAGGTTTATTTTTTGATAAAATCTCTGACCTTCAATTTATCCGAGATGACTGGAAACTAGTGGTTTATTATAACCTAACTAATTATTACAGGAGCATGGCTGATATCAAAACATATATTGATCATTTGAATAGCATGTGTATTGGAGATACGACACAATATCAAATTATTACACAACAATTAGAGCATGATTATAAAGAAATACAACATTACAATAAAATTCTGACTAATCAGCATAAACGGCAGAAGAGAGGTCTCGTTAATGGTGTAGGCTATGTAGCAAATTCTTTATTCGGAATTCTCGACGATAGATTTGCAGAGCAGTATTCGCAAGATATTGAAAAAATAGCAAAAAATGAGAATCATTTGCAGCATCTCATTCGAAATCAGACGATTGTACTCGAAGCGGAGTCCAATATTATTCGCCGCAACGAAAAAATCATGAACTCACAATTTCAATTTATTAATGAACATTTACGTAATATTTCTGTTGAGATAGGTCAAGTTCGTTTAGACGTTAGAAATGGACTCCATATAGTCTCTTCAGCATTTACCGCTAATAATGTGTTAAGTAATATAAGACGCATCCAGGAAACAATCATAAATACCTTGACTGACATCAGACACGGGCGCATAGACACTCACTTGCTATCGCCGGAACAATTGCAACTACAACTTGCTACTATAACAAGTCAGCTACAGGGTGATTTAGCAATACCTACAGAAAGGACACAGCTTAGTGAGTTGTATAAAATTTTAAAGGTCGTGACAGCAATACATAAAGATTATTTAATTATTGAAATTAAGATTCCAATAGTCACCAAAGAAACATTCGAACTGGACAAAATTATAACTATCCCTGTGCATAGAGGATTGCAGTCAGTTATCACAATACCTCAACATAATTACATCGCCTTTAATTTAAGAAGAGATACAGCAACATTCTTGTCCCAAGATGATGTAAATGAATGCATAGTTTTAACAAATAATAAAATGCTATGTTCATTTAATAGTCCTATTTACGACTTAAAACTAAGAGAGTCCATCTGTCAATTAAAAATAAACCATGCCATTACTAATAAAACACTCTGTGCATATTCACAATCGCCATGCGCCAATGCGTGGGTCAAGTTACATCTACAGAATGACTGGATTTACTCATGTTGCCAGGAATGCAACGTTCGCTTTTACTGCACAGGTGGAATATCAATTAGGTCATTGACAGGCAACGGCCTTATCACTCTAGGTCAAGGTTGCGTATTGAAGTCCAATGACCTATCTATTTACGCTCATAATAATTATATGAAACATATGACTGTAGGAACTAACATTGAAGTCCCACAGGTTTCTATCCTTAATACAATTTTAAACACATCGGTATCAGATAAATACGAATATGAAGATCACACTGATATCTGGAACTCATTGAAAGATCAGATTCAATCAATAAAGGAACAATCTAAAACTGAACTTAGTATTCACGACATTCATCATTACACTGCAATGTATGTGACAATAGCAGTGGTCGTCACTATTGGAGTAGCACTTCTGTGGTTACCTTTGAGGAAGAGGTGTAACCGAACACTTCCAGCATCAGCTTCAGCGGAGGAGCTGCCGCCGCCGTCGCCGGCGCCGCCAGTGCCGCAGGCGCGCAATGCGCCGAGCAGTGTTCAAGCAAGTGGTGGTGAAACGGTGAATACGTCATCCATTTATAGTGAGTGCGGTCGACACAGCAAATCATTAAGTGATATCAGTGCCAATAAGGGAACATCACCTATCATGTCCCGAGCAGTGTCGTTCCAAGTACCGAGTGTAGTGTAAAAATAGTAAAATAGTACGCGAGTGAATATTTAAAAATAATAAGACATTTTTATTTTAGACTATTACAGACTTATCTTATTATTAACTTTTTATTTTATTATTGGTTTTTTTAACTATCAATCATTGTACTAACATAATATACTTACCATATAATAATATATTACATAATACACTATTGTCAGTACTAACATAAATAATAAGAAAAATTGTTACTAACACATGCAATATTTAAGTTATTATGTTTTCTCTCGTTTGGGTGGCCAAGATGTACGAGCCTACACACGTACATTTTAATAACTATTGCATATTGTTAATTTCACAATGACCTCAATGCGTTTGCATACGCATCACTTTTAAAGACAATTGTAGAATTAATTACTTACAATAAATTAGTGTTTTTCTAGCATTCAATCGGGTTGGTTTATTTAGCACTCTCCGGAGTAACCTATCCATAACAAGCATACGAGTGTGGGATTCAACCCCCACAGTAACGTATATATTATATGGGCCTCATTGTATTTTTACCATCTTTACATTGTATGTGGCCTGAATTAAAGAATTTATTTTTATTTATTTTATATACTCTCGCACTGCACGGATAATTATATCTTTCAGAAAACTCGCAGGACTATCTGCTGGCTGGCTACGTATACTTGTAGTACTAGCTAGGCTGGCTATTAGGCAAGCTACGACATTTACATTACATAAATGTTAATAGTATCATCTTAGTGTCTTATAAGCGTCAGTCTCATTTTATGACAGGTCTTTCACAGTACTGGCTGCTCGTTTGTGGAACAATTTGCCTTTGACAATCAAAATGGCCAAAACGCTACCGATTTTCAAGAAACTGGTCAATGATTATTACTTGTCCTTATAGCCACCCGTTTAGTAAGATCGCTACATTATGTAGTTTAGATGCTATTTATTTCTAATTATATAATATATATATGTGTATTTAAATATATTTATGATGGATGTGTATATGTATATATGAGTATGTATATAATATGTATGTATATAATATGTATGTATTTATTTAAGTATTTTATTATATTATACTTATTAAACATTAGACTTACTATTATATATTAATTATTATAATAATATCCATGGTGCACTACAAGCCCACTTTTAATTTTAAATCAATCTTGTCCATCCAAAGGTTGTCTGGAAGAAATCACTTTTAGTGATAAGACCGCCATTTGTACGTCTACTTATATATAGTTGTATTTTTGTTTGTTGTCAAAAATGTTTTTCTTGTGGTGTACAATAAAGTATATTTATCTTTATCTTGTCTTCTTAGAGACCGTCCGAACGGTTTTCGCCGAAACCGGTCCACTGGAGACCTTCTAGCTCACGACACTCACATCTGTAGCGAAACAATCGAGAATTACGGTGAAACAATACAATATTAAATTTGCACATATATATAGCAGCGCAGTTTGAAGTTACGGCCCCTGTGCTGTGGTTTCAGCAAACAGCTAGTGGGTTGTCGGCGAACCTCCGCCCGCGGCCAGCACTAATCGAAATGGTTGGAAGCGTTAATTAGCTCGACCTCGTGCTCCGCAAACATGGCCGACCTGTGCTGACCATAAAGAAGAACCACGATATTTTTGGGTTCATTACGATGCGAAAAACATATTTGTGTATCAATGAGATATATGAATACTTGTAAATGTTTTTATTTGTAACAAAGTCGCTTTTCTTTGTAAAAATATCTCAATCAAAATCAAAGTTCATTGTACTTCTCTTTTTCGGGAATTCAGCGTTGTCTTATTTATGTGATTATTATTATAAAAAAGAAAAATAAAGTTTAAGATAACAAAGCAAATAATAATTATATTGTTTCCTAATGTTTACGCGATCATTATTTGGCAGGATCCGTGGTAAGAAAGAAAATATACCGTTTGAATTACTTATAACCATTCGAAGAAGGTCCTTTCATGGACTTAATACACGGTAATTATGTCCATAGCTACTTCTTCGTATAATTTATATTAAACAACGAATAAGTTCGCCTTTGACCGTTACAGCGCAACCATAATGTTAGGTCAAAGAGTAAATAGTGGAATCACCATGGAATCGCCAACCGTCTGCTAATGGGCAAGCTGAGGCGGTACGGTCGGCCGCAGAAGTAGCTTAGCAATTTAATACCATGTCATATCAACTTCTGCATAAACTATAACCATTGTATGTAAGTATTCTTATTTACGACTAAGTACCTACTTTACCACCACTTCCAAAAGCGCGGTAACTCAAGTGTCAAACTTTGGTAACTAGTGCTGGGGTACGGTGACATTAGGGATGTACTAATCGATTGATCTAAATGTCGTCCAACAATATAATACATTACGATGGTTGCATTTCGTTGTTGTTTCGTAGTTGCGGTTCAAGCGATTGTGTGGTATGGACTCTGAGAAAATCTAAGTGTAAGTGTCATGCAAAATTCTCATACGAAACACAGAAAAACGACGTTTCGTAGTCACCTGTTTCCTCCTTGAAAACTGGACCAATTTTTATTACTTTTATAATTTTTATTATTCAGCATCGGTTAAAGAAAGAGATTGTCTATGTCTGTATGTTTGATTTTTATTTAAACCGGTTACTTAATGTTTCTGAAGACGCCATATAACGGAGTGATTTCGCTAAATTTTGAAGGCTCCGGTTGTTAAATAAATGACTTAATGCCAAAAAATTAAACATACAGACGTGCAAAAAAAAAACATAAAAATTGGTCCAGTTCTGAAGGAGGAAACAGGGGACTGTTCTGTGTTTCGTATGAGAATTTTGCATGCCACTTCCACGTAGTGTTTCCTGTTAAGCTTCTGAGGCTGACGTACAGACGCCAGCAGGTCGACCTACCACAAAATGTCAAATTTCTTCAATAAATTTTAAACTCCATCATTCGGGTTTTTGAGGTTCAAAATTGATTGTAGAAATTGCAGGCGTGTGTACACCTACCACTCCTAGACTACGGCCTCGTTGCGTGCCTATTTTAAGTCCTTTTTAACAGACAGTTATCATTGCTGGTGCTATTTTTGGCGAGCTGCCATTTTGAAGGTCCTTTACATTGATTGAGCAAATAGAACTCGAGTCTTGAGTGGCAGAAGTGCTTTTAGTATGTTGACTTTACATAGGTAGATATACATGATGTTTTTGCTTTCTGATATTCTATTATTAAGCTAGAGTCAAAGTACAGTCGGCCTCAGTTGTAGCTTAATACATTTTTACCATTTCACACCAACTCTAAAGTTGCAAGGCTCTCTAACAATGCATATTGACTGTTAGTGCATTGCAATACGCAATTTTTTTTTTCATTTACAAGTTTCATCAATACTAATTCATATAGAGAAAATAAATTAAAGTAAACTACAGTTCTATAAAGTTAATTGATGAAAATAACGATTACATCATCTTCATACATTTTTGTGGTGTTGTACCGACTGAGTCACTGTATCGAATAATGGAATTATACACCACATATTCGTTAACTTGTGTTGTGAACATACTGTTTGTTTTATTTGTTAAAAACGATTTTAAAATATCTACTTATGACATTATTATGATTCATGTACCTACGTCTATAAATATTATTTAAAAGGTCGTATAGGTATTTAGTCATTTTTCTTTATTGACGTTTCTTGAAAGTTTGTATTTTAGACCGTGGTATGAAAACACATTTCACTCAAGAAACTTTTTTTGAAACTATCATGGTCAATAACATTAGTGTTGTCTTCGAGTATCCTAAATTTACAGTAGCATACCTACCTATATCCCAATCCGCAATGGCGCAGCGTGGTGGGTTAGGTATGTCCCAATCTCTCCATGTGCTGTCCATGTGGGATTCCTGTGCCCAGTACTGGGACCTTTTTAGACGATCATGATAATGCATGTACAAACTTATTTGTTCATTACGTTCTAGGTTTGTCTTTCATTAGTCTTTCAAAAGAAACTGGCAATATTCTTACCAACTGACACGCTTCCAGGAACATGCGTGTAATGAAGAGGGGTCCTTAAATAACTAACAATTCTATTTTAATAAAAATCAGTTGCCGCGAATGTTTGTACGCGCATCATTTTAAAACGGCTGCACCTATTTGAATGATTCTTTTTTTGTTGTGTTTGTAATTGTAAGGACAAAATTTGTATGAAAGAAAAATTATGGATTCGTCACGGGATACAGAGTGTTCACGCAGACGAAGTCGCGGGCGGGCCTAGGAAACAATACATTACTATTCTATTCTATTCTTAACATAAACTATAGACTAACTGTGATCTAGAAGTGTCAATTATGTAATGCCATTCAATATGGCGGTGCCGCAATCGCCACCCGCTAATCACAATTTACTACGCGTAGTAGAGCGATGGCGAATGGCGACACCTCCTCGGTGGAACGGTGAGTCACTTTCCTAGAGCCGCTGCGAAGGAATCCGCACTCCATCCGCCATACATCCGGAACGCAGGGTGACCATGAGGCGACTACTACTCGTACTTTGACTTTGAGAGGACTTTCTGACGAAACAAACATTAAAAATACAAAAACTAATTAAGTTTATATATAAATATACATAAAAAAAGGTCGTTTATTTGTCCCAAAACCTAAAAAGATATTTATTAATAACAAACAATGAACGTAATGAGAAAAAAAGGTCTATGACTCAGTCAGTGACTGCAGGGGACGGCAGCTTCTGTTATTCTGCCATAACCCACAACAATTTAATTGCATAGTAATATGTAGGTACTCACTTGTGAAACACGCGAACTCAAATAATATATATAATACATACATATACATACACACACATACATACACATACATAGTTATCCAAAGTGTTATTAAGGTTTTGTATCAAATAATATAAAATAGGCTGATAGCATACACTAGCAAGATTTATTATTTCATCGTCATCATTATAAACCAAAAAAAGCTGGCCCAAAGCGGGTTGTGGCTTTAGAATTTAGGTAACTAGTATTTTTTTATTTGTTGGTAAATTATTATCGTTGATGATACCTTTAGTGTGGTGTGTAAATTTTTCAACACACTTGCTCGTAAAGCAAGCCTTATTACATCGGCCTTATGGCCATAAACCAAACTAATACACATGCGTGCATAATAATATTGTGCACTAGTGCATAATAGAATTATCCCTAGAAAGTTAAGTTAGTACCTAACTGCAAATTATAATTTATGCGAGTAAATAGAGCATTTTCAATTTAACCTTGTAATACAGTTTTTTTTTGTAACAGCAAAGTGGGATCATTGTTTATTTTATATTATTATTTATATTATTTTTAGTGTTTTAAGTTTTGGCCCGAACCACAACCATGTACATCTCGTAGCATGAGTGATTTGGTGCCTTCTCGTTCCAGTAATTTGTATAATTTACCTTTGTCGCCGACATTTACAAAAGAATTAAATGAAGATACTAAAAAAAGTAGCAAGTACCAATGTAACGCAAACTATGAAATTGCCATCAAAAATAATCCAATAAGTATAATATTAAAAATGGTCCTTTCACCAATTGTTTTAATAATTAAACGATGCAATATAATTATGTTTGTTTTAGCCTTACAAGTGTGTTGAGAAACGTCACACACACTTGTTGCATAATGTATTATTATTTCATGTAGAAATAGGACCGCAGTTAGCCTTACACAATTTACTTATTCTTCTTAAAACTGAATGTTTGCGTTTGAACGAAAGTATGGTGTCTCTAGTATTTATTAGTTAGGTTAGGTGGTTTTCTCCAAGTCATTATCTGCTTGTAGCGAATATCCGCACAATATTTCGTAATAGATTAAATTATAAAACTCTCCCCTTAATTTAACAAGCAATTTACGCAATTCATGCTACTACCAATAGGTACTACCAATACCTACACTACCAATGCCACTATTGAGGAAAACCGTCTTAGAGGAGGTACAAGAGCTGATTCATTATTGCGAGTAGAAAACAGATTGAATTTAGACCTATGTAAAATAGAAAAACCAGAAACAATTAGTAATAAACTTTACAAGTTTTTTTTTTGTTTTTTTTTTTAAAGCAAAGTTAGGGAAAGTTAGGGAAAGATGGTAGAATAATAAGGATTCGGATTTTGCGGATTTTGTACGAGTTTTAGGATAGAATAATAGGATCAGCAGAGTATATTTAATTTAATTTAATAGATTAAAAATACTTAACTACTTAGATATGGTAATAAATAAAAGGTTGGACAGGAATATTATATCTTTATGTTATTAATGTTGATAAAAGATGCCATACATTTATAAATAGATAAATCATTAGTACATAATAGGAAAGTATAGATAATGGGAATGGAACACCGAGGGAAAGGAGATCATTAAAGAAAGAAGAGCGGTCATGAAGCACACAAGAAAAGAATATGTGGTTAACATCACTAATGTCCATTCCACATTCGCATTATCTATTACAGAAAAAGATTACAGACAATAAAGTTGTTTTCAGAATGAAGAACAAAGGAACAATTAATATTTTCTCTGAGCTCTTGATAAATAAGGAATGCGGAGTGCCTTAACCCAATTATTTATTTGTTCACTCAAACACATTTCAGTGTTTATGAATTGAGCTTTAAACGCGAGTCGTTAAATTGGAAGGCACATGGCTACCAAATGTGTTGGTATTGCTGTCATAAAATAACATATTAATGCTAAACATAAAATTGTTATTTATTTACCTAGTTCGTATTTCATAAGTCATCATAACTCATAACTCTGCCTCTGCTATGAGTGTAGTTTAAGAGCGTATAGACGATTTCACGACGAAACTTAAATTTTTCAAGGTTTTAAGCAGCTACTTTTCGAACAATGCAAGCTCATTAGATAAAGTAATTTATGAATATAGAAATATAAACTTTTTGTGAAGTATACTGCAACGGAAAATAATAATTCCTTAGTATATTACTGTGAATTAGACATTTCCGAAATGATCTGAACGCTGAGTGTAAGTTGAAAATGTGCAAACGTTACTATCGCGTTTGAGTTAGGAGTTTTGATTCTCGATCTTATTTACTTAGCATTAAGACAAACTTAACTCAAACCCGAATAACGTTTGCACATTTACAAACTTACACTCAGCGTTCAGAGGTCACTTTGAGACATAAAAAGTCTAGGTACTACAAACAGAGAATACTTACATTTTATTAAATATTTTTTAATAGTAAATAAAGTATCAATCACAACAGAAAATCTCATAAATTTATTTACTGATTATAAACTTGTTTTAAAAACGGACTCAATTGTCATTTTTAAACATTTTTTTCCGAAAAACCAAATTCCTTAAACAAAACAATTTTTTATTGACAAAATTTGGCCCAATAACCCTATTTTTTAAATGAAATGTTTACAGCAGTATATTTTATAAGGTTTTTTAAACATGACTATATAACCACATGCGCGAGCTCCGATGAATTTAGTACGAGAAAGGCCAAGCTTGCCGTTGTAGAATAAAAAGAAACCTTACTGTTGGAGTAGAAGACTGCATCATACCTAGGTGGCATAGGCAGGCACTGAAACTAACTTAAACAAAACGAATCCACATTCACACGTTACACGCAATATCAACCTACTGTTTCCTACTCAGCACATCCACACAGTACACACCACAAAAATCACCCTATTTTATACCAAAATTTTACCATAATATTATCTTCCATTCCGTTTATTTGAAAAAAATTGTGCTTCAAAAATATAAAAACCATGAAATCACATTTTCTAATTTCTTACAACAAGTAAAAAATGTAAAAAGGATACATTTTTAATTCGTTTTTAACTTTAACTAATGTAAGTACATTTAAATATAAAATAATTAATAAGTAATTTTAATGTAAATAAAGACTAAAACACTTTTGTATTCACCTTTACCTGCCTTTTTTTGTATAAGTTTAGTTAGGCAGATCTATGAGAATGTAACACGTAAATATAAATATTCGGATGAAAACGAAACTGATTCATGTACTTACTTAATTAGTAATATTTTCGGGTGAAAATGAAACTGAGGAAAAACGCCACTAACCCAAATAAATGGGTAAGTAGTTAAAAGTATATATTAAAATTAATACTAATGAAGTCAAAATTCATAAAATTATATAAAAACTGCCTCTACCAGAGTACCTAGATCTAGTAAAATTAGATCTATGCCAATAAGAGAAACATAATATTGTATTTATAATTTAATACAATTTTTGTTAAAGTGTATTATTTACCTAATTACCTATGAAATTTGAATGCCTATTGAAAAAGAAATCATAGTAAAAATAATTAACCAAAGTATCAAAATAACTTGTTCGCTCGGACTCGCGCGCTCACGCACACAGACGCATTTTGTCAATAGTTATAGTTGTACTTGTATAATGTATTGTGGTACTATAACGTAATCTGTGGTTGTCTCTCGCGTAGACTTTTGACACAGCATATAATATACCTCAGAACAATATGCTTTAGTTATTGTTCTGAGTAATATACTGTGCTTTTGACTTGCATGATTTTGTATGTGCGCTCAAGTGCGTATGTTGTTAATACGTACTCGGTACTTATATATCTTTAAAATATTATTTTGTAAAACATTATTAGAAGATTGATTTATTGTCGTTTATCCTCTTTCTTTTTGATACTTAAATTCTTCGTAAAACCATCAATGTTTCTAAAAATAGTAATAAAAATAGATAACAAAAAAATATTAAGTATAAACCTCCACAAAAATGTCCTTATTTTTAAGTTACAGTACAATTTTCACGTAATTAAAATAAGGTATGTGTAAAGACGTTATCCAAAAACGTTATATAAAAACGTTTTTTGTTTATAAAATTTAAGCAATTAAGTACCTACTACTTACTTAAATCGCAACAAAGGCCTATGGTAATCTTCACAGTACAGTAAAACAGAAAAAACAGTACAAAAAAGCTGCTTCGAAACTTCTCGTCCAGTCGTATAAGTTCTATATAATTTGAGCCGGAATCTTTACCTAGGTCTTGAAAATAGTGGTAATTGTACGCTAATAGGAAGGCGGAACTCTATGTAAGGAGTTTTAAAGTTCAGATAAAATGTCCTAAGAACATTTGCGCGGGACGGTGTACTAGTGGTTTCCCCATTAACGTTTCATCGATTTTATAACCTTGAATGTATATAGGTTCATACAAACAATTTTAATATGTTTAATATTTACAAAACGACTGATTATTAAAATGAAAACAAAAATGTTAATCATCGGTGGAAATCAAATTACAACCTTATGCGAGACATAATTGCGTTAATTGAGTTTTGCATCTACAAAAAAAATTATTAGTTAAGATTTCTCTGCCGAGTTTTCCTGTTTAAATTTTCCGCACAATATGTGATTCATATCAATTGATTTTTGTATTGTTTTGGTTTTCGAAAAGCTGTTATGATAACCTTGCTTTTTATTCCACTACGGGAAAGCGTTCGTTATTAATCTCATCTGATGCTGATAATGCTAATGCTAAAGGTAAAAGTCGATATCATCCGCAAACCCTCAACTACAATGCACTACACGACAATAGATAGTCTATGCTTGACCACAGATATAAAGGTGGATTTAACAATAATCTATGCAAGTATTTTGAAGGACATTATTCATTTTGGGCTAAATCTGAAAATGCCGGCCATCCAAAAACTATTTTATAATCTATTTTATAATATTATTGTATGCATTAGTTACTATGGGACCAAAGCTACTGTCATTATACTCTGTTATAGGGTTTCAAAAAAATAATTTATTATTTTTTGACTGAAATGTAACTATAACATATTTAATCAAAAAATAACTTTTTATTTTAGAAAACACTTTAAGAGGGTTTACGGTTTTCAGTTTCCCATACAAACTTCCAAGTCGAAATTTTTAAAAACCAATATGCCAATTTTAATGAAGCTTTGCATGCTAAAGTAAAATACAAGGATCTAAATAGTTTGTTGAAAACATTTTCAAAAAACGTTTAATTAGCTGAGTTATTGCGGTTTAAAGTCCAATATAGAAAGTTTAAAATCGCAATAACTCAGTTAAATAAACGTTTTCCAAAAATGTTCTCAACAAACAATTTAGATCCTTGTATTTTACTCTAGCATGCAAAGTTTCATTAAAATTGGCTTATTGATTTTAAAAAATTTCGACTTGGATGTTTGTATGGAATACCGAAATGCGTAAACCCTCTTAAGGTTAAGGCTGAGGTCAATGAAATCTATTTAAAAAAGAAAGAAGAAACATAATAATCATACAATTTCAATAAAAGAGTTCATTGATTTACTTAATTAGTACTGGATGTAAATAAAACATAGTATTCTAAAATAAAACATTTATTTTTAGTAGTAGTTACTTATAAAACTTTTGAAAAACATTCGTTAAAGCTGCTCTAGTCTGACTATAATGTTTCAAGATTTTGTGCCGGCGGAACTATGTTCGACACATGCCGCGCAAAGGTGTACCTACGCCTGGCGTACTCACCATGGAATTCTGTTATTTCAAGAAAAAAAAAAAAGCTAAAAAACTGTGCCCAAATAGTACCAAATAGTGCCCAAAGGAAATAAATAGTACCCTTATGGTTTAAAAGTTACAGACATAGTTTGGTGAGTACGCTAGGCGTAGGTTACGCCTAGCGTACTCACCTCAGTTTGGGAAATCTGTGTAAGCTACAACTTTAATTAGTATGTCAAAAAACTGTACCCAAATAGTACCAAATAGTGCCCAAAGGAAATAAATAGTACCTTTATAGTTTAAAAGTTGTAGACATAGTTTGGTGAGTACGCTAGGCGTAGGTTATACGCCTAGCGTACTCACCTCGTTTCGCGAAAACAGAACCAGCAATGGCTCTCATTTCTATCTAAATAAATAGTACCGGAAATAGTACCCTCTAAGAGTGTAATTGTTATTTGACTTTTACACTAGAAAGTCATTAAATTTGATAGCAAACTTCTTCATACAAAAATTACGTGTGGTACAGTCGAGCACAGTGAATGGTAAAATATTATTTTTATTACCAAAGGAATTAAGATTGGAATAACTATGGAGTTCATTAATAGACGACGACCTAAAATAGAATAGGTACATATTTAATAACAGTAAACCAAGGGTGGCCAAAAAAGGGGGGTCTTGAGGTTGGTGTGTCTGTCTTTGGCACCGTAGCTCCTAAATATCCTAGATTTGGATGCGGATTTTTTTATATGAAGGCTGGTTTTTAGCGGTGATTCTTACTTCGACTATAAATTGTCCCACTCCAACTTATATCTATGTATCAAGCATTGCTTATTTATGATTTGTTGATCGTGAATGACAGCCCGCCCGCAACTTTGTCCGCGTGAACCCCTTACCCCGTGACGAATTTCCAAAAATGTTCATTTTTATACAAACCTTGTCCCGACAATTACAAATACAACAAAAAAGAATTAGCCAAATTGGTGCAGCCGATTTGAAGTAATGCGCATACAAACATTTTGGCAATTGATTTTTTATTAATATACAGATTGTATAGATTGACCTACATAAATAAAGACTGCACATGTGCTCAGCGTGACAGGTGGTGAGCCCATCGCCGTTCTAAGCTGTTGGATGTATGTGCAGTCTTTAGTCCCTTAGTCGCCTATTACGACACCCAAGGGAAGAGCGGGTGGTAGTATTCTTTCACCGGTAAGTACGCGACTCAGTTAAACACTTTATACAGTCCAGAAAACTAAGAATATGATTTAAATTTGTTATTCTACGATTAATAAAAAACAATAACGTATTTCTGTAGGTAAGTATATATAATATATTCAAACTGAGTAGGTACCTACCTAGCTAATGAAAGATCAACTGCAAATCGACATGAACTTAAAATGCTATTACAGATGAAATATACATAGGTACTTACTCATTTAAAGATCACTCACATCACAATGAAACAAAATTCACAAGTTTTTTCATTAATTGTTTCACAAATTAACTAAGTATTCGCAAACCTTTGCGGTTGCTGTGGCAAGGCAAAGTAAACGACTAAAAAAATCGGTTGCCGAAAACTATGCGTGCCCACCGCGGCGTCAAGCAAATTGTTGTGAATTGCAATATTGATCTTTAGCACTTTCATAATACAGGTCAGTTTGTAAGTAATTAAAGTAAGAAGTGTGATAAGCGCCATCTATTGTAACTTGTTCATACTAAGATGCATCGCTGTCGATAAGTTGCACTATGATCAACAAAAGTAAAAGATTGTTCTCGCACAATATTGAGCTTTTAATTTCAGACATAAGGCAAATAGTTCCTTAAATAGGTGCTTTTACTTTATGAAATCCGGCAAAAATACGATAGTCAATATTTTGGAAAACATGGATCTTATTTATAAGAAAAATAATTATAATCAATTATATAGCTGATATTAAACTTCCTCGTTACGTATATAATACACCTATTAATTTCAACAAATTAAAAGTAATATGTAGTAGGTTCATAATACGAAAAATAATATTAAAATTATTATGAGTTCGCCTGTACCTCATGTCAATGTATGTAGAAGTTTGCTATCAAATTTAATGACTTTCTAGTGTAAAAGTCAAATAACAATTACACTCTTAGAGGGTACTATTTCCGGTACTATTTATTTAGATAGAAATGAGAGCCATTGCTGGTTCTGTTTTCGCGCAACGAGGTGAGTACGCTAGGCGTAGAACCTACGCCTAGCGTACTCACCAAACTATGACTATAACTTTTTAACTATAAAGGTACTATTTATTTCCTTTGGGCACTATTTGGTACTATTTGGGTACAGTTTTTTGACATACTAGTTAAAGTTGTGGCTTGCTCAGATTTCTTAAACTGAGGTGAGTACGCTAGGCGTAACCTACGCCTAGCGTACTCACCAAACTATGTCTATAACTTTTGAACCATAAGGGTACTATTTATTTCCTTTGGGCACTATTTGGTACTATTTGGGCACAGTTTTTTGGCATTCTTGAAATAACGGAATTCCATGGTGAGTACGCCAGGCGTAGGTACACGCGCAAAGCCCATGTACCATATTATAATTGTCATGATATGCGCACAGCATCCTACTTAGTATGCGTTTTCCAATTATGCAACTACAATAATAGTGCGGAATTGCTTCTCTTCCACTTTCGAGAACACTGTACTGCGATGTAAACGTAGTAAGTTTTGGCTCGAACGTGTCTCGACTGGATGCTACCTCCTAAAAGCCAGATATCTCATCCATTCAGCTCCCTAACTTTTTGAACTGGCACATCCCCGCCGAGCTCTATGATGAACGCACCATCAGGTTGAACGAGCTCCCCATATTAGCTCCTGCCTGCTTGATCTGATAGCTGCCCAAAGCAAAGTGTGTTCTTATTCCATTGTAATTATATTAATCACAAGATCTGCTAATCTTTTAGCAGAGTTATTCTTTCGTTAATAATTCTTAAGAACTTTCTTATGCTAAAATAATAATTTTCGAATCCACATAACATAGCAGAGAATGACCCTACAGCTTTGGTCTCATACTAACAAATAATATAAAAAATACTCTAACAGGCTATTAGATAATTTTTCTTTGGCACTTTCGGCACTTTCAGTTTTAGCCCAAAAATGTATGTACGCCGAATGATCTCCTTTTTAATGCTATATAATGTAGAGATGTTTTAGTTCGACTTAACGTAGATAAGCAGTACGTCACGACCCCTTGCGGCCACCTGCGTATTCCACGCTCGCCGCAGCGGCACGCGGTAAGGCATTAAGCATTATCATACCGTTTTGGCGAACCGGCACGAACGACGACGTTGCATTGTGCGAGTGCTAACAAGCTGCACCAATCTCGGTTTGCACGTGCGGTTTCTGCTGCGTTTAATGCTACGAACATACGATTCGCGTTTTCGGCCAGGTGTTGTGTTAGTAACAATTAATTGTATAGTTGTTACAATAAAAGGTCGAAAGGCAGACAAGTAGTAAGCTCGTTCGCCATTTAGTTTTCTAACTTACACCTCTCCTCTTCTGTTTTTGACTTTATTTATGTTAAGGAGGCAAACGAGCAGGCGAGTTACCTGATGAAAAGTAATCCCCGCCGCCCATTGAGAACTTCCTCCTCTGGGGACTCGCAGATGCGTGGCCTGCCTTGGGGAGTAGGATCGCAGATGCGTTAGGGCAATTCTTTAAGAATGTGCATATTACGCGGCGGATGATAAAGAATCTTCTACAGTGCAAATATTTTTCTTTTGATAATACTACCTTATGAATATAAGTATTACCATAGACTAATAAGATTTGGTATGACAGATCTAAAGTAGTCTATTAGAAACTATATTTGTTTATTGAATTTAGAGAAAATAGTTTTCAAGCATCCAAATTCTAATTACCATTCATGTCCCATTTTACATTTTCATTTAGTTTTTATTCAATATAGCTAAATCCCTCTTGAAGAATGTAATAATAGTTCAATATTCTTAGATAGGAATAGTTTCCTTAGCCCTATACACAAGTTGTTTAACATAAATAACATAAATTATTAAGAATTAATGCTCTTAAAATATGTCCTCGGATAACTTTATAATTACCGTTTAAAAAATATTCGCCTTAGTTTTACTACCTTCAAATTAGAAAATTCGTACTCTTTACTGTCTTAACAAGTTTGCACCTGTCTGCGCTCGGTGCCCGAGTATAATACATCTATCAAAGACCGGAATTTTTGGCACCATATTCAAATCTCTCGTCGTCGTAGTGCTTTTGTCAAAATATCGTCTAATCACCATTTTCCGTTTTTATGGTAAATAGACGATTGTTTTTTTTAACTGATACGTTTATTTAATTTGTTATAATTTCAATTTTTAGGTAAAATAGGTAAAAATTTTATATTTCTTGTAAAGAACTGTTTAATCAACAAAATGTTTGAAATCCTAATTACCACTTGCATAATTACCGTATTTTCCGTTACTCTAAAGTAAATAGTAATGAGTAAATATTAGAAATGGTAATTTTAATATTTTTTTAATTGTGATTCTTGTGCTGTGCACTATCGAAAACAAATACTAATTAGGAAGCTATCTGGAAAGTTCCGTAAAAAAATATACGGAAATCACAGATAGTAAAATTTGCGATTTAAATCCGTATGAATTTTTTATTTCAATGTGTTTTAGTCGCGAAAATTATAAACTACACTACTATTACACTATAATTAAGTATTTTTGACAGAAATTTCGCAATGCAAACAAAACAAGAGATACTAGAGAATCCCATCATTGAAATCTAAACTAACCTTAAAGAAAACTAGTATTAATTTGAAGCTACGATCAAAGCTGCACTAAATTGACATGATCAGAATTTATTACTTAGACCCGCAGACTCTCTCGACTTGTCGAATTATTATAAAAAAAAGCCTCCTGTTTACAAAAATAATGATTCTGATGACGATTTTGATATTTTTCTGACTTAAAAACGGATTTTCAAGTAAATTATAAACATTTAATCAATAATAATCATTAAAACTAGTTTTGCAATATTTTTGTAAGTTTTTTTGTCTGTCTCAAGGTCTCATCTAATCCTGTGAGTCCATTTTTTAATTAGTTTTTTTAATAAGTCATTATTTTTGTTTTGAGTTGGATGCTTTTTTCCAATTGCTACCCAAGACGTTTTGGTTTTTGTTTATTTCATTGATAGATAATAGATAAGATTTTTTTTGCAGAATTAACCTTTCGTATAAAACAAAATCTTCAGATTAATATTGAAGTGTATATTTTTAGCTATTTTACCGCTTACTTACCAAGAAGTTCATTGATTTTTGTTTTTTAAAATTTTATTACTTTGTTTAATACCTACCAAGTAAGAAATTATGTTTAAGGCTGATTAAAATATATAGAAAAAAATGTGTTTATTAAAACCGTGTCTTAGTTGATAATTTTGTTATTTCGGATAATTAAATTTGAAAAAAATTAAAAAATTCTAACTTTTTTACGTCTGTTGATAAGTAAGTACATTTAGTTTGTTAAAAAAAATGGTTTGCTATATTTTGAAATAACAGTTTAGACTTTTGTCTTCTTGCTATTTGATTTATAATTACCATTTCTCATTACCTGTACCATTGTCTAATTGCCATTTACTGTAAATATCACTACCATTCACAAAAAAACTTAAACGCTTTTCAGTTAAAAAGTAAAACACTTACAGAATTCCCTTGTACAGTTTCTGTAAGGGTATGTTTGCAGCAATGTAAAATTCACTTAAAGAATGCGTTTTGTCACAACTTTTATGCAATCTCCTAACATGGGGCAATATGCGCATTTTCAAAGAATCGCCCGTTACTGGCCTTGGGGAGTAGGATCGCAGATGCGTTGCCTGCCTTGGGGAGTAGGATCGCAGATGCGTTGCTGACCTTGGAGAGTAAGATCGCAGATGCGTTGCCGGCGTTGGGGAGTAGGATCGCAGATGCGTTGCCTGCCTTGGGGAGTAGGATTGAAATTGAAAATTTTGAAATTGAAATTGAAATTGAAATTGAAATTGAAATTGAAATTGAAATTGAAAAACGTTTATTGACATCACACAACAAGCACACAAATGAACAATTTATAAAACAAAAATAAAATAAAATAAAGAAATAAAAAACAGTACATTGCGCCCAGTTGTGTGATGACAACACTGTGCACAACTCAGTATAAGCAGCAAGCTGGGCCTGCTGCACTGGTATTCTGCTGTACACAGTAGTGACATCACGGTACGACACATGAGAATAAAAAAAATATTTACATACAAATTACTACGTTTAGTAACATAAAACAAAAAACAATAATAATAATAACACTAATCAAACTGACAGTTACAAAACGGGCATACAAAGAAACAATCATCAACATCGAAACGCAACACAGACCGGAAATTTGGAACGAAGTGACTGACAGTGACAGACACTGACAGTGACACTGACAAGACAAACAAGTTAACAAAAATTCATTGAACAGAAATATGGCGCACAGTTTCAATTTTTCTAATAATTTTACCTATAAATAAAACAAAAACAAGCTTTAAATGCATAGTGGCTAAACAGATAAAAAAAACAATAAGATTAAAAACAAAGCAAAAAACATATCAGTTTAGCACAATTAAATTAACTACGACAGGATTCACATTACGGGACAATCAAACAAATGCCGGCTTATGGTTACCTACACTCATCCGTTTGACGAAATTACTAGGTACCTATATTTACTATGTTGCACCATTTTGTTTCCCTCACTACGACTTACGTACTTTCGTACAAAATGAGAAAAACAAACAGTGCAAATATGTGACTCGACTTCAGCGTGAGGTCAGAGTGTCGATTTAAAAATATCTGTAAACGTAATGTTTTACTTTACAGTGTGCACACACAGCAAATTATACAGTGAAAACAAAACCGCCTCAATGACCAGCATGTAAACCAAACCAGTAAGTACCAGGATATGAGGAGGGTTGGGGGAGAAAATTCAATTACCTACTAGACTATGACATATTTTGTGATTTAATTAAATATGCCTTTAGTGCTCTACTAAAAGTATTACCTGTTTTTAGTGTGCGTATGGGAGGCGGCAAGTTATTCCAACACTTGGAGGCTGAGTACTTAAAAGAGCCTCGAAATGCAGCCGACCTGTGCTTGGGAGTCTGAATCATATAAGAAGCTGCTCTGGTGCGATATGAGTTACTATCCTTTGCCCAATTTAGTTTGTTGTATAGATATTCAGGTAATTTTGTTTTTACAATGTCAAAGAGCAGAGTAGCAAAGTGTAGCTTTCTACGAGAGCACATTTTTAAAAGATTGGAGTCATTTAAAAATGGGGTGATGTGTGCTCTAGGTGGAATGGAGAAACAGAAACGTGCGCATGCATTCTGTACACGTTGCAACAGTTGCTCAGTCCTTGCGAGCAGACAGGGGCCAAAAACAGTGTCTGCGTAATTTAATTTTGAAAGGACCAGTGACTCACACAATCTGACTCTTAGGTCCTCTCTGAGAAAGGGTCGAAATTTGTATAAAAGCTTAAGGCGATAAAAGCAATTTCGAACAGCTTCTGAAGTGTACTTTTCAAAGCGCAAATTGGACTCGAAGATCACTCCTAGATTTCTCGCCTCTGTAACCATCTCAACCAGCTGAACATAGAAATTCATATACATCTGAACGTCATCAGCGTATAGGTGGTACTGACAATGTTTTATGCTTTTAGATATATCTGCAGTGAACAAAATAAATAGAATCGGACCCAATATTGATCCCTGCGGGACACCTCTGGATAAGGACCTGCAGTGCGAATAAGAAACTGAACCATTGTCCCCCTTTACCTCAACAATTTGTGAGCGGTTCTGCAAATAGTTGTGGAACCAGCGAACAGTGGCAACATCAAAACCATAATACGCTAGCTTGGAAAGGAGTAGTGGGACATCCAAACAGTCAAAGGCACGGGAGTAATCAAGGAGAACCAGGAGTGTACCCATGCCCCTATCCTGTGCAGATAGAACATCATCCACTACATAGGATCGCATATGCGTTACTGGCCTTGGGGAGTAGGATCGCAGATGCGTTGCCTGCCTTGGGGAGTAGGATCGCAGATGCGTTGCCGACCTTGGAGAGTAAGATCGCAGATGCGATGCCGGCGTTGGGGAGTAGGATCGCAGATGCGTTGCCGACCTTGGAGAGTAAGATCGCAGATGCGTTGCCGGCGTTGGGGAGTAGGATCGCAGATACGTTGCTGGCCTTGGGGAGTAGGATCTTTGAGGAAGGAATAGGAATTGTGAGGGATGGGAGAGAGACGTGTCCTCCGGTACTGTCACTAATGCCAGAAGATGTCTAGATTTTTGTGTTCGCATTTCACCTCATGTATTCTATGTACCTCGTTTTATATCTGGCAGTAAAACTTAGTTTTTATCTAACCTGATGATGAGTGACATTAAGGCCGCGCACTTTATCCACAGCCCTCAACTACTGAGATTCAGAAGTTCCGAAGTTTTTATATCTACAGTGACGTGCCACCATCGCATCGCTCGCCATCTCACTCGCTCTTCCTCACACCTTAGTTTTGGAACGTTTTTCAGTGCAGTGTCAGGAAATTTTCCTCTGATTTATGCTGTTCACTTACCTACAGGTGCTAAATATGCAGAAGACTTTGTCGTTCACGCATCGACCATGCAAAGAAGTGCTCCTAGTGCACTGCATAAATCTGAAACAGACGTAATAACCAATGGTGATGATACTGATGCTGATGATACCATTTACATTTTATAAGCGACTGCCGCTCGTCCACGCTAACTTAGAAACGCCCCATTATACTTCAGCCTTTTTGTAAAAAACATCTACTTAATACTTTATATTAAAAAAAACACCATCCTTTATTGATCTTTCTATCAGTGAAAGCCGCGTAAAAATCCATTGCGTGGCTTAGAAGGAGAAGGCGCAGCCACAAACGTAAGTACAGGAGAACGGAGACTTACTTTGTAATATTAAATAATGATATTTAAAGATTTTTAGCTAGTGCTCCCGAGGCCTATAGGCTTTTAAGCCTTTTTTATGGCTATTATCGTAACTTAGGCTTTTGACAGCCTAAAAGCCTAAATACCCTTTTATCTTTTTAGGTTAGACCCATTTGAGCCTATTTGTTGAAGGTCCAATAGTCTTTAAAGTCTTTAAAAGGTCTAACCTTTTTTAAAACTAGTCTGACAACAGTAACGCCGTAACCCTTTGAAATGGCTATAAAGGCTGTGAAGCTCATAGCCATTGAGGCTTTAGCTTTTATTCAAGAATATTTATTTTAGAAAGTTAGTTCACTGTGGTATTGGTAAAACTAAAAATTTCGTTTGAATTATATTAAAGGTAACACCGACAACCGACAATTAAGTAACTAATATAACATATGAGATTTTTAAACATCTATGTTGTTCTGATATTTTAGGATATTTTAGTATG
Organism: Scoparia ambigualis; assembly: GCA_963921215.1. Taxonomy (NCBI): domain Eukaryota; kingdom Metazoa; phylum Arthropoda; class Insecta; order Lepidoptera; family Crambidae; genus Scoparia; species Scoparia ambigualis. The sequence goes on from OY992512.1 coordinate 4,606,948, forward strand.
TTTTACTATTGAGTTTTCCTTCTTACACAATAGTTCAGCTAATTTTCCTAAGGGACTATTGAGGAATTCATAAACTCTAAGTCTCACTAGTTCTACCACCATGTACTCCAATAAATTGTAGGATTAGTGAGAAAAAAAGTATCATTAGTCCTACAGTAAGACTGATGAGTAGAACTAAATGAGAACAAACGAATTATGACGGCTTACTCAGGCCTAGCCAAAAAAGGCTTTAAAATAAACCTATTACTACAAAAAAGGCTATAATCGCAAAACGGCCTAAAGGCCGTTTTAGGCCTATGGCCCTTTTAAAATGGCTAGCCTTTTAAAAGGCTACCTTATTAGCATAGCCCTAAAAAAGGAACAATAGGCTTAAATTTAGGGCTAAAAGCCTATATATAGCCTTCGTGAACACTATTTTTAGCTTATGTAGGCACTGTCCCACAGCTGGGTGGCATAAACCATCATTGAAATCAAGACGCTACAAATGCTACAACTGATGATGAGTTTACAATATCGTACTACTTATAAAACATTCTAAGTATTTATCGTATCAGTGCTGACGTGACCTAAAACAGTTAATTCTAGGACTTTCGATTCCGAGTAACGGATAACAAACAACGCCGCACGACCCAGGTAAACACATTATACCTACTTATATCGTACGACAGTCTACACTACAATACCCGCGATAAGATTATTAGATTTCCGTTTAGGCAAACTTTTGTTGTTTATTGCGTATCGGATCGGCTGACATCGGATAAGATTGTAGCGGAATTTTTATTTTTGCTGCAGGTTGCAGGTGTTTAAATTTTGATACAGCTCTTGCTTTTCATGTGGCAAAAGCCCAAACTAAATAAAAAGGAAAAAAAGTAAGCCATAGCGGCCATAGCCACCATGTGTACCTATCTGAACTAAGATTTGTAGTTGAACCATGTAGTAAAGAGTATACATGAAAGAATCTATATATCTATATGTCCCTACAAGTCTATGTATCATCACAAACATTTAGTACTCGGTTCATCATAGAATATGTTTTTAGTTTTATATGTTTTTTGCTGATCTATATATATAATGCTTAACACTCATTTTCGCTACGGTTTGCATGTCGGTCGTGCGCTCGTGCGTGAGTCTTTCATAGAGGCTTTTATACAATCTTATTTTTTCTTTATACATAAATAATTAAGGGTGAATTCCACCCATGAAACTGAACAACTTTCCCCAAGAAACCTATGGGCAAAAATCACAAAAAAAAATTCGACCTCCCATACAAAACTGTCCGATCAGCTGACGACAATATAGTATGGGAGATCAAAATTTTTTTGTCATTTTTGCACATAGGTTTCTTTGGGAAAGTTGTTTAGTTTCATGGGTGGAACTCACCCTTTATTGTTTTTGTATAAAGAAAAAATAAGGTTGTATATTAGAGGTACAGCCGCCCGCCCGCACCTTCGTCCACGCTGACTTAGAAACACGTCACACTTCAGCCATTTAGTACAAAATATCTACAAAATCCATACTTAGTTATCGCTTTTTATATTAGTGAAAACCGCATAAAATCCATTGCGTGTTTAGAAGAATAGTGCGGTGCCCAGACACAGGAAAACGGCGACTCGACATTACAACATATTTAAAGATAATGATGATTAACTATTCTTTGTATTATTATGATATTACGACTCGCACGGACTCGACATTGCCACGCCTTCGGTGTGGTAGATTTTAGATTTTACGATCATGCGTTTCAAAGCGGACAAAAACGGCACAAAGAAAATTTAAACACCAATTAGCATATACACGAGGTGCTAAATTAGTTGTTTTTGTGCACCATATTAACTTCGCACTGTGTATTGTCGTGAGCTATAAATAGAATTCAAGCGAAGTGTCACGTGAAAATTATGAATGAAAACAAGATAATATTGGATTATCTTTGTGGGGCCTGCTGAGGTTTCTCCTTTACAGTAACCATCGGGATCTTTTTTGTAATAATTTTGAATTAAAACAAGCGTCTATATTCAGGCACGATAACCCTGGGAGAGACTTGTTTATGAGTGGAGTCAGCAAACGGTGACCTTCCCGAGCTGTGGAGTAGCTTGCATAATTATATCAAAATTTGAAGGGGCGGCTCGGCTCATGCTTTTTATTTATTTATTAAAAAACATATTTATAAAATTATCTAACAGCTTAAAACAATTTTAGTTTTTGTAGTTTCTGATAATAATGACATTTCAGATAGCTGTATCGGTCCCACGCAAGTCCTAACATATTTATCACACACATACGGGGCCTCTGTAGCCCGGGGCCCCGTATCATTGACACGGCTGATACGGTGGTAGCTACGCCCATGAGGTCCTACCTACTCTCTAACTGCATCCGAAACTTCGTCTGCCCGTAATTTATTTTAACCTAACCACAAGCCACTACGTTTGGACTTGTGGTTAGCTGTAGAGCTTGGGAATGTTCGTTTGTCCTGGTATTGTGTGGCAGGACTTCCAAACTCGTGCACAGCGAGCGAGGCCTAGTAGCGGTCTCTGTGGGGCCGGAAGCGAAAGGTCCTGCGGGGAACGTGAGTTTGCCTTATTGTTAGCAGCTTTGTCCGGTGGTTCTCATTGGACATTGGCGTTAACGTCTCCGGTACTAGTCTGGACAACTAGTAGAGGCGGCCCCCTAGATGCCGTAGCCTCCGGTCCATCCAGCCGCGTAGGACGTGGGCTAGGCGCCCGGATGGGTTCCAAGAAGTGAGTCTGCTTACTACTCCGCGACCAAGGTGGACACTTGGGAGTCGACTTTAGAGTCGACGACCCGAGCAGTGGCAACTGCGAGTTGTGCCCTTCGTGCAACGAGAAGTGAGCGAGCTTGACAGCTCCGGTTACCTATCTGAACAATAGGCAGTTAACTACACGTGTTTACGGGGAGACTCTCCCGAGACACTAGTCTTATGAGTACCGAATGAAGAGGGCGCTTCGGCGGGCACTGATTTGGCGTCAAGACCTAACGCAGATGGTCTCCTGCGCGAGTGTTCTACTGGCGCAGGGACGTCTGGCACTTCTTGCATAACCTAACGGTTGGTCTCGAGGTGCCAGTACAAATAAAACTTAGTGATGTAAGGAGAGGGGATGCCCGTAATTCGTCGCACACGACTGGTGCATGTACTGCGCCAATCGCTAGTGAAACAAACAACAGCACGCGTGCATTGTTCAACAAAGTACGAGTCAACGAAGTTTCGAATTCTCTTAGAGAGTAGCCCTCTGTTCCGGAGAGGTGGAGCCACGATATACGCATTGCCAAAGCAGCTGGCTGCAGTTGGGTGAGAAGAGTCGAAGGTCTTAGTGGTGGTATTGGGAAATGCCTATGACTAGTTTGCATAGAACTGCCTATTGGTAATGAAGAGTTCACTGTGTCTTCACTAGCAATAGCATAACCTAAATAAGGTTTGCACTAAGTACTATCCAAAAATTTTGAACAAACATCAGTTTTCAAGAAAGTCACAATATTGAAACATAAAAGATGGACGAAGTAAACAGCTAGCACAGTGATATTTCCTTGAACCGAAATTAATGCCTCATAAAGCCGCGGAAATATAAAAAACTCTTTGAATAATAATAGTTTAGTAATAAAACGATTGACGGGGCCTTCGTCTCGTGTCCACACCCACTCGTGTAGTCATTGAAAACAAACTTGTTATTTGGACCTTCCCTTTAATGCAACAAAGTCGATAATGTTAGTGTTCACTTATTGAAGGTTTTTAAAGTATCGAGCCTTTTAACACTAAAGCTAAGGTTCAGTCATTTCTTAAAAGATTGATGTACCTATTTATCTTGAACCTTCGCTATGAAGTTATTTCCATACTTAATATGTATTACAGCACCAATGATTAACGTCTTACGATTTCAGTGTAATTTTTGAGTAGGTACCTACTACAAAAGACTTGAAAGGAATAAAAGACCCGGAGGTCTACCGGGTGGATTTTTGAGACGGGACAGAAAGGTCCTTCTCAACAAACCATTTTAATCTCTTTAAAGGTTATACAAATATTGCTTATCCCCTAAAGGTGAATCGTTCAAGTAAGTAAAACGACAGCCCAATATTTTGAAAAAGAAATGATTTTAGGTTGTGTTTGTTTTTTTGGCTATCAGGCAATTTTTGTAGGTACCAACTACCAACGTACCAAAGATACTTACCATAATAATACAGTACTTATAGCAAATATTTTTTTATATAAGGGTTTCAAAGTGCCCATTTTCTTTATTAGCGGCCGCTCGCGGTTTCACCCGCGTGGTTCCCGTTCCCGTAGGAATACCGGGATAAAAGGTATCCTATGCATTAATCCAGGTTACAAACTACCTGTATACCGAATTTCATCTAAATCCATTCAGTAGTTTTTACGTGAAAGAGTAACAAACATCCATCCATACTTACAAACTTTCGCGTTTATAATATTAGTAGGATAGATTTATTTTTTGCAAAATCTATCGAATCATTATTATCTAGGTACTAAAGTCACTCCTGAGAATATTCTCTTGTATTTGAATCGATAGAAACATTAACGTTTATAATTTTTTTTATCAACCACTCAAATTGGAAAAAGTTAAACGTACTTAAGCGATGTTGCAACTCGCGAAATGTTGCAACACTATCAGGAAAACGAAGGCGCGTGGGAGGACTAATACATAAGCCAGCTGCAGCAGGTAAACCTACCCAAAACTCTCAAATTTCTCTAATAAATATTGATCCTTATATCATAAAGTTATTAAGTTTAGAATTTATCAACATAATTTAACATTTTGTGGTAGATACTCGAACTCCTCCACGCTATCACCTGGCTCCTTTTGCCCTTAGTTATTACCGCGGAGCAAATACAAAGTAAGTAAGTAATGATTTGTATTTGCCCTTGTTTACTTTTCTATGATCTTTAGTGCAAATAGTCTAAGTCATAGACTGAACCGTTTCACATTCATTTTGTATATGTTACAAACATGCCACTAAAACGAAAAAACAAACCGACGAAGAGGAAAGATTACAAATTATAATTGTTTAAAGAAGATGTGAAATTTTATTATAGTAAGATATCATATTTAATTAAAGTAAGTCTCTACGCTATACAAAATCATTATGCCTATAGAAGTTCATGCTACACATATTTACAATACAAGTATAGGAAGGTTTCGCCCGCAGACATGCAACCAGGCGTATCGGCGAGACAGATAGACGTGACTCGCAATTATAGTAGGTTCACCAAGTCGAATGGCCGTCTTAAGACTTTTTTACTTACTAGCAGCCCGCTCGCGACTGCGTCCACGTGAATACGCCGAATCCCCCTGTCGAATTTCCAAAAAAAATCCAGAATTTACAAACTATGTCCTGGCTTTAATGATAAGAACAAAAAAAGAATCAGCCAAATCGGTCTAGCCATGCTGAATATTTTTATTTATATAGATATAATTTACATTGGTTTTGTACTCTTCGAATGAAATGGAAACATATTATTTTAGTTTATTCGCGAGGAACATCGTGAGTCGAATCAAGACCTTTATAATCGTAAATCTCAGGTGTTCTCCGAATTCCTAAATGTAGATATTAACCATACATCGAAGAAATTAAACGTATAGGAAAGAGAGGAACTACTAGACCTATATCCATTGAACTTTACGAATATTTTATGAACGCAAATAAGAATGTGTTTCATTAACGCAATGACAATCATGTCGTTTTATGGAAAAAAAATAGGTATTGTACATAATATAGTAATGAACCCATTAAAGAAATGCGATTACAGCGTTGAATCGAAAGGTTATTTCTACAAAAAGAAACTCGGAAATTGAATATTTGCGAGGTCGGTGTACAGTATGGCGCGGCGGTGATATTTATGTGCTTTTACATTTTCGTAATTTTTCTGTGTAAGTAACATTTAGCAAAAGCAAAGAGGTAAATAAATATCGAATTTAATGAATATGCTCTGGTTTTAACTGGAAATGTCCGATTTCAGTCTGTTTTTTCACTGTTTCTGTATAAATCTGTGAAACCAGTTTAAAACGCCACCTTTTTATTGTCAAAATAAAAGTATTGCGGTTGCGGCCTTGCGGCAGTACTAAGAAGCTGAAAACGTGTCATTTATCCAATTCCCTGGTGCGGGTGATTTAATTTACTATAACTAGCTGTCCTAAGTTTTCGGAAAGTATGGGGATAGTCGTTTCCACAGAAAATTTTCAATGTTACCGCCTTGGCAACATCGCTGTTAGCTATAGTAAAAAATTATGGAGTTTACTCAATGCCAACACAGAGATTTACTACAGCGAGTTAAATTGACCGAGAAAACGTTGACTACGTGTCTGTGGGAAGCGGCCGATGATTTATACAATGGCTGCGTTAACGTTATCTAAATGATATCGGCCATAAAGCTTTTAAAATCAAGTCTTCTTGATTTATAGAAGTATAACTGAAATGAGAGTAATAATTAATGAAATATGTTCGTGTATGTCAAAAATTCCTGTTATTTTATTAACAACGGAAAATCAGTATCTACTATCATTAGCCTGTAAATAATTTGATTTGGCGACCTCCTTGGTCGAGTGGTTTGTACACCGGTATTCATGGTGTCGCCATCTCTGTGGTCCCGGGTTCGATCCCCGGTCGGGTCAATTTAGAAATTATTGTTTTTCTAAATTGTCTTGGGTCTGGGTGTTTTCTATGTATATTAAGTATGTATTTAAGTATTTTAAGTATGTTTATCCGTGGTCTAGTAACCATTTAACGAGTTTCTCGAAGCTTCTCTTGGGCTAGATAATTAGTGTGAGTGTTGGAAAGTTTTATTTTTATTTTTTTTATTTCACAGCTGGGCCCAAACCTTCCCACTTGTGTAGTACGGGGGACGTCCCCCGCAAATTCCCGCAATCCGGGTGGGTTCGATTCCCGTCTGAGTTAGTCATAACGTTTGTTATTTTCGTGTTAATTTAGTGTTAATACAAAAAATTACATTCCCGCCAGCTCATTCAAATGCCAACTTTATCCCATGATGGATTAAAGGATTTCGAAATGAGGAATACTTCCTAAGCTTGAAAACACAGTGCATGTAAATCAATTTCATGCTACCAAAGAAACAAGGTAAATAACAGGACAAAAACAATTGATATAATTTATAACGCCAAAACTCCATTGCCGTCAAACAAAATGAACGCTAAATGAAGCTTCAGACCGCATGAGTCAGGTTGTTTACCTACAATATCAAACAATGTGCTTCCTCTTGTGATAATGGCATTAGCAACATCTGTCTGCTTAGCTGCATTACAGCCAGCGATGATTACACTTTATATTTACTTCATTACTCACGCAAGGTGTTATGAGCTAGACAACATCTGTGAATTTCTTATGGCATAAGGCTTTTGAAGAAAAGGGTGCGTTACCTAAGACGTCACTCCAAAACGTATTAATTTAAATGTGTCCAAAAACATTGTTACAAATGTGATGGTTTTGTTAGTTATCCAAAAAAAGGGCAGAAGGTAAGTGGGAATCTGGGATTTGGAAGAGCTTTAAACGTAACTTAAAGAATGATAGGTAAAGTTTAATATTAGCTCTGCTGCGTCTTCAAATATGAGGTTCTGCATAACCTGATTATAATCAGGTTAATAGCGAAAAGTGGATAGCTCAGCATTCATATAAATCTTTCAAAATAAAATTATTTTGTATACTTAATGTTAATTACATTTTAAACAGTAATTTTTTTTATTTTATTGTGTGATACGCTTGCATTTGGGCACTATCCCACCTGATGGTAAGTGATGATGTGGCCTACGGTGGAACATGGAGGAATTAAAAAGTTCGAACGTTGACGTTCGTGAGATTGATCTCACAAATAATATAAGAACTAAATTGCCGACTCACATCGAATAGTACCTTACGATTTCAAGCCAGAGCTTACATTTCATCGCAACACTTCATGAATATATTCACAAGCTGCTGACAATATTCCATTAAATTGATTACCACTTGACAAGTCATATGCGTTCACGCCGGCCGCCGCCGCCGCCTGATAACATGTAAAATGGCTCGCCTTGACACGGTGTCCGTGTGTGACCTTACCGCTGAATGCTGTTTTATTCACACGATTATAAAATATGTGGGACTGTTTAATGTAAGAGTTTATATAAAAAACATAAAGATGGCTGTATGACATACTTTGCTGTAAGCTATTACTTTATCCCACAATCAGTGCAATAAGCCACATACCTACTCTCTCTCTCCATTTGTCTTAAACCTGAACTTGTCTAGGATTTCAGATTATTAATGAATGGTTACCGTTCAAATAGTCTGTAAGAAACAGCACATTTTACCTCTTGAACTGAAACGCGAAAAAGCTGATATTACGTATATATCTTAATTAAAATACTACGACTAAGATATAGATAGGACTATCTCCAACTTTTGCTAAGCTCTCCTTAATGGTACCTCAAAGGAATTTTAGAAGTAAACCTTCTATCTGTTTATCAAAAGCGAAAACCAATTACAGGCAGAACAGTTACATGGCGTGCGTGTATAAAAGTTTAACCAACTCAGCAAGCAGACTGCACTGGACCTTTTCTGTACCTGCCAGTGTAACTACCATCAGCAAAGCGTATGTTGACCGAGAGGTTCTTTGAGCCAAATTAATACATATTCGTAGTTACTCTGTTGCGGTAATACCAAATCATTAATCATTTAAGCAAGGTTTTTTATTCTTTAACCCTATTGAAAATTTGTCAACCTTGGTTTTTCTAAGATAATAAAATACCACATTTATTCTTCTCTCAAAAGTGTTAACGATTAGAAAACAAATTGTATACAACATACTGTATATAAAAGTTTCGTTTTTTTTTCAGGGATCCCTTAGTAGAGCATTAAACCAAGTTAAAGTTAAAGTTACTCGCGTCCGTAGGTTTACCCTTGAGACCCTACACGTGACCCCTGGGTGGTGCTAAATCAGTGACACTGACTGAGTGGTAGAGCCACGCTGCGTTGCAGCACGCATTGGCCCGGCTCGCCAGGGGTAATACCACCCTCTCACGAATATCCGGCGTGAAATAATGGCACTTGGTGCTGTTGTGTTTCGTCCGGCCAGTGAAAGTTCCGGAGCCCCCCCCCCCCCTCACAATTCCTATTCCTTCCTTAACCCTATTCCTTTGTTAGGACGGCAACGCATTTGCGACTCCTTTAGTTTTGCAGGTGTCCGTGGGCGGCGGTGATTGCTCTCATTCTCATCTCATCAGGTGACCCGCCTGTTCGTTTGCCTCCTGCTTATATTAAAAAAATTAAAATTAAAAAAAACAACTGCTCTAAGAGGATTCATTACCATTCGGTTCTATCTTAAAATCATAATGGCTCTATAGCTCTTAATTGAACCTTTTCCCAATTAAAATTCAATTTATTTTTAATAGTCTTCGAACCAGTGGCGTGCCTAGGGCTTCAGATTGGGGCAAGCCACGAAACCTGAAGTTCCTAATCTTGCTACCTAGGTACAATGTTGGTGCCCATTTGTGACACTAGCCACATTTTTTACTTAAATCATCATAGGCCGTGGCATTCCAAACGTTCTTATCGTTGGTAAAAAAACAGGCTAATACCTTCTATTACATCTTGAATGTGATTTTTGAGAATTTTATTTTGGCCAATTTAGGAGTTCTTTATCTCAGAAACAAAAATACATTAACAGTATTTACTTATTGAATAGTGTAGAATAGCTATTGGCATAGTACGTAGCGGCCTCGCTTTTTGTAAATTTCGCTTAACTTTTATTTAAACTCAAAATTGCAGAGAAAGATTTTCATAAATTGCGCGAGGGCACTTTTTTGAGCTCCTGTATTGAACTAAACAAATGAAATAAAAAAATGAAACAAAACCAAAAAAACTTCGAAAATCGCGTTAAGTTAACTGTAAATTTCTCTTATCTACGATAATATTATTGAGTAAAATTTATACCAGAATAATTGATACTTCATGAGGAATAAAAATGTTATAATGAATTTATTATCCTATTTCGATGAAAACTATAAATACAACTAAGTACAAAATTACAACAAAATGCGCATCGCCTGCCGTCCGAACTTAGCTTATTCTCGCAGAGTGGAGATTCGTAATCGTAATATTACGCATGCATTTATTATCCTATTTCGATAAAAACGATAAATACAACTGGAAAATTACTACAAAATGCGAAAATGGGCATTTTGCAATGGAATCACAGTCGATAATATGTAGTAGGCCTCTACACTTAATTTATTAATTATTACTTAATTATTAGAATGGAAGCAACCAACAATCCAAAGAGTTTTTTACATAGACCTATTATAATTAATACCCTCGATGACTTTTAATAGTTTTCGAAATACATAAATCATGTGTGATGTTCAAAGAATTTATTTACCTCTGCCTTTCGTATGCCAATCATCACCACGTTTAAGTACACATTTGTTTGCAACACATCACATGCTCAACACATCTTAGTTCGTCACAGAGACCAATAAAGCGACGAACTGAACTCGGAACACATTTTTTATCCCAAATTATGAAAACACTTGTTACTTAAAAACAATCCCTCAAATAAAGTGAAGTGTGACAATAACAAAGAATAAAAAATGGCTGGCTGCTGCCTGTGGCTGCTGCACAGCACAATCGCGTATTAACGCTCGCCTCTGATTGGTTCGCCCGAGCTCGAGCTGTCGTCGGTCGCCTCTGATTGGTTCGCCCGCGTTTAAGTTGCACGTGATTCGGTAGAAATAAAGCCTGATTTGGAGAAGGCCTTACTAGCGAACTTCATAACGCAAGCTGGCTTTGACGAATAGTATGAATTTCTCATAGAATCTATACATACTTACGCAGTATTATGTTTATAGAGTAGCAATTTTGTTAAAGTTAGAAGAGAGCGGATATACTTTAAATCCGAAGCCCGGTTGCAAGCCAACTTGTGCGAGAGAGATGTAAAGCGTCGCACGATTTATACGCAGCTTTATGGGATTTGTCTGGTGATTCTTAATATGAGAAACTTATAAAATTGATAATTTGAATGCTGATGAAAGAAAATTAACAATGGTAATAAATATTAAGTGATTTTAATAATTGCGTTTTACCAGTAGTGATATTGAGTTTTTGTTAGGGCAAGCCGGGCTTTTCGGCTTGTATGAAGGTACCGCCACTGCTTCGAACGTGTATGTTTTGTTTATCAAAATTATTTACTAGGAAGAAAAGAAGTGAAGAAGAAGCACAATCAGCATAAGATCATAATGTTGTACTCTCAATATCCAAATAAATACCTAAATATGAAAAAAGAAAAGAAAAGAACAAAATATTATGCCGGGATCATCGCAAACGAAAATCTGTGGTAACTGCCTAGTTACTCTTCCGAAAAACTGGCGTGATGTGTGAAGTAAGTAGGTAGTATAGTAGTGTTTTAACTTTTATTCATTACTGTATGTACTATCAACAAAACCGATGCAGTACCATTTTCAAAAAATTTTGCTTGCACAAGATGACCATAGTTCGTTCCGCCCTTTGTTAAACATTGACCAATGACGACAAACCGTTTTTTTAAGAAAGAAAGTGTTGGCATACCCTTTTCCGCCTTTTGTTTTCATTGATTAGCGACAAACAAAACGTCCCTTTTTAACATCTTGACTGTCATCACAATTTTATGATTTTTGAGTTAATAGAGGGATGTTGTAGCAAAAGTTTAAAAAGGATGTTGAGACAGGACAAATGCAAATGAAAATAGCCCTTAAGGTGGTATACGGCAGATTTTGTTGATAGTACGTCACGAGCAAAAATATGTAAACAATTGTAACTCTTAATACAATGGAATAAGAGTGAAAGTGTATACATATTGGTGCTCGTGACTGTACTTACCTATTAATTAATTAATATCTTAGATTTAAACAAAAAGGGAAGATACGGCATGCTCCTACTTGTAGTCATTCAAAATATAGTCCTACTCAACTACTTAAGCAAACACACACGCACACCTATAAAGTGTAAATCGAGCGAGCGAGACAAAGCGGTAAGTTTCAACGTCAGCGCGAGGGAGTCAGCGAGTAGCGCGTTGACGTCTCGGTCGCTTCGCAACAGACGAGTACGTACGACCGATTCCGGTGCGATGTAGCCTGTTCGCTCGGCAAATTGTGACTGAAGTGAAATTGTGCCTTTAGGCCTAATTTTGGCGGCTCACTCACGAGACGCTAATGCCGTATCTTCCCTTTTTGTTTTAATCTAAGATTAATATGCATTATTTTCTTTCACTTTATCGTATAGTCACTTTTCGTAATCTATCAATTTAGGCACATACATTTACCTAAACATTTTAAATTACTTTTTATTTCTATTTGGATTGATAGTAGGTACCTACTTATTAGAAACACCCATGTTATTATACAGCAGGAGAATAATGTAATTCTGTCAGTTCAAAAGTGATATATGGTACAAAAAGAACAATTCGACCGTCACAAGCGCTGAGGAATGCATCAAGGTGTCAGACGTAAAAACAACAAAAAAACAAATTATTCTCAGAAACTCTATTGCAATGTACCAAAGGTCATTTTTGTATGAACATTTATAACACTGATTGTTTGTCCAAATTCCATAGGACTGAAGGGTCACCTTCCTTCCTTTATTTTTAAAAGCTGAGCGTTGGCTTACTTGAGTTGTACAAAGTGGTTATTAGAGATACCGTTTGACGTTTTTATGTCCCTAATTACTACTGGAACGAGTGACATGCGCACTTACTCAAATATGATAAGTCTTACTCAAAATACATTACCAAACTTTGGGGAAATTTTAATCGGCAGAATGGAGTATTCTGCTGATTGAAAAAAGATGATTTGTCTCAGGTAAAACAAGTTTTATTTTTAGATATGACATAAAGCATAGTTTATGCAAAATAATAATGAAATATCATAATTTGCATCAATCAACACATATCATCTACATGAAATACAATAGATTTATGTGATGTTTTGAAGTAGTTACCGCATCGACTTCAGTAGCTATCGATGACATATGGGTAGCTTTGGGTTTTGGATGATAACATGCCTGGTTTTGTAATTCGCCTGGATTGCTTCCATCTGTCTAAACATGTCGCCTTATCGACAATGTTAGTTAGTACCATAATTAAAGAAAATTTTAAAATGTTGTCCTAAACTTTTACCACAACAAAGATCGATCTAACTTTGACACATTGACGGTTCAAGGTTCAAATAGCATTGTATACTCCTATTGTAATGTCTCACGGGTACACGTGCATGCAATAGTTAAAAGAATAGAACCGTTTAAAGGATAACGGGCACTTTGGTAACACATACTTCTGCTACCTCAGCATGTAAGTAAACCAGTTTTTTATTCGGTAGGCCAGGCGGTCTTTTGACAAGTCCTACTACCACCAAACTTGAGGACACTAATATGGTTTCCCCTCTGGAAATCGTCCATTTAGGTCTGAGAGAGCGGTGGTTTAAACGAACCAAATACACAGGTAAAATTATTTTTACATAGTTTTCATTTAGTTTTCATTTCATCTTTTCCTTATGTAAATACTTCACTATAGATCTCGCTTATTATTATGATCTGAAATATCATTCTATAATTAATATTTCAGATTCTTTTCTAGAAACTCCAAACAAATATGCCCATCATCCTTTAAGCTTCATTCCATCCCACTAATCTTACTCTATCAGTCTGCCACCTACACGTTTCAACTCAACAATGGGTGATGTAAAAAATAAATGGCCAAGAAATCGTAAATAGGCGCATCGACAAAAAACAATAAATGGTCGGACAAAAAACAGGCCCACCGTGTGGCGGCGGTGAGTCATGCCAAGCCAACCTGGCATGTTACGTGGACTCTGGCATAGTAAACATTATGAAGTATTGAGATTATGTTGTAAATGTAAGATATTAAAAAAATACGATTACAATTTAATTAGGATGCAAACTTAAACTCAAAAAACATCATAGAAGAAAATAGAGGAAAAGACCGACTTCTTGGCGGGAAAGTAAAGCGTTTTTTATTCAAAGAATGTGTTTTGTCGAATATTGCATGCAATAACACTTTTTAGGGTTCCGTAGCCAAATGGCAGAACCCTTATGGATTCGTCATGTCTGTCTGTCCGTCCGTATGTCACAGCCACTTTTTTCCGAAACTATAAGAACTATACTGTTGAAACTTGGTAAGTAGATGTATTCTGTGAACCGCATTAAGATTTTCACACAAAAATAGAAAAAAAAACATTAAATTTTTGGGGTTCCCCATTCTTAGAACTGAAACTCAATTTTTTTTTTCATCAAACCCATAGTGTGGGGTCTTCAAAAATGATATTGAGTTTGCGCGAGAGACACTGCCAAAGTGGTAAATGTGTGTCCCCCATGTAACTTCTAAAATAAGAGAATAATAAAACTAAAAAATATATATGTACACACGGCGTCAGATCAACCTACCATAAACTGTCAATTTTCTCCAATCAATATTGATCCTTAGAACCAAAAAATAAAGTTCAAACTTGATTAAATAAATATGACAGTTTTGGGTAGGTTGATCTGACGCCGTGTGTACATTACCATGCTAACTTTCACCAAAAATTGGTTTAAACGAGATCTATAATAAGTAGTTTTTTTTAATACGTCATAAACTCATTCATTTTAAAAAAAATACACTATTATTAAAACATCGATCAAAGTTTTATAGATAAATGGTACGGAACCCTTCGTGCGCGTGCCCGACTCGCACTTGGCCGGTTTTTAAATTCTCTAGAAGTCCAATATCTTTATTTTCTCAAGGGGTTTAGGGGGAAAATGATTTAACATTAAACATTCAATATTATGACTCATCTACTTCATGCAAAGATAATATTTGCCATTGTTATTATTGAATCTCTCTTACTTAAAAGTGCTAACCGTAATAAGCCAATAAATAAAATGCCTTCAGACAGAGATGAACGGAGAATGCTGCTTCGAAAAGAGCGTGGCTCGATAAAATACAAGAAGAAAAAGAGAAGATAAAATAAAATAAATTAGTTAAATATGAGGGCGATACCCTCCCTTCCAAGATCTAAGGCGATACCATTTGCACATTATCCTTAAGTCCCAAGTAACAAAATGTGGTCTTGTAGTGGTTCCGGAGCCAGGTCTATAACAGGGTAGTAAAAGTTTATAACCACGGAAAAGGGCCCATTTTATACGCGTACTTTTGCTAATAAAACACTCATATTAGACTTGGCGAGCACCACTTAGACCAATAATACGCTTATAGGTGGACTCTGCGTAGTCCATTTGCTCCCGCGTAGTTCACTGTGAGCATTTAATAGAACCAGGCAGGCTTGTAACGTACTCCGCGCTTCTAATATTAGCTACTTCAAACATTTGTGAATTGATGTTTTGTTGTGCGGTTGTGGAGAAAAAAATAAAATAAAAGCTAACTTCATCTTTT
The DNA here is from genome assembly GCA_963921215.1 of Scoparia ambigualis. Classification (NCBI taxonomy): domain Eukaryota; kingdom Metazoa; phylum Arthropoda; class Insecta; order Lepidoptera; family Crambidae; genus Scoparia; species Scoparia ambigualis. The sequence goes on from OY992512.1 coordinate 4,622,378, forward strand.
TTATTTAAAATGTATTAACAAGTATTTCGCACGTAAAATCAGACGTGCATACATGTTTGCACGGCATACGCGTATGTATTTTCGGTGAAGTATATTGTGTTTTACATCTCAATTTTTGTTCGCCTTTTGAACACGGTGTATCTATTAAGTTATGTTTAAAAATAATATTAGTCCTAACAGCATTGTTACACCATTTTGTGATGAATTAGGGTTCCGCATACAAATGTCTTATGCTTAATTTTAATAACTAAGACTTTATTATTTTTATGTTTTGGTTTTGACTTTGATCTTAATATCATGGTCATATTTCCATTTGTTTATATCCATTTTTGTAATAATTTAATAAAAACCCAATGACTCAAAAGAAATCAAAATGGCCGTCAAGATGCGTAAATATTAAAAGTAATTGTCTTCTTAAATGGACTTCACGAAGATAACTTTGGACACTAACAGTTTTACAAGAAACCTTTTTAAAGAAATTAAGACTATAGCAGCATTCTAGAGTCCACAATTATACCAAGTACACCTACTCTTAGAAAAAACCACTGTAGAACTAATTCACTTATAATTGGCTCAGAAAGTTGACTTATACACCCCTATAAGGTCAAGTAACAAGTGCAAATGATTCTAAGTCTATAAATTACTATTACTGGCGTATGACACTTATAGCGGATTTATAATTACTTCTTGTAGGCGATTATAAGTGTAACTTACTGGAGCAAGTTTCCTCAAGTGTATTTGCACCTATGCAAAACTTTTATAGGCCATCTTAGCCTTTACTGCGCCTATAATTTCGTTCTAAACACGACTATAAGTCAACTTATAAGAACAGGTGTACTATAAACCCGAACGAACTCCGTGTAACCTGTTATAAGCTTGGTAGTAAAACCTAGAACCACTAAAAGAGAGGTACTAGTGCTGTAAGCCTGTAAACTGTGCACTACAGGAGAACCTTGTTACTTGGGGTAGCAATTTCTATCATAGCGTAGCGTAGCGTAGCATACCTACTTAACAACAAATGCCAGTAGTAGATATTGTGTGCTCCACTTATGAGATACTTAGCTAGTTAGTTTATCAGTGTGGTTGAGGATTCCGGATTATGTGAGTTTCCACTTTCGGCTTTATCGTTACTTATTACTTATCAAGTGCGATGAAGGCTAAGCGCTGTTCCATATTGGAATAAATCAAAACAAATCGAGTTAATGAAGTACCACCCGCTGGGATTCGAACCCGGGGCACCTCTGGCTGTAAGACTAACAGAGGTGGCTAGTTGTTATTATTATAATATTAAGCTTCTGTTGAAAATGTAATATATATACATACGTATGATATACAGACATATTCTCTTTGTCGTGACAAACCCATAAAGAGAATACATAATACTCACTTATAATACATTCGTTCAACAACAAGCCATCCAAATAGGTCAAGAGTATCAGTAGCTTTCCTTTTGAGGAATTGCATTAAGTTATTTGCAATATGAATGCTATTGTTACTGCCTCAACTTCTGCCACAATGCTAACGGGAAAACCCAGTGCCGCAGTATATGGATGTAACCATTATGTCAAGACATTTTTGTCGGAGCAACCGCTACAGAGTCACGTGTCAAGTTATCTGGGCCGTATGTTTACTCAACACTGCATTTAGTTAGGTGAAAGTATATGAATCTTGATGGACTAACACCCACTATCGTAACTTTAAGGATAATAATTGTTTAATCTTTTGGATGGCAATAGGGAGATATTATATTAAACCTTATTCCAGCCGGAATAAGATTGAAAGCAGTTAAATATCACAACATGCTGAGGGCTCAATCAAAGACAAAGAAAGATCTTTAAAGGTTATGGGACTTAATTTGTAGTTTCTTGTAATCATCTTTTTTAGCTCTCAAATTCTTAGCTTTCTTAAGAGGGTTTACGCATTTTAATTTCCCATACAAACTTCCAAGTTGAAATTTTCAAAAACCATTGAGTTAATTTTTATGAAACTTTGCATGCTAAAGTAAAACACAGAGATCTAAATAGTTTGTAAAAAAACATTTAAAAAAAGTTCATTTAGCTGAGTTATTGCGATTTTAAACTCTCCATAGTGGACTTTAAATCGCAATAACTCAGCTAAATAAAAGTTATTTAAAAAAAAAATCTCGAATTCCGTTTTCCGATACTTACAAACTTCCAAGTTGAAATTTTCAAAAACCATTGAGCCAATTTCAACTTGGAAGTTTGTGTGGGAACCCGAAATGCGTAAACGCTCTTTATTGAGCAAGAGTGAGAGAAAGCTTAAAAGAAACAAAATGCCACGTTTGTTGTAATCTCACGCCCGTTGCTTCGCTTCTGTGAAATTCAACAAGTCACGAAATTAACAAAAGGAGGAAAATATGTGTTTTTCTTAAAAAAATATTTTTTTAAGAAAAACACAAACAAAAACATATATTTTTCTTGCTATTAGATTCTTGGAAGTCAAACAATTGCTCGATTCAATTATATCTAGCTTGTTTTCCAAGGTGGCCAACGAGGAAGCGGGTTCGTGACCAGCTACCCTATCGGTTAAAAGATATGAATATGGACATGGGCTTCATTTGACATTTGAAGCCCATATTTTGTCCTTTTATTCCTCATATTATATATATTTTTTATCCGATAGATCCGCTAATGGAAAGCAATCACCCTACACATGGACAGGACAGCCACCCGCAATACCTAATGAATCTACCTAATGAATAACGTTGCGGGTCTTTCAGGAAAGTTGACTCCTTATGCATGGTTCGGAAGTTTTTTCAAAGTAAATTCTTTAACTTAAGGGTACCTTTGATGAATGTAGTATATAGAACCATTTCGCATACAAAGGCTTTATAGACTTACGTAACTGGTCGAGTTTAATGCCAGAACAACCCAGGTTTGTGCATTCTCGTCCAAGATAACTCCCTTAACCTTACTCCTCCCTCTCATCAGAACTCGCCTTTACCCATTTCAAGACCTCAGCATTCTTGGCATGGACATCGGCCAGGAACTGAATCCAAAATGCTAAATCGAGAATACTTTGGAATTCTCTGCCGGCGCATGTGTTTCCCAGCTATAATCTCGTGTATTTTAAACGGGGCGTGAAACGGCATTATGCAGGCCGTCATGAATGGGTGCTCTTGTTACCGTGCTTGTTCCATGATGAGGAGCGCTCTCATTATTTTCGACTGCATCGGCTGCTTACCATCAGGCAGGATGTAGTCACTATGACGTGTCACATTAAAAAAAACTCACAATAGATGCACACTCCGTACACGTAGGTATTTATAATTGTTTACTATTATTTCTAAAAAGGCAAATTATTAATGCAATGTTGATTGTCACTTAATATGGATGTAACTACTAAGAACAGGATATGCTTACAATGTAAATACTTTTTTAATTAAATACATCTCGTATCCGCCCTTTGACTGTAGGAATTTCGTTTCACATAAAGTACAAACTCCCGAGAAAATAATATATTTTTCCAATGATGATGTTAATTAACGGTAATATTACTAATTATGTTATTTATCCCTGCAAAGTGCTATAATATTTACCGTACTATAGAGTTTCTTTGTATATTTGTATTGGTATTCTTTCGCAAGGTTTTCATGCCATTGTTATAGTTTTAAAACCGGGATCCCTTTGTTTCGACATTTTTTTTTGTCCTTATTTAATTTGGCATAACGAGTTAGGCATATTTTTATGGCATAATAATATTTTGACATAAGTAATTGTTTTTGCCATACTATTTTAGTAAGCATGAATATGGTTTAGGCTAATGTTTTTTGCCCTAATTTTGATTTGCAATAAGTTATAAGGCATACTGTTTATTCGTTTAATAGTTATTATTCATAAAGATAGTCTGGTAAATTAGACAATACAGAAGGTGAGGTTATAGTTTCAAAATCCGCTATAATTTGGATTGGTTTTTCATCAGGATTTGTCTTTGCATGTATTTTTTATTTTATTGATAGCTATTTGAATCTGAAAAACCAAAAGTAGGTACTTATTCGGTATATCAAATATAAACTAGATACCGTAGTGTAATAGTAGGTTAGGATGCGGCGGGGGTGGTCCTTGGGCCACCCCTAAGCCGCCAACATGTTTATTTAATATACGAAAAGTATTTTATTAAATGTAAACACTTAGTTTCAAAATTTACTTTTTCTATTAAATTTAGGCTTTAGAATAGTATGTTTAACAATTATAATGTTTATAGTAGTTATGCTTTAAAAAAATGTGCCTTAAAAGTTATGACCAATTAATATTGTGCGTAACTATTATTAGGGTAAGTAAAAGTCATCATCATCATCATTATCATCAACCTATATCAGTCCACTGCTGGACGTAGGTCTCTCCCAAGACGCGCCACTGAGCCCGGTCTTCGGCTCTTCTCATCCAGTTTTTGCCAGCTACACTCCGTAGATCGTCGCTCCATCTCGCCGGAGGGCGTCCTACACTACGCTTGCCTAAACGCGGTCTCCACTCCAGTATCCGTTTGCTCCAACGGTTGTCGGTTCTTCGGCAAACATGGCCGGCCCACTGCCACTTCAGTTTGCTAATCCTTTGAGCTATGTCGAACACCTTAGTTTTCTGACGAATAACATCATTCCGGATTCGATCTCTCAAGGAAATTCCGAGCATAGCTCTCTCCATAGCGCGCTGAGCGACTTTCAGCGTGTGGACCAGCCCCACTGTCAGCGTCCACGTTTCAGCAGCATAGGTCATAACAGGTAGGACACACTGGTTGAAAACTTTCGTTTTCAGACATTGAGGGATGGAGGACGAGAAGACTTGACGAAGTTTCCCAAACGCAGCCCAGCCCAGCTGTATTCTCCGGTTTAGCTCTCTCTCGAAGTTGTGTCTACCTAACCGCAGCGTCTGCCCGAGGTAGACATACTCCTGCACAACTTCGAGAGGCATTCCGGCAACGGTGATTGGCTCTGGGGTAATACGATCATTAATCATGATCTTTGTTTTATCTAAGTTCATGCCCAGGCCAATCCGTCGTGAGGAATCAGCAAGACTGTTCAGCATCTGCTGTAAATCCTGCAACGATTCTGCCAATATGACGATATCGTCAGCAAATCGCAAGTGTGAGATATACTCGCCATTGATGTTAATGCCCATTCCATTCCAACTCAGCGTCTTAAACAGATCTTCCAGCGCGCTCGTAAAAATAAAATAAAAATAAAAGTAAAAGTATGCCATGTTAAATTATGACATAAAATTTTATGCAAAAAAATAGGGAACCTTTAAAACCACGTTAACATCAATTTGTTGGCTCGTATAAATTATCTGCAACTCCTATGCCTGGGGGAAATCACTAATTAACAAACAGTGGCGTTGCGTTTGTTTTCGAAATAGGTCGATTAGTGAGATATTAATGAGTATTAACCCAAATTGTTAAATAAAACATGTTCTAGACTGTTTATCAGCAGGTAGCGGTCGCATTTATTTAAAAAAAAAAATTGTCGTAACGGAAAAAAATGATAAAAATTCATAAGAAATGCAGCTTTAGACTTCATGGTAACGAAAAATAGTAAATGTAAGTATTAGTAGGTAATATACAAATACGTGTACCTACCTACGTGATAATTTTCACGTTTATCCTCTATGCGACCTATATTTTTATATGCTTTGGGGTGACCATACGTTTCTCAGGACAATATATTTCTTTACTTTATTTGTTTTAGCAATGTTGTAGGTATTACGTTTTAATTGCTTTATTGCAAACTTTCGGTCAGATTCCGGAACGTTTGCTTTTAGAGAAGTAGGTTAAGTAGAGTACTGTAATGTTTTGTGGGCGACAAACACACGAAACAGACAAATTACTATGAATATGTATATGTGACACCTATAAAAACCTATGAAATTGCTAAGAAAAGTTAAGTTTATTAAAATAGAAATCGATTCTAATCTGAAAAAATCGATGTAGGCAATTAAAATTTTTATATAATACATACAATTTAACCATTTCAGATATGACAACGTTTACATAAGCAAATGTTTAAGTAAGCGACAAAAACTAAATGTTTTTATTAAAAAACATATAAATAAATTCTTTATTTGCCTAAAAATATTGTATACATTGGTGGTAATAATAAAATCAATAGCACAATCATGTTTTGTCGAAATAAAATGGCATGCAAATATTCAAAATACAACATCATTCATTAAAATATATGTTTAACATTATACATTATACTCAATTCATTGCAAATAAATAATAATTCTATTATTTTCCATCATTATTACATCAAGCATCGATTTTACTAACAGCTAATTCTTAATATTAAAAAAAAATCATTTAGATTGTAAATTGTATACGTGACAGTAACCAGTTGCGCAAGGCTTTTTTAAATGAATAAATATTTAAAGATTTAAGGTTGTTAGGTACATTGTTATAAATCTTGGAACACATGGCAAAACAGCTTTTTCTATATTGCATTGTTTTAGGGGTGTGTCACTTAGTACTAATCTGTTCGGATTTCTATGGTTTCTAGGATAGATTTGACAGGCTACCATTTTGCTGCACAAATACACATATTTCGTAAATATACAAAGATGTCAAAGTAAGTGCTTGTTCGGAGTGCACGGGCGGGGACGGGCGCGGGCGCGCGGGTCTTGGCGTCTTCATGTTCACAGTGGCAGAGCGGCTGGAGACTGAACGCACGCGTGTGTATACGGTTCTCAAACTTCGCGCTACCTACGTCAAGACATGGATGAAGATTTCATTTTATTAATGGGAAAATTTATTTAAAAATGAATCCCTTCCCATTTTAAAAAATGGGAAGTAAATTATGTGAAGTTATGTTATGAAATTATGTAATACATGAAATGAACAAAGGACGAGAAGAACTGGGAGAAGTAAATGTGCTATACGCCGATTTACGGAGTACCTAACCCAAAAAATTTCTTCGAATAATGTCAATAAATACATTATAGGTTTTTTATTTCATCACATAATATACTTATTCAAGTGTTGTGGATGTTTGCTTTGCCAGATAGCAGTGCGACGTTGCACTGCGGATATAAATTCTTCTGTATCGATTTCCATGTTGCCGCGGGTGGATCAAAAAGTTTTAGAATCAGACACGTTAGCCACTGACAGACGCTAGAGCACTGTGAAAGCGAGAGGCGTCTAGATACATTTGATCTACCCGCGCGATAGTCACGCCACGCCACCCGCGCCCGCACCCGCGCCTATGCAGACGCGCATACGCGCGACCACTGTGAAAGCGAGAGGCGTCTATATACATTTGATCTACCCGCACTCGCACCCGCGTCCGCACCCGCCTTTAGTCTGAACAAGCATTAAGTAAGCCAAGTCTTGCAAACAGTGGACGGTAAGATGTGAGCGGAGGGATCTCATATTGCTCTTACACATTTTTTCTGGGAGATAAAACCTCTATCGACATGAGTACCTTTACCCCAGATTACTAGCACATAGCGCAGTATGGATTTTACATAAGCATGATAGATTGTAATGGCAGTTTTAACATTCGTTACATTCCTAACCTGTTTAAGGGCATATACAAATTTATTGATTTTGTGGTGGTGATTATTGGGTGGTATCATACACAGTTTAAACTTTTAAACAAACGAATATCTCTTTCGTCTTTGGAACATCGTGCATTTACATTGAAATATTAATTCAATAAATTCAAATAAATTTTAAAAACAATTTAATTTTCTTACTATGAAGATGGTTACCCTAGCAATCTGACCGCCAAGGCTGTATCTAAGATATTAAAGCTGCGTTGTGCACACAGTAGTTCGTCTAGAGTCTAGGTATACAAAAAATGGAGTAGCAGGTATAATAAAACCGTTTGCACGTAAATAAAGTATACATTAAGTACCTAATGAATATAAATAGTAACAAATAAGTACACATGCAGTGTTATAGAGTAATAAACATGAGACTTTGTAAACGTTAACTTCCATCTTTTCTAAACAACAACGTTTCAAGGTAAATATTAACATAACCTCGAATAAAATACGTTAATTAATATTAATATAATTAGGCGGTCGCAGAGAAACGTTTTTTTTTCGGAAAACTGTTGCTTTTCAAACATATTATAAGTATCTAAAACGGGACTCATTCTCTGACTTAGTGGCATGCATTGCAGGTTTTAAGTGTAGCAGTAAGGTGATGTGGACTGATCTATGGTCTAGCTAGTGGTCAAAATACAATCGGTTCAGACGTCGGGCCTTACCATTAACTCATATAGCAGTATTAGGTACCTTAATCTTACTATGCAAATTCCCATACGAATGTTGTAATACTGCTAAAGGTTACAGTAGGTAGAGCCCCTGGAGTTTTAGAGAGCGATCCCCAGCAAGGGTACCCCACATATATAGGGTTGCCACCCGTACCCTAAATTAGAGTATTGTCCTCTTTTTCATGTAGGCGTGCTTTATAATAATTATAATATACGACACCAATAAAGAACATTAAAATACTCTATTTGCGTAAAAGATAAATATTTGTTAAATGTCGCAAAGAACAACAAAAAATACGTTTTTAAATCCTACTATATAATATTATAAACGCGAAAGTTTGTAAGTATGGATGGATATTTGTTACTCTTTCACGTAAAAACTACTGAATGGAATTGGATGAAATTCGGCATACAGATAGTTTATAACCTGAATAAACACTTAGGATACTTTTTATCTCGATATTCCCACGGGAACGAGAACCACGCGGGGTGAAACCGCGAGCGGCCGCTTGTACATTAAAAATGAATACTCTTTTTTATGCTATGTACGTAATTTTTGTTTTGACAAAGTGAAAAAATATTTTATTCGTCCTACAAAAGGTGGCAACCCTACAGAAAAAAGGGGTATGTACTCTAGTACATACCCCTTTTTTCTGTCCTTTGGGAACATCCTTATAGTACTGTCTTTTCCTCCCGTCCGGCTAGCTAAGTCTGTCGCAGTAACAACATAATTCTAGTAGGTAGTATTGTTGAATTTCGCCAGTTACTCATAAGATAAGCAAATGTCGGTCGTCTCTTACCATAAAATTCAAGCGCTTCCTATGGTATTTTCGAACTATTCAAATCAATCAACTTACATTAAAAATGCTTTATTGAATATAAAAAGGTAGATATGTATTCTTTAAGTGTTTGTTTTTCCTGTTGTTTCTAATTTGTGACAAAATTTTCCTAGAAAAAGTATGTAAGATACGGTTGCTCGCAAAATTGCAATAATTAAGATAGGGGTAAACCGACAGTCATTGGACACTTAAGCGACCAACAAATTATTTTTTAAAGATCTAAAAAAATAGCTACATATACATATACTTATATTATTATATTTTTCTGAAACTAAATAAAATTAACTATCACTACAACATCTCAAAACACTTAAATATTAAGGCTTTTTATAAATAACCATAGTTTGAAAAAGATCAGGCTAAAACATAGTCATTGGACAGAATTTACAATTATTTGGACAGCCAATAAATAGTTATTGGACAGTTTATAAAATTACTTTATCATGCTGTTTTATATCAGCACAGTACGGTAGTGATTCAAGAAGAAGAATTAAATAAGAACTCATGGTTCATGGGTAGTTTTTATTTTTATTTTACAGCAAACAATAAAGAAATAAGAAATTTACAAAAGATATTTTTCTAAATATTATTCAGTCTCAATCATTGCAGATCAGTCTAGAATCAAACCTTACTTGTTTAGGTATTTGTTTAAGACATGGTTCTCAATAACTTCGTATTGGTTTATATGAAAAAACCAACTTTTCCCCTAAGTCCTAAATCCAAGTTGAGAGGATCATAATCCTTCTTCTTTGGCATCTTTTCTGAAGATCTGTAGCAATAGTAAACAATCATTGGACACACTGACTAACACTCATTGGACAACCGTCCAATAACAGATAGAATAACCCGTGAAATATAAAATTAAAAATAGACCGTACTAACCCGTCTTACAATGACATAGATGTAAAAATAGTTAATACTCAGTTATTAAATTCAAACAGTCCAATAATAGAATTTCTCTATCTTATTGCATACAGTTATTGGACGGGTCAACATAACCTCAAATCAAGGTATGTTTTTCATTGAAAGTTGATAAAAACGTAACATAAGTAATATATTACCTCTCCGCAAACAGACGAAAGCATAAAGTTTATCACCACACCTATGTCAACAAAAAACTCACAGACCAAACTTATTATATATTCTTTATTGCACAAAAACACATATACAGAAAATACATAACAAACAATGGTGAGCAAAGGTGGACCTTTTTCTGAAAGAGATCTCTTCCAGCTAACCTAAGGTGTAATGGGAGATTGGTGAACCAGTGAGAGCGACAACAGTGCAAACAACAAAAAAAAAATAAGTTAAACAAAATTAAATAAAATAAAGCCTAAGATAATAATAATATTTACAATACTTAAATATATCTTATTATGATCTACTACATACAAATATATAACTATAACATATAACTAATGTATATAAAGATATAAACAATAATAATACATCCAATAAGTAACATAATATTAATAATACAATAATAAACTATGAATTAAAAAATAAATAAATAATATTGTATATGATTCTGATGAGATGAGCGTCAAAAAGTGATCCTTGACTTTTCTTTTGAAGGATGCAACCGACGAACTATCCTGAATTTCTGTTGGCAGCTTGTTCCAAAGCTGCGCAGCTCGGACAGTAAATGAGTGCTAACTGAGTATTTTTTAACATTTTACACTGCCATCTATCATAAACTTGATGAATTAACTTTAGCGACTAATAAACAAAATAATTTACTGCAAACCATAGATGTCGTTTTTAAACAATAGAAATGTTATTATTTGCGTTTGAATTTAAACTGTCCAATACACATTAAAATGTCCAGTGTCCAATGACTGTAGGTTTACCCTATTTATAAGCAATTACGACTTCATCGAATCTTAAAATAGATACTTGCAATAGTATTTCTTTCGAATTTCGGTTCGACGCGATTCTGTTTCGGCGTGCAGTGGTACTGGGGGTAGCAATGCGCATTTGTCTGGCACAGACTATAATAGCTCGTTAGATTAGTTATTAAGTCTTAACTATAAGTTAGTTAACTGTTTTTTTATTATTATTAGTATTGACGTCAATAAGTGCCTGTAAAGGTTTACATTGAATAAATAATTTGACTTTGAGGTGACTTTAATGTGAGGGTAGACTTCACAGTGACCTAATACCGCTGGGTTGCAGCGTAAATCAACTACTAGAAAAATTCAACGAGTCTTCTGGGATCTCGGTAGCTTAGCGGTTAGAGCAGTGGACCGGCAATCTAAAGGTCACGGGTTCGAATCCCGTTCGAGCTTTTCCTAAAACTGGTTGTTTTTCTAGTAAACATTTTATCCTATATCTATATAGCATTGAGAATGCAAAATTTCAATAATTAAGATATATATTAATAAAAATAATTTGGCGAAATATTTGTAGCGCAGCTCTACCGATTGGCTGATTCTTTTTTTGTTGTGTTCATAATAATAATAATTTGTCAGGACAAAGTTTGTGTGAGTCGCGGGCACTCGCGGGTGAGCCAGAGTAATAATAAATTTTGTTTGACCTGTGGTTTACACCATTCGACTATTTATTAAGCTGTTCGCATAGGGTTTTTCAACGAAAATGTAATGTCTTTTCCCAGTTACGTGCTTGGCTCGATATAGGGAGATCCCGGGTTCAATTGCCAGGGCGGGCAAACTGTGTTTTCGGATTTATCGATGCATAGCTAGGCCCACCAACCCGCATTTGACAAGCGTGAGATTGAGCCAACACCCTTCAATCGTATCGATGAATTGATTTCAATGATCCTTTGCCCAGCAGTGGGATAGTATACACGCTGTACTTTTAGTTTACGCGCTAGAAAAAAAATGCATTTTTTTTTTATAAATGACTACTCATGAAAGCACACTGTAACTTTTTTTTGTTTATGATTTGGATTAACAAAACTATTCACAGAACACATAAATGTGCTCGTTTCGTGACTGTACCTACTTGTGGAGGTAGAATTTGATTAAACAACATACGATATGACTGGTCATACATACAATTTTTTTAATTTGCACTCTGTTCAGATGTAATTATTATGTAATATAGATAGTTATGTGGTTGTAGTTAGTTGTTAGTTACCTTTTGTAAATTGTATGCTTTTTTGTAAAAAGAAAAGGAAAGTTAGCCAGTACACATCTAGATACACTAACTTAGGTCCAGGACACCGTCTTACCTAGATCACATGCGCGCTTTACATCATCATCATCATTAGGTACATATTATAAAGTAAAGTCACCGTTTTCTTGTGTCTGTGTAGCACCGCACTATTCTTCTAAACCACGCAATAGATTTAATGCGGTTTTTACTAAAAGAAAGAGCGATAACTGAGGTGAGAATGGTTTTTGTTATATAAGGCGACTGCTAGAAACTGCAATAAACTTCAAGGGCTGGTCAGGTCAAGTGTTTTAAACATGACTAAAATGACTAAAAAGAAATTCGTGCTTTTTTCATTTTTAATTAAATGATTCATTTTGCGAATGTTAATTGGATAGTCTTTGGGTATCTAATTTATTTTAAAGCAATAACATAAGAAAAATTCGCACATTTCATAATAGGTCTTATTGCAGACTAACGTAGGTATTTATCGCCCGGCTGACGCGAACGGGTCAACAGACGGCGGCCGGTCATTGACCGCGCGTTGTAAATAATAGTTATTTTTAATTGTTTTTCATTTTATTTTTTATATGATATTGCTTTAAAATATTATATCTAATTAAAATTCACAAAATGATTATGTTTGTTTGATTATGAATGTTTAAAACACTTGACCTGACCAGCCCTTGAAGTTTCATGCGGTTTCTATCAGTCGCCTTATATTTTATAGATATTTTGTACAAAATAACTGATGTGTCCAAGTAAGTAAGCGTGGACGAAGGCGCGGGCAGGCCGCTAGTGCAAGTATTAAGTACAGCCTGCCTGTATACTGTCCCAGTGATGGGTGTTGGCTTAATCACCTCGCTTGCCAATGGCGGGTTGATGATCACAAACCCGAGCGCAGCATCGGAAAATCCAAAAACATACTTTGCCCGATCTGGGAACCGGGACCGCCTGATATCGAAGCCCATATGACCGCTCGGCCACCGAGGCACAGTATAAATATAAGCTAAAGCAGTACGGAAACTAGGCCTTTTTGTTGAGATAAATACCTACGCGCCAATTGAGCGTTAGGGTTGTCCTCTTATTTTTGTAAAACTGAAAAAGTTTAGTTAGCGCTGTATCTCATCTATTTAGCGTTTTTTTTTAGATAACTAGCTAAAAAGCATTAAATTGTCACTTTTAATTTTTATAAAATTAAAAGGTTTATTTTTATTATTTATCAAAACGTTTATTTGGGTTCTATAATGATCAAATAATTGAATGAATTGACTAGTTTACAAAAAAAATTGTTTAATTAAAAAAATCTTCAACATTTTAAGAAGTCTTTATTATTTGTTAGTTTACAGAGTCAACCATACTACAACAAAACAGGCTTTGAGTTATATAACTAAACTTTACATTCGTATGGTAGAAAGTCTTGTTTATTATAAATTACTCACTGAAAAATACATTTGCCTGCTACGACACGTTCGAAAAGCTTTATTAGTAAATTTTAAAGTGTAAAAAAAACTCATTCTAATGAATAGCTTTTTTAAATAAATTATCGGAAAACGTGGACACGGCACTATAAAATTAATTTTGTCTACTTCTTTGTAAATTATGCAGCTACTTTACAATTAATGTGTTCTCTTTGAAAACAACAGCGAAAAATTTCGTCCATTATCTCGACATATTCAACAAAATCATCCGGTGGTACAACTAGTAAACTCCGGTTAGTATCTTTACTGTATTATCTGTATCTCATGTAGTGACTTTATGAACTAAAGTTGTGGACCGTTTGATTTGGTTTGATATATAATTTCAGAATTTGACAATCCTTATGTCGTTCGGCGCATTTCTTTATGAGATAGCCACAAACATAAAAAAGTGAGTTTTTTCGGGAATATCCAGTTGATTATATTCTGAGCTTATAATTTCAACGTTGCTGTATGGTTCTTCATCGTTTGTAAGGGGGATTTATTTTTCCTCATTTCTTATTGCTCATTTGGTTGACTTAACGCGCTGGTCTGAATAAGAAGTTTTCCCAAATCGTCTTCACAATTACCTGCTTTTAGAGGTTTTATGATGATGAAATTTTAAGTGTGTCTGTGCCATAGAATAATAATCCTACTAATATTATAAACGCGAAAGTTTGTATGTATGGATATTTGTTACTCTTTCACGTAAAAACTACTGAATGGATTTGGATGAAATTCGGCATGCAGATAGTTTATAACCTGGAATAACACATAGGATACTTTTTATCCCGATATTCTCACGGGAACGTATGGATGGATGTTTGTTACTCTTTCACGTAAAAAATACTGAATGGATTTGGATGAAATTCGGCATACTGATAGTTTATAACCTGGATTAACACATAGGATACTTTTTATCCCGATATTCCAACGGGAACGGGAACCACGCGGGTGAAACCGCGAGCGGCCGCTTGTAGTTATTATTCTGAGGTCTGTGCTTTTACCATTTCGGAGAGCTCCTTTGTTAGAAATCTGTCACACAATTTGTGGAAAATATCTCTTTGATATTTTTCCGTTTTATTGTCAATTTCGTGTAACTTAATTTTTTTTCTAGCTTTTAAAAGTTTAGATTTTAGTTTTCTCTTCCGTGGTGTGTCCGATGAAAGAGATCTGGGAGTTTGAGTACTGGCACTTGCTGAAGGTGTTATATTTTCTTCCGTCTGTATACATATATCCACCAACGGCGGAGTTTCGGTTGTCGCTTGTACTTCTTTTTTTTGTATCTTTTGTATATCAGGTAGAAGGAGAGATGGTAATGAATTAGTTTTAAGCTTTTTGCGATGCGTTCCTGCTAAAATATCCATAGCGTCAAAATGTTCTTCACAAACGGTATAGTTTTGCGGCGGCTTGTTCATCAAATCTTCTCGAAATATTAAGCGAAGCCATTTGGAACGTCTGAAAAAGATAACAAAATATTCATGTATATATTGTCATTTTAAAAAGAGCACGTACGTAAAAATGTACAAAGATTCAAAGCTTTCATAAAAAAAATCTCGTATTATGTTTTCATTAATTCAAGATTAATAGGAGACCACACTCCCTCCCACGGACCCTCAGGTATTGCTTTTGAAAAAAATCGGCCCATTAACTAAAAAGATCAAGATGGCACCACAGTGGTCCGGAATTGAAAAATAATGGACTTAGAGACACACGAGGCATCATACTAGCTTAAAAAATATATATGACAGGAAATCTTATTTAAAATAATATTGCTTATTATTTTTTTTCATTATTTTGGGTGTAAACTGGTAAAAAAAATTTACGAACAAATTTATGGAGTAAAATTGAAAAATATTTTTTTCTTGACTTGTTCAGAAGTGTTAGCAATGAAACCTCTTGTGTATTATAGTATTTATTATATTCTTTAATTTCATAAATAAATCTTTTGCATAAACTTGCCGCTTTAGCATTTACACGCAGTTGATCATCCTCATCATCATTTTATTTATGTTTTCTATTGTAACCTTATACATTTATGTTAAAGTCAAACTATCTACGGCTTGCTGTTATTTTGATTTTGTAGGCCTAAACTAAAATTAAAGTTTATGTCTGGAGCTGCCTCCCTCTTAGTGGTTCCACAGAATACCAGCGCCATGGCATGTAAATGTCACGGCATAAGCTGAGTGGCGACTATTTCGCTTGCATAATGCCTACGTTTTTATATTCATTCTTTTTAATAGTCCTATTTATGCTCCGAATAAACATTTTTCATTTCATTTCAGTATTTAAATTTAAATTATTTCATGAAATCAATATTTATTTCGCTTTCTTATTTTATAGAATAATATAGTTTTGCAATATTTTCAATATCGTAAACATTAAATGTGTATTTGATGATGATTCTTAACTCTGTTCTATATAAAATATAATTTAAAAAATTATTAATATAATATGTATATAAAGTACATAACTTTAGTTCTCTTATGCTAATTGCGACCCTACCCTTTAGTCGGAATTTCACAAGAAGATTCCGTTGTTAGAATCTTCTTGTGATATTTCGACCAAAATGCAATCTAAAATTGCTTGATGTAGTCGTTTGTAGTTCTTGAGATCTCCTTCTTGTAGAAATACGTATATGTCCAGGTAAGTACCAAATCGAGCCATGATATCAAGTACTTCTTCTTTACGTTCAAGTTTCCAGGTATGTTGATTCTTCAAGAGATGAATATCTAATGACGCACCCTCAAGACCTCTCGTATGTTTTATAACATTCATAGGGTCCTAACTAGCATGAGTCACAAGGAACATATTCGACCAGTCAGCGTCGAGTATGACTTAAGGGTTAAATAGAGGTCAGTATTAGAGTGAAAGAGAAGGCAATTTTAGGAAGTAAAAGAGAAGACAACCTTAGGAAGCGAAAGAGACGGCCACATTAGGAGGTGAACATTTGCTTAATGGTCCATTTAGTCACTTACTGTGTTTTGAGCACAGAAGATCACTAAAATTATGTACTTTTTGTATTATGTTAATATTTTTTTTAATTATATTTTATATAGAACAGAGTTAAGAATCATCATCATATACACAGTTAATGTTTACGATATTGAAAATATTGCAAAACTAAATAATTCTATAAAATAAGAAAGCGAAATAAATATTGATTTCATAAAATAATTTAAATTTAAATATTGGATGTTCAACTGCGTATAAATGCCAAAGCGGTAAACTTATGCAAAAGATTTATTTATGAAATGAAAGAATATAATAAATACTATAATACACAAAAGGTTTCATTGCTAACACTTCTAAACACATCGAAAAAAAAACATTTTTCAATTTTGCTCCATACATTTTTTACCAGTTTACACCCAAAATAATGAAAAAAATAATAAGCAATATTATTTCAAATAAGATTTTCTGTCATATAGATTTTTTTCAAATTAGTGTGACGCCTTGTGTGTCTAAGTCCACTATTTTTCAAAGCCGGACGGACCACTGTGTTGCGGCTACTTATTCTCATTCCACAGGAATTTTTATTTATCAGTGCGCATATTTTTTTAAATTATAGAGTAACGTAGTCTAGAGCTACAGATGTAATTTTAATTTTATTAAGTAAAAAATAAAGAAACTAAAATTGATCAACATATCCACAAAAATACTGTTGATCATGGTAAATCGACCGGGACCGCGAAATCGAACTCATTACGATACCAGGCGGTCGGGCGCGGCGGGTCAATGCACTTGCACCCGACACGTAACCTTTCGTTCGGCTACATCCCATTTGGTAAACCTCATAATTACCTACTAAAAGTTGTGTTTGGTAAACATTTTATACTTCATACGTTTAGTCCCATTTCGAAAACATTTGAGTAATTAAGTACATGTGTTGTGTCCCGTTTGGTAAACTTTCAGTTGAAATGGGTACAGTCAAGTAATAAAAGAAAACACGGAAACAGATAACATTGGTATATGTTTTAATCACAGGTACAATAGTCGGATTAGAGAAATACTTATTGTTAGGCAGATTTGACTATGAATTAAATAATTAAGTTACCAAAATAATCACAGTTTCATTTGACTTTTTCATAGAATAATAACTTTTACATATGGGGGAGCCGCGCGATCGCAACAACTGACATAAGTCTCTTAATGAACTTCAAAGCAAAATCAATCATATTGATATTAAAATTAGAACAATTCTGCTTTGAAGTTTCAGACCAAGTAATTTGATTAGAGCAATGTTTTTATTCTGCGAAATGTACAAAACCATCACGTGCTTGGTTTAAAAATTAAAATTTACTTTTTTAAGATGGGGGCGACCTGCTGAATATCAATACAAATATTTTCAAGTAAGGATTATTATTTCATGTGTAAAAAATAAGGAAGTTGTCGAAAAAAAATGTTTTTAGGTGTCATTACATTTATGTATTGTTTGTTATTGTTTAAAGATATTGTTTCAAATTTCAACAAGGCCACGACCTTGTGCAATAATTCAGGCTAACTTACGGAGTTATACGTCAACTCGCACACACATGTGCGAGATGGCACCTTTTGATTTTACCTATTATTTGTGTCGTCAACTCGCACATACCTACGTACAAAGTATATTCTACATTTTAAGATATCTACATTATTTAAGGTTTTACTATAATTATACTATAAAGTAAGTTTGCAAAATCTACTTTAAACAATATTAAGAAAAATCACTGTTTGATTTGACTATTTCTTAAAATAATAACTTTAACTTTTTTTTTAATTTTGATAACATGAGACATCTATGTTTGTTATCAAAATTAAGAAAACTGATTTTTCCATTTTTGTAATCACCGAGAAGATTGTTAATTCGTATATCATATTGAATGTACTTTTTCCTTCGTTTTGACCTAATTTCTCCGTTATCTTAAAACTAAGAAACATAATTTGTGTTGTAATTACTTAGATAATTAATGTATGTATTTATCACAAGTGTCGTCTATAAAAAAACGTTTAATATTTCCTGCAATCGTTTTGAAAAATAAAAGAATTGACGGCCTTTTTCCAATTTCACTATTGAAACTCCAATTCCAAGACTCCATGAGGTTTGTCGTACGGTGTATTTGTGCGTAGCTGGAATTGGCTTCAGATCTTCACATGTAATTTGTTTGCATAATTTCGATGGCTACTTTCACTTAATTTTTTTCTAAATTCGGAATATAAGAAATGATGTGCACATTTTCTCTTAATAGACGGCTCCTATTGGAATTCAAAGTCACACTTGCGGAACATCCACCTTTCCTATTTACACAACGCCACCAACTTGAGTCCTCATTATTTTTCTGTTTATAATGTTGGTGTCTAGAGCGTAATAAAATTTCACCGCCTCGTGTAGTATTAACAATTTTAAATTCACTGTATCACTAGAATGTTCTGCACCCAAAATTGCAACGACCTTGTACTATACATAAAACGAGTAAACTGTGTGTGATAAGATGAGGTGAAACCGCATCGTAAATAATTCCCTTATACCTATGTCTATCTCTTTCACACCTTTTGTCTAAAAACAATGGTCAGGACAATTTCCTACCTGAGTGCCTCGTACATACCTCAGTGCTTCTTTTGGGGCACGTGTTATTTTTTGACAGACTTTATTACTTACATTTTTCTTTACTGCTCTTTCATTACCTTTTTTTGGATGATCTAGATTCTATCTCAAGACTTTTAATCTTTTAAAAAATCTGTATCTAATTTTTCTATTAAATTGACACTGACTGTACCGTACAAAAATAACAATAGTAAGTAATATAGTTTACCAAATGGGATTAAATGTATGAAGTAAGGAACAGTTTACCAAACGCAACTTTTTAATAGGAATAATATGAGGTTCACGAAATGGGAAGTTTACCAGATGGGATGTAGCCGTTCGCATGGTATCCACGAGTTATTTTTATTGTGCCGGACAAATTAAGTAAACAATGAACAATAAATAAATTAAAAAAATGATGTCTAATTGTCTATTAACGTTACTGAATGATATAAAAAATATGCGCACTGATTATAAAGTATTCCTGTATATTAACAGATTCCTTGTCGGATCCGATATCGATTTTTAAAGCAATCGGTCAAACACCTAAAAGTTCAAGATGGAGGCTATTTTGTCTCATACTATTAACGGACTCGTTATCAGAAACCACACAGATCCCTAGATATCGATTTTCAAAGCAATCAGTTAAATAACTAAAAAGGTCAAATGGCGGCTACTTTTTCTCATTCTAATAACGGATTCATTGCCAGAAACCACACAGATCCTCAGATATCGATTTTGAAAGCAATGTTTAAAAACGATGAAGTTTCGTAAGTAGTATCAACTTTTCACCATTAAAATAACGCGCGCTCAAGAAATATAAGTAAGTACGGCAAATATCACCTAAACAACTAAACGATTTATATATTAAGAAAAAGCTTTTTACTTATTTAGTAATAATAATAATAAATCAGCCTTACCTTTCATCATCAGCAGGAAGTTTAAAAAATGAAAGCTCCTGTTTTGAAAAAGCCGAGTTCAAGCAGCCGTATACTACGCAATACACTCGCGGCATTTTTAAAAATCACGCGGACAGCGCACGCAAAACAATAACACACAACAGTGACCACTCGTCTCTCTCGACGCGGCACGCGCTACTGAGAGCACTGCGATGTCCGCTTAGGCTGGTTTCAGAGTTGTGATGGACGATATACATCGATGTATTTTAAATACTCGATGTATAGTCACGATGCATCGTATTAACCGATGTATTTTGATGATGATTGAGCCGATATATTGTTAATACTCAAATATCGAATATACAGTCGTGGTCAACTAATTAGGGACAATCTCTAGTTAAGCCAAATTGTGAATTTATTTTTTATTTTCCAACGAGTCTTAACAATATTCCATATCTTTTACACGTAAGTATAATTAGTCATTGATGTGCCCGATTATACAAACAATAACAACTTCTTAAACATTAAACCTCTTTACAGTATAGCTGATAGATTATCAGTGTGCTATTTGTTCAAAGAATGCTGGCTGGCCATTTAATTAGGGACACTGAGATATTGCGTTCTATTTTCAAAATTTGAATCTCAATACTTTTTTATTTCTTCTTTTATTGTTTTGTGGTAGTTTTGGCGGCAATCCAGATTTTTAATTTTAAGTTTTGAGAATTATTTTGAAGAAATATGGGCAAAAATAAAAGTTGCGATCCAACACTACGAACAATTATCATGAAGTTTGTCGAGCGTGGTTGGTCATACCGAGGGATAGCAGAACATTTAAATTGTTCAAAAACTATGGTATGCAATGCAGTGCAACATTTCAGGCGCAATAACACAGCTTTAAATGTGCCCAGGACAAAAAGATCGAGAAAAACAACTCCGCAAGAAGATAGAATGATAACCAGGTTAGCTAAGAAAGATCCGTTTCTAGGCTCTATTTTAATTAAACACGAAGTGTTTGGGGCAGACGAAAGAGCCGGTGTATCAGCGAGGACCGTTCGACGACGTCTGGTAGAAGCAGGGTTGTTCGGAAGAGTGGCTCGCAAAGTACCGTTGTTGAAGAAAGAACATAGAAATGCTCGTTTGGCGTTTGCACGTAAATATGGACATTGGACCTACGCCCAATGGCAACATGTATTATTCTCTGACGAGACCAAGATTAATTTAATTTCTTCAGATGGAAGGCAATACGTACGGCGTCCTGTAAAAGCGGAAATGAATCCATGCAAGATTCACAAAAAAGCAGGTGAAACATGGCGGTGGAAACATTAAAATTTGGGGTTCATTTTCTGGACGTGGAGTGGGACCTGTGAGAAAAGTTCAGGGTAACTTAGACCAACATCAATACAAAACAATATTGGAGGAAACTATGCTTCCCTATGCTGAGGAGCATCTCCCTATTATATGGACGTTTCAGCATGATAACGACCCGAAACATACCGCCCGTTCAGTCAAGTCGTTTCTTACCAGTCAGTCAGTATCGGTGCTAGATTGGCCAGCAAATAGCCCGGACCTCAACCCAATTGAGCACCTTTGGCACGAAATCAAGAAAAAAGTTTCAACTTATCGTACCACAACTTTAGATCAACTTAATCAAGCTTTTTGTGAGGCATGGGCAAACATTCCTATCGAAACATGTCAGAAACTGATAATGTCTATGCCACATCGGTGTCAAGCGGTAATTACTAACAAAGGTTTTGCTACTGGGTACTGATTTTACACGTAATAAAATGGAGCTTTTAAAAATATTATAATACTGGAGATTATTCGTTTTGTTTAACTCTATTCATCATTATACTTTACTGTCCTTAATTAAATGTCCAGCTACATAATTATACCTTAAAATTTAATACATGTTCAACCTTTGATATTAAATACTTTTTTCTATTTAATTATTCTCTTATTTACAGCCATTTATAGTATAGTAATCGGACCAAATTATGCAAATAATAGGTGCTGAAAAATCAATAGGGTTTTATATTTATATGTACATAACCGGTTATTGCTCTTCACTATCTTGAATGTCCCTAATTAGTTGACCACGACTGTATATCGATGTTTTTTATGCGATGTGTCGGATACGCAAACTATGACACCACGGCCACCTTTCAATTAAAAGAAACCGATTGAAAGGAATAAGAAGTAAACTTTTGATTTTACATAGCATTGAAAAGAAATATTGGAATTTGTAAAGAACAATGCCCATTTTGGCCCTGTTTGGTTTTTAAAATGCATAAATATAAACCGTATTGGCAAAAATAGCTCAAAATTCATTCTAAATCTAACCATGCTTTCAAGGAAAAAATACAATATCTATTAAGTTTTATTTTCCTATGGTAGTAACCAATTCTAGGTTTTTGAACGCACTCTGCCACTCAAAACGTTTCGTTCCGCCTCTTTAACTGGTAACGTTAAATATATAAATTAATTTGATGTTTATAACACTATATTCTAGGTCTCTTTTTAAAAAAAAAAATTCCTCTTAACGTTTTATGATAAATTATTAACACAATAATTCATCATTATGAATTGATTGAACGGCTTTACTTAGCAAGGGTAAAAAGAAACGTATTTCTGACTTGTCAGCTCTTTCTGTCTCTGTTGTGTGAGGTGGTCCGATTCGCTATTTTGACGTGACAACGTCTTAAATTAGGTTAGGCTGGGAGTCACTTATGAAAAAGTGTAACGCTCGTCGGTAACGTAACGATGAGTCACCGAACGAGAGAGAGGCCCGCCGAATGCCTTGCGTCTCTCTCCCACTAAATAGTTAAGTTTAAGTTTACATGTACAATGTTTTAGTAAACAAAATAAAACAAAATAAAATAAAATAAAATAAAATAAAATAAAATAAAATAAAATAAAATAAAATAAAATAAAATAAAATAAAATAAAATAAAATAAAAAAAAATAAAACAAAAAAAAATAAAAAAAAAAAAAAAAAAAAAAATAAATAAATAAAAATAAAAAAAAATTAAAAAAAATAATATATTTCTATAGTTAAAATTTGTGCAATTCTTATTTTCATTCAATTCCTTGTTCCTATTGTGCAATTTAATTATATTCATATCAATAAATATTCTACCGAGAAAAAGACGTTGTCACGTAAAATCTTCGCCCGTAAAACCGACTTTACAGGCAACCAATTTTTAGTTTAATGAAACTCATGTATAGTCTTGATAATATGTTTATTTTATAATAAATATAAGTATATTGTGGATGATTAATTGAAACAAAAGTAGTATAAAACATGTTTAGCTATGATTGTATGTTGCCGAAAAACTGAGAAAAAGTTGCCGAGAAACCATGTCTAACAAACTGAAAACTGTCATGTTTAAACTTTCTCTAACATAACTTTTTACAAAAAAAATCTGAATTTAGACCAACACAGTAATATAATAGATTACATTTAGCTACCAAGATCATTTTAAGCAAGCTAACTCATTGTCACGTTTTCAAATGTATGCGACCCGTGGGCATTGTCCTTTGATTTTTAATAAATATTTTTCCTTATACTTAGTTTTCTTTTAGTTTCGGCATCTGTGACTTGTGGGCTATTAGACCAGTGACCTAACAAACACTAGTGTAGTTTTTAAATCACCTTACTGCCTAAACATGTCAATTCAGAAAAACAATCGATGTTTTGGAAACATCGATGTATTTCTCAATACATCGTATCAACATCGATGTATTTCTCAATACATCGTATCAACATCGATGTAACGTAGTGATGTATTAAATCGAAAAAAAGTATCGATGTTTTTTTCAAATGTCCATCCTTATTTCAGAGTCACGCTGATCGCCCGCGCGGGTGAAGCGACGCGGGCCACGAGCTATAAAACGGTAAGTGTCGCTATGAAACGGAACACACACACACGGCGTCAGATCAACTTACCCAAAACTGTCAATTTTCTACAATCTATTTTGAATTTTATTGTTTGGCTCTAAGGATCAATATTCATTGGAGAAATTTGACAGTTTAGGGTAGGTTGATCTGAGGCCGTGTGTACTAGGCAACACTTACCTACACTACACCCGTATTTATAAACAAGTCAAAGTAATTACTTGAGTAAAAGTTTACTTAAGTAACGATTTGTATTCTATAATCAAGTAATTACTCGAAGTTAGAACTGTCAAAAGTTAGAATTCTCAGCTAAGTAGTAGTCACCATTTCCTTTACAGGCATTACTTTTAGGTTATATTGGATAAAAATGGAAGGTTTGGAAAGCATTAAAGCGGTTTTGCTGTTGTAAAAAATATAGATAATATGGGTATAAACGTGTTTCGGACCAATATTGTTAATAAACGTGTTTCGGGACGATGATAATATGTCAAATTGTCTATGTCACAATATTTGTAAAAATGGAATAACTATATACGCAGTCTTTTGTTTTCAACCATGGCGTCCTGTGTTTTATTTTTTTTATTTGATTTTCATTTCTGATACTTAAATTGAACATGGTTTAATTACGTCCTAGCTACTTAAAGGAGATTGAAGTTGCTGAACCTAGAATTCCCACACTTAACTTTCGTGATGTGGATCCATTCCATGACTATTCGGAAGATTGTTTTAAAAGGAAATTTCGTTTCTCCTAAAGAATTAAGTACCGACTCTTTACAATCAAATTGTAACTCGCCGACAAAACGGTTTGGAATTCTGACTTTTGTTTTCTTTACTAGCGTAGCGGTATCAGAACATTAACTAAACTTCAGTTATTGCTCTGAGGGTACCTAGCGGTATTATTTGACTGAGAGAAATTAATGTAAGTTTAACTGGTCTCGCTGCGCAGTGAGACCAATCATTCATCTAAGACTAAACACAAAGAGGATTTAATCACTACGTTTACTAAACATTTAGAATAAGTGGGGTTATATCATGTCAAACGTTTTGTTTCTTGAAGTATTCATTCTTTTGTACCAACAAAATTAAATGACAATTTGTACTTTTTACAATTTAAACTACTTTATACAACGCCATTGCTATTATAAATATAATATAAAGTAATATCAAAGATATCATTGCAAGATTTTGTAAAAGTAATCTAGACCTTATGTTTGCCTTTTCATGAAACGAAACGCTGTCACGAAGTGTTGCTACTTAGAAACAACCACCAAGCGTCAAGTGTTACTTGGGTATTTGCTCAAGTAAGTAGCGTGTTTTACTTAACTATAGAATGAGATTTGGTATTTAAGAATTCTAACCTTAACACCCGTATTTATAAACAAGTAATTACTTGTTGCTAAGTAATTTCTTAATCAAGTCATTACTTAAGGTTAGAATTCTGAAATACAAATTCTCATTCTATAGTTAAGTAAAACACGTTACTTACTTGAGCAAATACCCAAGTAAGACTTGACGCTTGTTGGTGGGTGGTGGTGGTTTCTGTGTAGCAACACTTCGTGACTGACACTTCGTTTCATGAAAAGGCAAACGTAAGGTCTTACTTTTACAAAATCTTGCAATAATATCTTTTGATATTTCTTTATATTATATTTATAATAGCAATGGCGTATTAAGTAGTTTAAATTGTAAAAAGTACATGATTGTCATTTAATTTTGTTGAATACTTCAAGAAACAAAACGTTTTACATGATATAACCCCATTTAATGTAAATGTTTAGTTTTACACATGGATTATATGCCGATATGTGATTTTTTAGTTAGAAAGGTCATACATTCATTTCTCTCAGTCAAATAATACCGCTAGGTACCCTCAGAACAATATTTAAAGTGTAGATATTGTTCTGAGTAGCTATCGCTACGCTAGTAAAGTAAACAAAAGTTAGAATTCCAAACCGTTTTGTCGGCGAGTTACAATTTGATTGTAAAGAGTCGGTAATTCTTTAGGAGAAACGAAATCTACTTTTAAAACAATCTTCCGAATAGTCATGAAATAGATCCAAAGCACGAAAGTAAAGTTTGGGAATTCTAGGTTCAGCAACTTCTATCTTCTCTAAGTAGCTAGGACGTAATTAAACCATGTTCAATTTATCAAAAAAATTAAAAAATTAAAACACAGGACGCCATTGTTGAAAACAAAAGACTGCGTATTAAAGACTGCATTTATTCCATTTTTACAAATATTGTGACATAGACAATTTGGCATATTGACATCATCCCGAAACACGTTTATTATCAATATTGGTCCAAAACACGTTTATACCTATATTATCTATATTTTTTACAACAGCAAAAACCGCTTCAATGCTATCCAAAGCTTCCATTTTTATTCAAAATAACCTCAAAGTAGTGCTTAAGTAAAGGAAATGGTGACTACTACTTGGCTGAGAATTCTAACTTTTGACAGTTCTAACTTCGAGTAATTACTTGATTATAGAATACAAATCGTTACTTAAGTAATTACTTTTGCTCAAGTAATTACTTTTACTTGTTTATAAATACGGGTGTAAGTGCCTTAAGTAATGTCTTGATTAAGGAATTACATAGCAACAAGTAATTACTTGTTTATAAGTACGGGTTTTAAGCTCGTGGCTCGCGTCGCATACACCTGCGCGTGCGGTCAGCGTGACTTTGAAAGGGGCCTAAGGGGCCTTTTTAGAGTGCATTTCCACTGAGGCGGAGCTGAGCTGAATTGACCAATCACGATGCTCGAAATCTTGTGGAGCGGAGATTTCGACCATCGTGATTGGTCAATTCAGCTCCGCTCCGCTCAGCTCCGCTCAGCTCCGCGTCAGTGGATACCCGGCTAAGGCTGGTTCAGAGCCACGCTGACCGCCCGCGCGGGTGGGAAAAGCGCGTCTCGTAAGCGCGCTGATGTGATGACACAGTATAAAAGGCTAAAGCAGTAAGGAAGCTACTAGTACGAGCGGCCACTGCAAGTTTACCTACGTCATAAGATACCGAAACAAAATAGGATACAGGTGTTGCCCATGACCTTAACAAGTACCACTGAGTGTGTCTGCCAAACTTAAACTGGCCGGAACTGCGAAAAAAATTTCTACTCCGGTAGCAAAAAGACACCTGATTTCACGTCATCAGATACCGAAACGCAACTTACGCCATTAGTTACCCGTTTATTGGTAGACATGAAATAATCTTGTCTGCCAGTTCCTTGTTGGCCGAAAGTACTTAGCAGACACGCGAGAAGATGACCATCCGTACCCCCTTATCTACGTCATCAGATACCGGAATGAAATTAATGATAAGTGTTAGACATTGTTGTCCACTATATAAATATATATGTCTGCCAACGTTTAAATGGCCGAAACCGCCCGGCAGACAAGAAACACAGAGATAAAATTAATTATCTTTTATATGAGAAAGTACAACTATTATCGCTTTGGTAAACCGGATATCTCTTCGATGTCATATATTTTAATTAACCATAAGAGGTACGCAGTCATACTTCAAATTCTGGGTACATAATACATATACCTACCTACATACAAATTTGCTTAAAATAGTGAAACATGCGCAATTTCTCGCGATTTGTCTCGCGAGCAAGCAATCACGACGTGCGGAGCGGGCGCTTGCTGAGACTCGACAAAAATATTACGACAGAGTAAAGGAGATAGTGCACGCGCTAAGAACTTTGTGAGGAAAAGAAACAACTAAGGTACAAGCGCCGAATAAGGCCCACCACCTATCATAGCCCACTTTAAAAATACTTAAGTTAAGTAGTAAGAACAATTTAAAATTTCGCGGGAACCTTGCAAATGCGTTTCTAAACAAAAGGCAAACGTCATCACTCTAATCTGGTGCGGCCATTTTGAACACAGTTGTCAGTTGACAGTGAGAGTTGAAGCAGTGCACGCGTTAATAACCTCACTCACGTAAGTATTGTTTCTTTTTTCTAGCAAAATACTGTAATATTGCGTTTTACTTTGATGAATCTTATTACTAACAGTGCTATCATTTAATTCAAGGTTAGTTTTATTGGTGTCATTTCATTTTTACGTGATTTTTACTGTTATATAGCAAAGTACCATAATATGGCCCCCACTATGTGATCACCAAAGAAGGCCCGAGCTTTATTTGGACTACATTTGAGTGGGTTTTTAATTTTTTTTTTTTTAATTTGGTTTTTTAATTTGCATTAGACAACCTTTCCTAGCAAAATTTATTTAAAAGCTACCTAATACAATTCAAGTTGTCTTTCCTTTGAGTTAAATTACAACCACAGTATACATATTCATATTGTTTTCTGAGGTTTAAGCAAGCACTACACATTGAAATGAAACACTTTTTACGGATTAACTCGCGTTTAATTTACTATTTACATAGTTTTTATATTATCCTGACGTTTCGAACCCTTTACAGGGTCCGTGGTCACAGGGAGACTGAGGTGTTGGTCGTCTCATTGTCAGAAGTTATTTGCCTACCGTCAATAATTTTTATATTTTACCGGGTGCGTTCAAGTTTACACAATACGAGCTAACAATATTTTTAGGTCTGGCAATGTGTTGCTGTTGGGGCTGGGATTTGATGACCTGTATGATGGGGTCCCAGGCAGGTGGTAAATTCCAACCATCCTCTCTATTGAAATTACGATGTTTTTTAATTTCAATAGCCTCGCGTATCATCCTAGGGATGAATCGTTGTTCCTTGGCGAGTATTTGAGGTTTGTCAAATCTGATGTAATGGTTGGGTCCCTCGAGAGCATGTTCACACACTGCAGACTTATTTTCGCGCCTATGCTTGACGTCGGCTATATGTTCTTTTACGCGGGTTCCTACACTTCTCTTTGTTTGCCCGATGTACGAGAGCCCACAGTCGCAGTCCAGTTTGTACACGCCTGCATCTTGAAGGGGTATATTGCACTTGACAGGTCGTAAGAACTGGTTGATCTTCTTTGGCGGCTTAAAGTAAGTATTGATTGAAGCTCGCTTCAAGATGTGACCAATCTTGTCAGTGACGCCTTTCATATATGGAAGTACTGCAGGTTGGCGCTCGACTGTGGTTGGTTTTTTGCGTTTTTTGTGACGAAGCCGCGGTACTTGCAGTTTGTTATCCTGTAGTACATGCTTGACATGCTAAAGTTCAGCAGCCAGGTGTTGGGTGTCACAGATGCCGTGTGCTCTCTGAAACAAAGATTTCCCTACAGTAGCCAACTGTCTAGGATGGTGGTGAGAATCACCATTGAGGTACCTATCTGTATGGGTTACTTTACGAAACACAGTGTGGCTCAAACTATGGTCAGGATTCCTGATGATTAAAGTGTCCAAGAAAGCTAACTTGTTGTCTGCCTCTAACTCCATTGTGAACTGTATTTTAGGGTGTATGGAGTTAAGATGACTTAGAAAAGCAGATACTTTATCAGTTGGTAAGATAGTGAAAGTGTCATCTACGTACCGCTTATAGAACCTTGGGGTTACGGGTGATGTGCTTAGGGCCCGCTCCTCGAAGTCTTCGAGGAGCGGGTATTTTCATGGTATTTTCATCTGTGACACCCAACACCTGGCTGCTGAACTTCAGCATGTCAAGCATGTACTACAGGATAACAAACTGCAAGTACCGCGGCTTCGTCACAAAAAACGCAAAAAACCAACCACAGTCGAGCGCCAACCTGCAGTACTTCCATATATGAAAGGCGTCACTGACAAGATTGGTCACATCTTGAAGCGAGCTTCAATCAATACTTACTTTAAGCCGCCAAAGAAGATCAACCAGTTCTTACGACCTGTCAAGTGCAATATACCCCTTCAAGATGCAGGCGTGTACAAACTGGACTGCGACTGTGGGCTCTCGTACATCGGGCAAACAAAGAGAAGTGTAGGAACCCGCGTAAAAGAACATATAGCCGACGTCAAGCATAGGCGCGAAAATAAGTCTGCAGTGTGTGAACATGCTCTCGAGGGACCCAACCATTACATCAGATTTGACAAACCTCAAATACTCGCCAAGGAACAACGATTCATCCCTAGGATGATACGCGAGGCTATTGAAATTAAAAAACATCGTAATTTCAATAGAGAGGATAGTTGGAATTTACCACCTGCCTGGGACCCCATCATACAGGTCATCAAATCCCAGCCCCAACAGCAACACATTGCCAGACCTAAAAATATTGTTAGCTCGTATTGTGTAAACTTGAACGCACCCGGTAAAATATAAAAATTATTGACGGTAGGCAAATAACTTCTGACAATGAGACGACCAACACCTCAGTCTCCCTGTGACCACGGACCCTGTAAAGGGTTCGAAACGTCAGGATAATATAAAAACTATGTAAATAGTAAATTAAACGCGAGTTAATCCGTAAAAAGTGTTTCATTTCAATAGTCAATAGTCAATAGTCAAAATATATTTATTCAATAAACTCAATTAATAAGTACTTTGAAACGTCCAAATATTTTTTAACCTACCACCCATTCAGGACATCATTTTTTAACTGTGGCAAAGAACGGGCGCAAGAAACCACAGCGCACAGAAGCAACGACATTTACAAAATATATATATATTATATGTCGTTACCAGATCACAAAATACAAATACATATTCATATCAAAAAATGTAATATTTTAGGTAAGCGTTAACGTAGTTTTTCTTCCATAGGGTGGTGTTTAACAAAATGGCGCTGGAAACTGGAAAAACAAAACGAAAAGAAAAAATTGGTTGCCTGTAAAGTCGGTTTTACGGGCGAAGATTTTACGTGACAACGTCTTTTTCTCGGTAGAATATTTATTGATATGAATATAATTAAATTGCACAATAGGAACAAGAAATTGAATGAAAATAAGAATTGCACAAATTTTAACTATAGAAATATTTTTTTTTTTTGTTTTTTTTTTATTTTTTTTTTATTTTTTTTTATTTTTTTTTATTTTTTTTTTTTATTTTTTTTTATTTTTTTTTATTTTATTTTATTTTGTTTTATTTTATTTTATTTTATTTTATTTTATTTTATTTTATTTTATTTTATTTTATTTTATTTTATTTTGTTTACTAAAACATTGTACATGTAAACTTAAACTTAACTATTTAGTGGGAGAGAGACGCAAGGCATTCGGCGGGCCTCTCTCTCGTTCGGTGACTCATCGTTACGTTCCCGACGAGCGTTACACTTTTTCATAAGTGTCTCCCAGCTAACCTAATTTAAGACGTTGTCACGTCAAAAACTATGAAAATAGTTTTAAATATTCCTAACATGGCCCAAATTTTAAAAATTCGTAGCTTTTTCGAGAATAATAATTGTATTATTGAGTTACAAAGAAAGAAGATGGATTTCAAAATATATGCCGTTATTAGTTTAAGTTTTGATTTTTTGTTTTAAAGATCTAATTTTCTATAGACATAAGAACTTAAAAACTAAATTTAAAAATATTTTATTTCCGTTGCAATGACACTAACATAAAAAAAATAGTGTTTTATAAAAAGTGCTTATTACTAAAAACTTCATATATTTAAACCAGTTGTTTACCATAACTCCCTTATTTATTTAATTTATAGTGATTTCAAACTACGTGTGCCTTATTCGACGCTTGTACCTTATATTGAAAAACAACCCGACCGACCGTGCCGGGTATCGAAGTGAGCGAGGCACTATTCATTCGTCTACATTCTCAGTCGGTATCGCAGTTTGTTTTGTTCTATTTATCATTTGTGATATTTAAATAATGTCAGTTGTTTTTATTAGGAAAATAGTATTTTGTTAGAACTTCTAATAAAAGCTAAGAGTTTCACAATGAAGAAGTGTTTTCTATGTAAAGGAACTGACAATATTAAAGAATTAACAAGTGCGACCGACGTTTAATAAATGTGAATTTATTTTGAAACTGCAAAAAAGGAAGGGTTTTAAGTACTGTGAAATCGAGTTAATAGGGATATCAATATCATTATGTTGTTACAAAAATTTTATACTTAGCAGTGAAGAGAACGAACACTAAAGTATTTGCAATTTGCAACAACAGTATCAACTGTAAGTATCTTACATCACGTTGTATACAGGTATGGTGCAGACTAGAGCACGTTAATCTTGAAACTTAGACCTATGCAATCCTTCATCAATCGACGTCTTTCCAGCTTGATATTGATGTTCAATGTGCCTCTTACCAACCGGTGATCACTGCCAGTTTTGACCGCGTTGATCACAGAGACATCATTGAATATTTGCTTCCTCGTCGACATGATGAAGTCATTTTTTGTTGCACCATTGGGACTTAGCCAGGTCCACTTGCGGTGTTAAGTTTTCCTAAAAAGAAGTTCATCATGAAGAGTCTCTCCCTTTCCAGAAAATTTAGAACCTATTTAGAAGTAACCCTGTATTTTACAGTAAAGAGCACATCACGCTTGCCACTCATGAACAGTGCATAGGTTTAAGTTTCAAACTTGACGTGCTCTAGTCTGTACCATACCTGTATACAACGTGATGTAAGGTACCTACAGTTGATACTGTTGTTGCAAATTGCAAATGCTTTAATAATTACGTGAGTGAGGTTATTAACGCGTGCACTGCTTTGATCCTCACTGACAACTGACAACTGTGTTCAAAATGGCCGCACCCGATTAGAGTGATGACGTTTGTCTTTTGTTTAGAAACGCATTTGCAAGGTTCCCGCGAAATTTTAAATTGTCCTTAACTTATGTATTTTTAAAGTGGGCTATGATACGAGGTGGGCCTTATTCGGCACTAGTACCTTAGTTGTTGCTTTATCTCACAAAGTTCTTAGCGCGTGCACTATCTCCTTTACTCTGTCGTAATATTTTTGTCGAGTGTGATTGCTTGCTCGCGAGACAATTGGAATTGCGCTTGTTTCACTATTTTAAACAAATTTGTATGTAGGTATATGTATTATGTACCCAGAATTTGAAGTATGACTGCGTACCTCTTATGTTTAATTAAAATATGTGACATCGAAGCTTAAGCTGGCCACTGACGATCAGTTTTGCGCGTCAGTCCAGGCGTAAAACTGTGGCGTCACTCCAAACGGTTTTACGCCAAACAGATTTCCCCATTCACTGGCGTCACGCCGCCGGCTCGTCAGTCTCGACCGGCCGGTACAATCAATTTTGAACTTTAATGTTTGGCTCTAAGGATCAATATTCATTGGAGAAGTTCGAACTGACGCGAAACAATCAATTTTGAACTTTATTGTTTGGTGCTAAGGATCAATATATTCATTGAAAAAATTCGAACTGACCCGATTGGAGTGACGATCGATCACACACTCACGGTCAGTTTGGCGCGACGCGCCGGCTTTACGTGTCGTACCGTCAGTTAAAACTCTGGAGTGACGTTTCGACATTCACGATCAAATTTTAGACTGACGTCAGTTCAACTGATGGGAAAAACTGATCGTCAGTGGCCACCTTTAGATTAAAACAAAAAGGGAAGATACGGCATTAGCGTCTCGTGAGTGAGCCGCCAAAATTAGGCCTAAAGGCACAATTTCACTTCAGTCGCAATTTGGCGAGCGAACAGGCTACATCGCACTATTGCGGATATTCTACTGTGTGAAAAAGAGAAAGACTGTACTACTACTTATCTGTTGCGAGAAGCGACCTAGACGTCAACGCTCTACTCGACTTGCTGACTCCCTCGCGCTGACGTTGAAACTTACCGCTTTGTCTCGCTCGCTCGATTTACACTTTATAGGTGTGCGTGTGTGAGTGTAGTTGAGTAGGACTATATTTTGAATGACTACAAGTAGGAGCATGCCGTATCTTCCCTTTTTGTTTTAATCTAAGCATCGAAGAGATATCCGGTTTACCAAAGCGATAATAGCTGTACTTTCTCAAACAAAAGATAATTAATTTTATCTCTGTTTTTCTTATCTGCCGGGCGGTTTCGGCCTTTTAAACGTTGGCAGACATATATATTTATATAGAGGACAACAATGTCTAACACTCATCATTAATTTCATTCCGGTATCTGATGACGTAGATAAGGGGGTACGGATGGTCACCTTCTCGCGTGTCTGCCTAATAACTAATGGCGTAAGTTGCGTTCCGGTATCTGATGACGTGAAATCCGGTGTCTTTTTGTGGTTTGGTGAAATTTTTTTCACAGTTCCGGCCAGTTTAAGTTTGGCAGACACACTCAGTGGTACTTGTTAAGGTCATGGGCAACACCTGTATCCTATTTTGTTTCGGTATCTTATGACGTAGATAAACTTGCAGTGGCCGCTCGTACTATACGTACAAACGCTCGAAACGACGCACGCCCACAGACGCACGTCTTTACAATAACTTATTGCCGCGCGGTCATATATAACTTAGCCTTAATGTCAATAAGGCTAAGTTCATATGACCGTGCGGTACAAGATGTAAAGATTTATCTTAACACTTTCAGTTCGATTTGCGACCTTATGACCCTATGACCTTATGACCTTTCAGTAATCTAGTAGAATTATAGGGATGTGTTTATATACGTGTACGCCGCGCCGTTGCCTTTTTTCCATAGGTAAATGACCAATCGTGACCAATCACGATGCTTGAAATCTTGTGGAGCGCAGATTTCGCCCATCGTGATTGGTCAATTCAGCTCAGCTCTGCCTCAGTGGAAACCCGGCCTAAGACGTGCGTGCCAAATAGACGACGCGGTGTGCAAGGGATTTTGACCTTTAGACTTGTAAAGCGACGGAGTCCGCGATTGTACGTAGCTTCTTTACTCCTTTAGCTCATATTTATACTGGCGTTACGATGACATTATGTAAGTATAGTCATAATATAAGATGACTGCTAGAAACCGCAAGAAACTTCAATGGCTGGTCAGGTCAAGTGTTTTATACAAAAATGACAAAAAAGGAATTCGTTTTTTTTTCGTAGGTACTCGCCCAGCTGACGCGGACGGGTCAACAGACGGCCGTATGCTTAATAAATTAGATAATCAAAGACTATTAAAATTCACAAAATGAATTATATCATTAAAAATTTAAAAAGCACGAATTTCTTTTTTGTCAATTTTGTCATGTTTAAAACACTTGACCTGACCAGCCCTTGAAGTTTCTTGCTGTTTCTAGCAGTCATCTTATATTATATATATTATATACAGGGTGGAAAAAAAGACTGTGGTTGGAGGAAAAGTACCCTTAATATTGATGATGGAAAATTTTACTGATAGAAATCATTCTTTTATTATCACAAATAATTAAAACTTAATTTAAAGATTTTTGAAAAATCACCTTTTTGAGCCGGGAATCTAACCGGTGAAATGTGAAAAATAAACATCCTGTATTTTATGACACCAACCGAAAGAGATTTCTTACAACCACTAAGTATCTTAAATTACAGAAAGACAAAAAAAAATTTTTTTTATTGTAAAAGCTTACTCACTACATATATCTAAAGAAAATAGTTCAATTAACCTATGAATTTGCTCAAAATGAGACCTACTTTCACGTATGCACAGACGTATACTTCGACTGAATTCGCTACATATCTATACCCTACGCGTCGCCTTTTATATATATTTTTTTTATTTCTTTTTTAAAAGAAATTGATCCTTATGAATGTCTCTTTCGGTTGGTATCACAAAATACAGGTGTTTTTTTAAGCAGTTAATTTAGGCATAATGTCAGCCACTTTTGTTTTCAAGGTGCGATATTATGTCTTTTTTCCTAACAGTCTATCAGTTCAAGTTCGTTTATCCACCGTTAGACCAACTCAGCTATCTTGTGCGTTTTGTCATACTTATCATCCATTTTTTGTGCTACGTACGACACGAATGTCCAACCAGCTTTTATAAGCATTGTTACTTGTTCCTTGCTGTAACAGCCAATGACTAGCTACCTCACTTGGGCAAACCCTTGGGATTAAAAATAATACAAGACTAACGGAGTGGCCAATATAAATCTCAGTACGGTATTTAACTAAGTGCAGCTTAGGTATCCCGAAGATTCAAACAATAAATACTCTGTTAAATCGATTAAGCGCGAAGTAAACTTATGGGCGGGCGCACGCGGACGACTCACTGCCGCTGAACATTCAACGAATGTTAAGTACCATTCGTAAAATGTTTTTACAGTAAAGCAACTTGCTTTACAGTAAAACCAGTTTATTTAGACAGAATACTATGCAGTAGAAATGAAAAAGGTTTGTCGATTAATTTAGCGCATGCTGCACTGATTCAAACGACATCTTATAGTTTGTTTGTGGAGTCAAACAGGTAAATGTGCAAGAACCCTCAGTAGCAAAGTGGAACAGCTATATCGATCCGATACCGGTTCAGCTCCCAGTTCAGGCTCCCAAAGTGTATTTCGTATTTTTATATGCATATACCTACCTCGTGTTGTGGCTGTGGTCACCAACAAACCTTGATTTCACTGAAGTAGTTAGTTTTGTGGGCCGGCAGAGTGAGGGTGACTGATGCTACGTCTCTTACGCTGCACCAGTTGTCCTCGCGCCTGGACTTCATTTCCACTTAACATCAGGTGGAGTGGGGTCATTTGCCGGGCTTAGTATAAAAAAGTAGGCTTTTACGCTGCAACGGGACAGCACTTCTAGATGTAAACTACTTAAACTAAGTAATAACTTTACAATATTTAGGGCCGAACACAAATTATGTAATGTTTGATGTTTTTAAGATGCAACTTCGAAAAGGTTTATGAGTTGCCATAAAAACCGTAAGTGAAAAGCGTTAAAGAAGTTTGACAGCTCTAACCAATACCTTGGTGGCGGAGTGGTAAACACAGCCACCCGGTACACGGAACACGTGGGTTCTATTCCCACTCGAGGTAGTAATATTTTCCTTTCACTATCTTCACTATTTATTAAAACAAATTAGAGGATAAGCTTGCACGATAAACTTCCTTTTTGGTACAAAACGTGTTCTAAATTAAGATACTTTGCTGTGTATTTTTTTGTTTAAAAAAATCAAATCTACCTACTCTATTTTATTCTGAAAAGAAAATTACTAAGTGGTAAAATGTATGTGTCCGCACTAACGTGGACGCGCGCCCCACACTCGCAGTATATTTGCGTCGCGTCGGGGCTCCGCAGGCGCCGGCGGCCGGCGCGCCGTTGCGGCGCCTTCGCCCCTCCACTCCTACTACGGGACTTACTGCTCCTGTCTGCTTTTCTAATGTAAAAGTTTGCTCGTAGTTAGCGACAACAACGTTCCAAAATACCTGCAGCACACACTTCATAAAACTCACTTCGAAACTTTTTCCACTGTAAGAATTACCTAGAATGGATACTGCGCCTGTGTATAAAGGCCTTCCCAATATGGGTGATGGATGGCCCATTGTGGTTGTTGGTTGTTAACGAATAACTATAAATCAAATTCGTTATTTGCACAACTTATATTTTAAAACGGTAACAACAGTTAACGTGCCACTAAAAGCAACTCAAACTGTCAAGCTAATATAATTTGGTAACCATATTCCAGTATTCTGTTGTAATAACAAGAGAATGAAACGTTTTTGCTGAGTTACCTAGTTACTTGTAGTTCACACTTCTACAGTGCTTTAGGTTCTTCTCAATACCAGTGTATCGTAGTATATTAGTTATTCTGTGGTATAACGTCTCTAGTCTAAACCCATCGAATATCGTAGTAACTTTCATAAAAGTATATGCCCTCAAAAAGGAACAGTTTAAGAACTTCGAATGTGCGTTGATACGATCGATTTTAGTTATCGTGTCGCATACAGTTCGAGCTGTGGGAATATAGTACGGGATCACCCCTTTATGGACGTCAAACATAAAACATGCGCCGGGGTTATGTCAATGTCTGCGTGCAATGTGGGGCGCGTTGGCTATATTATTTAATACAGGCACTTGGGGAGCCGATGGGCTAATCTAAGTGCCCGTAATGGTTATTATAATATGTACTATTTCGTAAGTATATAATAATATTTTTGTAGGACATGGTAGATCTGATTGGTTTAATCTGATGTGATCTGGGGCCCAAGTCTGCTAATTTACGAATGGCATAATTGAATCGCAATTGGATCGCATTGTAATTGTTTGACACATTTGGTATTCTCTTACTCATTTATGAATACCAAATGTGTCAAACAATTACAATGCGATCCAATTGCGATTCAATTAAGCCATTCGTAAATTAGCAGACTTGGGCCCCTGAATAGCTTTCACAACAAAAACATCCACTTCTTTGTAATATAAGCATTGGAATAGATAAAACTATTATTACTATTTTAGATTTAGATTTGAGACGACCTCCGTGGTTGTGTGGTTAGCACGCTGGTCTGGTATCGCCATCTCTTGAGGTCCCGTATTCAATTCCCGGTCTGGTCAATTTAGAAATAACTGTTTTATTTCAAAATTGGTTTACAGTCCCGGCATGTTTTCTTTGTTTAGTAAGTATGTTTATCCGTTATCTAATCAATAAAAACAAGTTTCAAAAGAAGCTTGGGCTAGAGGGAGAGAGTGGAAAAGTATTATGTTTTTTTTCATATTGTGTCAGAATCGTAGCAAATAGAAAGCTGTTCTAATTGCTTACCTCTCCAGGAAACGCTTGTTATTTATGTAGGTAACCCGTGTACCTATGTAAATTTATGTACTATCTAATGATTAAATAAGACCGATATTGTCAGTGTTACAGTTTATTTTTATTTATTTATTTTTTATTGCAAAATTATAGTAAAAGGCGGACTTGAAGCCCTGAGGCATTCTCTACCAGTCGACCAGCAAGGGTGTTGAGAGAAAATAAACTTGGAAAAAAAGATGCGACTGAAAACCTAATTATTAGTAAATAATATTACTTAATGATTAAGAAATCATATAGAATCATAAATATGTTCTAGTAAAATAGGTACGTATCGTAATAAATATAATTTGGAAACAAAAATTTTAATATACAAGTAATACAATAAAATGTCAGAAACTATGAAATTAATGAAGTGATTTACAGGGTGCTCACGTACCATTCTCTTGAACACACGTTTACTGACAGCTTTTTTTGGTATTTTAAATTAAGTAGTTGGCATAGCTAATTTTACTGCAAAAAAATTGTGTAAAAGTTATGATAAAAAATTCATGAGCGGGAAGTCGAACCCGAACCTTCTGACATACTGGACTGGGTTAGGTGCACTGCCTGCCGAAGCTCTGTCTGCCCCGTGCAAATATAGCCCGAATATGGCTCGTTCCCATGCACCCAAAGGAGCATTGTTTTCGAAAAATGAAAGTTCATACATCGGTTCCCATTAGTTAGTTGTTTATTGGCTTATCAACTTATCAGACTGCTGCGCAAAGAAAACCGAAACTATAAATAAAATAATTGTCCCAGATCGTTCACATACATAAAGTATTATCTAATTGCACTGATACTAACAGGTAACAGTGCAATTAGTTAAAATATACATAAAATGCAGTCGACTAAAATCAAAATAAAAACAGAAAAAGAAGAAAAAAGAAACGAAACAAGCAACAAACAAACAAAATTCTTGTAAGTGTGGCCATTCCAAAAGTCTGATGGATATGCAATTACCATAACTTACACATAACTGAAAGCAAATTGAGTTGAGAGAAGTAAACTTTCCTGGTGGCCGGATCCTGCCCAGAATTAGCCTGGGTAGCCACCACCCTATTACCTGTCTCGGTCTGTACCACAAAGTACCTACCACTGTAATTCATACTTTTCCGGTTTGGAAGATATACCTATACTAGATCTAGTGAAATTACAGGAGCTTAGTAAACCTTGCTGTTGCTAAAGCAGATCATTTCGTGGGCGGGCGGTTGTAGTATACCATCACCAACCCGCATTGGCCCGCGTGGTGGGTTATATTATGACCCAATCTCCCCGTCTGTCGTAGTCCATGTAGGAAGGCCTGTGCCCAGCAGTGGGACGTTTATAGACTAAAGATGATTGTAGTACCTAAATTACAAAACCAGCATAACGTTCAACTTTAAAAATTATCGACCAGGCAACCGTGTTGAAAAGCGGCAAGATGGGGGCTAGAGACAAAGTGGATGAGTCTCAGTTTTATAAACAGAAATAGCTCGAATTATCTGAAAAGTGTCCTGTCCTGGGAGCTGCGCCGGCGCCGGTGGCTGACTCACCGTCATCGCCAGCGGTGGCGCCGCGAGATTTATGGGCTACACTTGGGAACCACGCGTATAGCAAGTCATTAGCCTCAGAAATAAGACACTTACTTAGCTACCTAACTGCATAGTGCTACATATTAATGAATTAAGTATTTACATTTCATTTTGGTGTCAATTTGAGGGGAGCCGTGTAGTACAGCGGTTTACTAAGAATACTACCAACCCCCCTCTCTTCCCTAGGTGTAGTGATGGGCACTTACCCGTTAAATACCCGACTTGTGGGTAAATACCTATTTTTACCGTTTACCCACCCATTTTTTATTTATACCGGGTAAAAATTAAAATCAATTTTATTCAAACCAATTATTGAATTTGGTTATAGATTCTACTAAGGTACTACCGGGTGACAAGGCCCACAATTATTCAAAGCCCAAGCGCAGAAAACTATGTTTATTACATTTGATCCGTGCCAACTTCGTAGCATGCATGAAAATGAAACACATCAATATGAACGCCAAAACGCAGCAGCAGACAGCGAGCGGTCACCGTCTTGTCAGTGACACCCGGTTGTTCGCCGACATCGGTCGCGGCCGCTCATTTTACTAATTTTAGCTCCTAAAAAACGTCAGTTTTTACTTGTTTATACTATGATTTGTTAGTAGATTTTTATTTTGTGTGTTTATTTGATCATTACTCTTTTGATATTTACATAAACATGTGCGATTTTATAGCTTTTTATTTTGTAAATATTCAATTTGTGTTGTAAACCCACAACAGTTAGGAAGGCCCAACGAAGTAGTTGCTTGGGCCTTAATAAGAATATAAACAATAATTACTTAATTTTAGCATAAATCACAATAATTTATAAGTAAAATCTAATATTAACACAATAAACACTTAAAAATTCGATACCTCGGCTGTTTTACTACACAGTGGAAAAGTATTTTTTTGTAACAAAATATTTATCATTTTAGTATCCGATTGCTTTTATCGAAGTTTATGAATGTTACAATTTTGATGTGTTTATATCCTTATGGTCTTTAATGCTTACTTTAGCTCCAAAAGACTCAAAAATGGCACGGGCCTTATTGGACATACCATGTTTAGTGAAGCCCAAAATAAGGGTTTTTAAAAATGTTTAAAAACCTAACTTATTGTCGTTGTAGCTTCAATAACTACTTTTATTTCTATTTGGAAATAATCATAG
Source organism: Scoparia ambigualis (assembly GCA_963921215.1). Classification (NCBI taxonomy): domain Eukaryota; kingdom Metazoa; phylum Arthropoda; class Insecta; order Lepidoptera; family Crambidae; genus Scoparia; species Scoparia ambigualis. The sequence continues at coordinate 4,663,644 of OY992512.1, forward strand.
CTTTCATTGTAAACACTCTTTTTCTTCTAAATGAAAAAATATAGGTTTTATTTCAATTTGTAAAAAAGTGGGCCTTGTCACCCGGTAGTACCTTATTACATACCCACTACTTAGTAGAATTCTATTCAGTTTAGAGCTGAGGCACGCTTTTTGTTATTAAGACATTCAAAATGTTAATAGGTACGTTAGTTAGCATCTCTAGTTAAATTCCTGTTTTAATTATAAATATCATGTCTGGGACATGCGCCCTGGTGCTGGTTCTTTTAGGTATTTGACATACGAAGTCAACCTAATCCTGGTTAATTAAATACTTTTTTTTTAGAATAGATTAGCTTGCTCTTGGCCACATTCTTATCCGTAGGATTAAGAAGAGGCCGACGATGGAACGAGCTTGCCCAGAAGCAGCCTATTTAGTCGACTCCGGGTACTTATTGTCAGCATGTCATAATACGCATTATGAATGAAGACGAATAGCGCTTGGTGCGTATGAGTGGAATATCAACCAAGTAAGGGTGGTAAGTAAGCCTTACGTCTGGACTCCCGATTGTAGAAAGGGGACGGTGGAATGAGCTTGTGTAGCTCAACATAACTTCGAAGTACAACCTGTAAAATACCGACAAGCAAGCAACTGAGCGACGGTGAACGGGACTGTGAAGCTTGGTTTTCAAAAGCTTATCGTGAGTGACCTATAAGTTTCCTGGCTCTGGGTTCCACCGAATCGAGCGCGGCAAGTTGATATTTTGCTGAGCCGTCCCAAAGGTGGCAGCAATACTCCACGCACGACCGGACTTGTGCTTCATATAGAGTTAGAAGCTGTCCCGGCGTGAAATATCGCTTAACCTTATTTAGAACCACCAGTTTTTTCGCCGCAGCTTGAGCCTTGATTTCGATGTTGTCACCGAAGTTGAGATTGAAGGTCAACTTCATGCCGAGGAGATCGAGGTTGTCGGTAATTGGTACATCTACACCCCGGAACGTAGGAGCCAGGTTAAAAGGACTTCTTTTGGCCGAGAACAAACCTGCGTTTTGGTGGCGTTAAAACTGACCAAATTATTGTCACCCCATTGGGAGACAAGACTTAAAGTCAAGTTTGTCCGCACAACCTTGGCCTCTCTTAAGGAACGAACTTCCTCTCCGACGACCCTTGCGCAAGACAGATACCTCACTGTGACCGTGCTGTCGTCTGCATACCCAACAATTTTGGGCTTTAGCAGATTATTAATATGCAACAAGAAAAGGGTAGCAGAGAGAACGGAACTCTTAGGAACCCCGGCATCGATAGCCATGAGGTCAGAGAAACAACCATCAATTACTATCTGATTGATCGTTCACTCAGGAATTCCAAAATCCAGACACGAAAATATTCAGAGATGCCGTACGTTGGAGCGTGCCAGAAACGGTCAAAGTCTTTCGATATGTCAAGCGACGGCAAGCTCATCGCTATGCTCTCATTAACGTACACCAGAAGGTCCCCCGTGGAACGGCCCCGCCGAAAGCCTTATTGGCAGGTCGCTGAGGAGGTCGTGGGATTCTAGATACGACAAAAACTTTCTATTCAATACCCTTTCCATAACTTTACAGAGTATGGAGGTGATGGCAATTGGTCTGTAGTTGGTAGGGTCGGCACGATCGCCCTTCTTGGGCACTGGCTACACATTTGCAAGCTTCCAGGACTGAGGAACCGCTCTAGTAAGAAGAGAAAGGCGTTGCAGACGCGTTAGAACCGGAGACAATTCAGGCGCACAGACCCTAAGTAGTCTAGCTGGAATCCCGTCCGGGCCGCTAGCCTTATTTATTTATTTTATTTAATAAAAATCGCATAATTCAAATCACACTGTATAAAGTGGGTAATGTAATTATCATTCTCCCTGTTACTGCAATCTGGCGACGTCGCTCGCGCAAAATATACCGCACGCAGCCTCTCGCCCCACTACACGTGGTATTTTTGTACGCGCACATGTTCATTCGAAGTGCATTTAATATGTTTATTAGAGATTTAAAATAAAATCAACTTTGTTTTATTTGAAACCAATATTTTATCTTTAATTGTCAAGATCGAAACTAACATCGTAGATCGTTTTAAGGATGGTAAAGCCAATTAAATAATTTTGTAGATAGTATTCAATTTTACCCGGTATTTAAAAAAATACCCGGTATAATGGGTATTATTTAATTTTCACCCTTTTTGACCTTCCTCCCAATTTTACCCACCCCAATTTTTACCCACCTGCTTATCTCTACGTGGGTACATCGCTTATCTATTACTTATTAAGTTTTATAAATATATTTATAAACACAATATAGACGCATAATGATTGTATAATTAATTATCAACCCAGCCAAAAGTTCTGCAGCTAGTATCAGCGACGGATTCATTAGCAACCAGTCGTGTGCGCTGCGGCACTATGCACCTTCAGCGCCATGATAAAGACTTCTTAGAATACACTAGATGTTTATGATGGCATAATAGCTGGATGTAATGAATTAGAATACCATTCAGCATGCAATGAACTCATTCTTCTTCTAAAATAGAACATCGTTAGTTGATTTTTTCAATTTTATTTAGGCAAGTTACAATCAGGGTGTGCCACGAAAGATATAACAGGCGTCTTGTTGCGTCATACATTTAAATTGAAACAACGAAAACAATAAGTAGAATTTTCTATAGAACACGGAATGGCGAAAAGAGATTTCAACTAATTTTTATTTACTACATTATTCACACCTAGTCTTCGATGGGTATAGTTTATCAAAGCACCTTGTAATTTTACCCAGTAGTTGTAGCCATAGGTACTTATTGGATTATTGATAATTTTATTATGAAAATAAAATAAAAATTAACACAGTACATTTCTGAGGAAATAAATCTCATTATTCGCGTACATCACAGGCGTAACATTAAATTTAAAATTTACTTTATTCTGACGTATCTTTGTGATATGTGATAAAGAAGTCGTATTACCTACAGTCATCGGCTATTAGTGGAATAGACAAGCACATTTTTAAAGCATGATAGGTAGAATGTCCAACGCTTTAGAATTCAGTTTTCGCGTAAACTTTAAAAACCTTCTTAACCTCAACTGTCAAAACCGGAAATGCATTTCCGCCTCTATCAATTAAGCATTTTTTCCGGAAAATGATGGTGACGATTGATAATTGACGATAAAACAATGTATGTCGTTGGAATCGCTATTAAATGAGCTAACATAATAAGTATACATGTGTACAGTTTTATTAAACCTTTAATTAATTAAAAATTACAATTCTACCATAAGCATAGCTCTATGCTACGAGGCGCATCGTACGTACGCGGCCAGAAATAGCACGCGCTTAGAGCAAATCGACAACACCCTATATTGTCGCCAGATGTGACACCGCACCGGCGGTACTTTGAGCCCGGTACAGAGGACATCACCACACCAACCACACTTCACTTCTCTTCACTTTACGCCACTCAAGCCCTTAACGGCACAGCAACAAATGCTAAAATTGTAGTTAACACGTAGCGTTTATTTGGTGATACTTACTACGTTACTTACGAGTGTGGTGCAATAAATGGTCACTACCCGTGAGAATATATAGGCTGAAGTAATAAACACAAAGCGCGTGGTAGTAGATGGAGGGGTATACCTACTACTCGCTTCCATAAAATGGTTTTAGTATTTCTTTAGATGGGTTTATTCCCTTTGGCCCCCGATCTTGTTGTCACCCGTCTCCTTGGCCCCCGATTTCTATTTTCATTACAGTTTCTTTGCTTATTTTTTCAATTATTTTCAACTTGTACCGTCGTGTTAAAAAGTGCTTAAAGGTTTGAATATTGTTTTTAGGTATCTGCCGGCATCTAATGTTTAAGTAATTACAAAGTATTACAGAAATCGTTTAACGCTTTTCCTGCTGATGGTACTTTTGAGCATTTTTTACTTTTAATCGACATTATCAAGAAAACTAAAAATCGGAGGCCAAAGAGACTGGTGACAACGAGATCGGGGGCCAAAGGGAATAAATAACCCCTTTAGATTAGAGGGCGTTCGTTTATAAAACGATACGATACGATGTTGTTGTTGCAACTGCAGGTTGGTCCCGTCACATTGGCTACATCCCATTTGGTAAACTTCCCATTTCGTAAACCTCATATTATACCTATTAAAAAGTTGCGTTTGGTAAACTTTTCCTTCGTTCATACATTTAATCCCATTTGGTAAACTATATTACTATTGTTATTTTTGTACGGTACAGTCAGTGTCAATTTAATAGAGAAATTAGGTACAAGTTTTTTAAACCTTAAAAATTATAGATATCTAATAATTAATGTAAAAGAATTAATAACAGATTTTTAAGAAAAAGTTATTATTTTAAGAAAAAGTCAAATCAAACTGTGATTTTTTTTGTAACTTAATTATTTAATTCATAGTCAAATCTGCCCAACAATAAGTATTTCTCTAATCCGTCTTTGTACCTGTGATTAAAAATATTTATCAATGTTATCAGTTTCCGTGTTTTCTTTTTTTACTTAACTGTACCCATTTCAACTGAAAGTTTACCAAATGGGACGCAACACATGTAATTTCTCAAATGTTTGCGAAATGAGACTAAATGTATGAAGTATAAAATGTTTACCAAACGCAACTTTTTAGTAGGTATAATATGAGGTTTACGAAATGGGAAATTTACCAACAGGGATGTAGCCTATATTTTTAAAGTTCTGGAAACCACTTCGGACCGGAAATACATTATTTTTTATCGAAATTAGCTATATTTTAAAGATATCTTAATTTGGCTGGTAGTTCATTTATTGGAATTCAGGTGGTTCATTTTCGTTGATTCACTGGTGGTTTTGGGTATTTTTGCATAAATTATCCAAAATGTCTAAAAGAGTTCTATTCAAAAACGGAGAAATTATATTCTTCTTCAATAAATTCGGAATACCATACAATATTATTGTTTTATCTATGATACCCAGACAGAAGTATGTTATTTATATTTTTAAAGTTCTGGAATTTCTTAACTGTTCATATACTGGTGCACTTACCCTATATAATTAACTTTTTAGGCTTCCCCGTTCAATAAATGATTATACCTATTACGCAATATATTGTGCAATTTGCATGCAACCTTTTTTAACTTAATATTAAATAAGTACATGATATTATTATTATTGTATAATTTATTATTTGTTATTATAACTAGCACAAATAGTAAATTTTCGAAAAATACAAAACCATTAAAATATTAGAATTCTCACTCATCCGGTAAGTATGAGATTCTAGAATGTTTTCTTCGTTGCATCACCTTTATTTATTTACTAGTGTTTCATGCGTTTCCCGAAACACTGGCAAGTGTCCCAATGACAACTGTGTTTAAAAAATATTATGTATTTCTTGCCAATAAAAGGTTGAATTTTAAACTCTATTTTCACACGGATAACGAGTCTTGTCAGTGTCTTGAAAATTTGGCAAGGAGTCTTGTCAAATCGGATCTTGCACAACGTTTCGGGGAAGTGAGCAAAGAGTTCTTATACTACGCGAGAAATAGTTGGAAATGCGCTCAAAAGACTTCATTCATCACCGGTTGTCTTCATTCAGCGGCTTACAGGAAAGTTGACAAAATATAATAATTTTTCGTTGAAAGACATTGGAACACCTGTGTTTTTTTTCAAATCTCGTGTTCTCGATTTCCTCAATGATACTCGAATATTCTGTATTCTGAGCCACGAATGTATGTTTGCGCTTCACTTCAGAACGGCTGCACCTATTTGGATGATATTATATTTTTTTGTTGTTTTGATATTTGTCATGACAAGGTTTGGATAAAAGAAATAATTTTAAAAATTTATCACGGCGTTTCACTTTTTTACCCTTTTTTTGAGTTTATGACAAACATACTGTAAGATTGTCACTATAAAATAACGATAAAGAATGTAACGATTGGACATAGTGACGAGTATCTGTCAACGATCGTAATTAGGAGCTAATACCGTATTAGTGATTTGTGGCTTTACAACGTTATTCCTTAGTGTCGAGGTAGTGACGTTGACAGATACACGCCACTAGTCATACTTTCGGTTGTCACTTGCCATCAAGCTGTTGAACGGAACGGACATTTTGAGTATCGTGTAACTTATTCTTGATTAAAATCCGAAGATATCTTGGCAATCGTCGTTTCATTTTTGAGTTTGAAACCTAGTCTTTCAACTCAGAAGTGGGATTGATACGCCACACCCACTATTTATTTGAAATACACTTTTGAAGATATTTTTTTTCTGCTAACGGTTTTATTTGAATTGAAAACTACTTACAACTTTTAATTATGAATCGTGAATATGATAATCATTCTCGGAAGAGTCGTTCGCGCGATACACCAGACATTATGGATCCTGGATGTAAACGTCGTAGGCGTGATAAAACAAAGAGTGTGGAAAAATCAAGCAAGGCGAAGCGCCGTAGACATCATAAAAGAACTTGCAGCGAATCGAGCGATGCTGGTGAGCGGAAAAGTCGATCAATTTTGCGCACTGGAAGAAAGCGGACCCGAAAGCGCAGCGGTAGGCGAAGGCACGAGCATCGACCGAATCGGAGCACGGAGAGGAAGAGTAGCAAGAAACGGTACTCCAGACGCAGGCGTGTTTCAACTGATCGTGGCAGCAGCTCATCGGATAGCGTCGTAAGTGGTACGACGGCACCAAGTAAGAAATCTAATAATTCTTTATCTGTTAATAATGAAACTCAATTATTTTTGAACCAATTAATTAAGTCGATAAGTAATTCTAAGCCAGAGGGTAATAAATTTCCGATGCTAGGCAATGTTATTCCTGAGTTTGACCCCATGCTCAAGGGTCAAACTATACACATGTGGCTTAAGAAGGTAGATGAGTGTGCGAGTCTATATAATTGGGGCAACGACCAGATTATACATTACGCTTTGCCACGCCTGGTGGGGGTTGCACGTACATGGTACCAATCCTTGCCTACGATGTCGTTTTCCTGGCCTGAGTGGAAGATTAAATTGATGGATTCTTTTCCTAGTAGTAACGATTATGCGGAATTGCTGACCGACATGTTAACAAAGCGGGTGAAATATAACGAATCATTAGAACTGTATTACTATGAAAAAATAAACTTATTGAATCGATGCGAAATTTTTGGAAAACGTGCCGTTGATTGTCTGCTTTACGGGATTGAAGATCGATCATTAAGGTTAGGTGCAAAGGCGGCTAAATGCCAAGAGCCCGAAGAGGTGTTAAATTACTTTCAATCAATTAAGCAATATAGCCGAGAAACTGATAGGACAAGGGTAATTGGGCAGGAGAAACGGGTTCATACAGGGAGTGTCAATACAAATTTAAAACAATATTCGAGTAATGACATCAAGACAAAACCGCAAAGTAGTCCACCAGTCACTTGCTATAATTGTAGTGAAATTGGTCATTTTAGTTTTAGATGTCCGAAAAAAAATTAAAATGTAATGTCTGTAATAGGTTAGGACATTCGACCATTAATTGCTCACGACTACCAAATGAAACAAATAAAGGTAATGACAAACCCGCTGACAAATCCGTGATGCAACTTAACGTAGATGATTCTAGTAATAACAAATATTTTATTTCTATTAAAGTAAATGGTTTTGCCACAGAGGGATACATAGACTTTGGCAGTCAGTGTACGTTGATACAACATAGCGAGGCGCTGAAAATGGGAATCACTTGGTCCGTAGGTAAAATGCCAGTAATGAGGGGATTAAGAAATAACATAGTTAGTCCTATAGGGTCAACGTCTGTAGAAATAGAAATACAAAATATTAAAGAAGTTATTGCCGTGTACATAGTTGAGGATATGGTTATCAAATACCCCGTGTTAGTTGGGCACAGCTTTACAGAAAAACCTGGAATAGTGATAATTAAAACCTCTGATTCTCTGACCATTAAAAAGGAAGACACAGTGAAATTGCACCTTTTTCTGAAAGCGGATATTAAGATGCAACCAAGGCAAATGATGACAGTTCCGATATTTTCAAACCATAACTATTCAGGATCGGTTTATGTTAGAGGCTCAGTTAGGGGTTTACCTACAAACGAATTCTATTTGATGCCCGGTGAGTATATTTTAAATAGCGGTGCCGGAGTTTTATTAGTTCATAATTTTAGCGATAACGTTATAACGTTAGTCAAAGACTCATTGCTTACTCGCGTTTACAGTGGTTTACAGCATTTAGATGTGAATTTAGTAAATTTTAATGATCCAGATACAGATTCTGATTTGAATTTTGGCGAACACTTGTCCAACGGCGAAATTATTATACTCAGAGATCTACTCAAAAGGTTTGAACATTGTTTTTCATCTGGGTTGCATGATCTTGGCTTTACCAATGTTGTTCAAATGGAAATACAGTTGACGGATAATCAACCAGTGGTTTACCGCCCATACAGACTGTCATATCCAGAACGCGAATTAGTACGATCAATGGTACAGGAAATGATTGATGCTGACATTGTTTGTGAATCTAAGTCACCATATGCTAGTCCTATTATTTTGGTTAAGAAGAAAACAGGTGAAAAAAGACTTTGCGTCGATTATAGAGCACTAAACAATAGGACTCGCAGGGAACATTATCCTTTACCATTGATCGATGATCAATTAGATAGATTAGCCGGAAATTCACTGTTTATTAGTCTTGACCTCTCCTCGGGGTATTATCAAATACCGATTGATGAGAACTCACAACAGTTAACTTCGTTTGTGACTCCTGACAGGCAATACCAATTTAAAAGGATGCCCTTCGGATTAGCCAATGCACCTTCTGTTTTTCAGAGGGCTATGAATAGAGTCTTCTCTAAGCTCAGGTACGTAATATTATATATGGATGATATTTTGATACCTGCGTGTTCGTTTAATGAAGGCCTTTTACGCCTGGAAGAGGTACTTCAATATCTATCTGAAGCTGGATTAACATTGAAATTAAAGAAATGTTATTTCTTTCAAATGGAATTAGACTTTTTAGGTTTTCATGTGTCTGGAGATGGTATTCAACCAGGTTCCCGTAAAACAATCGCTATCTCAAATTTTCCCCAACCTAAAAACGTACACGACGTAAGACGATTCATAGGGTTGGCTAGTTTCTTTCGAAGGTTTGTGAAGAACTTTGCCCTGTTAGCCTGCCCTCTGACTAATTTACTTAAATCTAAATTTGAGTTTAACTGGACTGAGGATCATACGAAAGCATTTAATATTTTAAAAGAAAAGCTTATAGAACGACCTGTATTGGCCTTATTTCACGCTAGTTACGAAACTGAGTTGCACACTGATGCGTCGAAAATCGGTATAGCAGGCATACTTTTGCAGCGAGGCAAGGACGGGCATTTCCGTCCAGTAGCTTATTTTAGTCGAAAAACCACAGACGATGAGCAGAAGTTTCATTCATTTGAACTAGAAACTTTGGCCGTCATTGCCTCGTTGAATCGTTTTAGAGTATATTTACTTGGGTTAAAGTTTAAGGTAGTGACAGATTGCAATGCTTTGCGAACGACACTAACCAAGAGAGATCTTATTCCAAGGATAGCTCGCTGGTGGGTTCAACTACAGGAGTACGACTGTAGTATAGAATATAGGGCGGGTGCTCGTATGGCCCATGTAGACGCGCTCAGCCGTGCTCCAGTGGGTGAGATCCCCACTAGAACCGACACACACGTAATTGACGTATTGCAGGTAGAAATTAAGGATTGGATTGCAACTGTTCAAAGTAATGACGAAGAGATTAAACGAATTAGAGATATTTTATTAGATGATGACACGAAATTTGTTGCTGATGTACGAAATAATTATCAAATTAAAGGTGACCATGTGTATCGTGTACTAGATGACGGTGTGCGTTGGGTAGTACCGAGAGGCGTAAGGTGGCAAATATTACGCATGAATCATGATGATGTAGGCCACTTTGGCTTTGAGAAAACTTTAAGTAGGTTAAAGGGAACGTTTTGGTTCCCAAAAATGCGTCGTTTCACCAAAAAATACGTTTCGGCATGCTTACAATGCGCACACCATAAGACACCATCAGGACAAAAGGAAGGCTTCTTACACCCGATTCCTAAAATAGAGATGCCATTTCACACATTGCATGCGGATCATCTCGGCCCGTTCGTTCGCTCTAAAAAAGGAAACGTATATATTTTAGTAATTGTTGATGCATTTACTAAATTCGTTAATATACGCGCAGTTAAGGATACGAAAACTTCATCTGCGATAAGAATATTTAAGGAGTACTTTAGTTATTTTGGCACCCCATCGAGGTTGATAACAGACAGGGGTTCGTGTTTCACAAGTGCAAAATTTAAAGAATTTACGGGAAAACTCAGTATTAAACATATTCTTAATGCAGTCGCAACACCTAGAGCGAACGGACAGGTCGAGCGATTTCATCGCACCATATTGGACGCTCTAAGTACCAAATGCCATGGCAAAAACGAAAATACCTGGGATGAGTACATTGGTGATATCCAGTTAGGAATTAACACAACCATTAATAAAACAACGGGGAAGAGTCCTTCCGAGTTACTGTTTGGGTGCAAATTAGTCACGACGTCTGAAAATATGTTAGGTGATGTAATAACTGAAACTTCTCAGTTAGTAAGTGGAAGTGATTTGATACAGCTAAGGTCTAATACTAAAGCTAAAATAGACAAGGAACAAGAAAAGGCTAAGAAAAGATTTGACAAGAGTAGGAAGTGTGCAAAGTCATATGACGTAGGGGATCTTGTTAGGGTAGAAAGGACAGTAATTGATAAAGATCATTTAGGAAAATCAAAAAACTTGTACCAAAGTTTCAAGGCCCGTACCGAATAGTAAAGATTCTCCCAAACGATCGATTTTTAGTGGAAGATACACCACTCACTAGGAAAGGAAATAAAAAGTACGAAAATGTAATTGCAATTGACAAAATTCAGCCGTGGCTAAATTTTAATGACTACTCCACTGAGGCTAGTGAAGACGACAACGAATGTAGCGATGGTGATTATGAAATGGATAAGGGAAGTTGAGTTTGGGATTAATTAAATAAATGCGCCTTACGTGTTTATGTTTTATAGTGATTTTTAAATAATTGAAAGAGAATTTTACAACAAGCGATCAGTGCAGTAAACAATTCTATGTTGCATAGATGATCGCAGATTGTTGTAGGGTATGTTAAAGGTTGATATGATATTAATTGTGAATTGGAAATTATGAGATGAGATAACAAAATGATCAGTGCAGATAGAGAATGGAACTGTTGTTTCGCACAGATGATCATTGGTTGTAAACTTATAATAAGGTCAAGCAAAATTTTATTAGTTTATTGTGTTCTGTACTAAAATGCAATTATTTAATTTAATAAAAAAAATAGTAACCTCATTAAATGTAAGCATAAGTCACGAGCAATCAGTGCAGATATGAATAGTACCATGTAATTGATATCGCACAGATGATTGCAGATTGTAACAGATTGTGCAAGACTTGTATGAGCACAAGTTACGAGCAGTCAGTGCAGAAAATGAATGATATCAAGAATTGGTACCGCACAGATGATTGCAGATCGTGACAGATTGTGCAAGACTTCTATTAGCACAAGTTACAAGCAGTCAGTGCAGAAAATGAATGATATCAAGGATTGGTACCGCACAGATGATTGCAGATCGTGACAGATTGTGCAGGATAATTAATTTATGTAATATTTTTTGCTACCAACGAAATTATTATATTACATTATTTATTCTTTTTGTTTGTAATATCATAGCTTTCAGTAGTAATTATCATTAGTAATATTTTTTATTTGTTTTTGATGATTTACATGTGGTTTGTAAAGCAATTATTAAGTGAGAGGACTCACTCAGTATAGGATGGCCGAGTTGTAAGATTGTCACTATAAAATAACGATAAAGAATGTAACGATTGGACATAGTGACGAGTATCTGTCAACGATCGTAATTAGGAGCTAATACCGTATTAGTGATTTGTGGCTTTACAACGTTATTCCTTAGTGTCGAGGTAGTGACGTTGACAGGTACACGCCACTAGTCATACTTTCGGTTGTCACTTGCCATCAAGCTGTTGAACGGAACGGACATTTTGAGTATCGTGTAACTTATTCTTGATTAAAATCCGAAGATATCTTGGCAATCGTCGTTTCATTTTTGAGTTTGAAACCTAGTCTTTCAATACATACAATACACACATACATAAATAATCACGACTATTATCCCCTACGGGTTAGTCAGAGACTAGGCAACGAGGACAGCAAAAGCAGTCTTCTACCATAGTCCAACTTTCACCACGCGACTGCACATGTGCTCAGCGTGACAGATGGTGAGCCCATTGCCGCTCTATGCTGTTGGATGTATGTGCAATCTTTAGTCCGTTAGTCGCCTTTTACGACACCCAAGGGAAGAGAGGGGGTGGTAGTATTCTTTCACCGCTACGCGACGCGGTTATGATAAAAATAAAAAGATTTAATTAACAAAAGTTAGGTACTAAATTAATGCGTAAAGTAGAACATAAAAGCATTAACTTTCTCAATTGTTATGATAACGAGACAAAATTAGAAGATCACCCAAATAATTTACTTAAGGTTTAAACACGTATAGAAAAGTACTTTTATCAATGATCCTTCCTACTAATATTATAAACGCGAAAGTTTGTAAGTATGGATGGATATTTGTTACTTTTTCACGTAAAAACTACAGAATGGATTTGGATGAAATTCGCCATACAGATAGTTTATAACCTGGATTAACACATAGGATACTTTTTATCCCGAATATTCCTACGGGAACGGGAACCACGCGAGTGAAACCGCGAGCGGCCGCTAGTATTATACTATCATTGACTGTTATCCAGTTTTCAAAACAATTTTTTTTCAATATAGTCGCATGTTTATGGTGAGATTGATATGAATGTTAAATATAATAATATATAACCTATAAGTAGGTAAAATAAAAGTACAGTCCAGCCAGTACATTATGTCCCACTGCAGCGCAAAGGCCTCCATATTGCAATCAAGACATCGCTACTATTAAAGGGTTTGTAGAGGAAACATGGAAGTGGCATGCAAAATTCTCATACGAAACACAGAACGACGTTTCGTAGTCCCCTGTTTCCTCCTTCAGAACTGGACAAATTTTTAATACTTTTTCAGCATCGGTTAAAGAAAGAGATTTTCTATGTCTGTATTATTGATTTTTTTTTAACCGGTTACTTAATGTTTCTGAAGACGCCTTAAAACGGAGTAATTTAGCTAAGCTTTGAAGGCTCCTGGTTGTTAATACAAATGACTTAGTGCAAAAAACTTGAACATACAGACGTAGAAAATCTCTTTCTTTAACTATTATGATTTATTTTATGACTTTATTTTGAAAATGATGTTATTTTATTTCTGTATTGATTTCATTTTATTATTATTGAATTTATTTGATGTTGATGTAACTATTATAATAAGCTTACTAGCTTAGTTTAAGGAACATTGTTACTAACACTCTATGGACCATGTGTCTGAAATAAATTGTTTATTATTATTATTTAACCGATGCTCAAAAAACATAAAAATTGGTCCAGTTCTAAAGGAAGATACTGGGGAATACAAAACGTCGTTTTTCTGTGTTTCGTATGAGAATTTTGCATGCCACTTCCACCTTCCACGTAGTGTTTCCTCTTAATCACTACGCTTGCCAAATGCGCGTTCGTGATTACAAACCCGGGTTCGTGATTACAAACCCGGGTTATGTATCGGAAAAACCGAAAACCCAATTTGCCCCACCGGGGCATTGAGCTCCGGATATCAAGCCCAGCGAACATTAATTACATAAATTCTTCGATCAACAATACCATCAACAATACAACTAGATGTCAGGTCGGCGCTAAAAATGTGTCTCGGTAAATAAGAGCGCACTTGAGAAGTGAGCTCTTATTTTCTCGCAAGGCAATAACAGGTACTTTATTTGTTGCCACTTAAGGTTGATTTCACCACTAAATGTTATTGAGGTCTTTTCATTTTTAAGTGACAGGAGAATTTTATTGCTTTGAAAAAGTATTTATTCACGTGGACAGAATTTAGCTTTGATTTTGTATGTGACGCGTTATCTATTGTATTGTTGATCGAAGCATAAATTAGATAAAATATTACAATTTGGAGTGTTACAGAAAATTTAAAACAATCGACTCTCGAGATCTCTCCACAACATCCAGTTATTATGATCATTACAAAAAATAAGGAAGTGTACGATCACTATAGTGTTCCTTTCCTACGCATTAAAAGCTATAATAAATGACTAAACCAACTGAAATAAATATAAATATAACACAGCATCACAGCACCATTTCTCTGAATCATTGACATTTAAAAGTCCCGTAAAATGTTCAAGGTTCCTCCATGCGCGTTGTCAATTTGCCAAAATTATATAGAAAATTGGTAGCACCACGAAAAGCACGGGTGATCGCCGGAAATACCTCAAACTTACTCGCGCAGCGGCATTTAAAAACAATCGTCTATAATTACAAAATAATTTGGGTATTCTGATTAGTTTAAATATTCAGTTTTTTTTTTATTTAATATTGTGCAATATTTATCTTTTGTTTTTACAATAAAACTTTTAACTTTCGGTACGTCTAACCTACTTGGGTATGTTTAAATAATTTTAATCATCAAAATTACAAAATTTTAGTGATACATTAGACCGCCTTTTCAAAATTAATTGTCACATGGCTTTCGCTTTAATTCGCTATTCACTTTTCGTTCCTAAGTTCACGTATGTCTTGCGGTGCTGTCAGCTGTGGAAGTTTCCTGACCTTCTTGCCAGCCTAGATAGCACCATAAAACATACACTGTCTTCCATTTTAAACATTAACTTCAGTGACCGCTCTTGGACCCAAGCATCTCTTCCAATTAGATTCGGTGGCCTGGGTATCCGTAAAACTGCTGACGTTTCTCTCCCGGCGTTCTTGTCCTCGGTCCATGCCTCCCTACCACTTACAAACAAAATACTGGACCGAACATCCAATTTTGATACCCTACATGGACGAGGCCAAGGCCGCCTGGAGCGCATCTTGCCCGTGTTCTGATCTTCCAAACAACACCTCCTCCCATAGGCTGGCCCCTCTGCGAACTGTTGCGAAATAACCTTGTCAACACGTCTTCTAGTTCAGCAGAGCGTGCCCGCCTTTTAGCTGTAGGGAGATGGGAGTCGGGTCTTTGGTTGCAGGCACTACCCTCATCGAACACGGGTACTTTGCTAGACCGCAGCACTTTTCGCCTAGCCACTGCCCTGCGTCTTGGCGCCCCCAGTATCGTCCCCCATCAATGTCGTTGTGGCGCACCGGTAGACACCCTCGGACACCACGGGCTGTCCTGTACACGGAGCGCTGGCCGCATTGCCCGCCATCATTCTTTGAATGACATCGTTCGTCGAGCTCTAGTCACTGGCGGAATTCCAGCCGTACTAGAGCCCGCCGGCCTGGCGCGCGATGATGGCAAGAGGCCGAACGGCATGACCCTGGTACCTTGGAGGGTGGGACGGGCACTGGTGTGGGATGCTACATGTGTCGACACGCTTGCCCCGTCCCATCTTCCAAGTTCATGCATCAATGCTGGCTCGGCTGCAATTAATGCGGAGAACCTTAAACGGCGCAAGTATGAGAATCTGACTGGAGATTTCATATTTGAGCCGTTTGGGGTGGAGACGTTAGGACCGTGGGGTTTGGGTGCCCATCAGCTCTTTAGAGATATTTCTAAAAAACTGGTGGAAGCCACCCGAGACCCCAGAGCCGCCTAAGCCTCGCCATCCAGCGCGGCCATGCGGCTAGTATTCTGGGTACTCTGCCTGATGGGGATGATCTGGGTGAATTCTTTTTTTTATAGTTTTCTATTTATCTTTTTAAGTTGTAAATATTTTAATTTTAATATTAGATGTTACTTTTGTTATTTTTTATAATAATATCATAATATATAGGTATGTAAATAAATATTAATCCCAGCAGTAAACTTATAAAATATTTTAATCGTAATGCTAAATCAGTCAACTAAATAGTTTCTATTTTCTATTTTTTATCCATAATTCGTTAGGCCTTTCTAACAGTGTAAAAAAAAACTTTTTTTTATTGAGTTTATCCATGTTAATAGGTACATCAATTGTATAGCAAGCAATACTATAATTATGACCATTAACGACAGTTATGATGAGGAATCGCTAAAGTGCTTCAAATAATTCAAACAGAGATAAGATTGACCTTTTTTAATAAGCGCTAAGAAAATCTCAAAATGTCTTTAAAACATTATCTTTTCGAAGAATGATGCAGACCTTAAGATTTTGTTTTCAATCTTTCTTCCTATCTTTTAGGATAAATTAGAAGGAGGCAAACGAGCAGGCGGGTCACCTGATGGAGAGTAATCACCGCCGCCCATGGACACCCGCAAAACCAGAGGAATCGCAGGCGCGTTGCCGTCCTTTAAGGATGGAATAGGGTTAAGGAAGGAATAGGAATTGTGAGAGGGGAGAGGGGGAATGGGCCTCCGGAACCCTCACTGGCCGGACGAAACACAACAGCACCAAGTGCCATTATTTCACGCCGGATATTCGTGAGAGGGTGGTATTACGCCGGGTGAGCCGGCCCAATGCGTGCTGCAAAGCAGCGTGGCTCTACCACTCAGTCAGTGTCACTCATTTAGCACCACCCAGGGGCATCAATGGCGCAGCGGCTAGCGCGTTCGGCTTGCGATCTTGCTAGCTAAGCATCTTTCGCAATGCCGGGTCGCTGGATGGGTGACCAAATTAAAAACATCTCGAGCTCCTTCGTGCTTCGGAAGGCACGTTAAGCCGTTGGTCCCGGTTGTTGTCGTAAGATGGCAGTCGTTAAAACCCACCAACCCTCATTGGGCCAGCGTGGTGGGTTATGGCCCAATATCCCCACGTGCTATTGTCCACGTGGGAGGCCTGTGCCCAGCAGTGGGACGTTTATAGGCTGATGATGATGATGAGGGGTCACGTGTAGGGTCTCAAAGGTAAACCTACGGACGCGAGTAACTTTAACCCCCAACTTTTACTAGAATTGGCAGTGTGTGTGGCCTTTTCAAACTAGCTGATGAAAATTGACGGGAAGGCCACAGAAGAAAGCACATTTTGTCAGCTTGTCGCGGACGTAGTT
This sequence comes from Scoparia ambigualis, assembly GCA_963921215.1. Classification (NCBI taxonomy): domain Eukaryota; kingdom Metazoa; phylum Arthropoda; class Insecta; order Lepidoptera; family Crambidae; genus Scoparia; species Scoparia ambigualis. The sequence continues at coordinate 4,680,800 of OY992512.1, forward strand.
GACATTGATATTATGATCGATAAATAATAGAATAATAATCGTTACCTAGATCCCTTAAACCTACATACTAAGAACTTGTGTAACAATGTACTACACCAACATTGCTAATATGGCATCAGGTTTAAGATAAGATGGTGGTAGCCATTCAAACGAATAAATACCTTATCTAGAAATCTAAATCTAAATCGTGACCTGTGTTTGCAGTTTATTACCATCTGTTTTCCTCTTTTCTAAGTAATAACAAGGACGATATTATATCTTATCTGATTTGTCTATGGTAATAATATCTAAAATACAGCTTTTCTTTTTAAAACCTACCTCTAACCTAAAAAATAAATCCTTTAATTTATAATACCTATAACAAAACAAACCCGAGTCCGTAGCGGCATAGAATACATAATAGTAAAAGTAGTAGCGGTGAAAGAATACTACCACCCCCTCTCTTCCCTTTAGGTTGGGTGTCTTAAAAGGCGACTAACAGACTAAAGACTGCACCTACATCCAACAGGATAGAACGGGGACAACAGTCGTGATTATATGCATGTATATAAAAACACTAAGTACTTTTGTGGTAAAATTATGTTGCTTGGTAACGTAAAATCATACACGAGTTGTGAATGGGTCAGGCATCGGTCATAGTCCGATATACCAATGGTTTTATATGAAAAAGACCTTTTAGTGGGATGTAATTTGCGAAGAATGATTCTAACAAATATTTAGTACTTACAGATACCTTTCTTTTCTTGAAAAATTGAAGGATAGTTTCAGACTCGCAGTCTTCGTGGTGGGTGACCCAGTATTTCGCAGTTCTACGGAAGTGTCAGGTTCGGTTCCTGCCGGTCGCCGGTCGCCGGTGTGTCACCTTGGCCGTGTTCCAGGCAGGCCGGCCAATAGTCAATGGCCGTGGTGCCTTTGTCAGCTTTTTTTTCTGTGCTATCTGTTGCTATCACCATGGTGTGACATACACCAGAAACATCGTTATTTGACTCAATGTTGGCAATGAGTTGTGTTTATTTTATTTACCCGCCTAATTTCTTTCTTTAGCTCAACTTTATGGAATTATGTATTTATGTAGGTAGGTAAGTACATACCTAATGGTTTAGATAGACGATCTGTTAATCCGTTTATGAATCAATATTTATTTTCAAATAAAGCTTAATATTTTTTAAAGTATAAATAGAAGTGATGTTTACACCAACAAATAATAATTCATCTGCAAATCCATAAAAATAAATTTATTTGAAACCATTGACTGAAACATGAAAAACTTTGCGTGACATCAGTTAAATAGTACTTTTCAAAAGCTTTCAAAACACTAAAAAATATGAAACAGAAAATAGCGGACGTTGACCGTAAGTATACGCAGTCAGTACTCGTTTTGTTATACCTATTTAGTGACAAAAAACTAACAATACAAAATCACGAGCTACTAATTAATACAACTCATTTCTTAATTAATAGTCAGTTTACTTATACATGCTATTGCAATGCGCTTTATCGTAAGTAAGTATAACAAATTTATTTGTAGGAACTTTCGTCTGAAGTCAAGTGTCAGCATAATGGTACCTACACGTAGTAGGTACCTACTTATAGTTAATAATAGGTCAATCAACAGCCACGGTAGACGAGTGGTAGAGGCGCTTGGCCCGATATTCCGAGGTTCAATTCCTATCCCAAGTCGGTCGAAGTATTACATCCTCTTTAGAAACTGGTGATTGAGCCAATATCCAGAATGACTTTTGACTTGGTAGGTAGTTTACTTTTAACTTTTTATTACCAAGTCATGGAGTGATGAAGTTGTCATGTCATAGCATTTCCCTCGTGGCGGTCGATCGACGAACCCCGTAATATTACATCGGGGGTCGGGCGGTTCAATTCCGTTCATGTTTACGTAATAGGCGCCATGACCTTGGCGTATTCCAGCCGACCAGTTCCTAGGTTGACACAAATTCAATACATTATTGAAGGAATAGGATATAAGTTTATTACTATATGACTATCTTGGAAAGTTGTTATAGTTTGCATTATTTTCGTGTTGACATGATTTCTGATTATACGGTGCTACGACACTACGTGTTTATTTTAAATTATAAAATCGGAAACAATTATTACTGGCTGTAGATAATAATTATTGCCGAGATTGCAGACTATGTATGATTCATAGCACAAAGGTAATAAGATGCTATGCACATCCGGTTCGCACCTTACTTATCATCATAGACCTCTTACATCTATGCATAAAAGATGATTGCAGCAGCATCCTATAGTGGGATGTGGCCTTAGATTAAAACAAAATAATCTAAGGATGTGGCTCGTAATAAAGCAGTAGTATTTTATTAAAAAGTTCTAGTCAACATCGATATAGGTATCTTACCTACTAGACTAGACTTAAAAAAGTACCTATAAATAGCCTGCAGCTACTACAAGTTCCTTTGTTTAAGTGTCCTCTATCCTCAACCTTCAAAGTTGATAGACCCATAATTGCGTTTTAAAGTTAGCATAAAATATAATGTTTTGCGCGTGATTTCAAACACGTGTGCATGTTTACTTGCACTCAGCTAATCTTTTTATACTTGTATTTAGTACGTCTATAGGAGTAAGTACATTAAAAACTTTATGTATTTGTTCTAATAATGTTATAGTACCTTTAAATGTATAAAATGTATCACAAATTATAAAGATTGATTTTTAAGAACGAATGCAATGGGCTGCCTCGTTTAAACACTTAAATAAAAAGAACAAACATGAGTAAAATATGTTAGATTATGTTTAAAAAGTCGTTGTGGCTAAGCCGAGATGACAAAAAACATCTAATGCTGTAGTCTCATTTCACGAATGTTTTAACAAAAACCAAAAACACACTAAAAACTAAGTAAGTACGGCCAAATTCGATGAAGAATGTTTGTAAAAAAATATTGTAATTTTTTTGTGTAAAAATCTAAGTATTGTCAATGACATCATTGTTCGTTGTTTTGTCTCTCAAGAAAAAGTAAATATCCGAGTGACACAAGATAGTAGATATTGTACAAAAAATTATTGTGATAACATTTTTATCGAATTTGACCACAGTTTACTGGCCGGTGGCAGCCCTGCGAGCACCCTCGCCAATTAAGGTTACCCTCGGCCCTCGCCCGCGCCCTAGCCAGCCTGCCGCCCCATCTGCACGGAAACTGCACGGCAGACAACGTTACACGCACGCAATTCCTCAATATACCATGTCAACATTATACCATGTTTTACCGGTTGTAAGTGTAATGATTGTAATTTTGGTCAGAGAGATGTTACCACAAATGAGGTCTTGAGTTCATGGTACCACCACAGAAACGATCGTGAGTGTGTGAGCAAGCGCTCTTACGATAAGATTAAAAGTTTAAAACTATAAAATAAAGAAGGCACGGAAGGCCTTTTTATACGTTCGTCGTGAGTATTGATAAAATTGATTATCAAGTGGCCTCACCTTACTTGCTGTATAAGGCTTTTATCTGATGTTGAAAACGCAAGGATTGTTTATTTTAGTTATTTCCATAGTGTGATGTCTTATTCGCTTGCTGTTGTTGTGGGGCTCCGCTGCTAATATTGACGATGTATATTCTACAGTCCGCCGTCCGCGCAGACTCACTCGAACAGGTGTTTAAAGAAGTCAATATGATCAAGATGTATTAACTATAGTTATTGCATCACAATTTATTTTTGAAAACAATGTTATGCCAAGAAGTATCAAAACACAATTGTTAAAAATTGTGATCTTCATAACGTAAACACTCGTAGGAAAAATAAGCTTACCGTTCCTAGTGTTAGACTTCATTAAACAGGTGGCTCATTCTTAGGTAAATGTGTAACGTTTTAATAATAAACTTCCACTAAATATTACTGAAATGCCTTTACATACATGTAAAACACAATGTTAAAAAACCCTCAGGAGTAAAGGCTATTATAAAGTGGAAGATTATGTACCTAAATGACAAACATGTATGGACATAGTGCATAGGTATGTACGATTGTACGAGTATAACTTATTAGTTATTGTATTCCTGTATTTCATTTCAAAATCATGTTGTGTACGATTCAAAGAGTTTTAACTTACCTGTGACTTAGAGGTAGAAAAAAGAAATGCCTCCTGAGTTTCTTGCCAGGTTCTTCTCAGTCGAAGGCTCTCTAAAAATTCGAACTGGTGGTAGATTAGTAAGGTAGGTAGATTAGGTAGGTAGGTGAATTGGTTAGTAAGATTAGCTTTCAAGATTTAACTCCACGTTAGTTAACTGTTATTTTTGTTTTTGACGTCAAGAAGTACCTGTAAAGGTTTATATTAAATAAATGATTTTGATTTTGAACTAAATTTCAATAAGTAAGTACATAATTTATCGTGCTCGTAAAACTTAATTATTTACCCTTCAAGTTTATCTCATTATTACATCCTGTTTTAACCCACTAACACGAATGTGCCGTCAGTTTGATGAACTCATCGTAGCTGCCATATTGATATTTTTTTGACTGTAGCCGCTACTGTCTATGCCGCTACTAAGATTCAAAGGTTGAATAAGGTATTGGTAATTGTTAATAATTATTATATATTTTTATATTTTTTATTCAATATTCAACTGTAATGAATGCTTTCTTGTATTTTATTAGGTATATTATTCAATATTCAATTACTTAATGCTTTCTTGTACACAATAAAAATAATATTGCAATAATTTTAACAATGATGATCAATTTAACAATAATTATTTTATTTTATTGTATTGGTGTAAATGTGTAAGTACTTACCTACTTAATTGAATTAATTTAGAGTTTTATTTGTTTGATAAGTACCTAATTTATTTAAATGGATTGTTTCAAATTATGTTTATAAATTAATGGCATGACATTCGCTGCTTAGTATATAATTTGATGGTATATGTACAAACATAATTAAGGCTTTCGACCTAGTTTAAGATTTTATATATTGCTTATTGTTTTATAACATTTTATGACTGTCTGTCACCTGTTTTGTACATCAAATTTAATTAATTAATTAATAAATAAGCAGCAAGCCTATCCCTACATTATGTGAATGTGCTATTACTCGTACCTAAGAGACTTGTAAATGTACTTACTATACTCAGGACTACTATCCTCGAAGGGTTAGTCAGTGACTAGGCAATGAGGACCGTAAAAGCAGGTCTACTGAAACGGTCCACGTTTCACGAAACAGCAACTGCTCTAATCAGGGGGGTTACTCTCGAACGCAAACTCAATCTTAATACAATTCCAATGCGTTTAATATGTATCGATATTGGGATAAGTAAAGATAATTCCGGAAGGCGATCTCGATAATAATTTGTTCAATCAATTTCCACGCAATTTATTCCAATGAGGCGCTATTGTCGCTTACAAAAGTGTCATTTGACATTTTTTAGATTTGTGTTTGGAAATTGATTATTTCAATTCTGTTTTAAGAGCAGCCTGCCAGAGGTGTGTACAGATCTATTTGTTTATTTAATTATAATGAGACGGTTGATGTTGCCTTTTTGCGACCAAAGCCGTATGTTTGGGTTGATCTTGCTCAGTTGGATTCTTTATTCTGCCTCTACTTGTAGACTATTTCTGTATTTATGTGGAAAATCCCTTTTCGCATAAATATGTTGTGGGAAAAGGCAACAACATTTTAAATGCCAATTCAGATAACTCCTTATAATCCGAAATTTTAAAATATTAACTTCAAATATCGCTTCGCCTGTAGTATTCGTAAGGAGATGTTGACAGAGCTTAGAATCTTCCCTGATGCTATTATCATGCTCGTACAAGAGTAGCCTACCTGATCTAATCCCGCCCTCTCCTTTCCTTTCCCGGACTACACGTGCTGGTCTTACGAACCACCATCATACTGTGCAGAATAGCAGCACTCGTACCAAAAAAATTGGCAAGTCGTTCCTCTGTAAGACCATTCGGCTTTGGAATTCTCTGCCGGCGCATGTGTTTCCCAGCTCCTATAATCCCGGTTCTTTTAAAAGGGGCGTGAAACGGCATTTATGCAGGCCGTCATGAATGGTTGCGCTTGTTACCGTGCTTGTTCCACGGTGTGGAGCGCTCTCATTATTTTGGACTACATCGGCTGCTTACCATCAGGCAGGATGTAGTCACTATAACGTGTCACATTTAAAAAAAACTGCACATGTGCTTAGCGTGACTGGTGGTGTGCCCGTCATCTATGCTGTTGGATATATGTGCAGTCTTCAGTTCATTAGTCGCCTTTTACGACACCCAAGGGAAACGAAACGATAGGTTGGTAGTAAGTATATTCTATGAACTTCCACCACACAGCTCTATGAGATTTGTTATAAATATTATTGGGCCATTAACAAATAAATTAATGAATTATACATATTATTGGTTATCTGTTCAGTCTGACGAATGTTGAGGTATTGAAGCCAACAGCGAGCGAGGCCGGGTGCTTGGCGGCAACGCAGCGGTTCCCAGAACTGCTGAAAGTGTATTCACGAAGCGTCGTGTCGTGCACATTGTGAAACTCGCTTATCTATTTGTTTTACACTAGCGGCCCGCCCGCGACTTTGCCTCCGTATTATATTGTCCTGAGTCCTGACCATTACACACACAACAAAAAAAGAATTAGCCCGTCGAGCTGTTCTCGGGTTTTGCGCTTAGCAACACATTTATTCAAAATGATTTGGTTATCTATGTAATTGTATTAAGTAAACGATCATATATAATCTATAATTAATACAATTGCTCACCATTCATAACATATATAAAATTATTTTATTTAATTTTCAGTAGAGTCTAATGCGTCTTTCTTTACCAGGTTCTTGCCACTGCCACAGTAATAATTGCCTTGCCGCGCTGCCTCCACCGCAAAACCACAGAATAAAAAATAGTACTACCTACGTAAACCACTTATTTTTATGTCATCCTTATCCTTACCTCTTTATTATTATTATAAATGCAAAAGTGACTTTGTTTGTTACGCTTTCACGCTTCAACCGCTAATTCGATTTTAGTACAGAAACGAAAATGGTTTCCTTTTTCCCGGGAAAAATTAACGTGAGCAAAGCCGCGGGCAGAAGCTAATATTTTATAATTATATGAACTTCTTATGTGTTATTTTCTTATGTTACATGTCGTGGCCGAATGTCAATGTTCAATTTCCAAGGCGGGAAAAGCGTGTTACGCAATTTTCTATGGATAGCCTGGGTTTTTGATTTAACCGTACAGCCGCATCTGGCAAGCGTGCTGAATAAGATAATGATTTTTATACAGGAGCATTAATTCTAGTTGTTTTCTGCGTGCAATTAATGACACCATTTGGAATTTTGCTTGTCTATCCTTATGTAACGCAGAATGCGATGTAGCTTGATTCTGAAGCAAAGCAGCCTTAGGAATCTCTTTTGAATTTGCTCTATGAACCTCTCTGTATGAACCTGATAAAAAGGTGACCAGACTGCTGTGTCATATTCTAACAAACTCCGAACCAATGCGAAGTATAGGGTCATGTGAAGAAATATTATATAAGCCAGCCTAGTGTAAATTAACGTTTATTTTCTTTTTATTATTATAATTTTTTTATAGTAGAAGGAGGCAATCGAGCAGGCGGGTCACCTGATGGAGAGTAATCACCGCCGCCCATGGACACCCGCAAACCCAGAGGGATCGCAGGCGCGTTGCTGTCCTTTAAGGAAGGAATAGGAATTGTGAGGAGGGGGGGGGGAGGGTGGCCTCCGGAACCCTCACTGGCCGCACACGACAGCACAAAGTGCCGGTATTTCACGCCGGATATTCGTGAGAGGGTGGTATTACGCCGGGCGAGCCGGCCCAATGCGTGCTGCAAGCTGCAACGCAGCGTGGCTCTACCACTCAGAAAATTACTACTACCATTTTAGATTTCCAAAGGATAAAACACAAAAAAAATGATGATGGAGACATAACAAAAATGAAATCTTGGCGAAATCGCGGTCACATATTAAAACTTGATAACACGGTTGAGGACTTGAATACTGGCGAAAAAATAATCAAGAAGTAAGTATCACAAATCATGTGGCGCTTCTGAGATTTTGGTGTCACGACTTGCATTTCTTTTATTATTTCATATATTTTTCCCTTACCATCATTTTTGTTTGTTTTTTACTTCTCTGTTGGTTTTATCAGCGACCGCGATTTTGCAAAATTCTCCTTTATTTTATTATGAATTTTCGGTATTCCAAGATGAAGTATATATGTGTTACAGGTTGTTTAATCGTGCAGTAGTTGCAGTACTGAAGAAACATTAGAACCAAGGCAGCAATGCATCTTTTTCACTTAAATGATCTTGACTTTGTTATTCAGATTGATCCTTATTTAAAAACAGCGATTAAAAGTTTAAACTTCGTTGAAATTAATGTTAGAAAAAAACAATTTAGGCCACGGAATGTTTCATAAGAGTCATTATAATTTGGCTTCACGTGTTATTTTATTTTATATAATTTTATCAAAGATTGATTGATATTTGATCCACAATACATTGTTGTTGATTTTGTATTTTCGTTTCTTTTATCCTAACCGTTCTGCATCCGGCACAAAAATGAGAGTGTTATGTCGAGACGTGGTATTTGTTCTTGACATTGTGTAACATTTACCCATATTTAGGGAGTGACACTAAAGCTGGCAACATTTTAGTAACACACACATAGGCGACTTTTTTTGTGCATGTGTGAAAATTTTGCACTTGAAGTTACTTGAAGTTTTTCTGAGTGGTAGAGCCACGCTGCGTTGCAGCACGCATTGGGCTGGCTCGCCCGGCGTAATACCACCCTCTCACGAATATTCGGCGTGAAATAATGGCACTTGGTGCTGTTGTGTTTCGTCCGACCAGTGAGGGTACCGGAGGCCCCCCCCCCCCCCGCCCTCCTCCCAATTCCTATTCTTTCCTTAAACCTATTCCTCCCTTAAAGGCCGGCAACGCGTCTGCGATTCCCCTGGTTTTGCGGGTGTCCATGGGCGGCGGTGATTACTCTCCATCAGGTGACCCGCCTGCTCGTTTGCCTCCCTCTTTTAAAAAAAAAAAAAAAAAACCTCTACAGTTTAAAAAATGAGTTCACCATAAGATCACGGTTTAAGAAGACGAGAATTTGTATAGAAACATTTCAACTCACCTCATTTGTCACCAGGAGGCGTTGCTGTAATGTCATACAACTCACTCGTTATAGTGATCTATGCAACACTAACCCCTCTTCTAAAAATGGCCTGAGGCAGCTCCGGTCGTAGTGGAGTGTCGTGTCGTGGTGGGTAACCCGCATCGAGCCAGCGTAATGGATTACGGCCCAATCTAGCAGCAGTCAGCAGCAACCAGCACATAGGCCTGTGCCTAGCAGTGGGGCTAAATGATATTGATGATGATGGTACGTAGTAAATATACACTTTTAAACTTGAGCGTTCCATTGTACATACAGATTTGAAAAACTATCGCGTCTGTGGTCCCGGGGTTCGAATCCCAGCGGGGGGTACATCTTTGTGTGCTCGGTTTGGTTATTGGTGGGGCTGTTAAACCCGCCTGGCTAGCATAGCTACCACCATCTTATCTTAGTCTGTCTCCATAACAACGATGTTTATAGCTTTGTTGTGTTCCGACAGTTATAGATAAGATAGCCAGTTCCTCAGTGGTTGAGGATTCCGGGTAAAGCGCGCTTCCACCTTCGGCCTCATCGTCACTTCCATCAAGTGGGATGAAGGCCCAGCGCTTACACGTTGTAGAACAAAAAAAACTATGTAGTAAAGGTATCCTACCCTACGCATAGATGGTAAACTTTTGCATGGTCCAAAGAAACATTACGTAAGTTACGGTAACCGCTTTTTATCATGGAGTATGCTTGCTTGCCTAACTATGAAAAAGTGGATACCAAAGTTACTTTGTAGTGGATACACGTTGTGCGAATGACAAGATAATAAATACCTAAATAACTGCCACGTGTTTTGCAGTGATCGTTAACAGCGCGTACGCATTCATTATTATTGGAACGAGTTGCCAGGAACTCTTTCTGCAATAGATAGATCTAGCAAATTTTCACCTTAGTGTCTGTGCTAATTTAATCACTTATGTGCCCTTTTTATTTTATTTTTTATCCACAGCTAAGGACTTGGACTCTCCTGCTCCCCTGCATACGACAAGTGGCAAACCCTCACCCATACTTATATTCGTATTTATATTCGTACTTATATTCATACTTATATTTGTACTTATATTCGTAATTCACTAACAATTTGGCATAGTACACAGCGTGAACGACGAATTACGAATAGACAGGGGGTGAGGCGTTTGTTATTGTCTAGGATAGCTGATTAAGTGATCTTAAGACTGAATATTTGTGCACTTCACACGGTTCAATCCTCAACTACTGAGGAACTGGCTATCTTATCTCTAACTACCTGAACACAACAATGCTACAAACACTGATATTTAGATAAGATGGTGGTAGCTAGCCAGGCGGACTTAACAAAACCCACCAAAAACTAAACCGAGTTCAATCATGTACCCCCCGCTGGGAATCAAACCCGAGATCTCTGGGTCTATGCCACTAAACCACAGAAAAGTCAAAATTAATTTCCTATTATTAAAATCTCAGTTCTCTTAGCGTCATCTAGTGAGGAATAGTCGTACTACAACTACAAAGTGTGTTTCAGCTCGCAAGATGGCACTATTAATGTATTTTTCATTTAATTACTGCTTTAGGTTGTTTGTAAAGTGAGTCACAAATAAAAAATTAAAAATCTTAGGTTTAAATCTTATGTATTAGAGTTTTGTTTTAATAATACTAACACACATTATTTTTTGTATGAAAGAAAATGATAACAGGGACATCTTTTTTTTTGGTACTAAAATAAAAGAAAAATTAACTGCAACAATTTAATACCTACTTCCTTGTCCAGGAGACTAAATGCTATCATTGTATATTTTTTAGATTTTTAATTACCTCCGTAGAATATTGTATTTTAATAAGTTTTGTACGTTTCTGAACGAAAGTTCCGGTTTTTTTAAGGAAGTGTATAGAGTGCCGCTAGCGGCACTGTATCTCCATCGGTTAGGGAACCGTAAGTTTTGCGGTATAATAGTGACGCCGCCTAAGCTGCCGTAAAGTTTTTGTTAGACAACAGAAATACTAGCTGCTCTACTCCTGTAGGACACGTGATAGGTTAGAAATTTAAGACAATCGCGAAGCGCAGCGTAGCGATTGTCTTAAATTTCAAGGTTATTTTTTTTAATTAGACAACAGAAATCTAACTCCATGCAAAAATATCTTTTGAATATTATGTCGTCTGAACATTACGACAAATAAAAAATATGTTCCCTAACCGATTGAGATAGAATGCCGCTTGTGGCACTCTATACGCTTCGTACTAGGATGCCGTCAATTTACGGCATCGTAACGGATCGTACTATGTTGCCGCTTGTGGCACTCTATTCACTGCCTACACTTTGTACTAGGATGCCGTAATGACGGCATCGTAACCGACCGTACTAGAATGCCGCTAGCGGCACTCTATCCACAGCCGTTTTTTAATCTCAACGAACGCGGGGTTATTTAATGGCGGCACTTCACTTGGCGTATCGTGTTCGTGTGGCGATATCGTTGTGTTTGCCCAAATAATCTGGCACATCGCTTGGCGCCAACCAAGCCATCCACACATGGCCTATACGGGCAAACAACGCAAATATTCACCATATTTGCTTGTTCACAAACAAATTGAATGCAACAGTGGTGGACGTGTCAGTGGCAGCAGCTTATTATATTTATCTGAATGCGGCTAGCCAACACCTGTTTTTTTATTGTGCAGGGTTCTCCTAAGTTATTTTGATTATCGATTAATGCGACGTGTTCGGTTTTTGTTTTTATGAGAGGCATTTTTGGGGTCCCAAACACTAGGATGCATTTGGTATAATTCCAAAAATCGCAATACGGTTTCGTTTGTCCAATCCATTTTACTATGTTTACGTTTATAAAACTGAACACGTCTGAACCAGGACAGCCGCACGCGCGCTTCTGAATAGAACCAAGTGTGGACGGCCGACGCAAATATTTGCCGTATTTGATTCCTTTGATGTGTGATCAAAAACCGACAAGTGGACGGAAACGCATATTCGCTATTTGCGTTGTTTGCCTTATTCGTGCAAATAAAGCAAATATATTCAAATAGGCCGTCTACACATTGCCGTGTTCGGACAAATAATGCAAATACGCGAACACGATACGCCATGTGAAGTGCCGGCATAAGGATAAAGTCGATGATGTTTAAGGCAATATAATAATGCTCTAGTTAGTTCCTGAGTAATAATGCAACTAGGTCTGGTCTGTGCGATATCGTTATCTCAGTTATCTTTTTCGCACATATAGTATTTAGCCACATTTAGCAAAAGTGTGACAGTGATAGATGAATGGATAAGTACTTACGGCCGAAATTAATAACCGATCCTGAGATAGAGATATGCCTATTTTGGATTTATTACTAGGCAACTGTTGTTATTTCCCGTCATATAACAGAAATATCTAGGCAACAAATCTGAAGGCCTATCTCTATCTCGGAATCGGTTATTAATTTCGTCCGTTAGTGTTCCTGCCATTGACAGGTCAGCTGTAATAACAGTGATAGTTTATTTTTACGCTTCTTTTAAACCATCATAATTGAAATTAATCGCTCCAACTTACGGCGTCTGTGCCGCCTCTACGTATGCTGTATTGTAGGATGTTTGGATTAGAAGTAACTGTGCCAGTAAGGATTCTATCCAGTTTTAGAAAATATGGAATCGTCTGGCGGCTGCTCAGAACAATAACTTGCTTTAGTTATTGTTCTGAGGCGGCTGACAGTCTGACATCTGTCTACGATGTGTATTGACCATAGAGATCTCAGAACAATAGCTTTAGTTATTGTTCTGAGATTGAGATAGTTCTATCTCAATGGTCAAGTCTAAGCTCAATGGTATTGACCTTTAGTTATAACAATTATTGTTCTGAGTTCAGAATAATATGCTTTAGTTAATATTCTATGGTTCTGAGGTATTGACAAACAAGCGTCACTTTTTTAAGTTTTAATAACATAAAGTGTCACAATCCGAATATAATGTTGCCATTTTCGAATAGAAATCAATATTGGTTTTTCATTTATACAAAAAAAACCGAGGTCTTTAAATTCATAATACGGTCTTATTTAGAGCCTGAGCAGGAAAATAGGAAATGGTCATGATGCCACAGACGTATAATAAGTCTGTGCATGATGCGGAAAACTAATGGCACTAATTTCTTTTACTGGCAACAGTAACTTTACAACGTCATTATAATGACATCATTGTCATCTGTTGATTGCACGGACTATTTTTTGAATTAGTGATATTTTTATGTGTTATAAATATAATTATAAACTTTTAGTTAAAAAAGGTTTTTAAAATATGCGAGTTATTAAGCATTTTTTAAAAAGTGAACTTTCTGCATTTTGCATGTACTACACGCACGAGTAAGGGAGGCGTTGTTCGCGCGGCGGCGTTAGATGTGCGTGAGTCTTAAGCCCGCTGTACATTCGCCCGCGAATCACGGCCGCGAAGTTTGGCCGTGATTCGCGCTGGAATTCAGCGCGAAAAATATGCTCTGTACACTCGCAACTTTCGCGGTTTCGTTCGCAGTTCCGCTCGTGCGTTTGTAAAGAATGGACATCGAAGTTGCTGCTGCCGTGACTCTGTGCGCCTTAGCGTGCACCGCTTTGGATGGAATCATTTACTTTTTTCCTATACGTTCTGTAGCTGGACATTAGAGACTCCTTTTTTTCTTTAAATCTTGTACAGGAATGTCCATAATGGTACTTATTCGTACCCAGGCGTCATAGACCTTATTTTTGTTTCGGTGGTTTCTGTGTTTTGACTGCCAAAGCAGGGGCTCCGCTTGAAAACAATCAAGCATAGCTAACTCACATTTTCGTTATCCCAGGATACATTCATTTTCTCCGTCACGTCCGCTCGCCGCCACGTCTCGCACGCTACTGCGAACACAGCATGAGTATAGATGCTTTCGCGTTCGCGCGGCGCAAACCAAGCGCGAACTCTTTGTCGCGGGACAAAAAACCGACACGGATCGGGAAACCCCGCGAAGCGCGAACGCGAAGGCGCGAAACCACCTACGCTTGCGTTTCGCAGCTTTCGCGGGCGTTTGCGCCGCGAGTGTACAGCTTGCTTTAGATTAAAACAAAAAGGGGCGTGAGTAGTGTAGGTAATTTCGCGCGCGTAGTAAATTGTAAATAAGCAGAGAAACCACTTCAGTTATGAAAGAAGTAAAAAGTTAAGGTGGTGTTTTTACATTTTTAATGGAACAGGTATCGGTTTCTTAAACACCCCCATTAACGCGTCCGTCATCTAGCCAGTCACGGTGTATAAATATTTGTTGGAGAGAAAGTCCCAAGGATTGGACTCTATTTTCCTCAATAACCTAACCTCACTATAATAACTTAACAGACTTAGTTGTCAACTTGACTGGCAGGTAAATCATATAGTACGTACTATGAAAATTTACCACTAATGTATTTTATGGCTAAAATGTACAAACGCGTCTCCTAAGTTGGATGTTCGTAATTTTTTATTGAAAAGATATGTATTATAGAAGTAATTTGTAAAAGTTTCACGAAAAATATTTATGAAAATCGATATTTTTTGTACTTGTTAGTTGTGTTCAAGCAAAGGAAATAAGTTTCTTATTTTAATAAGTTGTTAACGCCCCTCCCCCCACACCCCCCGAACCCCAATTTAGGAGACGCGTTTGTACATTTTTACCTATTTTATTTAAGTTTTAAGTAATTTATGTTTTTTTAGGTGTATGTCTAGTTCATTTTATAATGAAATTACAAAGAGAAAGACAGACGTCTGCTGTATTTTCTACGCCTAAGAAAAATAAACCAAAATCAAAAAGAAAATTAACCTAGATGATTTTGAAGTTCGTAAAGAAGTACTGAGTGATTTATGTTGGTGGCGGTGAAAGTGATTCATCAAGCAATAAAAGTTATAATGAGTCTGATTATATCTGAAATCCAGCCATTGGTGCAATCTGATAATGATGAAGATGAAATGTCGTATGACATAGTTGAATACCTATTTAGATACTGATTTTGATTAATGATACTAAAAATCATACTGGCTTTAATAATTTTATTTCTTTGACCCTTGACTTTGTTATGTAGGTAGTATATCTACAGGAGCACGTTAGATTACATCAATCCAGAATCAGAAATGTTCTTGTTTGGATTTCTAATGACACCATTTATTTATTTATTTATTTATTTACCATAATACATAAAATAAAGATAGGTACCTACTATGTATTTTAAGTAGTACCTATGAAAAAACCTACAGTTATTTACAGAATACAGAAATTTAACGCTTGCCAATTCACATGGGTATGACTATACTTAGTATTGCAATAAAAAGCATTTGAGGCGCCCCTAGACCAGCCCCCTTACTCTTGAAACCGATCGCTATTGGATCGGATTGGTATTGTGAATTTTCGTACTCCTAAGTTACAACACCAGAGCTAATATGGATTCTTATTGCGTGGATATTGAGTGAAAAAAATACAAAACTCAATGCCATTTAGTTCACCCAATATGAATCCAAATTCACAATACCAATCCGATCCAATAGCGATCGGTTTCGAGAGTAAGGGGGCAGGTTTATTATTTTTCTGGTAAGGCTATAAATGTTGGTAATAATATTTTCTTCTATTAATACATTGGCATCAAGTTAAAAGACTTAGGAATTTAGTACCAAACCACATAGTAAAAAAATAATGTCTTTAACTTTAAACATAGTTACTTATCGACTATAAAATGCTTGTCGCCACGTCAGCGTATGATTAACATGCAAAAGTTGGCACGCGAAGTTAGGTTTTTTTTATTGGCTAATTAAATACTTAGTGGTAATTTGACTAACAATAAAAACGATTTCATCTTATTTGTACTCATTCTTCTTATTATATGTCTGTGTACTCCACAGACATTTAATTTTAATGTCTGTGGTGTATTCATTATTGTTTTCTGAGGTATAAGCGAGCACTATACATTGAAATGAAACACTTTTTTACAGATTAAGTCGCGTTTAATTTACTATTTACATAGTTTTTTATATTATCCTGACGTTTCGAACCATTTACAGGGTCCGTGGTCACAGGGAGACTATTTGTACTCATTGAATTCTTTAATATTTTGTATAGAGTCATTAAGCGTAGGTATTAGAAAAGGACAATGGTCACGTAGTATGAAATTTAAACCTAGGCCCGGCGCAAATGAAGTGTTCATCAAAATATTGGTTATGTTGAGTAATTAATTACTGCATAAAGGACACCGCCGAAATATCTTTTTAAATGTATAAAATTGCTATTGAAAGTTTTACAGAGGTCATATTAATGTTTCAGTTAAAGGATCATTATTGCTAATATGGGTGTTTTGCAGTGAGTAATAGGGGGTATAATATATATTTTTTTCTACAGTATAAATATTACTACCACTACTATTAGTAAAGTAGTAGCAGAAGTCATCAATGATAAAGAAAACACGATAGTAATTATGTAAGTAATTTATTATTAAAACATTTATTGGTAATATTTATTGGATATGATTATTACTGATACCTATACATATCACATTTAAGTAATATTCTTAATGTGAAAATAACGATGGTTTGATATTTTAATGTTTTAAACTTTTACGCATCAATGACTGAACTGATTAGAATGAAACTAGGTAGGGTAGGTAGGTAGATAGATAAGGACCAGGATTAACACCGCTGACTGAAACGAAGGCGGAAGCTAGTCCGACTCTAAAACATTAATATGACCCCAGGAAAACTTCGAAAAGCAATTTCACACTTTTAGAAAAATGTATTGACGATTCCAACTACGCAGTATTTAATCACACATTTTTAGTGAAAATCTGAGATACATTTTATTTCCGCCGGGGCTTGGGTTTTTTTTGGCCATCATCCTTTAAATATTTTACTTCATTTTATTTTATTACTTAATGCCGGTTTTCAGTTTTTTCGGTAAGATCCTACTTTTTAATACCGCTTTTTCTTAGTGTTGATATAGAAGAAAACTATTTTTTTACTCTAGCAAGCATTATTTTACCTTATATCTATGGGTTCTTTTGACGGCTGACTGGGACATCCGGCGCGGCGACGTGAATCGAGTCCTTTTTCAAGCGTACGCCATTGCTGGCGTATGGTAGTTTATTATATTGGAAGTAAAATCAAAAAGCATCCAATATGGTGAGTATTCATTATCATAAAAGTGTTCAAAAAAGTGAAGCGGTGTTATCGTGCTAACGTTTTATCTTTATATTTTACGAGTTTCACGTTTTATTGCTGTGTAGTTTATTCATTTCTTCACGACCGTAGTCTTTGTCTTGTCGTCGGGTGACGTTTTTTAGTGATGTGGTGGAATGCTGAAGTGTTTAAGTGACAGCCCTGTGGAGCAGACTTGGTCGTGTTGACTACTATTTTAGATTTTTTGGGGAATTTGGGTTATACTAATAACTTTTACCGAAAATGAGACGTGCGTATGACAAGTGGAACACCGTATGTGTTGTGATGTGTGCGATGTACGCGACTTATTTTCTATGGTCTACAGGTGAACTTTACGGTAGACGAGATCCGTGGGATGATGGACAAGAAGCGGAACATCCGCAACATTTCTGTCATCGCCCACGTCGACCACGGCAAGTCGACGCTGACAGACTCCCTGGTCTCGAAGGCCGGTATCATCGCCGGAGCCCGAGCCGGCGAAACCCGCTTCACCGACACCCGCAAGGACGAGCAGGACAGATGCATCACCATCAAGTCTACGTGAGTACAATTGCCACACGAGTTCCAAAATAATCACCACATGGTGCAATAACCTTCCTTCATACTGAATTACTGTGCAATTAGTACTCAAAAGTTTATTTATGTGTTGTTGTTTCATCAATGTGAATAAGTAGACCAAGAAGCTTAGATAATCTAGATATTTATGATCTCTTTGTTATGTAGGCATTATTGTAAATAAAAATAAATAAAATAAATAAAACAAAAATTGCACAATATTTTTCAACTCAAATATTTTGTTTTGAAAGTCATCATTAATATTGCTTTTTTAATTAGTTAACCATTTAATATGATGAATGTTCTTACCATTTAAATCTGAGAAACATTGAGGATTCTTAGAACGGCCATCTGATTTTTACTAAACTTCAAGCAATAACTATGCCTTACAAAATGCATAGATTCAAATGGCTTTATTGTTTGCAGTGCTATTTCCATGTACTTCGAGCTGGAAGAGAAGGACTTAGTATTCATTACCAACCCCGACCAACGTGAAAAGAGTGAAAAGGGTTTCTTGATTAATCTTATCGACTCTCCTGGGCACGTTGACTTCTCCTCTGAGGTGACTGCTGCTCTACGTGTAACTGATGGTGCTCTCGTAGTTGTAGACTGTGTCTCTGGTAAGTTCAACTTCTTGCTGTTTAAGATCAATTTAATATATGACATAATTATTTAATACAACAAAGATTCTTTGTCTAGGTGTGTGTGTACAAACTGAGACCGTGCTGCGTCAAGCTATTGCTGAGCGTATCAGGCCTATCCTGTTCATGAACAAGATGGACCGTGCTCTGCTTGAGCTGCAGCTGGAGTCTGAAGAGCTCTACCAGACCTTCCAGCGTATTGTTGAGAATGTGAATGTTATTATTGCTACTTACTCTGATGACAGCGGTCCTATGGGTAAGCTTATTTATTTATTTACAAAAAACGTAATTTACTGCCAATGCATCCTACATTATAATTATTGTTGAACTATTGAGTCCTTCTGATACAACAGTATCTAAACTGTATATTCAATGTATTTTAATAAAAAAAACTTAAAAAGGCAAGCAATCTCAATGAAAAAGAAAATGAGAAGCAATTTTTTGCTATTGTGACTAAATATTCTATGAAACTTGCACAACATGATATCAAAGAAAATATTAGTTTTGTTAATCTCCTTCAAGGTATTACGTATTCCTTGTTCTGAACAACCTGTTGATTTTATGTAGGTAGGTATCCTTATTTGGTTATTATACTTTATCTAACTACTACATAGAACAATAACAGTTATTTGACCTATTAAAAGAAATGCATTTTGAAATGTGTTTTTGCACGAAATAAAATCTTATCAATATGTTTTGTCACTTGAATAACACGTGAATATCGCGCGCCCGGCATACGTCGTCAAGGACAATACTCTAAACACTCATCGCCGCGCGTTACACAATTTGAACTGTTTATTTTTACCTGCATATTCTTTTATTTTAGCTATGGTTTTTTTAATTATCAGGCAAATAGCGTGCTAAATAAAAATATGGAAAAATTCTATCCATGTAAAAACAATAAAATACATGCTTCTTAAAGGGACTTATTACTGGTAATAATCATTATGATTCGACCAAACAGGTTACCGAAGAGGTTCAAGATACTGGCATGTTTTAAAGCTTTTGAGCGCGACTGTCTTCTAAAAAAGACATACGTTTTCGTGCTCTCCGCGCTACGGTCTTCTACTAAAGTCGCGGCGCGGAGCCTAAGAAAACATTTATCTTCTATAGAAGACTGGTGCTCAAAAAGTTAATAGCTGACCATAGTAAATAAAGATAATCACTGTGAGGATGATAGTGGATTAGCAGTGTTCCTGCGTGGACTATCACCCTAAAGCAGTAGTTGCCCCACAGGTGAGGTGCGCGTGGACCCCAGCAAGGGTTCCGTAGGCTTCGGCTCCGGCCTCCACGGCTGGGCGTTCACCCTCAAACAGTTCGCCGAGATGTACGCCGACAAGTTCAAGATTGACCTCGTCAAGCTCATGAACAGGTCCGTATTTATTAGCATACAAGAGATAATTACGATCAACATGAACACATCATGCTATTGTAACAGATTCAGATCTAAAAGTCTTTCATCCAGTAGTTATCACAATGAACAAAAAACTGCTGTATCACAAAACTAAACAAAGAACATGTCAAAAACAAATGATCGCACTTTTTCGTCAAAAGAAAAAAATATTTTAAAACAGACAACATTTTAAACCTGGGGCTAACTTTAATCAACGTTGTGGTGAAGCTCAGAAATTTTTATATAATTTTTCTGATTTTATTTTATGTAACAATGAAAATGTAGCTTACTTACGCTTCCAAGACTGTTTACTTTCCATCTTTTCTTTTTGAATGCAACCAATGTGCTAGCAAGCTTGTGTAATATGATGTAGTAAAAGTCCACCTGCCACATCAATTGAATACATTGCTTGAGTAAAGAACAGATATAAAGTTATTATCATTGTTATCCCCGACATGAACAATTTGATTTTTGTAGATTTAATTAAAGGCAAAAAAATATCGTCCCGTTGATACTGGGTAAAGTTTTTAATGCTATACACCAGCGGCAGAAAAGGACGAACATTATTTCTCAGCTCAGATTGGTGAGTTGTTCACTGTGAGCTATTTACAACAAATGCTGAGAAACAAACAATTATTAAAATAACTTGTAATAACATTTAAAACTTTTTTACACTTGACCTACAAGACGTCTTTAGATAAAATTATCTTGTCTGATCTATAATTAATTATTAGTTACTTACATTATAAACAATTTGTGTTGTGTTGCTATGCGACAACAACAAGCGATTATTCTGGTAGGGTCATTATTGAAACAAACTCAAATAGTGCTTTACTTAACATTTAAGTAAATAAGCTGTATTGTTTGAGAATAATTTCTTGTTATTGTAAATCACATTTGTATATTCAAAGTTATGCAATAAACTAGACAAAATGGGGGCAGAACTTTATTAAAATGTGTTCTTATGAGATCAAGACATAAACCAACTAGCACATTCATGTAGCAAAAGCACAGTTTTGCTTCATTTACTTTCAATTTGCTATGATACCCGCCTTCCCTGTGGAAAATGGATGTGATGTAGATCCCTCTGTTGTCTCTAATCTGTCTTTTTGTATATGCAAGTAAGTATACAACTTTAACATTTCCTATTTGCTACACAGGCTATGGGGAGAGAACTTCTTCAATGCCAAGACCAAGAAGTGGTCGAAGCAGAGGGACGCGGAAAACAAGCGCTCGTTCTGCATGTATGTGCTGGACCCCATCTACAAGGTGTTCCAAGCCATCATGAACTTCAAGAAGGACGAGATTGACAGTCTGCTCAAGAAAATCGGCGTCACCCTAAAGCACGAGGACTCTGACAAGGACGGAAAGGCTCTGCTCAAGGTGTGTTCCGTTTTGTCTCCAATATCGGCAATTCTATATTTTATATTTTTTGTTTAATTTTTTAAAATTCTCGAAGGTAACGAAACCTAAAACAAAATACATACCCCTGGCGGAAGAACCTTACTAAGTTTATTTGAGCAGTATTAACGAATATTAACATTCTGTTTGGTTTGTTAAAAAATGCTATTTATTTTATCATCTTTTCAACACTAGTTGGCCTTCTAGCTTTTTCTGGTTATGCCAATAGGTCTGTTTTTGTTAACTATTAAGTACTTACGTCCCAAGTGTTGCCAGTTACTTACAATAAGTTTCTGGGTGTCAAAGTGGACTAAAAGTATACTTCTTTCCGGAATTGGTTGTCAGTTAACATGACTAGTGACCCCATAAATGAAAGATACATTGTTTCAAGTATACTAATGCTAAGTCTTTTGAAACATACACTTGATAATGTATACTAAAGGTATTTCATTTGTACAGGTTGTTATGCGCTCCTGGCTGCCGGCCGGTGAAGCCCTACTTCAGATGATTGCCATCCACCTGCCGTCGCCCGTGGTGGCCCAGAAATACCGTATGGAGATGCTGTACGAAGGCCCCCACGACGACGAAGCCGCCATCGGTATCAAGGTAATTGTTTAGAAATGTTTCACGTTTACTTGATGTGTATTCAATATGTTTGTTCCTGGTATTGATAGAAAGATAGAAATATAAGTATAGCACTTTCTTATTTCAGTAATGAATAAAAGATTTAAAGATTTCATGGCAACATTTTTTAAAAACAAAATCGAAGATTTCTGAAATGTATGTGTCTTACTGCACAAATATATTATGTTCTCACTCAACATACGAAAACACACTCATTAAATAATTAAATACGTCCCAAGTGTTGCCAGTCACTTTCGAATAAGTTTCTGGGTGTCAAAGTGGACTGATAGTATACTTCTTTCCGGAATTGGTTGCCAGTTTCTGTGACTAGTGACCCCATAAATGGGAGATACATTATTTCGATTTACTTTCAAGGTATTGCACTTAATATAATATGTATGATAAACATTGTGTACTAATGTCGGCATTTTGTAACAGACCTGCGACCCCGAGGCACCCCTGATGATGTACGTGTCGAAGATGGTGCCGACGTCCGACAAGGGCCGTTTCTACGCGTTCGGCCGCGTGTTCTCCGGCAAGGTCGTGACCGGGCAGAAGGCCCGCATCATGGGGCCCAACTTCCAACCCGGCAAGAAAGAGGTTTGTTTATTACTATTTAGTTTATGTAATATTGAGTCTATTGTGCTCGTAGCATAGCAGCTCATTAAAGCCTAGTTCGCACCTGTGCTAGTAATTTAGTAGAGTAGAGATTGCTTCGTCACTTTGCTAATTTATAATTAATTTTCAAATAAGCAAACTAGCGAAGCAATGTACTTCTATTCGACTAAAATACTAGCACAGGTGCGAACTAGGTATAATAGAATACAACCGCATCATCTTTTTCCTTGAGTGACGTACCAAAGACTGCACATACATCCAACAGCATAGAGCGGCGATGGGCTCACCACCTGTCACGCTGAGCACATGTGCAGTTTTGATTTGATGAAACGTGGACTGCTTTTGCGGTCTCATTGCCTGGTCTCTGACTAACTTTTCGGAGATAACAATCGTGAGTATGTTTGTATGTATGAAGTTGTTTTTGTGCCCTTCCCGCACATTCGTGCCGCTGCGTAGCGCGCGCGGTGCACTGCGCCGTGTGCGCCGTGCCGCAGCGGCTGTGCGAGGGAAGCAGACTATCGCTCGCCCGCGCTCCAACGCTGCACAGGACCGCTATCCTTATGTCCCGAGACTGCACGCTTAGGCGCGGGCGATACAATGCATCATGAGAACTCCCTAATATCTTTAATTTTTTTTATTATTTAAATTAATAAAAAGTCTTGCATTTAATTGTTTTAGTGAGTACTAAAAATAAAATTCTTTGTGTGTAGGATGTGTATGAAAAAACCATCCAGCGCACCATCTTGATGATGGGGCGCTACGTGGAGGCCATCGAGGATGTGCCTTCTGGAAACATCTGCGGTCTCGTTGGTGTCGACCAGTTCCTCGTCAAGACCGGAACCATCACGACCTACAAGCACGCACACAACATGAAGGTATGATTAACTTTTAGAGAAAACACAATATGTAAATGTAATACAAAGTAAAATTTTACTTACAGCCCTTGAGTTTTAGTAAAATTTAGGACTACCAAAATCTTTTACAGAATTTTTAAAATTTTCAGCTATTTTGTTTCGCCATAAATTAACTTGTTGAAAAAATATTATGCAGTGCACTGTCAGAACATTGTGACTGAAATATGTCGAATAATATTTTTTTTATTACTAGATATGTTTAACAATTAAATAATAGTGATGCATCATAAGTAGAGGTGGGTTGACTAGTCGGGAAAGCAGACTATCTGGCATCTTTCATAGTCGGCGACTGGTAGAACGACTATTCGGCAAAATATGCCGATTATAGTCAATGCATAATAAATGAAATAATCCAATAATTTACACAAAGGAGTTATTTATTATAAAAAGTTTTTGTAAAAGAGTTATTATATATATATTTTTTTTAATCATAAAAAGTTATAATTTGAAATACAAGATATTATATTTTTTTAATAAGTGTACACTTCCTACATGGGTTGGCCAAAAATTAAACATCTCCTTCATAATTTCTCACAAAATGTCTAAAGTTTCAATTATAATATAAAACATTGTCAAGGGAATAAATAAGGTCACATTATAGGAAATTCGGAATATTTTGGTTTAAATTCAGTAATTAAAATATGGCAATGCCAAAATGGCAAAGGCATAAAATTAAAGGCTGCAAAAAACGGAGCTTAAAATGATCGGTATTGGCGACTAGTCGGCAATTCGAAAAGCGTTTAGTCGGCTAGTCGACCCATCTCTAATCAGAAGTAAATACTGCCTTGTAACTGTTTAGTTTTCAAGTTACAATCTAAGATTTGCATATTTTTAGATAGGCTGTAATTAGTCATCTGCTATAGGGCCTGTTATCTGCTGCTGTGTAATTATGTGATTTATTCCAATTGACTGCCGGCTGTAATATGGTGTTTCCTCTCAGGTGATGAAGTTCAGCGTGTCGCCCGTGGTGCGCATCGCGGTGGAGCCAAAGAACCCCGCCGACCTGCCCAAGCTGGTGGAGGGGCTGAAGCGGCTGGCCAAGTCCGACCCCATGGTGCAGTGCATCAACGAGGAGTCCGGCGAGCACATCGTGGCCGGCGCCGGCGAGCTGCATCTCGAGATCTGCCTCAAGGTACGTGCGCCGTTACGGCTGCAATCTTCCTCCGTACAGTGTGTTAATTTGTTAATATTAAATTAACAAAATGCTATCAAATTATAACAGTTTGTAAAAGTAGTCAATATGGCAAACAAACGGGATTCGTTACAGGAATTTTTTATCACTTATCAGAATTATGTTCTATACGGTGTTCACCTAATTCCTCATTAGCAACCCTTAAAATAGTATATTTTGTTGCTGAATAGGTTCGGAAACAACTCAGTAGTTTTATTATCGTCAGGCTTAAAAAATCAAAATAATTCTTACTGACTGAAATGACGTGTTTTAGGATCTGGAGGAAGACCACGCTTGCATTCCAATCAAGAAGTCCGACCCCGTGGTGTCGTACCGCGAGACGGTGGCCGAGGAGTCCAACCAGATGTGCCTCTCTAAGTCGCCCAACAAGCACAACCGGCTCTTCATGAAGGCGCAGCCCATGCCCGACGGGCTGCCCGAGGACATCGACGAGGTCAGCCACAACACAGTTCACACACGACCATTCTGGGCTCCGTTACCCTGCATTTGCTTATTGTTGAATCAAGATAATAGGACATATTTTATTTGCTGAGAGAAATAGGTAGAATATTATTGTTACTTCTTGTGCCTGTGTCTTTAATATTTGTCTATAATAATACACTACTAAAAATTTTAATGAAATTTGTGATCTCGTTCCTTAGCTAACCAGATTTTGATTTTTTTTATTCTACAACGTGTAAGCGCATGGCCTTCATCTCACCTGATGGTAAGTGACGATAAGGCCGAAGGTGTAAGCGCGCTTCACCCGGAATCCGTAACTCTAAGGAGCTGCCTATCTTTTCTCAAACTGTCGGAACACAACAATGCTATAAACATCGTTGTTATGGCGACTTGGATAAGATGGTGGTAGCTAGCCAGGCGGACTTAACATCCCTACCACCAACATTATAGAATAGAGTAAGGAAAGAAATATCCGTTACGAAATATTATTTTAGTTCGTGCGCAAACTTCAAATAGAACTGCAACTCCGTTCCACAGGGCCGCGTCAACCCCCGCGACGACTTCAAGACGCGCGCGCGGTACCTCACCGAGAAGTACGAGTACGACCTCACCGAGGCCAGGAAGATCTGGTGCTTCGGGCCCGAGGGCACGGGGCCCAACCTCATGGTGGACTGCTCCAAGGGCGTGCAGTACCTCAACGAGATCAAGGACTCCGTGGTGGCCGGCTTCCAGTGGGCCGCCAAGGAGGGAGTCATGGCCGAGGAGAACCTACGCGGAGTGAGGTTCAACATCTACGACGTCACGCTGCACACCGACGCCATCCACAGGTCGCTATTTAATTTGGTCTACCAACATTTTTACACTACAACACACAATAATAACATTGTCTTAAAATACAGTTAGAACAGCTATCGCAACGTCATTGCAGCCCCCGCTACTAGTATTCGGTGCCACGCTAAAATCAACCTAAGTAACATAGTATACTGAAGCTAATTGTTGAGCTGAAAGTAACCTTTTCATGACCTTTCGAGTAACAAAGAAGTCGTGGTCTTATAATGACAATAATCATGGCGATATCGTGTTGCATACCCCCAAACGCTGTAACAGTGCTGGTAGTCGGATGTCAACGCAAAAGATTGCGGTCGTTGACATTAGTTATATTGTTTTCGTGTTTATACAACAATTTTAATATTTGTACAGAGGTGGCGGCCAAATCATTCCAACGACTAGGAGATGTCTGTACGCGTGTCTGCTCACCGCCCAGCCCAGGCTTATGGAGCCCGTGTACCTTTGCGAAATCCAGGTGACCTTTTATGTCTACCACGAGAATCTAGCTACATTAGAAACAAAGTTACAGAAGTCGAAACGAAAAAAAGAAGCTAAAACACTAATGAAACAAAAATAAGCAGCACAAGCTTTTGGCAAGTTAAAGCAGATGTTGATTAGATACGGACAATAATTCATCGTAATAAATTATCAGCTGATAAGTTTTTATGATCATTACATGTTGAGAATTCTTTAATTTTGTTTCTGGTTTCTTAAATTTTGCATGAAATTTGAAAGAAAAACCTCATGGCTTGACATGACTGACATGCCCCCCAAGCATGAATGAATACCCACGTTTTTCCTGAGCGGGCTAGCATGCACCGATAGTCCCGCCTTTCCGAGACGTGGCAGAACAACAGTTGGATGTTTTGGCATCATGATTCCGTGCACGTTGCCTGACTGTGAGAACTAACAGTTATCAAAATTTTAATCAACCTACGATTCGACATTCTGAAAATGCATGACTGATATTTTATCATTATATAATTTCATCGATATCAACTTGTTTTATCAATGAAACTAAATGAATGTTCTTATATTTGTTCATGGCTGGAGCAGCACCTCCCTCTGGTGCCACAAAATACCAGCGCCGCGGCATGCCAATGCTACGGCATAAGCCGAGTGGTGACCATTTCGGTTGCATGATGCCTATAGTTCACAAAATGTTCATTTGTCACTGAATAAATATTTTCAATTTAATTAATTTGTTAATGTTAATTAACGTTGCGTTTACAACAGTAACAAGAACTTCCCGGTCGACTACTTTTCGGCGATATTCGCTAGCGCTCCTTTCCGACTGCGTGTGCGTAGATCGTGTGCAAACCAATATCGCCGAAAAGCAGTCGACCGGGGAGTTCCTCGATCGCAAAACGGCAAGATTGTAACGCATTTTGTTTCGTCCGGTAGTGCCCCGAGGTAGCGGTGGGCGGCATCTACGGCGTGCTGAACCGGCGGCGCGGGCACGTGTTCGAGGAGTCGCAGGTGGCGGGCACGCCCATGTTCGTGGTGAAGGCGTACCTGCCCGTCAACGAGTCGTTCGGCTTCACGGCCGACCTGCGCTCCAACACGGGCGGCCAGGCCTTCCCGCAGTCCGTGTTCGACCACTGGCAGGTGCTGCCCGGCGACCCCTGCGAGCCGGCCTCCAAGCCATACGTCGTCGTGCAGGCGAGTACTGACACACCCCACACACCACACGACAGTAGGTACATGACAGCGCAGTGGAGGGGACGGTGAGATCATCATCAGCCTATATATAAACCCCTTCGGAACATAATGTAAAATACTCGAATGTGCAAAACGTAACAAAGGCTTTATTCACGGCGACGCCCCTGCGAATGCCTTTTTATCTACGTATATGTCTAATATGCAATGACGTCCTAAATAATATCAACTAAGAAGTCTGATAAGTTTCTGTTTTTGCCTATGAACGTGCGCTTACTTGTAGATTTTGCGTGTAGTGCCCATTTTACGTTTTGTACAATATGCTCCGAAGGGATTAAACGTCCCACTGCTAACACCGACCTTCTCACATGGACGACACGCATGGGAAGATCGGGCCATAACCACCCCGCTGGCCCGATGCGGGTTTATGGGTTATAGAATAGAAGAATGAAGACTACGAATAAATACCTACATAATCTTTACCAACTTTTACGATTTTAATTCTTACACTACAAACACCTATTAATTACACTATTACATGCTCAAATAAAATAAATAGGATGCTACCCATGGATCAAATAGGTCTCATAGGAGCCCACATATTGTCATTATTTAAGATTTTTATACAATATATATTCCAAGAAATAAAATTCTATTTTGAGATTTCGGTACCTTCCCGCACATTCGTGCCGCTGCGTAGCGCGCGCGGTGCACTGCGCCGTGTGCGCCGTGCCGCAGCGGCTGTGCGAGGGAAGCAGACTGTCGCTCGCCCGCGCTGCAACGCTGCACAGGACCGCTATCCTTATGTCCCGGGACTGCACGCTTAGGCGCGGGCGATACAAACATGCTTTGTGATAATTAGTACAGAACCACTGTCGCTCCAATTTAAATAATATTGACTTTTGTTTCTCTTGTTACAGGAGACCAGGAAACGGAAAGGACTGAAGGAGGGTCTCCCAGACTTAAGTCAATACTTGGACAAGTTGTAAACGCCCTAGCTAATGCAATCCATAATGTAATATATGTAACATTCGAGCGCCTCCCGCCTTACTACTCACTTGTTTTTATTACATTTTGTTTTTTGCCTTTCGGCACTGTTATGCCTTGATAAGTTTGTAAGTGCCGCAAACCAGAACTATATAATGAAGATAAATAAAATATTGCTGGTCGATATATTGCATTGTTAATATTACCACATTCGGTGATACTTAGACTGTTATGTAGTATCACTAATAAATAAATATAATTATTTAAAAGAAAATAATATTGATATTCCTTCATCCATGAGAATTGTTATCGATTTGATATAGTTGGGAACCAGGACTTCTTTACTTATACTGTAATTAATTTTTTAAATTATAATTTTTCTATTGTAAGTCAAGTGTTTTTATTATATTCTGGGATCTGCTCACCACACATGTGATGCCAGGTGCGTAAGTTTTTAGTTTTATAGCTACAGTAAATACATCGTGTTAAACAACCTTAGTTGCTTTGATTTGTTGATATTAAGGAAGGATGTTATTACGTTACTTGTTTCTAATTATACTACTTGTTTCAGATAAGATCCCGTGGCCGTGTATCGTTTCAATAGGTAAGACAAACTTCTTTGAGCACCTATTTTTTAACCATTTACTATAAACTAATTTTTTACATTATTATTTCCCTTATATCCCTACGTGCTATTGTCCACGTGGAAGGCCTGTGCCCATCAGTGGGACGTTTTATAGCTGATGATGATGATGACTAATTCCCTTATAATAAGGTCGAAATAATAAAAAACAACATACCATGCCCGTGTAATGGTTAACATGGCAAATTTACTCACTTCTAAAAGTTACTATGATGATAAAACTTATCCCGATGCCATCATGACGGTTTTATAAGCTCAACAGGACTGATATTGTTTTTAAAATAACTGACAGCCTAACTTTTGTGTGACTTGAACTTAATTTGACTATTGTCTTCGGCAGGTAGCTAAACGTTGTTTAGTCAAGTCACGTGTCAGCGGTCACGGTCACGGATCGTGTCGATAAAATTACATCGTTATTAGGTAAGTTGTTTGCCATTCGTACTATTTTCATGTAGACTAAAAGTTAAAGTTTGCGTCTGTGCTCTTTGAAGACTTTTTTAATTATTGTTGTTACATTCTATAATGATGAATAACTCCGCCCAGACGTTATAATGAC
Organism: Scoparia ambigualis; assembly: GCA_963921215.1. Lineage (NCBI taxonomy): Eukaryota > Metazoa > Arthropoda > Insecta > Lepidoptera > Crambidae > Scoparia > Scoparia ambigualis. Next base: position 4,710,548 of record OY992512.1, read on the forward strand.
GGTATTATCAAGCTCAACAGGTCTGAATAAACTGTTTAATTATTGTTATTAGTTAAATTCCTTCAATTTGTTGAACTCTTTTGTTATTTTCAGTTTGACTGTGACCGCGGAGAAGATCATTCCACAAAGTAATGTAAGTTGTCTTATACTTTTAAAAATCAGTTACTTATTTATTTATATTTGTCCCGTCCCCATATAAGTTTGTGGTGTCTGCCTACCTCTCTAGAGAACCAGCATTGTATGGAATATGGGTGGTTTTTTTTTTCTATATTTTATGATGATATTATCACAGACCTGTTCTGAATTCCGTTGAGGTATAAACTTTATTTTTACTGAACATCATGTTTTCCTAATTTTTTATTTTTATTATTAAGAATCTCTTTAAATGCTCTTTGTTTATTGCAGGATACCAAACGAGAGTAGAAGAAGACTGAACATTCAGGTAATTTACTATTATTTACAATGTAATAAATAAATATAAGTAATTTTATTACATTCCCAAAAACAATAAAATGGACACCACTATTTTGTCCTCTTATATTTTATGATGATCAATCACAGACCTGTTCTGAATGTTTTTTGAGGTTACATAAATAATTATTCTGAAATTTGTCAATATTAGGCGGGCATAAATATGTATATAATGATTGCAAACGTTAATAATTTCTTTCTATTTCAGGTATTGGCAGTTTTCAAGACACAAAATATAAAATTAAGTGTCTTTACTTTCGTTTATTTTTCATGAATTTAAAAATAAAGAAAGTTACGGTTTTTTTTTGTTTCAATGTGTTTGCTTGTTGTTACCAACCCATATGCCAATATATTTAAGATGGCACCAGCTTGCAGGAGTAAGGTTTTGCTAGAAGTACCTACCTAGCTATCAACGATCGGCTATTATAGGCTATCAACATTCCATGATGATGTAAAACCACAAAATACATACAAGGATAAAATATTTTTGTAGGTCTACCATGGACGCAATATATGTATACAAACAGGATTACAGGACTGACCACTCATGTCCGTGACCCCAGCGGGATAACTCCTTCAGATCGGCTTCAAATTACGCACCGATTTAGTTGATAAATAGTTATCGAGATATCCCATGTTAAAGGTTATCCCGTTGGAGTCACGCTCGTCAAAGTTATTTGACCTAAAACGAGCAGGAACGAGACACGCTACTGATATTGTGCTAAGTTTTTGTTGATTCGATTACGAATCCAACAGTGAAAATTCCAGGATTCTCCCTTTTGTAGTTACCGAGTAATCAAATGCCTACTTTTCGTCAAAATTCCTCCGTAAAGTAAGTTCTAGTAGAGGTAATATAAGAAAAAAGGCTACATTCATGAAATTGTGTGGCTCATCTTGGCATGGCCACCATCACCAACTCTAAATTTGACTTTATAGATAGTATGTCGCCAAGTATCAGAGTTTGTCGGTCTACCATTCAAAAGTTATAAGGGGTCATTGGTGGCCATGCCAGGATGAGCGCTCATCCTGGCATGGCCACCTGCATCTCAAAAACTATTGGTCATAGCAAAGATCTGATTTCACCAATAGTATGTTGAAAGTGTGTCTAAGTATGTCGCCAAATCAGAGTTTGTCGGTCTACCGTTCAAAAGTTATAAGGGGTCATTGGTGGCCATGCCAGGATGAGCGCTCATCCTGGCATGGCCACCTGTACCTATCTCAAAAACTACTGGTCATAGCATAGATCTGATTTCACCAATAGTATGTCGAAAAACTCCAGAGTTTGTCGGTGCTTCTATAAAGAGAAAAATCAATTTTTAATTTTCCCATAGTAGATGTACAATCGCGTGCATAAAGTTTATTGAAAAAGTAAATGAATAATTTTAATCTGAAAGGTTCCTTGATATAAAGAGCGCAACTTTATTAATTATGTGTATATGAGTGATAGGTAGGTACTTAATCCGATGCTTGGATAATAGACAAATAGTTCTTTCAATATAAACCATCACAGGTTTATATTGAATGAAATAAGTGCCTACTTATTGACGTCGAAAACTAATAAAATAACAGTTAACTATCAATAGTTAGATTCAGTAGAATCTAGCACCAGTTCCAATATAATCAATCACGCATGAAATTTCGCAAAATGTACAATAGTGTCAATCAATCATAATAATACTGAACCTTGAGAAACCAACTTATGTACAAGTTGATAATACATACAGATGGAAGTGCCCTTCACCCAGAATCCTCAACTACTGAGGAATCTAACTATTGATAAGATTTAACTAAGTGATAGTTAACTGTTATTTTATTAGTTTTCGACGTCAATAAGTAGGCACTTATTTCATTCAATATAAACCTGTGATGGTTTATATTGAATGAACTATTTGTCTATTATCCAAGCATCGGATTAAGTACCTACCTATCACTCATATACACATAATTAATAAAGTTGCGCTCTTTATATCAAGGAACCTTTTAGATTAAAATTATTCATTTACTTTTTCAATAAACTTTATGCACGCGATTGTACATCTACTATGGGAAAATTAAAAATTGATTTTTCTCTTTATAGAAGCACCGACAAACTCTGGAGTTTTTCGACATACTCTCGACATACTATTGATGAAATCAGATCTTCACTACGACCAGTAGTTTTAGAGATACAGGTGGCCATGCCAGGATGAGCGCGCATCCTGGCATGGCCACCAATGACCCCTTATAACTTTTTAACGGTAGACCGACAAACTCTGATATTTGGCGACATACTTCGACATACTATTGGAGTAATCAGATCTTTGCTACGACTTGTAGTTTTTGAGATACAAGGTGGCCATGCCAGGATGAGCCTCATCCTGGCATGGCCACCAATGACCCCTTATAACTTTTGAACGGTAGACCGACAAACTCTGATATTTGGCGACATACTTTCTATAAAGTCAGATTTAGAGTTGGTGATGGTGGCCATGCCAAGATGAGCCACACCATGAAATTTGGGCAAGGTTTTGTTGACTCTGAAAGAAAATTTAGACAAAAACGAGAACTAGCTACAGTACCTACATCCTGAGATATAACGCTAATTATCTTCGATTGTTGATCGAAGCTAATTATGGTTATCTCCATCTCAATGTCAAATACTCAAGAAGTTTGCCCAAGGATCAATTCTAGATGTTGCATAAATTCCTATAAAATGCACCCAGATATAACATTTTTAAGATTACCTGGAAACTCCGAAAGTTAGAGTATAAAATGTTTTTATTTATGTAAGTACTTACTATATAGTAAGTTGTATTATTTGTGTATTTTTTAATGGATAGGTATTTCGTCTTTTCCTCCGAAAAAATGCCTGGATTAATAAATAAAGTGGATAGGGGATCTGTTCGGCACTTGCCCCCTTTCTGCTTTTGCCTACTAACTAACTGTGAAGTCCATACTATTTGTAAAGGTTGGCCCTCTTTTAGGAAATCCTTACTTTTTATTCGTACTGTGCCTCCTTTGATTGAACAGAATACTGTAAAGCAGGGAGACAGTATGTAAATTCCGGCGAAGGCGAATTGGCAACCACTTGAGCTTAGTACGAAATTCGGATACGTGATCATATTTGCGTAGTCCAAATATGAATCTAATGCTAAAGTTCTGAAGACGCTCAAGCTTATTCGGTTGCTCTTCAGTGAGGTCTAGATAGCTGACGTCGGCATAGTCCAAGACTTGTAGAAGAAGAGGAAGAGATTGTGCTAGCGCAGTTTTAGTGGCCTTAGGGAAAAATTGCGTAAACATTTAAAGGATCCGGCTGCAAACATTTTCCGACTCACCTGTTGTAGCTGCGGTCCCCAAGTTAAATTTTTGTCGAGCAACACGCCCAGGTTATTAACACTGTCGCTAGGAGATAAAGAGACGCCATCAAAAGTAATTGCAGGTAAATGCGACCAGACAATTCTGCTTGTCATTGTAGAACTGCCGATGACGATGATTTGTGTCTTCGAGGGATTTACTCTCAAACCATATGATCTACCTACTTACTCCACTCGCAAATCATGCTCAAGTCGATGTTAATGGCCTGAGGAAGAGGAAGAACTTATCTGCATAAAGGTGGTAGGACGAGGCTACTTGAGAAGAAATGGAATTGATAAAAATTGCGAAAAGTAAAGGAGATAAATCGCCACCCTGCGGCTTAGATTAAAACAAAAAGGGAAGATACGGCATGCTTCTACTTGTACCTAGTCATTCAAAATATAGTCCTACTCAACTACTTAAGCAAACACTCACACACGCACACCTATAAAGTGTAAATCGAGCGAGCGAAACAGCGGTAAGTTTCAACGTCAGCGCGAGGGAGTCGGCGAGTAGCGCGTTGACGTCTCGGTCGCTTCCTGAGGTCGCTTCGCAACAGACTAGTAGGTAGGTACGTACGACCGATTCCGACGCCACTGCGGAGTAGCGTCTTTCTCTTTTTCACAAAGTAGAATATCCGCAATAGTGCGATGTAGCCTGTTCGCTCGGCAAATTGTGACTGAAGTGAAATTGTGCCTTTAGGCCTAATTTTGGCGGTTCACTCACGAGACGCTAATGCCGTAATCTTTTTTTTTTTTTATAAAAGAGGGAGGCAAACGAGCAGGCGGGTCACCTGATGGAAAGTAATCACCGCCGCCCATGGACACCCGCAAAACCAGAGGAATCGCAGATGCGTTGCCGGCCTTTAAGGGAGGAATAGGTTTAAGGAAGGAATAGGAATTGGGAGGGGGGGGGGGAAGGGGCCTCCGGAACCCTCACTGGTCGGACGAAACACAACAGCACCAAGTGCCGTTATTTCACGCCGAATATTCGTGAGAGGGTGGTATTACGCCGGGCGAGCCGGCCCAATGCGTGCTGCAACGCAGCGTGGCTCTACCACTCAGTCAGTGTCACTCATTTAGCACCACCCAGGGGTCACGTGTAGGGTCTCAAGGGTAAACCTACGGACGCGAGTAACTTTAACCCCCAAATCTTCCCTTTTTGTTTTAATCTAAGCCCTGCGGCACCCCAGCAGAAATGTCACACCAAGTGGACAAGGAATCCTCAAGGCGAATCCGCTGCCGGCGTCCAGACAGATAACTATGAAACCAGTCAATCACCGCTGGAGATATGTTAATAGAGCGTAGTATGTAGCAGTACATCATAGTCGACAGAGTTAAAAGCATTGCAAAAATCTAGCAAGGCAAGAACTGAGGTAAAAATCTTAAAAAATGGTGCACGAATTTAGGGGAGTGGGGGTGGAGTGGAGGAGGGGGGGTTTAGGGGTACCCCCCAGTGTCTTTCCCACTTACAGGAGATACATAGTTATGGAGATATAAGCATTTGTTCTCATTAAAACTAACCTTAAAATGTGTAAAAAAGGTCATTGAAGATGGTTAGGAGGAGGGGAAAAGAGATAGGAGAGGGGGGAATCCCCACCCCCCAACCATCAAGAGCTATAAAACATTTTTTTGTATTGAGCTAGATTTCTGTTGTCTAAAAAAAAAAGAACCTCGCAATTTAAGACAATCGCTACGCTGCGCTTCGCGATTGTCTTAAATTTCTAACCTATCACGTGACCTACAGGAGTAGGGCAGCTAGTATTTCTGTTTTCTAATAAAATAAAAATAAAACACCAAGAATTACACTTTATAAACATGCTGTATTGCTGTTAACAATTCTTCGTATGGGTCCTTTTTCGAAAACTAAGAGTCTCCTTAGAAAATGCAAATGTACATTAGAATCTCTGATTTTTTTATAACAAAGTGGAATACTCGTTTTATACAAATTCGTGCACCATTTTTTAACATCCAAGCCAGAACTGATACTTCACCTTTCTCCATGCCATTGGAATTGTATTAAGATTGAGTTTGCGTTCAAGAGTAACCCATTGATGTATAAAGTTATAGATGCGTTGTACACGCTCTAGAATGGCAATACGAATGTAAGGTAATTGCCCGACTCGCATTCAGTCAGGCACGCTCTCGCGTCCCGGCTATACATCGCTACAGCGCGTGAATTTATCAAGTTTTTCGTGGCCAAAATGCCTTCCTGTGTTTTTAGGCGGTCCACAAATTACACGGCAACTTTTAGAAACAAGAAAACGTGTCATTTCATTCGTAAGTACTGATTTTTTAAAATTAAACATTAAATGCCCGATAAATAAACTGCTGGTTGCTCCTCACGTGGGTAAAGAGTGAGATGTAATCTGTTCTATGCGTGAGAGTGAAACAGACTATGTTAGCGCGATCTACTGGCGGCCGTTGCCATGGAAACTCACATGCGTATAGAGCGAGATGTATATTTATCTCTTTCTAACCACATAATGTGTCTCTTGTTAGCGCAACGTGTCATAAATAACTGTTTAAGTAGATATAGTACTACTTGCAGCACTTTAAAATGCAATAATGTTAGCGTGTAACCTGTCTATCTTTTATATGTCTTTGGAGTAACCCCCCTGATATCGTCAGTGACATTCACTAGTGCTGTGGTGGTACTGTGGCCTGTACGAAACCCTGATTGGTATGGATTGAGGAGTCGGTTTTTAAGGAGGAAGGTGGATAATTGGGTATGGACAAGACGTTCCAGAATTTTCGAAAGGGATGGTAGAATGGATATTGGCCTATAGTCCGAGAAGGATGACGGTTTAAAGTTTTTGGGAAGTGGAGTGACATCTTTCCAAGCACATGGAAAGACACCTGAATCAATGGAATAGTTGAGGATGTGGGTGATGATGGGAAGGATTTTGTCAAGTATGAAAAGGATCATTTTGCGACTGACACAGTCATTGCCAACAGCACTAGAGGTTATTGACATAATGCTCTTCTAATCATCACAGACCGTCGGTGAATTGACGGAAAGAAAATGACAAGTAATCTGGGCATGGGAGAGATGAAAGAAAGGAGAACCGGCACTTTTCATAGAAAAAATGCTCAACTTGTATACAATAGAATTTGGTCATAAAGTAAAGCTAATATTATTTGCTACCTAAACCAAGTTTTGTCTTATTTTTAACGAATCGCGGATAAGAGATATTTAATTATTAATATTTTTTAATATGGTCTTAAAAAGGCACACATGTTACTTTAAATAAAAATGTCTAACGTGGCAAAAAGTGCGTGGCTGCATATATCATAATTCTTTTGCTTTTAAAAAAGTAAAATCTTAGCAATGCCGAGACGTCATGTTAAATTTGACAGTTAGCGGCTTTACAACTGTCATTTTGTTGACATATTGACCTAAAATTACAAATTAAGAAAATTAAAAAAGTTTAATAAAAAAGTGCCGGCGTTATATGCTTTTCTCGTTGAATCGAAGTCGAAGTGAAAATTGGTTTATTAAAAAGTCTTATAATTTCTTACGATGTATCGTTAAATCGTGAGTGAATATTTTTATTTGATTAGTAAGGTAGGTATTTGAAGCCTTGAAATCACTGTAGGTATTTATTATTATAAAATATTGTGTGTGAGGAAATAAAAACGATTGGTGTAGAGTGTACGAGTATGTAAGTCCATGAGAGTCTAAGGATTATTGTCTTTGGGGCCGTTCAAGTATTACGTGAGCAGATTTCTTACCATTTTTTACCCCCCCGCCCCCCTTGTCATCAAAAGTAAGCAAAGCACTTACCCCCTCCCCCTATGCTTACGTAAACATTTTTAGTAATAAATGTTTTTTTATATTGTTATTTTTAAAAAGGAAAATTCATGAAAATATTAGGTTTAACTGATACACATAGAGTAAATGACAAAAAAATATAATCAGAAATAAAGAACATAACTAACATAAAGAATATTTTCGGAACACATTAACAGTCTTCAGTCCATGAAACCTGAATCCATGATTCTAAGTTATCGATGACATTGGATTGCTGCTCAGTGTTGTGAGTCTGCTCACTTTCATCCGATTTTGGAATGTCTACGTCACTCTCATCGAGCCATTCAACATCTTGGTGCTCTAAATTTTGAATAATGCACATCAGTTCATTAGCACGACGAGCAGCGACTCTTACAGGTCTAACTTTTCCCTCTGTGGGCGTGTTTACTTTTTTATGGATCTTCTCGATGTGACGATTTAATGATTTGACGGAAGCATGATAAAGACCACACGTTTTGCATGTTCGGCTTGAGAGCCGCAGCAGTATTTCGACATTTTTAAAGACGCTTACGCTGCAAAATTCCGTTTTGGCGAACTGTCAATTTCGTCAATTTCATTATTTTTTTCTGTGAAATTTTCGGTGGCAATATATAGATTTCTTTTACTTGTATGATGAATTAGTAACCACAAAACCACCTCAAATTTTTTCACGGACCTACGTACTACGTGCTTTGACCTATTAAACTGGTGACTAAACCTACCATGGACGTTTCGCACTTTTTTTGACGGGTGACTAAAGTCACCGTGGACGTTTCGCACTTATTTTTGCCGGGTGACTAAAGTCACCGTGGACGTTTGAGTGGCTAATCAGTTCTCAAAGCGAGTGCCTACGCATATGTATTATTTGCGGAAATCCCCGAAAAAACTTAAATAACTAACGATGACGTAATCATCATCTAGACCCCCCCCACCCCCCATGTCATCCAAAATAAGCAAAACAGAGACCCCCCCACCCCCCCTTGGTGCTTACGTAATACTTGAACGGCCCCTTTGCCGCCATTTTGAATTTCTTGGTTTGTGCTCCGATTGCGTTCAAAACCATTATCTGGGGGTCTATTAAGTCTCTAAACATGATTTCGAGGCCAGAATTGGAAAAACTGGCCGCCATTTTGAATTTCTGTATTTATGCTCCGATTAAGATCGAAATCGATATCTGGGTGTCTAAGAGGTCTCTAAACACGATTCTGAATAAAGAATGGGCGATTCTCTGACAGCCCAAATTAAAAAGTAAAAATTAGTTCAAAAACACTCGATAGATGTCGTTTTATGAAAGCTGGACTACTTATGGCCTGTAATAAATTCTACACTTTTACTTGTCTACCAAAAGAATAAAAAAATAGTATTTACTTACCTATTTATATTCAGGACATCCAGAACCTATTTCTATTTTGGAATAGAATAAATATTACGCAGCCATACACGTTCTCCTCATGAACCCGCCTTTTACTAAGCGCCATACTAATCTATGCTAAGCGCCATCTATGAAGTCATTTACGAACCAATTTCTTTTTTTTTTTTGATCTCGGAAAATCGCCCATTGGAAAAAGTGGCTGCCATTTTGAATTGCTCCGATTAGATTCAAAATCGATATCTGAGGATCTAAAAGATCTCTAAACACGATTCTGAAGATAGAATTGAAAAAAGTGGCTGCCGTTTTGAATTTCTATGTTTATGCTCCGATTATGATCGAAATCGATATCTGGGGGTCTAAGAGGTCTATATACACGATTCTGATTAAAGAATTGGAAAAAGTGGCTGCCATTTTGAATTTATTGGTTTGTGCTCCGATTAGATTCAAAATCGATATCTGAGGATCTAAAAGATCTCTAAACACGATTCTGAAGATAGAATTGAAAAAAGTGGCTGCCGTTTTGAATTTCTATGTTTATGCTCCGATTATGATCGAAATCGATATCTGGGGGTCTAAGAGGTCTCTAATCACGATTCTGAATAAAAAATTGGAAAAAGTGGCTGCCATTTTGAATTTATTAGTTTGTGCTCCGATTAGGTTCAAAATCGATATCTGGGGATTTAAAAGGTCTTTAAACACGATTCTGAAGATAGAATTGAAAAAAGTGGCTGCCATTTTGAATTTCTTGGTTTGTGCTTCGATTAAGTTCAAAATACATATATCCTCCAATTTCCATCCTACCATTTATTTCTAAGATCCTCGAAGCTGCTGTCCACACCCAACTCTCCTCTTTCATCTTTAGACATAATCTCTTAAGTCCTTTCCAGTCTGGGTTTCGACCTGGACATAGCACCACTACCGCTCTTGTTAATGTCTTGGAGGACGTTCGCAACGGCATGGAGAGTTCGTTGTTGACTGTGATGGTTCTTATAGATTTCTCCAACGCTTTCAATACAGTCAACCATGACATTCTCCTAGCTATCCTTTCCCATAATGGAGTATCTTCTTCAACTATGGCATGGTTTTCCTCATATCTTCGCGGACGTCAGCAAGCTGTTCGGGTCGATCAGTCTATGTCTGACTGGTGCGAGCTGACTGCTGGTGTCCCGCAAGGCGGCATACTTTCTCCCCTCCTTTTTTCACTTTTTATTGACTCTTTCACTACTCGACTTCATTCTTCTTACCATCTGTATGCTGACGATCTTCAATTGTACGTTCAAACCGATAGAAATAGCCTAAATCAGGCCATCGTTAGCATCAACGAGGATCTTGTTAGGATTGCCGAATGGTCCGACTGTTATGGCATTTCCGTCAATGCTGCTAAGTGTCAAGCAATAATAATAGGTAGTTCTCGACAGATGTCTCTTGTCGATTTGACCTCTGTACCTAATCTGGCGTTCAATGGGAATTGCATACCATACCAGCCCCGAGTAAAGAACCTAGGCCTCCTTATTGACTGCTCTCTTGGTTGGGACGATCAAGTCAACGAGATCTCTCGTAAAGTGGTCAATTCGCTACGGTCCTTGTATAGGCTGAAATTTTTTCTCCCGTCCAGCACTAAAATCGCGCTAGTACAGGCTCTTGTTCTCCCCATTCTCGACTATGCTGACGTCTGTCTCTCTGACGCTAATCAACATCTTCTTAACAAGTTGGATCGTCTGCAAAACAGCTGTATTCGATTTGTTTTCGGCTTGCGTAAGTTTGACCATATTTCCCACTACAGGACTCAACTTAAATGGCTGCCTATCCGTGAGCGTAGGAACCTTAGAGTTGTGTGTATGCTTTTCAATATTTTATACGATCCACGTACCCCAGAATACCTGAAATCTCGGTTTCAATTTCTGGGAGCCTCTCATAACCGTGACCTTCGCTCCAGTAGCAACCTCACTCTTCAAACCCCCGCTCATCGTTCTGGCTTCGTCTCCAGTTCTTTTACCCTATCTGCTATCCGTCTCTGGAACGCTCTACCATTGCACATTCGTCGTGCCAAGAGTAAAATGGAGTTCAAAAGACTAGTCCGTGAGCATTATTTTAACGCGATCTAAATTGTCACACAAAGTATCTGATTTGTTGTATTTATATATGTATAAATATGTTTTTATTTATGTATAAGTATGTATTTATTTATGCTTATTATTTATGTATCATATTTATATAAGTAGTTTATAATATATGTTGTATTTATGTTTTGTATTAAGAAATTACTTATCTGATTTTACTTTAACTGTTTTGTTCCATCGCCTTACTTCTAGTCTCTCACATCCTTACCGGTTGACTGGTAGAGAATGCCATGTGGCGTTAAGTCCGCCTTTTGCAGTTTTGTTTTGCAAAGAAGATTAAATAAATAAAAATAATAAATATCTAGGGGTCTAAAAGGTCTCTAAACACGATTCTGAAGATAGAATTGGCAAAAGTGGCCACCATTTTGAATTTCTTGGTTCGTGCTCCTATTAGGTTCAAAATCGATATCTGGGGGTCTAACAGATTTCTAAACATGATTCCGAGGTCAGAATTGGAAAAATTGGCTGCCATTTTGAATTTCTGTGTTTATGCTCCGATTATGATCGAAATCGATATCTGGGGGTCTAAGAGGTCTCTAAACACAATTCTGAATATAGAATTGGAAAAAGTGGCTGCCATTTTGAAATTATTGGTTTGTGCTCCGATTAGGTTCAAAATCGATATCTGGGGGTCTAAAAGGTCTCTAAACACACAACAAATGTGTCAAACAATTACAATGCGATTCAATTATGCCATTCGTAAATTAGCAGACTTGGGCCCCTGAACAACTTATTGTTCAATTAAGCCCGCCGGAATAATATGTACATCTAAAATATACACATATTCAACTAAAAAACAAATAATTATTTGTTAGGTAAAATAATGACAGCCATTTGTTTGGGGCCAAGTGTCGCTGGATCCATGTAAAACGTTGCACAGTTTCACCGACACGGTCCTTTCATCCTATCTTTTGTCTTTGTTTTACTTAGAGTAAACATGATCTGCCGAAACGGAACAAAAATAGTAATGGATTAAGGCAGAAAGAGATAGCAAACTTATGCTCTCTGTGGCGGCCAGAGTCGCCACATAATTTATTATCATCACGTATCGGTTAAAGAGTTTGTAAGCACATTCCTAAACGCGTGCAGATCCGATAAAGATATGTCACGGCATCCTCCCTCCAACATCTACGTAGTATTACTGTATAAATAGTCTTGTAAGGTTTAGATAATAAGTTAGTCACAATGTAGTCACTGTAAATATACAACATCACCTTAAGAGACGCAGTCGTTATTTACCATCGCCATGGAATCCCATCATCATCACAACCTCTCACAGTTCGCCCGACGGAACACTCTCTCTATAGTTATAGATCTCAATGTATAATATATTTTTTGTAAATGTCGTTGCTTCTGTGGGCTGTGGTTTCTTGAGCCCGTTCTTTGCCACAGTTAAAAAATTATGTCCTGAATGGGTGGTAGGTTAAAAAGATTTGGACGATTCAAAGTACTTGTAGGCTACAGGAGGGCGTACATCATGGTTATCTTAGAGCATTCAGATGGTTATGTTCCATCTTTTATCGTAATGTGGGCGGTATATTCAAATGAAAGACATCCAATCACGGAAACCAACTGATTTTGTTCTAAGAAGCCGTTAAACTACAAATATCTTCACATCTATTTAAGCAAGAACTTAAATCAATTATCAGAACAATTGCTATTTAATAATCATTTAGTATTGCATCGGAACTGAGCGATTCGTTGAGCACGTATGGCGGAGACGGCTCTCGGATCAAAAGAGTTTTCACAAAAAAGCCCGCTCCTCCGCCATGACTCGACGCTTAGCAAGAGGGGCCTGTGTTGCCACCCTATCCCGATATTTTAGGTGCACGTCCGTTGACATACAGCCTACATACAGCTTACTTACATACAGCCAAAGGCAAAATGACGATCCGCTATAGGGCGCTGCTAGTTATAGTTTTAGCTTCGATAGTGGTTCCTTCTGCAATGCGCCGTCATACTTATTAATTGAGTTTATTAAATAAATATATTTTGACTTTTGACTTTTATCACAATTTTATTCTAATAAAAATGTGTTTAAGGTAAGTATGACGTTTCTATGTAACAAAAATATGAGTCTGTGTCTAAAGGCGGGTCTCCTGCGACACTGTTTTGTGTTTTCTAACACCTAACATCAAACATCTAACAAATATGGGCGTACATATTTTGACATATTATGTTAGGTGTTAGAAAACACAAAACAGTGTCGCAGGAGACCCGCCTTTAAAGGCAAGCTAATGCTTAGTACACTTGAAAATAATCTTGAAACGAAAAAAATAGTACTTAATAGTTACTTACCTTTCTTCATTGACAGGTAAATGGAAAAATGTTAGGTGTTTATCCCTTCTTTTACTTATACTGCACATAAGGCACCAGACGGCATCGTACGTACGCGTACAAACGAATGGAACAATGGGCGATTTTCTGACAGCCCAAATTTAAAAGTAAAAATTAGTTCAAAAACACTTGATAGATGGCGTTTTATGAAAGCCGAGCCGTCCCTACCTAAGGGCTAGTAATAAATTCTACAATTTTGCTTGTCTACCAAAATAATAAAAAGTAGTACTTACCTATTTTCATCTGAATGAAAGGTCCTAGATGTCCTGAGACATCCAGGACCTATTTCTATTTTCGAATAGAATAAATATTATGCAGCCATACACGTGCTCTTCATTGACTCGCCTTTTTTAAGCGCCATACTAATCTATGCTAAGCGCCATCTATGAAGTCATTTACAAACCAATTTCTTTTTTTTTTTGATCTCGGAAAATCGCCCATTAAAATTGAACAACGTGCGTGCGCTTCGCTTGGGAAACCGCACTGAATTTGCTCCGCAAACGGCCCGAGACCGCTCGGCCGGGCGGTAGGTAATTATAGCGCGCAAGTATATGGAGTGACGGAGGCCTGGTTTGGGGAACATCATTTATCGTTCATCATCCTAATCACCTCTCATTATCATCAAGGGAAACAAAAGAAATAAAAAAACTAATGACTGGGCAGTATGGTCTCCGACCTTAGCCTGTTCCTTCACGGCATAAATTAAAAAAAAGACAAATTTGACATTTGACAAACTGTTCAAGGTCTCAGCTGTGCGCATGTTTTTATACCAATTAAGTATATATTTTGCAAATTGTCTTATTTAATCTTAGTCGCGTTTGATTGTTCATGTTGTATCGCACGTCGCGGGTACTCTCCAGTTATCTCAACAGAATGTTGCCTTCTGTAGTTTTTGTGCTCGGAGCGCCCGGCTCTGGCAAAGGCACGCAGTGCTCTAACATTTCTAAAGAATACGATTTTGTTCATTTATCAGCGGGAGATTTGTTACGTGAAGAACGTCAAAGACCCGGATCTGAATATGGAGAGATGATCGAGCAAAAAATACGTGATGGTCAAATTGTTCCTGTCGAGGTTACGTGCTCCCTCATTCACAAAGCCATGCAGAAATCCGGCAAGAGTCGCTTCCTCATCGATGGTTTTCCTCGAAATAAGGATAACTTAGACGGCTGGAACCGCGCTATGTCCGACAAAACGAAATTGTTATTTGTTTTATTTTTTGAGTGTTCACAAGATTTGTGCACGGAGCGGTGCCTAGGCCGCGGCGCCGCCGGTAGTGGCCGCTCTGACGACAATCTAGACAGCCTCAGAAAGAGGTTCGAAACATACCTTTCTGATACTATGCCCATCGTTGACCATTACGACGCGTCAGGGCTTGTGCGCAAGGTCAACGCTGAAGTGGCCCCTGATAAAGTGTTTGAAGATGTCAAGAAAGCTTTCAACAACGTTGGATTAGAGAAGATAGTTAATTAAATTAAAACTTAGATATAGACCATTACTTTGAATAGGGATCTAAAGGCAATTGTGAAGTCTTGTTCTGTGCTAGAATTTCATAATTTTAAAATAGACGAGCTTTTAAATCATGATTTTGGTAGTGTTTAAGTTTAATTTATCAGTAAATTTTACAAAATGTATGCCGTTTGTTGTAAAATAATAATAATTTTCTAGGTTTAGTCTTAAGATCTTAACCAGTCAGCTGCAGTAAAACCAACCAAAAGAAATTCAATGGGTGATTTTCTGACAGCCCAAATTAAAAAATAAAAATTAGTTTAAAAATATTTAATAGATGGCGTTTTATGAAAGCCGACCCGTTCCTGCCTAAGGGCTGTAATAAATTCTACACTTTTGCTTGTCTATCAAAAAAATAAAAAAATAGTACTTACAAATTTTTATTCAGGATCTCCAGGACCTATTTCTATTTTGGAATGGAATAAATATTACGTGTTCTTCATGGACTCGCCTTTTACTAAGCGCCATACTAATCTACGCTAAGCGCCATCTATGAAGTCATTTACGAACCACTTTCTTTTTTTTTGTGATCTCGGAAAATCGCCCATTGTTAACAAATGATTTAAAATTTCTCACAGAAAACAGGTTAAGAAAGGTTCTATCTTAAGTTTAACTTTAGTGAGATGAAGAGACGTCATATTGGCAGAAGAGCTTTTGATTGCACATTGACCAATCTCAGAAGACTCAGATCAACTGTTATGCGACCTTGCATCTGCAACTACTTTATAACTGACTTTGACAAACTTGCAATGATGCTTTTATTTATTCACCTTTGTCCTTTTAACTTATTTTAAATTTCAAAATCTATACTTGAATATAATGTTCAGGGTTTAGGGAAATTTGAATTATAGCAATCCGTATTATCTTGCAATTCATACAATTACATGTTCATAATGACTAGGTGTTTTAAGAGAGCAATATGTTTTATGTGTGTAAATTGTACCATTATCTATTTTCTATTCTATTTTATCGTAAGTTCTTTGAATACATTTTCTTGTAGTCTTAAATATTTTGCAAAATAATAAATTACTTGATCAATAACTTTTGAATCATGTTTCATACACCAGGTTTTTTTTATTTTACCAACATCAGATTTTGCAAATGAGTTGGCTTATTTTATGAATAAATTTTACAAGTGGTTTAAGTAAATCATGTTTTTTCAAGTGTAACTTCTGTTTTAGATTACAAGAAATATATAATTTGTGAAGTAAAGGGAGACAGTGTTACTCGGAAAACGAAACTTTCCAACTCATCTGATAATGTAGGTAGTAATTACATAGTATTCTATGATATTAAGTTCCAAGCATATCAAATGTGTTTAAAGTTATGCCAAAGAATAAGACTATGTACTTAGATAGAACATAATTGGTGAAATAATTAATATTTTGTTTTGGTAATATTTTAATGCATGAATCATTTGCAGAATGTGTAGTTAGTAAAATTAGAATTACCAAATGTATAATTTGCTAATCAATAAATTTTAATAGTATAATGATGTTTGGTGAAATGTGAATACCAGATGTCATACATTTTGAGGTATGGTCGGGGTCACCGTTGCTTTACCACTTTGCTGTGATTTTCCGTTCACATTCAGAATGTCCAATTCTCATAATGTACAGCAGTTTCAAAATGTCCAACTCTCAGAATGTCCAACTCTCAGAATGTCCAATTCTCAAAATGTCCAACTCTCAGAATGTCAAATTCTCAAAATGTCCAATTATCAAAATATTAAATCGATAGGAATCTGCTGACTAGCGCATACAATATCATGTTAAGTGTATGCTTGTTTGTCAAAAAAAACAAGTGAACCATTTTTTATTAAAAGTCTATCTAAATCAAGATATTGATAATGTATTAAGGGAGTAGTGTTATGTAGTATGGTATGTTAAAAACAACATACCGTTAATTAAAAAACACATCTTATAATCAAAATGTTTTTATTTGTCGAAGAAAATTACAATAACATAAAATTAGAATTCTTAAAATCAAAAATTAATATTATGATATTATAGCGAATATTGTTATTTTACGTGGTTTGGCGAATTATACTATAATTAAAGTTTTATGACAATATAACAATAGATTGTTTCACATGAATTAATAGACGTATGACAGTACATTTTTTTAAAAGTACCCACAATAGTGGCTTATTTTTAACTATGGATGCGTTTAATAGTAAGATTTTTTGTTAGTACTTATTTTGAATTGAGTTTTAATTATCATTTAAAATAAGAGAGAGTTGGACATTCTGAGAGTTGGACATTCTGAGAGTTAAGACATTTTGAGAGTTGGACATTTTGAAACCGCTGGACATTATGAGAATTGGACATTCTGAACGTGAACGCGATTTTCGTATGAAGCGCAACGACCGCTCGGGTACGTGCCCGTACCAAATAAACGACGCAGTGTGCAAAGAATGTTGACATCTAAACTGGTAAAGCGACGGAGTCCGCCATTGTACATACTACCTACCTTAGATTTAATATTAATTAAAAAATTACTTGAATTTTCTGATATAGTTGTGTTCTTAGTAATTGTTGTCACAAAGATGCTATCAAAAGTTTATGACATCACATTTAGCTTTAGCAACATTTTCTTCAGTTTAAATAAGAAAAGTTTAGTTTATTTTCTGAGTTAATAAAATAAAATGATTAACATAACATTCCTAAATGTGTCAGAGTAGAAGTAATATACATTCTCTAGGGAAATCGGCAATAAAAAACAAAATTTATTTGAAAGATGTTTTATTGTGTGGGTGTATGTGTGTGTGTATGTGTGTGTGTTGAAAAATAAAACCTTGTTTAAATAAATAAATTCGACGAAGCGACCGCGGGAGTAGTGGCGTAGCGTAGTGGGGGCGGCAGGGGCGGCAAATATTCACAATAAATAATAAAAATATTTGTACCATTTCATATGCTTAGCATCGTAGAAAATATCAAATAAAAATATTCACTCCCGAATTAACGATAAATCGTAAGAAATAATAAGACTTTTTAATAAGCCACTTTCGCAATGCCGCCGGGCATTGATATAATGCCGCCGGGTCGCTGGATGGGTGTTCAAATTAAAAGCATTTGGAGCTCCTCCGTACTTCAGAAGGCACTTTAATCCGTTGGTCCCGGTTGGTGTCGTAATATGACAGTCGTTAAAACCCACCAACCCACATTGGACCAGCGTGGTGGGTTATGACCCAATATCCCTACGTTTAAAAGTAGTTCTCCGCCAACGTGTTCGATAGCATCACCATTTATTAGTCTAATGTACATTTTGCGTTTTGTAGATACATTATGGTCCAAAGGGACAGAATATAACTGAAGCCTACGAGTTTATGTTGTATATTGGTCTATAGTCCGTTCAAAATGTTCCCTCGCGAATTGGTCTGCCTTGGCGATGAGCTACGGTTACTTGTGGTCCTGTTGCTGGCTTTTAAGGTCATAAGTTATAACAATTTAACAATTACACTGTTGCATACACCTGAGGGCCAAAGTGGCAGGCATTCATCAAACCGGCACAGAGCAGCGTTTACTTTAAAAAAGTTTATTAGTACCCTCATGTGCGTTAAGATTTATGGGAATCAAATGTCGAACATCCCGACCCTAGATATCAACAATACTAATTACTAAACGCTATCTTTGAAATTATAAAGAGCAATAGTGCAAAAACAGGGTGGGTCGATTTTTGTGATGACCAGTGGATATTACTTGTCAGTTACATAATTAAAGTTGGTTGATAAAATTAAACTCACTTTAAATTACAATAGGTTTATTGACATAAATAAACAACTTCACGCAATACATGTAAATGCAGTCTTATTCAGTTTGTAGTTAATAAAGGATTAATAAAAATAAGTACCACCTAAAGTAACTACATGCGGAAATATTGAAGATGCCAGTCATCCCTCAGAATACAATAAATACAATAGAAGGCCATTTCAAACATAAGTACAATAACTAACTGATTATTGATATTATCAATAATTGAACAGTCATACCTACTTCATGTAATCAGATAGGTTATGTCTGATAATACGTGTACAATTTTGGATCTAGATAAGTTTCATTGTAACAACTAGGCGCGGCAGTAATAACCGTTCTAGTTAAAATATTAAATATGTTGGTATTTTGAGCAGGTCATGACGTCATAATGAGTTACTACACCAAATCTATCATTTATAATAATAATAATTGAGAAATCACTTGCGTAGGTAATTCGTGTTTGAATTGGAATGATATCACTATTCGCTATAGTTCGATCGCGTTAAGAATGTAGTGACGTCATACTTGTCCGGCGGCCTAGTCACGCCCTCTAACCAATCAAATCGTTCCTAATTAGAAAGTCAAGTTCACAGTGACCAACTATCATATCACCAGTTGGACGCAACGGTTGTGTCCTGTGTTTTGTGTTAAATTTTTAAACACTGAAAAAAGACGACAACCTCAGGCGGGAATCGAACCACGCACCTTCCGCATTCCGGGCGGCTGCCTTAACCACTTGGCTACCGAGGTCTGGTTTTCACCCGTTGAAATTTGTCAGTGCTTGATGCTTATGTTTTTAGTCAACATTGCTCCACCAAATCTTAGAAGTATTATAATGGGATATATCCTCACTCGCCGGATTCTTGTTTCGTCAGATTTTTTTTGTTGAAGGAAAGCTATAGAAATATCGCGGCTTTACCTATCTATCAAATAAAAGGCAGAGATTTCGGTACATTAATAAAAATATTTATTTGTTCTTAATTTAATAACGTCTGTTACGTTACCAGATAACTTAATAGATAAAAAATGTTTAAAGGAAAATAGTCATTTCTTTGAAAATATGAATCAAAAACCCATTTCTAAGTAGGTAATTTAAGTTATGTCCGATAGTAGCAACAAAATAATAATTCATACAATAATAAATATAACTTCATGTTTTCTTTACTTAAGTGATATTATTGTATGTTAATATTTCCGACGAAACAAGAATCCAGCGAAACAGGAACTAATCTTATAATGTAAGTAGTACTATAATGTCCAGTAAAAACGTTCTAAATAACTTTTCTTTCTCCGCTATGAATTACCGAACCATTTTTATTTTTACGAATAGCTCACCTATTAATTTTATAAATTTAATTCAATAAAAGTATGCGTTCAACTGGTCACTGTGAACTTGACTTTCTAATGAGGAACGATTTGATTAGTTAGAGTAGGGGGCGTGGCTAGGCTGCTGGACAAGTATGACGTCACTGCATTCTTAACGCGAACGAACTATAGTATAGTTAAAGGGAATGCATAAATATTAAACTAAAGTAAACAATACAAGAGTCTTCGGTGTCGTATGATTGCTTAATTTTATTTAATTGCTATATATAGTAACTAAACAAATACTTTGTGGTATGACGAAATCGTAATGATTGTGATAGGTAAAGTCAATATACCAATATGTATGCACGTTGACTTTTATTCCATTGTATTAAGTTAGTTACAATTGTTTACATATTTTTGCTCGTGGCTCGTGCTCGTACACAAGCACGTGTGCTAATCAAAGCTACATACATTTTCGTGTATATTAATTTAAAACACCTTTCAAACCGTACAGTGATGGTAACAAAACAATTTATATATTTATGGAAGTAACTATTACGATCTGTTTTGGGTGGCTATTTATAAAACCACATTAGTGGAAACTTCTAACATGTTCCAATTCTTCAACTGCACGTCTTTATTATACATAGTACTGTGTTGCTGGTATATTAATCTCTTATTTATATAAGATAAATAAATAAATCTGAGTAAAATCTAAGGTAATCCGGCTCTCTCGTATAATATAGGGATGGGGCAGTTACCTCTTACATGACAATGAAAAACTTACAATAATCAGATGAGTTAGTTACCCAAAATAATCCATACACGGCAGTCGAAAGCAAGAGCTTTTTCCGTAAATATAAATTTCAAACTAGCCTCCGAAATGGCAGCATAATCATATTAATCATGCAATGATCATAAACTAAAATAATAATTACTTTTAATAACAATGCAAGATTTGCACACAAAATAATAATCCTAATAGAGCGGTGCGGTTACATTAAAGATTGAAACATAACAATTTGTGGTAATTCAAATAAAATGACTGACTGATTGACTATGTAGTATCAATTCTCATTAGCTACACAAATCGACGTATTTATATCTGTGGAAATAATTAATTACTTAAAAATTTAAATATTCACTCATTATCATATTATAATATAGTATATGGAGATTACATCTCATAAAATAGCATTCCGCAGGCACATTAGGTTATATAACACTTAGCAATTTTCAATTTCTTAAAATTACAGAGGTAAGCTTCCATAAATTAATTGGACTCACATAATAAAAAGTCACCTAATATTGAAAAAGTATAAATATATAAACAAGTGACTTTTGTAAAAGCACATTATGTGTAGTTGACAGTATTAAAAAAAGAGATTAAGGAGCATAATATATTATTAAAAAATTCTGTCTCTACTCCTACTTGTTTTTGTGGATGGGAATCAATTCTTTTTAATTCTTGCCAGCGCCAAGTGTCTTTGAGTTTGTTTAAAGCTAAATAAAATATTTTTGATGAAATTACGTTAGGACGCAGTCAACTACTCAAAGCTGAAAAACAAAACGATATTATAATTTATATACTTATTTCATGTATTATTTATTTTTAATTTAAAATAGCACCTTGTAGCTCTTATATTCCTTGGCGCATTTTATTGTAGAACTTACCGGTTTACTACAAAAATATGTCTAAAGTTAGACAATGTCTAAAACATAGTATACTCTTACTTTTCTCTAATACTTTTAGACAGAGACACATTTGAAACACGAGTTTAACTTTAAATACTGTTTTGTAGTAATGCCTCACGAGTCTAGTAAAAAATATAGATTTTACTTACACATTTAGGTAGTATAGGTTTGTTATAAATAACGGTAAATTTTTTTTAATCTTTAGCTGTTGTTTAGCTGTACAGAAAAAAAGTGGAAAGTGCCTTTGCCATGCAGTGGGACAAAATAGGCTGATAACAATCATAATAATAAATAATATACAGTTAATCTCTCGTTCTACATAGCGACTGTGTATCACTTAACTCTATATCGGTTTGCTTTGACAGATCTACAAAATACATTGCGCTCCTCAAACAGCGCTCAGTGTTGATGCTTTCCTAGACATAACACCAAATTGAAAACGGGATTAGTGATTGCCTAGTTCAAAATTATAATTGAGAATACTTAATAAAAGAACTTATACAAGTTAAGTACACTAATTAAATTATTATAATAATAAGATGTCATTTCATCACATTCGAGACTGTCAACAATAAGATAATGAATACCATCCATCCTTTTATTGAAACAGATCAAGATTCGACAAACCTTCAATATCACAAAAGCGCGTAATGTCTATTTTGTTTTCAAATATTTACTATTTGTGATGAAAATGCTCCTCCTTATATTAAAATACAATAAATACTTATTACATATAAAAGTCTAAATTAACGCAACGAACGAATTACAATAAGAAAGAAGAAAATAAAATTCATTCCATAATAATACTTTGTTGAATATTTTTTTTATGTTATATCAATTTAACAAGCCAATACAATACAGTATGGAAAAAAATTGATTGACCACTTAAAATAATGTATATATATTTTGCGGTCTTATCACAAAGTATGTTAGCTGCAATAACAATGCTTCATAAACAATGTAAATTAATTTATTTCTTGCAAATATATAATCAATTAGTTGTACGTATTATTCACTGCAGATAAAGATAACTTGTGGTTTTAAGCATGATCTTCGTAGACACAATTATTGTTTGGTGCGGTTAATGATATCATCATTGTTGCCCATCATTATTGATATTAATATATTGTGCAAATTTGCAAATAATTACAATAATAAAATTAATAATATATTTTTTTAAATAATTACATGGTATAAAGTTAAATGTTTACTAGCCTATAAACAGTAGGTTATATGCTACTGGTACTTCCTTACTCACAGTTGAAATCCTCTGATTGTGTTGGTATTTCACACCATTCTGAAAACAAACAATATTTTTTAAAAATATATATGTAATATACTTATATATTTTTACAACACCACAAACAACACACGGCCAAGTGGCTAGGCGCACAGCCCGATCAAGGGTTCAAATTTCAATATCATTTATTCAATTTATGCTACAATAATTGAGCACTTATGA
This sequence comes from Scoparia ambigualis, assembly GCA_963921215.1. Taxonomy (NCBI): domain Eukaryota; kingdom Metazoa; phylum Arthropoda; class Insecta; order Lepidoptera; family Crambidae; genus Scoparia; species Scoparia ambigualis. Next base: position 4,733,699 of record OY992512.1, read on the forward strand.
ATATCGCTATGCCATCGGTTCGTAAGTCTAACTATAGGGCTCCCGCCTTGTACTGAGAAGATCCGGCAAAAAACTCAGAAAGAGCATATCTTTTCTCCCTTTCTTTTACAGCGTCAATACAAATTGGAAAATGCCCTCCCTATCATAGAAGGGCATTTTCCATTACATTTAGTACGATTACAAATGACAAAACAACACAACATACAAAAGAATATCTAATAAAAAAAACAGGTACCTATTCCTCAATTTAAAATAAACTAATCAAAGTCTTACAGTATCTTTCACGATTATTATATCCCCGGAGGGTTAGTCAGAGACTAGACAATGAGGACCGCATACGCAGTCCTCTACCATAGTCCGCTTTTCACCAAATAGCGACTGCACATGTGCTCAGCGTCACAGGTGGTCAGCCCATCGCCGCCCTATGCTGTTGGATATATGTGCAGTATTTAGTCCGTTAGTCGCTTTTTACAATACCCAAGGGAAGAGAGGGGGTGGTAGTATTCTTTCACCGCTACGCGACACGGCTAATGCCCCCTCTTCACGTCGGCAGACGCATCCGCAGACGTCATCTGCGGATGCGTCGGCTGACGTTAAATACCGCAATTTTTTCACACCCCTACACGTCAGCCGACGCATCCGCAGATGACGTCTGCGGATGCGTCTGCCGACGTGAAGAGGGGGCTTAAGCTACGGACAGAACACCATTATTTTTATTAAATTCACAACAGTTTAGCGCTTGGCCTACATTAAACCAATGGTAAGCGAAGTTCCCGGACCCCTAAACTACTGACTGACGCCACTAAACAGTTAAATAGCCCTAAACAATTTGAACACAACAATACCTGTAACATTGACGTTACGGCGTCATACTTAGACAAGATGGGATGGATGTAAGGCAGCCTTCCCAATGTTTTTCAAGGGCGGACCCCTAGCGCCACCTTATCATGATCCACGGCCCCCCCCCCCCCAATAAAACCCACCTTAATTGAATAATTATACTTTTATTGCATTAGTTACAGAGCAGGGGGGTTACTCTCGAACGCAAACTCAATCTTAATACAATTCCAATGCGATTAATATGTATCGATATTGGGATAAGTGAAGATAATTCCGGAACGCCATCTCGATAATAATTTGTTTAATCAATTTCCACGCAATTTAATTCCAATATGGCGCTATTGTCGCTTACAAAAGTGCCATTTGACATTTTTTAGATGTGATTGGAAATTGATTATTGCAATTCTGTTTCAAGAGTAGCCTGCCATAGGTGTGTACAGATCTATTTGTTTATTTGATTTTTGCGACCAAAGGCGTATGTTTGGGTTGATCTTGCTCAGTTGGATTCTTTATTCTGCCTCTACTTGTAGACTATTTCTGTATTTATTTTTTACGTATACAACAGTTTAAAATCCCTTTTCGCATAAATATGTTGTGGGAAAAGGCAACAACATTTTAAATGCCAATTCAGATAACTCCTTATAATCCGAAATTTTAAAATATTAAGGCTAGGTGTTAGTGAAAAATTAAAATAACACGTTCTTAGAATTACTTTTTAAAGTAGTAAACAGTAAAATTAAAATCTGCGAAAATTATGAAATATTGTTGAGGTTTTATTCTGTGAAATAGACCCGATGGAAACACGATTTGATAAAGTTGTCTCGATAGAATAAATTCACAAAGTTACATATTTTTGTGTCATTTTATCTTCTTTTTCAGGTTTTATTCTTAAAATAAGTGATTTGATATTATGAGTCATTTACCAAAATGCAGTTCATAGCTAACTTGAGGAATTATAACCGATCGTTTTTTATTTAATACATCTATAATTTTTTTTAAATATAAACTGCGATTATTCGCGCTGCTTCGCTGTTATACCCGTCCCTTACCGTCGTACCGTCGAGAGAGCGAGAGAGAAGCGCTCGAAATACCTCCCCTTAACTTCAAATATCGCTTCGCCTGTAGTATTCGTAAGGAGATGTTGACAGCGCTTAGAATCTTCCCTGATGCTATTATCATGCTCGTAACGGACAAATGCAAGTCAATTTGCATCATTACAAATATCAGGTAAGCTACTCTTAAAACAGAATTGCATTAATCAATTTCCAATCACAAATCTAAAAAATGTCAAATGGCACTTTTGTAAGCGACAATAGCGCCATATTGGAATAAATTGCGTGGAAATTGATTGAACAAATTATTATCGAGATGGCGTTCCGGAATTATCTTTTCTTATTCCAATATCGATACATATTAATCGCATTGGAATTGTTTTAAGATTGAGTTTGCGTTCGAGAGTAACCCCCCTGTGCTCTCATCTAATTGCAAAGCATAAATAGACTTGCTTTTAAATTCGCAATCAAGTTCTTTGATGTTATCTGACATGTCATCAATTCATCTTTTAACAGTATTATTAGATAAGGATTATTGTATTTAATTAATTTGCGGCTTTGTCTCCCAACATAGCAGTCACCATTATTTTGGCGGCTGGTAATATAAGTTCCTCAGCAATGGTTTCCCGTCAAGCGCTCGGTCAGCCGCGCACGTATGCATTCATATTTTTTTTGTTTGCGGACCCCAGGTTGGGAAACCCTGATGTAAGGGATACCGAAATGTGTAAGCCGGCTTGAAGATAACGAAACGTTGAAAAAATTACTATCTCAGGTGGAAATAGTAATTATTTAACGTTATTTAACGTATATTTCAGCGTTATTAACGCAAAAAATCTAATATTACAAATAAAAACTGCTTACTGTTAAATGGTCACCAAACCATAATTTTTTTTATAAATTTCAGAAATGTTACACCAATCATTCAGCCTCAATCAAGGCATATTTATTCTCGACACTCGCTCGCCATTGTTACAAGCTGGTGATCGTTATTGTATCACACTTCACACTAATATTATAAAGGTGTTTGTGAGTGTGTATGTTTGTTACTCTTTCACGTAAAAACTTCTGAATGGATTTGGATGAAATTCGGCAAACAGATAATTTATAACCTGGATTAACACATAGGATACTTTTTGTCCCGATATTAACACGGGAACGGGAACCACGCGGGTGAAACCGCGAGCGGCCGCTAGTTTTTTATAAATTACTTATCATCGGCTTAGTATTTACACTTCCATAACTCGGTCACAAATGGTCGTGCTCATAACACAAACATTTGGCCCCTACCAGGATTCCAACCCGGGACCGTGGGTTTCGCAGTCAGAGTCGCTGACCACTCGACCACCCGGCTGTTTTGTAACTTAAAATTGGTAACTAACGTTGGTGCAAATTTACTCTTTTTTTATTGTGCGAGAATATTGTTTCCGTTAAAAAATGAGAGACGAGCGTTCCTATTGCCTCCTTCTCATGATGAGCTCCGTGGTAGAGTGGTTAGCGCGCTGGTTCTGGTGTCGCGCCAACTCATTCCCGGTCGAGTAAGTTTAGAAAAAAATCTAAATTGATTTCGGGACTAGGTGTTTTTCTATATTTATGAATAGAATAGAGTTTCTTCATTGCTTAGACTGTGTAAGAAGTACTTAAAAAAATAAAATTGTATCAACAGTTTGCCCATGAAATGTTAAGTCTATGTTATCTAATTTAACCATTTCAACTAGTTTCTGTTGGTGAGTGGTCAAATATTGGTAGATATCACTTAACTATATTATTATTATTAAAGGTATGAAGAAATGTAGAAACATTCTGTACTAATGTTGTTTAGCTAAGCTTAAGTTACGATGGAACTGACATAACATATTGTATAAGTCCCTTAACAATAAAAGAAAAAATAAAATAAAGCGACATGAAACTGTGTCGCGTGGCGGTGAAAGAATACTGCCACCCCTTCTCTTCCCTTGGGTGTCGTAAAAGGCGACTAACGTACAAGACTGCACATACATCCAACAGCTTAGAGCGGCGATGGGCTCACCACCTGTCACGCTGAGCACATGTGCAGTCGCTATTTGGTGAAAACTGGACTATGGCAGAGGACTACTTTTGCGGTTCTCATTGCCTAGTCTCTGACTCAGGGATAATAGTCGTGTTTAAACAGGGTTAATTTCTGGCCCCCCGCCAAAAGTAAATATGGGGTAAAAAGTAACAATTAAATATTTAACAACTTTAACGTAAAAATAATGAATGTTTTCTTTTTATAAATACAATTTTTTTGGCTGCTTTTTTATCCTATAGTTCTAGGTGCGTGCGCTCACCCTCGCGGTCAAAGCGACGGCGCGCTGCCATTGGTGCACGGGGGGAATCATAGCGGGCACGCGCATGCGCTTTGATCCCTCCGGACGACTTTGTCATTTTCTTAAACTTGACACTTTTCTAACTTGTCTCATTTTTAACACGGCTCTTTCTTAGTTGGTCTCCTTTGTAAAGTTGACACTTTCATAACTCGTCTCATTTTTAACTCGGCTTTTTCTTTTTCTTTGTCTAGTATGATAATTATGCTCCCAAGTAAAAAAAAAGTGTCAAGTTAAGAATATGACGAAGTCGTTCGGAAGGGAGACGAGTTGCGAAAGTGTCAACTTTGCAAAAGAGACCAACTAAGAAAGAGGCGAGCCAAGTTAAAAATGAGACAAATTAGGAAAGTGTCAAGTTTAAGAAAATAACAAAGTCGTCCGGAGGGGCTTTGATAACCGCGATAGGCCGCGCGCTAGGTGACAATAATTTTAATTCTTTTAAGGAAAAGTTGAGACAAAAATGTAAAAAAAATATATATATTTTGATTTCATTATTTGGTTGTACTGCTGCTAGGAACACGTAAAAAACTTTAGCGGGGGGTCCTAAATTAACCCTGTATGTATATGTACACACGGCGTCAGGTCAACCTACACAATATTCTCAAATTTCTACAATTAATTTTGAACTTTATCGTTTGGTTCTAAGGATCAATATTCATTGGAGAAATTTGACAGTTTAAAGTAAGTTGATCTGACGCCGTGTGTATTTATAAAAAAAAAACTTGTTTGAAAAGAAGCTTATCTTGGGCTAGATCTGATAATTAGGTGTGACAGTATTGATTTCATTATTTGGTTGTACTGCTGCTATAGAATCACGTAAAAATATTTGGCGGGGGGTCCAAAATTAACCCTGTTTAAGTATATGTATGTACACACGGCGTCAGATCAACCTACCCATAATTGTTAAATTTCTACAATCAATTTTGAACTTTATCGTTTGATTCTAAGGATCAATATTCATTGGAGAAATTTGACAGTTTAGGGTAGTTGCTCCGACGCCGTGTGTATGTATAAAAAACTTGTTTGAAAAAAACTTATCTCGGTCTGGGTGTTTTCTATGTATAATAAGTATGTATTTAAGTATTTTAAGTATGTTTATCCGTTGTCTATTAACCATTTAACGAGTTTTATCGAAGCTACTCTTGGGCTAGATAATTGGTGTGAGTGTAGGAAAGTTTTATTCATTGACCTAGAAGTATAGACAAGTACGTCCATACAAACCATTTGTTCAAATTCTGGAATGAGAGACCTAAAAGTCGCTGCAGCCGCTGCAGCGTTTAAACATTTAAATGTCGTCTAATCAACAGACAGACATCGCAGCGCCGCAGCGCCAGATCCGTCAAAGACAACGTAGTGTGTATCAAGATGGCGTCCCAAATAGATTGTCAATAACAATATTTAAAAAAATATCTTTTCTATTCTTATAATACGATAATACTACTTAATAATGACTTGAATAACAATTAATTTCACTTACTTGACAACTGAATTTTAGTAAACGTCTAGGTGTACACTTTGAAAAGAAATAAAAAAATATTTTCGCCGCTCCGCACGCGCGAATGTCAAAGCCACACTAAAGCAAGGTGCCGAGTCGACTCCGCATATGAGTGGAACATAGTGCGTGTTCGGAAGGGCCTATCTAGTGTAACGTATATATCGCTGGTTTTTTTTTTATCTTGGGCTAGATCTGATAATTAGGTGTGAGAGTATCGATATTACCTACACGGGTCGCGCGGGCGCGGGCGGCGGCGGCGGCGGCCGCGCGAACGACAAGAACACCTCCTCGAGCGTAGTCTCCGTGACCGAGTAGTCCTCCACGAGCGGGAAGGCCTGCTTCAGCTGCTCCAGCTCGCGGAACAGCTCGCTGTACTGCATCGTGTCGTTGATGTGGTAGTGCAGCATCGTCTGCAGTGTGGTACAGTTCGTATTAGAAATTAATAACCTAAAGTGAATTGGCATACGAACTCAAAGTTACACAAATCGTGTATTATCGGATTACTTAACAAATAAAATATGTAAAAAAAATAAAATAAAATGTAAGTACCTTGTGTTCGTCCTTCAGTGTGCAGTTAAATTTCTGTTGCAACATGCTTTTCAGTTGATTCAGCTGCGACTTGGATGGTGACTCCGCAGTTGCCGAATCAGTTTCTGCAAGACAAGAAAATAAAATAATTTTCGCCATTTATACTTTGAGGTCAATATAAAAAACTGAAAGGCGCGCGCAGCACTATAGGGATAGCGATAGGACAGGACGCTTGCTATAGGATAGGACTATTCATATAACCTTGCAGTTGCGAGCACGCTATCCCATACCGTCATCGTGTCGCGCGTGTTCTGTGTGCAGTGACGTTGTACTTGCGTGCGCCGTTACTCACCGTCCCCCGCGCGCGCCGTTACTCACCGTCCCCCGCGCGCGCAGTGACCTTGTACTTGCGTACGTGCCGTTTCTCACCGTCCCATGCGCGCGCAGCAACCTTGTACTTGTGTGCGTGCCGTTACTCAACGTCGTCCCCCGCGTGCAGTGACCTTGTTCTTGCGTGCGTGCAGTCACTCACCGTCCCCCGCGCGTGAAGTGACCTTATACTTGCGTGCGTGCAGTCACTCACCGTCCCCCGCGCGTGAAGTGACTTTGTACTTGCGTGCGTGCAGTCACTCACCGTCCCCCGCGCGTGAAGTGAACTTGTACTTGCGTGCGTGCAGTCACTCACCGTCCCCCGCGCGTGAAGTGACCTTGTACTTGCGTGCGTGCAGTCACTCACCGTCCCCCGCGCGTGAAGTGACCTTGTACTTGCGTGCGTGCAGTCACTCACCGTCCCCCGCGCGTGAAGTGAACTTGTACTTGCGTGCGTGCAGTCACTCACCGTCCCCCACGCGTGAAGTGACCTTGTACTTGCGTGCGTGCAGTCACTCACCGTCCCCCGCGCGTGAAGTGAACTTGTACTTGCGTGCGTGCAGTCACTCACCGTCCCCCGCGCGTGAAGTGACCTTGTACTTGCGTGCGTGCAGTCACTCACCGTCCCCCGCGCGTGAAGTGACCTTGTACTTGCGTGCGTGCAGTCACTCACCGTCCCCCGCGCGTGAAGTGACCTTGTACTTGCGTGCGTGCAGTCACTCACCGTCCCCCGCGCGTGAAGTGACCTTGTACTTGCGTGCGTGCCGTTACTCACCATCCCCCGCGCGCGAAGTGACCTTGATGACGACGGCGTGCCCGGCGGCGTGCGCGGCGCGCAGGGCGGCGGGGGAGCCGAGCGCGCAGATCTCGCCCGCGGACATGATGGCGATGCGGTGGCACAGCGCCTCCATCTCGTCCATGCTGTACGTGTATAACGTTATACAATTAGTATAGAGAGGAGATGAATACCTAAATACTAAAAGGGCACTTGTCACATTTTAACCCGAAATACTTTTTTCCTCTCAATCGCTTGGCAACATCATATTTACATCGTTTTGTACTAATAGGGCACTCGTCTGTGCTATAAGCATTCAATGACATATATTAAAATCAAAAGTTAAAGGTATTTGGTGCGGCTAGTCAAAGCATAAAGTCGAATCATTGCTAAATAGGTACTCAATGTTTGAGTATTCATAGTGTCGGTCCATTGCAACGACTCACTCGCGGCGAAACATTGTGGTCCATGTTTCGCCAAAATAACGTACGACCTGTTGACCTAATTTTTCGGGACTGGTCGGCCGGTAATGCAAAATGCAACGGCCGGCGGCGGGCCGGTGGGTAGGCGGCGCGTTTGAAGCGCCTCGGTCATTGACTTTGATAAGATCGTTCGGTACTAAAGTTTAGTTCGCACCTGTGCTTGTAATTTAGTAGAGTAGAGATGCATTGCTTCGTCACTGTGCTAATTTAAAATTAATTCACAAATAAGCAAACTAGTGAAGCAATGTACTTCTACTAGACTAAGATACTAGCACAGGTGCGAATTAGGCATGAGGGTTCTTACATTTTTTATTGTTATTTTTTAATGATGTTTTTATGCTCACATTTTTAGTTTTACAAGCTAAATAGCTTCTTCTGATGATAAACATGAACAAAGTTTCGGCTCCAAATCCAATGAAAAGTCTCGGTGTGTACCCTCTTTTTTAGTCGTTTTAATGAAATTAAGGGTGGTGCTACTCATGAAACTGAACAACTTTCCCCAAGAAACCTATGTGCAAAAATGACAAAAAAAATTCGACCTCGCATACAAAACTGTCCGATCAGCTGACGACAATAGTATGGGAGGTCGATGGGTGGAACTCATTCTTAATTTCATTAAAACGACTAAAAAATTAGGGTGTAGATCTTCGATCAACAATACCAACTAGATAACGCATCACGTACAAAATCAAAGCTAAATTCTGTCCACGTGAATAAATACTTTAACAAAGCAATAAATTACTCCTGTCACTTAACGAAAAGACGTCAATAACATTTAGCGTACTTTTTTCCTGTTATGCCTTGCGAGAAAATAAGAGCTCACTTTTCAAGTGCGCTCTTATTTACCGAAACACATTTTTAGCGCCGACCCGACATGTCGTTGTATTGTTGATCGAAGGTGTAGATAGATAGATGTGTAACCTGTGCGAGGTGATGATGAGCGCCTGCCCCCGCCCCATGGCCGCCCGCAGCGCCGCCCACAGCCGCCGGCGCGCCGCGACGTCCACGCCGGCGGTGGGCTCGTCCAGCATGGTGAGCGCCGCGCCGCTGGCCATGGCGGCGGCGGCGGCCAGACGCCGGGCGCAGCCGCCGCTGTAGCCCGATACGCGCCGGTTGGCGTATTTTTCTAGACCTGGCGTATAAAAAAGAAAAAGTAAAGTACATTCAATTCAAACAAAAAAGAATCATCTAAATTCTCTTCGAATGATTCTCTATATGTATCTAAACAGTAAACATAGATAGAATAGAAAAATGGAATAGAATAGCTCTTTGTTGCTGTAAATATGGTAGGAACAAGTTCTTACATACATTTAGCATCTCATATTTAACCAAAAATTGGTAAGTATGCAATAGTACATTATGATATAAGTGCGGTAAGATGAAAACTACAGCCGAGGCGATATTGCTAGCCCGAGCCGTAGGCGAGGGTTACAAGAAAGCAGAGGCTGTAATTATCAAAGCGCACGTATGCCATACGACGTTTTATAACATATTTGCGAGGAAAACACATTTTCCGAAAATGACTGCGTTTTTTGTTGTTTTTCTAGTGCATGAATCTTTGGTAAGCCAACATATATTTTTCTTTGTCCAACAGCATAGAGCGTAGATGGGCTCATCAAAATTATACCACCAACCCCTCATTTCCCTTGGGTGTCGTAAAAGGCGACTAACGGACTAAAGACTGCACATACATCCAACAGCCTAGAGCGGCGATGGGCTCATCAAAATAATACTACCAACCCCTCTCTTCCCTTGGGTGTCGTAAAGACTAAAGACTGCATATACAGTCGTGGTCAACTAATTAGGGACATTCAAGATAGTGAAGAGCAATAACCGGTTATGTACATATAAATATAAAACCCTATTGATTTTTCAGCACCTATTATTTGCATAATTTGGTCCGATTACTATACTATAAATGGCTGTAAATAAGAGAATAATTAAATAGAAAAAAGTATTTAATATCAAAGGTTGAACATGTATTAAATTTTAAGGTATAATTATGTAGCTGGACATTTAATTAAGGACAGTAAAGTATAATGATGAATAGAGTTAAACAAAACGAATAAGTCCAGTATTATAATATTTTTAAAAGCTCCATTTTATTACGTGTAAAATCAGTACCCAGTAGCAAAACCTTTGTTAGTAATTACCGCTTGACACCGATGTGGCATAGACATTATCAGTTTCTGACATGTTTCGATAGGAATGTTTGCCCATGCCTCACAAAAAGCTTGATTAAGTTGATCTAAAGTTGTGGTACGATAAGTTGAAACTTTTTTCTTGATTTCGTGCCAAAGGTGCTCAATTGGGTTGAGGTCCGGGCTATTTGCTGGCCAATCTAGCACCGATACTGACTGACTGGTAAGAAACGACTTGACTGAACGGGTGGTATGTTTCGGGTCGTTATCATGCTGAAACGTCCATATAATAGGGAGATGCTCCTCAGCATAGGGAAGCATAGTTTCCTCCAATATTGTTTTGTATTGATGTTGGTCTAAGTTACCCTGAACTTTTCTCACAGGTCCCACTCCACGTCCAGAAAATGAACCCCAAATTTTAATGTTTCCACCGCCATGTTTCACCTGCTTTTTTGTGAATCTTGGATTAATTTCCGCTTTTACAGGACGCCGTACGTATTGCCTTCCATCTGAAGAAATTAAATTAATCTTGGTCTCGTCAGAGAATAATACATGTTGCCATTGGGCGTAGGTCCAATGTCCATATTTACGTGCAAACGCCAAACGAGCATTTCTATGTTCTTTCTTCAACAACGGTACTTTGCGAGCCACTCTTCCGAACAACCCTGCTTCTACCAGACGTCGTCGAACGGTCCTCGCTGATACACCGGCTCTTTCGTCTGCGTCAAACACTTCGTGTTTAATTAAAATAGAGCCTAGAAACGGATCTTTCTTAGCTAACCTGGTTATCATTCTATCTTCTTGCGGAGTTGTTTTTCTCGATCTTTTTGTCCTGGGCACATTTAAAGCTGTGTTATTGCGCCTGAAATGTTGCACTGCATTGCATACCATAGTTTTTGAACAATTTAAATGTTCTGCTATCCCTCGGTATGACCAACCACGCTCGACAAACGTCATGATAATTGTTCGTAGTGTTGGATCGCAACTTTTATTTTTGCCCATATTTCTTCAAAATAATTCTCAAAACTTAAAATTAAAAATCTGGATTGCCGCCAAAACTACCACAAAACAATAAAAGAAGAAATAAAAAAGTATTGAGATTCAAATTTTGAAAATAGAACGCAATATCTCAGTGTCCCTAATTAAATGGCCAGCCAGCATTCTTTGAACAAATAGCACACTGATAATCTATCAGCTATACTGTAAAGAGGTTTATAACACATTTGCTCGTAAAGCGGCTCTTATTACACCAATTTCAGCATCGTAATGTAGCTTATTACGCACTAGTGCGGTAATGTAATTTAAAAATTAGTAATCATTTGAATCTATGGACAATATAGGCCTTTAGCCTGTTTGTATATTTATTCTGTGCCGTTAGTAGCTTTTACGACACCCAAGGGAAGAGAGGGGTTGGTATGGTAGTATTATTTTGATGAGCCCATCGCTGTTCTATGCTGTTGGATGTATAAGCAGTCTTTAGTCCGTTAGTCGCCTTTTACGACAACCAAGGGAAGAAAGGGGTTGGTAGAATTATTTTGATGAGCCGATTGCCGCTCTATGCTGTTGGATGTATATGCAGTCTTTAGTCCGTTAGTCGCCTTTTACGACAACCAAGGGAAGAAAGGGGTTGGTAGAATTATTTTGATGAGCCCATCGCCGTTCTATGCTGTTGGATGTATGTGCAGTCTTTAGTCCGTTAGTCGCCTTTTACGATACCCAAGGGAAGAGAGGGGTTGGTAGTATTTTTTGATGAGCCCATGGCCGCTCTATGCTGTTGGATGTATGTGCAGTTTTTAGTCCGTTAGTCGCCTTTTACGACACCCGAGGGAAGAGAGGGGATGGTGGTATTATTTTGATGAGCCCATTTCCGCTCTATGCTGTTGGATGTATAAGTAGACTTTAGTCCGTTAGTCGCCTTTTACGACAACCGAGGGAAGAAAGGGGTTGGTAGAATTATTTTGTTGAGCCCATCGCCGCTCTTTGCTGTTGGATGTATGTGCAGTCTTTAGTCCGTTAGTCGCCTTTTACGACGCCCAAGGGAAGAGAGGGGTTGGTAGTATTATTTTGATGAGCCCATCGCCGCTCTATGCTGTTGGATGTTTGTGCAGTCTTTAGTCCGTTAGTCGCCTTTTACGACACCCAAGGGAAGAGAGGGGTTGGTGTTATTATTTTGATGAGCCCATCTACGCTCTATGCTGTTGGACAAAGAAAAATATATGTTGGCTTACCAAAGACTCATGCACTAGAAAAACAACAAAAACACGCAGTTTATTTCAGAAAATGTGTTTTCCTCGCAAATATGTTATAAAACGTCGTATGGCATACGTGCGCTTTGATAATTACAGCCTCTGCTTTCTTGTAGCCCTCGCCTACGGCTCGGGCTAGCAATATCGCCTCGGCTGTAATTTTCAACTTACCGCACTCATATCATAATGTACTATTAACGTTTAAGAAGTTGTTATTGTTTGTATAATCGGGCACATCAATGACTAATTATACTTACGTGTAAAAGATATGGAATATTGTTAAGACTCGTTGGAAAATAAAAAATAAATTCACAATTTGGCTTAACTAGAGATTGTCCCTAATTAGTTGACCACGACTGTATATCCAACAGCATAGAGCGGCGATGGGCTCATCAAAATAATACCACCAACCCCTCTCTTCCCTTGGGTGTCGTAAAAGGCGACTAACGGACTAAAGACTGCATATACATCCAACAGCATAGATCGGCGATAAGCTCATCAAAATAATACTACAAACTTCTCTCTTCCCTTCGGTGTCGTCAAAGGCGACTAACGGACTAAAGACTGCACATACATCCAACAGCATGAGCGGCGATGGGCTCATCAAAATAATACTACCAACCCCTCTCTTCCCTTGGGTGTCGTAAAAGCTACTAACGGGCTAAAGGCCTATGTTGTCCATAGATTCAAATGATTACTAATTTTTAAATTCCATTACCGCACTAGTGCGAATCTTATTACATAACGATACTGAAATCGGTGTAATAAGAGCTTCTTTACGAGCAAATGTGTTATAAATACAGAAAAAGAAGTCTAACTGATAAACAATTAAAAATTACTATTAATTAAATAAAGTAAAATCAAGTAAAACAATAATGAAATTTAAGATATCCAAACTGCATCAATTAAATAAAGTAAAATAACAAAACAATAATCAAAAAAAAAATTAAAAGAAATCTAAATTAGCAAAACAAGAAAAAAAATCAAATTGTTATTATTAATAATATGATTTAAATTTTGCACACAATAAATTCATGAATACTTTAAAAACATTTCTTACTCAGTAACTCATATAGATGGGAAAATTTAAATTTCTTGATGGGCATGTTTTTTTTTTTTTTTTCATGTCATTAGGTAGTGAGCGACAAGGTGGCAGGCACACCACGGAATTAGATGGTTTTGACTATGTCAAAAATTTGTGTATAAATAGTGACGTATGGCATATAAATAGTGATAAATAGTGGTTCAAAAGATATTTGAGTATCTTGGTGGGGCTGCTAACTTGACATTAAGATAGCAGGAACCTTAGAAAGTTTTGAATGACTGAGAAAATATCTACCTCACATTAGGTACAATGGCGGACTCCGTCGCTTTACCAGTCTAAAGGTCAAAATCCCTTGCACACCGCGTCGTCTATTTGGTATGGGCACGTACCCAGGCGGACGGTGCGCTTCATACGAAAATCGCTGCAAAGTGGTAAAGAGACGGTAACCCCGACCGTAACTAGGTATATCATTTTTGTAAATACCAAAAAAAGCTTCGTACCTTTAAAAATGTAGGTTGTTATTGAACGATTTAAACACTTTCACCTCTGATGCAAATGTATTCACTCACTGCTTACCAATTTCAACACAAACAAATAAAACTTCGCGCACCATTCTCGTATCACCGGCACACCGCACGTAAACAAAATCACGCCATCTCTCGGTGTTTCTTTGTACTACGTCAGCGACACCCGTTCGCGACACTTGCTCGTCCACCACTATTCGAGACTTTATTTCGAGTCACTAAAATTACAAATTGCTTGACATAAGTTTCCATAGAAATAACGTCAAACTGACATTACAACGGTAGATTTCAGTGTAATTTTATGACTTGAATTAAAAATAATTAGACTTTATGCCAGTACCTTAATTCAATAAATAAAATTGTGCACGATTGTAAATAAAATCTAATGTATAGTAGAAGTTTACATTAGATTATTGGAAAATAGCAAAGAAGAATTCTTTTTTTATTGATATCGTAAGATTCACAATTTCACAAACAATTTTTTTTGTATTTATTTGTTTAAAACTTCAGCCCGTTTCTCTGGAATCGCCATCGCAAGAAACGTCAAGTTGGCAGCCCACTAAGAGACCGTAAAGTACAATTGTTGAAATTTTGCGTATACGATTCACTATACACAGTTTTTTGACATATAAATATCATTGATACGATCTGTATTTCTTGGTTCCTGCTAACTTGACGTCAAGATAGCAGCCCCAACAAGATACTCAAATATCTTTTGAACCATAGTATCACTATTTATATGCTATACGTCACTAATTATCACTATTTGTACACAATTTTTTGACATAGTCAATACGAAATCGAATCGACCTCTTGTCTTGACCACACAGCCACTGGTGCGTTACATCTTTCGGCTGGCGTATAGTTAATAAAAATCCAGCGCCATAGAAATCAACTACACGATAATATGACATGCCCTATTTATTCTATTAGCACCGCAGGTGAAAGAGTGCATTTTTTCTAGCGCTGATTCTACAACTATATCTAGACAAACACATACAAAAACATGGATCTATCAAACTCCTTGGTAGATGCACCCAGTCTTTGAAAACAAATGTTAGAGGAGTTTCTAGGTCAAAAAGTGTTTTTCCTCATTCAAAAGAACAATCTGCTAAAGGTCCGCCTTAAAACATTGTCCACTCACCGACCATCTTGATCCAGGCTTCGGCTTCAGCCTTGACGTCCTTTTTGCTGAGGCCGCGTAACGTCAGCAGCAGCGTGAGGTTCTGCCGCCCCGTCAGGAACTCGTCCAGCCCGAAGAACTGCGGGCAGTAGCCCAGGCTGCGCAGGTACTGACGGACCACTTATATTGTTAATCTTCTATATACATACAAACTCAAACTCAAAATATAAGTATATATTTATTTAATAAAATCAATTAATAAGTACTTTGAATCGTCCAAATCTTTTTTAACCTACCACACATTTAGGACGTAATTTTTTAATTGTGGCAAGAAACCACAGAGCAAGGTAGCAACGACATTTACAAAAAAAGAATGTAGTTAACAGAGGCCTATTTAATTTAGCGAAAGGTACAACTTCACAAGCTTCGATATATAACAAGGACTTGCAAATTCTGTTTCACAAAGTAAATCACGAAGTAGATAACAAGTGTTCTTTTTTACGGTAACAAAATAGATTATCACTGCAATAATGACATATAAATGCACTGGCTGATAAATATTTTATCATAAATGTAAATGTAACTGACATTACACTCGTTGTTAGATGTTTTTAAAATTTCTGATGGTCTCTTAGAGACAGCAACCAACATGTAATTCTGATGTTCTACAAGAGTAAAAATACAAGTGCTTGTAAAATATGTTTTACAAAAACATTACAAGCCTTGTAGATAACTCTAATAATATGCCATTTTACAAGTTCGATTGGACGATCTCTCTGAAAAACTGACGACGATATCTTTTCACAGAGATAATTGAAATCGTTGAAAGTCCCAAAGAGATTTAATATGGTAATAGTTTAATGTCTTTGAAAGTCTCAAACAGAAGGGGGGGTCAATGTTGCTCGCGTCCGTAGGTTTACCCTTGAGACACGTGATCCCTGGGTGGTGCTAAATGAGTGACACTGACTGAGTGGTAGAGCCACGCTGCGTTGCAGCACGCATTGGGCCGGCTAGCATATTCGGCGTGAAATAATGGCACTTGGGGCTGTTGTGTTTCGTCCGACCAGTGAGGGTTCCGGAGCCCCCCCCCCCTCCTCCCATTCCTATTCCTTCCTTAAACCTATTCCTCCTTCCTAAAGGCAGGCAACGCGCCTGCGATTCCTCTGGTTTTGCGGGTGTCCATGGGCGGCGGTGATTACTCTCCATCAGGTGACCCGCCTGCTCGTTTAGCTCCCTCTTTATATAAAAAAAAAAAAGAATTTAACATGAAATTGAATGATTCTCCATTAATTAAAATAAAAAAGGAAAATAATAAAATGGTGCCTGTACCACTCGTGATAGTTAAAACATCACGAGTGTGATTTGAACAATGGATGAACAATGTTTGACAAACGAAGGTATAAAGATTTTGCCCCGTTAGTTTCGTTTCAGTATTATTATATAAGCGATACATAAAAGTTAGGAGTGGCGAGGAGAGGTGATGACCTCCTTGGTCGAGTGGTTTGTACACCGGTTTTCATGGTGTCGCCATTTGAGGGTTCGATCCTCGGTCGGGTCAATTTAGAGAAAAACTGTTTTTCTAAATTGATTTCGGGTCTGGGTGTTTTCTCAATGTTTATGTATATTTATCCGTTATCATACCATATAAACGAGTTTCACAAGAATACTCATCTTGGTCTAGATAATTGGTGTGAGCGTAAACAAAATTAATTTTAAAATTTATTTTTAGGAGTCTTTCGACACTGCTAGAATAATTTCTGAAAGTAACTAGTTACAATTAGTGTCAAGGCAATTTTTTGACAAACAGAATTAGTTTTACACGTGTAAATATTTACTTGTGAGGTTGATTATTTGACTGAGATTTTATTCTACATACATTATGTCAAAAAAGTTTCCGGAACGGATGATTTGTTTATGATTCCAAATTTTATTTTTTGTTGTTAGATTGGCACAACTGTTATCCATTTTGGGGCGGAGTTTGAGTTGCATCTGTTATTAAGATTAAATACAGTGCCGTTTTTAGTTAGTTTATATCCAGTGTGTATTGCGAATTTCATAATGGATAAAAACATCGAACAAAGAGTTTGTCTTAAATTTGCGTCGCCGATGGAATTTCGTGTCCGGAGTCACTCAAAATGTTACAGAAGGCTTACGGTGAATCGACTTTCAAAAACACGTGCTTATGGAAGGTACGAAGCGTTCAAAAGCGGTCGAGATGTGATAGAAGATTTGCTTCGCTCTGGTAGGCCATCAACGTCTTCAACTGAAGTTAACATCGCAAAAGTGAAGGAAATGGTGACTGAAAATCCTCATTCAAGTTTGAGAGAGATAGCCGCTGAACTTTCTGTGTCTCACGAGTCGATCCGTACCATTTTAAATAATCACTTGGGTATGAAACATGTTGCCGCTCGACTAGTCCCAAAAGACCCTTTATGCAACGCATTGTTACTAGTGACAAGACGAAAGTTTACGACTTTGACATGCAAACTAGTCAACAAGCTTCGGAGTGGCGCCTTCCGACTGAACCGAAACCGAAAAAACCACGCCAAAGTCGATCAAAAGTCAAAGTCATGTTGACTGTTTTCTTTGACTATCGCGGTGTTGTGCACTCGGAGTTCTTGCCGGAAGGTCAAACGGTGAATAAAGTATATTATTTGAGCGTTATGCGGCGTTTAAGAGAGCAAATTCGACGAATAAGGCAAAACTTGTAGAAAGAAAATTCTTGGATTTTGCACCACGATAATGCGCTTTCGCACAAGGCCATCATTGTGAATGAATTTTTGACCAAAAATTCAACAAATACCATCGAGCAACCACCTTATTCACCAGATATGGCTCCGGCCGACTTCTTTCTTTTTCCTAAACTCAAATTACCACTTCGTGGCACCCGATTTTATTCGGTAGAAGACATAAAGGAGAATTCGCGGCGAGAACTGAACTCAATTCCGGAAAAAGCGTTTAAAAATGTTTTGATGATTGGATTATTCGTTGAGTGTATCGTTTCTGAAGGAGCATACTTTGAAGGCGATAAAATAAATTTGGATGAATATCTAACATTTTGTGTATTATTGATCTTTTCCCGGTACTTTCTTGACAGAGTAGTACTTAGCTTAGCATAAGTACAGCTGTGCGTTTGTCTTGCTAAAACTCGAGAATGGCTGAACCGATTTGGCTAATTTAGATTTTGAAATATTTGTGGAAGCTCAGGAAAGCTTATTAGCTTATTAGCTTTCTCACCGGTTATTACCGGTGAGAATAAAAGGTGAGAAACATAAATAATAAGTAACAGAAAATACTAAAAACGACAATTTAATTTTCTAACACAAAATGTTCCTAGCTGTGAAACATTGTCTTTTGTCTTTTTATAAATAAAAAAATCACACTTGGTGGTCAAATATTTATAGGTGCGTTAACCCCCTTTAAGTGGTTTGGGGGAATATCATTTACCATTAATCGTTATCTTATATTATCATTTATCACTCATTATCATCTACTTTAAGCAATTACTTATTAACTTGACACTGGCTAAATGTGCTGACCAAAAAATATTGTTTACTTATTAAGTTTATACCATATTTTTCACAAATATAATGTAGGTGATACGAAGTTCACCGGGTCATCTAGTAAGAAATAAAAATAGAATCGTCACGCAGCGGTCGCCGCTGCCTCGCCGCCTAATCACTGACCTCGCTGTGGTTGCCGCTGGCGCGATACCCGTTGGCGTACACCTGCCCGCGCGTGGCGCAGCACTCCGTGGTGAGCATGCGGAACGTGGTGGACTTGCCCGCGCCGTTCACGCCCAGCAGCCCGAAGCACTCGCCTGAGGGACACATCGGCAAACTTCGATCAACAATACAACTAGATGTCAGGTCGGCGCTAAAAATATGTCTCGGTAAATAGCAGCCTACTTTAGAAGTGAGCTCTTATTTTCTCGCAAGGCAATAACAGGAAAAAGTACTTTATTTGTTGCCCCTTAAGGTGGATTTCACCACTAAATGTTATTGACGTCTTTTTTTTCTTTTTAAGTGACAGGAGTAATCATTGCTTTGCTCGCTTTGCTTTGTGACGAATAATCGTAAGTATAAGATGATACTTAAAAAATTTGTGACTTTATAACTGGGTGCCATGGTTGTAATTAGGTAACTTAAAACTGTTTTATAACTTTTGTCTCAGTTCGTTGTAAAGAAAAAGTATTTATTCACGTGGACAGAATTTAGCTTTGATTTTGTACGTGACGCGTTATCTAGTTGGTATTGTTGATCAAAGCCCGCAAAGGTCAACCTTCCGAAAACTGACTCTAATCGATATTATTGCACTCGCCAGCAGGTAAACCAACCCTACCCAAAATTGACACATTTCTCTAATCGATATTGATCCTTATAGCCAAAAGATAAAGTCCATTTTTTTAAAACAAATATAACATTTTGTGGTTGGTTGGCCTGCTGGCGTGAGTACATACACTACTTTTGTTGGATTGGACGAATGCTAGAAGGAAGCGTTAATTCATCCATTCAACGTTACAAGGACAACAAGGGAAATAAAGCATCCAGTCTGTAGTTTTGTTGGATTTCTTGAAATTTGTGTATGGTTAAATATTAACGTGATGTAAGGGTGAATTGAAAAATACCGAAACGTTAAAAAAATGTCTACCTCAGGCGGGAATCGAAATCGCGTTCTCCGCAATCGCAATCCGCAACCGAAGTATTGGTTAGAACTGACGAAAATTTTCAACGGTTTTGACTTTATGTTTTTATAGCAACATCCTTAGAGATTTGAATAAAAATATTTACAATATTATAAACATTCAGTCACTAAACAAATACAAATAATAAACTATATGTCTGTTCATACTGTATAAATTATAACAATGCAAGTATAACCCGCGCCAAACTTCTAGCTCGCTGTGAACACGAGGCGATTCGCGTCGCAGTAGCACAATATGGGTATCAGCGGGACGTAAGCGGTTAGGGAGGGCGGGGCACATCCCCGCGCACCCCTGCGCATGCGCGCTCGCCATGTGTATTCGTTTGTTTTGGTTTAGCAGTGGAAAGACATGTATATTTTATTTGGTCGCATCGCGATTTTTTTTTTATTTTTTTTTTTATTTTGGCCCGCCATAATGGCTTCACTCTGCCTGCGATGTTAGGTTTTTGATATTGTTTGTTGACGTGACTGTAAAAGGTTTTAGTTTAGTTTTTGAAAGGCTGTTAAAATGCATAGCCGTAATACCGTTTTACGTCGGCAAGCTAGAATTCTTTTTTATAAGAAAACACACTGTTTCCACAGCTTCTTATGTTATTGATGTTATTTTTTTAAATATATGTATGCTTATAATTCAATTGTTGTTATTAATTTATCCTGGTTAATTTTGGGTATTAAAAATAAATAAAACGCCTAATTTATTAATTATTTGGAAATGTTATTTCATAATTATTATAACGCTTTAATTATAATGTTGCTAACTGTACACTTGCGCGTCGCAACTTCAGAGCGAGCTAGAAGTTTGGCACTACCTTTATCTGTTGTTACCTTTCTTAACAGAGAAGCTGATCCCCTTGACGGCGTTGCAGGGCCCGCCGAAGCGCCTGTAGTTCTTGTGCAGGTCCGACACCAGCATGGCGTCTGGGATCTGCCGCGGCGCTGATCCCGGCACAGACACGAACAAAATTAAAATATGTTCTAAAATTACGTTTAAACGAACAGAGTCCTAGTACGCTGTAGAATCTTGTGTTAGGCACACATACATGCCCCTAGACCTTATCCAATGCTAGTGGTTTTTATTAAAAAAAATAAAGATTAAAATTCATTTATTTCGGACCGGAATTCATAATGTTAGTAATAATAATCTTAGAAAACTATGTTAGTATCACAATTAATATTAAAAAAATAAAAATAAAGACACTACTATCACGCATATCGATTATACGTGATAGCAGTGTCCCCAATTAGGTGCATGCGAGTCCAGTGCTGCATTATAGCACTGTCCACGTGCAACCTGCCTGCTACCATTTTCAGAAGGTTGTTGGAGCTGCCCCGCACCCGCTGTAACAGCGGTCGCGATACGTTTTCTAATAATAGCAGAAAAGCTTCAGTTGGCAGTAGCGTGGCAGCCCCAGCAGCGCCCTGAAGGCATTGTTATATTGTGTGCGCAGGGCCCTGTATGCTCCTCGAGTATAATTCATCCACAGGCTGCACGTCTACAAAGAGTGACAATACGATTTAAAAAGCGTGATCTTCACTTGCTTAGAACAACGTGCGAACCTACGGGAAAGCAAATTAGCTCGAATGCACAGGGCCCTGCGCTCTCTTTCCATGTCCATATCGTCCTTTAGCGATTCCATGACCCAATGCCCCAGGTACTTAAAGCTTTGTACTTGCCCAATTGGAGCACCATTGAGCATTACAGGAGGAACTTTATCAGACTTGTTACCAGCCTTAAATACAAGTAAATTACTTTTTGTTGGGTTATACCTAAGACCATGAGCCACCGCGAACCGCTCACAAATGCACGTAAGTTTCTTTAGGGCACTTATTGACGGGCGCAGCAGCACCATATCGTCAGCGTACCTTATTTTGTTGACAAAGGCACCGTCAATAGAACATCCGACTCCGGCGCAGCTGAGCTCGTCAATCAAATCATTAATGTACAGATTAAGGGTTGGTGAGGTTATACCGCCCTGCCGCACACCACATTCCAATCCGTACATGTCCGATAGCCCTCCAGACCATTTAACATAATTCTTCTGATTCGCATACTAGTATTTTAAGATGGAGATATACTCATGTGGCATACTTGTATCGTTATACAGTTTATTCCAGAGTACATCATAGTGAACTAAATCAAAAGCCTGTCTAGGTCTACAAATAAGGCATGAACAGGTGTATTCCTGGCAGTATAGTATTGGACAGTCCGCTTGAGGCACAAGCCAGCTGCTTCAGTAGACAGACCCGGTCTAAAGCCAAACTGTGCATCATGAAGTTTAATACAAGCTACTATACTAAAAACAAAACCGGTGACATATCTAATAAAAACAATTGGCTATTTGACAGTTGTAACAATAAAATATGAAATATGTCGGATATTATTATAGTTTTTTTTTATTAATATTTGATAGTATAAGTTTTTTAAGTAAATTTGTTTGGGACAGATTAAACGATAATGAGTGGTAAATGAAATATGAAAAATGAATTTATCCACAAACTCCCATCAGCTAAATCATATATTCATTAAAATCAATTGCCGAAATGTCTGTAGCTGAGTCTTTTCCGTTGTGTTCGTAATTATTATTTGGGCACTCGTTGTCTTTTTTGTAATTTCTCTTTAAATGACTGTTTGTGCCAAAATAAATAAAATAAAATAATAAATAAAAACTATTATTGTCACGGACAAGGTTTGTGTAAAAGATTTTTTTTGGAAAGGAGATGTCTAAAAATGTATGAATTAAGAACCCAGAATCGACAGGAATGAAATGTATGTCAATAGACTAACAATGATACATTTTTATCGTTGCCGAAAGGGCAACCCCGAAATCGGTGTGGTATAAGAGCTGTGGGCCAACAATATTAAGTTCAAAAATCGAAGACTTCGTTATATTGTGGCTTAATATGATGTTGTTGTTGTTCTTAATCGGACAGACATCAACATCGTAGCCGAGGCCGCTTGACGAGAAACTAATGTTAAATACTTAAATATATCTTGTGTCAATATGCGTGTAAGTAAGTATGCGTGTAAGTCAATATGCGTGTAAGTAAAAATGCGGCTAAGTCAATGTGCGTGTAAGTCAAAATGCGTGTATATCAATATGCGTGTACGTAATTAGTCATTATGCGAGTAACGGGGTCAAAGTTGCTCGCGTCCGTAGGTTTACCCTTGAGACCCTACACGTGATCCCTGGGTGGTGCTAAATGAGTGACACTGACTGAGTGGTAGAGCCACGCTGCGTTGCAGCACGCATTGGGCCGGTTCGCCCGGCGTAATATCGGAATATTCGGCGTGAAATAATGGCACTTGGTGCTGTTGTGTTTCGTCCGACCAGTGAGGGTTCCGGAGGCCCCTTCCCTCCCCCCTCTCCTCCCAATTCCTATTCCTTCCTTAAACCTATTCCTCCCTTAAAGGCCGGCAACGCGCCAGCGATTCCTCTGGTGTTGCGGGTGTCCATGGGCGGCGGTGATTGCTCCCCATCAGGTGACCCGCCTGCTCGTTTGCCACCCTCTTTTATAAAAAAAAAACCCCTTTGTAAGTCGGTATGCGTGTAAGTCAATATGCGTGAAGTCAATATGCGTGTAAGTCAATATGCGTGTAAGTGAATATGCGTGTATGTCAATATGCGTGTATGTCAATATGCGTGTAAGTAAAAATGCGGCTAAGTCAATGTGCGTGTATGTCAATAAGCGTGTACGTATTTAGTCATTATGCGAGCAACCCTTTATTTTGTTGTAACAAGTTAAAATTAACATGTGTTACTGATAATTGTAGTATTTTAGGTTATTCTGTTGCTATAGATGGATAAAAGAAAAACAATAAGTGGTTTTGTTATTATTATATTTTATTTTGTTGTATCAGTAAGCTGTCCCAAGGGAAGAGTCAAATTAATAACCTATCCTGAGATAGAGATATGTCTATTTTGGATTTGTTACTAGGCAACTGTAATGTTGTTATTTCCCATCATATAACAGAAATATCTAGGCAACAAATCTAAAGTATCTCTATCTCGAGATCGATTATTAATTTCGTCCGATATTCAGCAAGTAGATTAGGTATGTCCATGTTTCTATCGCTCATTTAGATAAAATTCGCAGTAAGGTGGTTAAAATAGCATAAAACCTCCGGTTTTTATGCTATTTTTGTTAGCTGATAGCTCTTATACTATACCGATTTGGGGGTTGCCCTTTTGGTGACGACAACCATTAATTAAAGGTAATCTTTATATTTTTTTTGTCCATCTCCTTTGTCACGGGATACAGGGCGTGCAGTCAGCATCAAAAGTAACTGAACAAAAACAAGGTGGCAAATTAAAGTAATAGTCACGTCATCACGTGTAGGTGTCTTTACATACTCATCATTTAACATTTCAGAACTATACGACTTTTTTTGTGTTCATAATAAATGGTTAAGGGAATAATGCAAAAGTTTAATGTCATGTACTTTTAGACTCAACAGCTATGTCAGACAATTCTGGTCATTTCAACCGTAACAATAATTTGAAAATTTCATATGCTAAGCTACTTTTGATACTGACTGTACACGCGGACAAAGTCGCGGGCGAGCCGCTAGTAAGAAAAAAAGGTGGTGTTTTGACTTACACAGCGCGATCGCTTTGGAGACATAAGCCCGCTCGGCGCGCACCATGTCGTCGCCGCAGCGGGGCGCCGGCGGCTTGTAGGTGGTGTTCAGGACGCGGTCGCACAGACAGCGGAACACGCCGCGCTGCGTTAGCAGCACGATGGCCTGCACACGACAAGTTCATATTTTATTCTATTTCATTTCATTTAGACAAACAAAGTGACAATAAAGTATAATTGAGGTGCATAAATGAAACAACCAATTATCAACTTAAGCAGCTCGTTTATTACTGACGCGGTGACCATCTCAGCGGGAAGTCGCGTCCCGAGCCACAGATCAAGTACACCGCGCTTGCCACAAATTAGGTAAACTTATACCGTGCTTTCAAATACATCACAGACAAACACTAACATACGCATTGAAATGGAACACTTTTTACGAATGAAACTTGCGTTTAATTTTAACATTACTCTATTTTAGTACTTACTAGCGGCCGCTCGCGGTTTCACCCGCGTGGTTCCCGTTCCCGTGGGAATATCGGGATAAAAAGTATCCTATGTGTTAATCCAGGTTATAAACTATCTGTATGCCGAATTTCATCCAAATCCATTCAGTAGTTTTTACGTGAAAAAGTAACAAATATCCATCCATACTTACAAACTTTCGCGTTTATATAATTAGTAGGATTTTATTTTTATTATATACTAGCTGACCCGACAGACGTCGTCCTGTCTTAATTATAAATGTTGAAAAAAATATTTTAAAAAAAATGTTTACTTTAATTTTTTTATATAAGAACCTTCTCCTGACAATAACAAACACAACTAAGAAAGAATTAGCGAAATCGGTCAAGCCGTTTTCATGTTATGTCGTGACAACGGAAAACGGGTTTCATTTTTATATATATAGATTATTAATCGACGTTTTGAAACCTTTACACTACAGGGTCCGTAGTCACAGGGAGACTGAGGTGTTAGTCGTCTCGCAATAAAAAGTTATTTGCCTAAATAAGATACGCAATAACTAGATCGAACATAAGGACATAAACTATAAATAAATGATAGTCTTTTAAAATATATATTAATTCGCTTAGAAGCTGAGCTGTGTGGGTGGCGGCTAATTAAACGAATACTACCACAACAACCAAGAGCGATTTGTGGTCCTCATTGCCTAGTCTCTGACTAACCCTTAGAGGATAATCTTCGATCAACAATACCAACTAGATAACCCGTCACGGACAAAATCTAAGCTCAATTCTGTCCACGTGAATATATACAGCTACATTTCTTTACTAACGAACTGCGACAAAAGTTATCAAACAGTTTTAAGTTCAACCTAATTACAACTATGGCATCCAGTAATAAAGTCACAAATCTTCTAAGTATTTCTCTCTCGCTCACTCCATGCGTCCACTGCTCTGTTACACAAATGTTGGCGCGCGCGTCTATTGGTCAACGTTGGCCAAACATTTGTAGCATGGGTTGAAATCGGTAATTGTTTTCAAAATTTAATGTTATTTGTTAGCTTATAATATGATTTATTCTACATGTACTTACCGAAAGTAAGACACTCCGGCCGTTAAATAGCTTTCTCGGGCATTATTTATGCAACTTTTAAATACACATTGCGGCGTTGTAAACGTGTTTACATTGGCCGTGTTTCAAGCAAACTAAACAAAATAAACGCTCACTTCTCAAGTGAGCTGTTATTTACCGAGACAAATTTTTAGCGCCGACCTGGTAGGCTACTCTTGAAACAGAATTGCATTAATCAATTTCCAATCACAAATCTAAAAAATGTCAAATGGCACTTTTGTAAACGACAATTGCGCCACATTGTAATTAAATTGCGTGGAAATTGATTGAATAAATAATTATAGAGATGGGCGTTCCGGAATTATCTTTACTTATCCCAATATCAATACATATAAAACGCATTGGAATTGTATTAAGATTGAGTTTGCGTTCGAGAGTAACCCCCCAGATATCTAGTTGGTATTGTTAATCGAAGGGGATAATAGTCGTGACTCGTGGGTTATGTACGTAATTTAGAAAAGGAAAGTCAATTACCATATAAAAGAAGAACTGTACAATCAGGCAGATCATCATCAAGCCGGGCGCGATTTTGTCGAAGCAGAAGTAGCACTGCATGTCGCCCGTGGACTCTGCAATGAAGTTATACATAATTAGACCACGGAAACTAAAACAGATTCAATTAACGCTCTTACATACGAACGGCAGTTTGCCGACGACGTAACTGTAGTATTGTCAAACACTCGCTGCCCACGGTGCAATATAATGTAAGAAGAACAGTGCCTGCGTCCCTCTTAGTGCGTCACAACGCCGCCCATTAGACCAGGGGGGTTACTCTTGAACGCAAACTCAATCTTAATACAATTCCAATGCGATTAATATGTATCGATATTGGGATAAGTAAAGACAATTCCGGAACCCCATTTCGATAATAATTTGTTCAATCAATTTCCACGCAATTTAATTCCAATGTAGCACTATAGTCGCTTACAATAGTGCCATTTGACATTTTTTAGTTTTGTGTTTGAAATTGATTAATGCAATTGTGTTTCAAGAGTAAGCCTACTGTAAGTGTGACAGAGAGAATAGTAGTAGTAGGCGCTGGCCTATTCGCACATTTCATTGCTCCGCGGGTAGCGACTGTTTGACAATACTTCTGCCGCCGGCCGATGGCGACGCTTGTAGTTGTGGCGTGCCTCAATGGTAGTTTGTGGACGGCTGTCGTCGACGTGTCGACCGCTAGCCGCCAACTAGCGTGGCGCTCGTGTGTCAGAGAACTAGTACTAATAGAAGGGTAGACTTTATTTTTTTTAATGTGGCTAGTCGTAGTGACTACATCCTGCCTGATGGTAAGCAGTCGATGCAGTCCAAAATAATGAGAGCGCTCCTCGCCGTGGAATAAGCACGGTAAAGCGCACCCATTCATGACGGCCTGCATAAATGCCGTTTCACGCCCCGTTTAAAAGACCCGGGACTATAGGAGCTGGGAAACACATGCGCTGGCAAAGAATTCCAAAGCCGAATGGTCTTACATAGGAACGACTTGCTAAACTTTTTGGTACGAGTGCTGATAGTCGTCTGCACAGTATGATGGTGGTTCCTAAAACCAGCACGTGTAGTCCGGGAGAGGAAAGGAGGGGGCGGGATTAGTTCAAAAAGTTCTTCAGAACACTCTCCGTAGTAGTTCCGGTAGAAGACACTAAGAGAAGCGATGTCTCTACGCGGCTGGAGGTCCTGAAGAGAGGCTGTAATCACAGCATCTCCAATAATGCGTACCGCTCGCCTTTGCAGTTTATCAAGTGCATCGAGGAGGTATTTAGCGGAGCCGTCCCATAGATGGGAACAATACTCCATACTCGATCGCATCTGAGTCTTGTACAGCAAACAGCGCTGCTCGGGAGTGAAAAACGTAGCATTTTGAATTCAGTTCCTGGCCGGAGTCCATGCCTAGAATGCTGAGGTCCACTAAAATGGGTAACGGAGTGTTCTGAAGAGAGGGAGGAGGAATATAAAAAAGTGTTCAACTTTTTCTTGTTGAGGGGGCTGGCGGTGGCGGTGAGAATCATGATGATGTATTTATGTAACTGTTTAAGAAGACCAGTATTATTGACTGAGAACCCTTCCTCGATCACCACCAGGATCGGACAGCGCGCGCGGTTGAAGCTGCGTCGAATGATGTTGATGTATCTGTGTTAATAAATTTAATCTCCAACTGTATTAGGCGACGGCGACTTGGGGTCTAAGGAGGGCGACGTTAATGGGCTCTCAAGTTCAAGGTTACTGACATAGCCGATTTTTGCTTTGAATGTGTAAATGAAACTATATTCACTGCAAGTCAGCACCCCTCCGACAAAATCATAGTGATAGGCACCAACCAGGTGGTCGGGCCTTGAACTCGTTCCGCTTAGTGTGCAGCTCATCTTTTTTCCTTCTCCCATGAATGTATTTGAAAAGACAGGTAGTTACCGCAGCATTTGTTGACAGAGAATCCATCCTCGATGATCACCAAGTTGGGGCACCATGCTCTGTTGAGGCTGCAGAGCGCGTATTTTTGCGCGACGAGTGCGCAACGGCTGGCGGCGTTGGATGATGACGATGATGTATTTATCTATAGTTACCGCAGCATTTCTTCACGGAGAATCCATCCTGGATGATCACCAAGTTAGGGCACCGTTCCCTGTTGAGGCTGCAGAGCGCGTTGTCCCTTGCGACGAGTACGCAGCGGCTGGCGGCGTCGGTCAGCGTGTGCGGCGGCAGCGTGTAGCTGGACGCCTCCAGCAGCAAGTCCGTGAAGGATTTGCTCGAGTCCGTTTTGAACAAATCTTTCACTGACTTGAGGCCGGGGACCACGATGCCTGCGGGCGAGAACGTATGTAACGAATTTACAGGGTTTTTTTGTATGTTTTGGTTTAGAGATAGATGGAAGGACTTGACCGAGGTATTGGCTAGTCTGGTCGAAATTTTTTAAACGCTTTAATGATATAAAATTAGTGCAATAATTTTTTTTTGTGACTACAGTGATTTTACTGAAGAAGTCTTTAAGTATGTAAAGTAAAGTTTAGGTTTAAGTGTAGTACGTATGACTTTACATACAATATTTCGGTATCAAAATATTTAATCATCTGCCTTCTGATATCAAAACGTTGAGCTTATATAAATACATTCAAATTTAAATTAAAAGCTTGGTTGTTAAAAAGCCCCTTTTACAGCCAAGCCGAATATTTTGATACAAAAAAAGTTTGATAAGGTATTTCTATTACAGCAATTTAATTTTAATTATTTAAGTTTGTCGTTTGTTGTCGTAGTATTATTGTTACCCTATCATTTTTGTTTTAGTTTATTACATTACAATTTATTTTGTTATCATGCATATCCGATACGGGTATACTGTTGTTTTCAACTTTATGCAATAACAGATGATAATTTGTAAACAGTTTTGGCAATAAATTATATTCTATTGTATGTGTGCATATACTCACCGAACAGGACGATCATCGCTATGAGCAGCACGCTGGTGCCGCGCTCGGCGAACCAGAAGCTCACCACGTACATCAGCGCGAAGAACGCCAGGCTGCCCAGCAGCAGCGTCACCACCAGCGCCACTGCGGAACGGCGGGTTAGGCGACTACATACATACTCTTAAAGGTACTGATAGACACGCTACTAAATAAGTATGCTTATTACAAGCGTATACGTAAAAAGCATGCTAATTACTAGCAACGCTTTGACACACATACTACTAAGTAGCAATTGCTCAATAGTGGCATGCTTTCGTGTTAGTAATGAGCATGTCTATCGGTCCCTTTAATTTTTATTCTTTTAAAAGAAATTAAGGGTGAGTTCCACCCATGAAAGTGAACAACTTTCCCCAAGAAAAAAATGACAAAAAAACTGTCGACCTCCCATACAAAATAGTCCGATCAGCTGACGACAATATGGGAGGTCGAAATGTTTTGTCATGTTTGCACATAGGTTTCTTGGGGAAAGTTGTACAGTTCCATGGGTGGAACTCACCCTTAATTTCATTTAAACGAATAAAAATTAAGGGTGTATATTCACGACTATTATCCCCGAAGGGTTAGTCAGAGACCAGGCAATGAGGACCGCAGAAGCAGTCCGCCGCACACCAAATGATAACTGCACATGTGCTCAGCGTGTCAGGTGACCCATCGCCACTCTATCAGGGCGTCCCACGGATATGCCACATGGAGGGAAAGTACCTTGAATATTGAAGATGGAACATTCTACTGAAAGAAGACATTATTTGAATTTAAAAAAC
This sequence comes from Scoparia ambigualis, assembly GCA_963921215.1. Classification (NCBI taxonomy): domain Eukaryota; kingdom Metazoa; phylum Arthropoda; class Insecta; order Lepidoptera; family Crambidae; genus Scoparia; species Scoparia ambigualis. The sequence continues at coordinate 4,763,755 of OY992512.1, forward strand.
AATTTAAACTGCATTCATAGATATTTAAATAATTACATGGTTGAACCGGGAATCGAACCCGTTACATGAGAAAATAATCATATCTTTATCTTTATCATACCGATCGAAAGGCTTCATCAAAAGGATTATTTTTTGTTAAATAACATAGTGTCACAAATAAAAGGAAGACCATGAATTTTAACATTTGATGTGAAATTTTGTTCAGAAAAATGAAAAGCTGACAATGCCGTAAGGACATACAACTAACATTATCATAAGTACCTATTACTAATAAATGTACCCACTTGAGAAGTAACCAGTATGAAAGTGTCCACGAGCTACAAGCAGAACTTAGACGTATTATAAATATCCGCCACAACAAGATCAAAAAATCGACAAGGAGCGAAATAGTCAAAAGAGTGCGACTTTGTATTCAACAGGAAGGAACTCATTTTGAGCATTTGATAAATTGATTAATTTTGTTGTTAAAAATCACGGTCTTCCTTTTATTTGTGACACTATGTTATTTAGCAAAAGATAATCCTTACGATGAAGCCTTTTGATCGGTATGATAAAGCTACAGGATGATTATTTTTCTCATGTAACGGGTTCGATTCCCGGTTCAACCATGTAATTATTTAAATATCTATGAATACAGTTTAAATTGTTTTTTAAATTCAAATAATGTCTTCTTTCAGTAAAATGTTCCATCTACAATATTCAAGGTACTTTCCCTCCATGTGGCATATCTGTGGGACGCCCTGTATATGAGGAGTCAGGCTGCTAGTCGCCTTTAACGACACCCAAGGGAGGGAAGGGGTAGCCGCTACCAGCACCGCAAAGGCAAAACATATTTAACGTAAATATAACGAGTTTTTTTTTTTAAATACAATGTTTTGCCTGTTTTTATATCCTATATTGCTAGGTGCGTGCGCTCACCCTAGTGCGCGCTGTCATTGGTGCACAGGGTGAAAAATAGCGGTCACGCACGCGCGTTAGGTGACAATAGTTTTAATATTTCTCTTACAATAATTTCTTTTTTCTCGAAAAAGCTTGATTTAATAGAAAAACAAAACATAATATGTTTTGTTTGTTTCTTTCTTTCTTCATTAAATTTAAAATTTCGTGCGAAAACGGTTGGAGACGTGGTTGTTCATTTTGCCCTGTGACGTCACACTTCAATACTTAAACAAACTTTATCTTGAAACCTGACAGATAGTTTTTGATAATTTTGTGAAATGTGACGTCACACGAAGCTCAATCGTGGCCGCCCGAGTTTCAGGTCTTGTAATCCACAGATAAAAAGAAGCAAATTTATTTTGTAAAAATAAAATATTTAAAAATTATCTTAATAAAATAAACTATTGGATAATTATCGTTAAATCATAAACTATCATTTCCGACATATTTCATATTTTATTGTTGATAATATATAATATTGTCAATAATAGCCAATTGTGAAAATGAAAATGTTTTTATTCAGTATCTTTAAAATTACATGATTTACATGGTGGCTGGGGCTCCCTTTTAGGTATAGAACCTGTGTTAGGTTACCCCGCTCCTTCTATAACCTAGCGAAAGATACACATTGTTTCTAATACTTACAATATCTCCAATATTAACTAATAAATTAATTTAGACTAAGAGTAGGCAGACATATAAAACTGTTTAAAATATAACTTAAATAGAGAAAAAAGAAAAACAAGCAGATTGTGTGCTGTGTGTACTACCGTATCATTGTGAGTTTTGCGCTGTGTTGTGTGTCCAGATAATTATTGTGGTGTGTTGTGTTTGTGTAAATTGTATAATGAATAAGAGTGTGTGTATGTGTGGGTGGTTATGTACGAGGCGAGTGGTGAAAAATAATGTATGATGAATATGAGAGATGTGAAGTAAGTGGTTGATTTTATGTTGTATGACTACTAATGTAAGGTGGATGGAGATTTAAATAAATATATTATGTATTTAAATAACTTTATTTTCACAAAAGGTTTTCGATTTCATCATAATGTTTAGTTACAAAACTGGCTACAGACATTACATGCATGCAATAAATATCAGGGCGTGAAAATCAAGAGTTTTATTAATTTTATTATAAATATGTGCCGACTGTACCGTATACTGCCTCTTGGCGTAGGCGGTTTTTAAATGAGCTACAGGTGCTATGTTCATCATTCTTCTTCTGTTTTGGCTCTTTTTATTTAGTGGAAGGTTTTTATGTAGTTTTAAAATTGCATGTAGGATATTTCATGCATGTAGAAAATTCTTTTGAGGATCTGCCCTGAAATGAGCGATGCGTCATGATAATATCAGCTATGGAACTGCCTATATTTGCAAAATGATTATTTACATAATTTACTGCTTCTTTAGCGGTTGGTTTAGAGTTTAGCAATTCTACGTTACTTGATTTATTTTCTTTACTTTTAACCGCCGCGAGCGCGGCGTGCGCGAGTAGCGTGGCGGCCAGTGCGGGCGGCTGCATAGCTGTGTGCATGGGTACCTATGAAGGCGGGGGCGGTGAGCGTGCGCCGCGAGTCCAGCAGCGCGGCGGCGGCGGCGGCGGGCGCCAGCAGCGCCGCGGCCGCGAGCGCGGCGTGCGCGAGTAGCGTGGCGGCCCAGTGCGCGGCGGCGGGCGCGCCGGCCATCACGTGCAGGTGGCGCGCGCCCGTCACGCGCTCCTTGCACGGCAGCGACACCGACGTCATGTTCGTCGCGAGGGTTACTGGTGACCAGATACATTACTGTTTGAGGGAGCTTAAAATAAGGTAAAAAATTAAAAAGGATAATAATTAATGTAGGCTCCCTCTGATACAGGTGCAATAAAGTGAATAAACAATTTATTATTATTTGGGATACACGGGTTTTACCATGTTTGAGTTGTTGTTTTTGAGTCCCCGATATTTCGGCGCAGTTTCATGCACCGCGATCACGGAGTAACTGAACTGAACAATCGGGGACTCAAAAACAACTCAACCATGGTAAAAAACCCGTTTTTTTTCATAAAAATACCAAAAAACTATGTCTTCAGCATTTGGTTTTGCTACACAACTACGAGTATAGTGTCTCTCGAGTTGTCGGAGCAGGCGCCCTCGGGTTATCCGAAGAGGTATGATAAAACTATCACCTCGGCATTGTCCGCTCTTACACGTATAAATATACTCACTGAACACCACAACTACTGCCCACGTGATCAACACCGCGGTTGACTGGGGCTCCACGATCGGCTCCATGCCCTCGAAGGCGCCGTCGAGCGGGTGGTTGTTGGTGGTGATGGTGCGGCCGCCGGCCCACGGCAGCAGCTGGCTGGCCAGCACGTTGCTCAGCAGGTTCAGCGCCACCGGCGCCGCGTGACGCACCGTCGTCGTTGTGTACAACACCTGGCAGATTGGATTCAACCTTTAGTCTGTTGAGACTCGTGATGTTATCGAAATTCGTATTTAATGTCACATAGTTTTCATGTTTTTTATAACAGATGGCGCTGTGCCACTACCGTCTAAAAGGCGGAATCGAAGTTTTTGTACGATTAGTAAAAGGGTGCTGTACCATTTTTCCATCACTACTTCACCTCTTTCACTATACCACTCTACAAATAGACTTTTAAACAAGCAAGTTTATTACAGTTTATTTTATCTCTACAAAGATCTTCATAGTTCAAACATGATCCTTGTTGAGAGTTTGAACATGGTCCTTCGAGCCGGATAACTCTATACTGTCAGGTTCTTAGCAAATGGAAAGTAAAGTAAAAGTAAATATTGTTTGCGCCTAGCACACAGGACATTCTCATGATCTCAAGGAGCTCCATGTAACTACAGCTTTCAAAAACAAGGATGGTACGCTACAGAGCAAAATAATAATGTCAACGTCAACGACAATGGCTGGCTACGCGTAGGCAGAATTCAAAGCCATCGATCGAGATAGTACGCGTAGTCGACTTTTATCAAATGTAAAAGAGAATTGAAGAAAACTCTTACCCTCGCGTCGGTTTCGTTCAGCTCTACTCCGATCAAGTATTTGTTATAGTCCATAACGTCTTTTTTTCCGGATCGTAGTACCGCTGTAACAAATATTCCACATTTAAGAAAAAGAAGATCACTTAGCATTTTTTACTTTATCTATCTCGCTCTAACAAATGCGTATACTATGATCTATCTCTTTTATATTGATATTCTTATAACGTATACTAAATCCATGGTAGCAACCTACCAACTTGCATTGGTCCAGCGTGGTGGGTTAAGGCCCCAACCTCCCTATGCGATGTTGTCTACGTGGGAAGGACTGTGCCCAGAAGGACGATTATAGGCTGATGTGATGATGTATGTATCATCATCATCAGCCTGTAAACGTCCCACTGCTGGGCACAGGCCTCCCACGTGGACAATAGCACGTGAGGATATTGGGCCATAACCCACCACGCTGGCCCCATGCGGGTTGGTGGGTTATAATAACGACTATTATCTTACGACGACAACCGGGACCAACGGCTTAAACTGCCTTCCGAAGTACGGAAGAACTCCAGATGTTTTTAATTTGGTCACCCATCCAGCGACCCGGCATTGCAAAAGTTGCTTAGCGGGCAAGATCGCAAGCCGATCGCGCTAGCCGCTGCGCCATCGAGCTCCTCATGTAATGTATGTAAGTGTGTTTAATCGCCTCTGTGGTCTAGTGGCTAAGCCACCGGTTTCAGACCCAGAGGTCCCAGGTTCGATTCCCAGCGGGGGCTACATCTTTGTGTGCTCGGTTTGGTTGGTGGTAGGGCTGTTAAGTCCGCCTGGCTACCACCATCTTATCTAAGTCTGTCGCCATAACAACGATGTTTGTAGCATTGTTGTGTTCCGACAGTTTGAGATAAGATAGCCAGTTCCTCAGTGGTCGAGAATTCCGCATTCGTGCGCTTCCACCTTCGGCCTTATCGTCACTTACCATCAGGTGAGATGAAGGCCAAGCGCTTACCCGTTGTAGAATATAAAAAAAACTACCGTCTGCCACGTCCGAGGCCCGCTGGAACAGCACGTGCGGATAGCGGGCGGTGACGGCTTGCAGACTGGCGTCGCTCACGTTGATGTTGTAGAGGGCGCGGCGGTCGGGCAGCGTGCTGTACATGTCTAGATTGAGCGGCAGCAACGTGTTCTTGGTGGCGTTATCGTCATCGCCCGATTTGTTCATGTTGAACGTGAACAGCACTATGAGCGCTATGGGCATGATCACTTGCTGGAACATTTTAATAATCGCTTGTGTTAAGCATACGTAGAAGACAAAGAAGGCGATATCTCCACGTTACTTTAAAAAAATATTGTACGGGGTATAAAATAAGCGTTTGTAATTTTTTAAATACTTTTCCAAAAACTGTCAAGTAACCAATTGTTTTAATTCAGTCAGCCCGTAACCAAGGCCGGTGTCACAAAACGTCATACTTATAAAAAGGCATGAAGGTTGTAAATTATGTACTTACCACAAGCAGGAACCAATATTTCTTCGAGAGCACGTAGTAGACTTGCCTTTTAAGCAGGACCTTAATCTGCTGTAAGAACAGCGGAATTTTGGTCGCTCGCTCAAATACAGGTTCTAAAACAATATAATGGCATAATTAATATATAATATTAGGCGACGCTGCAGCAAACTACCTGCGGGTTACTATCTTGAAAAATAAGCAACAATTAAAATTATAATTAAAAACATTAAAATTACTCTCCAAGGAATTTTAAAATGTGATTCTTCCGCCTCAGGCACCGTTTCAAAATGCCTAGATTTATCGAGATGATGTTGATGAGTGTGGCAACAATATAATGTCGGGTCAAAAAAGTGGTTATTTCGTCTCAAAAGCTAATTTTGAGATATAAATTTAAATTTCATTGTTATCTTACCAGGAACGCTACTAGCGCCATCGAGCTCGTCTTCAGTGAATGTTGTATCAATGTCACTGCAAAGTCTGCAAAAAAAATCATGACATAGGAAAACCATATTTCTATCACCACTTATTATAACTAAAGTGTAAATATTTTTTTGATCTGAAAATTTGAATTTACATTGTAATCATTCTCATGAGCGATAATTGATGTTACAACAACTTTGCAAAGTCAGCAATCACAGAGAAAAGGAATTATTATTAATGAATACAGTGTCGTGTAGCGGTGAAAGAATACTACCACACAATCTCTGCCCTTGGGTGTCGTAAAAGGCGACTAACGGACTAAATACTGCACATACATTCAACAGCATAGAGCGGCGATGGGCTAAATAATACTACCAAACCCTCTCTGCCCTTGGGTGTCATAAAAGGCGAGTGCGTCAGCACAGCTGTGCCCCAGTGGAAAACAGACATTTTGATTATGCCAGGAATTAGTCGATAATTAGTCGAAATTAGTCGCCAAGTAACAGAATTAGTCAGTCTCGCGTTTAAAAGTTATAAGGGGTTTTTTGTGGCACAGCTGTACTGACGTCAGTAAAGCTGTGCCACCCTGTATCTCGAGAATGGAACCACCTAGCAAAGATCTGTTTGCATGGAGAATTAGTGAAAATTAGTCGCCAAGTTACAGAATTAGCCGGTCTCGCGTTTAAAAGTTATAAGGAGTTTTCTGTATCTCAAGAATGGAACCACGTAGCGAAGATCTGTTTGCATGGAGAATTAGTCGATAATTAGTCGCCAATTTACAGAATTAGTCGATTTCGCGTTTAAAAGTTATAAAGGGTTTTTTGTGGCACAGCTACGCTGACGCGTCAGCGCAGCTGTGCCACCTGTATCTCAAGAATGAAACCACGTAGCGAAGATCTGATTGCATAGAGAATTAGTCGATGCATCATACAAAAATTCAGATCGCAATATTCTTAACTTATCTAGAATAATTTTTAAAATTGAAAATGTTTTTTCGTTCGCTCCAGTAGGGCCCCCATTTTCGCTGAAAGTGCGACTCGCCCGTGATACCCTGAGGTTTAAGGTCACGAGGACGTATGAGGGCTCAAAAGACAAGAAATTCGAAGGGGTTTAACATTATGTAAAAATATTTTGGAAAGATCAAAATTTTTTTTTGGAAATTCAAAAAAACCGACGTTTTTTGACCGATAAATCGTGTGTTTTTCCAGAAATTTCCCGATATCTCGAAAACGGGGCAGAATTTAAAAAAATAAAAAAAGCACCTCGGTATTGAACTTAAGAACATTTTACCTTATTACACTTTTTTTGATATTAGTGACGGTTGAGGCTGTAGAGGTGCCCTTAGCCGCGAGTTTGCGCGGCGCAAGGTGCGATATCACGAGGCGGGCGGCTCGCGTGGTGTCACGCACGCGAGACGCCCGCTGCGTGATATGTATGAGAGCTCAAAAGACGCGGAATTCGAAGTTTTAAAATGATCTAAAAATATTTTTGAAAAGTTAGTTTTGAAAAAATATGTTTTTATTTATTATGAAAAAAAAATTATTGAATTATTTTTTGAATAACCTATAATAAGTAGGTACATTTTCAATGCCCTTTCAAGTCGTGTAGAGCACGAGATCTGTTGATATTTTAATACAAAGAGTACAGTCGCAATCTAAAGTGTAATTAAATAAACGAATTTCTTCGAACGATATTTTTCTTCACTTTGAAATAAAGAACAGGTAAAAATTATGAGTTATCTAGGTACCTATTTGCAAGTCAATAATGAATAAGTTGCAACAAGTTGAACAAAAACTTCAGTTTTTAATTTTTAACTTTGTTATTCTTAGGGTGCGTCCACATCTGGCAAATGCGCGGCGAATGCGCAGCTCGCGCGCCGCTTGCGAGCCGCGCGCGTGCGCGTGTTTGGCGCGCAACTCATGAAATGCTTGTATAGTGCGCGCGTGCTGCGCGCGAGCTTAAAATGCGCGCGTTCGGCTCGCAAGCGGCGCATTCGCCAGATGTGGCCGCACCCTAACGAACATCAATACAGAATACTACTAGGTAGTTATTTAAGTCAACTACCTAGTAGTATTCTGTATTGATGTTCGACTTAAATAACAACAAAGTTCAAAACTTTGTTGTTATTTAAGTCGTCGGCTGTCGTTTCGTAGTTTTGAGAATGATTTATATGGGCTCAGCCTTACGACAAGCAACACCAAATATTTGGTTATTTTTTTTTGTGGGTAGGATAACTAAAATAAATTTTGTTAGACCATTCAACTCTTTTAAATAAATGAGGAAGTTCGTCTGTATATTGTTGGTTCCAGTTATATCATAAAAAAAATATGAAAGTTCCGGAGCACCTGCTTTGAGTTTAAGTAACTGAATGACGTAATCTTTTCATTTTTATTCGTCTTTAAGCAATTAAATCTAAATAATTAGCAAAGAAGATCGTGGCGATACCCTATTCTTAATAGTGTTGTCAGCTTTCATTTTCCAGCATGTGTGGGAAGTTGGAAACACATAAAAAATAAGTATCACACTTTTAAAATTGCAATAACTTTTTAAGTACACAAGATATACTTTCGCAACAAAAAGGACTCGAAAAAGAGTTTAATTTTGTAAAACAAAAGAAAAAAAAAGCTGATAAAAATTGTTATAAAACGTTTTTTATTTTAAATCTCTAACTTCTTTAGTTTAGAAAAAACTAAATTTTAAAAGTGTGATACTTATTTTTGCAGGCCAGAGTGTTAATAAATAATTTTTCTTTTTATTGCCTAACTTTACTTGTTTTATTTCATCGCGAAATGCTGATGATGATAATGATGATTTCATTTGTTTTATTTACTTTACATGCACTCATCAAAGTTGTACATTCAAATTAAAAGCACAGTTGTACGCGAATGTACGTACATAGACTAGGAGAGCAGATATATAATGTTGTCATACAAAACACATGGAGTAAATCAGAAAATAATCGAGAAATAATAAAAGAAACTACTAACCGTCTCCTAACTAACTAACTGTCTCCCTGTGACCACGGACCCTGTAAAGGGTTCGAAATGTCAGGATAATATAAAAACTATGTAAATAGTAAATTAAACGCGAGTTAATCCGTATAAAGTGTTTCATTTCAAAAGAACTAATTGAAATTGTTCACTATTTTCTCACTTAATACTATTACTTATATAAACTATGCTTTTAACAATAGACAAGTACGCAAATTAATTCAAAATAACCATACTGCGCGCATTATGGCTCCCTGGCTCCAAGACTATTCACAAAAAAAATGCCTCTTTCCTCTAAAACGGGGCAATAAAAGATTTTGAATTTTTGTATGATATATCGACTAAGCTGCACTGACGCGTCAGCGCAGCTGTGCCACAAAAAACCCTTTATAACTTTTAAACGCGAGACCGACTAATTCTGTAACTAGGAAACTAGTTTCGACTAATTCTCCATGCAAGCAGATCTTCGCTACGTGGTTCCATTCTCGAGATACAGGTGTGGCACAGCTGTACTGACGTCAGTACAGCTGTGCCACAAAAAACCTATAAACGCGAGACCGACTAATTCTGGTACTTGGCGACTAATTTAGACTAATTCCTGGCAATGTCAGTCTGTTTTCCACTGTGGCACAGCTATGCTGACGCACACGTAAAAGGCGACTATCGGATTAAAGACACATGCACATACATCGAACAGCATAGAGCGGCGATGGGCTCACCACCTTTCACGGTGAGCACATGTGCAGTCGCAATTTGGTGAAAAGTGAACTATGGCAGAGGACTGATTTTGCGGTCCTCATTGCCATACTAACCCTTCGGGATAATAGTCGTGATTATATGTATGTATGTAAGTAATTATCAATTAGATGTTTTATAATCATCATCATAATATTATATAGTGTTTGCGAAAACTTTCGTATGGCATGCGATTCCATAGCAGCTTTACCACTTTCGATTGTAACTTTACCTTGGCTAATATTACATGATAAATATTTAACTTGTTAAATGTTGCTGGTGAAGATTTGAAGCATTACCTGCTACAGTATTGAGGTTTTTGCACAAGTACCTATTTGTTTTGGGGTTTGTAAATAAAACAAAATTAGCAAATATAATTGTGTATAAAAAATATTTATTCCTATTAAATGTCATGAGTTTTTAATGTACTGAATGTGGTACAAGTACTGTACCATCAGGTTTTTTTAAATCTATATCTCTCCTATTCACATGAAACTATCAATGTACAATGGTGGACTTCGTCGCTTTACCAGTCTAAAGGTCAAAATCCCTTGCACACCGCATTGTCTATTTGGTACAAGCACGTACCCGGGCGGTCGGTGCGCTTCATACGAAAATCGCTGCAAAGTGGTAAAGCGACGGTGACGCCGACCGTACATATTAATTTTTGCTTGTTATGTTATGATTTTTATAATATATTTACACAGCATGATTTAATTTCATCATAACGGACATTAAAATGTTTACACAAAATCTTCCCACTTTTATAATAAATGACAACACAGATTCATCTTTGTGGTTGTGATCTCACCAATTTAAGCCCCGAGACTGTGTCTTAATTTTTACAATCATTTCCATCTAAGAGTTCCATATCCAATTTATATAAAACATTATTAATTTTATACTTTGCTATCGACTGCATACGTGGTGAATATTTTCTTAAATGTGCTGCAATATATAAGCCAAAATGCTCAAGGTCATCATTGTGAGGCCACTTTTTTCTCTTTTCTCTGGATGTTCTTAAAGGTTGAAGGTAAATAGACTCATCCTCCATTTTTACTTCATGATCTGCTAATGGTTCTAGGTAAATTTTACTATCAATAATATTGTCACTAGAAACTGATGAACTACGGGTTGACTTAGTCGGTGCTGGTGTTGAGGTGCCCTCTGATTGGTGGGTTGGAGAACTCATAGACTGTGTTAGAGATTCTGAGATTCCATCCTGATTTTGCCATGAATCAGAATCCTGAAAGAAAAGAACTGTAATTAATCATACTGTGATCAATCTGAGGTAAAGGGATGGAAAAACTATATTAGGAATGCAAGAAGTGCTATTTGAAGAAGAACAGCAAATAACAAGAATAAATGGACGAAACTTATACATGTGTCTTTGGACACGCTGAATAAATAATAATGACAAAATGCAATTTTAATGTGAAATCGAAAATAATTATGACTTTATTTAAAACTTATAAGGTGTTTTAACTCCCCCGAGAACATTTGCTTTGAACTGGATGTGTATTAATATCATTTAGTTGGAGGTGATTACATCTCAACAATAGCCAACAATGATTAGATTAACAACCTCTATTACCACAGAAAGTTGTGTTAAGATCTTTTGGGCTAACCCTCCTCACTGTAAAGGGATTGCAGAGCATTTTTAAGTAACAAATAACAGACACCATAATGAGGAAGTCCAGCTTTCTCCGTAGGAAAAAGCTCATAGATAATAACTAATATATTTTAAAAGAATGAGATGGTCCTTCATATTTTAAAGTAAATATTAAATTTGTACTTACATCTAGGTACCAAGCTGGTGCATCCTCTGTGTCACGCCTCGAATAGGCCTCCATTTCCTTAAAAGCATACCACTTTGACCTATATCTTGGATCTGTGTGCAAATATTATACATGATATAAAAATTTAAACAAACAACCTTACATTTTACTAGAAAAAATATAGGTACTACAATGTACCTTCTAAAATCCATGCTTTTTAAGAAATATTAATTGAGCAATAACAAACAATAAAAATATGTTGTTATGAAACACTTTTTAAGGATTAACTCGTGATTAATTAATTACATTTTCTAATATTTTATATTATCTTGACTTTTCCGTGGTCACATGGAAGCGAAATGTCAGGATAATATAAAATACTATGTAATGTAGTTAATTAAACGCTAGTTAATCCGTAAAAAATGTTTCATTACAATGTGTTTGCAAAACAATAAAAATACGATCTAATAGCAACAAAAAAGAAAAGAAAAACAAAAGATATGTATTAAATAAAATTTACCTGCTCTCATTCTTCTTTTCTCCCTGCCGAATTGATTTCGTAAACTTATCCATTTCCTGTAAACCTCATTTAATCCGATGCCCATCAATCCCGCCACTTCTTGCGCGGCGTCGCGACGCTTTTGTCTGTTTTCATGAGTCGCATTTTTTTTTGTACAGTCCCAGATTGCCGGCCTTTCCGCTAGTAGTTTTATGAATCTTACGCAATTTTGTTTATTCCACTGCATATTTTAATCAACATAAAACACAAAACTTTGCGTTACATCTACCTACTCGTGGTTTTGTCTTGATTTATGCATTGATTTGATTGATTGACATTGACATGACATGACAAGTCAATTTTTTTAAATATTTTGTCCGTGCAGGAACAGGCCAAGGTCAGAGACCATACTGCCTAGTCATTAGTTTGTTATTTCTTTTTCCCTTGATGATAATGAGTGGTCATTAAGATGATGAATGATAAATGATGTTCCCTCAAACCCCTTTCAGTAGAGATGTGGGACTTTACTGAGGTCTCACACGGACTTCTTAAGAGAATTTGAAAAGTGATGTTTGTTGCACTGTTTTGTTTCATTTGGGCATATTTTTTTAAACGTGTACCTTGATCTAAATGTGGCTAAAAATGCAAAAGCTATTATATACATTGTTTAAAGCGTTCTGGATGATCTGTGAAGCTTTATTTACTGAAATACTGATACATTTTGAGAAAATACCCACGGAATTCGTTTAAATTGCGATTTTACTACAGCTGGGTCTGAAAATTTCTTCTTTTCCGTTACCACACAAATTGAAAGATAAAACGAAAATAAAGACAATAAAAGTTATAGAAAATGATTTGATTTAGTAAAGCAACAGTTCCTCTTTATAATTTTATCATTTAAAAAATAAAAATTGGTATAATTTTAAAATAACAGCACATTTCTTGTAGTTCCGTTACCAGATCGCGCAAAACGTAGTATTTTTTTTTGCTGTTTAAAAACCATGACAACGAACGAAGTAATTCCTTTTTTATAAGAAGCGGATAACAATAGTTTATAATATACAAAAGAAACTTGAAGAATTAGTCTTTAATTAATAAAGTAATTGTGAATTAAATAACATATTTTTTTCTGTAAATAACGGAAAGAACGGTAACGGAATTCTAAGGCAGTATTTATATTGTGTACCTAATGCATAACTTTTTGATGTGTATAAAGTAATCACCAGTCGTGCGTCTTATGTAAAACACACAGTTTTTTTTCTGATTTTATAGATTCATTATTACATAGATTCTTTAGATTTTAATTAGCAGTAAATATACTTGATATTTTAGAAATGTGTAATGTAGGTTAGGTAGTACAAATCTGCTAGTAGGCAGGACAATAATAAGAAGGGCTCCATTGTAGTAAAAATATACTTTGACCAATCTGTTTTATGTGTTATCTACTTTTCACTTAAGAGGCAGTAACATACGCTATGTTTGTAACGTAAACTACTATCATTTTTTATTTTTAATACATTATCCTTTATTTATTTTGTTTCCACCTTGTTTTTTAATTAATTAAACATTTTTAATTATTCACACTAGTATTTTGATTTTTAATTTATAAGTACCTCCTTACCTACCTATAAAACCGGGCATGTAAACCATACCTTACTTTATTCCGGTGTGTTGCCACCTATGTGTGTTACTTTTCCAGTGTGTTATTTTGTACAAAGTTAGCGAGCCTTACCCATATGCAAGGGTTGTCACTAAATTTGAAATCAAATAATCATTAATATTTTTATCAAAATAATAATTTATTATTGATATTTTTAATGCTTATTTTACACTTGAACTAATAAACGGCTGAATTAATTTTGATTAGTTGTTAAATTCGTCGTTATTGCGCGAGTGTCGCGTATATCAAACTTAAAATAGGTACTAACTTAATAATGACAACTATATCAATTCTCATAATGTATGACTGGGTATAAACATTTACTTTAAATAATAATAACTAAAAAATGTAAAATAAAAAAGTAAAGTTTGACGACCTGGTCGTGGTCGAGTGGTTAGCGCGCCGAGTCTGGCTGGCGTCTCGCCATCTCTGAGACCAATTTAGAGAAACTGTTTTTCTGAATTGATTTCGGGTCTGGCTGTTTTTCTATGTTTATGTTTATTATTTTATCCGTTATCTAGTTTAACCATATTAACGACTTGCAATAGAATCTTATCTTAGGTTAGACAATTGGTGTGAGTGTAAAAAACAAATAAGTAAATAAAAATAATGAAAAACCCTGTGTACGCGCCAAGCGCGCGACGGTGAATTTCAAACCGTCAGCGCCATCTAGCCGTTCATCGCGTAGTTGCACTCGCGGTACGGCCAACTGCTAAACCCCGCGCCCGCTTCATTACGGGAAGTGTCGACACGCTTCATCCAGCGCCCGCCGTGTGACATCCCGCTCGCGGCCTCGCTGCCTCAGACCGTATCGCGATAGACGCCATTTCCGCCGTGTTGAACATTGGCGATACCGAAGAACAATCCGCGGGTGTGAAGTGACAGTCGCAAGTGTAACACTGCCTTGGCCCGCACCCGTATTCCTGTGCCGCCCGCCGTCCCGTCGCGACGCCAACGCGGTCACCCATACAACCCATCACGCGTGAGTACCTTCATCCTACCAACTACCTATCATTACCTCCACAACGTCGAGTATTCGTCACGGTTTAATCAGACCGGCGATTACACCCTGTATGCTTAAAAATTAATAAAAAAACAAGCCCAGAAATCTTGAATATAAACACTAAAATATAGGTGATTTTTTTTGTCGTTTTAAATAATATCATAACAGTTCTACTCCAATAAGTTGTAAACATAATAATTACACTTTGCGCAAGAGCATGCGCCGAGAATACATCTACCTGCTACCTACACTAGAAAACCCCGCTAGGTTGGAGTTAGAGTTACGAAGTACCTAACTATTTAGTCATCTGTTGTTGGAGCACAAGGTTTCGGTTATTTATTCTTGTAGTTACACATACATACACTTCAACAAAGACAAAGTACTGTAAGTTATTACGAAATTATTGGAAAAACTTACCTTGCGTTACGGAGAAATCTTTAAAATTTTAAATTCCTGTTGTGTTTCGACGACGACTTACAACCGTACACAGAACAATGTGTATGCACCATCATATTAAATTGGAAGCACAGAACATAAATTTAAAAAACGTTTAAAACACGCAGTACGCGCACGTGGCTTCCCTTAACAGTAGCTTCCATAAACTGCGCTTGTTTGTGGGACATTCGCCGCACCGCCCGCTTCTCCGCGGGTTCCCCTCCCTTGCTCTGCGAAAGTACCTTCGTTGCCCAACTGTATGCTTTTAAAATTGTGACAGCGTCGAGCATTGGGCTGTGTTTGACTCGCTTCATCGCTGCAACTTCGACGCCCGGTACGTGGACCTGCTTCAGGACGTATACAGCTCCGCAACAATGCAAGTACGATTAGACAACATGACGAACCCTATCTCCATAAAAAGGAAGGCGCGACAAGGAGACACAATTTCACCCAAGCTTTTCACGACTGTTCTGGAAGATTACGTCACTCGTCTACCATACGTATCCTACTAATATTTTAAACGCGAAAGTTTGTAAGTATGGATGGATGTTTGTTTGGTCGAATCCACCCTTAGTAGTTTTTACGTGAAGGATGTTTGTTTGGTCGAATCCACCCTTAGTAGTTTTTACGTGAAAGAGTTCACGTAAAAACTACTAAGGGTGGATTCGACCAAACTGGAATAAGGTCTTATACCTAGATTAAGCGCCGAATTTGTATAGACTAATCTCGGAGTAAGTCTTATTCCAGTTTGGTCGAATCCACTCTAAATAGATTTGGATGAAATTCGGCATACAGATAGTTTATAACCTGGATTAGCACATAGAATACTTTTATCCCGATATTTCCACGGGAACGGGAACCACGCGGGTGAAACCGCGAGCGGCCGCTAGTATGAAATAAAAATAAACCTACCTGAGAAAGACTTCCTCCAGCGTGGAGACGCCAACCCCTATGGACACGATGGCCAGCTCCGATCGTTTGCCTTCAAGTGCGGTGAACAGTTTCGGGAACCGGTTGCTGGCGGCGGCGGGCAGGTTGTACGATATGGAGTTCATGGACGCCTCCTTGACGGTGGCGTCGGGCACGTGTGACGTCACCGTGCGAGTGATGGCGGCCTCGTTGGGCACGCCGCTGGTGGTGAACGTGAGGCGGTAACCGGTTCCTGGGGGTGCGACAGATGTTTGTTAGAGAGACGAGTCGTTGCATACGAAACTCGATGCTTGCCTTCGCCATCAGAATTTCGGCATCGGCATTGACAGTGACAGTAAGAGCGGTTTCGCACTAAGTGCGATCCGAATCCAATCCGGGACCGTGAAAATAGGAATCTAGAATACTCGAACCGAAGTCTGATATTGCTTACGCACTAGTCCGATCACTGATGCAAATATAAACAATATTTGATGCCGAAATTCTGATGGCGAAGGCAAGCATCGAGTTTCGTATGCAACGAATCATCTCTCTAACAAACATCTGTCGCACCCATTCAGAAGCCGCCTTCTGACATACGTCATTTTACGCGGATACATTTTAACACTACAGTGGGGGTTAAAGTTACTCGCGTCCGTAGGTTTACCCTTGAGACCCTACACGTGACCCCTGGGTGGCGCTGAATGAGTGACACTGACTGAGTGGTAGAGCCACGCTGCGTTGCAGCACGCATTGGGCCGGCTCGCCCGGCGTAATACCACCCTCTCACAAATAAACGGCGTGAAATAATGGCACTTGGTGCTGTTGTTTCGTCCGGCTAGTGAGGGTTCCGGAGGCCCATTCCTCCCTCCCCCCCTCCTCACAATTCCTACTCCTTCCTTAACCCTATTCCTTCCTTAATGGACGGCAACGCGCCTGCGATTCCTCTGGTTTGCGGGTGTCCATGGGCGGCGGTGATTACTCTCCATTAGGTGACCCGCCTGATCGTTTGCCTCCTTCTTTTATAAAAAAAAACTATTTCGGTCTGTCCAAATTCTTCTCCGGAATGAAGATTCACATATGACGGAAGACTGATCAAGTGCATAAAATAGCATAGAAATAATTCTACGACTACTCCTGACCGTATTTTCACGGGTTCGGAAGGGATTCGGATCAGACGTAGTGAGAAACCGGTCTAGGGGTTCAAACTGCTATAAGCGGGTGCCCGCGCGGTGGCACGAGACGGGGCACTTTTGTATGGGACCGCGCGGGCACACTGTAAAGCGGTACTTCATGCAGGAGGCGCACCGGGGGTGCGCCTCCTGCATGAAGTACCGCTAACGAATAGACACGGTGCGTTGGCCGCTTGTCTAGACGGGCACTGACCGATGGCCTTCTTGAGGTAGAGCGGCGTGGCCCAGCAGCGCAGGCGGCCCTGGTGCAGCGCCGCCACGCGGTCGCCGAGCGCGTCCGCCTCCTCCATGAAGTGCGTCGACAGCAACACCGTGCGGCTGCCGCGCAGCGCCTGCGCACGTCACATTCGATATAAATACTTAACTGAATAACCGCTAGAGCGCCCCACCAATCGCATGTTTTGTCTCTGAGCGCCCACGTGTCATTGTTCCATAAATATTTTTGTTCTCTACGTCTCTGTTACTTTTTACTGTTATTATTGACTTAAGATTAAATAGGACAAGGGATTCGTTCCGTACGGCCTATTTTTTTTATTTTTTGACTGGAAACTTTTGTCACCCAGGTGACTTCTCGATTATTGATTTTGGGAAGTTTTATACCCAAGGACGCTTCACAGGTTATAAAAAAATTGTTTATTTCGTTAATTTTTGTTTGACAATTTTATTCTGTGGCCAGGGGGGTTACTCTTGAACGCAAACTCAATCTCAATACAATTCCAATGCGATTAATATGTATCGATGGATAAGTAAAGATAATTCCGGAACGCCATCACGATAATAATTTGTTCAATAAATTTCCACGCAATTTAATTCCAATGTGGTGCTATTGTCGCTTACAAAAGTGTCATTTGACATTTTTTAGATCATCATCAGCCTATTCAAGTCCCACTACTGGGCACAGACCTCCCACGTGGACAATAGCAAGCGGGGATATTGGGCCATGACCCACCACGCTGGCCCAATGCGGGTTGGTGGGTTTTAACGACTGTCATCTTACGACAACAACCGGGACCAACGGCTTAACGTGCCTTCCGAAGCACGGAGGAGCTCGAGATGTTTTTAATATGGTCACCCATCCAGCGACCCGGCATTGCGAAAGTGGTTAGCGAGCAAGATCGCAAGCAGAACGCGCTAGCCGCTGCGCCATCGAGCTCCTCATTTTTTAGATGTGTGATTGGAAATTGATTAATGCAATTGTGTTTCAAGAGTAAGCCTACTGAACTACCCAAAAGCACGAAGTAATGCTTGTTTTGGGCGGTTCTGCTCCTCCCTAGGATCCTGTACTCGCCGCGGGCGAGACGTCTTGTTATAAGCGTATTAAGATACGCCTAGCGCCATCTAGCGTTGTATCGCGAAGTTGGCGCGCGGCAGGTGAAACCGGACGCGCGCCCGCGTCAGTCTGTCTGCTAGCGACCGCGAGACGCCCACAGATATACGCGCCCTGATATTGCCGTGGACCGCTTATATATAGTGACTCTGTGACCTTATTGATAGTGACTCCCTGAAGATAGTGCCCGTGATTAGGTGAAAGAACTGTGTGCTGTGCGTTAGAAACCGCCTGCATCGCTGCCCTCCGCCAGCTCGCCTCCAGGTTCCTGCGATTCCGGACACCTTCCCGTGAGTACCTACTTCTTCCTTAGCCCTAACCAAACCGGTCGTTCTGGGTCCACAACCCTAATTACGTCGCATGTTACTGCGCCCCCCTGGCGCTAACAGATCCCTTATATTTATTTTAGGAACTTAACTAGAAAACTATTAACTTAACGAGCAGAGATTCCCTAATCTAAAAATTAACGCCCTTCCAGTAAACGTAATTCTTTCAAGGTGTGAGAAGAAATATTTGTTGCAATACTTTAAAGATTTTGCTGTGCACTTTGACAGATAGGTCAACAAATCGTGCATCAGTCCCGATACTCTCATTGTATAACACGGAGCGCGCGCTATGTTTGGGAATACGCTTCCGCTCTGTCTTGCATCTGCAACATTTATGCGCTAGTTAAACTAAACAGCAAACTATGCGTGTCTATAAGAAAAGTAAAATTGTATGCATAGACAGCTATTATTGTAATTACACCCACTGCATTTCCCCAAGGCTTGAGCCTTGCAAAGTATCTTTATGGTTTTATTTTGCGAATCTGTCATATTGCTAATTTTTCATTCTGCGAATCAGTCATATTGCATTTTTTACATTATGCACCTAAATCCGTGTTAATAAATACGTTAATAGCTAGCCTTGCTTTATTAATGTTTAGGTACACTTTCCCTTACCAGCAGCAGGTCCCACAGGTCGCGGCGTCTCCACGTCCAACCCCGATGTGGGTTCATCCAGTATGAGGACATCCGCGTCGTCTGCCAAAGCACACGCTAGCTGCAGGCGGCGCTTCATGCCTCCTCCGGTTAACTGCCTCTCTGCTGGAATAGCTGTCTAACACTAACGCAATGAGGTACACATTCCCTTACCAGCAGCAGGTCCCACAGCTCGCGGCGCGTCTCCACGTCCAGGCCCGATGTGGGTTCGTCCAGTATGAGGACATCCGCGTCGACTACAAAAGCACACGCTTACTGCAGGCGGTGCTTCATGCCTCCTCCGGTTAGCTGCCTCTCTAATGGAATAGCAGTCTAACACTAACGCAATAAGGTACACTTTCCCTTACCAGCAGCAGGTCCCACAGCTCGCGGCGCGTCTCCACGTCCAGCCCTGATGTGGGTTCGTCCAGTATGAGGACGTCCGCATCTCCTGCCAAAGCGCAAGCCAGCTGCAGGCGCCGCTTCATGCCGCCCGAGAGCTCGCGGCTCATGTTTTTCTTCTTAGCAAGAATGCCCAGTGTGTCGAGAAGTTTCTCCGAAGAAACGCGCGCTTCAGCGAAAGTGCCCTTTTTCAGCTGTGGACGAGATATAGTGTACGATGCTTGTTTAATTTTAAACAGATATTAAATTTGGATCAGATAGGTTGTATTATTTATTAATACCTAGTTGAGAGATCTCGATTTTTTTTTGGTAATTTGTACAGAGCTTTTTACATTATTATTATAGTCTTATAATTATTAAATTATAGTCTAGTAATTTTAAACTAAAGGTTCGTTATTATAACTATTATATTATCTAGTTTAAGACAAAAGGACGCGTTGTGTTAAATATTCAGGAATTCCCTTATGCATACAAGTCAACTCCATCTACTGAGTTTTGAAGCCAGCCTCGATTAACTCTCATAGTAGCTTTTGTTTGCAAAATCCCCCAATTGAATTTGAAATGACCAATGAGGAAGACCTCATCTTGGCCTCCGACCTAGCCACGTGTCGAACTCCAATATCCACTTCGGGTCGCTGATCCAGCGGAGTATGTTAGTAATAAGGAGGACCAATAGGGAGTAAACCAATCAATACTGACCAGCGTGAACAGCATGACGTGCTCCAGCACGGTGAGGTCGGGGAAGAACAGGTTGTGCTGCGGGCACAGGCCGAGGTGGCGGCGCACGCGCGCGCGCTGCGTCGCCAGCGGCAGCCCGTTCACCAGCACCGAGCCTGAGGACGCGCTCAGCATGCCTGCCACACGTATAGGGATTGCAATCCCGCAGCTCATTCAATCCCGCGGGATTGATATGCGGGATCACTCAATCCCGCGCGAAATCACACGGGATCCCGCATCTTTGATATTATGTTATAAAATAAAATAAAAAATCAGTTGCTTAATGTAATAATTAAGCAACTGAAATTTTTCTCTTCTATTAATTAAGTAAGTATAAACTTATCTGCTTTCTTAGATTCATCTTTAAATGTTTGGCAAAGCTTAGTAGTTTTATTTAATTTTACCCTTACCTAACACAGTTTTATATTTCTAATTCAGTCTTATTCATATAATGACTAATAATCAAATCACAACTTTCTCTTAGATGCTATTATCATGATATCAACCTATGGTGATAACTTTTGAAAATACGCTCTTAAGGTAGACGTCTATTAGCGGCGGATCGGGCCGGGGCGGATCGGTACGGGCCGCATCGCATACAAAACACTGCTATCGCGCTGCGGCCCGCCCCGCCCCGACCCGCCGCTAGTGGACGCCATTTCTTAATAATTTTGCGCATCGCAGCGCAAAAATCCGCCTGCCTGTGTTTATTATGAAATGGCATCCACTAGCGGCGGGTCGGGGCGGGGCGGGCCGCAGCGTAATAGTGAGTCTATGCGGCCCGTACCGATCCGCCGCTAATGGACGGCTACCTTTAAGAAGCAAATGGCATTTATTGTATCATCTCCGAGCCTGCTTCTGAGTGAACTGCAAATATGTCCTTATGCTGAAATCGTCTCTCGGCTTCTATGCTAGTAGGCTGAACCGTCAGGATATTTTTATATTCATAGGCGAGCGTCCTCTGATACAATCGGATTCAAAAACCGCCAAATTTTTTAATTGCGGGATCCACGGAACCGCGCTTTGAAGGTGCAAGGCAGGATCCAGCAGATTAATAAAAGCAGCGAGATCCCGCGGGAATGCGTGATCCCGTTTTGCGGGATAGCAACCACTACACACGTACACATAATCATCATCATTTAGACGACCTCCTTGGTCGAGTGGTTTGTACACCGGTTTTCATGCTGTCGCCATCTCTGAGGTCCTGGGTTCGATCCCCGGTCGGGTCAATTTAGAAATTATTGTTTTTATAAATTGTCTCTGGTCTGGGTGTTTTCTATGTATAACAAGTATGGATTTAAGTATTTTAAGTATGTTTATCCGTTGTCTAGTAACCATTTAACGAGTTTTTTATCGAAGCTTCTCTTGGGCTAACTAATTGGTGTGAGTCTAGAAATGTTTATTTTATCATCAGCAGCCCTGGGCACTGGAGTAATTTCTGATAATATTCAGTGGGCCGGCAATTTAGTTGTGCTACAAATGTTAAGCGATTGTGAACCTTCTGTACATGGGAGGGTTAGTAGAAGCGGTGTATGTATTTAAACTAATAATCAAGCTTGTTCAAGAAATTTGAATTGTTTTAAAAATACTTCCTTAATACACTTCGGTGGTCTAATAGAAGCGGCCGGACCGATTTCAGGTCTCGGTTTCAATTCCTTGTTGAAATTATAAGGTTTTGTCATCACCAATCTGAATTTGGCAAGCGTGCTGATTAACGGCCTTAGAAATTTGTATTAAGTTCCATAGTGAATTGAAATGAAATGGTTTATTTGCTTTGAAACACGGTATACAGTGCAGTTGTTACAGAATAAACAAAGGTCAAGCGTATTTTGTCAAGTAGTCGACATGCAAAACATACATCATCATTAGCCTATAAACGTCCCACTGTTAGGCCTGTTCACGAGAGGCCTTAGCACGTAGGGATATTGGGCCATAACCCACCACGCTGGCCTAATGCGTGTTGGTGGGTTTGTAACGACTGTCATCCTACGACAACAACCGAGACCAACGGTTTAACGTGCCTTCCGAGGCACGGAGGAGCTCGAGATGTTTTTAATTTGGTCACCCATCCAGCGACCAGGCATTACGAAAGTTGCTAAGCGGGCAAGTAGCTTGTGGGTCAAATATACTAAGAAGTCGTTCGACGCCCTTCACATTCAGTTTAAAAATGTTATCAAGATACTCTTGCGGCATCCTCGTTATTGCAGTGCGTATTGGATGTTTGCGGATGTGCAGACTATTTCACGCAAAAAGCTGAATCCCTATTGCGTCAAATACGTGGCAGCCGAAACAGTGTTTTGTAAGGCTTAGCTGACAGTGGGGACTGTCCACTGATCGCGCACATGTAACACGTTACTCGAGCACTCTCGAGTTTTGCACTAGGTTTTGGGTTCTTGACATTTTTTTTAGTCTTTTTATTTTTATTTCATGTTGTTGTCGTTGTGTTTTATGTTTTTATTTTTGTAATGGAAAGTGCCCTTTTATGATAGGGAGGGTATTTTTCAATTTAGTTTGACGCTGTAAAAGGGAAAAAAAATTACGTCTTTATCGATTGTTAAGTAGTGAGGGTAGACTTCGCAGTAACGTAATATCGCTGGCTTGCAGCGTAAATCACAAACTACTAAAAAAAATCAACGAGTCTTCTGGGGTCTCGGTAGCTCAGAGCAGAGCAGTGGACCGGCAATCCAAAGGTCGTGGGTTCGAATCCCATTCGAGCTTCCTGAGACTGGTTGATTTTTGAACTGGACATTTTTTAATATATAGAAAAGAAGATAAAACAAATACAATATAGCGCATCTCACCGGTGATGATGGACATGAGCGTGGTCTTGCCGGCGCCGTTGTGGCCGAGCAGCACGGTGATCTCGCCCTTGTGGACGTCCAGCGAAACGTCGCGCAGCGCCACGTGCTTGGGGAATATCTGCACGCCGACACAATAATAATAATAATAAGGCTGTACATCCCGCGGAGATGTGGGGGTCGCGGTTTTTTAACTGCCAAGGACCTACATAACCGTGAGGTGTGAAGTCTCAGGGATTATTTCCTTAACAGTGAGTGCGGGATGCATTTGGATTTCGTGGCAGTTGATAGACACTTCACGCCGCTCTCCTTGGCAACAGAAAACCAGTGGTGCTAAGCACTCTCGATCGCAAGGACATGTGGAAGAGCAAGGTGCTACACGGGCGCTACTATCGGGCTCTAACTGGGCCTGATGTAGATTTGCCTGCCTCGGTGAACTGGCTACGTTTCGGTGACGTCTGTGCCATTGAAGATGAAGTTATCAAGACGAATAACTACCGGAAATATATTATGAAGGACGGTACGGTCGACATCTGTCGGGCATGCCGCCGTCCTGGAAAATCACTCCGACATATTATTTCCGGTTGTTCTCATCTTGTTAACGGAGAGTATTTGCACAGACACAACCAAGTAGCCAAAATAATTCACCAGCAACTTGCTCTTCAATATGGCCTTGTTGAATCAGGGGTGCCAAGAACGAATGTATAGCTGTAGAATAGGATTGAACTAATAATAGGACAGGGCACAGAAGTGCAAAGAAATGTAGGCATAAGGCCACCTAGAGTTGAGGATAGTCGCCATAGAGCGCCTTAAATAGATATAAGTCGAAATAATAAAATCTCCAACATGACCCACGTCGGAGGATACGTTTATAAAAAAAAATCAGAGGTGCCGTTCTATAAGTACGCACCTGCGCCAGTTTTCGAAAATGCATATTCAACGCTCTACTGGAATCGCTCTATCATCACGGATAGGACTATTGTCGCCAATAAGCCTGATATCGTGGTGGTCGACCGATCTCAGCGCCGGGCAATATTGGTTGATATCACCGTTCCTCATGATGAGAACCTCGTGAAAGCCGAGAAGGACAAGCTCAGTAAGTACCTTGACTTGGCTCACGAGGTTACCGCCATGTGGGATGTGGATTCAACCATTATTGTACCGATAGTCGTTTCGGCAAACGGTCTTTTAGCTAAGAGCCTCGATCAACATCTAGAGAGGCTCTCGCTAAAAGGTTGGGTCAAGAGTCAGATACAGAAGGCAGTACTCCTTGTCACGGCACGTATTGTCAGGAGGTTCCTCACTCTGCAGCCCTAACCACCGATAGCTTGGGTCTATCCCCGCTGCCGGTGGCAACCTAGTTTAAGTTTTTTAATATTTTATATTGTAAATATGTTTTTATATAAAATATTGTAAAAAAAAATTGGATGGACAGTTTAAGAATACATATTTATTTACAAAATATAATTATATAAAACATACATACATATTATATATAAAACGTTATAAATAAACTATAACATGTTACTCGCAGATGACAGAGCCCAAAGATGCTTGTGGAGTTTAGCCTTATAGATGGACAGTGACTTGAAGGGACTGATCTCAAAGAATAGGTTATTCCAAAGAAAAGTAGCCTGGACTGTAAACGAATCATTGAAATAACCTGACCGAGTAAAGGGAGCCTTAAGCACGTTATCAGACTTGGACCTGAGACCACGGTTGTGATCCTCCCCGAGAAATCGAAAACATTCTTCGGTGACTTTCGGGTGACCTTTCGTTGATAATAGTCGTGAATATTATGTATGTATACAGCGCACAAGTATAGGCTGATATCATAATCAGCCTATACTTGTGCACTGCTGGAAATAGGCCTCTCCAAGAGCACGCCACTAAGCACGATCCACGGCTACTCTCATCCAGATCTTGCCAGCTACCTTGCGAAGATCGTCGCTCCACCTTACATATAAGGTGACTCCTAGAAACCGCAAGAAACTTCAAGGGCTGGTCAGGTCAAGTGTTTTAAACATGACAAAAATTACAAAAATGAATTCGTGTTTTTTTTAATATCATATCATATTCATTAGCAATATCATAAGAAAACTAAAATGAAAACAATTAAAAATAACGATTATTTACAACGCGCGGGCAAGGGGTGGACTCGTCCGCGTCAGTACACCTACGTTTACGGGTCAATGGCCGGCCGTCTGTTGACCCATCCGCGTCAGCACGTACGGCCGGCCGGCCGTTGCCCGCGCGTTGTAAATAAACGTTATTTTTAATTGTTTTCATTTTATTTTTCTTATGTTATTGCTTTAAAATAAATTAGATACTCAAAGACTATCCTATTAAAAATCACAAAATGAATTATTAAATAAAAAAAAAGAAATAAACACAAACTCTTTTTTTGACATTTTTGCCATGTTAAAAACACTTGACCTGACCAGCCCTTGAAGTATCTTGCGGTTTCTAGCAGTCATCTCATATATACATAAATAAATAATATTCACGACTATTATCAACGAAGGGTTAGTCAGAGACCAGGCAATGAGGACCGCTGAAGCAGTCCACTGCCACAGCCCACGTTTCACCAAATGATAACTGCACATGTGCTCAGCGTGGCAGGTGGTGAGCCCATCGCCCCTGTATGCTGTTGGATGTATGTGCAGTCTTTGGTCCGTTAGTCGCCTTTACGACACCCAAGGGAAGAGATGGGCGGTAGTATTCTATGCCGCTTCCAGCACAGCATAATAATCTATTGTTAGAGAAAATTCCTAAGCCAGAGGGCGTGGCCACAGACTGACAAGGTAGTTAGTAAGGGCATCACGCTGAATTTCGAGCACTGAGCACAATTTAACTGTTGCTTTGGAACCGCGGTAAGATATAAGTATTGTAGCGTGTGACTCACCGTACCCCTTCACAAGTCTTGACTGTAATTCATTAGTAATAAATCATATTTTATACGACACTGTCGTTTCACTGCAGCTTCTCCCGGTCCCCACATTACAGTATAGCTGGACTTGGGCGATGGTTTGCTCCAGCTGACTGTGCTGCTTGTGTTCATGATTGATTCAAGTAACCTTAATAAATAAGTATTTTCGTAGCGTCCAAAAACACTTTTTACCTACCATCTATGCAGAACGTCTTTTAGCTGTGGAGAAGAACGGGCGCAAGAAACAGCACAGCTTTATATAGAAGTAACGAAATTTACAAATAATATATAGGAAGTGTATACAGTGCCACAAGCGGCACTGTATCTCAATCGGTTCGGGAACCGTAAGTTTTGCGGTATAAAAGTGACGCCGCCTAATCTGCCGTAAAGTTTTTTATTAGAACAACAGAAATATTAGCTCTCCCACTCCTGTAGGTCACGTGATAGGTTATAATTTCGAGGTTATTTTTATTTATTAGACAACAGAAATCTAACTTCATACAAAAATATATTTTGAATTATGTCTTCTGAACATTATGGAAAATAAAAAATATGTTACGGTTCCCGAACCGATTGAGATACAATATTGCTTGTGGCACTCTATACACTTTGTACTAGGATGCCGTAATTACGGCTTCGTTACCGATCGTACTCTGTTGCCGCTTGTGGCACTCTATACACTGCCTACACTTTATACTAGGATGCCGTAATTACGGCATCGTAACCGATCGTACTAAAATGCCGCCTGTGGCTGTGGATGTGGATAGAGATCCACAGCCTAATATTTATTACATTGGTGGTTATGGTTGAAGTTGCCATGGTTACCTTGGTGACGTTGAGCACCTTGATGCCGACGTCCTGGTTGGGCGGCACGGGCTCAAAGTACTGCTGGTCTTGGGCGATGGGTTCCTCTAGTTGCTCAAGCTCGCTGTTAGGGGTGACGTCATTCTTGCGCCAGAACTGCCTCTGTATAGTAATACATACTTAATTCACGACTATTATCCCCGAAGGGTTAGTCAGAAACCAGCTATGCGATTCTCTAAGCGACACATAGACGCTGCGCGCATGGCTGTGATCTGCTGCCTCCTTCCAATTCTATGAATATGAAAGAGACATAGTCAATTCTCAGCGCTGCGGCATCCGCTGCTATCAAGGCTTTAACTTAAAGAATCGCACTGCAGGCAATGAGGACCGCAGAAGCAGTCCATAGCCACAGTCCACGGCACACCAAATGGTAATTGGCATTACTTACGGCCGGTTTCAATAACCTATCTATCTGTTGTTGTGCCTACCAGAGTTAGAAATTTGACTTAAAGTATTTAAAAAATTACATACACTTATTTTATACCTCTTACAATATATTTTTTCTCGAAAAAGCTTTATTTAATAGAATAAAAAAAGACATATTTTTCTTCGTTAATTTCAAAATTTGGCGCGACATCGGTTGGTCACGTGACATTTTGCCCTGTGACGTCACACTTCGATAAACAAACTTTTATCTTGAAACCTGACACATAGTTATTGTTTATTTTGTGAAATGTGACGTCACACGAAGCTCAATCATGGCCGCACGTATTTCGGGTCTTGTTGTATGTAATCCACAGATAAAAAATCGCTAATTTATTTTGTCAAAATAAAATATTTACAAATTATCTTAAGAGGCCTATTACATCTCGACTGTGATTTTTGCTACTTCATGAGGAATAAAGATTTAATAATGAATTTACTATCCTTTTCGATAAAAACGATAAATACCTACAACTGCAAAATTACTACAAAATGCGATGCGCCGGCCGTCCGAGCTCAGCTTATTCTCGAAGAGTGGAGATAATATGTATTATTAAGCATGAATTTACTATCCCATTGCGATAAAAACGATAAATATAACTGCAAAATTACTACAAATGAAAAAATTGGCCTTTTACGCAAAAATCACATTAGAGATGTAATAGGCCTCATAATAAAATACCTATAGGATGATTATAGTTAAATTATAAATTACCTAGTATCCCCCCGAGCACGGATCTTTTATCGACCGATAAAGTGACATTTAGACGATAATATTTGACAGTTCAAGTACTGCCGATGTTAATTTGTCGACGTCTAATGACACTTTATCGGTTGATAAAAGATCAGTGCTCGCACTGCATATCCGACATATTTCATATTTTATTGTTACAGCTGTCAAATAGCCAATGAGCTTGGGAACAGTATTTTTATTTATTTAGGGTCTCTATCGGATCGCCTAATTTTTTGTACGCCTAATTTGCAATGGCACCCAAACGAAAAGCCTAAAATTTTTTCGCCTAATTTCACTCTTCAGAATCGTGTTTGCCCTAATTTCACTTCGCCTAACTTTTTATCGCCACATTGTCATTTACCAAATGCGTCATTTGGCAGAACAATTCGTAATCCCTAAAGTTTACAATTCCTAAATAGTAATTCGCACAAAATTAAAAATCATAAAGTACAAAACGCCTACTCATTTTTATAAGGTAAAATAACAAAAATAAGTTCAGTTTTGTTTTTGTAGTAAAAATAAAAAAACTTGATACATGATATTGTGTTTTTTTTCATTTATGTATTAATATTTATTAATCTTAACATAGCAAGCAAACATGCAGCATGCATGCAGACATGCAGCATAACATGCAGCATGCATGCAGACATGCAGCATGCAAGCAGAAACACAGCATGCGTGCAGGCATGCAGCATGCAAGCAGGCATGCAGCATGCATGCAGGCATGTAGGCATGCAGCATGCATAGTTTCCGTCACGGCTTCGGCGCTGCGGGGCTCCGGCGATCCCACGCGAGCTTTTCGTCGCAGATGGTTTTCGCTCACCACCGTGGCTTAGGCTTGCTGGCCGGCTTCGACGGCCAGCCTCAGCCCCGGCGGCGAGCTCAACCCACCTGCTCCTTAGCTCGCGGGCCGCCTCGCCCCTCCGCGCCTACGCGGGCTTATATTGCACTCTAGGGTAGGGCAGACAAGACTACGTGGAGTCGGGTTTGCAGCGATTCGCTTCTGTCAATTTATTTTCTCAATAAAATTCTATGCTTTTATTCCAATACATTATTGGCACATTTAATTTTAGATATGCTAAAATTAGAGCTTTTATAAATTTTGCGAAATAATCGTTATGCCAAAATAAAGTTATGCCAATATAGTTTAGGCTATTTTACATTAGACATTCTAAAATTAGGCCTTTCAATTCTTAGGCCAAACTATAATGGTGGCAAAACAATTTTTAGGCGAAACAATAATTGTACGTTTTAAGTTTAGGCCAAAACGGTTTAGCCAAACCATATTAGGACAAACAATTTTAGGCGAACCGAAGGGCACCCTTTATTTAATTTTGAAATATTTACATTTTAACTTAAAATATGACATTAAATTTTTTTCTGTAGCCCTTCAAAATACTTCACAAAAATTTTTTCAAGATTTATTCATAAAAATTACCACGCGCTATTGTTTTTGTGCGCGCGAAACCCGCGGCGTGACGTCATCGGATATGTAATCGGACGCCCGCCGAAATTAAATAAGACAATAAAGTAAGATGTTTTCAACTCTCCAACGATCTCAAAGCTACAAAAAAAATTAAACTATTAAATAAAAAATAATTATTACAGCATTTATTTGTAATAACCGTTATAGATTTTTTAGTTTCAAAATAGCACTTGTTATTAATTATCACAGAGTGAGAATTATATTTACCATAACCAATTTGAAACTCTAGCGGTCAACTATTTATCTTGCTAAATAATTATAAGGATTAGGAAGACCAGTCATTTACCATAACCTAAACAGTGGCATTACTAGTTTTGACTTACTTCTAATCTTCTCTTAGAAAAAGAGTTAATATTGGAACGCACAAAAACTATACAATTATAATAGGCGAGAATAGTCCCTATCGCCGACTAACCTGACAAAGGAAGCTCCAAGGCAGAGCTTGCCCGTACGTGCCGGGGCGGACGTGGTCCAGGTACCAGGCGAGCAGGAAATAGAAGGCGATGTGGAACAGCATGTAGAGGAAGCCCATGAACGCCGACAACGACATGCTGGTGTGGGATTTGAACATCGTGGCGAACGTCAGCCCTTGTCCTGAGAACGAACAACAAATTAATCTTTAACGTGCACAGTATGTTGAAATGTTTTATTGGTTTTCCACCTTAAGCCCTTGTCAAACATACAAGCGAACCGAACCGAACCGAAAACGTGGAGAATTCGAACCGAAGCGGAGACGTCAAACCAGGCGCAGCGAACCGAACTCGTGGAGAATGCGAACCGAAGCTTCGGTCCGCATTCTCTCCATGACGCGATTGTATCGATGGCAAACATGTATTTTTATAGTCATTGTGACGTGTATTATACATTATTGGGTATTTTTTAAATACATTTTATAAACTTTTCGGTATCTATTATGGCCACGTGTCGGAATACTTAGATTTTTTTTGTAAATAAACACAACCATCACGCACCTTCGCTTCGCATTTTGCATTTGCTTTTTGTTTGACGTCGTGCATACAAAACCAGTTTTTTTTTTTTGGCTATGGGTAAGCGCTTGGCCTTCATCTCACCTGATGGTAAGTGACGATAAGGCCGAAGGTGGAAGCGCGCTTCACCCGGAATCCTCAACCACTGAGTTAATACAACTATCTCGCTCACGCCTCGCTTCACGCGCTCGCCTTGTGTTTGTCATGGCGTCACACGCCTTTCGGCACGGATCGGTTCGCTTTCGCTTTTTTATGTGACCAGAACAAAACGATTCCATATATTACAAAATCAAATCACTTCGCCACGCTTTCGGTTCGCTGTCTGTTTGACAAGGGCTTTATCTCTATCGTATAAAGTTCAAAATATGGTGGGCTGCCACTGCCTCATAAAGGGTTAACAGATAGTGTAAAAATAAAAACCATAACTATACTAGGGCTAAATTCAATAAAAAACGTTTATAAACATTTGGAATTTTACTGTTATAGAATAATGTTTTATATTTTAGCGTTTTATTAACGCTTAAATATACTTAAGTAAAATTTTAAACACTGAAAAAAGACGACAACCTCAGGCGGGAATCGAACCACGCACCTTCCGCATTCCGTGCGGCTGCCTTAACCACTTGGCTACCGAGGTCTGGCTTTCAACCGTCGATATTTGTCAGTGCTTGATGCTTATGAGATTTCGGATCTCAGAGGTGAAAACTTCTAAGAATTGATGAAGCAATGTTGACTAAAAACATAAGCATCAAGCACTGACAAATTTCGACGGGTGAAACTAGACCTCGGTAGCCAAGTGGTTAAGGCAGCCGGCCGGAATGCCGAAGGTGCGTGGTTCGATTCCTGGATGAGGTTGTCGTCTTTTTTCAGTGTTTAAAATTTTACTTAAGTATATTTAAGCGTTAATAAAACGCTAAAATATAAAACATTATTCTATAAACGCAGCTTCATCTTAACCGAATGTTCAAATATTTGTAAAAATATTTCTTTCGGATCTCAGAGGTGAAAACTTCTAAGATTTGATGAAGCAATGTTGACTAAAAACATAAGCATCAAGCACTGACAAATTTCGACGGTTGAAAGCCAGACCTCGATAGCCAAGTGGTTAAGGCAGCCGCCCGGAATGCGGAAGGTGCGTGGTTCGATTCCCGCCTTGGTTGTCGTCTTTTTTCAGTGTTTAAAATTTTACCAAATTTTACTGTTTCTTGAGGGAAATGAATGAGAAAACCACTAACAATGGGTGTATTTCTTGCAAAAAACAGCAAAATTCCGAGTGACACAAGATATCTGCACAGAGAATCATTGTGAATTAAATAATTCGATAAACAAATGTTTACAAACATTGTTCATCGAATTTGGTAGTAGATTAGGGTGAAGAGCTCGATGGCGCAGCGGCTAGGGCGCTCGGGTTGCGATCTTGCTCGCTAAGCAACTTTCACAATGCTGGGTCGCTGGATGGGTGACTAAATTTAAAACATCTCGAGCTCCTCCGTGCTTCAGAAGGCACGTTAAGCCGTTGGTCCCGGTTGTTGTCGTAAGATGACAGTCGTTAAAACCCACCAACCCGCACTGGGCCAGCGTGGTGGGTTATGGCCCAATATCCCCACGTGCTATTGTCCACGTGGGAGTCCTGTACCCAGCAGTGGGATGTTTATTGGCTGGTGATGATGATGACGGATTAGGGTTAACACTGCAGTGCATAGGTTGTGAGCTCCTCGTGGCCTATTATAGTCTCTGACTAAAGGTACTGATAGACATGCTACTAAATAAGTAAGCTTATTAGCATACTTATTACAAGCGTATACGTAATAATCATGCTAATTACTAGCAACGCTTTGGCACACATACTATTAGCACCGAATAAGTAACAGTACTACGTACAGAAGGTTCACTCTCTAACGACTTTCACGCGAAATTGAAACGTATCTTGTGGCCCGAGCGTTCATATTCCGTTAAGCAACGCTGACTCGATATCGATTTGAGGTCAGGATGTCACAGAGCATGGGTTCGCGGGGATTACGAGTTATCGAGCCGGCGCTCGGTGTTGGGTGGTCTCGCGCTCGCGGCAACCTGGATTGCCATACGCCGGCGGCCAAACTGCGGAGGCGCGCCAAATGAACCTACCTAAACTGCGGAGTGACGCCCCCCTGCTATTAGGTAGCAATTGCTCAATAGTGGCATGCTTTCGTGCTAGTAATGAGCATGTCTATCAGTACCTTGACCCTTTGGGGATAATGGTAGTGAGTGTATGCATTAATAAGAAAAAAAACTCATATCATCACAATAACCATATATTTTAATTACAATAAAGTATTTTTCAACAACTAGCAAAAGCGCTACCAACTATAGCGCTGGGGTTAGATGACTTTTTAAAATTTATTTAGCTATACATGACGACCTCCGCGGTCGAGTGGTTAGCACGCCGGATCTGGCGTCGCGCAATCTCTGAGGTATCGGGTTCACTTCCCGGTCGGGTCAATTTAGGGAAAAACTGTTTTTCTAAATCGATTCCGTTATCATACCATATATTAAAGAGTTTCAAAAGAATTATCTTGTTTAGTTAATTAGTTATCTTGGTCTAGATAATTGGTGTGAGCGTAAATAAATTTTATTTTGATTATTGATTTTTTTAATTACAAATTATGCACTACATTCATACATACAATCACGACTATTATCCCCTAAGGGTTAGTCAGAGACTAGGCAATGAGGACCGCAGAAGCAGTCCTCTGCCATAGACCACTTTTCACCAAATAGCTCTCTAGCACATGGCTCAGCGTGACAGGTGGTGAGCCCATCGCCGCTCTATGCTGTCCGATGTATGTGCAGTCTTTAGGGCAAAGAGGGGGCACGCACTACATCGTTCATTACCTTACTTTACTAGCTTACATGCTAAGTACACAAAAACTTCAAAGCAGACAAATAAAAAAAGCTATTATAAAAATAGTTCCCTATCTTTTTTTATTAAATTTTATGTTATAATTTAAAATGGCATACATTAGGGATTACTAAATGTTTTTATATACAGTCGTGGTCAACTAATTAGGGACAATCTCTAGTTAAGCCAAATTGTGAATTTATTTTTTATTTTCCAACGAGTCTTAACAATATTCCATATCTTTTACACGTAAGTATAATTAGTCATTGATGTGCCCGATTATACAAACAATAACAACTTCTTAAACATTAAACCTCTTTACAGTATAGCTGATAGATTATCAGTGTGCTATTTGTTCAAAGAATGCTGGCTGGCCATTTAATTAGGGACACTGAGATATTGCGTTCTATTTTCAAAATTTGAATCTCAATACCTACTTTTTTATTACTTCTTTTATTGTTTTGTGGTAGTTTTGGCGGCAATCCAGATTTTTAATTTTAAGTTTTGAGAATTATTTTGAAGAAATATGGGCAAAAATAAAAGTTGCGATCCAACACTACGAACAATTATCATGAAGTTTGTCGAGCGTGGTTGGTCATACCGAGGGATAGCAGAACATTTAAATTGTTCAAAAACTATGGTATGCAATGCAGTGCAACATTTCAGGCGCAATAACACAGCTTTAAATGTGCCCAGGACAAAAAGATCGAGAAAAACAACTCCGCAAGAAGATAGAATGATAACCAGGTTAGCTAAGAAAGATCCGTTTCTAGGCTCTATTTTAATTAAACACGAAGTGTTTGGGGCAGACGAAAGAGCCGGTGTATCAGCGAGGACCGTTCGACGACGTCTGGTAGAAGCAGGGTTGTTCGGAAGAGTGGCTCGCAAAGTACCGTTGTTGAAGAAAGAACATAGAAATGCTCGTTTGGCGTTTGCACGTAAATATGGACATTGGACCTACGCCCAATGGCAACATGTATTATTCTCTGACGAGACCAAGATTAATTTAATTTCTTCAGATGGAAGGCAATACGTACGGCGTCCTGTAAAAGCGGAAAT
Organism: Scoparia ambigualis; assembly: GCA_963921215.1. Lineage (NCBI taxonomy): Eukaryota > Metazoa > Arthropoda > Insecta > Lepidoptera > Crambidae > Scoparia > Scoparia ambigualis. Next base: position 4,798,363 of record OY992512.1, read on the forward strand.
GAATCCAAGATTCACAAAAAAGCAGGTGAAACATGGCGGTGGAAACATTAAAATTTGGGGTTCATTTTCTGGACGTGGAGTGGGACCTGTGAGAAAAGTTCAGGGTAACTTAGACCAACATCAATACAAAACAATATTGGAGGAAACTATGCTTCCCTATGCTGAGGAGCATCTCCCTATTATATGGACTTTTCAGCATGATAACGACCCGAAACATACCGCCCGTTCAGTCAAGTCGTTTCTTACCAGTCAGTCAGTATCGGTGCTAGATTGGCCAGCAAATAGCCCGGACCTCAACCCAATTGAGCACCTTTGGCACGAAATCAAGTAAAAAGTTTCAACTTATCGTACCACAACTTTAGATCAACTTAATCAAGCTTTTTGTGAGGCATGGGCAAACATTCCTATCGAAACATGTCAGAAACTGATAATGTCTATGCCACATCGGTGTCAAGCGGTAATTACTAACAAAGGTTTTGCTACTGGGTACTGATTTTACACGTAATAAAATGGAGCTTTTAAAAATATTATAATACTGGAGATTATTCGTTTTGTTTAACTCTATTCATCATTATACTTTACTGTCCTTAATTAAATGTCCAGCTACATAATTATACCTTAAAATTTAATACATGTTCAACCTTTGATATTAAATACTTTTTTCTATTTAATTATTCTCTTATTTACAGCCATTTATAGTATAGTAATCGGACCAAATTATGCAAATAATAGGTGCTGAAAAATCAATAGGGTTTTATATTTATATGTACATAACCGGTTATTGCTCTTCACTATCTTGAATGTCCCTAATTAGTTGACCACGACTGTATATTGTTGCATGTTATTTAATTTTTTAAACTCGTATTAAGAAAGTATTGTTAATAGGCTAGTTGACTAAATTTCAAAATCATATTAAAACGATACCTGTTTACCTATTTAGTCCTAAAAATACATTATTTAAAAAAAAAATCGATCATTTACAATGTTTATTTTGCGTTTTTATATTAAGATTTAAAGGGTTTCCGCCAAATCCCATAGAAAAAAACCCCAGTCCCGGCGCAAAAGAATTGTATCTCAGATTTTGGATAATTATTAGTAGAAACAATATCAGGTGTCGCTATTTCCTGATTCGGTGGCTAACATGTTTTTTTTGCCCAGAGAAGTTTCATAGGCGCTACATGCAAACATGACACTTTCTAGGAAAAACTTCATGTTACTGTACTAATTGACATTGAATTGGCAAAAAATGAATAAAACACACACATATACCCTAGTACATAATGTTGTTATTGAGTTAATTGTTGTTATGGTGTGTTTCTGTGTTGTTTAAATGTATATAAAAATACAAAAAATAATAAATCCTGCTAGTTTATCTTCTGATTTATTCTTATGTAATTGTGTGAGGTATAGATAGGTCCTAATGTTATTATTTGGTGTACCAAGAGAGATAAAATAAAACCACTATCATTTTTTCAAGTGTTTATTCTATAAGGGTATTTTAAACAAATCTCATTAAGAACAAGGAAGACAACATAAGTTTATTTATACATGTTTCAAGTATCTAAATCTATCAATATCGAATCTAGGCCTATAGCTGGATGGTCTATTTCATGATCATTGTGTCTAGCCCATCCCAGATAATAGATCACACTTATAACATGAGCGCAACTTCCCAGTGTTCGTTGACCATGAATACATGAACAATAATGTTCTTTTATTGCGTCAATTCCAGAACTTGCGGTGTTATATAATATATATGTGTAGTATATTTTTGATCTCACGTGGCGTGAATTTATACGGCATCGAATTAAGACGTTTGGTTGGGCTTGCAATTGAGACCTAACGATTTGGCCGTTTTGAATATCCATTTGTTCAGAGTGTCTGTATACTTCCATTTCGTATACACCTAATCTCTTGGTGTGCTCACTGCAATAAGACCTTGCGATTTTTACATGGTATGTGCCTATCGCAAACTTGATGAGTTCCTCGTACGTCAGCTGGGGAAAATCCGCAACTTGTGGATTGTTTGCATCCAGCCTGGTAAATGTTACTCGTACTCTGTTCAAATTATTTTGTCGAACATATTCCGCCAGAAGATTTGGTTTGTGTAAATTGCGGTTTATTGATTCCACAAAATCGTTTGTATATGGACTGTCTCCATATGGCTCCTGAAAACAGTTTATTAGGGCCGCTGCGATTTTAAAATCAGTAAAAGTGTTTGTCAGAGCGTTATTAAACATTTTGTGGCGGAACATTTTAAATGTTTTTTTAAACTTCCCATTTACGGTTTCCACAACCCAACGACATATTGTTACTAGCCGGGATTTGTTGGACTCATCTGTTGTTAGTTGAGTCTCACCTCGTTGTTTTGAGGGTGGAAAATGTGCCACATATCCGTGCTCTTCCAATAAATGGATTGCATCGCGAAACCCCCTGTCCAAGATAAAAACGTCTCCTTCTTCTAAAAAATAATGATAAGCATTGTCTTCAGGGGGCTGGTCATGATTTTGTAGAATTTGAGTCATGATTTCGGCATCTGAAGTTGTAGCCGCATATGGCCCTAATACATCTAAGATGTGGCCATCAGCACAAACAATCAAAAATGGCTTTATTAGGTTTCGGAATTTGTGTAAGCTGTAGCTTACTCTTTGAAACAAAAAGTTAGAACTTTTCTCTACGAACAAATAGGTCCCATCGCATATAATTATAGCTCTTGGCGATGCATCGCAACCAAATATGTGGTTGGGTAAAACTCTATTGCGGTCAATAACGTCATTCCTTGTTGTGTGGTTTAATCCAATATGTAGAGGAACGAAATCACTCGATAAACACGCTCTCGTCAGACGCAGTTTTCTTCTTACACTGGTCTCTGATAAACCGATTGTGGCACCTATTCTTGAATTAGGTTCCCCTGTTCTGATTTTGCACAAGTATGTTCCCAAGTCGGTTCGTGAAGTGCTGGACCGGCGACGGAGGGATGGAACTTGATCTAATAGTTGTTGAAATTGTGAGTGATCTAGACTAGTCCAGAATTTCAGGTCGTCTTCCGATACCTCGTTTATATTTTCAAAATCTAGTCGACTTCTGGATTCGAGGGCCTGTGTATACATATTGATTATGTCCACAAAGCTATTAGCATTAAAATCAGATTGTTGTTGATTTGCATTATTTGAGAATTCATCCAAAGCAGTATTCTGCAGGTGCAGTTGACAAATCCGAGCCCGGTCAGGAATATACAGTCGATAATAACTAAGAAGATGGACTTTAATAGAGTTTGGCACGGCCCGTAGCTGCACGTTGTTGCAATGGTTCATCATGCATCGCCTGGAAGTGTTAGCTACTCGAGCCATTTGAGGGACAATCACCGATGCTCCGATAGCAGGTACAACATCAGGTGGAGGTAATTGGTTTTGATTTCTGATTTCGGAGTCAATCCTATGCCAACAAGCATGGCATATTGATCGGGTACCGTCGAATTGAACCTGTTAACAATGAAACGCATTTTTAAACTATTATTTACTCCGTGCGCACTTGGTTATAAATGATCGGAATTAAGTGTAATAGGTGCGTTCCTAAACTAAACAATTTTTTTGCTCAACCTCCTACTTTTTAAATACCTACATAAAATACATTATTAGACGTATAACATTTTTTATGAAGCTAATAATGAAAATAAGGACGGTTTAAGAGCACATGCAGAATGATGGAGAAATAAGCTCAGCTATAATAAACAAAACTGACTTTTTGACAAATCAACATTTATTTAAAGCGCATTCAATGCGTTCCTTTACTAAAACAGTGATTCTTAGCGTATATCTATCTTAAAGTCTTCATTGTGGTAAAATAGATACTTTGTTTAAATGGAATAGTTTTTTAAACATACCTCTTGGGGCGGTTCAATAGCACGAACAATATGTACCACGAATTCTCGACGTGATTGAAGAAAACGTTCAGATAGAACATGTCTTCGAAGTCGCCGAAGTGACCGTGTACACAAAACACAATTGTCTGCCATATCACAAGAAAAACCAAAAATCCAGGGATTAATGCCAAGTCGCCGTAAAAACAAAGTAAATCAGGAGGAAAGATTTCAAACACACAGTACACAACACAACAAACGTTAGCAAAGGACTGCGCATGGGCAGCGGTGTAAACCAACCACGGGCCGGGGCGTTGTTCAATAGCGTCACTAGGTTTCTCCCTTTAACAAATTGAGTGTGAGCGAGAGCGCGCTCACTCACGTCACAAGCCCTTGTTGAATACTGAGAAACGATAATGAAGACCTATTGTAATAGTATAATAGAGAAAGGTTAAACACCGGTTACTAAAGGCGGCAGGTATGCGCATATTCTTTTCCTTATAAAATAAAGATAACTACACAATGTATATAATTATGATGTAGGCTATACATATCAGTGTGTACGCATATGTACCTATTATATTCATTACCCACACGTTTGTGTTGTTAATGAGTGAATTAATACAGTAAAATGAAGTTTTAAAAAAAAAAATGGCATATGTATAGGTACATTATATTACATATAGGATAATGTGTTAATATCATGTGTTTTATTCATTTTTTGCCAATTCAATGTCAATTAGTACAGTAACATGAAGTTTTTCCTAGAAAGTGTCATGTTTGCATGTAGCGCCTATGAAACTTCTCTGGGCAAAAAAAACATGTTAGCCACCGAATCAGGAAATAGCGACACCTGATATTGTTTCTACTAATAATTATCCAAAATCTGAGATACAATTCTTTTGCGCCGGGACTGGGGCAATTTTGGCGGATACCCTTTACCGCAAAAACGCGTAAGACCGCCATGTTGAGTAAATGACGTCACGCCGTGCCAAACATCCGTTTCGTTCGCTTGTTTTATAGAAATGTCACAACAATAAAATGACATTTTACACGGCGTGACGTCACGGCTTCTGATTTCCGTTTAATGTCATATGACTGCATGCGTATTAATGTCGATTTTTTTCTTTTTAAATATTAATAATCCCAATTCTTATAATGAATATTTTAGAAATATTGTTTCTATAAATCATAATTGATCATTAGAAACGCCAATCCACCCGATTTATTCTTAGTGGACACAAGCCTGTTGGTTAACCTAATAAATAATAAAAAAATAGTCTCGTTACCGACCGTACATCTCGAGCTGTCCGGCCTCCTTCCACAGCCACGCCATGGGCTGGTGCGGCAGCAGCCCGGCCAGCGCGCGCAGGGGGGCGGCCATCTCGCGATTCATCACCAGCGCGTTCGGCAGCCACAGCGCTGTATACGTCAGCACGGCTAAAGACACCGCGTATTGGGCTGCGGACAACAAGCAACAGAGCATAACATCATTATCATTACATACAGTGGAATCCGTTTATAAATACAAATATTTAAATAATAGGTAATTCGATTTTAAACTAACAGTGGAATCCGTTTATAAATACAAAGATTTAATTAGTAAAAAATGTTCTTTGTCACTGATGATAGGTTTTCTGTTTGCTCTTATTGATACCTATTTGTTTTGTTTTGTTTTTTTCTTTTCAAAGTTGGTACTTAGTAGCTTGGGGACTAAAATCGTCGAGTATCGAAGATTTGTGTAGCCTTGTGTACGAAGGAACTTAACTGCAACAATTTATATACCTTGCTTCCTTGTCCAAGAGACTAAATGCTATAGTTTTGTATATTTTTTAGATTTTTAATTACCTCCGTTAAAGAATAATGTATATTAATAAGTATTGTACGTTTCTGAACGAAAGTTCCGGTTTTTTAATGTTAACGAACGCAGGTTATTAAGTAGGTAAGTCTATGAGGTCTATGGTAATGTAGAATGGTATTTTTCGCACATATAGTATTTAGCAATGATACACACAATTAACACAACGAAACGCGCGGCCGGGAATCATCTGGCGGTTGACAGTCTGACATCTGTCTACGATGCTTATTGACATATAAAACGTCAAACAAGCGTCACTTTTTTATTTTTAATAACATAAAGTGTCGAGTTTCTCCCGTGTTCTTTTAGCAACAACACGTGTTGTGAGACTTACCGTACTATATTAAAACTTAAAAATATAAGTGTAACTTGAAATTGGCTTAATGCTAAACGCGAAGCCATTAATTAAGATTAGATTAGACATGAAGTGTCACAATTCGAATATAATGTTGCCATTTTCGAGTAGAAATCAATGTTGGTTTTTAATTTATATAAAAAACCGAGATCTTTAAATTAATAATACGGTAATGAATATGTTAGTAATAATATATTCTTCAAGTATTTATATATTGGCGTCATGTTAAAAGACTTTGGAATTGAGTACCAAACCCCCATAGTAAAAAAATATGTCCTTTAGTTGGTGTGTAACTCTTCAAAAACGATACTATTTTGATTTTAGTAGCATTACATTTTCGTTCAATTACCAGCAGGGTAGTAATACCACAGAATAACTAATAGTGCTACGTGCAGAAGGTTCACTCTCTTAAGACTTTCACGCGAAATTAAAACTTATCGTGTGAGCCGAGCGTTCATATTCCGTTAAGGAACGCTGACTCGATATCGATTTGACGTCATGACGTAACAGAGCGTAGGGTTTACGCGCGCGCGCATAGATTACGAGTAAAACGGGTCAATATTGGATCGCCGAATTTTTTGTACTCCTAAATTGTCAATGGCATACAATACAAACCATAAGCCTTAATTTTTCTCGCACAATTTTACTTTTCCTGAATGTGTTAAGCCTATTTTTAATTCGCCTAACTTTTTATCGCTGTATTTAAACTTCCCAAATGCGACATTAGGCGGAACCATTCATAATCCCTACTATTTACAAATACTAAATTATAATTTAAACAAAGTTACAACGCACAAAGGTATAACGCCTAATCGTCTACCTATCATGTGGCCTACAGAATTAGGGCAGCTAGTATTTCCGTTACCTAATTTAAAAAAAATTAAGTTTGAACTTACTTAATTATAATAATAAATTAGGGCTTCCAACACTACAGCGTAACATTCGTAATGCCGAAAGAAAGTTATGCCGACACATTTTAGTGTATGTAATATAAGGGATTCTAAAATTAGGGTATTTAATTTTTAGGCAAAACTATAATGGTGCGAAAACAACTCTAGGCTAGACAATTACTGTTCGTTAAAAGTTTAAGCAAACATAGTTCGGCCATATGAAATTAGAAATAAAATTTTTAGACGAACCGAAGGGCACCCCAGTATAACTTAAGTTTGGTTTACTTTGATAAAATCTAAAAAACGAATTTAACCAGATATTTACATAGGTGTTAATTTACTCTGGTAGTAGTTACTCTGGTGTAACATGAGTTTTGGTCGATTCCCCCCTAAATGCGAACTTATAATCACTTAAGTAAAATTTTTTTTTCGGATCTCAGAGGTGACAACTTCTAAGATTTGATGAAGCAATGACTTTGACTAAAAACATAAGCATCAAGCACTGACAAATTTCGACGGGTGAAAACCAGACTTCGGTAGCCAAGTGGTTAAGGCAGCCGCCTGGAATGCGAAAGGTGCGTGGTTCGATTCCCGCCTGAGGTAGTCGTATTTTCAGTGTTTAAAATTTTACTTAAGTATGTTTAAGCGTTAAATAAAACGCTAAAATATATAAAAAAAACATTAATTTACAATCACTTACTGCTTTTGGTGAGATAGCTGGCGGCAAACGCCATAGCCACAATAGTCAGATAGAACATGGCGAGCGTGACGAAGATAAGGAACCCATTGGACTTCCTCAGCAGCGGGTTGGAACTGGTGGTGAGGAGCAGCGCGCCGACCAGCGCGAACAGCAGCAAAGACACCGCCATGTTCAGCACGTGCGACACGCCCAGCTTGTTGGTGGACACGCCCATCATCTTCATCAGCTCCTGGTGACAAACGGGGTATCTTTAGTTTGAGGAACTGTGTACTAACACTCCTGAGTAATACTAAACTCCTGAGAGAACTGAAGAGCTCGATGGCGCAGCGGCTAGCTCGTTCGGCTTGCGATCTTGCCCGCCAAGCAACTTTCGCAATGCGCCGGGTCGCTGGATGGGTGACCGAATTTAAAAACATCTAGAGCCCGGTTGTTGTCGTAATATAGCAGTCGTTAAAAGCAACCCGCATTGGACCAGCGTAGTGGGTTATGGCCCAATATCCCAACGTGCTATTGTCCATGTGGGAGGCCTGTGCCAAGCAGTGGGACGTTTATAGGCTAATGATGATGACGACAATTTAAGCGACGACGTGGAGCGTGCGTCGCGAGCGGCAACCTTTACTGCCATACGCCTGCCCGGGAGGCGCACCGGCCGAACGGACCTAACCTGCAGAGTGACACCCTCTGGTGCAACCAAGCGGTCGCCGGGTGAGATACTATCCTTAAGCCCTTGTCAAACAGACAGCGAACCAAAAGCGTGGCGAAGCGATTTCATTTTGTAATATATGGAATCGTTTTGTTCTGGTCACATAGAAAAGCGAAAGCGAACCGATCCGTGCCGAACCGAAAGACGTGTGACGCCATGACAAACACAAGGCGATCGCGTAAAGCGAGGCGTGAGCGAGATAGTTGTATTAACTGGTTTTGTATGCACGACGTCAAACAAAAAGCGAATGCGAGACGCGAAGCAAAGGCGATGCGTGATGGTTGTGTTTATTTACAAAAAAAAATCAAAGTATTCCGACACGTGGCCATAATAGATACCAAAAAGTTCATAGAATTTATTAAAAAATACCCAATAATGTATAAATACACTTCACAATGACTATAAAAATAAATTTTTGCCATCGATACTACCTATCGCGTCATGGAGAGAATGCGGATCGAAGCTTCGGTTCGCATTCTCCACGAGTTCGGTTCGCTGCGCCTGGTTTGACGTCTCCACTTCGGTTCGCATTCTCCACGTTTTCGGTTCGGTTCGGTTCGCTTGTATGTTTGACATTGTGGCGGGGACTGGTTGCGCCACAATGGTGACGTAATGAAATAGGGCCAGTTACCTGTATCCCGCTAGCGCGCTCCTCCAGCAGCCGCGTCATGAGGAACACAAACGGTAGCAGCAGCGACAGCCAGCACAGCATCGTCATCCAGTCGCACACCATCTGTGAGGCGGCGCTGCCGTGGCGACGCACGTACGGGAACTCTTGCAGGGTGACGTTCTGTGAACGTAGCGAAACGACGTGAAACCTAACGCGTCGTGGCTCGTAGGTGGAGCCACTAGTACGATCGGTGGACCAATAAAGCAAAAATGGCCACATTTTTAAAGATAGGTATATTTAATTTCTCGTTTTTTGCTTACATTTAATATAACATAAACAAACTTTACGTTAAATTAAAAATATATGTCGTAAGATAATTGAAAAACTCATTGGTTTTAAAATGCTGTACTTATTAATTGAAAGATGAGACAATGTATTTGTTTTTTCAAACAAATATCTACCATCGTATCTGAGAGGATAAGAAAGTGAGAGTTGAAAAAAATTTAAATGTAAGTAAGTGGATGAGATGCCACTTACACAAGAAAGCTACATAAGAAGGAACAAGCAATTCCGGGTGAAAAAAGTGCAAATAATAATAAGATAACGATTAGGGATTGCAATCCCGCAAAACAGGATCACGCATTCCCGCGGAATCTGCTGGATCGCGCACCTTCAAAGCGCGGATCCGTGGATCCCGCAAATAAAAAATTTGGCGTTTTTTGAATCCGATGGTATCAGAGGACGCTCGCCTATGAATATAAAAATATCCTGACGGTTCAGCCTACTAGCGTAGAAGCCGAGAGAGCGTTTTCAGAATAAGGATATATTTGCAGTTCACTCAGAAGCAGGCTCGGAGATGATACAATAAATGCCATTTGCTTCTTAAGAGCGTATTTTCAAAAGTTATCACCATAGGTTGATATCATGATAATAGCATCTAAGAGAAAGTTGTGATTTGATTATTAGTCATTATATGAATAAGACTGAATTAAAAATTTAAAACTGTTGTTAGGAGTAAGGGTAAAATTAAACAAAACTATTATTAAGCTTTGCCAAACATTTAAAGATGAATCTAAGAAAACAGATAACTAAATACTTATACTTACTTAATTAATAGAAGAGAAAAATTTCAGTTGCTTAATGTAATAAAAGTTGATTTTTACACAAAAATCTGTAGTTTTAATTTGATTTTATAACATAATTTCAAAGATACGGGATCCCGCGGGGATTGAGTAATCCCGCATATCAATCCCACGAGATTGAATGTGCTGCGGGATTGCAATCCCTTATAACGATACATTGAAAAAATTACTGCCTCAGGTGGGAATCAAACCCACATTCGCCACAATCCGAGCGGCTGCGTTTCCGTTATAATAAATAACACAATGCACTTCACCATGTACCAACCTGTTGAATATTGGTGTTCGACAGCAGTTCCAAATAGCTCGTGTCGATGGCCCACTGCAAGGCCATGAACTTCTCGTAAATACTACCTGCAAGGAAATTCATGTTATTCCACAATAACATTACTTCGATCAACTTAATGCTGACTGTACAATAGATTAATAGTGAGCTTGGTGTTATGATGCTCGTACAATACAGAGCACGTTTATTACTTTAATTTTGTTTAAATAATTAATTTTTTTTGTTTTATTATTAAGTTATGTAGTTGTTTTTGTTATTCCAGTATATTATATATTTTTTTAAAGCACGTTGTAATGTAACAATGAAACGAAGTTGGTATTGTTTCTACAATCCTACTAATATTATAAACGCGAAAGTTTGTAAGTATGGATGGATGTTTGTTACTCTTTCACGTAAAAACTACTAAATGGATTTGGATGAAATTCGGCATACAGATAGTTTATAACCTGGATTAACACATAGAACACTTTTTATTTTGATATTCGCACGAGAACGGGAACCACGCGGGTGAAACCGCGAGCGGCCGCTAGTCTTACATAGTTCCACAGTAGCACACTTTTCTTTATTAATATGTGGATAATGTCGTGGGTTACAATATTGTGTTTGTCGATGTGGTGCATTACACCAGATTTATAAGATTTTATGTTTAAGTATATAATATGTTGTAACTGTTTGTTGTCCCGATTAAAATAAATAAAATAAAAAATAGTTTCCTACATTTACTTCTGAGTTCTGTTACAAATTGTGTACAGTCACGAGCACCAATATGTATACACTTTGACTCTTATTCCATTGTATTAAGAGTTACAATTGTTTACATATTTTTGCTCTTGACTGTACAACCGTACGAAGCCTTAGAAGTAAGTTAAAACTTTACTCATCATTGGCCTATAATATTCCCACTGTTGGGCACCGGCCTTTCTACACGGACAACACAGGAAAATTGGGCCATAACCCACCACGCTGGCCCAATGCGGGTTGGTGTATGCGTGGTGGTGGGTTAACACTTTAGTTGCCATAAATACCAACCATGCCATGATACGAACTACCAAAATATGCCATGCCAATATACCAACTTCTGCGTTCATACAATGGTTTACTGTTTTATTTTACGCGAACGAAGACACGGCCAGTTGTTAATGTTTCTAAGAATACATAATTTAAAGCGTTTCCAACTACAGAGATATGGCACTTACTACAGAAACGATAACTCTAATGTACCTACTCGTAACAATGTCTTGTTTGAAGTTACAAATACAAAGTATAATTAGTTCCCAGAACCAGAATGCAAGATGATACCAGCTGCAACAGGCGTGGCAAATATTAAATACGTGATTCAAATATCGCAACAACACGTACGGCTTGTGTGTCATACACACTCATGTTTGTAGACGGAAACACCTATTTATAACTAATTAAATAATGTTAACATGTCGCGTAGCGATGAAAGAGTAGGTACCACCACCCCCTTTTTTCCTTGGGTGTCGTAAAAGGCGACTAACGGACTTAAGACTGCACATACATCCAACAGCTTAGAGCGGCGTAGGGCTCATCGCCTGTCACGCAATCGCCTGGAATAGTGCGTAGTGGCCTCGCTTTTTGTAAATTTTGCTTAACTTTTTAATTAAACCCAAAATTGCAGAGAAAGATTTTCATAAAGTGCGCGAAGGCACTTTTTTGAGCTCATCGATTGAACTACTGTTCTAAACAAGTGAAATAAAAAAATTATAATGTTATCTCTTATACAGTCGAATAGTTTTTTTTTTAAATAATAGAAGGAGGCAAACGAGCAGGCGGGTCACCTGATGGAGAGTAATCTCCGCCGCCCATGGACACTTGCAACACCAGAGGAATCGCAAATGCGTTGCCGGCCTTTAAGCAAGGAATAGGTTTTAGGAAGGAATAGGAATTGTGAGGGGTGGGGGGGAAGAGCCTCCGGAACCCTCACTGGCCGGACGAAACACAACAGCACTAAGTGCTATTATTTCACGCCGGATATTAGTGAGAGGGTGGTATTACGCCGGGCGAGGCCGGCCGGCCCAATGCGTGCTGCAACGCAGCGTGGCTCTACCACTCAGTCAGTGTCACTCATTTAGCACCACCCAGGGGTCACGTGTAGGGTCTCAAGGGTAAACCTACGGACGCGAGTAACTTTAACCCCCAAAGTGCGTAGCGGCCTCGGAATTTTTAGATATCATTGATTTTATATAGGAAAAAAATCTTATTCTAAACCAAAAAACTTCGAAAATTGCTATAAGTTAACTGTGTATATTTCCTATCTATGATAATATTATTGAGCAAAAGTTATACCAGCGTAATTGTTACTTCATGAGGAATAAAGATTTTATAATGAATTTATTATCATATTTCGATAAAAACGATAAATACAACTGCAAAATTACTACAAAATGCGATGCGCCGGCCGTCCGAATTCAACTTATGCTCACAGAATGGAGATTTGTAATATTATGCACAAATTTATTATCCTATTTTCTTAAAAACGATAAATACAACTGTAAAATTACTACAAAATTCGAAAATGGGCATTTTACGCAAAAATCACATTCAAAATGTAATAGGCCTCTTAAGTCGGCATTGCGAACGTTGCTTAACTTACAAGATCGCAACCCAAAACGCGCTAGCTAATCATGTCATCATTAATCATTCGTTAACATTGTTTACAAATACATAATAATCTCGACTTTTATGCCCGAAGGATTAATCAGAGGCTAGGCAATGAGGACCGCAAAAGTAGTCCTCTGCCATAGTCCACTTTTCACCAAATAGCGACTGCACATGTGCTCAGTGTGCAAGAATTCTACACTATTCAATAAGTCATAATTGTTAATGAATTTTTGTTTCTGAGATCCATAACGCCAAAATTGGCCATTTTACGCAAAAATCACAGTCGAGATGTAATAGGCCTCTTAATGGATGGGTGAGCATATTAAAATATCTTGAGCTCTTCTTTGTATACCATGATAAGCCGTAGCTCACGGTTGTTGTCTTAAGATAGCAGTCGTTAAAAACCCATCAACCAGCTTCCCATGTACACAAAATTCTCCAGCTGATATTAATGATCGTTAAAACCAAAACTTAAGGTTTAAAATTATTTGTAGTCGTTCACATTTTGTGGTAGGTTGCGTAGTATCCGTACTATGGTTCGTGTGAGAAGGTTTGGGTCAAGGTTTCATAGGCTGATGAAATAGCTTAAAATTTTAGTACCATACTTATACAGCTACATTTCTTTACTAACGAACTGAGAGAAAGGTTATAAAACAGTTTTAAGTTCAACCTAATTACAACCACGGTACCCAGCTACCCAGTAATAAAGTCACAAATCTTCTATTATCTTATACTTACGATCATTCGTCACAAACAACGAGCAAAGCAAAATGTTGGTGCGTCTAATGGTCAACGTTGGCCAAACATTTGTAGCGTGGTGGGTTAAAATCGGTAATTGTGTTAAAAATTTAATATTTTTTGTTAGTTTAAAGCTTCAAATAGAATTTATTCTACATGTATATACTAATTGCTTTTTCGGGCATAATTTTTGCAACTTTTAAATACACATTGCGGCATTGTGCATGTGTTTACATTGGCCGTGTTAAAGCAAACTAAACAAAATAAGAGCTCACTTCTCAAATGCGCTGTTATTTACTGAGACATATTTTTAGCGCCGACCAGTAGGCTTCCTTTTGAAACACAATTGCATTTATAAATTTCCAATCACAAATCTAAAAAATGTCAAATGGCACTATTGTAAGTGACAATAGCGCCACATTGGAATTAAATTGCGTAGAAATTGATTGAACAAATTATTATCGAGATAGCGTTCCGGAAATTGTCTTTACTTAGCCCAATATCGATACATATTAATCGCATTGGAATTGTATTAAGATTGAGTTTGCGTTCAAGAGTAACCCCCCTGACATCTAGTTTATATTGCTGATCGAAGGCGTTCATACAATGGCTGCACGCGAGGGATCATTCTAAGCGAGTTGGTGTGACATGGTACACACACCTGCAGATTAATCTATCCAAAACTGTCAAATTTCTCCAATTGATATTGATCCTTGTAGCCCAGTGACCAAATTCAAAATTTATTGATGAAATTTGACCAATTGTATAATATTGAAGGGCTGGCGACTGTACTAAAGTGTTTAGTTACTCCCCAAGCAGACTGTTCTCTAAACGATAAGTCGTTAACACAATATTGGATGATGACTTTCCGACATTTTAACACGTATTTAATGTCAATTAATCTTCCATTATGGTATAACGTACAAGATTATACAATGATCATTTATACTGCTTTTATATTACAATACCTAACTTACATCACTTTGAGAACGATTGTTTTTTTTTACTTGTATTAACTTTTATATAGGTACGGTAACTTACGGCAACCCTATAATCCAATCCTATTAAGAAAATTGTTAACTTATTCATATTTCTGTAACATTTACTGTTTAATTGAAATTACTGTAACTAACATTGCCTATAACATTTTAATAAGGTCAGGGGAGGTAACGTTTAATATATCAGGTGACATTTAAATATATGACGAATTTGACTTCCCTTCCAATTTTTAATAATTATATTTACATCCAGTACTCCACTTTTGATAATTAACCATTATCAAGTGACAATTAGTAAATAGTAGTACTTATATTATTATTCTGTGGTACAGCTATTGATTTATGTAATTTTGATGACACATAAAACACATTGCTACTCACGGGTGTTTTTAATAGTTAATGAGTGAGGTATAAATATTTCAAATAATACGCATTTAACAGATAATGAGATAAAGAAATGATTAAATGAACGTGTCCAGTAAAACAAATACATATCTGGCACATGGGCAATAATAATTAATAATGGATATTGAATTGGTTATAATCACTAGATAAATAAGGAACATTATTGGTACCATTTTTCATGAGCGTACAGTACATCTTCATATATCAGGACATCTTTTTATTTTTATTAAACGCCTTGGCAGCAGTGTGTTAAAGCGCTCGGCACGTTATCAGGAGTCAGGAGGTCTCGGGTTCAATCCCCAGGGCGGGCAGTGTTATGCGTGAATAAGAGTCAAAGTATACAACCTTAGTTTTTCTTAATACAAAAACAATTAAGGGTGAATTCCACCCATGAAACTAAACAACTTTCTTTGGTTAAAGTTGTTCAGTTTCATGAGTGGAACTCACCCTTAATTGTTTGAGTATTAAGAAAAATTAAGGTTGTATACATATTAGTGCTCGTGACTGTACATGCACACACAGCTGTGTACGACGAATTACGAGCAGACGAAGTCTCGGATGCGCTTAGAGAGTAGGGCCTCTGCAGTGGGACAGTATACAGGCTAGGGGGCTTTTCTGTATCTTAATCAGCGCTGCCGCAGCGCAGAGAATTGACCATGTCTCTTTCATATTCATAGAATTGGAAAGAGACAAAGTCGATTCTCAGCGCTGTGTCAGCGCTAACTGAGATACACAATTGCCCCTCTGTACTTTATACTTACCGAAGCTCGAGTGCGGCACCGGGTTGTCGTCGAGCGACCTCTGCAGGCCCGTCCTGAAGGGGATTTTCATGCGGATGGTGTAGTTCAGCTTGTTCGGCCAGGTCTCGTTTGATATGTTCTGCGGGGAAGGCGGCAAACGTTATAAAATATAATAGTTATACAACGTTATAAACGTTGGAATAGATGGTATTTCCACTAAAATTATAATAAATTTTCTTTACACCTAGCTGACCCTTTAAATTATATTATTAATTTGATGTTGACTACTGGCGTTTTTCCTGATGACCTAAAAATTGCCATGGTAAAGCCAATATATAAAAAAATAGAACGCACCGACGTAAAAAATTATAGACCGATTGCTTAATTAAATGTATTCTCAAAGATATTTGAAAGAATTATCCGCGATTATTTTTACAACTTTTTCGAGAAGTACGACTTGTTTGCTAAAGAACAATTTGGGTTTTGTAGAGAAAAAAGCACAAATATGGCTATCCATCAATTTCTTCAACCTGTCATGAAATCAGTTGACATTAAACAACATGTATGCGCATTATATATGGACATGGCAAGCGCATTCGACCATGTCGACCATAATATACTTCTGCAAAAACTTTACTGCTACGGTATAAGAGGTGTAGCCCATGATCTAATAAGGTCATATATTAGAAACAGGAAACAGTATACTATTGTAACAAAGTTATGTGAGGAATCAGGAATAAATAAGAATTATTCGTCAGACTGCAGAAATGTGGAGGTAGGCGTACCACAAGGCAGTGTATTAGGCCCGTTGTTCTTCATTATATATATAAATGACCTTCCAAGTCTATTGAACACCCTATGATAATGTTTGCCGATGACAGCACTGTCATTATCAAATGTGTTAATAGTCACACTTATGAAGAAGAAATAAACAATGCCATGACAAAACTTAATGACTGGTTGGAAAAAAACAACCTGATACTTAATGCTAATAAAACAAAAATAATGCATTTCGACAGAAAACTCCTCTACCAAAAGTGACTCTAAAAGCTAATGATGGTGTAATATAATCAGTCTCTAACATATTAAATTTCTGGGTGTCCAAAATTGACTACCAAATGAACTGGAAGTCACATACTGAAATGCTTTGTAAATGACTAAGTACGTCTACTTAATCAAGCTTTCCAAAAATGCAAACACAGAAACTGTTGTTATGGCCTATCATGGATACATAGAATCCATATTACGATATGGCATAATGTTTTGGGGTAATTCCTGTAACAAAAACCTGCTAGGCGATTGCGTAAGGTAATCGTATTCATTTGACAGTTCATATCGTATTCCATCGGCTGCAATTTGTATGGAATGACATTAATATGATACAATATGAACTGTCAAATAAATACGATTGACTTTACGCAATCACCTAGCTGGTCTTTAAATCACAAAAAAGATGTATAAAGGGTTTAGCCTACTGATAGTTGCAAACCAGTATTTAAACAACTTAATATTTTGACGCTCTCATCCTTATATATTTTTGAAGTTGCGGTATTTGTCAAGAAAAATCAACAAGCTTTTTTAGGGTTCGTGGTGGGCCCGGGAAGGGCGGAGATGCCGGGGACGCGTCCGGGAAAGCGTCCGCTCGGGCTAATGGCTCGGGCGGCGTGGACCCGGCGGTGCCCGGAGGTAGTGGCGACAGTCGTTACGACTGGGCGGCCGAGGTGGAGCGGGAGCGGGTCCGAGCTGCGAGTGACCCGCAGAAAATGATTGTTGATCTTGTCGAGAGGACTCGGAAGCGTGCACTGGTCGATTCACGAATTGACTCGAGTGACTCCGACAAGATCGAGCTGAGAAAGGAGGCAGCGGAAAATAAGACCAAGAGGGTCTCGCTCGAAGGCTGCGAAAATGCCCAACGGGTGGAGAAACTGGGCACCTTCATTGGCGTGGCTGAGGCCAAGAGGATGCTGGGTGACCCTTCGTCGTCGGAGAGCGAGGCCGAGGGTAGGAAGCCTGACACCTCGATGAGTGAAGGGGAAGAGGAGGAGTTCGACACCGAGGGGTTATACCGACCGGTGCTAGATGTCCCCAAGACCTACTCAATTACCCCCTGGGGAGAGGATGGGGGACCTCGAGGTCAGGAGAAGGAAGGGGGACCTTTCCCGGGAAAAGCCAGGGCGGCCCAACAGCTGGTAGAGAAGAAAGAACGGGAGCGGTATGGGAACATGAAGGACAGGCGGATGGCCCCATTCCGTCACTTGGTGGAGAACAAGTCCACCCCGGAGTTGTTCGAGTACGCCTGGGAGAGTGTGGACCAAATTGAGACCGCGGTGCACAAATCCGCCAACATAAAGGGGACGTGCCGCGGAGCCATAAATGAGGGGATGCGCTCATTGACGGCCGTCCTGGAACAATTTATGGTCATCGATGAGGACATGGGAGACAGGAAGCTTCTGGCCTACTGTATGAGGATGGAGGCTCAAGTGAAAGAGCTACAGGATGAGGTCAGGCGGCTGAGCGAGAGGCAGCCCGATTCCCGACAGCCCCGGAAGAAGGCCCCGAAGGCGGTTGCCAAGGAGGCCCCCCATGTCCGCCCGGTAGAAGAGGCCCAAGGGACCATCCTGGGAGAGGAATACCCGATGCTGCCCCAGGGAGCACTGGGTAGGCAAACATCGCGGGTGCGGGCGACCCCCCCCTCCATGGCGGCGGCTGCTGGCACATGGCAGACTAGCCTCTCAAACTCCGCGAGGAGAAAGGCGAGGAAGGCCGCGACTGCGGCTGCCCGGGCTACCGCTACGGGTACGGAGGCGCCAAGCAGGAGGGCGGCCGGGAGGGTGTCTGCCGCGGCGAGGCTCGTGCCGCCGCGCTCGTCAGTAGTCACGATCACCCTAAAGCCGGAAGCCGCGGCCAAGGGTGTGACCTATGCGGGGGTACTGGAGAAGGCCATCGGCGCGATAGACCTGAGCGAGTTGGGCATAGAGGCCGTCCGTATGAGAAATACGGCGGCGGGGGGCCGGAAATTGGAAGTGCCGAGAGTGACTAGCGCGTCTAAAGCTGATGCGCTAGCTAACAAGCTCCGAGAGGTGCTGGTGGAGGAGGCGGAGATACGTAGGCCTGTCCGCAAGGCCGAGCTCCGGTTAGTCGGACTCAGCGAGGGGATGAGCCCAGAAGGGGTGATGGAGGCGATTGTCGCCAGAACGGGTGGTAGGAAGGAGGAGGTCTCCGTAGGAGCGGTTCGGTCCGGCCCCTGGGGGACGAACTCCGTGGTGATCGGGCTACCGGTGGGGCAGGCCAAGGTGCTGGCGGAGGCGGGGCACCTAACGATCGGGTGGATACAGGTACGGGTGGTAGCGCTAGACAGGCTCCCCGTACGCTGTTACAGGTGTTATGGTGCAGGCCATACGTCCTACACCTGCGAGTCGAAGGTGGACCGCAGCGCCCTGTGCTATAGGTGCAGTGCACCAGGGCACCGGGCTGCGGAATGCGTGGCAGAGAGGCCAAGTTGCGCAGTGTGCAGGGAGGCAGGCCTCCCCAGCGAACATCAGCTGGGGGGAAGGACCTGCAGGCCCCCCATCACCAGGTCTAAGGTG
This sequence comes from Scoparia ambigualis, assembly GCA_963921215.1. NCBI lineage: Eukaryota > Metazoa > Arthropoda > Insecta > Lepidoptera > Crambidae > Scoparia > Scoparia ambigualis. The sequence goes on from OY992512.1 coordinate 4,817,856, forward strand.
AACCCGTGGAGTAAGCCCCCCCCCCCCCCCCTCCAAGAGAGGAAGGGTCAAGCGGGCCCATGGAGGTGGCGGACGATCCTCCGGATCCGGGCGCCAGCGCCGAGTAGGGGCGATTTCTTGTTTTGTCTTCTGCGTGTGTGATGTTGTGGGTCTGACTGCTGGGCACCGGTATGGGTATTTTATTATACCACCCCAGGTGCCCGGTAGGTCTGATGGGGGGTGTGTCTGCAGTGCACGCCCGCGGAAACGTAGGCGCGTGCTGTAGAGTTCTGTGTGTCTGGTCAGCATGCCCGGGCAACCGAGCATGCTGGCCGGTCTTGTGTTCGTCCCCCTTCTCTATGGGGGTTTTGTGTTGTGCCTTTCGCGCGCGTAGTCGCCGTGTGCTGGCGCGTAACAGCTGCCTCAGGCGGCGGTTATAGGTTAGCACACGGCGACGGGGTGGCTCCGCGTGGTCATTGCCCAAGTGGATTAGGTCCCGTGGCCGCCACTTCAAGCCTTACGCTCTCGGAGTTTGGACCCCCGGTGATTAGTGGGTAGGCCCCTCCCTCTCGCCCGGCGATTACGTCGTGGAAAGGGGGACGGGAGAGTCCCACATATCCAGTCTCCCTTCTGGAGGCTGGAATCCATAAGCAGGGATTACACCGGGGAAAAAAAAAAAAAGGCCCTTCATTATATATATAAATGACCTTTCAAGTCTATTGAACACCCTATGATAATGTTTGCCGATGACAGCACTGTCATTATCAAATGTGTTAATAGTCACACTTATGAAGAAGAAATAAACAATGCCATGACAAAACTTAATGACTGGTTGGAAAAAAACAACCTGATACTTAACGCTAATAAAACAAAAATAATGCATTTCGACAGAAAACTCCTCTACCAAAAGTGACTCTAAAAGCTAATGATGGTGTAATATAATCAGTCTCTAACATATTAAATTTCTGGGTGTCCAAAATTGACTACCAAATGAACTGGAAGTCACATACTGAAATGCTTTGTAAATGACTAAGTACGTCTACTTAATCAAGCTTTCCAAAAATGCAAACACAGAAACTGTTGTTATGGCCTATCATGGATACATAGAATCCATATTACGATATGGCATAATGTTTTGGGGTAATTCCTGTAACAAAAACCTGCTAGGCGATTGCGTAAGGTAATCGTATTCATTTGACAGTTCATATCGTATTCCATCGGCTGCAATTTGTATGGAATGACATTAATATGATACAATATGAACTGTCAAATAAATACGATTGACTTTACGCAATCACCTAGCTGGTCTTTAAATCACAAAAAAGATGTATAAAGGGTTTAGCCTACTGATAGTTGCAAACCAGTATTTAAACAACTTAATATTTTGACGCTCTCATCCTTATATATTTTTGAAGTTGCGGTATTTGTCAAGAAAAATCAACAAGCTTTTTCCACTTTTTCAGAAATAAATGCTCAAAGAATCCATAGACCAGGTAGGCTACTCTTGAAACAGAATTGCATTAATCAATTTCCAATCACAAATCTAAAAAATGTCAAATGGAAATTTTGTAAGCGACAATATTTTGCGCCACATTGGAATTAAATTGCGTGGAAATTCATGGAACAAATTATTATCGCTCTGGCGTTCCAGAATTATCTTTACTTATCCTAATATCGATACATATTAAACACATTGGAATTGTATTAAGATTGAGTTTGCGTTCCAGAGCAACCCCCCAGGACGTGGGAACAAATTGTGCGCCCTTAAACATAAAACTACATTTTTTCAAATAGTTTTTTTGGTATGGCTAGTAAAATAATTAATAAAATCCCGAATGACATTAAAATGTTACCAATTAATCAGTTCAAGAAAAGACTATTTTTTTTTTTTATTTATTTATTTAAACTTTTGCAACATTACATTACATGGCGGACTTAATGCCTGAGGCATTCTCTACCAGTCAACCATAGGGTGGTGCAGAGATGACATGGTAGGTGCAATTATCTGCGGTGACCAAAGTTTGATGAGACCATTAAATATTAAAACATACAATACGTATATTATTAATAAACAAAATATACATACTCGCAATACATAAATATTTTATAATATACCTACATACACTACTTGATAATATAATATATAAAAAGGACGTTATTGAGATGACTCTGCCATGGTTCTGTCGAAAAGGAGCAAATGGACTTTCTTTTTGAAAGCGTCACGACTCGCAGCCATCCTGACTTCCTGAGGTAGCGCGTTCCAGAGAAGTATGGACTGGATATAAAAGGAGGAATGTACAAAGCCAGAAGAGTGGGAAGGAGAGAGAAGGAGAAGGTTATTTGAGGATCTGAGATTCCGGTCGTGAGAGGAGCAAAGATATTGGAAATGGGGAGTAAGGTAAGATGGAGCATTTGGAGAATTTAGAAGAGAGAAGAGTGTGGAAAGGGCGCGCCAACATCTCCGCTGACGAATGGGCAACCATTTCAGCTCAGACCTATGCTGTGAGATATGGTCATACTTCCTCAGATTGTAGATGAATCTGATACTGTTATTGAGCAATCTGTCAAGCTTATCAAGCAAGACTGAGTTTAAGTCGTAATAACACACGTCACCATAGTCGATCATAGGAAGGATTAAAGTTTGCGCAAGCATCACCTTCGTCTTGAACGGTAAAAAGTTCCTCAGGCGATTTAAAGAGCGCAGAGTCCAGGTTACTTTTTTGCTAACATTAGCAACCTGAGAATGCCAGCCAAGTGTAGTGTCGATATGTAAGCCGAGATTTTTAACGGTCGTGCTGAATGGTATGACTGTTCCGTCAAACACTACAGGAGTAATAGAGCTAATCCCCACCTTATTTATCAATCTCAAGCTGCCAACAAGTATCGTCTGACATTTTGTAGGATTTACAGCCACACCAAACCTACGCGACCAGTCGTTAACAGCTTCCAAGTCCCGATTTATTTTTACAATAGCGTCTGATAAGTCATCTATGCGTGCATGAGTGTAAAGCTGAAGGTCATCGGCGTACAGATGATACGCACACTGAAGGTGGTGGGTGATAAAGTTGATAAATATTGAAAATAATAATGGAGAAAGAATACCGCCTTGTGGAACACCAGCATTCAGGCTACGCCAATTTGATGATATCTCATCAATGCGGACCGACTGCTGACGCTCTTGAAGATAAGAAGAGAACCATTCCTGTACCTCAGATGAAACCATAAGATGGGAAAGGATAGATAGGAGGATGTCATGACTGACGGCATTGAAGGCGTTTGAGAAGTCTATGAGTACTAAAACTGTGACTTTTGTATCCTCCATGCCTTGTCTAATGTCGCCGGTAACTTTCAGGAGTGCGGAAACAGTGCTGTGGCCAGGTCTGAAGCCAGATTGCAGAGGAACAACGAGGTTATTTAGATAAATGAATCTTGCAAGCTGCTTATGGACACAGACCTCGATTGCCTTGGACAGAAACGGAAGTATAGATATGGGTCGAAAATGGGTTGGTTGGGATGGACTGGAGATCTTGGGTAAGGGACGCACATAGGCTTTACGCCATTGGGTAGGGAATTGGCCAGAGTCAAAGGAAAAGTTGATGACGTGGGTAATCGGAAGAAGAACGTGGTCTAGGATAGAAACAATCATACGACGACTAATGCCATCATGTCCCAGGGCTCCAGATTTGATGGAGAGGATAATCTTTTTGATTTCATCTACAGTAACAGGAGAAAAATGAAAAGTGTCAATATTGGGGCGAGGCAAACCTGCAATGTAATCTACCGTTTGACAAATGGTTGAACGATCTATACAAGCAGTAGTGGAGAAATGACAATTTAAATCATCCAACATAATTGTGTTAGGCAGAACATCACTACGCGCCTTGCCGATGCCAAGGGTTCCAAGGAATTTCCAAATATCAGCGGGGGAGGACGATGAGATATTTTCGAGGATGTGTCGGCGTTTAGCATTGCGTATCATCTGATTGCATAGGTTTCTTGCAGACTTGTATAGACCCCAATTCCCCTCAGAACGCTCTCGTTTAAATTTACGAAAAGCCCGATTTCTTCGTTTCATAGCCATACGAATCCCTCTGGTCAGCCATGGGGCAGGTGGACGCTTTACTTTAACTGTCTTAACTGGCGCATGCTCATCATAAAGTGAGAGGATTGCCTGGTTCATAATGCTAACCTTCTCGTGAACCGTGGAGACAGACATCAATTGTTCCCAATTGATTTGAGAAGCGTCTCTGAGCAAACTTTCTACATCCATACGACCAAAGCAACGCATGCGCAGCACTTTAGGGACAGGTTTTGGGGGCTTGAGGATGTATGAAAGGAAAATAAAGTCATGATGGGAAAAACCGGGAGCTGGACATTGACCGTGAGTGGAAACAAGAGATAGGTTGGACGTGAGGATGAGGTCTAGCCACGTGTCCTCGCCTGTAATGTTACAGTGAGTGGCTTGGAGTGGTAGGACATGCAGGCCAGCAGCCTCAATGATATGAAGGAGTTTACGGGAACGTGAGGAATGACGGATGAGGTCTGTGTTGAAATCGCCCATGATGACGTGATGCGCATACTCTGACCCAAACGACTCAAGAACCAGTTCCAGATCCATGAAGTAATCCACAGCCGGAGGGCAGTATACCACCCCAAGGAGAGTCTTAACCCCTTTAACACTAATCTCGAGGAAGAGGTATTCAGCTGAAGGACATGAACTTGAGGCTGAAGAAGAGAGAATTTTGTATGGAAAATCACTTCGTATGTAGATGGCCACGCCACCCCCTCCCCGTCCAGTCCTGTCATTTCGGACAAGAATGAAACCAGAAAGAGGGTAGGTGGTAGAAAGAAGGTGAGGCTTGAGCCAACTCTCAGAAATCAGAATGGCGTGAACGTTAGTGCCAGTAAATGCCTCCACTAAGTCACTGTAGTGGCTAGGAATGCTTTGAGCGTTTATGTGACAGATGTTCAAAGAGTTTTTTGTGTTAAGACTAATCTTGTCACGAACGAAGTCACCAAGTGTATCAGGCATTGAAGAAAAGCTAGCATTACTCGATAAGTCCGTGGATTCAGCAGCAGAATGGAAGGAATCATCATCAGATAACATTAATATAAATAAGATATATAATAGATAAATAAAATAAAATATAAAAGTATGTAAATATACAAGTTAAAACAATAAACTTACTGAGTTTGGCTAACACTACACACCACCCGCCAGCCGACCATTCACATTAGCATGAAACATTCATCACAAAAAAAAAACAAAATTGAGGGTTACAATCAAAAAATAAAATACATATCACATAATCTTGCACAAACCACTGACAGCAAGACAAAACATGACATAACAAAAAAAAAAAATACACGAGGCTGTATGGCTTGGTTTCCTTAGTCATTCCTTCCAAGATAAAAAATATGACATGACATGACATGACAATGACAGTTGGCCTTATTTCACTTAGGTACTTTTTTGTCTGTCTGCTAAAATTACAAATCAAATTATAAGATTTTATGGTGGTGGTTCGAAATAAATAATAAAAACTGATTTATAAAGATATAGGGGGTATGGAACGACATTGATATTGATTGTACGGACAGCAACAGTAACAATAAAAGATATAGGAAGCTACCTAACTTTAACAAGACAACAACAAGGAATGTGCAAGTAAGTATTTATGAGATAAATATTACGCTACGACAATAAAGATATAATTTATTAAATGAATGCCTACAATAAATCAAGACTTAACTACGCACACCTTTTTCAGGTCTGCTCCTGGTTCGTGTCAGTGGCTCACTCGACTTCACAGGAAACTTGGCCAAAATGGGGTTAAGGTCTTCCAATGATGTTACCTTATGACGGTTTCCGTCGGGAGACTTGATAATAATGGCACCGTCCTGCGTCCAGCAAGCCTTCATCCCGAAATGGAGACGAGCCCTGCCAAACAGCGCCTGCCTGGTCCTAGTCAGGAACTCACGAACAGAGACCGGTGATCCCTTCAAAGCCGACTTCGCTCTCCACGCAGCAGTTCTGTGCTCCACGTTGAAAAACCTCACCAGGATAGGTCTGGGATGCTCTGGCTTGGCCACTCCTCCGAGTCGATGACAGACTTTGATGGAAGCTGTAGTAACATCTGTCAGGCCCAATTTGCTATTGAGTATTTCTAATACGCAGGCCTTGGGATCTTCTTTGTCCTTTTCAACGAAGCCTGTGAAGATAAGGGCCTTACGACGGCTCCTGGTCTCCATGTCATCGATAACTCTTGAGCACTCATTAATCTGCTTTCGAAGTAGACCAAGCATCGAGAACATCAGCTCTCGGAACGCACGAAACTCCTCAGCAATCCTGGCCACAGTGTCCTTAGCAGGTCCCGCATTCTGAATCTGGGTTTCGAGCTCACCCAATTTTCTGATGAAGCACTCTTCGAGGTTCTTCTGCGCCGATTGGATGTCTGCGAGTTGAGCCATTGTGCTTTAAAATGTTCTTGAAAATGTGATTTGTGCTGGCAGGTGGCGGTTTTATATTATGTGATTATAGTGCCATATAAACTCTGGATAACGTGAGTACGGGTAATTTAGAAGTACTAATGTGTATATTCACAAAAAAATATGTAAAAAAGTTATTAAATTAAATTAAATTTAAATTGAGATGTTAAACGGCGTCTATTCTTTTTTAACACCTACCGCCGAAAAAAAAATTTTCGGCGGTAGGTGTTAAAATCTTCTAATTGACAAAGTCTATTATAAAACCGAAGACTTCCTTACTGACATTTCCAAGAAATGATAGGTACTTGAATAAAATTTTGACATGAATGTATAATTTTTTTTTGACAATAAAGCTCAATTTAGTATTAATTTTAATTTCATGATGACATCGTATTTAAGTTGACATTTTACACCTAATTAACACAATTTAATACTGTAACTTAATATAATCAATCATGTCATATTAACTTAATATTACTTTTTCTATTAATTTTAAATGTATTAGATTTTCCAAACCTATATCAAATTATTGTATACCTTGTAAAAGGTGGAAATGTAGTGAAACACCAAAAACCCAACAACAGCAATCTATGTATACCTACATTTCACAATAAAGAGATTTGTATTTGTTAACCTTTCGACCGCTAGTCGTCTACACTAGACAAGCGGTCGCAAAACAAAACCAACACACGTTCAAGCGAGTTGATAACGATCTATATTAATAATTAATTTATCTGTTGTTCTGCTAGAGTTATAAATTTGACATAATTTAAATGGCCGAGAAAAAATAAATGGACTGCGTGGAACTAACTGCTTATTCTTGCACCCTTTTTATTATTCTTTCTTAATTTATTATCACCCACGGTTGCGTGGAAGAGATTGCCTGTTACAAATAAGGCTGCCTGTTTTGTACTTTGTCTCTGTAAAAATGTTTTTCTGTGTACATATGTTCTTGTGTGCAATTAAAGTATATTTTATTTATTTATTAAAGATGATTTGGTGAAAAAAGGAGTGACCGTAGAACTGACGGCTGATAGGGACGAATGGAAAAAGAAGATATACTGCGCCGACCCCAATAGGGATAAGGGCAAGGAAATGATGATAATTATATGGAGCCAAAGTCATATTTCTAACTCAAGTAGGCAAAACAATAGATCGATTTATTATAATTTCGGCCGTAAGTCAATACGCATTCATTGTAGCGATGACCAATAGCTTAAGTTGTCTTCTGAAGCACGAAAGAGCTCGAGATCATTGAAATAGTCAACCATCCGTGACCCAGCATTGCGAAAGACGCTTTATTTGCAAGATCACAACTAAATCGTGCAAGTTATTCTGCGCGTTCATCTTGCCCGCTAAGCAACTTTCGCAATGCCAGGTCGCTGAATGGGTGACCAAATTAAAAACTCCTCGAGCTCCTCTGTCCTTCGGTAGGCACGTAAAGCCGTTGGTCCCGGTTGTCGTCGAAAGATGGCAGTCAATAAAACTCACCAACCCGCATTGGGCCAGCGCGGTGGGTCATGGCCCAACGTCTCCACGCGGGAGGCATGTGCCCAGCAGTGGGACGTTTATAGGCTGATGATTTTTATAAAATACTAGCGGCCGCTCGCGGTTTCACCCGCGTGGTTCCCGTTCCCGTGGGAATATCGGGAAAGTATCTGTATGGCGAATTTCATCCAAATCCATACAGTAGTTTTTACGTGAAAGAGTAATAAACATCCATCCATACTTACAAACTTTCGCGTTTTTAATATTAGTAGGAAGTAGGATAGTAAGATACCATGTTGTTGCTGATGCACATACCTAAATAAACAAATAAAGGCGGGTCTCCTGCGACACTGTTTTGTGTTTTCTAACACCTAACACCAAACATCTAACAAATATCGGCGTGGCGTACATATTTTGACATTAATGTTTTATATTTTAGCGTTTTATTAACGCTTAAATATACTCAAGCAATGTTGACTAAAATCATAAGTATCAAGCACTGAAAAATTTCGACGGTTGAAAGCCAGACCTCGGTAGCCAAGTGGTTAAGGCAGCCGCCCGGAATGCGGAAGGTGCGTGGTTCGATTCCCGCCTGAGGTTGTTGTCTTTTTTCAGTGTTTAAAAATTTTATATTTTGACATATTTTGTTAGATGTTTGATGTTAGGTGTTAAAAAACACAAAACAGTGTCACAGGAGACCCGCCTTAACGGTAACAAAGTTCAAAGCAAACGGAAATATTAATAAAGTTGACACAAAACTGCATTGACGAAATTAAGTAACTTTAGATTTCAATAGAGCACCTAAGTCGATTTCATAAAGGCTTGTGAAATTGCCTAAAACGGTTACATTCATCACAAGTCCGTCTGGTTGACTACCAGCATTTTATTTCGGTCTATTGCCTTGACATGACAGCAACTCCATTTATTAATTTATTGACGGTTAACGAGGTAAAGATGGTAATGATTAGTGGTTGAGGATACCAAGGGAAAATGCGCTCGCTCGCATTGTCGGTTGGCCATCAAAGTAGATAAAGGTCAAGCGCAAAAATGTTATAGTGTAAAATAAATAAATACACTTATATATTTAAAATCACGACTATTATCCCCGAAGGGTTAGTCAGAGACTAGGCAATGAGGACCGCATAAGCAGTTCTCTGCCATAGTCCACTTTCACCAAATAGCGACTGCACATGTGCTCAGCGTGACAGGTAGTGAGCCCATCGATATGCTGTTGGATGTATGTGCAGCCTTTAGTCCGTTAGTCGCCTTTTACGACACCCAAGGGAAGAGTGTGGGTGGTAGTATTCTTTCACAGCATAATATTAAACTTTATCTATAGCACAGTGAGCAAAAGAGTCAGTCAGCAAACAGTTTCAGTACTTTTTCAAAAACAACAAAACAGTCGTTATTGTTCTAGTAAAAATATTATGATAATAATATGGTAGTAAAGTGTCGTGCGACTTGGCTACATGAGAGTGAAGCTTGAAAGTAGATACCGAGCGAGTCTTTAAACATCTGTATGAATGTACCTATATTCTCGGAATCGCTCTTTCAAAATAATGTTGGCATGTCAATTATGATAACAGACGATACCAACGGTTTCATATACGTCAATGGAATATAAGCGGAAACAATTATGTCTACTAACTAAAGTTTTATAATTATTGGCTTCGCGGTTCAAGCAAAATCGTACGCATAACACGTGTTATACCATTTTTCATACGTACTCGTACTTACTAGGGTAGGTACATAGTATATTTTAAGGCGTACTTAAGGCCCAAGTATAGACGTCTGTGTACATAAACTTACTCCAAAATATAAAATTTCTTCAATTAATGTTGAACTTTGTAACTGGGGAATAAGGATCAATATCGATTCGAGAAAATTGACAATTTTTTATAGGTTGACCTAGCTGCCGGCGTGTGTTTATATTTGTAATCATTTTATTCTAGTACCCACGCCACGCCTGTAGGCACACAATAACTAATAGTACTATCGTACAGAAGGTTCACTCTCTAACGAATTTCACGCGAAATTAAAACTTATCGTGTGACCCGAGCGCTCATATTCCGTTAGGCAACGCTGACTCGATATCGATTTGACGTCAGGACCGTTGGGTTTCGACTCATGGATATATTTCAGTACGATTACGATTTAAGCGACAACGCGCGACGTGGAGCGTGCGTCGCGAGCGGCAACCTTTACACCTGCCTGGGAGGCGCGTCGGCCGAACGTACCTGCCTAAACTGTGGAGTGACACCTCCCTGCTGCAAGTCAACCTATCCAAAACTGTCAAATATCACCAATCGATATTGATTCTTATATCCCCTAGTGACAAAGGTCATAATGTATTGAAGAAATTTGTGGTAGACAGGACGCAGTACAGACCCAGACGGAGGCACTTTTTATTGAAGGCCAAAACTCACTTAGTGTCACTGCGCCAATTTAGTATTTTTTTTAAATTAAACCCTTTTTTTTAGTGGATCAACTTTCTTGTTTGTTTCTGGGCTCTTTCGATAGATAACTGCATACCAAACTGGTTATAGGATCACGATAATTTTAAAATGTTTCTACGAGCGAGTGAGCTTAAGTACTAGAATAAAAACATTTTTGAATTTACTTTTTAAATGACAATCGCGTTTCGATACATATTCACCAACGGACCGTGAAGGCTTCGTGATTATACCATCGCCAATTGTCTGTGTGTACCTGCCATTGTGCACAGGTAATATGACTAACGCGTCAGTCAGGGCCTCATAGTGTCGGCGTTTCGTTTTCTTTATGAAAGACAAAGGCCCTAAGGATTATCGCGAGGGACATATTTGGATGCGATGGCTGAGTGGTCAGCTCAAGTCCTTGGCCCGATATCGGGAGGATCTGGATTCACTTCCCAGGTTGGGCTCAGTGTGTTTCGAATACATGCATGGCCCGGGTTTGTGATCACCAACACGCATTTGGTAGCCGCGCGATCGCAATAACTGACATAAGTCTATTAATGAACTTCAAATCAAAAACAATCATATTGATATTTATAATAAGAACAATTCTGCTTTAAAGTTTCAGACCTAGTAATTTAATTAGAGCATTGTTTTTATTCTGCAAAATGTACAAAACCGTCACGGGCTTATATTAAAAATTAAAATTTAAGAAGGGGGTGGTGCCCTGCGGAATATCAATAGAAATATTTTCATGTAAGAATTATTGTTTCATGCGTAACATTAAGAAAGTTGTCGAAAAAATATGCTTTTAGGAGTCATTAGATTTATGTATTGTTTGTTATTTATTGTTAAATGAATTTGTATAAAATTTCAACAAGGCCATGACCTTGTGCAATGATCAGGCTAACTTACATAAGTTATTTTAATGTACCTATTACCCCCTTAAAACAATACCCAACAATTGTAGCGATAACTTAATGTCGATGATGGCGACCTTTGCCTAGAAGTGTATGTACTTCCTTACTGGCTTACATTTATTTATAGCAACCAAGGGTCGGAAACGTTATTTAAAATAACGTTTTTTAAACGTTTCTAACAGTTCTTCGTATTGTGTTCTTTGCATTGCTTTCGGCACGAAAACGAAATGGGAACGTTTTCAAAAACCGGTTTAATCCGCAGGACGGTGATGCTGAAACTGTATGTACTAACTGGACTGCGACTGTGGGCTCTCATACATCGGGCAAATAAAGAGAAGTGTAGGAATCCGCGTAAAAGAACATAATATATGCATAGCCGACGTCAAGCATAGGCGCGAAACTAAGTCTGCAGTGTGTGAAGATCACAGGCAATACAACGCAAACATGCTCTCTAGGGACCCAACCATTACATCAGATTTGACAAACCTTAAATAGGTACTCGTCAAAGAACAACGATTCATTCCTAGGATAATACGTGAGGGTATTGAAATTAAAAAACATCAAAATTTCAAAAGAGAGAATGGTTGGAATTTACACCTGCCTGGGACCCCATCATAAAAGTCATTAAGTCCCAGCCCCAACAGCAACACATTGCAAGACCTAAAAATATTGTTAGCTCGTATTGTGTAGACCTGAACGCACCCGGTTAAATATAAAAATGATTGACGGTAGGCAAATATACTTAATTCCATATAATAGGGTAGTGGTACTAACCTGAACCGTCCATGCTAACTGTACTATACACTAATAAATAAAATAAAATAAATTTATTGGCTTTATTTACCAAGGACGATATGGAACTAAACCGCGCGGCAGTGAGATGCCAATTGAATGTAATATTCATGAAATATTGAGCAACACAAAAAAGAAAATAAAAACAGTTTAAAACGTTTTATTAAACAAAACAAATTGTTCTATAAGCATTTAAGACGAAAACGAAACGAAAAAAAAAATTGTTTCCGACCCTTGATAACAACAACGTTAGAGCATTGTTGTGCTCCGATAGTTAGTAATACAGTAATACAGTTTGTAATACATAGTTAGTACTTATTACATATCCATTTTAGGTGGACAATTCTTATTGGTAATGTCACTTACTCTGTTATCAGGGGGCTAATTGTCTAAATTCAACACCTTTCAAGTACAAGGAAATTGCTTTGCTAGTTTAGTTTTTTTTTAAATTAATTATAATTTATCAAACTAGCGACGCACAATGTACTTTTGCTTGAAAGATATTGTAGTAGGTGTTGAAGTTATACAATTAGGGCCCAGGTGGGGGCCACGTTTTTGGTGACATATAGACAAAGTTATATTATTACTTAAGAAAAAAACACACAGGTTACCTGGAAAATGACAATGGCCTCATCATACTCCATTTCGCTGGTATACTTTAACATATCTAAAACATTTTCATAGGGCGTGATAACGGTTCGTCTCCGTCCGGTTCCTGAAACAAACAAACCTTTTAGTAAGTATGTTACAAAAATAAAACAAATAAAATAAAATAAAATTCACTTATTTTGACCAGCTTAGGATCACAGTAGACCACATAACAATTTTTATAAATTAAATAAATAACGCTATGTACCTAAAGAAAAGCATAAAATGCAATAATAATGGTTCAAGTCTTTAATTTCATAATCTCTCTTAGGAAAAATAAAAAATCCATAGATATTTGCACAAAGAATTATGAATTATTTCTTAAACATCCTTCATTGCATTTGGCCCTAATATAAATTGAGCATTCACCAATTTGTGTAGGTACTTACTAATTTACATAAAATAAAATAAAATATTTGACATAAAAATAATACATGTTTTCTATTTTTAAATACAATTTTACGGCTGCCTTTTAAATCAAATCACGCGCATGCGCTTTGATAACGAGGCGGGCCGCGCGTTAGGTGACAATAATTTTAATTTTCATAAGGAAGAGTTAAGACAAAAATAAAAAAAAATATGTTTTTTTATTTGATTATTTATTTGGTTGTACTGCTGTTATAGGATCATGTGGAAAAATTTGGCGAGGGGGTCCAAAATTAACCCTGTATTTATACATAAGATTCACGAATGTTATTCCAAAAGCATTTAGTTCTTTAAGTTATAAGAAAAATAAACTTCAACTTACTGTTAAATTTTCTTGCAACAGAGTCCATCAACTCGTTGGTCCTAGGAGTATCTGGTGTGTATAGGACTGTTTTAGGTTTCCCCACTTTGTTCAAGGGAAATGCTTCCTAATTTGAAAAAATAAAAATGATAAAGACATTAATATATAAACAATGGAATATAGGTACTGATTGTCCAGAACCTTTAAATTCATTAATAAGATATAAGTTAATTAATTGGGTCTTACAATTATTTGTTTATTACAAAAAAGCCTAGTATCTCAACAGCTTGCAATGTATAAGAAGAAAAGAAAAGAACTTAGAGCCATTGTAGCCAATAGATGGATACAGAAATAGGGGATGTCCACTGTCCAGATGGGTCGATGATATAATTAAGACAGTGGGCTGCACGTAGAACAGGCTAGCACAGCACCCAGACGAATGGCATAAACAGTGAGGCCTATACCCAGCACAAATTGGACTGTTTGTGCCTCTTCACTACATTGTGTCATACCATGAAAACTCTTCTAATAATATACGTCACTGAAAAGAAGGTTATGAATTCTATTATAGGAACTGCTTAGGGGAAGATAAATGCAAAAAGAAATGTGTAAACTTCAATCCTTCTAGTTTTTGCAGTTTGCAATTTGCTGTTTAGACTACCTTTAAAGAGATACAGCCATAATCATAAGTTAATGCATGAAAGAAAATGTTGTTGTTGTAAGTCTCAAGCCATTAATTAAATTCAGCAAGGGCATTTCTTTTCTCCCTTTCTTTTATAGTGTCAAATAAAAATTGGAAAATGCCCTCCCTATCATAGAAGGACATTTTCTATAACAAGACAAGAATCTTAATCCAGGAAGACTTTTAACATAATTTTAAATTCATGCTGGTTGTTTGACAATCATTTATATACCTAATATGATACAAATTGAAGACATTAAACCCACAATCTCATCATTAGAGATAGCTATAAACATTAATAAAATTATGAAACATAATAAAAAGTTATATTAATATTCATTGTACCTAGTTTACTTTGAGGATTAATCTATCTGCATATTAAATTTACTTATCACTAACTTATTAGTAACTTGAAAAAAGATGTTATGGATTGGATATTGCATTGTAAATTTTCATCTTAATCTATGTCGGTATTAGGGTTTGCATGCATCTCAGTACTGAAACCAATTTTTTTTCCCGATACTGGAGGAGATCCAGTACTGGGAAATACCGAGAAGTTTGATACTTTGATACTACGGTACCAATCAAAAAGTTACTTGTTGTATGTGAAATAAAATAATGGAAATAGTAAATCACCAATCGTAATAGACAGTAACTTTTAAACATAACCGTAATGAAAAATGAAAATAAAATTATTTTTTGTTATATAAAACATTTAAATTAGTATATCTTTATGTAGTATCAGAATTCCCAGGAAATGAGTTTCGTTTCCCGATACTGGAGTTGATTAAACTGGTTGTTGATTTTTCTCGGGAATCATGGGCAATTTCAGTACTTCGAGAATTCCGAGAGCAATCCCTAGTTGGTATTTTATGTCATCAAAATTAAATATTAACTCACCAAGGGTTGGTGAAGCACCACCTTCAGTTATGACGCAAAAAGTGTCGTATCCCACTTTCAACGCTTTGTTTTACAACTACATATTAGTAAGTTAAAATTATGTTTGTGCACTCTTTGTGTATTAATTTTTGTAATTTTTTCGTATTTTGTATTTTTTATGTACCTAACGACTGTTCCGTGCCAGAATAAATAAAAATAAAAAAACCCCTATTTGTTGTTATCCATGTGAGAAGGCCTGACGCCTGTGCCCAGCGCCCAGCAGTTCGACTTAAAGTCTGATGATGATATAAACCTCATAACAACAGTGTGTCAACTGTTGTCACTACTTTGATACAAAAGCTAGATAGAAGAAATACACTCACGGGTTGTTCAATATCGGCGAATACTTCGTTCTGAGAGCGCATTTGAGGGTTGATCTCATTTCTAAAGAAGAACAGCACAGTTATGAGCACAAGCGGCGCTAGGATCTCCAGCGGCGTGTGCAGGTACCTCCTCCGTCTTACGACCCAGTGTTTCCACATTAACACTGTAAGCACCCTGGCCTTCATTTTTGCTATTGTAATCTTCCGAGAATTTCAGTTAGGAATCACAGGTTTGCAAACGACGACTGAACTGAACAAGGATTTTACGAAGCGAAAGCTTGGGTAAATTTGTTACAAGCTTTGTCCCAATCGCACGGAATGTGATGTTTTTGAAATAATAATCATATCGAAATATTTATGTTTCCATGTTTTCTAAATCTAAACTTGAAAACTGCCTATCTGTCGAAAAATTCAGTATTAAATTTAAAAGTTTAAGACACACACATTCCATCCCGTCATTATCGATAAAGAACTGTAAATTTTAGCTGGTTGTTGTATTTCTAAGAACCATTTATTTACAACCCCAATTATCTAAAAATTGAGTAAATAATTAACTAATAAACTCGCTCTAGAAGTAAAGTAACATTAAGTAACGTTGACTTGACTTATCGGCGGTTGACGTTGACGTACTGACCACCCAGGGTCTCCAGGTTATGGATGTGAAATTTCCCCAGTTCAGATTTTATTTTTCCCCAAAAAGATACTATATCGTATTTTTTTCCCCTAATTTATTTTGTCGTATTTTTATGAAAAGATTAATTTATCTTGTGCTTTATAATAACTGGTTTGGCATTCAGCAAAAATAAAACACTGTATTTGACAATAAAGTTAACATTTTAATATCTAGACACGCGGCAGCGTGTCAAGCCAAGTTTAAGCTAACAGGGGCCCAAGTCTGCTAATTTACGAATGGCATAATTGAATCGCAATTGGATCGCATTGTAATTGTTTGAAACATTTGGTATTCATAAATGAGTAAGAGAATACCAAATGTGTCAAACAATTACAATGCGATCCAATTGCTATTCAATTATGCCATTCGTAAATTAGCAGACTTGGACCCTAGAACTGGCGACTATTTATTATACATAAACAATTGAAATTTGGCTCATATATTGAGACTTGCAAGATACATATGTGTTCCAAATTTCATTGGATTTTAAGGTCTTCACGTGAATATATAACGAGTGGAAAAAATTAATGGAACGTAACTAACGACTCTAACTTAAATCTAAATGAAATGTAATGAATGAATAAGTGAGAGTACGAACGAAACATACCAACGAAAAAAGGAATGAATGGCGCCGCGCAGCCATAATAAATGAGACAGCATGTACCTGCCTACTGCGAACGAATAATTATCGTTAAGTTGCCAACATTGCATCAGATTACGCGCGCGATTTAAATTGATTCTACAAACAAAACATTGAACAAGGTATTATTATGCTATTAACTATTGAGTAGGTTTAATGACAACGCATTTACGGTTCAGCATTGCTATAGGCGACAGAAAAAAAAGCTTATTTCTACCCAAAAAAAAACTTTCCCCAATGTTTTCATTTCCCCAGTTTTTCCCCAGGAGCCAAATTTTTCCCCAAAATTGCGAAAAAAACCCCCAATCTGGAGACCCTGTGACCACTAGTGCTTCCACTTTCATGATTTCCTTTCCCCACGCCACAACTGAGATTTCCTCTTCTTTTTTCCCCTCAAAACTTTGTTAGTAAATTACTATCTAATAAAAAAAATTGTCGTCGCCAGGTGGGCGGCTTATTACTATTAGGGGGGGGGGGGGGGGGGGGGGCAAATTTTACAAATGAGCTAAGTGCCAAAAAAGCAAAATCGAGATTTTGCTTTTCAAAGGTGCTATGTTGGACAGCCATTCCATATCAAAAGTGCAAAGCGCCTACAAAGATTTATTCTAATTTTGAGATTTTTTCATAGATGGCATTGGGTGTAAATGCCAAACTAACATTTTTCTTTACAAATGGGACGTGTGTGTATCCGATAGTAGTAAATGTCAGTGTCGGTCATCTGATTAGCTGTCGTCGTTTAAGCTGTCATTTCAAATGTTAAGATTTGTCTGTTAGAAACTCAGAACATGCTTGTTATTGTTCTGAGGTTAGAAATATTAGAAATTACTTTGAAAATGAGTGATTCGAGGAATAAAACTAAAAAAAACTACCTATGACAATCTTTGAAGGTAGGTACGAGGAAAGAGTTATGTTAACAGGAAAAGAAAGTTATTCCGGCAAAAAGGCCACCTTCTATGCTGGTCAATACCTAATGTTTATTTATTTAAATATTGTTTCATTTAATTTTAAAACTGCGTTAAGCAAATATTTTTATTACAGAAAATATGCAAATGTAAGAACCGGTGAAAAAAAAAAAAAGAAAATGAGAAAAAAGAGAAAAAAAATAAGAAAAAAGTAAAAAGAAGAAAAAATTTAGAAAAGCAAACTTTTCTAGTGGAAAGTATGATTGCTTACTTACCATTACCACCAGAATATCAAGAATTCTATAGGAATTTGTGTAATAATTAAACTATGTAGTTTAATTACTAGTTCACAAATTTGTCAAAATGCAACATAGGCACTAATTAAAATAATTATTATTATTTAAAAATAAAGGCACTTTGCTCCAATGACATTTGTTATGAAACTTAGCCCCAATGAAAGGTAAATATCTTGCATTTTGACTCATTTTCTAATTAATTTTAAAAAATAAGGTTTTTTTTTATAAAAATATGTTTAAAAGTAATGTGTAATAAGTACAGTATAAACAGTACCTGTTTAATTTAGTTTTTGATAATAGAATGCCGCTATAAAATGATGACAAAAAAACAAATTCATTTTTATTTATTTCTCAATAATTGTGTTTTGGCACTTAGCTCATTTGTAAATTCCAAGCCTCAATTCGTAAGCGCCATTTATATTTTTATCAAAAAGTAAATAAAAACGTTTAACATTCCAAATCAGTCAAGAAATCGAAAAGGTAAATTCCTATAGGAATTATTATTGTAAAACACGGTCGTAATGTGCATTTATAAGAAAGGTGACCCGGCGTTTTATGCTTGGGTTGTATACTTTTTAATTTTTTAAATCTGTAATTCAATATCTATTTTGCAATACCTTTCAACAAATGACAGTTTTACAGCCGCTAGCTGTCAAATCAAACATGACGTGACGGCATTGTTGACATTTCTCTTTTTTAAAAGCAAAAAATTATGGTTTATGCAGCAACGTTAGACATTTTTAAAGTAACATGTCTGTTTTTGAAGACTCAGTGTTTCCATATTAAAAAATATTAATAAATAAATAAATCTTATCCGCGATTCAATAAAAATAAGACAAAACTTGGTTTAGGTAGAAATTAATATTAGCTTTACTTTATTATCAAATTCTATTGTTTACAAGTTAAGATTTTTTTCTATGGAAAGTGCCGGTTCTCCTTTTAGAGGTAACTTCAGGATTTTTTTCTATCGAGCCAAATGTTTCCAATCGCCTTTTGACTTCGTAAATCCACTCACACATACTCTCTGTAATACACATTGAAAGTTTCAGTGCGAAATATCTAATATATTTTGAATAACAGCTAATAGAAAACATCAAATTTTTCGTTTTTACCGCCTAAGGCCCCCCCCCCCTTAAATATACTGCATGATTGTGTTACGTTCCGTAAAATGCAGTGTTCATAATTATCTTTTTTGGCGGCAGTTAAAATAAAAAAAATACTTATGATTTTGGGTGAGATCAAAAAGTGCGTCAGCTGGTAACCGTTACACATGACACATTTGAGGCTAAAAAGGTACGTCAAATGTGTAAAAAATTAAAATAAGTATACTTACAACTTAAGCATAAAACTCCCGAGTCTCCTTTCCGCAAACATGATTTCCCCTCGATTCCCCTATTCATCTCTTTCCCCTTTTTCTTCCCCTCTGGACCCTAATTTCCCCTCAAAAGGGGAAGTTCCCCTCATTGTGAAAGCACTGCTGACCACAGAACACATTTAATACTATAGTCGCGTAGCCGGAAAAAAATTACTTACGATAATTCTAAAACTTTTCGTTTTTGCTGAGTGGATAGAGTATGTGGATTGTGAGCTACTTTTAAAAAGTTAGAAGTTTTATGACTGTGCTTCAGGTATGGTTTAGGTATTTCATAATATTTCGTGTAACGTAATGTATATAATATTAAAGTTTGATATGTTGAGTGTTTCATATTAAGAACTATCTTATCTTTGTGTTGTAAAAAGTTTAGAAACATAATATGTGTGGAACTATGAAAATCACAAAACCACTCTTTTTGTCTTTGAATAAAATTTTAAAATTTATGAAATAATATTTAAGACTTTCAGTGGTTAGTGGTATACATGTTGAACAAAGTTTAGAAAGTTAAGTGGTGTGCTTCTTTGATAATTTCATTTTTCTTTCGTAACACACGCAATAATAAATTAAAATTGACAGAATCGCTCATACATGTCCTTTGTAATACTATTTTATACCACACAAAAAATTAGAAACATACATACAGTGCATTTTGTTTAAATCACGAATAAAATATTTCGCTAACGTACGTTTCTTTATGCGGACGCGGGCGGCTGCGGGCGCGGCGCGGCGGTGGCGGCGGGCAGGCGCGGGGTGAGGGCATACCTACCTTCACTCTATATGACTGATAATCCACTCGTCACGTCAGAAGAGTGGATACATGGCGAACATAATACAAGAAGACGTAATGCATAAAAGTAAACTAAGTACCTTAACCTACTTACTTTATATCTTAGCTGACATTAATAAAAACATTATTAAATGACAAGTTTTGAGTAGTTAGTACTTACAGATCGCGCAATTCTTCTTTCAGATAAGATTATTCTACAATCATACGAATTGGATGAATGGGGTGAAAACGTAAACACGCAATAATAAATTAAAATTTACAGAATCGCTCATCATGGCCTTTGTAATGCTATTTTATACCACACAAAAAATAGAAGCTTACATACAGTGCATTTTGTTTTAATCACGAATAAAATATTTCACTAAATACGCGATTGGGCCTGCAGGACGTGGGCAGGTGGATTTGGGAATCTACTCGTCACACCAAAATTGTCACACCGCCAAAAGCAGTATTATTTGTTTCAACCCGTCACAAGTTGATTTATTTCTATTAGGACATTGTAATTTTTGTAGCTATTGCTGCTACTTACTACTTACTGCTCTTTAATGATTTCTTGCAGTAAGCCGAAGATATTATCTTATTTGCCCCTGACCCTTATCTGTGCATAATACCATAGAATACTGACATAAAGTACAAGTACAGAAGATTCACTCTCCGCAAAGTCATTTAAATAAACAGCGACTCTTGCTAAGACACAATAAAATGCAATTCAGGTCGTACACCGCTCCCTTATCTACAGTTAAATTCACCTAGATGTTGCCTCTCTTTCTATCGCGTACTCTTATCTTTTCTAATGACTTTTGAGTTGTCTTCTTTTAAATAATAATTAATCTGAATACTTACTTAATTTATTACAAGTTATGGTGTTTATAATGTGTACTTAAATGTGAACAAATTACCATTTCAAATAATCCTAGGCTAGGTATGTCAGTACAGTTAACGCCACATCAGACTACCTAAACGGTAATATAATATATATTACTGTGCTACCTATACATGTTTAATTTGAGCACCACCAGTGACACTCCGTGTACGTGAGAGCTCGAGCGCTGGTGACCTTGAGCAGAACGTATAAACACTAGGGCTTAATACCGAAATGAAATTTAGACTTGTGCCAAAGAAGACGTATGTATATGTTACATAGTATGTTATGTAACGTAAAGTAGTATTAGCAGTTACTCCATTAAGTAAGTAACTACTAGGGTTTGCAGTCCTGGTACTGTGAAGAAAACAGGATTCCCGGTACTGCGCTAACTATGGTACCGGGAAAACCGGGAATTTCCGGTACTTTTTGATACTGAATTTTTAACCCAGATGTAACTAACGTTTGATTAATGGATCAATGAGCAAATCAAAATATTACACAATATTTTTATAATAAAAAATTGTTTTGCTAATTGCTATACTAGCTGTAGCATCACTTTGTCGAATAGAATTGGTTAGAGGTCATCCGAGTTGAATGTTTTAAATTTAAAAGAGTCTATATACAATGGATTTTTATCATGAGTGTTTTAAGGTGAGTAAATAATATAAATTCGTCCAAACCGAGACCGTTCACACGGCGACAGACCCTTCTCCAACGGATGCCCTCGACCGAGATTGTGGTATTGGGAGACTGCAATGTCCACCACGTCGAATGGCTTGGTTCACTCAAAACTGACCACGCGGGTAGAGCCGTTCATGACTTCGCTTTGGCCTACAGTCTGTCCCAATTGGTAACAGAGCCTACGTGGATTCCAGATGTGGAGGGCCATGCACCTTTCTTATTGGACCTTCTGCTGACCTCTCACCCAGACGGCTATCAAGTTTCTATTGATGCACCACTAGGCTCATCAGACCACTGTCTAATACGTAGCACTGTGCCTTTCACAGAAATTTCAAAAACGTCGAGTCTGGCATTATAGGTCAGCGGCCTGGGATGCGATGGAGTTTCTTTGCGTCCTACTACGAGTTTGCTTCTCACTGGATGATCTTGATGTCGCCGCCGACTTTGTCGTTGATGCGATACTGCAGGGAATGAAACTTTTCAATCCAAACTCTGTGGTTCCCATTGGCGGCAGGTCTCAACCATGGTTTGGTCGTTGCTGCCAAATGGTGTCTCGCCAAAAGTGACGACATTACATGGCCTGGGCTAATGCGGTGTCATCAAAGGATCCAAACACCAGTGCGCTCAGAAAGAGGCACAACTTTGCGGCCAGGTCCTTTAAGAAGGACATTGCCAAGGCGAAGTCATCATTCATAAGTGGAATTGGCGAGAGGCTAGTGCGTCTTCCTTCGGGTACGCGTGCGTTCCGGTCTCTCGCCAAAGCTATCTAAGGGAATTTTTGTCAGCCGTCCCTACCACCATTGCACAAGACCGATGACTGCCTGACCCATACTGCAAAGGAGAAAGCCGATCTCTTGGGCACTCTTTTCGCATCAAACTCGACCTTGGACGATGGGAAAAACTCTCCACCAACCATACCGCATTGCGCTTGTTCAATGCCAAACGTCCGGTTCCTACAAAGGTCAGTTCGTAAGGCTCTTTTTTCCCTTGATATCCATAAGTCGAGTGGGCCTGGTGCAGTTCCTCCCATGAGTTGGCGCTGGTTCTAACGCGCGTTTTCCGGCTCTCTTCCACTACTGGCGTTGTCCCGAGCTCTTGGAAGACAGCCCTTGTCAACCCGATTCTCAAAAAAAATCGATCGCTCAGATCCGTCCAACTACAGGCCAATAGCCATCACCTCTTTGCTCTCCAAAGTAATGGAGTCCATTATAAACCGCCAGCTCTTAAGGTACCTAAAATAAAACTAACTACTAAGCGATCGCTAGTATGGTTTTCGTCGCGGTCGTCCGGCTGGTGATCTTTTAGTGTACCTTACTCACCGATGAGCGGAGGCTGTCGAGAGTAAAGGGGAGGCACTGGCAGTTAGCTTGGACGTAGCGAAAGCCTTTGACAGGGTTTAGCACAGGGCTCTTCTCTCTAAACTTTCATCATACTGGCTTCCTGAGTAATTGTGTTCGTGGGTGGCCAGCTTTCTTTCTGGGCGTAGCATCAGAGTCGTAGTCGATGGTTCGTGCTCTGACATGAACCCCCTTAAATGCTGGAGTCTGGAGTCCCACAGGGGTGTGTGTTAGCCCGTACTCTGTTTCTTCTGCATATCAATGACATGTTGCATAACAACAGCATTCATTGCTACGCGAACGTCAGTAAGGGAGTAACGCTCTACACCGGACGAGCTAATATTTCTCAAGAAAGCGTCATCGAGAGCCGGAATAAACTTGTGACTGACACCAAGAACATGTTAAGTCAAGTCTTGAATTGGGGCCGACATAACTTAGTCCACTGTAACCCCTCCAAAACACAAGTTTGCGCATTTACCGCGAAAAAACATTCCTTCGTCGTACCTCTGAACTTTTGAGGGAGCTCTCCCTTGATACCAATCCGACTATTGGAATCCTTGTCGTCGATGTTTCGAGTGACGTTCAGTTTCGAGGTCATTTGGAAGGTAAAGCTAAATAAGCAAAAAAAAAAGAAATTATTTAAATGGAATTATCAAATCATTGGAGTGCGATGACGATGAAACCGTACGGTGTAGGGTACGGGTACATTAGTTACAAGTTTTTCCCCAGAAAAAGTACCGGTGACGTCACGGTTGAGAACTGTGGAGACAAAAATTTGGTAACGCTACGAAATTTGTATGGTTTGCAACTAAGAGCATAGGCCGAGGTTACCGGTAACGACTACCGCAAACGCGGAGCCTAATATTGGCGTAATTTGAAGTTATAACAAAAGTACCGAATTTCCCGGGAAACAAATTCTCAGTACCGGTACTGCGTAAAAAGTCAATTTCCCGGGAAATACCAGGAATTCCCGGGAGCAAGCCCTAGTAACTACCAACCTAGTTAGGTACTTGTAGATTGTAATAATATAGGTAGGTACTTAATAATTGTAGGTGACTAGTAGAATTGATATTATAATACTTAATTAAGTAAATAGGTACCTACGTACTTACGTCGACATACAGACGCGGGGGGACTGTGTTTTATAATTAGTAGGTACCTAGGTAGTGATGAATGATTTAGTGATAATAAGAGTACCTACTTACCTTACTATAATTTAGGAAATACTTTTGCATACTTACCTGAAGCTCTTAATTGATGAATTGTCAAAAAAACACGTAAGGGTTGTGGAAAAAACTTTAATCGTATGATGTGGCCCTAGCTAGATACGCAATTCTATAGCCTATTGTACATCTTAAAAATTACTTTCCTATTATTGTGATTTGTGAACATGACAGGATGATAGATTGATTAACCAAAATGAAAAATAAACAGATAAGTACTTAATCATTTGCAGTTTTTATTTTTAATTCAGAATATGTTATATACTCATCCGTTTACGTTACGTACGTTTTCATTCCATTCATCCAATTCGGATAATTGTAGAATAATCTTATCTGAAACAAGAATTGCGCGATCTGTAGGTACTTAACTAAGTACTCAAAACTTGTCATTTAATAATGTTTTGTTGTCAGCTAAGATGTAAAGTAAGTAGGTTAAGGTACTTAGTTTACTTTTCTGCATTACGTCTTCATGTATTATGTTCGCCATGTATTCACTCTTCTGACGTGACGAGTGGATTATCAGTCATATAGAGTGAAGGTAGGTATGCCCTCACCCCGCGCCTGCCCGCCGCCACCGCCGCGCCGCGCCCGCAGCCGCCCGCGTCCGCATAAAGAAACGTACGTTAGCGAAATATTTTATTCGTGATTTAAACAAAATGCACTGTATGTATGTTTCTAATTTTTTGTGTGGTATAAAATAGTATTACAAAGGACATGTATGAGCGATTCTGTCAATTTTAATTTATTATTGCGTGTGTTACGAATGAAAAATGAAATTATCAAAGAAGCACACCACTTAACTTTCTAAACTTTGTTCAACATGTATACCAGTAACCACTGAAAGTCTTAAATATTATTTCATAAATTTAAAAATTTTATTTAAAGACAAAAAGAGTGATTTTGTGATTTTCATAGTTCCACATATATTATGTTTCTAAACTTTTTACAACACAAAGATAAGATAGTTCTTATTATAAAACACTCAACATTTCAAACTTTAATATTATATACATTACGTTACACGAAATATTAAGAAATACCTAAACCATACCTAAAGCACAGTCATAAAACTTCTAACTTTTTAAAAGTAGCTCACAATCCACATACTCTATCCACTCAGCAAAAACGAAAAGTTTTAGAATTATCAAAACTTCTTTATGGAATTTAATGTCCCACGACCGGACTACTAGGACTGATTGATTGACTGTGACTGAACTGACCACAGAACACATACCTACCTAAACTAGATATATTTGGTCCGAGACTAGAACTGACGCACTGACTGACAGTGACAGACAGCAGCAGTGTATTTTTTTTCTTAAATACTGGCTTTGTGCGATCTGTACATTTAGCCAGTGTCAAGTTTTTAATAGTATGGATGATAATGAGTGATAATGAACGTTTAATGATAAATTATTTTCCCCCAAAGCCCTCGAGACTCAATAAAGCTGTGGGACTTTATTGAGGTCTCACACGGACTTCTTGAGAAAATTTGAAAAGTGATGTTGCACTGTTTTGTTTTATCACGAACACTTAACAGTAAATTATCCACTATTATTTCACATTAATATTCGACAATACAAAAATTATAGAAAATATAACAAACTGCAGACTCTCACTTCCCCGCCAAGAAGTCGGCAGCAGTTATTGTTCTGAGGGCAGCAGTCTTACTCTTATAAGTCTGTGGCAGCAGTGTTGTTTTCTCAGAATCATTAAGATCTATAACTATAAAGAGAGCATAAGTTTGCTATCTCTTTCTGCCTCAATCCATTACTACTTTTGTTCCGTTTCGGCACATCATGTTTACCCTAAGTAAAACAAAGGCAAAACATAGGATGAAAGGACCGTGTCGGTGGAACTGTGCAACGTTTTACATGGAGCCAGCGACACTTGGCCCCTTAGATTAAAACAAAAAGGGAAGATACGGCATTAACGTCTCGTGAGTGAGCCGCCAAAATTAGGCCTAATGGCACAATTTCACTTCAGTCACAATTTGCGGAGCGAACAGGCTACATCGCCCTATTGCAGATATTCTACTGTGTGAAAAAGAGAAAGATGCTACTCCGGACTGGCGTCGGAATCGGTCGTACGTACTCGTCTGTTGCGAAGCGACCGAGACGTCAACGCGCTACTCGCCGACTCCCTCGCGCTGACGTTGAAACTTACCGCTTTGTCTCGCTCGCTCGATTTACACTTTATAGGTGTGCGTGTGAGAGTGTTTGCTTATGTAGTTGAGTAGGACTATATTTTGAATGACTACAAGTAGGAGCATGCCGTATCTTCCCTTTTTGTTTTAATCTAAGCTTGGCCCCAAACAAATCGCTGTCATTATTTTACCTACCAAATAATTATTTGTTTTTTTAATTGAATAGGTGTATATTTTAGGTGTCCATATTATTCCGTCGGGCTTAATTGAACAATGAATTGTTCAGTCAAACATTGCAGTAATAGAAGTGAGTGGCAAGTGCCTGGAATATAATTTTTTACGTAAGTTTTGTTAGTCTGGTTTCGTGATGATTATTATCAATTTACCATGCAATATTTGATTTGTTTCTATTCGAAATGCTAATAAATGTTTGCAAATTTCTAATTCTAGTCTGAAATATGTGTGCTTTTGGTTTAATACGGCATAAAAATATTTCAACATAACCTGTAATCAGTATTGTCAGGTACTTCGCAAAATTTACCCCTAAAATATTTAGGTTTAATTCTGCCGTCGTAATGAAGAACGAAGTATTCGACAAGAAATCAATTTTCCTTTTTTGCTAGAAATGGCATCTTATATACATTAATTCATAAAAAAAAATTATAAAAAATTTGGAAGTTTGACTTTTATTAATAATAAACGCTGTACATCCATTAAATTATCTGTATTTACTAAGAAATAATGCAGCAAACGTCATTCACTTGAATAAAATGCAGTAATAACATAATTTTTACCAAGTTAAAACGCAGCACTTTTTCAATACATATTAAAAATGCAGTACTCGCACGAATACTGCGTTTCTACTATGTGTACTCCAGAGCGATATTACTTCATAAATACTAAGTCGTAATGCAGTTTATGATAATACTGTGTTTTATCTTGGTAAAACAGAAAAAAAGTTGTGCGGTGAGTGCTATTGCTGCGTTTGAGCTTAGATTACCGAGTAAAAACGTGAGACCGTTATAAGAAAGTGCCGCGTTTCACGCTTGCACTTTAAGCTGTTGTCATCGCTCGGCCGGAGTAGCTGCGCGTAACTTTGTTCGAGACAACTTTAATTATAGTCTGTTGTTTATTAAGACCGAAGTTACTGGTAACTAAATTACATCTCAGTTCTTTCTAAGGAATTTTATAACTGCCTAATTAAGCTACCAGTAAGTATAAACAGATTAAAAAAATAATTTAAATGAAATTAAAAAGATATGAAAAACATGTCATACTCAAAATATCATTTTGCACCTTAATTTCGAAGTTAGAGGAAGAGTATTTTTGTTGCTTGCTTAATATATGCTATTTACGAACAAAAATTACCCCTTAGAAGTTCGAAATAAAATATCTAAAAAGTCGAAAATGGCATGCCAGCAGAAATGTGCACGATGAGAGATCTCTGAACAGTGCTCAAAAGGAATTTAAAGAAATGCTCAATGAAAACGAACATTAGACTCCAGGTACACCTCAGCAGTGCGATTCTCTAAGTTAAAGCCTAGCGCTGAGAATTGACTCTGCCCCTTTCATATTCATGAAATTGGAAAGAGACAGCAGATCACAGCCATGCGCGCAGCATCTGTGTCGCTTAGAGAATCGCATAGCTGATCACTCTCACTACAAGGCTGAAGATTACTTCCTGTGAAAAATAACTAAAACGTTTAAAAATACCAAAAAAACACGTCACAGCATTCAAAAAACCAAGCGCCGGTTGGGCTAGAAATTCTGCAGGGAAGGCAAAGTTGTTTGCTGACTTTGTGGAGGAAGTGTTTCAACCCAATGAATCCAACTCAACTCATCTAGAAGATGACATTGATGATGTTATTAACAGCGATCTACAAATGTCTTTACCTTTGCAAATGGTCAGGCTTAGAGAGGTATGCATATAAACTATCACACAGCTGAAACAGAAAAAAACACCTGGCTTTGACTTAATAACTGCGAAGGTTTTGAAACAATTACCAAAAAAGGGAATCGTATTGATAACAATCATATATAACTCAATGTTACGACTGCAGTATTTCCCAGTGCTTAGGAAGGTAACCATCATCAATATGATCCCTAAACCTGGCAAGCCTGCGTCTGAGATACCCTCAGTCCGAGAAACTCTTATTGAAGCGCCTTTAGCCAATACTTACGGACCAAAATGTTTTACCTGATCATAAATTTGGTTTCCGCGAACACCAAATCACAGGCACAGTAGAACAAATCCACCGAGTTGCCTACACAATTGGACAGGCCATGGAAATAAAGGATTACTGTTTTGCAGTTTTTTTCGATGTGCAACAGGCCAGATAGAGTGTGGCACAAGGGACTTTTATATTTTATAAACTTAAGCTCTGCTTGCCAAACAGTTTATATACTTCTTAAATCGTATCTCGAACACCGTCTTTTTTAGATAAGAGTAGAAGATAGTCTTTCAGATCTTAGAGAAATAAAAGCTGTAGCTCCTCAGGGCTCGGTGCTAGGGCGAGTACTTTATACTGTATACACTTCTGCCTAGATCAGCTGATGTAGTCACGGCAACATATGCAGATGATACTGCCGTGCTCTCGTGCTGCACGAGAGCACGGCACGGCAGCACGGCACTCAGTGCAGAGCACGAGAACTCCCAAATTGCTACAAATAATTTTCAGGAGCACCTAAATAGGATTGATTCCTGGCTTAATAAATGGAGGATGAAAGTTAGCTCTTCCAAGTCGACCCACATAACTTTCACACTAAAGAGACAGGACTGTTCCTCCGTTTAATTTAATGGTACTGTCCTACCCCACCAAACAACGGTAAAATATTTAGGAATGCACCTAGATAAATAAGAAAAAGATAAGCTTACCTGGAGAGATCACATCAGAGCTAAACGAGATCTAGCAAATAGAAAAACGAAGGAAATGTTTTGGTTAATAGGAAGAAAATTAGTGCTAAGCTTAGAAAACAAAATTCTCATATTTAAATCTATAATGATCAAATCTATATTAAATAGTAAGATCATATATTGAATATATATGGAATTGAACTCTGGGGCTCAGCGAGTCACTCTAACGTGGAAATACTCCAGCGTTTTCAAAATACAGCTTCTAAAGAACATATGTAATGCTCCTTGGTTCACGAAAAATGTAGATGTACACGAACACCTACCGATACAATACATCACAGATGATATAAAGAAATCGTATAAGACAAGTTGCAAGTGCAACGACTTGAGTGCCACGAAAATCACTTGGCTATTGGTTAAAGAAATTGCCACTGGCTACAATCTAAATTACCTAACTGTAATGTCTAAAATCTCGAGGGATGCCACATCACAGGATGTGCAAAGCCCTATAATGCCAAAACAATTTTATAAAATTAACATATCTGATTATAGCAAAGAGGCTGATTGCAGATAGAAAGAGAAAAAAAATACATTTAACTTATTTAAATAGAACAATCATTTGCTCACATGTTTATTATATGTGAATAATTATGAATATTTTTGAGCGTGGTAGAAAATACTAAATTTAGTTTTAAGGTTTTAGGGGCCTCACGAGAATCAAAGCCAGCCTAGTGTAAATTAACGTTTATTTTCTATTTATTTTAGATTTCCAAAGGATGAAACACACAAAAAATGATGATGAAGACATAAAAATAATGAAAAATGAAATCTTAGCGAAATCGCGGCCACCTAACAAAACTTGATAACACGAACACTATTGAGGACTTGAATACTGACAAAAAAATAATCAAGAAGTAAGTATCACAAATCATAAAGTGTGTCGCTTCTGAGATTTTGGTGTCAAAACTTGCATTTTTTTTTTTTTAAAGAGAGGCAATCGAGCAGGCGGGTCACCTGATGGAGAGTAATCACCGCCGCCCATGGACACCCGCGAAACCAGAGGAATCGCAGACGCGTTGCCGGCCTTTCAGGGAGGAATAGGTTTAAGGAAGGAATAGGAATTGGGAGGGGGGGGGGGAAAGGGGCCTCCGGAACCCTCACTGGTCGGACGAAACACAACAGCACCAAGCGCCATTATTTCACGCCGAATATTAGTGCGCCGTGAGAGGGTGGTATTACGCCGGGCGAGCCGGCCCAATGCGTGCTGCAACGCAGCGTAGCTCTACCACTCAGTCAGTGTCACTCATTTAGCACCACCCAGGGATCACGTGTAGGGTCTCAAGGGTAAACCTACGGACGCGAGCAACTTTGACCCCCAAAATTTATTTATATATTTTTCCCTTGAGGAGCTCGATGGCGCAGCGGCTAGCGCGTTCGGCTTGCGATCTTGCCCGCTAAGCAACTTTCGCAATACCGGGTCGCCTGATGGGTGACCAATTAAAAACATCTCGAGCTCCTCCGTGCTTCGGAAGGCACGTTAAGCCGTTGGTCCCGGTTGTTGTCGTAAAGATGGCAGTCGTTAAAAACCCACCAACCCGTATTAGGCCAGCGTGGTGGGTTATGGCCCAATATCCCTACGTGCTATTGTTCACGTGGGAGGCCTGTGCCCAGCAGTGGGACGTTTATAGGCTGATGATGATGATGATATTTTTCCCTTAACATCAAAATTCTTGTTTATTTTTAACTTCTCTATTGGTTTTATCAGTGACCGCGATTTCGCAAATTTCTCCTTTATTTTATTATGAATTTTCGGTATTCCACAAAGTTAAGATGAAATATTTTTTTTACAGGTTGTTTAATCGTGCAGTAGTTGCAGTACCTACTGAAGAAACATTAGAACCAAAGCAGCAATGCATCTTTTTCACTTAAATAATCTTGACTTTGTTATTTAGATTGATACTTATCTAAAACAGCGATTAAAAGTTAAACTTACCTTGAAATTAATGTTAGAAAGAAACAATTTAGGCCACGGATTGTTTCATAAATAACAGTCATTATAATTTGGGTTCACATGTTATTTTATTTCATATTGTATAACATTTCTCAAAAATTGATTGATATTTGATCCACAATACATTGTTGTTGATTTAATATTTTCGTTTCTTTTATCCTAACCGTTCTACATCTGACACAAAAATGAGAGGTGTTATTGTTGAGAGGTCGAGACGTGGTATTTGTTCTTGCTTGACATTCAGTAATATTTACCCATATTTAGGGAGTGACAACTGTGAGCTGGCAACATTTTAGTAAAGCACACATAAGCGCCTTTTTTGTGCATGTGTGAAAATATTGCACACGAAGATAAGGGGCTACCACACTGTTGTAAACAAGCCTTTCCCACCAGGTCACCTTGGCAGGAGGCTCGTTTACAACTTGTTGTGAACGAGCTTCCACTTGGTTTGCCACAGTCCACAGTGTTGCCATTTTTAGCAGGATCCTGCTTTATTAGTATTTTTAAGAGTAAAATTTAGGCTACAGCAGGATGCTAAGCATTATCGTAAAATTTAGCATATTTGACATATTTTGTTTTATTTTCGAATTTACATAGCGCTATTGGCATCTTTTCCACAGTAAATATATGAGCTAATATATTTACTGTGTCCCTTGCTTGATATACGTAAGTGGTGAGGTAATTTTAAAAAAAAGATCAATTTGCTGGAGAAAAACGCGATTAAATTTATATAATTATTAGCTAAATATTAGCTTTTAAAGATGTAAAAAATACCGCGCTGTACGTACATTAATATGTACGGAACTTGGCTTTTTCCAGTAACCACGTTGTATGTAGGTTGTAGGTTGAAGATAGCGGTTTGTGTGTAATGGTGTTTAAGGCAGTGGCAACACAGCGGTTTTCGGTGGAAGTAGTAGGTAGCGGTGGAAAGGTTGACCGAAATGTCGTTGAAAACAACCTACCACACTGTTGTAAACGGCTGTTGTAAACGTCGGTTTACAACAGTGTGGTAGCCCCTTTAGAGTCTGACCAACGAAACGTGACTGGAAAGAATGGCGGCAAATTCAAAAATTCTTGGGGTGTCAACACTCATTATACTCTGAAAAAACGACGTTGATACTTGTATTTTTTTATTAAACTGTAGATCAACCAAACAAATAATTTGTAGTATTAATAAATAAGAATAAATCTTAAGAATAATTGAAGAAGCATTTGTGATAATGAAATACCATAATTAATATTAACCACCTTACAAAGTAGAATAGAAGAATTTTATTTGTTGGAAAATGGGTCTGTCATTGACGATATTGTTTCCAAATATTGCGTTTCACTAGATAAAACTTCCTGTTGTTCAAGTGATGTAATATTCTTGACAATATTTTAGTTTTGTCTCACTGGTACCTACTTGAAGTTTCTGTAGGTAAGATAAACAAAAATTGGTTGGAGAGTCAACTCATTGATTAATGTTTCATATTTTAGCGTTTTATTAACGCTTAAATATACTTAAGTAAAATTTTAAACACTGAAAAAAGACGACAACCTCAGGCGGGAATCGAACCACGCAGCTTCCGCATTCCGGGCGGCTGCCTTAACCACTTGGCTACCGAGGTCTGGCTTTCAACCGTCGAAATTTGTCAAATGCTTGATGCTTATGTTAGGAGGCCTATAACATCTCGACTGTGATTTTTGCGTAAAATGGTCAACTTTGGCTCTCTGGATCTCGGAATCAAAAATACATTAACAATTTTTACTTGATGAATAGTGTAGAATAGCTATTGGAATAGTGCGTAGCGGCCTCGCTTTTTGTAAATTTTGTAAACTTAACTTATTAATTAAACCCAAAATTGCAGAGCAAGATTTTCATAAAATGCGCGGAGGCATTTTTTTAAGCTAATCGATTGAACTACTCTTCAAAGTAAATGAAATAAAAAAAATAGAATGTTATCTCTTATATAGTCGTATAGTGCTTAGCGGCCTCAGAATTTTTAGATATCGTTGATTACATATAGAAAAAAAATCTTATTCTAAACCAAAAAACTTCGAAAAACGCTTCAAATTAACTGTGAATTTCTCCTATCTACGATAATATTATTGAGCAAAATTTATACCAGAATAATTGTTACTTCATGAGGAATAAAGATTTTATAATTTTAAATCATGATTTTATTATTCTATTTCGATAAAAACGATAAATACAACTGCAAAATTACTACAAAATGCGATGCGCCGGCCGTCCGCCGTCCGCACTTCAGGGGGGCTATCACGCTAAATAATCTCAACCGAACCACAACTGAAATGTAGTCGTTAGACGTACTTTTACAGTGCTATCGCGTTTGACACATGCGATAGCGCTATACAAAGTCGGCTGAACGGTAAAGGTATAGTTTTGGTAATATCGTTGGTGCTTAGTGTGATTGAGGCCCAGTACTGCGCGAGCGCTCCTCAGCGTTGGACCTGTGTCGAA
This sequence comes from Scoparia ambigualis, assembly GCA_963921215.1. NCBI lineage: Eukaryota > Metazoa > Arthropoda > Insecta > Lepidoptera > Crambidae > Scoparia > Scoparia ambigualis. The sequence goes on from OY992512.1 coordinate 4,851,532, forward strand.
TTTCTTCGCGCCAATCTCGATCGATCGATGGGCAGTTCATGTATAGTGCGACTACCAAGTTTGATCACATAACTATAATTTTACAAGTTTTTATTTAGCTTCACCTGTCTGTTTGTCATCAAATCTTGCAAATTAAATTTGATCCACTTTCCGGTTACAGATTGAGTTGAAATTTTGCATACATCTGTAAATCGCGTGACAATGCAATATTATGATGACATGGTGCTAATCTGATGATGGAGCTGGAAGGTGGCCATAGAAACTTCACAATGAAACGACACAACCTCATCGAGTTTGGGCTCGTTTGAATTGTCTTGACGAGTAGTTTGTCTTTCAATGGTAACCAGGGTCTGATGATGGATCTGGAAGGTGGTCATGGGAACTCTGTTATGAAACGACGCAACTCCATCGAGTTTCGGCTCATTTCATAGGTCTTGACGAGTACTTTGTTTTTAGATGGTTACCAGGGTATGATCTGATGATGGAGCTGGAAGGTGATCATAGGAACTCAGAAAAGAAACGACGCAACCCCATCGAGTCTCAGCTCGTTTGATTCGTCCTGACGAATACTTTAGTGCTAGATGGTAACCAGGGTCTGATGATGAGCTGCAAGATGGCCATAGAAACTCAGTAATTAAACGACATAACCCCATCGAGTATGGGCTCGTTTGATTCGCCTTGACGAGTACTTTAGTGCTAGATGGTAAGCAGGGTCTGATGATGGAGCTTGAAGGTGGTCATAGGAACTCAATAATTAAGCGACATAACCGCGTCGAGTTTGATTTGTCTTAATGGGTGAACCGTTTTAATTGATATGTAAAGTTATTAAAATAATACTAAAAAGTTAAACATAAAATTAAAAGAAAAAAATACTTTTTTAAAACAAGCTTTTATTATTGTGCTTGTTAATTATAATCTTGTTTAGAATGCAAGCACAATATAGTCACTTGTTACGCTCGCCTGCAGTTAACATTGACATGTCTTATCCTGTACGTAAGTTTAAATCCATATTAATAACCGAATTAAAAGATTGACAAACACAAGGTGATTGATACAAAATCGACTTGTGGTTTCTTTTATAAATCTTGTAGTTCTTAAGTAGTTTGTTTGTGTGAATGATAGTGTGTGCATAGTACGCTTCCTAATAACTCTAATTTAGTTTATGCATGTCGTTGCAACCTCTAATTAAGACAGCGCCTTAGAATGTAACCCAATATCTGTTGTTTTATAAATGTACATGGTGTTTGTTTTGTTGGTTGTCCCTAGATAAATAAACAGATTAAAAAATTTAAAAATAATAATTTAAACCTGAAAAGAAAAATATCATTAGGGTCTAACAATATCAATAAGCGAACGTTTAATGGGAGCATCTATACATCACACTGAGCATGCTCACCAAATTTGGTTCAAAACTACAGGCTTGTTACCGAGATAATCAACAAAACATTATCATAACTCACCAAAAAATACACCCTTTCCAAACCGTACAGCTGTACTACACTCACACAAAGATAGCCAAATATGCACACTAAACTCGGAGCACACTGAGCTATCTTTTTATTGACGCTTGCGTGCGTGTTAGTAAAGATAAAGCATGTTTCTTGATGTGTATTATTTTAATTGATTTAGTTTGTCAGAAAATATAACTTTGAAAAATCACTATAACTGGAGCCCATTTTTTGTCATTGTATTCAGAATTATCTAATTAGATACCGCCCTTAAACGTTCGCTTATTGATGAAAATGCAACCTTTAACTAAAATTAACCATATTCGTCTACGTCACAATAATCCCATATCGTAAGTAGGTACATGCCTATTAGACATTTTATTAAACCATAAAACTTTACACCTTACATTTTTTATAAATAGAGTCTGGCTAACGAAAGCTGAACCTCGTAGTAAGTTATTTGATTGCCAACGCTTTGTCTCTATGTGTCTATCTGTGGTGTCATTTCGTATGTCAACCTTTCGTTGGCCAGACTCTAAAAGCGTGTTACATTATGATTGCAAAAGAAAAATAATGAAGGTGTAGTTAAGAGAAAGCTTAAAGCTTAAATAATGTTCTTTATTGTACCATCACAATGTAATGCGCTTTTTTTAATAAAAAAATTGGGTATGTGATAAAAACGCAAAGATTTAATACAAGGTGTAAAGTTTTATGGTATAATAAAAATGTCTAATAGGTATGTACCTACTTACAATATGGGATTATTGTGACGTAGACGAATATGATAAATTATCGTTAAAGGTTGCAATGTACTGTGAAACTCGTAAAAGGTTGGGGGGCGTTTGTTTTAATAACAACAACCTTTATTTAGTATACGAGTTCATTTATTGTATACTTTTATATACATTTACAATTACATATTTACAATATAAAAATAACATGGTCAAGTCTACCCATGTTGGCACTTCCGATCGTTCTCCCCAATTCCCGTTTTGACATCTTGTCAATTCAAATTACTATAAAATAAAACCAGCCAGCGCCCTAACATGGTATAAACTCTACATACCTCCCGACCTGGGGAAAAAAAATAATTTTTAAACAAAAAATTTTTTTTCCAACTTTTTTTTTTTTACATTTCTACCCATTTCTATACATCACTACACATCCTAGCGGAAACGGGAAAAATAATACATACAAGAATGATTCAACCTAAACCCGACTTGGATTTAGCTATTCGAAGAATTAAACTTCGAAGAACTTGGCACATATAAACCCGTCAAAACTATATACCTATTTCGAATCATCCTCCAACACTAACCAACACGACTCATAAACATCACCCTTAACCAAAATTACATAACTAACTTTATCAATCTGCATGTTAAAATATTTCATGTTAATGCAGAGAAAAATTCAAACTCTCTAAGGGTGTGATAATCGTTCTTAAACTTAAGCTTCATAACAAGACTCAAAGCAGATACTATCAACTTATCAATAGGAAAAATTATACTACGCCATTATATTTAAAACTCTCAAGAATTCAAGAGGCTCAAGTACAAGGTAAGAAACAAAATCCCCAATAACATGTCAACTATCCCACGTTATGACTTGATACTCAACAATACAATATTCCCTCATAATCTATAGAATTAGGGAATTATTGATTAAACGTTAAGGCAAAAGATAATCCCTCTATTTCCAATCCATTACTTAGGTAGAACTTCTACTAAGTAATTCCGAATGCTTATGAGAATAGTCACTCTATTCTACACCAGAAATTGCTTATCTTGAGAGAAATTTATTAACTCACTACAAACTACTAAAATAACAAACTATTAATTAACCCTAAACTACTATTACACTACTCCTATAAATCAAATAACCTACAACATCATACTCCTCCATACTACTAACTCCTTAACCCTTCATAAATTAATGCTATAAATACTCAACCCTTTATCTGCATACTGCTAACTCCTAAACCTTCACCAACTTTGCTATAAATACTCAGTCTTTAACCCTCAATAATAACAAAGCCATTTACAAACCAGATACTAACCCTATATCCCATCATTTATGTGTGTGAAACCCAAATCAGGAATCCATGACAAATAGCTTATTGCCTAATCATGTTACACCAAATAATAGAATAAGTCGACTAGATCTATAACAATCTAATTCTACTTAACCCTTACAACTCCTTTTTATCTTTCTCGAATCATTACTTTACCAGCATTCAACATTACAAATACGTTAACAAACTTATCTCACGCTTTTTAACAATATTTTCCTTATCATATCAAACTACTCTTTAAGGTATGTCTTGTATTTGGTCCTCTTTTTCAAACATCAATTGCTACCTAAAATACGTTTTTCATATTTCTCTCGTACATATGAAAACATTAAGACACATATTAGCAAATAACAATGACAACATATAACTTAAAATTAACCTACTAAAGCCTTCCCTTTTTACACAAACTTATGATATTTTACAAACATACATACACAACAATGTCTACAAACACACATCATCGTGACATGAAATGCTTTAGGCGATTTGTATGAAAAACGAACTTTACAAGCCACCAACATTAGACCTCCTATCGCTCAATGATTCTATATGCCATTGATAAATACGTGCCAGTTTCGTACATCTGCCAATAACTCGCTTTGGAACATAATAAAACTAAATCATTGACGTTAAAGAATACCGGTCTAACTCTTACGTAGTGCCTTCGTAAATAATCTACTCATACGACCTACCTGTTCTATCGAATTTTCGTTTTAGGATAACCCGTTCCTAAATCTACATTAGATACAAAACGTTTTTCCTCCACCGGCAAGGAAAACTCACCACTATTTGGTGCCTTCAAAAAATATACGTAATCATTGTTACACAATTTCTGAAAATCAATAAAGTCAACATTTGATTGATGCCTGTCACTTGTTGACACATCAATGTTTTTCTTTTCCGCGCCCGGCTCGGAACTTTCTAAAACAATTGCCTGATCTAGAACATTCGATGACCTATCTGACTTTTGTTCTAACTTCAAACATTCTAAACCAATTGTTTGACATGGAACATTCGATGACTTACCTAACTTTTGTCTAACAAGCGAACTCGATTTTTCCGAATCCTGTCTTGCAACAATAGCGGCTTTACCTATTTCGCTCGACACATTTGGCTGAACTAAATGAATATCTCCTAACTTTTGTCTAACAATCGAACTCGATCTTTGCGAATCCTGTCTTGCAACAAAAGCGGATTCATCTTTTTGGCTCAACCCATTTGGCTGAACAGAATGAATATTTCCTAACTTTTGTCTAACAAGCGAACATCTTTCAGAGTCCTGTCTTGCAACAAAAGCGGATTCATCTTTTTGGCTCAACACATTTGGTTGAACAAAATGAATTTTTCCTTGGGAAAAAGACACACAATTGTTATAAAAATCAATACACATTTTATTCGTTATTAAGAAATCCTGACCTAATACTACACTACATTTTAAGTCAGCTACAATTACAAATTCTTGTTTAAATAAAAAATCGCACAAAGAAAACATTATATCGCATTTTCCTACTACTTTTAACCTACTACCATTACTCGCCATAATACATCTATTTTCTATATCCCTACATTTTACTCCTATCTCATCCGCGGCAGCTTGACTGATGCAGGAAACCGTGGCGCCTGTGTCTACAAGAGCTACACAATTTACCTCATTTGTAGAAAATACTAATAATGGCAATAACGCAGAAGAAGGTCTAACCTGTTGACTAGCTTCATCCATCGCTTGCAATTTCACGTCAGATGTGTGCGCTTGCAAAAGACCAGACGACATCTCAAAAACATCACCGTCGCGACAATTGGCCTTCTTTATTGTCGGCGCGGTGGAAAACCCGGCTGCGACTGCGTTTTCCTAAAATTAGAACGTAAATTATAGCTATTTGAAGGTGCAGGTCCTGGTACAACGCGGCATACATCTTGTACTTCCGTCGTCATTGGCGGACCAAATGGATTGGGCGTACTACGATCACCTCCCCCACCAACAAACTTATGAACGAACGCAGCAGGATTCTGCGCTAAGTTCATCTGCTCTTCACGTGCTTGTGGATACACCTTCTCCAATTGCAAAATAACCTCCCTGAGGTCTCTTTTACACGCATAGTGGGAATATGCTAGTTTACTCTTGAAGTAAGGCTTCAATCCCTTTAAAAATTGCGTAATGAATGTTGCCTCATTGGTAATGTTTGCTTTGCTAGCCAACTCCGATAAATTATAGAAATACTCGCTCAGGCCTTTCTGGTCCTGTTTCGCACTATAAAACAATTCGGAGTAATCACACACTTCAAATTCTTCCCTCAATTTATCCACCACTTCTTCAAAGCTTTTACATGAAGCTTTTATTGAGCGAAAATAATATAAAGCACTCCCTTTCAAAAATGCTGGCAACAACAATAACCGTTCCTCAGAGCTAGTGCACTTCTTATAAACTGCTACTGCTTGGAACTGCTCCAGAAACTCTTCCACCGACTCATCAAAATGACCCGTAAAACAAGTGACTACGCGATCCATTTTGCTTAAAAAAAATTTCCTTTTCTTTCAGGTATAAGTTATCATAATCTTCTTTTCTATTCTTCATTCTTCAACACTTAGCTTATTCACCATTCTTTTCAGTGCTTTCGTGCCACCTGAAAAACGGAAACTTTTCGCGCACGGCTGACTTTTGGCGCCTCCACCTTTGTGAAACTCGTAAAAGGTTGGGGGGCGTTTGTTTTAATAACAACAACCTTTATTTAGTATACGAGTTCATTTATTGTATACTTTTATATACATTTACAATTACATATTTACAATATAAAAATAACATGGTCAAGTCTACCCATGTTGGCACTTCCGATCGTTCTCCCCAATTCCCGTTTTGACATCTTGTCAATTCAAATTACGTTTTTTACAAATTACTATAAAGTAAAACCAGCCAGCGCCCTAACATGGTATAAACTCTACAGTACCTATATATGTATAATATTTTTTTTCTAATCAGGTTTTAATTGTTATTTTTAAATTTTTTATTCTTTTTATTAACAAGAACATAATAAAAGCTTATTTTTAAAAAGTATTTCTTTCTTTTAATTTTATTTAGTGTTTGTTTTATATGGAATATAGAAAGCTTACTATGATGTTGAATTATTCTTAATATTAATTTCGTTATGTTCAGCATTGGTTGAAAAACGTATCAATGTGTAAAGAAGTTAAAATATACATCTACATTAAGAAATGCAAATATAGCAAGGTATTTCTTGCCATTAAGGCATATAGTATTCTAATCCTAACAAATGTTTGGCCTCGTTTGATTCTTACCTCGTTTAACTCGTAATAATAAATCTGAAATAAAAACTCTACCTTTCTATTGCTTTTTCACACCTAAACCATTCGATCGATTTGATTGAAATTTGGCAAATAGGCTGTTTTATGGTGTTTTATACTCCCATGTAAATTGTAATTAATTTTATTCTAATCTAAGCTATAATTTTTTATCTAAAACGAAAAACGTCCTTTACTATAAAGGACTAGGTAAATAAAAAAAATGTTTCTAACAAATATTCCCATACTAGACCCATGGCACACTAAAAATATGCGGGTATAGCGATAACAAATTACTCCATAGAAATACTAAAAAATATAAACTTGGGAAAAGTATCAAAATCGCTTGGTCGTAGTTTTAACATAGTATTGTGGGTGGACTCGTGACCTTCAATGAGTTGTCGGGCGGGACGCTTAAAATACCTATTCTCGCAGAGTTGAAATTTGTAATAGGGCTCTTAAACGCAGCTTCATCTTAACCGAATGTTCAAATATTTGTAAAAATATTTTTTTCGGATCTCAGAGGTGAAAACTTCTAAGATTTGATGAAGCAATGTTGACTAAAAACATAAGCATCAAGCACTGACAAATTTCGACGGTTGAAAGCCAGACCTCGGTAGCCAAGTGGTTAAGGCAGCCGCCCGGAATCCGGAAAGTGCGTGGTTCGATTCCCGCCTGTCTCTTTTTTCAGTGTTTAAAATTCAACTCATTGAGTTATAATGTACTACGTACCTACTAGAGAAGACGTCACAACTAGATTGTTTGCTACACGCGTTAGAGCCAGCTCGCTCCACCTACATTAGTCTGTGGCAGGCGCTAGACGCAACAATACTTGTGTATTTTGTGTTCTATTTTAAATATGCCTTCATGTGTGCTAAGGTACTGTTTAAAGAATCCCGCAAATACAAAGAAAACTAAACGAATCACTTTTTACTTAATATGCACTAAATTATCGGTATAACATGCATTTGACTAATTATTTTATGAAATCGCCGAGACATGAGCGGCGGCCATGTTTCGGCGCTTTAGACCTTTTGGTCGCGAGAAAAGAAGCGGTCTAGCCCCAGAACAATAACTAAAGCATAGAAACCACGCTAAAAGACGAACTAGACAACAGCTATCTTGCTCATATGACTTCATTTAATTCTGTAACGAGAGTGAATGAAACCTTTAATCCACATTCGTTTCTATTTTTTCTAGGTTGTCACAAGGTAAATGTCAAACGGATGTAATGGGCGATTTTCCGAGATCAAAAAAAAAAAAAGAAATTGGTTCGTAAATGACTTCATGTAAATAATGGGGTCCGTCGGTGATTTTTTATTTAAAGTCAAAAATTAACATATAATACCGTTTATTAAAGTTAGTTTTACAAACTTATCTAACAACCTATATACTATCCGTTAAACATCTTGATAGCGTGATTTAGAAAATTGTACTAAACAGCACAGCGCCATCTCTTGGCAGCAAGTCTAACTAAAAACTGCTTACAAAACAGTCTATTTAATATCGATGTCTTTACATTGTTTTTACATTAATAATAACAAATTTAAAGTATAATTATATATTGTATGTTTAAACATATATAATGGAAACGTTTGTACATTCCGCCCGCCAAGGACATATTGCAGAATGTCCTTGAAAATTTTAAACCCAAACAATCATTTATTTTTCACAAAGAAAACAAAAAAGAAACCAAAATTGGTGACTATAAAAACTACATATAAAAAATAAAAACTTATGTTGATTAACAAAAACGAATAACATTACAAGCTAGCATCAAACTTAAAATTAATTGGCTATTGGGAGCACACACACCTTAGAAACGGGTCTCTTAATTAAGGAGTTCTTTATAAGAACAGTAACCACTCGTGTAATTTGATCCGATCCCGGATGCTTTTGCTCTATCTTACCCAATAACCACTTGCCAGGAGGCATGTCATCTTCTTTTATTAAAACTATAGACCCAATTTCTGGCTCTGGATTTTTATGAGCCCACCTATGGCGCTGTAGAAATTGATTAAGGTAATCCTATCTATATCTCTACCAGCATCGCCAAAAATCTTAGAGCATTCTCTGCGACCATTGCCAACGTTTAAGAGAATTTATGTTGGATTTTTCAAAATTAGAGTCAGGCGCTAACACCAGTGGCTCTCCCACAAGAAAATGACCGGGTGTTAAAATTGCCTGTTCATTAAGGTCATCGATATAGCAAAGCGGCCTCGAATTGAGGCAAGCTTCAACTTGAGCTAAGACCGTCGACATCTCCTCGAAAGTAAGTGTAGAGTTGCCTACAACGCTTCGGAGATTTATTTATTTATTTATTTATATGTTACACCAACAAAGCAAACACTTACACATAAATTGGATATATAATGCTACATTACACAAGATAAGTGCCACCTCAATTACAGGTGCAAACAGCATGCAGGATGGACAGAGTAAACAAAATATCAATGTGTACAAAGTTATGACAATAATAAAATAAAAAATAAAACTAACACAATAATAAAAATTAAATCAGAGTAATTACAAATTCTAATACATTATTAAAAATAATTTTGTGTGATTAAATTACATTTAAAAAAAATTAATTAAAGTAGATTTACCCAAATAAGAGATGGTGTTTGGTAGATTTTATACCCGTTTCCCAAAGACCTCCAAAGCTTGGAACATGCGGAGGTATAAAATTCCATTGCGTTCCGTTATCTGCGAGAGTCTCGGCGAGTTCGGGTATGAAGTTAGATTTTTCTTTATCTAATAACTCAGAAAGCTATCGAGCTGCTCCCACAAAATTTGTACCATTATCACTGTGCAATTCAGCACAGCGACCGCGTCTCGCAACAAACCGCCTAAAGGCTGCCATAAACCCTTTTGTGGTCATATCACTGACCGCCTCCAAGTGAATCGCACGTGTTGCCATACAAATAAATAATGCAATATACCCTTTATAACATTTATTTCCACGGCCTTTTGACTTTCTCATATTTATTGATTTATTGAGGGTGACGTTTCGTACGCCGTTGTGACAAGTCCTGTGTCCGTTTATTTATTCATCTAAATTTATTTACGCTTTGAAGTGATTTGACGTTGTGCTAATTATAGTTCTAAAAGCCTTGTGGAGCTGTGTGAGTGTTGGTTACCGGATCCATAACCTAATCGCGGAATTATTTGCGATATTTTTCTCTCGCGATCTGTGGCCGCTTTACTTGGAGGGTAATCTCTGTACTCCCATTTTCAAAGTGCCTCCAAATTAGTCTATAATCGGCGCCATCTGGTGGGCAGTAGCGGCCTGAGCGCAAGAGCCATCTCTTAGCTGCGTTTGGGGTTACGTCGTGTCTGCTTGCTGCGCCGGCTCAAGTGTGCTTCAGTAAACAGCGCTATCTAGCGGGCAGTAGCGGCCTGAGCGCAAGAGCCATCTCTTGGCTGCGTTTGGGACTACGTTGTGTCTACTTGCCGCACCGGCTCGAGCGTGCTTTAGTTTGACGATATACAGCGAAGATGGTGAACTGCGGAGGATGCGGAAAGTTCTTGTCGCCGACAGCTAGATTCCACAAAGTCTGCCTCGGCCTGCAGGACAAGACCCCAATCGGCAGGGACTGGGTTTGTCCGAGTTGCAAGGGTAGGGCGCGCAGGGAAGACAATACGCCAGTAAAGAGCTTAGGTGATGGTCAGGGGCCCCCCGCTGGTGTGGCCTCGACTGTTGCGCCTCAGGGGCTGCCATCTTCCGATGGTGCCGGCGGCCAGGACGAGTTGACGGCCTTCATGGCCGAGATGCGAGCGTTTCGAACCGAGATGAATAGTATGTGGGCCTCCTTGTCGGTGCGCATGAAAAGCGTCGAAGACAGGCTCGACGCTCTTGAGAAAGACGGGGGTAGAGGGCCAGATGCCGGTGCGGAGCGCGGGACCGCCGATCTGGAGCGCAACATCGCGGAGCTAAAACAGGAGCTCAATGACCGGGACCAGGAGGCCCTCTTGTCGGACCTTGAGATTGGGCAGCTCCCAGAGGAGAGCGGGGTGTCCGTCGCGCAGTCGGTTACGTCGCTGGCCGCGCCTGGGCTTGTCGCTGGAGGAGCGCGATATCGTGTTCGCGGAGCGCGTGGGTCCGCCGCCGGGCGAGGCTGGCGGGCGGCCGCGGCGCGTGGTTGTGCGGCTCGCTCGGCGCGGGCTGCGCGACGAGCTGCTGCGCGTCGCGCGCGTACGCCGCGCCCCGACCGCCGCCGCCGGCGCCCGCATCTACGTAAACGAGCGGCTAACGCGGTCCAACCGCCAGATCTTCTACCGGGCTCGGGAGGAGTGTCGCAGGCTGCTGTGGCGGTACTGCTGGACGAAGCGGGGTCGTGTCTACGTTCGGCGAGCTGACGGTTCGCCGGTCTTCCAATTGCGGTCCGATGCAGACGTCGATCGCGTACTGGCTGCGCCCAAGTCGTGACTCGTATCTTCTAGTAAACAAGCAATATCATTTATTCTCTATTTTATACGATTTTTATGTTATTTCGCAAAATTAACCTCCTGCTATTTACCTAAGTCAGTGTCACTTTTCGCCTACTGTAAACAAGTAATATCATTTATTCACTATTTTATACAACTTTTATGTTATTTCGTAAAATCAACCTCCTGCTATTTACCTGAGTCACTTTTCGCCTACTATATAGCTGCAAGGTATGTTAGTTGTAATAATCAAAGAGTTTCAGCATTGATATTAAAACATTTAATGAACACATACACATATAGTTTTATATACAATTTTATAAATATTTATTTACACATGTTACATTTACACATTAAGCTACACATTGATAAAATTATTCACATACTAATAATAAGATATTTAATATTAACAATTTTAATCACTAGTGTGGAATTGTCACGTTCACTCTTTTATACTACTATTTACAACTTATCCTCCATATCAGACCATATACTTAAACGTTTTGTGCTTTTCGCCTCCTTAGCTTTCAAAATAAAACTACAGAGCTTCCTTTAAAGAATCTTAAAATTGGTTTGTTTAATGCGGGATCACTCGGCACGGGCCACGAAGAGTTCTTAGTGGCGGTGGATGAGCTAGGTCCTGACATCCTGGCAATCAACGAAACCTGGTTGAGGCCTGGAGAGGATGACAGGGCTCCAGGCATTGTTGGGTACCGGCTCAAACACCGCCCTAGACCTATGCACATCCGAGGAGGCCGGGGCGGGGGTGTGGGTTTCTATATTCGGAGAGGTATGAATGTGCGACTATGTGATTTTCCTCCAAACCCTGATGTTGAGCAGTTGTGGCTCAGAGTTCTCACATGCGGCGCGGATGTGGTGGTGGGTACTGCCTACAGACCACCCTGGCAAGATGTAGACACCTTCCTTGATGCAATAGCCGATTCTATAGCTTCATTCACAAAATACGACGCTCTCGTTATTACTGGGGATTTTAATATAAATCTTGTTGATTCACTAAATGGCAAAGCAAGAATCTTCAATCAATTTTTGAATGTCACTGGCTTGAATCAGGTAGTGGCTGAGCCTACCCACTACACGGAGCACAGTTCTAGTCTGATTGATGTAATCTGCACTGATGCCCGCACTCTTAAGGTTGTAGTAAGGCACACCCCAGATCTAGGTGGACATGCCATGATCACCGCAGACCTCAAGGTCAGATGCGAGAAGCCCCCACCACACTGGGTAACATTCAGGCCCTTAAAGAATATTATTGTTGATCAGTTAAATAGGGACCCGGACATGATTGACTGGAGCAATTTTTGCAAAATGGATAACACAAATTTACTTGTTGACACCTTTACTAAGTGCATTACGTCACTGTTTGATTTGCATGCTCCAGTCGCAACAAGAAAATTTAAGCATCCTCCTCATCCATGGGTCACAGATACTATAAAATGCATGATGCGTATTAGGGATAGTTACCATGCAAAATGGAAGCTTAACGGCAACGTGTCACTGAAGGCTTCCTATAAGGAAATGAAACACCTTGTTGCCGAGGCCCTGGAGCGGGAGAAGAGTTGTTTTTTCAGTAGCTACATAAATAAGAACATAAAACATTCCAAAAAATTATGGAAAAATCTCAAAACATCGATTGCCCCTGGAAGCGGGGGGGCCACGGACCTTCCCCCATCTTTTCACGACGCAGACGCAATAAATGCTCATTTCCTAAACGTACCTGGAGATGGGCGTGTCACACTATCACAACTGACATTTTTCGAGCACAACAGATTTGGCTCATCAACCTTGTCCCTAAAAATAGTATCACCTGAGAAGGTGCAAAAAGTAATCAGGGGTCTCAAGTCTAATGCTCTGGGAAGTGATGGGATGTCACTGGACATGGTCTTACTTACCTTGCCACAGTCGCTTGATGCCATCACCATCATTATCAACCACTCGATAACTGAGGGACTTTTTCCGGAAGGCTGGAAAACAGCAGTGGTGAAGCCCCTGCCTAAAAATAACAATCCTGCCTCCCTGAGCGACTTGCGACCTATCAGTCTGTTACCCTGTTTGTTGAAGGTGCTGGAGAGGGTGGTGTGTGAACAGGTGACTGCATATGTGGAGGGAAATAACATACTCACTCAACTACAATCTGGGTTCCGGAGAGGCCATGGCACGGCAACTGCTTTAGCAGATGTCGTCGACAACTTACTGGTGGCACAGGACCGGGGAGAGATCGGTGCTCTTCTGCTACTTGACTTCTCCCGTGCCTTCGACTCGATAAATTCCACCCTCCTGGTATCCAAGCTGGCATACTATGGGTTCGATGCCAAAGCCGTGCAATGGTTCCATAGTTACTTAGAAGACAGGTGGCAGCGAGTCGAACTAACAAACACAGACGGATCCAACATGTGTTCTGCTGAGCTGCCTGTAACTAGGGGAGTGCCTCAGGGTTCAATTCTCGGGCCACTTCTGTATGCCTTGTATGGAGCAGACATAGTAGAAAACATAAAAAACTGCAAATACCACCTTTACGCAGACGATTTGCAGCTATACCTGTCTTTCAAACCCAGTGACCAAGTCTATGCTTCATCTTTGATAAACGAGGACCTGGATCGGATCACTGCCTGGTGTAGGTCTAACTGCCTGGTTCTCAACCCCAAAAAATCCAAACTTTTATTCATTGGTACACGACACAGTTTACAAAGGTTCGGTAACAACCCTCTAAATATTCGGATAAATGGAGAGGCTATAGAACGCGTCAACTTAGCCAGAAATTTAGGGCTAACTATTGACAGCAATTTAAACTTTGAAAGCCACATCGCCGAGTGCTCACGCAATTGCTTTTTCAGGTTAAAGCTGCTATACAAAATTAGAGATTACTTGAGTGAGGAGGTAAGAATCACATTATGCGAGTCACTTATATTATCTAAACTGAACTACTGCGACACAGTTTATGGTCCGTGTCTTCTGTCCAGAACAGCTAAACTCATACAGCGCGTACAGAATGCCTGTGCACGCTTCTGTTTCAGCATTCCGCCTAGATCGCACGTAACTCCCTTTTTGAATGCGGCCAATGCAATAAAAATGGAGGCCCGCAGGCAGCTTCACCTGGCCACTATGTTATTCGGCATCATTAGGACGTGCAGACCACCGTACCTCTATAACAAGCTGGTATGGACGGCGGATCTCAGTAGGTATCCAAAGAGATCAAGCACACACATCTTTGTGACAGCTAAACATCGAACGGTAGCATTCCGAGGATCCTTTAGATTTGCCGCCTCAAAGTGCTGGAACGACCTTCCGCCGCCGGTGCGTGACCTGGAAACGGTACATACTTTTAGAAACAGACTCAAAAAGATTCTGCTTGATAAACAGAAATCTGTAGATTTACCTCTGGGTTCTTCACGTCACTTGTCGCAGGTCCCGTCCCAGCACTATTGAGGATGGCTACCAGGCTTGGTGCCTACTTATTCTGCGTTGGTCCAGCACGCTTCTTTCGCTCCTTTGGCCCTTGTTGTTGTCTCCCAATGTCCCCCATATCTCGCGAATCTTGCCATTATATGTACACTCTCCGTTACAATTCACACTCAGTTCTTTCTCCTAAACACATTTTAAAACTTTTTATTATTTACCGCACAGTAAAAACAATAGGTTAATAAGTGGCAAAATCTTTCACAATTTAGGTGTGGCAGGCAGCAAGTGAGAAGTGAGTGAGCGTGTAATGTGTCATGTGTCATCATGTGTGTCTTTTTTTTTTTTTATTTGTATACACTAATTGCTTTTTTTTTTTTTCTCCTTAGTTATCGGTTGAATGCTTGGTTTGTTCCGCTTCACCACAGTATAAATATAAGCATTAATACTGTGGCTTCACTATTGTTTTTTATATTATATACTGTCACTGTTAATTTTATTATAGTTGCTACTTTTTTTTTTATTCTTTTATTCTTAGTTATTTATTATAATGTAATGCATGCACTGACCTACATTAATATTTTAATGTCGGTCAGTGAATGCGACGTGCACTCATAAGGTGCGGTCAGAATACCAGTGCTGCTGCGGCGGCTCTCGGGCTGCCGCAGCACATGCTGAGGCACGCACCTTATTGACCAAAATTAATAATATCCGTTGTGCACAACACGTTACGTACCTATACGACCACTGCGTATTTATTATGTATAAGTTCATAATTAAGATTTTGTGTTATTGTTGTTATTGTTTTTTGTGCTGTGCTATTTGTTAAACTTGTTTTTTGGTCAATAAATGTTTATCTATCTATCTATCTATCTATTGGACCGGCATAGTCCACACCGCTACAAAGAAAAGGTTTGTTTGGTGTTACACGAGAATAGGGTAGTTGACCCATAAGTTGTGTCCGTGTTTTGTTGGAATGCCTGATGCAAATTACACACTTACGATAATAAGCCTTGACAGCTAACTTTAAGCCAATAATCCAGTACTTACTTCTTAGGTAAGTAATCATAGCCTGTGGTCCTCCATGCATAGTTTTACTATGTGAATCCGCAATCAAAAGCTTGGTAAGAAATGAAGTTTTCGAAATAAGAATTGGATGTTTTCGGTCATAATCCAGCTGTGATTTCTCCAACCTACCTCCAACTCGAACTATACCATTAGCATCTAAAAATATGTTTAAAGAGTTCAGATTCTTTCTCTTGGTACGTAAATCTCCTTTCTTGTAAAGGTCTTCTATTTCTTCTTGAAACTCTCCTGCTTGTGATCTTTTTATGCACACTATTAAAGCCTTCTCAATTTCTTCGGTTTGCCAAGTAAGTAGTGCAGATTTTATTAATGTTTTGGTTCCTGAGATTCAAAAATCTCCTGCAGTAAGCTACTACTCGGACTAACTTATGTAGAGAAGAAAATTTGCTCCACAACGACTGATCGTATACTGTACAGGTAAATGTTTTAACTTCCTCTAACTTAGTTATAACGTGTTTGGGTTTTATATATACAATTTTTGATTGTCTTAAAAATTCAGGGCCCTCAAACCAAATGGACATGTTTGCAAGTTCTCCCGGAGGCACACCGCGAGAAGCGCAGTCGGCGGGATTCTGTTTAGACGTCACATGTGACCAATATTGTGTGTCTAACGTATTCAAGATTTCAGAAACCCTGTTGCCCACAAAAGTTTTCCATCAACTAGGATGACAGTTCAACCAGGCAAGCACAACCTCCGAGTCCGTCCAAGCATGTAAATCAGCCTTTTGTATCTGCAGTACTTTAGAAACTTCTAACATCAATTTAGCTAAGAGTACCGCTCCACAAAGTTCCAACCTGGGTATAGATACTTGTTTAATAGGGGCCACCTTTGTTATTGATGTTACCAGGGCCACATTTACATTACCTTCTGACTTTATTACACGGATGTAAACCACCGCTGCATACGCTAATTTCGAAGCGTCCGAAAACCCGTCCAATTCAACCTTTACATCGTTGGTTTTTGTGTTCAGCCAACGTGGAATTTTAATACTTACTAACGCTGCGAGTCCATTACGGTAAGTGATCCACTCCTTTAATAAATTGATTGGGACTTCTTGGTCCCAGTCAATACCTGCCAACGAAAGCTTTTGGATCATAATTTTCGCTACTATAATAGTGGGTGCAAGCCAACCCATCGGATCGAACAGTCTACTAATATCAGATATTATTTTTCTTTTTGTTACAGGTTCGACAGCTGCTGGAAGATCGACGGAAAAATGGAAGACATCGGCGCTTGAATCCCAGGTAAGTCCTAATATTTTAGTAACATTATCTATCTTGATATTTACTTCTGCGCTTGTAACCCCTTTTCCTTCCTTTATTTTGTGAATTAGTTCCGCACTATTGCTTTTCCATTTTTGTGATTCAAACCCACCTTTAGCCAGCGCAGTCTTTATTGCTTTACAAATTTCAAAAGCTTGCTCTACGTTTTCAGCGCCTGTCATCAAATCGTCCATGTAGAAGTCATTCAATATTATTTGCTTTATTACTGGAGAGTTCCAAGCTTCGTCATAAGCGACCTGATGCAGGGCTCGCACAGCCAAAAATGGTGCTGACGCTGTTCCAAAGGTTACAGTGACTAATTCATGTTTCTTCATTTCCATTTCAGGGCTGTCCCTCCAGAGTATACGCTGATACACTGTGATCCACCAGCACCTGTCGGTACATTTTAATAATATCACCCACTATACACACAGGATGTATTCTCCATCGCATTAATATATGTCGAAGATCTGCCTGTAAGGTGGGACCTACCATCAGATTGTCATTCAAAGATATTCCGTTTTTACCTTTGCAGGAGGGGTCAAAAACGACACGAACCTTCGTCGTTTTTTTATCTTCCCTGATGACAGCGTGATGGGGTAAGTAAACACCTTTATTTTTGTATTGAGCTGATACCTTAAGCATATGCTCAAGATCCTTATACTCATGTATCACATTTGTATACTCGGTCTTTAGTTTTAAATTTTTCGCTAATCTTAATTCTAAACTTTTGAGTCTGTTTTCAGCTATGAATCTTGAGTTTCCGTCCTTACAGCTACGTGCTCCCTCCCGGAACGGAAGTCTGACTACGTAACGACCGCTTTCATTACGCCTCGTTGTCTCTACAAAAAGCTGTTCACATTTTACCTCTTCTTCGTTTAGTACTTTTTCAGATCCAACAGGTTCGGCCTCAAGCTCCCAGAATTTCCTTAGAAGATCATCTATTTGGATGCTGGCGTGCATCACCCCAATACACGGGAATGACGCTGCGCTAGAAGGAGTATCCGCTTCAACGACGCCTGACAGTATCCATCCAAATGCTGAATCCTGCGCTAAGACCAGTCCACTTGCACTGCGTTTGATACCTTGCCTGACAACCTGACTATAAATCTCCACCCCTAACAAAATATCTATTTTGTTAGGTCTATGATACTCTGGGTCAGCCAAATTCTCACTTGTCACACTTACTAAATCTATCTTATTTACCTTTACAGCTGGAAGAAGAGATGTTACGGACTTCAAGACATATGCTTTCACATATAAAATAAAACTAGGATCTACTCTCGATTTAAGAACTAAAGTAACCTTAAATTTTGATAATAAATCATTACCTCCTACACCAATCACTGTATGTTTTGATGAAATCTTCTTCAACCCCAAGTACTGAACCATCGCTTCAGTAATGAAGGATCCCTGTGATCCTTGGTCAAGTAAAGCGCGTATTACTTGATAGGTACCGTTCTTCGACTTTGCTTTCACTAAAGCAGTAGTAAGTAAAACCGTCTCATTACAGTTGCCTGTCGAAATACACGATACCACTGGTTGGCCTTTAGACTCCTCCGCTTTTCCTGCGGCTCCTTGACTCTCCGATGAGCTCTCACCTACAGGATGCAACAACGTGTGGTGACGTCGCTTACAAATGTAGCATTTTAAGTTGCTTTTACATGCCTTGGCAGAGTGGTTATCGTTCAAACAAACAAAACACAATCCGTGTGTCAAAGCAAATTCGAGACGAGCATTATTGGTTTCCTTTGAAAAATTTTTACATTTATAAATCTTATGATCAGAAGAGCAAAATTTACAACCTATTTCATTTTTCTCCTTTTGTATGTAAAAGGATTGCGAGTTTCTTTAAGTGTGTGTGTGAGTTTTAACATTATAATCTAAGTTTTCTAGACCTCGAAATCGCCTTGTTAGAAAATCGGTGAATTGAATAAAAGTTGGCAAATCGTCTCCAGGATCAGACGATGCGTTTAACTCCCAAGCCTTTCTGGTATCTTTGTCTAATTTGGCACCTATTAAGTGAATAATAAGTATGTCCCATGTGGACACATTAATACCTAAATTTTTCATAGCCTCTAAACAGTCAGAAGAAGTGCTGATCAATCTTTTAATTTCTGATGCTGACTCTGACGTCAAACTTCTCTGGTTGAGAAAACGTTTTAAAATGCCATTTGCAACAAGTCTTTTATTGTTCTCTAATTTATCCCAACTACTTTTATAATTGTCTGCAGTAACATTTACATTGCGTAAAAGTTGTTCTGCGTCCCCTGTTAAATTACCCTTCAAATAATACAGTTTTTGAGCATCATCCAAAGAGGTATTATTATGAATGAGGCCTTTATATAAGTCGTGAAACGTTTGCCATTCTACATATTTACCAGAAAACGTGGGAATTTTAATTTCAGGTAATCTTATACTACTAGTTTCCACTTTACTGGTGGTTCCGACCGAAACCTTAGGCGACATTTCAGACATCTTAAATTGAGTTAAAATATCTTTTAAATGTGACTTAAATTGTATGTACAGATCCTCTACTTCATCAAATACACTAGCTTTATGATAAGTAGAACTATGCAACTCAGATTTCTTAACATCGCTGATTATTTTCACATGTGTATTATGAAATAACTGCCACTGTTGTTCCAGAGTTTCTAATCTGGTTACCACATATGACACTGACAAACGATCTTTAGGAGACTTTTTAAAATTATTAAATGACTTTACTAATCTAGATTTAATGTCATCTTGAATATCGCTTAATGACTCCATTATTACCAAAAAAAGAACTATCCAACAACAACAAGCAGGTAACAATATGAAAAGCAATAATTATTAAAGTTACAAAAATTCACAATTTTTTTAAAGTGTTTTTCACTTTATATTCTGGCCGAAATCGGGCATAGGATCCCCGTCTCAACCACAAATCACTTAAAATTATTACAAGTCCTAAACTAAAACTATTCTACTATTAATCTTATATGTTAAAATTTCCTAAAACTATTAAAAGTCCAATAATAAATTCTTCTAATTTAAATCTTCAAATTCAAAGTTAATTTCCTAGTAGTAATAAGGTCGAAAATGTACTCACAATTTCACTGCACTCTCACTCAAGGTACACTGATACTCGTCGATGAAAGCTCCTCTAGCGCTCCGCGGCTTCCAATTTCCAAACTCTGCCGGGCTCCTCCCGCACGCCTTTCCTCCAGTCACTAGCTGGATCCTCCACTGCCTGACGTCACCGCTGACGTCTCGCTGTAGAGGTAACTCTAGACAACGATATCCGCTGCCTAGTACTAACGTGGCGGGTGGCAATCTACCACCACCGGAGATAGCCAAAAAATCAACTTCAAGGCAATATCGACTCTAAGGACCATGTAAATAATGGGGTCCGTCGGTGATTTTTTATTGAAAGTCAAAAATGAACATATAATACCGTTTATTAATGTTAGTTTTCAAACGTATCTAACAACCTATATACCTACTATCCGTTAAACATCTTGATAGCGCGATTTAGAAAATTGTACTAAACAGCACAGCGCCATCTCTTGGCAGCAAGTCTAACTAAAAACTGCTTACAAAACAGTCAATTTAATATCGATGTCTTTACATTGTTTTTACATTAATAATAACAAATTTAAAGTATAATTATATATTGTATGTTTAAACATATATAATGGAAACGTTTGTACAGGCGCTTAGCATAGATTAGTATGGCGCTTAGTAAAAGGCGGGTTCATGAAGAGCACGTGTATGGCTGCGTAATATTTATTCTATTCCAAAAGAGAAATAGGTTCTGGATGTCCTGAATATAAATAGGTAAGTAAATACTATTTTTTTATTCTTTTGGTAGACAAGTAAAAGTGTAGAATTTATTACAGCCCATAAGTAGGTACGGCTTTCATAAAACGACATCTATCGAGTGTTTTTGAACTAATTTTTACTTTTTAATTTGGGCTGTCAGAAAATCGCCCATTGGATGTCTTTATAACACCATCAGATTAAATGTGTCGTTATTTTCTTTTTGTTGCTGTGTAAATAATTGGCAACCTAACTTGGTTACATTATAATGATGGATTATTTTCACGCTTAGTTGTAGCTCCTCTCAGATAAATTTAATAATTTGCAAGGTATTCTTCCGAAGAAACTTATAAACTAGCCATAGCATTGTTAGTGATATTTATGCGTTACGTGTGACAAAATGTCTTGTGTGATTGAGGGCTGTAAATCCTTTATAATAAGAAAAGAAAATAATCAAGAGACAATAATCTTTTATCGGTGAGCTTGTAGCGTTGTATTACTATACACATAATAAAACCGTCATTTTTTACTTAAAGCTACTTAAAATTAAACTAAAGTATATACTAAATTAATAATAAATCCTACTGTAACAAATGGCTATAAACTAAACTTAGTTAACTAAACATTATTTATTAGCACCAATCACAACATTGATGATAAGTTCATCTTTTATCGATATTATCGATCGGCTACTATCGACTGGACCGTCGCCCTATTTCATGCTTGTGTTGGCGGCACCGGACGCAACGCCGCCGCCACCGCCGCGCCAGCTAACTGCGCCTGCGGCCTGCGTTTTGTTGCCGTTTTCGCTTGGAACCGAGCAGTCGATTTCAAAATACGTGTTAACTTCGCATACCTATTAATTTATCGAACACCACAATTGTATTTGCACTACAGTTAAACTCAGTGTGTTTTCTTCCCCGCTTATTGGGTAAGTGTGAACAATATAATTAATTAAGTAGTTGTAAGTAGGTAGATGATTTTCGTAGGCTAGTTCATACATGATTGCATCAGCCGCTTAGTGCGGCGCATTACGGCAAGTGAATTATGGCTTAAAGTAATATTGTGTTTTGATTTTGAATGGCCTTAGGTTTCCATCTTGTTATTTGCGCTATAGCTTAAATTATTAATTTGCACTTCCAGCTTCGCACAAACTTGCGCTTATAGCACGGCCGTTAGCATTTGTATAAATATCCGTGCATACCGTTCATTTAGTTTTTTTATTATTTCATTTAGTGTTAGTGTTCTTTTTCTCCGTTCCGGTCTCTGTATGCCGTGTCACAGACACACAATTTGTTTTATTGCAATCCTAGGTCGAACTGTTAGGTGGCATACATGGGACCATATAGTTTTGTTGTATGTGTCCTAATAGGGTACGATTGTTATAGGGTCCGCTGTACGGGCTGTGAGCTGCATTACATTCCTACATACAACACCGTTGGACCACCAGGGCCGCTTCACCACCAGGGCAGTACCACCCTACATAGCAGTTTATCATCAGCACCACTGAACAAGGCTAAGACTTACTCACGCCCTATCGTACAACTACTGAACCAAAAAATAGAAATTGTAACGTTACGTTAGTTAATAATAATTCATGTATTATATACCCTTTTATTGGCGAGCGTTGGAACTATTTATTTAAATTACCCACTAAATTCCAACGTCACAGTGGCGCCTTCAACGTGGTTAAAGTTCAGTGCGTACTTATTTTATGGATTGCTGTGTAGTTTGTGTTGTGAGTGCATTTTTGTTAAGCTTTGTTTTTCGTAGTTGCCTATTCTGTTTGTGCTTCGTAACTAGGGTCTAGTGTGGGGAATTTTTTTATCGATAGTCGATAATTATTTATGTTTAAATGTTCTAGCTCTGGATTGTAAATTTTACACACTTAGACACTAGTACTATGTTTTCAGTGTTGCTTAATAATTAACTTCGATGTTTTTTTTATTTTTGTACTTTTTGCTGTAGTTTTATTCTGGTGCTTCTAAAAACAATTCTGCTTGTAGTTGATTGTGTAACGGAACGGAGTTATTTTAATTAGTATTTATTGGCCTTGTTCACATTTACCCAATTTTTTTATTTTTTATTTTACGTCTGTTATTACGTCGTTATAATGTCTTATATTATAAAATTTTTGTCTCTACAAAAATTCGAACTCGCTTACGAAGTTGAAATACGAGGCGAGGGCCCAGCCGATACAGTTCAAGATCTTCGTGAACAAATCGTAAAATTAGTTCAATTGTTTCCTTCAGAAGACATTCTAGCGTCACCCTTCGAACCAATTGAGGACATCCGTGGTATAAATGAAAGTTTGGATAAAGTTCATAAAAACATTAAACAGTTAAACGTAAGCTTTGATAAAAACTTGTTGGAAAGATCTAATAACCTAATGTGTCATATTTATCACAGATTAAATAGAGTAGATTGTTCAGTTCAACCGGACGTATTAGAACAATGGAACAACTGTGCCAAGCGCTTTGAATCAGTAAGGTCCTCAATTTCTCAATTAGTTAAGGAACCATCGCTCGCGTCGACCGATCCCTTTGAAAGTACAACTCAACAAGTCATAATGGTTAGTTGCGATCGTGGCCTCTCTGACTTTTCGAAGCTTAAGTTCAACGGCAAAACTTGCGTGCGCGCTTTTATCCTAAGTGTAAACGACTTTATAAAAGCTAGAGGCATTTCCTCTAATAAAGTTTTATCATATGCAACTGAAATATTTACGGATGATGCATTGCATTGGTTCCGAAACATTCGTGATAAAGTAACCTCTTGGGAAAATGTTTGCGAACTACTTAAATTAGATTTCAGCAACTCTGACTATGATTACCGCTTTAAGGAGGAGATCAGGGCACGCACGCAAGGCGATCGCGAAAATATTACGATTTACCTTTCGGTCATGTCAGGAATGTTTACCCAACTTGATGAGAAGCTTTCGGAGAAGGATAAGCTTGAGATCATCCTCCACAATGTCCGTCCTTGCTACGCCAATGTACTAGCATCATGCCCAGACATAAAAGACATAGATACTCTTCATTCTCTCTGCAAGAACTTTGAAAATGTTCAAGTACGCTTGTCACAGTTTCGGGAGCCCCCTAAGGTAACAGCGGATACGCTTGCTCCAGCGTTTGCCTATTCTCATCCCCAAACCGTAAACAAACCTTTTAAAATAATTAACGGTGATCAGGGTCATTTGCAAAAACAAACTTACCCTAATTATAATAAAAATTATGTACAAAACCAAAATTACTCGAAACCTAATAACTATTCCAGTGTTGATAAGGGTAAATCACAGTGGAACACGGGGTATATTCCAAAACCGGTTCATGCTCTTGCAACTAGACCAAAGTTTTGTCCTCGCTGCCGGGTAGACACCCATGGACTGAGAAGTTGCACTGCCGAACGCACTATCGTCTGTTTCCGTTGTGGTCGTCCTGGAGTTCGATTTTATGACTGCCCAGACTGTCAAAAACCGTCCAGCTCCGAGGAACAAAAAAAACGATTAGCGCAGAATTGCAATTACACATCTAAAGCGGAGTGGCAAGACTGGCTGTCATTTGTTAAGAATTTCTTTAGTATGTATAAAGTAATTTCAATTCTGCAAGCTAAACCTATTAATGACAAACGTACATATGTAACCATTAAGGTTGATAATCTTGATATTTGTGGACTACTAGATTCGGGAGCCGCTATATCAGTTATAGGTAGCAAACTTTATGAAAAGCTGTTAAACATGGGTCTTGTTTTACGTACTGACAACAAACTTCATATTGTTGCAGCCGGTGGTGAAAATCTGGACAGCATTGGTTATATTGAATTACCGGTATCGTTCGAAGGCTATAGTCATATTATAGAAGGTTATGTAATTCCAGCTATTGATACTCCTCTTATACTGGGTATCGACTTCTGGCGCAAGTTTAAGTTGTCCCAAGTATATTGGCTCTGTAAACATAACTCAATCTTTTTCAGCAAGCTCTTCACTTGATTTGAATAGTATTCATATTACCTCTTACCATAACCTGGAACGTTCACAACAAGTTATAGCGGATAAGCTGGTGCAAGAGTTCAAAGAAATCTCTTTTGAATAAAAGGTTTGGGAAGGACTACACTTATTAGTCATCGCATAGATACTGGGGACGCAATGCCAATACGCCAACGCTATTACCGTATGTCACCGGAGAAGACGAGAATCATTAACGAACAGGTAGATGAAATGCTGCAGCTGGATGTCATTGAGCCTTGTGAAAGTGCCTGGTCTTCCCCGGTGCTGGTTGTTAATAAAAAGAATGGCACACCAAGGTTTTGTTTAGACAGCCGTAAATTGAATTCCGTTACCGTCAAAGATGCATATAATCTACCTTATATATCGGAGATATTGGACAATTTGAAAGACGCAAAATTTTTGACCAGTATCGATCTCTCCAAAAGTTTTTGGCAAATTCTTATTTGCCCAGAAGACAAAACAAAGACCGCTTTCTTTGTTCCACATCGCGGCACATTCTGTTTTAAAACTATGGCATTCGGACTCACTAACGCTCCTGCTACTCAGCAGCGCTTAGTTGACAAATTGTTTGGTCCGGAATTCGAGATGAGGGTGTTCTGTTATTTGGATGATATCATTTGCGTAAGTGACAGCTTTGAAAGTCACGTGACCCTCCTTCGTCGTGTCCTTAAAAAACTTCAAGAGGCTAACCTCACAATAAATTTTGAAAAAACTCAATTTTTCCGAGAGAGTCTTAAATACTTGGGTTATGTGGTAGACTCCCAAGGGCTACGTACGGATCCCGACAAGGTAAAGGCCATTTTACATTACCCGACCCCCACATCTAAAAAAGAGGTAAAACGATTTTTGGGAACCGCTTCCTGGTACCAGAGATTTGTTCGTAATTTTAGCACTATTGCCGGACCTCTCAATAGACTTACTTCGAATAAAAAGGGTACCCCGCAGTTTATATGGACTGTCGAGGCTAATACTGCTTTTGAAACCCTCAAAAAGTTGTTAACTTCCACCCCCGTTCTTTCTTGTCCAAATTACAATCTGCCGTTTGAAGTCCATACAGACGCCAGTAATTACGGGATCGGCGCTATGCTTTGCCAAACTATTGACGATCAGGAGCATCCCATTGCCTATATGAGCAAGTCCCTCTCAGGTGCCGAGAAAAACTATAGCATCACTGAGAGAGAGACATTAGCTGTGCTTACGGCTCTAGAACACTGGCGTTGCTACCTTGACAACGGCCACACTTTCGTTGTCTACACCGATCACTCCGCGCTGAAATGGTTCCTATCTATTAGTAACCCAACTGGTAGGCTAGCTCGTTGGGGAGTCAGATTGTCTTCATTTAATTTTGTGATCAAACATCGCAAAGGTGTAGACAATGTGA
The DNA here is from genome assembly GCA_963921215.1 of Scoparia ambigualis. Taxonomy (NCBI): domain Eukaryota; kingdom Metazoa; phylum Arthropoda; class Insecta; order Lepidoptera; family Crambidae; genus Scoparia; species Scoparia ambigualis. The sequence goes on from OY992512.1 coordinate 4,877,724, forward strand.
TACCAGATGCTCTATCTCGCGCCCTACCTGTAAGCACGATTAGTAGCTCCGACACTTACTTTACAACCAATGATGATTGGTACAAAACAAAGTATAAAACCTGTTTAAGTTCTCCCTCTAGCTTGCCAAATTTTACTATAAATAACAATACACTGTATAGACTTTCGAAAAATAAGTGCCCTCTTACAACAGAGTTTTCCTGGAAAGAAGTAGTACCAAATGAACTACGTCAACAAGTGATCTCAGACAATCACGCTGGACCCACAGCTGGTCACTTGGGTATTCACAAGACTTATTACCGTTTGGCTCTCCGCTATTTTTGGCCAGGAATGCACGCGAATGTAGTCAAGTTTGTGTCCAGTTGCCCTACCTGCCTTGCATATAAATTACCAAACCATGCAACATTGGGAGTTATGGGTAGACCAAAACAATGCTCGCGTCCGTTCCAAATGATATCAATTGACTTCATTGGACCCCTACCCACGAGCAGAAAACAGCATGCATATCTGTTAGTTGTGGTGTGTTGCTTCTCCAAGTATCGTCTCGCGTTCCCACTTCGGAGAGCCAATGCCGATATAGTAATTCGTCACATGGAAGATTCTGTTTTCCTTGCACATGGTGTTCCTCAAACCATTATTTTGGATAATGGCAGCCAATTTATTAGCAAAAATTTAGAGCGTTTTTTGACGTGACAACGTCTTAAATTAGGTTGCGGCTGGGAGTCACTTATGAAAAAGTGTAACGCTCGGTAACGTTACGATGAGTCACCGAACGAGAGAGAGGCCCGCCGAATGCCTTGCGTCTCTCTCCCACTCAACTATGTTTTAAATATAATTCTTTGTTTAAATAAATGTTTTAAATTGTTACTATTATTTCATCCTTCTTCCTACTATACGAATGAATATTCACATTAAAATTATTTTACCACTCAAAGTCGTTGTCACGTAAAACTTTCGCCCGTATACCGACTTTACAGGCAACCAATTTTTTTCAAAACTATAAAATCCCAAATGTATTTTTTACACCTCGGTATACACCTCAGATCAATAGCGTAGAAAGGTATAAAAAACCATTGTTACTTGCATCTCCGCAACCATTGACAATGACCAAAGAGCTTGGGATGTTAACTTACCTAAAATACTTTTTGCCATCAACAATTCCGTAAACGAGGTAACAGGTTATACGCCCGCCTTCCTATTATATGGCAGGGAGCTTGTTACTTGTGGTTACTACTTAGAATCGGATCTTGGGGATGAGATAGTCTTTCTTCCACGTGACGAATACGCTGAGAACGTGGGTTATCTTGCGGCAATTTTCAACGAGGTCCAGACACGTCTCTGGCACGCGCATGCTAAAAATACAGCTCGTTATAACCTGAGACGTAAACCAGCCGAATTTCATGTTGACGACATTGTTTGGAAAAGAACTTAATATCTAAGCGATAAAGAAAAATACTTTAGTAAAAAGCTTGCACCAAAATTCGTAAAATGTCGTGTTACGAAAAAACGTTCGCCTCTTGTCTATGAACTATCTGATATGTCCGGAAAGGATCTCGGTGTTTGGCATATCAAAGACTTAAAATTAGTAAACACCTATAATAATCATTAGTTAAAAAAAAAGTAAAAGCTAAAAGTAAATGTCATTACGGTAAATGTCACTAAATATCAGTAATTATCAGTACGGATTTTTTTTCTATAGCAGATAGCAAAAATCCTTGATAAGCGAGCGGGGTAACTGTAGCGTTGTATTACTATACACATAATAAAACCGTCATTTTTTACTTAAAGCTACTTAAAATTAAACTAAAGTATATACTAAATTAATAATAAATCCTACTGTAACAAATGGCTATAAACTAAACTTAGTTAACTAAACATTATTTATTAACACCGATCACAACATTGATGATAAGTTCATCTTTTATCGATATTATCGATCGGCTACTATCGACTGGACCGTCGCCCTATTTCATGCTTGTGTTGGCGGCACCGGACGCAACGCCGCCGCCACCGCCGCGCCAGCTAACTGCGCCTGCGGCCTGCGTTTTGTTGCCGTTTTCGCTTGGAACCGAGCAGTCGATTTCAAACTACGTGTTAACTTCGCATACCTATTAATTTATCGAACACCACAATTGTATTTGCACTACAGTTAAACTCAGTGTGTGTTTTCTCCCCCGCTTATTGGGTAAGTGTGAACAATATAATTAATTAAGTAGTTGTAAGTAGGTAGATGATTTTCGTAGGCTAGTTCATACATGATTGCATCAGCCGCTTAGTGCGGCGCATTACGGCAAGTGAATTATGGCTTAAAGGAATATTGTGTTTTGATTTTGAATGGCTTTAGGTTTCCATCTTGTTATTTGCGCTATAGCTTAAATTATTAATTTGCACTTCCAGCTTCGCACAAACTTGCGCTTATAGCACGGCCGTTAGCATTTGTATAAATATCCGTGCATACCGTCATTTAGTTTTTTTATTATTTCATTTAGTGTTAGTGTTCTTTTTCTCCGTTCCGGTCTCTGTATGCCGTGTCACAGACACACAATTTGTTTTATTGCAATCCTAGGTCGAACTGTTAGGTGGCATACATGGGATCATATAGTTTTGTTGTATGTGTCCTAATAGGGTACGATTGTTATAGGGTCCGCTGTACGGGCTGTGAGCTGCATTACATTCCTACATACAACACCGCTGGACCACCAGGGCCGCTTCACCACCAGGGCAGTACCACCCTACATAGCAGTTTATCATCAGCACCACTGAACAAGGCTAAGACTTACTCACGCCCTATCGTACAACTACTGAACCAAAAAATAGAAATTGTAACGTTACGTTAGTTAATAATAATTCATGTATTATATACCCTTTTATTGGCGAGCGTTGGAACTTTTTATTTAAATTACCCACTAAATTCCAACGTCACAAGCTCAGACTGTTTTCGTTTTACCTAAACATAATTAATGGCATGAATCTATTAAAACACACTAATAGTTTGTCTAAATAGTCATCGTCTCCAGTTCTGTGCTGATTTAAGGCATTTAACAATAAAATTTTGTTCAAATGTTGAAGGTTATGTTTTTTCACCTAGTGACGTGCATTTCTATATCGATATATCAGTATTTTGTGTAAGTGGTTGGCACATCTATCTTTAAATTATAATATGTATACGCCTCATTTACAACTTGTTTTACTTTTAACATGATATTAATAATTTATAACTTTAAAAGTACCTACCTATTGATAATTTAAAAAATATGCATAATTGAATGGTCTTGATTACTACTACCCACAGACTATATAGTGAACAAGTTCAGACGGACATCTATCGTACATTTCTATGAAGCTTTAGAGCTGGCCGCCATCTTATCTCAAGATTGATGTATGACATTTGTAACTTTTTAATCTTGAATGCTTAATATGAGGCAACAACATTTTCTACATTCAGCCAGAGCCGAAGCGACATACCAGGCAGTTTGTTTTTCTTGGGTAAATTAGGATACATCAGAATTTACCAAGGTAACTATTAAGCAAGATATTTTGTAATTGCTAATAGTTACCTTTTGAAATAAAAACAAATATTTATTTAGTAGGCACATTTATTTTCTTTTTATCTTTTTAGTAAGTAAGTATATTTTATGAAAGCTTTATTTTGCATCATTGGAAGACTTCTCTTCTGCAACCTGCGGATGTCAGTGCCTCTTGATATTGCACCAGTGCCTAATAGGCAAGATTTGGAAGTTATAAATCTCTTCTCAAAATTTTTGTAACAAACAAAGCGTTTCAAGTTCAAAGTTCATCAACATTCAACGCCCGAAGAGTTTCACTGTTTATGCACTCCAGCCATTTATTGCGTCTAATAGCATTAACACATGGAAATACATGTAATTTAACGGTCTGTTGTAAACACTATCACAGTTGGGAACACTGCAATGATTAAACATCGTAGAAAGCACTAAAACGTAACTTAAACGAAATAATCTGAGTAATACTCAAGTAACACTTAGAAGTTATCTGGAGAAATAGATATGTACGGAAATAAAATCTAGATCGCCCTCGACACAAAACAACAAGTGATGAAAGTGACGCCATTTTCAAAGATTTTGACAGTAGTGACATTCGCATCGGGAAGAAACTGTCATACATCATTCTTGAGATGCGTTCTCTATAGCAACTTTTTTCAGTAGGGAACATTTCCACCCGTGCTACTACCTACTACCATTTATCTGCATTTTCACTAATTTTAAAAATTCTACATTTTGGTTACAGGTTTCCAAAAAATTATGATATAAATAAAGAATGGCCACGGCCGGCGTGTAAGAAGACTAAATTGGATATGGAATAAACGCAGTCATATATGTTCCAAACATTTTACGATCAATCAATCATGAACAATGTCTGCGACACATTTGTACCAACAAGCATTTTTAGCAATCTTGTTAATCATTCTCTAGAACAAAGTTTCGATGACAATCACAGAATCATAATGATATATGATATAAGCCGTACCTAAGTTATATTTGATAATACGAACACCAAACAGGAATTACAGGAATGTGCGCCTCGTGACATATTATGAAGCTCTTTAACCAAAACCTTCTTATTTAAGAGGCAGTGATTTAATAAAAATGTTTTAAATATTTATTTATAAGTTTTTTATTTCTACCTACTCTGCGACTAATCTGTGAAATACCTGCAACCGAATCTCAACCTAATGTTGAAGTCATAGAGTTCAATATCGATTGGGATATTTTTACAGATTTGGGTAGGTCGATCTGACGCTGCTGTACCTACAGCGATTCAATAAAATACTATAGGGGTTTTTCCAGAGCGTTATAACGTAGTTTTTTAAAAATTTGTCTGATTTAGTTTATAACGTTTCCAAGGCAAGCGAAAAAGCCGACAATGACCGAATTATTATGTTAGCGTCGAGAAGACAGGATTTGTATCGCTCTCCATACACTTCTGTCATTATGTGTCGCTTTCTCGTGAAAGTGCATTTTGTGAGTAATGTAGTGCGTGTAGTGAAACGCAACTAAATATACAGAATGACAATAGTGCATGGAAAGCAATACAAATTCTGTCTTCTCGATGCTAACATAATACTTCGATCATTGTCGGCTTTTTCGCCTGCCCTGTAAACGTACTATATTAATAAAATGAAATAAATTGACGGCGCGCTTATCCTTCGCCTTCATATTTATTTACATGTTCAATATTTAGTTTTATTTTTGTCGATATAAAATAAATATGCCGATAAATGACGTCCCTAGTGTGGAATAAACTAGTGACCACCTACACAAATTAGGACAAGTCAAACATTCTCCATCTCTTTCTAACTCATTAGCATGACTCGTAAGAAGAAGGAGGATGAATATATGTCTTTGCTTGCTATTTTAGCGTGGTTTCTATGCTTTAGTTATTGTTCTGAGGGTCTAGCGCTGTATGTTTGGATTGTTCAAAAAGACGATAAATTATTATTAAACAGTACTGTACCGTTATTCGAAGTCTAATAAACATATGAGAGTAGCATACTTGACTTCCGGCCTAACGTCGTGTACAACAACTCCGTCCATTGGTCAGCTTCCACCAATCAGCGCTCACTTCCGGTCTGCCTTGTCCCTACCACTTTACCAGGCAGGGTGTGTAGGATCACAATTTGTTCATCATTAGCATCGTGATTTCTGACCGAAGAAATCGCCTAAAAAAAATTAGTTCATTGCGTGCAAATTGGGGAAAAAAACGCAAGTTTTAAACAATATATATTTAAAACCAAGTGAAAAAGTAAATCACTAACGTAGATTAGTTCTGTACAACGAAGGTAAATTACTTTTTTGTTTTTATTGCGTGTCCATGACGGTTTTTACTTTATACTGTCTAACGGTGTTACCATTCGTTTCTATTAAGAAAAGTTATGATAATTTATAATTCTGTTGCAAATTAGTGAACGAATATTCAAACTATGTAAGTACTCAAATATTGAGACACTGATATAGGGGATCGATCTGTTGTCCCGATGGCGGTGTTTTTATAACTTTTGATTTTGCTCAAAAAGTTTTCTGTTCTGCATATAAAATTTCTACTTACGTGTTTAAATTAAGTACGCCTGTTTTACTACAGTGACTTGATATAGTTCTTATAACTTGTCCATTTTATATCAGTTGAGTAATCAAATGAAAAAAAAAAGAACTACCTACTAATTTTATGTGTGCTTTAAAGGCATGGAAAATCAACCGTCCACTAGTAAAGGTATATCAGAAAGGGAAGCCGAGGGTACCAGCAAGGAAAGGATGGAACGAAAGGAGAGGAAAAAGAAAAGAGCGAAGTCTCCCAGTTCAGATAGCTCATCTGACAGTTCTTCATCGGACTGTCGACGGAAAAAATACCGTTAGCGACGCAGATGAAACCGTAAGTTTGACTATTTAGTAAACGAGATCCATAATCTTAAAAATCATTTGACTAAATCTTATAACGATGATAACAGCGCATATGCCGATTCGTATATAAACCCTAACGTTAGTGGTGATTTATATGAGCAAGCGGAGGTTTTTCAAACTGACCCACCTGCAGACTGCAATACAGACTTTAGCATTACTTTGGCTACAAAGCTCAAGGAACCGTCTGTACCAAAAGCTTCTATGGAACATCTCATCCAGTTGAAAGAATTGCAACACTTTGATTCACCTGAGTGGAGCAATGTCCGTTATGCGGAACTACAAAAACTGTATGCGCATTGCCCTGGGTTTGTTGAACTTGACCCTAATGATGAAGTTAAACAATTTGATAACTCTAAATTTAATGTAAATATGGAAAAAGCTTTTACAGCTGTTACCTTTGCTTTGCTTAAGCAGAAAGATGTTTCATCAACATCGCAATCAGAAATGAGAATTTTTTTGGCGTGGGCTTATGAAGCAAAGGAGCTAAGCTATAATGAAATTTATACCAAGCTGAATGAGTTATTTACTAGCGTGAGTATACAAGAATTATGCAGCGATAACTTGCAGTTGGTCTGCGGTCATAGAGCAGAGCTGGTGCAGCATAGACGAGAGGCTATTTTAGCTTCGGTAAAGGACGCTTATCACAAAAATGCATTACGAAAAATCCCACCATCATGTTCCAATTTATTTGACAGCGAAAAGTTTAGCGCCGTTATTGAAAAAGGGGGTGGCATGAAAAACATTTTCAGGCTGAAACAAAAAGACCGCAGCTTTCCAGTCCAGCAAAACAAAGCTGCCACCCCTGGCCCATCTCGACCGATTGCCAATCGCCAGAGAACTCATAAGCCGGGACCACCTGCTAAACAAGGAAACCATTTTGGCAACAAGAACAGCTCTCGTGGACGTCATGGTAATTTTCCAAAACCACAAGGCGGATTACACAGAGAAGCTCAAGCTCGCTCTCCCTTGTCCCACCGGGACAGGAGAGCTCAACCTAAAAGGAGGTACTGACTACGTCATGCCTTTTCAAGCCGGTCAATTGCAGTACCACTGCGATCGATGGGAGGAACTTGGGGCACCGCCCTACATCCTGAACATACTGACCGGTTACCATATTTCTTTCAAAGCAAAGCCACCCTTATGCCTGCCAAGCCGCAGCAACCAAACGGCTCAATCGCCAGAAATGGATCACATTATTCAGAAATTGCTCGATCAACGAATGATAGTACCAGCTCTGTTAAGGTTTTACGTTATTGTCTTTGATCTGTATCTATGGTTTATGTGTTAAGACGTCGTCATGTCACTTTGATTTGTAGAAAAATAAAGGAAATGGTGTACGGACGTGAATATTAGTTTTACTCTCGGACCAAATATCACAATGGACAGAGTCTTTGGATTTTTAGCATGTCCGTTTTTTGTTAGTGTGCAGCTTTCTATCTGTACATGTGTGCGTTACTAAGGATGTGACTAGTATATCGATATAATCACTTTAAAGTGGTGTGAACCTAGTTCGTTATTATAATTGAGGGTTAAGTTACTCACGTCCGTAGGTTTACCGTTTAGACCCTACACGTGACCCCTGGGTGGTGCTAAATGAGTGACGGTAATGGTTACTTAGTAGCATATTTGTTTTTTTTTCCTAAATATAACCTAAAATATCCTCAAAATAAAAATATCTTGAAAACTATGTATTTTCGTACTTTGCACAATCCCCCTCACCCTCCCCTTTCCCTCTTTTTTGGTGTTGCTTAATCTAAAGTGCTTCCCAAGGTGTTTAGGGGGAATATCATTTAGTATTTAAACGTTCATATTATCATCACTCATTATCATCAACATTAAGCAAAATCAATGAACTCTATTATTACGACTAGTATCCATGGGCACGAAATAAATTTATAAAACAAGGGATGCGGCCGGCGCGTGTAATCAAACAAACAGCTCGATCTCACACCCAATCCTTCTTCCGGCCGATTGTCGATCGACATCGATCGATTGGTCTGGTAGAAACTATCGATCGACGTCGACTAATCCATTTTACCATCGATCGATGTCGTCGATCGACGATCGATCGAGAGGTCTGGTCTTCAGAGCCTTGAATATTTTGTAGGCTCCCAGTTATCACGCCTAATAGCTTTAACCCATTCACGTCTTATTTCCGGGCATTTAGGGAACCTAAAAAAATAATAATAAAAAGAATATTAGTAATGTCGATAAAGCTTCCATACACAAATACGTACATCACTAATCATTATGCCAAAAACAAAGAATTTAAATTACATTTAATTAGGTTTTAAATCTGATTCTTATGAATAGTGTACGATATAGTATGATTTAGAATTAGCAAAAATTTATGTTTTGTCGTTTTTATTATTAAAAAACTCATATATACATATTATGAGAAATCACTAACGTATGAAATGATAATTCCTGGTCTTTCACACCTCCTTTTGTTGTTCTTGACGAACAATAAACAGCTGAACAAGACATTATGTCAATTGTATATTACACAAATAACACAAACACTAAGATTCTTAATATTTCACTATTATTTCGCACAATCCAGCAATGTTTTGACCGAGTGGTCGGTCATGAAATGACACGTCTCACACCGACAGTGCGTCGCTGCCAAACGTACATTCACTATCTCTTTTATTCATATCACACTACAGTCATACAGACAGAGATACAAATACTTTACTTTGATACACGTATGTAAAAGCGGCAACGTCGTAAGACTCTGTCCATGTAATATTTGGTCCGAGGTTTTACTGCCTAATATTAGGAATATGGTGACTTCCGCGTGTGATTCGGTATTCAACAGGTTAGGGCTGCCTCATATTCCTGATTTTCAAAAATTAAAGGGAAAATATTCAAAATTTTGAAAAATATTTCAAAATATTGTATCGCAACAAAATACCTACAAGAGCAAAATATGGCTCAACCAAAACTACAAAACGTGATTTGTCGGTTAGAAGATGGAAATAATTTTCATAATTGGAAATTTAGATTGGAGTTGTTATTGGAGGAAAAAAGCCTTGGTGATATAGTGGCCTGTGCTAAGGTGGAGGACAAAGATAAAAAGAGAGATGCAGAAGCTAGATCGCTAATTGTACAATGCACAGGAGATAAATTTTTGGAAATCGTAAAAGGCTGTAAAAGTGCAAAACAGATGATGGATTCCTTGGAAAATATTTTTACAAGAAGAAGCGTAATTAATAAATATAATTTAAAAAGAAGATTGATGGAGTTGAAATGTGACAGTAACGAAAAATTACAAGATTTTTTTTTTAAATTTGACAAGCTTGTAAGCGACATTGAAGTAATGTCAAAAATGGATGAGTCAGATAAAGTGGTACATTTGCTACTTGTTTACCAGATAAGTACAATAGTGTTACAACAGCTTTAGAAGCAATTAATGAAGAACTGACTTTGGAAAAGGCAAAAAGGACTCGAGTAGAGTTACTTGATGCAGAAATACGACTAAATGATATGTTCATACCAAACCAAGATAATGCATTTAATATAGAATGCTGGAATTGCAACGAAAGAGGGCACAAACAATGACCTTAAATATATAGACTAGTTACACCTGAACAAATTGCATTTAAAAATGGCGAAATGGTTTCTATGACGTAATCACGTCCAAAGGGAAAGAAAATAAATGCAATCATATCATTAGCCTATTGTTAAAAAGAGATACACATATATTTTAACTTTTGTATACTCTTTAAGGTAGTTGAGTTGACCAATGAGCTCATTGAATTTATGCGCCATCTCGGCCGCCATTGTTTGCTCTCTTTCACTCTTACAGAAACGTCTCTCTCTTACATAGTACACGCGTCTCACTCATGCATATCGAATTGGCAACAGGGCAAATGTCCTCACTAAATGAAAATTTCTATTTTAAATTTATTTTTACAATAATTACAAATGAAATTAAAAAAAAATCTTGTTTCATGGTTGCAGTAAGTATAATTTTTTACAATTTCTGTATACACAGGAAGGCCTTTTATCATATAATAACAACACAAAACTTATAACGGTAACGATCGTATTGACGTGACAATGACTGACGTGTGACTAAATGAGGTCCAGTCAATTACCTGGATTTGTTCTAGTCACTACGGAGGGCAGGCAACGTATCTACACATATAATATCATTGGGCACAAAGCAATATATTGCCAAAAAGGTTTTTAAAACAAACTGAATTATACTTCCCAACGAGGAGCTCCTGTCCGAGGTGGTGAATCATATAGACGTGGTCGTGGCAGAATGCAGGGACGCCTTCGTGGTGCCAATAGAGCATCTACATCAAGGAATGATGCAACAATAGCCCATGAAGACGGTGTCGAGGAAGTGGGTTGTATGATTGATGGAGAATTTAATTTAACTTGTAAGGCATTCTTTAGTGAATTAATTTCTTTTGTGGTGGACTCTGGTGCATCACAAAATTTTATATCTGACCAATATACACAATGTTTGATAAACATAAAAAACTTAGAGCATCCTATAAGAATTAACACAGCTAATGGCGAAAAGTTAATTGCTCATCAAAGTGAGAGTTTACCAATAAAATGTGACAGTGTTAAGTTTACTGTCGAGGGACTTATAGTGGCAAATTTAGCCTATAATCTTTTGTCTGTACGAAAACTTCTTGAAAAACCAAATGAAATCATATTTAGAAATAAATATGCGAAAATTACCTTTTTTAATGGGTCCACAATATGGGCATACAATAAAGGCAAACTTTACATTTTACAGGGTGAAATTATAACAGAGGATGGAGTCGCGGCTATACATTCAGCGGATGGCATGTTGTGGCACAGACGTTTAGGACATACCAGCTCTAAAACTTTACAAAGGCTACAGCTACCACTTAACAACAACGTATGTAATGCATGTATGAAAGATAAGGCAACAAGATTACCATTCAAAAAGTTAGAGCGACCTAGGTCACGTGAGGTCTTTGAATTGTTGCACAGTGATATAGCGGGTCCATCCAGAACTCCAACTATACAGGGTGAAATCTATTTTCAAACAATTATTGACGATTTTTCACACTTTTGTGTAGTTTTCTTGTTAAAAAGGAAATCGGAAGCAACTGAAAATATCATAAATTATATACATCGATACGAAAATGAATTCGGAAAAAAGGTAAAAAGGATAAGAAGTGACAATGGGGGCGAATACACTTGCAATAAACTACGACAACTTTGTAATGAGAAGGGTATAGCTTTGGAATATAGTTTACCATATTCGCCAGCTAGCAATGGCGTTGCAGAACGAATGAACCGTAGTTTATATAACAAAGCAAGGATAATGCTTATTGAAACTAAGCTACCGAAGAGTTTGTGGGGTGAGGCTGTAAAATGTGCAGCTTATCAGTTAAACCTCTGTACCTCTATGGCAATTAATTACAAGACTCCCTGTGAAATTCTATATGGGACAAGAGACTTAAACAAACTTCGTGCATTTGGTGCAAAGGCGTGGGCTTGCATTTTACCAAAACTTGATAAACTTTCTGAAAGAGCATGTGAGTGCAGAATGGTAGGATATAGTAGGACAGGATATAATTTATGGGATGTTAAAAGCAATAAAATCATTGTGTCGCGAGATGTGAGATTCGATGAAGATGATATTGTTTATAGTGAAAGTAATCTAACTGATAACGAGCATGAGTGGCAAAGAGTTAGTGTTTCAGATTTTAATCAAGAAAATAATGATAAAGTTACTGAACCAAAACAAGATAATGAAGATAGAGAAGAGGTTATCGTTGATAATAATAATATTGATTAAGAAATTATCGAACCATAGGAAATATTTGAGGACTGTACTGAAGATAACTTAATTGAGAGAAGCGACATTACAAATGAACATGTGATAAGAACAAAAAGTGGAAGAATTGTTAGGCCTCCGAAAAGATTAGAAGATTATGAAACACATGTTGCCTACTGTTTGTGTACGGGTGATCCAGGTTCTTACAATGAAGCTGTCGAAAGGGGTCGTGAATGGCAAGACGCAATAGACAAGGAATTAAATTCCCTAAAATGTTTGGGAACTTGGGAAGAATCAGAATTGCCTACAGATAAGAGGGCTATAGATACTAAATGGGTATTTACTACTAAGAAAGATGGTACAAAAAAGGCCAGATTAGTGGCGAAAGGATTTCAAAAAGAAACATTGTTTAATAATTATTTACCTGTAGCTCGCATGCCTACAATTCGTATGATGCTAAGCCAAGCGGTAAAACATGATATGTATATGAAACAATTAGATGTTCCAACGGCCTTTTTAAACGGTTTTTTAAAGGAAGACGTGTATATAAAACCACCCTTAGGAGTAAAAGTTGAAAAAGGAATAGTTTTAAAACTAAAAAGATCACTGTATTGATTAAAACAGGCACCAAAATGCTGGAACGAACGACTTCATGGCTTTTTAGTTGGTAAAGGATTTGTACAATCGAAATATGATTTTTGTTTATATGTTTTGGAAGATGTCTTTTTATTAGTTTATGTTGATGATACCATTTTAATGTCAAAAGGTAAAATAAAACTAAATAACGCACATGAATTTTTAAAAATTGAATTTAATGTCAAGGACCTTGGAGAGGTGAGTGCTTATTTGGGATTGGATATTGTGAGAAGGCCAGAACTGATTTCGATTTCTCAAGAATCAGCAATAAGTAGATTGCTTGATAAATTTAACATGTCAGATTGCAAAGGAGCAGAAACGCCAATGGAAGTAAACTTCGCAATAGATGAGAATGAAACTATCTACTTGGATATGCCATATCGTGAGCTCATAGGTTGTCTTTTATACTTAGCTACTTCTAGTAGACCTGACATTTGTTTTGCCGTGTCTTTCCTAAGTAGATATTTGGATAGGCCTACTATATCACTGTGGAAAGCAGCAAAGCGTGTATTACGTTACCTAAAACAAACAAAGTCAAAAGCTCTCGTATATAAACGAGATGGTAGTTGTCACTTAGTTGGCTATAGTGATACTGACTGGGCTGGCGACAAAATAGACAGAAAAAGCGTGAGTGGTTCCGTAGTCTTCTATGGCAATAACTTGTTGGCCTGGTTTTGTAAGAAACAAAACGTTGTTGCCTTATCAACGGCCGAAGCTGAATATATAGCTGCGGCTCTAGCGTCTGCGGAGTTAGTTTATTTAAAGGGATTGTTGCAAAATTTTAACTGTCCGTCAAATTCAATGTTGCTAGTAGATAATCAAAGTGCGATTAAATTAATGGAGTCAAATGAAAACAGTAAGAGGTCAAAGCATATTGATATTAAATACCATTTTATTAAAGATTTAATTAGTAAACGAGTAATATGTAAGCTCCAATGTAAATGTAGCAGATATTTTGACAAAAGCATTAGGAAAACAAAAGCACAACTATTTTGTACAAAAACTAGGTTTTAATTGAATGGTTTCTTATTGGTATAGGTACGTAGATAGAGGTACCATGATGAGTGATATAATAATTAATACGTTATTTGTTTCAATTTCAACATACGTATTTGTATTTTAGCCAAACTAGAGTAAGATTCTTGAAATTGAGGGGGGAAAGAATTTGTAACGATTTGTTAAATAACGCAGCGATGCGCACGCACAAATAGGTGTCTAGGTATACATATAACATGAAACAACATAAGTTAATGTTTTGTGTATTTCATGTTTGCGAGTTTGCTTCTCGCTGGATGATCCTGATGTCGCCGCTGACTCTGTCGTTGATGTGATACTGCAGGGAATGGAACTTTTCATTCCAAACTCTGTGGTTCCCATTGGCGGCAAGTCCCAACCATGGTTTGGTCGTTGCTGTAAAATGGCGTCTCGCCAAAAGCGACAGCATTACCAAGCCTGGGCTAATGCGGTGTCATCAAAGGATCCAAACACCAGTGCGCTCAGAAAGAAGTACAACTTTGCCGCCAGATCCTTTAAGAAGGACATTGCCAAGGCGAAGTCATCATTCATAGGTAGAATTGGCGAGAGGCTAGTGCGTCTTCCTTCGGGGACGCGTGCGTTCTGGTCTCTCGCCAAAGCTATCTTAGGGAATTTTTGTCAGCCGTCCCTACCACCATTGCACAAGACCGATGACTGCCTGGCCTATACTGCAAAGGAGAAAGCCGATCTCTTGGGCTCTCTTTTCGCATCAAACTCGACCTTGGACGATGGGGAAAACTCTCCACCAACCATACCGCATTGCGCTTGTACAATGCCAAACGTTCAGTTCCTGCAAAGGTCAGTTCGTAAGGCTCGTTTTTCCCTTGATATCCATAAGGCGAGTGGGCCTGATGCAGTTCCACCCATTGTGCTTCGGACGTGTGCTCCTGAATTGGCACCAGTTCTAACGCGCCTTTTCCAGCTCTCTTACACCACTGGCGTCGTCCCGAGCTCTTGGAAGACAGCCCTTGTCCACCCGATTCCAAAAAAAAGGCGATCGCTCAGATCCGTCTAACTACAGGCCAATAGCTATTACCTCTTTACTCTCCAAAGTAATGGAGTCCATTATAAACCGCCAGCTCTTAAGGTACCTAGAAGAGAACCAGCTACTAAGTGATCGCCAGTATGGTTTTTGTCGCGGTCGAGCGGCTGGTGATCTTTTAGTGTACTTTACTCACCGATGGGCGGAGGCAGTCGAAAGTAAAGGGGAGGCACTGGCAGTCGAAAGTAAAGGGGAGGCACTGGCAGTTAGCTTGGACGTAGCGAAAGCTTTTCACAGGGTTTGGCACAGGGCTCTTTTCTCTAAACTTCCATCATACGGGCTTCCTGAGAAATTGTGTTCATGGGTTGCCAGCTTTCTTACTGGGCGTAGCATCAGAGTCGCAGTCGACGGTTCGTGCTCCGACATGAAGCCCGTGAATGCTGGAGTCCCGCAGGGGTGTGTGTTGTCCCCTACTTTGTTTTATCTGCATATCAATGACATGCTGCATAACAACAGCATTCATTGCTATGCGGATGACAGTACTGGGGATACGCTCTACACCGGGCGAGCTAATATTTCTCTGGAAAGCGTCATCGAGAGCCGGAATAAACTTGTGACTGACACCGAGAACATGTTAAGTCTATGTCTCGGATTGGGGCCGACATAACCTAGTCCGCTTTAACCCCTCCAAAACACAAGTTTGCGCATTTACCGCGAAAAAACATCCCTTCGTCGTACCTCTGAACTTTGAGGGAGCTCCCCTTGATACCAATCCGATTATTGGAATCCTTGGCGTCGATATTTCGAGTAACGTTCAGTTTCGTGGTCATTTGGAAGGTAAAGCTAAATTAGCTTCGAAAAAGCTGGGTATGCTTAATAGAGCGGGTCAGTATTTCACGCCGGCCCACCGTTTACAACTGTATAAAGCACAGGTCAGGCCGCATATGGAATACTGCTCCCATCTCTGGACTGGAGCACCCCAATACCAACTCCTTCCATTTGACCGCATTCAACGCAGAGCTGCTCGAGTTGTCGGCGACGTGGTTATTTCAGGTCGGCTCGATCCACTGGCTCTTCGGAGAGACGTTGCGTCTCTCTGTATATTGTACCGTATATATCATGGGGAGTGTTCTGAGGAATTGTTCGGCTTGATCCCTGCCGCTAATTTCCTTCACCGCACTACACGCAATCGACTGTCATTCCATCCACATCACCTTGATGGATGGCGGTCTACTACTGTGCGTTTTTCAAGAAATTTCTTGCCTCGAACTACAGTGTTGTGGAACCAGCTCTCGGCGGCGGTATTTCCGGACCGTTACGACTTAGGGATCTTCAAGAAACGAGCCTATTCCTTCCTTAAAGGCCGGCAACGCGCCTGCGATTCCTCTGGTTTTGCGGGTGTCCATGGGCGGCGGTGATTACTTTCCATCAGGTGACCCGCTTGCTCGTTTGCCTCCTTCTGCTATAAAAAAAAAAAAAAAAATTACTCTGGTTTGATTTTAGTTATAATTTTCTTGTTAGTTTTTAGTTGCTTATTTTATACCAATTCTTATTTTGAGTTAAATTAGAATTGAGGGGGGATGTTAAGGTTTTACGTTATTGTCTTTGATCTGTATCTATGGTTTATGTGTTAAGACGTCGTCATGTCACTTTGGTTTGTAGAAAAATAAAGGAAATGGTGTACGGACGTGAATATTAGTTTTACTGCTTAATATTGGGAATATGGTGACTTTCGCATGTGATTCGGTATTCAACAAGCTCCAAACACCCCGAGTTTTGTCTCGACAATGTTCCTGAGACCCAAAAGCGACGGAAGCTTAAGACCAATCTTCAACCTGAAGAATCTGAACAAATTCGTGCGCGCAGACAACTTTTGCCTCGTGAATATCCACAAAGTACCAGATTTCCTTCAACATCAAGACTGGATGGCAAAAATCGATTTATATCAGGCCTATTTCCACATGGGCGTAGCCCCGAGCCACAGAAGGTTTCTGCGCCTGGTCTACAACGAGTAACTGTACGAAATGACGGCCTTACCTTTTGGTCTAAGTTCCGCCCCGAAAACTTTCTCATCGCTATCAAATTGGATAGCTCAGCAACTAAGGGAAAGAGGTGTCAGGCTCCTGATATATCTCGACGACTTCTACCTGGTCAATCAGCAAAGGAGCGTGCTGCGCGAACATGTCTTGATTGCTATAAACCTCTTGAAACATCTGGGCTGGATAATAAACGAAAAGAAATCTGTATACGAACCACAAAGGGTTCTAGAATTTCTCGGCATTATGTGGGATTCTGTAAGGGACGTAAAGTATTTACCAGAGAGGCTAGCTGTCAAAATAGAATCACAAGTTGCTACACTTCTAAACAAGAAGAAAACAAGTCTAGCGGAGCTGCAGAAAACAATCGGGATGTTAAACTTTGCCAGCTTTCCGGTCACAAGAGGACGATTGAATTTTCGCACACTACAAACTCAAATGAATGTACTCCCGAAGACCAGACCAACGAAAGCCCTCCCATTACCAGATGCGGCACTAGCAGAATTGGAATGGTGGCTATGCAGGCAAACCGATTCACAGAGCACCTCCCTCGCACTACCTAACGACAGGTGCAAGCGACCTCGGTTGGGCAGCCAAGCTGGACAACGAAAACTTAACTGGCCAATGGAAAGCTTCGGAATGCAAGTTGCATTGCAACATCAAAGAAATGATTGCCATCTTAAGAGTTTTAGAAGATCGCGGTCTGCTCCTGAGCTCAAAAGGTTTACAGATCCAATGCGACAACAAGACTATTGTAGCATATCTACGCAACGAAGGGGGAACGAAGTCTCAGACCCTTACGGCGATAGCGTCTCAAATTTTCAATATACTCGACCATCACAACATTCACCTGTCCATTTTTCACATACCGGGCATGTTCAATTTGGACGCAGACCATCTATCTCGTTCTCGCTTGAAACCAGCACCGGAGTGGCATCTTCTATCAGAAGCAACGAACACCATATTCGCAAAATGGAGCACACCGGTAATCGACCTTTTTGCTTCTGCGACCGCACATGTCATACGGAATTACTGTACCTTAGATCGATCGGACACTCAAGCTGTTTGTCACGACGCGCTGGGAAGGAATTGGGATTATCCATTAGCTTGGGTTATTCCCGCACCACATCTAATACCGAAAGTACTAGCACACCTGAACAAGGCCCGCGGCACTTTCCTCTTAGCAGTACCTCGCTGGGACAAAGTATATTGGAGGCCAGACCTCAAGCACCGGGCAATGGCACCCCCATTCACGGATACATCAACCGGCCTATCTCCCCCCGAGACCGACCAAATGCAGATCGAGGTTTGGAAATGTGGGGGTGGAATTCGATGTTGAGTGATTGGTCTGAAGACCAGAAATCACTGCTATCGTCGGGTTGGCGAAAATCCACTTTAAATACATATAAACCAGCCTGGAGAAGATGGGTAGTATGGGCTGAGCAGCATAATCTGAATATTTGCAAACCAACTGGGTCTCAATTAGCAAGATTCTTAGCCGATCTTCATCAAAAAGAAGGTCTAGCCTATAGTACCATCCTGGTGCATAAATCTGTGGTTTCGACATTTTGCGATCCAGACAACCATATCAAACTCAGTTCCCATTCACTCGCTAAGCAAACACCACAGGATAAAACGTACACAGAATTAGTGGATCTTGTTGAAAAACACTTGGAGCCACAGCAATCAGAAATTGCGGAAACATATAAGTTTATGAAACGTGAACAGTTGGCAGACGAGTCAATCTGTGAGTTTGTAGCGGCGTTAAAGAAATTAGCACAGACGTGCAACTTCAACATACATTTAGAAAGATGTCTGAGAGATAAATTCGTGCATGGATTAAAGAGTGAGGGCATAGTAAAAAAATTATTTGGTGAAGAAAATTTAACATTTACTAAAGCAGTGGAGATAGCAATGAGTATGGAGCTGGCGGAGAAGGTAGCAAAATTAATAACTGCTGGCAGCTCCGGGCAAGAAAGCTCAGACGTACAAAAAATTAGTGAAAAACATGTGAGCATTAAATGTCATTGCTGTGGGAAGATGGGGCATGTAAAACCCCAATGCAAATTTAAAGAAGAAGAATGTTTTAAATGCCACAAGAAGAGGCATATGGCGAGTGTTTGCAAAGCAAACAATAACAAAACTTTCAAACCCAAAAAGGTCTATAAAATTACAAACAATGAAGAATTTTCTGTCATGCAAGTTAGTGAAGTACAATTGAATAGTGAATCTGTGTGTGATAGTTGTGATTTGTCCAGTTTATTTCAGGAAACAGAGAGTCAATTAAATATTAATGAGGAGGGAAAAATTTATCTGGAAGGCAACATTAACAGCATTGTATTGGATAACCCAACTGTAACTTTATCTGAAATTGCCAAACATACTCTGAAAGACCCTAATTTAAGTAAGGTTTGTACTTACTTAAGAGAGGGCTGGCCAAAGTTGATTAATAGAGAGTTATGTTATTTTAAAGGCAAAGAGTCTGAGTTATACATAATCAAAGATTGCATTTTATGGAGGGATAGAGTAGTTATACCTGACAGTTTAAAGGATAAAGTTCTAACTGAGCTGCATTCTGGTCATTTGGGTATTAATAAAATGTTATCTTTAGCTATTAGTTGTTTTCAAACATCACAAATGATATTTAAAAAACATTAACTAATAATTGTGCAGGTTGTATCCAAACTAGGAACTTACCACCTACCAAACCTATACATAGATGGGAGTGGCCAGAGGAGCCCTGGAAACGTTTTCATGCTGATTTTGCTGGTCCATTTTGAGGGCATATGTGGCTAATCATTGTAGATGCACACTCAAAATGGCCAGAAGTAGTTAAAATGAACAATATTACCTCCAGCAGTACAATTAAATGTCTACGTAGCATTTTTGCTAGATTTGGTCTACCGGAACAAATGGTTTTTTTTTTATGCTAAGCCCGGCAAATGACCTCACTCCACCTGATGTTAAGTGCAAATGAGGTCCAGGCGCGAAAACAACTGGTGCAGCGTAAGAGACGTAGCATCAGTCATCCTCACTCTGCCGGCCCACAAAGTGCTTCGTCACGCCTCGTTTGAAGGATCCTATGTCATAGGTAGAAGGGAATACGTGTGCTGGTAGACTATTCCATCTTTTGGAAGTGCGGCAAAGAAACGAGTCACCAAATTTCTTTGTGCGTGATGGAATGTTAGAGACTGTAAATTGGTGACTCCGGAGAGCAGCACGCGTACTCCTATGGAGGAAGGGAGAAGGAGGGATGAGGTCAAAGAGTTCTTCAGAGCACTCGCCATGGTATAAACGGTAAAAGACGCTGAGTGACGCAATATCTCTACGCAATTGCAAAGGCTCGAGAGTTTTAGTGACCTCCGCATTGCCGATAATGCGCACAGCGCGGCGCTGCAATCTGTCCAAGGTATTGAGAAGGTACTTTGCGGAGCCGTCCCAAAGGTGAGAGCAATACTCCACGCAAGACCGCACCTGTGTCTTGTATAATAGACACAACTGATCAGGCGTGAAGAATCGCCGCACCTTGTTCGGGACACCGAGTTTACGTGAGGCATTTTTAATCACGGTTTCGATGTAGTCCTTTTGGTTCAGATCGCAGCGGTTATCCATACCGAGCATGTTAATACTGCTCTGCAGGCCTAGAGATGTACCCTGAAGAGAGGGAAGGGGAAGGAATGGCGACTTTTTCGCTGTGAACGGAGCACACCTGTGTTTTCTTGGCATTGAACTCCACCAGATTATCGGAGCCCCATTGGGAAATGAGGTCCAACACCCGATCGAGCTCAATGACAAGATTTGCTCGCTTCATTTCGGTGTCTACCCGCCCAGCCGTTGGGTGACCGTCATATCCCCCATGCACTGTGCTATCATCTGCATAGCAATGAATGTTTCCAAGAGTAAGCATGTCATTGATATGCAGAAGGAACAGCGTGGGGGATAGAACGGAGCCTTGAGGAACACCAGCGTTCACTGACATGAACCGCGAAGCGCATCCATCTGAAAGGACACGGATTCTACGCTCATGCAGGAAGCTAGCAATCCAGGTACAGAACTGAGCGGGCAAACCGTATGCCGGGAGCTTGGAGAGAAGAGCTTTGTGCCAGACCCGATCAAAAGCCTTGGCTATGTCAAGGCTAACTGCCAGTGACACGCCACGCTTGTCAATAGCCTCACCCCAGAGATGTAGAGATGTGTGACGTACGCTAGAAGATCACCCGTTGACCGTTTTGGCCGAAACCCATATTGACGATCGTGGATTAGGGAGTGATCTTCTAGGTATCGAATAAGCTGTTTGTTCAATATTCGTTCTAGGATCTTAGACAACACTGAAGTTACGGCTATAGGGCGGTAATTAGTCGGATCTGACCGATCTCCTTTTTTAGGGACCGATCTCCTTCTTTAGGGATCGGTTGCACATTAGCTTCTCTCCAAGGTTCCGGCACACAACCCGAAGAGAGCGAGAGACGGTACAGACGCGTTAACACAGGGGACAACTCCGCTGCACACATTTTCAGAACTATTGCTGGGATGCCATCAGGACCGTTAGCTTTCCGGACATCGATTGACTGCAGCTCCGCACGGACATCACACTGCCTGATTTTAATATCAGACATTGTGTGGCCACAGTGAGGAATTGAGGGTGGCTGTGCATTACAGTCATCGATCTGGGAGTTAGCCGCAAAGAGTTTGGCCAGGAGATCGACCTTTGCCTGCGGCTTGTGAGCTAAAGTTCCGTCAGCACATCTCAGTGGTGGCAACGAGGGTTGGCAGAAATTGGATTGCACGGCTTTGGCCAGACGCCAGTAGCTACGGCTGCCAGTAGAATGCGTCAGGAGTTCTTGGCCTACTCGTGCAACGCGCTGGGCATCCGCTCTAATGTAGGCCCTCTTACAAGCGAGCGATTTTCGGGATCCCCATGAGATTTACCTCTGATCCAAGCGCGGTATGCCGTCTGTTTGATCTCAACAGCGCTGGCACACTTGCGATTGAACCAGCGGTTGCGCCTGCCTTTGCTGATGACATAGGAGTGTGGAATATAGTATTCCATTCTTAATACTATCTCATCAGCAACGGCAGTGGCGCTAGCGGTCGGGTCCTTCCCACTAAAGCAGCGCTGCCTCCAAGGGACGGATGCAAAATACTCCCGCATACTGTCCCAGTCTGCCGATGCGTAGTGCCAAATCTGGCGTTTCGAAACCGCGGGCGCGATGCCAAGGGCACTGTGCTGGATATCAAGCAGTGATCCAAGGAACCTAAAGGAGCTCGAATCTCCACCCGGTATCCAGCTGGGCGACTCGTCAGCAGAAGGTCGAGTAAGGAGGGCGCATGGCCAACTATGTCTGGGATCCTGGTAGGCTGGTTCACCAGTTGCGTCTGGTCATGCGTGAGAGCGAATGCGTGGGCAGTTCTACCAGCATGGTCTGTTTTGGAGGAACCTAACCACAACTCATGGTGGGCGTTAAAGTCCCCCAAAAACACGAAACCCCCGAAACGATCAACGGGTGATCTCCTGGCGTTCATAACACACCTGTGGGGTGAAGCAATGGACAAGCATGGAGAAGCACTGGCTGTTAGCCTGGACATCTCCAAGGCTTTCGATCGAGTTTGGCATCGTTCGCTTCTCTCCAAGCTTTCGTCATACGGCTTGCCACCTCGCCTATGCGATTGGGTCGCCGGGTTCCTGCATGAGCGCAGCATTCGCGTACTCTGCGAAAGCAGTGCCTCACAGTCTCTGCAGGTGAACGCCGGAGTGCCGCAGGGTTCTATAATATCGCCCACGCTGTTCCTTCTGTATATCAATGATATGTTATCCTTGGGTAACATTCATTGCTATGCAGACGACAGTACAGTACATCGGCGTTATTTGGGTCACCCTGCGGCAAAGCAGGCCGATGTAGTGGAGTCGAGACGGAAGATTGTCATTGAGCTGGACGAGGAGTTAGACCGCATTTATAAATGGGGCTCTGATTACCTGGTCCAGTTCAATGCCAAAAAAACACAGGTCTGCGCTGTCACTACTAAAAAGTCCGCATTTCTCCCCCAATCCTCCTTCCAGAGCAACCTATTACCCATCCAGACTGGTCTCAGTCTCTTAGGTATGGACATACACAGCGATCTCAACCCGAAGAGCTATATTGAGAGCATTATAACCACAGCCTCACGTAAACTCGGAATCCTGAACAAGGTGAAGCGGTTCTTCACGCCGGAGCAACGTTGTCTTTTGTATAAGACTCAGGTGCGCTCCTGCGTGGAGTATTGCTCTCATCTTTGGGACGGATCCGCCAAGTACTTGCTCGAAGCTCTTGACAGGTTGCAAAGACGTGCTGTCCGTATTATCGGTAACGATGACGTTACGACCAGTCTGGAGCCGTTACAGCTACGTAGGGACATTGCTTCCCTTAGTGCTTTCTACCGCCTTTACCACGGTGAATGCTCTGAGGAGCTCTTTGACCTCTTCCTTCCTCTCCTTTCCTTTCCAGATCGACGCGTGCAGGTCTTAGAAGCCACCCTCATACCGTGCTGACCATTAAGACACGTACCAAAAAGTTTGGACAATCGTTCTTTTGCCGAACTGCCCGTATGTGGAAAGCGCTTCCCGCACACGTGTTTCCTTCCTCTTTCTCTCCCGGGTTATTTAAGTGGGGCGTGTTAAAGCATTTATGCAGGCCGCCATAGTGAGAGCGTTCGGCATAGCATGGTAGCGGTGTGACGAACGCTTTCACTTCTTGGGCTTCACTGGCTGCTTTTCATCAGGCAGAGTGAAGCCATTATGGCGGGCCACAATAAAAAAAAAAAAACCATTTCCGCCGATGAAAACCACTCCTGCGCATCATCTGCTACCCGACTAAGATGTTCAATTAGTCGAGTTGTCTCCAGCTGTTATGGGATCGGTAGACGCAGACGTAGACACGGGAATGAGAGCCTAAGTCGACGTGTACCACTAGGAGGGAGAAGGAAGGGTCCTCCAGACAGCGCAGACGGCGATAGCAAACATCCGCCCGAACGAATAAGCAAACTCCGGTTTTGGCTTTGAAGGATTCTTCAAGCACAGATGATGGACAACACTTAATGATGGAATCCGCTCTTATGAAGTTACAAAACGATATACAATTATAAATTATTAGGAATGATATTGTCTGTCAAGTCAGTATCAAATCAATGTCAGGACTTCTTGGCGGGAAAGTGAAGCGTCACGTCTGTAGTTTTGTCTTATTTTCGGAAATTTGTGTTTTGTCGAATATTAATGTGAAATAATGGTGGATTATTAACCGTTAAGTGTTCGTGAACGTGCATGAGTGTTGGCAAATAAAACAAAACAGTGCAACATCACTTTTCAAATTCTCTCAAGAAGTCCGTGTGAGATTCAGTAAAGTCCCACATCTTAACTGGAACTCAAGGAATTTGGGGGGAATATCATTTAGCTTATTATCATCACTCATTATCAGTGGTCGGAGTAGGTATATTGAATTAAGGTCACTGACATCAAACGTATATGTTAATATGGATACTCCTCCGAGTTTCCGGATTATTATGATAAAAATACCGAAACATCGAAATTATTACATGAAACTAGTTAAAAATGTATCAATACTCTCAACGCTATGCTGCTAGTGGCGTAGATGACCAGAATTTAATAGTAAAAAATGACTGGTGTGTAAAAACCTTGTTGTAGTAAAAGTGTTGGAGTAAAAGCCTAAGCATGTATAAAATGATATAATAATAATATTCATTTCAACACACGACATCCGGCAAACAGGGTCTTTTGTCCTCTTATCTCTATGCTCAACGCATCTGACCAATTAGAATCAAGTATCCAGGATGACTCATTGACTGTTTGTTCGAAAACAATGCGCTCGCACCGACATCCAGACCAAGTGGCTCACTCACTTATTTCGGTTCGTGGAGTGCGCTTATTTTATGTGTTGTGAATATCTTGACTTGACCCTGGCTTGTTTACTGTCTTCTGAAATCTACTTAAAACGACGAATTTGGCTTATAACTACGGACATCGATTTATTACTCTTGGATTGGGCCCATTTGAAGTTGTTTTTGTACGGGTAAGTTTTAATTATTTTCACTATTTAAGAAGGTTTTAGAACTTGGAAACAGTTAAAAAAATCACTTTATAGCAATCATCACAGCGCATGAGAGTCCGGTACGCACACCGCAGGGCTATCACCGCTTCAGTTAAAAAAAACACTTTATATGAAACAGAATTTCATTATCGACTTTACAGTTGTGTATGTATATATTGTAAATTTAAATCATTGTTTTAGGTGAGATATAAATAAATATGGCAAAGGTCAAGGCTGAAACAGTGCAAAAGTGGTTATTGCACTATCCTGAGCTACTTTACGATAACGCTAGTGGCACTATATACTGTACAAAGTGTGAAAGTCATTTGAAAGCTGTGAATAGAGGCAACATTACCAAACACATTGAAGGCGCTGTACATCAAGGAAAATTTAAGAGACCGCAAGAGGAATTTTACTTCGACCTCATTAAGTTCCTGATTCTATGCAATATTCCTTGGTCGCAAATGAAAAATCCAGCGTTCAAAGAGTTTTTTCAGAAATATATGTGCAGTACTTGTTGTTGCGTTTGTACCAATCGTAAAGTGGTTGACGAATCACAGTTACGAAAAGTTTATTTGGAGAAGTTTTATAGGAATAAAATCAATTCGATTTATGAAACTAATAAAAATGAGAAACTATGGATATCGCTGGATGAGACAACAGACATTTTTGGTCGATACATAGTCAATTTCCTAATAAAACCATTGCATCCTAGTAATAGTGCAGGCCGGCCTTATTTGATTGCTTGTAAAATGCTAACAGCAGTAAATGGACAAACAATAACACAATTTGTACTGCAATGTCTAGAAAATTTATGGCAAAACACTTTTGAAGCGAAAGTTGACAATATTTTAATGCTTTGCACTGACAGTGTAGCGTACATGCTATCTGCAGGGCGAAATTTAAAACATTACTTACCTGAAATGAAGCATGTGACATGTTTGGCGCACGCTCTTCATCGTGTAAGTGAGCAGATAAGGTCAGAATACAACGATGTTGATATTCTTATATCAAATGTTAAAAAAGTATTTTTAAAGGCTCCTAGTAGGGTAAACATTTTAAAAGAAAAATATCCTGACTTACCGTTGCCTCCGCAACCAGTCATTACCAGATGGGGTACTTGGTTACAGGCAGCATCTTACTACGCTCAACATTTAGATAAAATAAAAGAAGTTTTATCCTGCTTGAGCAGTTCTGATGCTATAGCCATACGAAACGCAAAAAACATTTTGGAAAA
Organism: Scoparia ambigualis; assembly: GCA_963921215.1. Lineage (NCBI taxonomy): Eukaryota > Metazoa > Arthropoda > Insecta > Lepidoptera > Crambidae > Scoparia > Scoparia ambigualis. Next base: position 4,903,937 of record OY992512.1, read on the forward strand.
ACAAAATTTAGAAAATGATTTAAAATATATTGAAGAAAATTACTCTATTATACTACTAGCCCTAAAAGAGTTACAAACACAAAATTTATCTCTAGCTGATTCACTTTTAGTATTTGATCAAGTAAGGGCTACGCTTAACGAGTGCAATAATGAGAATATAAAAAATAAAATAGAATCAGTTATGGAACGAAATCCAGATTTAGATACAATTAGAGAATACAGCGAGAGTATTGAAAAAAGCGTAGCAAATAATCAGAAACTTTATTTCAAATTCGCTCCATTGACATCTACAGATGTTGAACGATCATTTTCCACTTACAAATGGATCTTAGATGTTAAAAGAAATAGCTTAAAATTAGAAAATATTGAAAAAATTATAGTTATTTATTTTAATTGTATAGAGACAGAAAATCAAAATGTAGAACTTGTAACCGATGAGGATTAAAAATAATTATTTTTAATAAAACTGTAATAATGATTATTTGTATTAACAATAAACAATTTTGTTTGCTTACATATGGTTTTTTATTTTATTACTCTATTTACCAAATTTTTGGAAACTCCGGTACATTCCGGAAGAAATGCATGTCCATGTTATGATATCATGACGCAAGTATCTAAAATCAATATACCTACTCCGACCACTGCTCATTATCATCTTATAAGCATAATAATGAACTCTATTATTTTGACTGAAGGACTAGTATCCATGGTCAAGAAACAAATTATCAAAAAAAATGGTATCAATATCGCAGTCCCACCACATGAATAAATACCCTACAGAATCCAAGCTGCCTCTAAGCGGCCCGCTGTAGGTGTACTCATACTCGTACATAAGCGCGGCGATGTGTGCGTGACCTCTCACCGACAGGTTCACCAACGCGCCGCCGTGGTAAAAACCGGTTTGCGCCGGTCCAGTTGTGGTATGATGACGGACAGGGCCGCACGTTCGCGCGCAATAAATGAGATTCAGTTATTCGAGTGATTTTGTTGACGAATTAGGGATTTTACCATTAGTGTTGTAAATATTTATGTACATAAATACACATAATCAGGACTTTTATCCCCGAAGGGTTATTTATTACAAGCTTTTATTTAACTTGCAATGTATGTAATGTATGTACTTATCTTTTGTTCGGGTGGTATTTTGCAACTCAATTTTGAAGCAGATATCTTTAACCGATTCAGCTGAAATTTTGCATGTGTGTAAATCGCGTGACAATGCAATATTATGATGACATGGTGCTGACCTGATGATGCAACGACACAGCCTCATCGAGCTTGGGCTCGTTTGAATCGTTTTGACGAGTAGTTTGTCTTTCAATGGTAACCAGGGTCTGATGATGGAGCTGGAAGGTGGTCATAGGAACTCTATAATGAAACAACGCAACCCCATCGAGTTTCGGCTCGTTTGATTCGTCTTGACGATTTCTTTGGTGCTAGCTGGTAACCAAGGTCTGATGATGGAGCAGGAAGATAGCCATAGGAACTCAGTAATTAAACGACATAACCCCATCGAGTATGGGCTCGTTTGATTTGTCTTGACGAGTACTTTAGTGCTAGATGGTAACCAGGGTCTGGTGATAAACCTGGAAGGTAGCCATAGGAACTCAGTAATTAAACGACATAACCCCATCGAGTATGGGCTTGTTTGATTCGTTTTGACGAGTTCTTTGGTGCTAGATGGTAACCAGGGTTTGATGATGAAGCTGGAAGGTGGCCATAGAAACTCAGTAATTAAGCACACAACCACGTCGAGTTTGATTCGTCTTAATGGATAGACTGTCTTTGATGAGTAGTGAGTGGTGGTGGTGGTTTAGAAGACGTGAATAAATTCTGTAGTATACCTACACGTTCAGTGAGATAAACAGATGAAAATTAGTTATCCCTGGACACGTTTCCAGGAATAACTAAAAAGTAAAAAAAAAAATAAAAAAAAAAACTTTTACTAACACAACTAATATCGTCATTACACAATTTATATGGTAATTAAAGTTGTTCCGACATTTACTATATATAAACAAGTAAGTAAATTAAATAACTTGATGCGATTGTTTTTCACTATTAAAATTTTCCATCTAAGAATATACGAGTAGGTAAGTATACATAAATCTGGCGACAAACTTTTATATCATTATAAATTGTGTAATGACGCAATAAGTTGTTAGTAAAAGCTTTTTTTTTCTTTTTAGCGCATTAAATAAAAGCACATTTTTTAAAAAGTTTTTTTTTATTTTTTATTAGGTCTGCCAACATTGTTACATTACAGCTTATATCTAAAATGGTAATGTGAATAATAATAGTTACAATGCGACAACATTTACAGGTAAACACAACATGACAATAATAAAAAATAATCGGAAGTAATTTCGGGAAAATTATATGAACATTAGTTAATTGAATCAGTACTACAGAGAACTACAAAAAGAAATCACATTAAAAAATGAACATAAAACGAAAAGAAACATAAAATTATAATAATAATTAGTCAGAGACTAGGCAATGAGGACAGCAAAAGCAGTCCTCTACCGTAGTCCACTTTTCACCAAATTGACACTGCACATGTGCTCAGCGTGACAGGTGGTGAGCCCATCGCCGCTCTAAGCTGTAGGATGTATGTGCAGTGTTTAGTCCGTTAGTCGCCTTTAACGACACCCAAGGGAAGAGAGGGGGTGGTAGTATATTCTTTCATCGCTACGCGACACGGTTAATTATTTATATAATATCGAACATTCGTGTTTAATCTAAATATATAAAACAAAGTTAGGGATAGTTACACAATTCCCAACTCTTGCACCGTGTTGTATGAATAATTTCGGAAAAATAAGGATATTTCTTTTTTTAAATATTATAAAAATTTAGTTAAGATAAGACGTAATATTTGATTATTTGCGGAGGACGTGGGTTCGATTCAGCACAGAAGACATTATTTTCAACGTTTCGTTATCTGTGAACTAATTTAATTTAGTATGTGTCAAATTACACTTATCCTTATTTGATACCTTTTGAAATACACGTTTTATTATGTACCTCTACCTACTTACCTTATTTTAGTTTTCCTCCCTAATTTTTTAAACGTGCAACAGGTGTCAGCCCTATCAGAATAGGTATAAATTTTGCGCGTTGTTAGAGAGCTTGGACTCTGTAGGGTAGTTACTCATGTGGTCCCACTCTCAGAACAATAAATAAAGCATAGAAACCGTCTGAGTAGAAAAAAAGCGTAATCATCTGTCAAAAGTGGAGCCAGTGGAGCCTTTTAATACTACCAAATTAAGTTACTCGCTCTAACCATCGCCTTTGTCAGCCAACAATGACACATATAATTTGTCGTATAATCCCATGTATTATACGACAAATTATTATAGTTTACTAGCTGGTGCCCGCGACTTCGTCTACGCAGGTTCGAGTAGCTTATATTAGCGTGGCGTAGAAAAGAACTTTTTTTTTATAATGGCTCGTCATAGTGACTGAATCCTGCCTGATGGTAAGCAGCCGATGCAGTCCAAAATAATGAGAGCGCTCCCACCGTGGAATAAGCATGATAACGAGCGCACCCATTCATGACGGCCTGCATAAATGCCGTTTCACGCCCCGCTTAAAAGACCCGGGACTGTAGGAGCTGGGAAACACATGCGCCGCCAAAGAATTACAAAGCCGAATGGTCTTACAGAGGAACGACTTGCCAAATTTTTTGGTACGAGTACTGATAGTCTGTACAGTATGATGGTGGTTCTAACATGTAAAAGGAAGCAACAGGTGGTAACTAACAATAAGACATTAAAATTATCACATAAATAATTTCTGGGTCGCATTTGAAAAATATAACAACCTGACAATATTGAAATGTTACAGTCGCACTTTAATAACGTAACAATATATTATTGTCAACATAAGAAATACGGTAACTAAGCACTGCAGAGCCCTAGTCATAGGCCTATAGGTAGCTACTGCAGTATGCTCCTATAAACTATATTTAACGTTTTTTTTCCTTCAGCATAAACATGCAGATTTTTCGCTTCGGAAACACGTGAGCAAGCCACATAGAGCTGACCATGAGAAAAACATGGTGTGCCCAAATGTATGCCTGCTACCTTCAAGGTTTGACCATGCGATTTGTTAATGGGATGCGCGGTATACGAAAATTGTCTCCCTTGGCTTCTCCAGTTAAAATTGTCTTCACAATATGCCTTCCTACTTCGGTAACTCTCAACCGAGTACCGTTGCATAATCTTGGCGCGTCCAGGTTACGCATTAACAAAACGGGTACACCTACCTTTAATTCCAACTTGTGTTATGGCACCCCGGACATCTCTAAAGAGTTTAGGAACTCTACGGGATAATTTGTAGTGTCATCGGATGACATAACTGTGTCAGTAGAATTATACACCGATGTTTCGCTGTTTATTTCAGCCAAGATTTTTATTTATTTTGGCAACAGTCTCATTTTTTGGTGCCAGTAGGTGTGGTTCTTTCACACAACCAATTTTCGTCAAGAATATATTGTTGCAGATTCGGAAAAACTTGTTCAATAAGTTCGTCTTCTGTCTCCACAGCATGACAAAATTGCTGTGTGAAAAGAATCATACCTTCTTGGTCGGTGTCTAGGTGGCCTTCACCAATTTCTAGCAGCTTTTGAGCATATGCTCCTGATTCGACGTCGCTGAATAACTGGACTCGCATGTTAGTGGTAAGATAAAGCTTTTCAACTTTAGACCACAGATATGAGGCTTTTGGACATGCGTTAATTTCATATGCTGCAGTGCCTCTCTCGATAACAGGTAAAATCTGTCTAAAATCCCCTGCCATTAACACTACCACACCACCCATCAACTTCCGATTGCTTTAAATATCTTGTAGACAGCGTTCAAGCGCCTCAATGGCGCATTTGTGTGACATAGTGCACTCGTCCCACACGATCATCAGCTTACATTGTTGCAACAGGGCGCCGCGGGCACTGCGCTTACTGATGTTGCACGTTGGGGTTTCTTCGCTTGCCAGATTAAGAGGTAATTTAAAAACCGAATGTGCCGTCCGTCTACCGCTCAGCAATGTTGCAGTGATCCCAGAGGAAGCCACCGCTAATGCAACATTACGGTCCTTACGAATTTTTGCTAGAAACAAATTAAGCAAAAATGTTTTACCTGTACCGCCCGGGGCGTCAAGAAAAAAAAGACCGCCTTCGTCAAGCTCAACTCGTTGTAATATTTTGTTATAAATGTCTTTTTGCTCGGGTAGCAGGCATGGTTTAGTTTCGCTGACCTGAGCGTCTAATAAAGCGGTATCGTAGCTTAGCTCTTTTATCAAATCGGTCGACAACTCTCCTCGACGCTACGGTGTAGGCATACCGAAGTCGGACAATTTCTTACCGGAAATCGTTATTATTTTGTCCTCTATATATCTCAGTGCTTCATTCAAACATAGATCATTGTTGACTTGATCCATCCGTTCAATACTATGCAAGATATCCTCCGATAACGCAGCTTTATACTTATCCCATAGTTGAAGAGGATTGGATAAACCGCAAGTGCATATCAATATTGCAAATAGTTCTCTTATTTGCGAAGGAGAGCAACACAGCACGGCCTCTTCCATTGTGGCATCCCAGTGGTTGTCATCTTCTAACAACCCCAAGTTCTCACATGCTTGTCGAAAAGTTTCAAGTTCTTGGCCGTCAACTGTTTTTAGATCCAAGAAGTTAGTGGGGCCCTGTACTACATTCAGCAGCATTCGCAAGCAGTAACATTCGAAGTTACTAACATGCACTGTGTAAATGTGCCCAAAAGCATCTCCTGCCTTCACTCCTGGCCAGCCATCAACAGGTGTTCCTTGTAAACGACGTTTCCATTCTTTCGACGACACGAGTGACTGTTGTGTGTCTCTCATGCAGAGGCAGACCCAAGATCCGCCACGCTGCTTCGTTACTGCTAACATATCTACCGGCTCGAAACGTTTGCACCTCATCTCTCGGGTCAATATTAACATTCCCTTGCAAAAATAGCCTGGTCGCTGCCTTTGTTTATATATTTACAAATATATTTTATCGCCTGTACCGTATTGCAGAACTCTATATTTATATGACAATTAAAAATTTTAGAGAGAAGAATATGGGACAATCCAGCTATTGTCAACCAATACCTCCTGTGGTCCACCTCTGGTTTTTAGAGTTATAGTACGGCCGCCATCTCCTTGTGCTCTACGCTTGTACAGAGGATAGCCTTAGTCGTTAGTTTGAGTATCTTTTATAAGCGCCCTTGGATACTTTTTGGTGCATTTTCCTTCCATCATGCATAGTGATGACGGATTTAGTGCACCACAGGGACCGTGAATCATATTTTTGGTTACAGTATCGTAGAGTTTTCGATCACTTTCTGGGTTTGGTATCTCAGCACTTATAACTTCGTCAATTTGGTTAGGGCGTAATTTTTCCGTCAACCACAGCAGTAAGTGCACGTGAGGCAGACCTCTTTTTTGCCACTCGATCGAGTACATGAAGCACTTCATGTCTCCAAATATTTCACCTTTTGTAAGCAGAGCAACCAATTTTAGAACTTTTATTTTAAATAACCTGGCTGTTAAGTCATGTCTGTCCGTTGAATTTTGACCTGGAATGAGCTCTTTAGCAATTTCTGGCCAAGCGGGACTACATGTCATTGTAATAAACAGATCAGGTCTCCCGTAGTTACGCACGTATGTGAACGCATCCTGCGTGTACCAATGACCTTTTATAAATATCATTGGCGTGTACTCAATAAGATATCTCGGGCTATTTACATAATTATGACGACGGGAGTATTACCATTTGACCAAAATTGTTTGGATCTAAATCCGCATCATTCCTGATCGCGTCTTGTAAATGTATATAGTTTTCTGCTCGCAGTTTTGTTTGGTTTAAGGCAATAAACCTTAAGCGCTCACTCTCCACTTTGACATACATGTCCATCAAACACTGAAGAAGGAGAAGTCTAGATCGAAGCAATAAATTAAAATTGTTGCGACGTACCATCATAATATGATACGCATAAAAGTCTTTGCACGACACTTTTTTGTTCGGTATGGGTTGTTTTGTAACTGGTTTTGTCTGAGGAATATCAAAACTGTACCCATCTTGTTCTTTCCAAAAAAATATCGGGTACTCGAGAGCATCATAAAATCTATGAGTGTCTGGAACTCTAGTGAGCCGGCCATCGTGCGCCTGAATAACAACGTCCCGAGAGGCAGTTTGTTCACTACTAACTACTACGGCAGCTATTTCGTTTTTGGTCGGGGCATTGAATCGTCTTTCGTGTTCACCACGTGGTACACGATCAGGGTGTATCACAACCTTGTAATTATCGCTAGTCACTTTATCTTTAGCCATTTTAAATTCATGCACTAAAACGTTGTGATCATGTAGAACTTTTTGTATTTTTTGAACTGTGTTTCTTTCCACACCTGGTACGTACTCAGAACGCCTATCAACTTGTGCTTCCTCATCACCCATGAAATAAACTTGCAAAAATTTTGGTTGCGTATTAGTAGCAGGAAGCAAAGTACCAATTGTGTGGTATATTTGCCCTTGGATTGTAAAAGTCGGGCAAAATCCTGGCATCGACACAATGTTATCAGCTCCAAAATATGTCATAAGGAAGCATGTATTGTATTTCCTTATGTTTTTTAGAAAACGGCGAGATTCATCTGTTTCATTTGAAAGAGGTTCAACAGGCTCGTCTATTGAAGGAAGAGCTACTTTTCCTCCTGAACAACACATGCCTGCAGCTTCCTCTTTCCATTTAAGAGCACCGCAAAATCTGCATTCTTTATTCATCGCTTCTATTTTTATAAGCTTGTGGCTTTCGTAATCAAAAGTCTCGTCGTACTCAAATGCAGCTTTATTAAATACCCCCCACGCGTTTCTTGTAAATATTAGTCGTCGCTGTTGTGCCCTTTCAGCAACAGCGCGTTTGCGAGCTTCAGCAGCTTCAACGGTTTCTGTAGCTCTTTGGGACGCCATGTAAGTCGTCTGCTGAAGACGCCGAGCTTGAGATTGTTCGGGTGACTCAGAAGCCCGTTGAGATGCCAGTTATTCAGAGTTCTGTTGACGTCTAACTTGAGACTGTTCGGGTGTCTCCGCAGCCCATTGAGATGCTAGGTACTCAGCATGCTGTCGACGCCTATCTTGGGACTGCTCTGGTGTCTCGGCAGCTGTATAAGCTGCCTCACGCTCTGCCTGTTCAAGCCTTCGCATTTCGGCTTGTGGAACGTCTCGTTAAGTCTAGCTACTTTCATAGTTCGAGCTTTATTAGATCTTTGGAACAGATTAGACTCACGCTTTCGCGGCATAATTCTTAGTACGCGATTTTTCTTCACTTCCAAAAAACGCAGTACGGTAGTTATTGTTATGTTTATACTTTAAAAATGCAATATAATACATAATTAAAATAAAAATGAAGTATCTTTTTGTACGTGTAACTCCTAACCAAAAAAAACCTGCCAATAACTAACTAACTAGTGTTGTGGAACCAGCTCTCGGCGGCGGTATTTCCGGACCGTTACGACTTAGGGATCTTCAAGAAACGAGCCGATTCCTTCCTTAAAGGCCGGCAACGCGCCTGCGATTCCTCTGGGTTTGCGGGTGTCCATGGGCGGCGGTGATTACTTTCCATCAGGTGACCCGCTTGCTCGTTTGCCTCCTTCTGCTATAAAAAAAAAAAAAACCTTGGGCCTATATTACTTTAAGTACAATGCGTTTTTAACAAATCGCTAGTGCCTTGAAAATTCGCAAAACGGACACAACCGTCAATGACGTCTGCCCTCACGCGTCTGCCCGCGTTCGGGTCGCGCACTCAGCGATGAGCGATTTCTTCCCCCACCTCACCCGCTATGCGTTGGACCACCCGCCCCGCCCCATCCCCGCCGGCCGGAATCAATTTATTACTACCAAATGTGCACCCTATCCTTCCTACTAATATTATAAACGCGAAAGTTTGTAAGTATGGATGGATATTTGTTACTCTTTCACGTAAAAACTACTGAACGGATTTAGATGAAATTCGGCATACTGATAGTTTATAACCTGGATTAACACATATTTTTTATCCCGATATTCCCACGGGAACGGGAACCACGCGGGTGAAACCGCGAGCGGCCGCTAGTTTGAAATAAATTATCAATTGTTATTGTAGTTATGGTTCACTATTTTGGCTATAATGGCTTACACATAAGATATAGATATATACTGTGGCAGGCATTTTGTAGGACTATTAAAGATAACATTTCCATCATACATTATATTTGTGTAACTGTAGCGGTTTTGGCAGCGCACGCCAGAATAGCTCGCAGATGGTAGATTTTTTTATAAATTGTAGCCTATGTGTTATTCTGATGTATAAGCTATATTATTGTAAAGTTTCATTAAAATCCATTCAGTAGTTTTTACGTGAAAGAGTAACAAAAATTTACAAACTTACAAACTTACAAACTTTCGCGTTTATAATATTAGTAGGAGTAGGATAGTGGTTAAATTTTTGTTTTATAACAATTAATTATTTAATTAAAACTAGCAAAATTTCCTCTTACACACATCCCAAGAGTATTTTACCAGTCTTATGGAACTCCGATAGACTGCTATAAGTGTGGGTTTGGGCGCACTTAATAAGTCTATTTACCCTCAAATATATCTTAAAATGGTCTCGAGAAGTGTATTTCCAATCTTACAAAATTCTTGTTGATGCTTTAATAATACCAAACAGACTTACAAATGATTTACAAAGGCATTCTTTATGGGCATTTACCCTTATGATGCACTTACTAATGCTGTTCTAAGTGTGATATTACTTGTAGTGCTCTTTGCGAGCTTTTAGTAAGACATGTAATCAGGATGTAATCACAGTCCGCCGAAAGGCTTGCCAAGTACTCGTGAAACTTTTTAATAAGAAGAGTATTAAAAACGTAAGTATGATGTACTATCCTGTTTAATTCACTTTCCTACAAAAGTGTAAGTATAATTTCATGTTTATTACGCATTACTAACTGTTATTTAATTGCGAAGTCGATTTTATCGAGTATTTTGAAATAACAATCACAATATTTTTACGGGCCATTTCAACAATGTATCTTTAATAATAAAAAATATTATATTAAAAATGAAAAATATGGAAATGTCGCCATTATTACCAATCATGCCTTATAGTGGCTTTAACAGAACCAATATAAGTGCATTACTATTGTTTAAGGTTTACACCGCACTTCTAAAATCAAATTCAACCACATTTTTTAATCCACGCGGCCATTGCTCATAACCTTTAGGGTTCCTTATTAAAGTAAAAGTAGACTAAAAGACAAACAGGGAAGATCCTGGTCGACCACCTTTTGACTTTTTTGCAAGCATTAGAATTCTAATTGCAATTATCTAGTTTCTAAGACATTTGACGTGCTAGTACTCTTTACTATCTTTTACAATAGTCACTTCTAAGATCGAGTGATCTTACAAAATGCATTCATAAGAGTTTATTAAGAATCAAGGGTAATTAGGCTTATAAAGTGCGCATATAATACTACTGTTCTTACAAATGTTTTATAAAGTAAGCTTATATCCATATTTAAGAATAAGTTATAAGTAACAGACGATATCTAACAAAACACTTAGTAAAGTCACTTCTAAGATTGAGTGGTCTTACAAAGTGCATGTATAAGTGTTAATTAAGACTCAAGGGCAATTAGGCTTATAAAGTGCGTGTATAATACTATTGCTCTAATAAACATTATATAAAGTTTGCTTATATACGTCTGTAAGAATAAGTTATAAGTGTCACAGCCGATATCTAATAAAATACTTTGATAAGTCACTTTTAAGATTAAGTGGACTTACATAGTGCATGCATAAGTGTTAATTAAGAATTAGGCTTACAGAGTGCCTTTATAACACTACTGGTCTTATTGATGTCATTTCTCGTTTTCTTATATACTTCTAAAAGTATTTTTTACAAGTATATATGCTCTTATAGCTTAAATAGACTTATGATATGCCATAATTAGAGTCTCTATCTTAATCAGAACGTATATAAAATTTATTTAAGGACATAGCTCTTAGAAGCTTTCGTTTCTAAGGGTATTTTGCTAGCTGGGGTGGAGTCTAGTTACACACGACCGTACTGGACGGGGTCCGAGGGGGAAGAGGAACAATTTTAGTAGTTTCTATTTTTTATTATTTTTATTATTTTAACGTAAAATTAAAATCTAATGATAGGAAAACAAAAACAAATGTGGTAAATGTAACAAATATATGTGTAATGAACAACATACAAAAGTTTGTGTTTCATGTGCCTATTAATTTAAGATAATCCATATCATTGGCGTGCGTTTCTGTTTAGATTGGAAAAGTGATAATTGTGTGAATACTGAATTTTTGTTGCAAAATACTGTTTTTAAGTGAGTGATAAAGCAATGAGCTATGGCGTGCGTAGTTTAGAAGTGTTAATCTCGCATAGGAAATAAAGAAAATAACGGTGAAATAGTCGGCTTCCACTGGTAAGTGATATTTCTATGTTTATTTATCGTTGTTTTATTTTTATAGTTATATCTTCGTTCGACTAATTATTACCAGTTACCATTTATTATATTATATTGGAATAAAAGTTAAATTACTTCACTAAGAGTTTAAAATTCATTTTACAATTTCGTCGTAGATGTTATGAAAGTGTTGTGAAAAATGTTAAGTATCGATAAATTAAAAAGTAATCGTAATGTTCACTTAAATGTTTTAGATTTCTTCTGGATGAAATTCGACGTGCACAGTAAACTGCTGCAGTGTCTCCCGAAGATGCTTGGACACCAAAAAAACGCCATCGAGTTTCTTGAAACTTGAAGCATTTTACTGTCGGGTGTTTTACCAGTGACGACAAATGACGTAAACTGAGAGATGATGAATTGGTAAGTGACGGTCAAACAAAGTCGTATAATATTTACCTCAGCTGTCGCTCTGCTTGAAGGTTCCCAAGTTGCCTCTAGCCTCAATAAAATATTTTTTTCGATCATTCGTTTAAAAATTAATCAACTGAGCACCATTTTGTATAAGAAGGTATATTTTTTGGAATTTCTTAAAGTCGTCATAACATAATGACGTGTTCAAAATGTTGGGATAATCTCCACCCCCTAAACCATCGGCGTATACTGCAAGTAATATTTTTCCCAACTGGTTGGCCTTGGCCGTTCTCCGCTGTACATTACACCGTTTCTAGGCAGGCCGAAAACTAAAAAATTGTATACTCATAGATATTCTTTACTTTCCAGGACACACACACAAGTAAGCTATCAAGCACTACGACTTCAGCAACTTTGCTACCACAATTAACAAAATCTGTTGCTGCTGAGCGTGACAGCAACATCGCTAAATTACAATAGGAAATGTTGAGGCCAAAAACATTAGCCCAACCACAAACAATAATAATTGGTGGCAGCACTAAGTTTCATGTCTTGTCTCTTGTAGCCTTAAAGCTTGTTTTTTTGCTTTTCAGTTAATATTTTTGACGCAGTCAGATTTTTTGTTTTCTTTCAATATTTTTTATTTTACACTTTATGTTAAGTACCTACTAATAATTAGTAGGGTAAAAATTACAAATTACTTTCTTTAGTAAGTAAAGGGTTTGTTTTTGTTTAAATTTAACACAAATAATATAAATTAATGTAATAATGGTTGTTTTATTTGAATACTATACACCTAACCCATTGGCAGTACTTTCGCTGAACTACGCTCAGATGCTAGCACTGCCACACTGGCTACAAAGTAACGTGATGCTCCGGGGCGAGACCAACTTAAGCTAGGTAAATTTAATAAGCATGAAAAAAAATGTAGATAATATGTATATAATTGTAAACCCAATTAAAAAAAATGTATATCAATAGTTTCGTTGTAATATTCAAAACAAAGTGGGCGCGCTGGAGAGCATACTCGCCAGCGAGAAAATAAATATCCAGTTCAATATTCTCATTAACTTAATAAATTGTAACATATCAAGCCAACGCTCTGATAGACTACGTGTTCCCGCCAAAGCCGGGACGGCCATTCAAACTATACCGCCATCGGTAAGGCGGTTGTTGACGACCGCGTCCGCCTATCTGCCGCGGCGCCACCGCTGCGCGACCCGCAGCCGCTGGCTTCGTGAGTTACCACGCCGACGAGTCTGTCTGCTAGCTAACGCGAGACGCCCACAAAATACGCACGCTGCTATCTGCCTTATTATAGTGACTCCTGAACCTAATGTGAAGAGAACGCCTGAGTGCCTGTGATAACGTAAAGTGACTTTGTGCTGTGTCGTGACAAATCGCCTCCATCGCCGCCCGCCAGCTCGCTGCCCCGTCTCCTACAGTTGCCCGATCACCCATCATCATCCCAGGTAAGCCTTCCTACCTACCTACCTACCAGTTCCCTACGTCGCGTAATCACCACTCAGACGTGGCGACTACACTACGCTCGATAGAATACGCTCCTAAAGACGACTTCGCTATAGCCATTTTACCTGGCGTTTCCCTAATGTTCCGTAAGGAAATTTAAAAGTGGCCGTGAATTTGTATAGACTAAATTAAATATCGAATTGATGATAGTAGTTTGATATACAATTAATATACATTTTAATGGTGTCATAAACGAATTTGAAAAGCCTTAAGTAACGGAATTATCCTTGTGGGCTCGCTGGCGAGTATGCTCTTCAGCGCGCCCACTTTGTTTTAAATATTACAACGAAACTATTGATATACATTTTTTTAAATTGGGTCTACAATTGTATACATATTATCTAGATTTTTTTCATGCTTATAAAATTTAGCTAGCTTTTGTTGGTCTCGCCCTGGAGCATCACGTACAAAGTACCGATGTTATATGTCGCTCTATCCTTGATTAAATTTAAATTTGCACTACCATTGTACGTTCAACAGTACAACACGGTAAACACTTGTAGTTCGATAATAGCACTTGACCTCCGTCATAAGAGCGGTACAAAGTTCAAACTGTATAGTCTCACTGCTTTTGACTTTACAGATAGCATCACATCGACTTATCCTGATTTTTTTACCTAATTTCGATTACATAGAGTTCAGTCTATCAATTGGGGTTTTTTGATAGATAATTGTATTGAGCCCCTGGCCTATCGAAACAGTTAAAAATTTATAAACATTATTCTACTAAAGGAATAATTAATAACAAAAACAAGAAAAAATCAAAGTTCCCGCCCAATCCAACTCGTTTGATATAATCAATATCGATAGATATTATATCTCCTCCATGCCTAGTAAATCAGGAAACTGGTACAACCTTGTAATTCGCCGTCCTGTCCAAAGTATATCTGTCTTGTTCTAACATTAAGAGGCCTATTACATCTCCAATGTGATTTTATTTATTTATTTATTTAGACATACCAACATTGTACTTATTATTGCATTTTAACAAGGTATCATAAACAGAAGACAAGTACTGATATATACACCTATAACAGGTACGCACAACATTCACTATTGAACACTTCTAAAATAACAGGAAGTTTAAATTAAGTTTTGAACCAGTATTAAAATAAAGAACAAAGTAAAATTTTAAACACTGAAAAAAGACGACAACCTCAGGCGGGAATCGAACCACGCACCTTCCGCATTCCGGGCGGCTGCCTTTACCACTTGGCTACCGAGGTCTGGCTTTCAACCGTCGAAATTTGTCAGTGCTTGATGCTTATGTTTTTAGTCAACATTGCTTCATCAAATCTTAGAAGTTTTCACCTCTGTGATCCGAAAGAAATATTTTTACAAATACTTGAACATTCGGTTAAGATGAAGCTGCGTTTATAGATTAATGTTTTATATTTTAGCGTTTTATTAACGCTTAAATATTTTAAACACTGAAAAAAGACGACAACCTCAGGCGGGAATCGAACCACGCACCTTCCGCATTCCGGGCGGCTGCCTTAACCACTTGGCTACCGAGGTCTGGCTTTCAACCGTCGAAATTTGTCAGTGCTTGATGCTTATGTTTTTAGTCAACATTGCTTCATCAAATCTTAGAAGTTTTCACCTCTGTGATCCGAAAGAAATATTTTTCAAATACTTGAACATTCGGTTAAGATGAAGCTGCGTTTATAGATTAATGTTTTATATTTTAGCGTTTTATTAACGCTTAAATATACTTAAGTAAAATTTTAAACACTGAAAAAAGACGACAACCTCAGGCGGGAATCGAACCACGCACCTTCCGCATTCCGGGCGGCTGCCTTAACCACTTGGCTACCGAGGTCTGGCTTTCAACCGTCGAAATTTGTCAGTGCTTGATGCTTATGTTTTTAGTCAACATTGCTTCATCAAATCTTAGAAGTTTTCACCTCTGTGATCCGAAAGAAATATTTTTACAAATACTTGAACATTCGGTTAAGATGAAGCTGCGTTTATAGATTAATGTTTTATATTTTAGCGTTTTATTAACGCTTAAATATACTTAAGTAAAATTTTAAACACTGAAAAAAGACGACAACCTCAGGCGGGAATCGAACCACGCACCTTCCGCATTCCGGGCGGCTGCCTTAACCACTTGGCTACCGAGGTCTGGCTTTCAACCGTCGAAATTTGTCAGTGCTTGATGCTTATGTTTTTAGTCAACATTGCTTCATCAAATCTTAGAAGTTTTCACCTCTGTGATCCGAAAGAAATATTTTTACAAATACTTGAACATTCGGTTAAGATGAAGCTGCGTTTATAGATTAATGTTTTATATTTTAGCGTTTTATTAACGCTTAAATATACTTAAGTAAAATTTTAAACACTGAAAAAAGACGACAACCTCAGGCGGGAATCGAACCACGCACCTTCCGCATTCCGGGCGGCTGCCTTAACCACTTGGCTACCGAGGTCTGGCTTTCAACCGTCGAAATTTGTCAGTGCTTGATGCTTATGTTTTTAGTCAACATTGCTTCATCAAATCTTAGAAGTTTTCACCTCTGTGATCCGAAAGAAATATTTTTACAAATACTTGAACATTCGGTTAAGATGAAGCTGCGTTTATGATTAATATTAATATATAAAACATTAATCTATAAACGCAGCTTCATCTTAACCGAATGTTCAAGTATTTGTAAAAATATTTCTTTCGGATCACAGAGGTGAAAACTTCTAAGATTTGATGAAGCAATGTTGACTAAAAACATAAGCATCAAGCACTGACAAATTTCGACGGTTGAAAGCCAGACCTCGGTAGCCAAGTGGTTAAGGCAGCCGCCCGGAATGCGGAAGGTGCGTGGTTCGATTCCCGCCTGAGGTTGTCGTCTTTTTTCAGTCTTTAAAATTTTACTTAAGTATATTTAAGCGTTAATAAAACGCTAAAATATAAAACATTAATCTATAAACGCAGCTTCATCTTAACCGAATGTTCAAGTATTTGTAAAAATATTTCTTTCGGATCACAGAGGTGAAAACTTCTAAGATTTGATGAAGCAATGTTGACTAAAAACATAAGCATCAAGCACTGACAAATTTCGACGGTTGAAAGCCAGACCTCGGTAGCCAAGTGGTTAAGGCAGCCGCCCGGAATGCGGAAGGTGCGTGGTTCGATTCCCGCCTGAGGTTGTCGTCTTTTTTCAGTGTTTAAAATTTTACTTAAGTATATTTAAGCGTTAATAAAACGCTAAAATATAAAACATTAATCTATAAACGCAGCTTCATCTTAACCGAATGTTCAAGTATTTGTAAAAATATTTCTTTCGGATCACAGAGGTGAAAACTTCTAAGATTTGATGAAGCAATGTTGACTAAAAACATAAGCATCAAGCACTGACAAATTTCGACGGTTGAAAGCCAGACCTCGGTAGCCAAGTGGTTAAGGCAGCCGCCCGGAATGCGGAAGGTGCGTGGTTCGATTCCCGCCTGAGGTTGTCGTCTTTTTTCAGTCTTTAAAATTTTACTTAAGTATATTTAAGCGTTAATAAAACGCTAAAATATAAAACATTAATCTATAAACGCAGCTTCATCTTAACCGAATGTTCAAGTATTTGTAAAAATATTTCTTTCGGATCACAGAGGTGAAAACTTCTAAGATTTGATGAAGCAATGTTGACTAAAAACATAAGCATCAAGCACTGACAAATTTCGACGGTTGAAAGCCAGACCTCGGTAGCCAAGTGGTTAAGGCAGCCGCCCGGAATGCGGAAGGTGCGTGGTTCGATTCCCGCCTGAGGTTGTCGTCTTTTTTCAGTGTTTAAAATTTTACTTAAGTATATTTAAGCGTTAATAAAACGCTAAAATATAAAACATTAATCTATAAACGCAGCTTCATCTTAACCGAATGTTCAAGTATTTGTAAAAATATTTCTTTCGGATCACAGAGGTGAAAACTTCTAAGATTTGATGAAGCAATGTTGACTAAAAACATAAGCATCAAGCACTGACAAATTTCGACGGTTGAAAGCCAGACCTCGGTAGCCAAGTGGTTAAGGCAGCCGCCCGGAATGCGGAAGGTGCGTGGTTCGATTCCCGCCTGAGGTTGTCGTCTTTTTTCAGTGTTTAAAAATTTTACTTAAGTATATTTAAGCGTTAATAAAACGCTAAAATATAAAACATTAATCTATAAACGCAGCTTCATCTTAACCGAATGTTCAAGTATTTGTAAAAATATTTCTTTCGGATCACAGAGGTGAAAACTTCTAAGATTTGATGAAGCAATGTTGACTAAAAACATAAGCATCAAGCACTGACAAATTTCGACGGTTGAAAGCCAGACCTCGGTAGCCAAGTGGTTAAGGCAGCCGCCCGGAATGCGGAAGGTGCGTGGTTCGATTCCCGCCTGAGGTTGTCGTCTTTTTTCAGTGTTTAAAATTTTACTTAAGTATATTTAAGC
Organism: Scoparia ambigualis; assembly: GCA_963921215.1. Classification (NCBI taxonomy): domain Eukaryota; kingdom Metazoa; phylum Arthropoda; class Insecta; order Lepidoptera; family Crambidae; genus Scoparia; species Scoparia ambigualis. The sequence continues at coordinate 4,921,776 of OY992512.1, forward strand.
GTTAATAAAACGCTAAAATATAAAACATTAATAAAGAACAAAAACAAAAAAACACAAAATAATATTAAAAACCAGTTTAAAAGAAATAAACAAAAACCAACAATTCCCAAGTTATGCAAGCTGTTCCAGCACCTTTTTCTTAAAGGAGGGTAAAGAGTCGTGGAATATATCCAGAACATCCGCTCTACCATTAAGCATATTATACTCAATCTTAGAGCATTCAACCAAGTACTCAATACACATTCTAGCTATTGGAGAATTAAGACCGAGATTAGACTTCGCTAGTGGAGTGTAAAATAATTTAGTTATGGCATGACGTGGCAGTTTATAAGGCACGTTCAGACCTACGAGTCCAAGAATGTCAGAACATTTAATATCATAGTTTACTACTTTGTGCAGAAAAACCATATCACACATTTTGCGACGGGTATAGTCCTCCTCATCGATTTCGACGACGGTGACCCTGACTATAATAATTATTATGTTAATTAACCTAAATTGGTATCTAAATAACATGTAAGAATAATTTATTTTCTCATGTGGGCTCTAATGTGGCTCGCTAGACCGAACTTTGTCTTAAAGACTCTGTCGCAAGAGATACAATAAAGTTGCCGTTGTGAGTTATATGTATATGTATATGTATAGGAGGGATTTGGTCTCTCTTTGCGGATTTGGCGTTTTAGGTCGAGTGAGTTAAGATGATTTTCCTCAAAAGTTTTTATATTTTTAAAGATGGTAGTGCGCCATGAAGACCAATAGGTCTAATAAGAAGCGAGCTCTTCCCAACCTGTAGAGTCAATAGCGCAGGCGTTTAGGTGTCTTTTGAAAACGTCTTTATAACGCAGATGCTGACCGCCGTGTTTCCGTTTACCCTCTGCGATCTCGGAATAAAAGACAACTTTGGGTAACCGGCGGTCATCCATGCGAAAGACGTGTCCACACCACCCGAGCTGACGCTGCATGAGAAGAGCTTCCATGCCATAAATTTCGGAGCGACGCAGAACCTCAGTATTTGGCACACAGTCCTGCTATTTGATATTAAGGATGGATCTGAGACATCTAAGGTGGTATGTGTCGAGTTTCTTAATGTCCTTTCTGTAAAGGCACCATGTCTCTGAGCCATATAGTAGGACAGGTAAGATTAGCGCTTTGTATACGCTAATCTTCGTCTCCAGCTTGAGATCATGAGACTTCCAGACACGATCCATGAGTCGTCCGAAACTAGCAGCAGCGTTTGCGATGCGCGAAGGTATCTCCGAAGCTAAGGTGTTATCGTGCCGGATATTGCTACCTAGATATTTAAAGTGATTTCACCACCATCCAGATTTAGTGTCGCTTTATGAGCTTCGCAGCCCCTGGGTGGCTGTTTTAGAATTTGGGTCTTAGTAACACTGATAACCAAGCCGAACCTTTGACAGGATATATGTAGTGCGTCAACATAGCTTTGGAGATGCACCATATTGTTAGACATAAGACATACGTCGTCAGCATAAAGTACTTCCAGTACAGAGATCTGCTGCACTTTGGATTTCGCTCTAAATCTTGAAATGTTAAACACGCCTTTTTCAGTTTGGAAATTAAGCTGGATGTGGTTACTACAACATTGCAGCGCATCTCTCATGACAACTGCAAAGTAAATGGCAAAGAGTGTAGGCGCCATCACGCACCCCTGTTTTACTCCACTTACTTTACTATACTTGTATACTTCGGCGGGAAGTTGATCCATACCAGGTGTTTTTAAGTTTTTGAGACGTTTGACTGCCTTCACAAACTCTTCAAATGATGGTGGATCGTCTAATATTTGGCAAACTGGTAGTTCTCCAAGCGAGTCCACCTAAGACAGATCAACGCCGAGTGCGCTGGGATTTAGAACATCATTAAAATGCTCCGCCCAGCGCTTTAGCACGTCAGTCCTATTCGTAACTCGGTGCTGTCCGTCCCTCGAGTACATGGGTGCGGTTTTTCTCACAAGCGGGCCAAAAATCGCTTGTATGCCTTCGAAGAACCTACCAGTCTGGTGAGTATCAGCGCAGTGCTGTAATTCAGCAGCTTTCTCCTTCCACCACTTATCCTACAGTTCGCGAACCTTTGATCTCAGTTTTTGTTAAGCTCCTCTTTTACTGTGTGCATCCGCATTTTTTGTGTTCAGTTCGCGTCTATGTGCTTCAACTAGAGTCATGATCTCTTTATTGGATGAGTCAAACCAATCTTGGTTTTTCTTTTTAGTTCTTCCTATGTTATCGAGAGCACATCCGTAAAGACGTTTAGCGAACGAACTCCAGTCTTCATCCACGGATAAAGAATCATTATGCGGAGCACTAGCAGCAAACAAAGTATCCAACGTGTTTCCAAGTTCTGGTGAGGTAATTAACCTTGAGAAGGCTAATTTAGATGGTATTTTGTGGGATGCTCGTCGTGGTGCTTCAAGCTCTAGGAGCATCTTCGACCGTATAAGACGGTGGTCAGTCCAGCCTATCGCTCCGCGCATTGCTCTCGTTATGAGAACGTCACGCAGATCCTTGCGGCGGACAATGACATAGTCAAGGAGATGCCAGTGCTTGGATCTAGGGTGCATCCACGAGGTCTTGTATTTATCAGGTAGTCGGAAAAATGTATTCGTGATGCCAAGATCGAATTCGGCGCACAACGACAGGAGGCGCAATCCATTGTCGTTACATTTACCGACGCCATGTTTACCAAGGACACCATTCCATAGTTCATGTTCGGTGCCAACTCGAGCATTAAAATCCCCCAACAATATAATTTTATCATGTCTTGGGATGCATTCGAAGATTTGGCGTAGATGTTGATAAAATACCTCTTTATCCTCATCCGGCGAGGGCAATGTAGGAGCGTATGCACTTATAAGATGGACGTTTTTATTGTTAGAAATAGGCAGGCGTAGAGTCGTGAGGCGGTCATTGACACCCTCAGGAAAGACACTCAGATCTCTAGCCAAGCCATTGCGTACTGCAAAGCCTACTCCGTTTCCCGCCCGATCGCCGGCAGGACGTCCACTCCAGTAATATGTGTATCCGCCGAGCTGCTCACATAGTTCTCCACTGTCACTCAGGTGGGTTTCACTAATTGCAGCTATGTCGATGTTGTATCGGGATAACTCTCTTGCTATGAGAGCAGTTTTTCTTTCTGGACATAAGTTACGGTCACTATCTAGCAAAGTTCGAACGTTCCATGTGGCAAAGCAAAGTCGTTTTGGTTTTAGAGTAGATCGATTATTATTATGTTTGTTGTGACCGCGTTGACGATGTCTAGATGCCCGCGGTTTGGCATCCAGATATTGGGTGAGACGGACTATTTTTAGGCCACATTTTCTAGGCCCCTCCTTTATGCAGAGGAAAGCAGAGCGATCCTAAATAGGGCTGCTTTGTCGCCAGTCGTCCTATATCGACTCCGGGAGCGACCACTCTCTCCTGACCACCTACGTGCAGGATGCTAACTAAGGCCTCGACACATCGTTGCCTTAACCTCACTGCCAATACCCTATCGCCGCAGGACTTGTTTAAAAGCTCGGATCCATTATGAGTATTTACTCATCGCCATGGTCATCTGCGCGTGAAGTTATTTAAAGTGAGCTAGCGGTTGCGCTGGTGTAAGTCCACTCTCTCGTCCCGCCCTCTGTAGTCCAATGGTCCGGAGAACCGGTACGATCGGCAGAGATTGGGGTGCAGCGAAAAGGCCGTAAACCACTACATGAATCCTAGCAAACGCCCTTGAGGTTCTTCGCATTACCTTTTTGCAACGTTGGTCAAGAAATGTGCCATAACGATGAAGGTGTGATCGGGGATCTTCCGATAGCTACTCTACAGATAGTCGTAGATGCAGCCCCCTTCCCTAGGTTTAGCCCACTGTCGTGGTTTACTGGAGTGTGGCCGCTGTGACTACAGGTTCTTGGAGCCACTAGGGAAGAGATTACGGAGGTTAAATAGCGCGAACACTCCATTACACTCCAAGCGACGGGTACATAGTGTCCGAATGTTAAAATAGTCAAGACGCTGAGCATATGTGCATCGATGGGAAATACCACTCGACTTGTATGCCAAGTGTCTCGTAAATGCTCGTTGAACACCCTCCACCCGTTGTGAATGCACGCTATACACTGGGCTCCAGATAACACATCCGTATTCCAGATGGCTACGTACAAGACTATTAAAAAGCTATTGAATTGCCTAGTATTTCGTTTCCGGAATCCGAGCATTCGGGACGCCTTTTTAACTATCATATCGATGTGCGACACAAATCGTAATTTACTGTCCAAAATGATACCAAGGTCTGAAACCTGACTTATTCTACTCAGGAAAGTTCCACCTATACTGTAAGTAGACTCAAATGGAACTTTCTTTTTTGAGATTCTCATGTGAAAGCATTTATTGGCGTTTAATTCCATCCTGTTTAGGCTACACCAGTTGACTACTCTGGACAAGTCATCCTGAATAAGATTGGCATCGTGCTGAGAAGAGATGCTTCTTGTTAAACCCTATGACCGCAGCAAGAACGGAGTCACGCTGGCGGGGACATTGGAGTATCACAATTACAGACCTGGGCTTGTCGTTGTTACTCTTTGCCAATTTTGCAACTCTAGTTGCGATTAGAATATCGTCTGCTGAAACCGGACTAGCCACAGCTTTTGACAACTGCAGCACTGTGTTAACCAGATTTTCTGATCTATGTTCTGGGATTCCATCAATTTCAAGGTTGCTTTCACGCATATGTTGCTCGGTCAGGTTTAGTCTTGTTGATAAATCATTTACTGTGGATTGAAGCAGAGCATTGTCGGATTGCAATATAGAAATGGTCCCAGTTTTCTCATATAGGGCAGATTTTAGGTCCTCGTACTGACTACTTATAAATGACAGTGATTCATGATAGCCAGCCACTTCTTCCCTGATTGCCTTTAGTTGCTCCGTAATCCTTGTCTGCACAATAGCATTCATTTCTTGATTTATTATGTCCCTAATACTATCCAGCGTTACCCCCGTGCCGCATACGCAGTTGCCTTGCCGCTCGCGTTGGCGAGCTCGAAGTGTCACATTACTGAAGCCTGGGGACTCACATGGCTGTTCCACGACCTCCAGCTCAGACACGTTTTCCAAGATGGGTGGGCGTAAGCTTCCGCGAACTGGAGCATTAGTGTTATCCGCCTTCGGAATCTTACAACGGCACTCAGGACACTGCCACACACGGCAGTGCTCCTTATCCATGCTTCTGAATTGCTTTTCCGAGATGCTAGCACATTGCAGGTCGTACTTCTGCACACAAATCGAACAATGCAGGTATTCTTTGGAGTTGATGGCATCCCCACACCCAGCGCATTTACGTTTCGGAGACATTTTTGAATGCAGCCAAATTTTCAATACAGATTTATTTTAATAATCTAACAGTCAAGATCTGAGAGTAATACAGCTATTCGGTCATAAGAGTAGAAAATATAACCAACCAACCAACCAACTTTTACTGTCGTATATTTTTGCGTAAAATGCCCATTTTTGCATATTGTAATAATTTTGCAGTTGTATTTATCGTTTTTATCGAAATAGGATAATAAATTTGTGCATAATATTACAAATCTCCATTCTGTGAGCATAAGTTGAATTCGGACGTCCGGTTCATCGCATTTTGTAGTAATTTTGCAGTTGTATTTATCGAAATAGGATAATAAATTCATTATAATATATTTATTCCTCATGAAGTAACAATTACTCTGGTATAAATTTTGCTCAATAATATTATCGTAGATAGGCGATATTCACAGTTAACTAATAGCAATTTTCGAAGTTTTTTGGTTTAGAATAAGATTTTATTCCTAAATAAAATCAATGATATCTAAAAATTTCGAGGCCGCTACGCACTATTCGACTATATAAGAGATAACACTACAATTTTTTTATTTCACTTGTTTAGAACAGTAGTTCAATCGATGAGCTCAAAAAAGTGCCTTCGCGCACTTTATACAAATCTTTCTCTGCAATTTCGGGTAATTAATAAGTTAAGCAAAATTTACAAAAAGCGAGGCCGCTATGCACTATTCCAATAGCTATTCTACACTATTCAATAAGTCATAATTGTTAATGTATTTTTGTTTCTGAGATCCATAACGCCAAGATTGGCCATTTTACTCAAAAATCACAGTCGAGATGTAATAGGCCTCTTAACAATTTTCCTATAAGAGTACAAAGCGTAGCTATATTCAGTTTGTTCATGCCATATAGCGCTACTTCTATGCTTTAGTTATTGTTCTGAGCTCGGACCAAATATTATTTGGTCCGAGGTTCTGAGCATAGAAGTATCTATGTTACTCTAGGTTACTAAGTCGCAAAATTTACGGCCTTACCAATATGTCAAAAAGTGACAATATGAGATTTTTTTGTTTAATAAACCACAGACGGGTAATTCTCCTAGGAAAGTGTTCTCTTCTCAGAAACGCTCAGACCAAATATCACAATTTGGTCCGAGCAAAAACGTGTAAATTTTTTATTTTAAGTATTTAGTAAAAATAACCATGGCACATGAAATTTACTCAATTTGAAACATAATGAATGCCAAGGCCCAGTTTTTTAACCAGTAGTTTCGGAGTTATTTGAGTCCCACTATTTGTATCCATATAACTGAGAGTATCGTTTTTCAAATAACGTGACTCATACTTTTTCGTTAATTATATCTATTTGTATTAAATAATCTAAAAAACAGTAATATACATACCTAGGATCATAAAATACAATTGCGTATTTAGCAAAATGTACCATAATATTACTGTCTAAAATTGATAAAACTGAATCCCTCTATTTTTTGCAAGTATTTGTGACTCAAACTAAGGCTTAAAGATTGTCAGAGAGTTGTTTTGGCAAAAAAATGCATAAATAATTAATTTACTGAAACCAGTTACAGTATACAAAACTTACAGCTGCTGCTACAGCGAATTGAGAGATTGCAGAGAGCAAAGTATTTGGCATTAAGCTATAGGTATAATATTTAATTATAATAATTTAAATTTGTAAACTAGTTACTAAAGCACTATGAATTTATAAAAAAATACTGAAGGTAATAATATAATTTGAAATACTTATACAAGTTAGGTAGGACAAGATATGAAATAAAAAATTAAATAATGTTATGTTTTTATTTTGATTCCTGTGATCCTGATCAGTTTTCGGTATATCATTAAATTATACCCTAATCACAATTTTAAAATAATCAGTCTCATATTAATTGGTCTTAAAATTAGCCATGTTTTTAATTATTATTAAAAATTTAACAAACATTTAATAATAAGTGTGAGAACGGAAAATGATCTTGCCTCGAGAACTTTACCTCTTTCAGATGGTTCGTTCGAACACCCTATACGAATTGGTAAGATATTTAACCCAATCCCAACAGTGGGCTCCCACTTTACATGATTTTCTCAAAAACATGAGTATCTTCTCAGAAACATGGCATGCAAGTGTCACGGCAGCCACGTATATGAGGCCAGGTATTTGAGGACAAAGACTTATTTTACAGTTTAAGAAAAAACTAACGAATAAAGAATAAATATATATTGCTCATTATTTATGGGATAGCAAAAGTAATTAACATAAAAATATAGAAACCATTACCATAGTTATAAAGTTGGTAAAACGATACCATGTATTTGAGAGTTGCACCGAATAAATACGTGGCTGTAATGGTACTAACCTTCGTAAGCAAACACCAAACATCGAGCAGCTTGTCCTTCCCACAAGATGTCAGCGACGGCACTGGCCCTACCGATGTGCGGGGAAGGGAGGAAGGTAGCACTCACCGTTTACGAATACAAGCGATCTGAGTAAGCGCAACAAAATCTGAGATAACTTGTTGGCTCACGTACTAATAACGGATTTAAAAAAAACCGTTGTGATTTTTTATGTACAAAACATAGGATAAGATACAAAAAATCATTACTCACGAGAAACAAACCTTACGAATAATATACATTGGAGATTCGGTCTCTCAGAGATTATTTTTGTCACGAAGATAGAAAGTCCCACGCCATGTATTTGAGAAAATGCTTGTTTGACAGGCATTTTACAGAAATATGTTTACATAATCAATACATTTAAAGTTTGACCATATGTAAAAAGTGTTTAGGTATCGAACAGTAGCAAACTTTTAATGCTTTTCCCAATGAAAGTATGACTTTTTCAAAGGAATATCCGAAAAACGTGGTAAATGAGAATGTGCCAGATAATAAAACTGACAGGCGACATAATTGTCATGGTGGGAAATTCACAACTATGCGACAATCCGACATTTTTCTGTTTAATAAAACTTTTTAAGCGACAGGTAACTGGTGACTATTTGTCGTGAAAAACTTGTCAAATCTGCTAAAAACATAAAATTGTCATGACATATTTATTTGTAGAATTGTCCGACATTTCTGACAGGAGCGTTAAGGTACGTTTCCGAGACGGACCGCAGACTGCAACCGCAGGCGACATTGCGGCTAGCGGCTGCGGTTGACCACAGTGCTGCCTGCGGTCACGGTTGCTTCTATTTCCAAGCGCAGCTGCATGCCGCGGCTGCACAATGCATAGAACAATCAATGCCTCAATCACTGCAGTACCTTTGTGCGAGACAGAATGTGGAGAAAAAGTCGCCATTTTTGTACGTGACACGTGTAAACTCTCTGCGATTCGCGACATCACTGGTGCTGCAGTGACTGCAGACTGCAGTGCAGTCTGCGGTCGCTGCGCGCCGCGGCCGCAGGCCGCAGGCTTTGAATCAATTTCATAGAGATGCATAGAAGCTAGTAGTGCCGCTTGCAGCCTGCCGCTGCAGTTTGCAGCCTGTGGTCCGTCTTGGAAACGTACCTTAATCCTCTGTCGCGAAATCATATTTTGAACTTTGAAGGCGTAAGAAAGTGTTTATTACAAAAAAAAATGGTACTTACGTCGAGCAGTGAGAGTAGTCATGATGAATACTTGGAACAAATACAAACGAGGAGGCAACGACGATCATTTAAAAGCAGAATAATTTCTCATTTTCAATTACAGATTTCTGCTTTAAAGAAAATTTCGGGTATGTAAAAACCACCGTAGAATATTTAATTATTAAAATTGGTCATCAACTTGAACACGATACAAGCAGAAACCTAACACTTACACCTGATAAACAAATTTTATGCGCTTTGCACTGGATGGGTTGTGGTTCACATTATCACGTGATTGGTGATGCACATGGTCTTAGTAAAGCAACCGTACATCATGGTGTAAGAAGGGTATGTCCAGCTGTGACTACTGAATTACTCGGAGAAGAGGTTCGCTGGCCTGATAATTGTAACCGAATACCGACACTTTTCATGAGGTATAATGGAATACCTAGAATATCTGGTATTGTGGACGGTTCTTTGGAAGAGGAAGACTCTTGATGCACCTCATCAAAACGAATCTGCGTTTGTAGATAGAAACGGGAACCATTCAATTAATACTATGGTGGTATGCGGGCCTAACTTAGAGTTTTTTTACGCATCTGCAAGATTGCCTGGCTGTGTTCACGATGCCAGAGTAATGAGATGCTCTTCTTTAGCACAGACATGGGAAAGTGGATGGAGCCCATTCCCTAACGCATTAATCTTAGGAGACAGTGGATATGGTTTAAAAAAGTGGCTTTGACGCCTAATATACAAATACCAAGGACCGCATCACTAGAAAGATTCTTGCTTGCTTTTAAGTCAACGAGAAGAATGGTTGAAAATTATTTAGGAATCATAAAAGAAAAATTTTCATGTCTTAATCACCTAAGAGTTCAGCCGATAACTGCAAGCAATTTTATATTATCTCGCATTGTTTTGCATTTTACACGCGATCAAAACGAACAATCAAAGGGGCACCGGTGATTGATTTATCTTTTACTGTGGTAATTTTTTTTCTATTTTACCCTCATTTAACTTCATAAAATAAAATCATTTGCAAATATGTCAAAAGTCGACATAATTATCACCACAATCCGACAATTGTCACCGACAATTTGTCAGAAATAATTTGACTGTGGTTTTTTAACATATGTCAAGTTTTATTAACCCTAGATAGATAACCTTTTTTTGCACTTTTGGGGGTTAACAATGCTCGCATCCGTAGGTGGTGTACCCTCGTGTCCCTACATGTGACCCCTGGGTGGTGCTAATTGAGCATTTGGTGGTAGAGCCCAGCGCGCCCGCTTATCGACCACCGTGCGGTAGTGTACGCCCGCCAAGTGATCTGTGCTCGTCGCAGGTCGAGTTCTGGGAATAGCGCCGCACTACCGGAGCCAAGGGAGCGGCTATTGTTGCAAACTGTGGACCAGAGAATTCTTCCGTGGATCCATTGAGCGGGAGACGAGACTCGACACGCCAGCCAGGGAGACCCGTAGAAACGGTGGTGCCGCTGGCCGCCCGCGGCATAGTACAGGGGCCCAACCGGGGCTAACCACCCCGGGAGGCTGTCTCACCAGGTCGCGCATAATCTTGGAGTGGATCGTCGTGCCGGTTGGTGACCGGAAATGGTGGGACCCGGCGACCACTTCCGGGAGGGTATAGGGGCCCTTCCGTTCGGCGTGTCGGCTGTGGTTGTAACGCTCTTCCAATGCTGAAGTGGAAGACTCTCGCTTTGTTCATCTGTTTGCAACAATAGTGGCTCCTTGTTCACGTCCCTTCCTTCCCCTTTTCCAATGACAGTGCCTAAAAAAATGCAGGTAATACAGCGGCTTCATCCTCTCCCACCACCAATTCGCTGTTTGAGGTGGAGTTCATTAACATCCGTGGGCTCCATTCTAATCTCAACGCCGTCCACCAACACCTCGAGACGACGCGGCCTGCATTGCTTTTTCTCACGGAGACTCAAATTCGTCGCCCTACTGACACGTCTTACTTAAGGTACCCCGGCTATCAGCTTGAGGAGTAATTCCTCGCGAAAGCCGGAGTGTGTCTGTACGTGAGGGCTGACATTTGTTGTCGTCGTCTGCACTGCTTCGAAGACCCCTCCTTTCCCATCCTATGGGTGCGCATTGAATTCGGCTCCCATTGCCATGTCTATGCGTGCCTATATCGGTCCCACACGGGAGATGCTAATACAAGCAATCTTTTTGACCACCTTGGCCGAGTGACTGATGTCGCGCAAGAGCGATTCCCAAACGACGAGTTGTTGGTTTTGGGGGACTTCAACGCCCACCATGAAACATGTTTGGGCTCTTCCAATACTGATCACGCTGGTAGAGTCGCTCATGCCTTCGCTCTGACACAAGACCTTACACAACTGGTTTACCAGCCCACCAGGATACCAGATAACGTAGGTCACGCGCCCTCCTTATTGGACTTAATGCTGTCGAGTCGCCCTGCAGGGTATAGAGTGTCGGTGCTTGCACCTCTAGGCTCGTCAGACCACTGCTTGGTCATTGCCACAGCACCGCATAGCGCTGGTCCACCGAAAACGGCGGAGACCAAGCGTCGTCTGTTGCACTACTCGTGGGCAGATTGGGACGGATTGCGTGATTACTTTACGTCCGTCTCATGGGGCCAGAGTTGCTTTCTCGGAAAGGACCCGTCGGGGTGCGCTTCTGCCATCGCCGATGAGATCTTGTTGGGTATGGAATATTATATTCCGTTCACAGATCTTGCCAGCGTTGGTAGAAAACGGCCTTGATTCAATCGCGAATGCGCCAAAGCTGCTGAATGCAAGCAGGCGGCGTATCGTGCTTGGACGAGGGCTTGCGCACTAAATGACCCGAGTACCGGCTCCTTGAAGGTGGCTTACAACAAGGCCTCTAGGTTTAATAAGAGGGCTCTCGCAGGAGCGGATGCACAAAGAGTCGCGCGGGAAGGGCAGGAGTTGATCATGCACCCTACGGGTAGCCGTAGCTATTGGCGACTCGCTAAGGCCGTGCAGGCCAATCTGCTCTCCCTCGTTGCCTCCGTTGAAACATCCTCCATTTTGGGGGTTAAAGTTACTCGCGTCCGTAGGTTTACCCTTGAGACCCTACACGTGACCCCTGGGTGGTGCTAAATCAGTGACACTGACTGAGTGGTAGAGCCACGCTGCGTTGCAGCACGCATTGGGCCGGCTCGCCCGGCGTAATACCACCCTCTCACTAATATTCGGCGTGAAATAATGGCACTTGGTGCTGTTGTATTTCGTCCGACCAGTGAGGGTTCCGGAGGCCCCTCGACCCCCCCCCCCTCTTGCAGACTTTTTAGAAGAGCGGAGGATTCGTGTCCTTTGTGAGGGTAGTTCCTCCGAGTTCTTTATAGTCAATGCCGGAGTGCCGCAGGGTTCTGTGATCTCACCTACTCTATTTCTTCTGCATATCAATGACAGTTGTACTTGGGCAATATTCATTGTTATGCGGATGACAGTACGGTGCATGAGCGGTACATAGGACATCCTGCGGCAAAGCAAGCTGATATCGTGGTGAAAAGGCAAGAACTGGTTGCCAAACTGAATCTGACTTTCGATCGTGTCTCCAAGTGGGGATCTGAAAACCTGAACGAGTTTAATACCAGAAAAACCTAGGTTTGTGCATTCTCGTCCAAGATAACTCCCTTCCTTACTCCTCCTTCTCTTCAGAGCTCTCCTTTACCCATTACAGTGGACCTCAGCATTCTTGGCATGGACATCGGCCAGGAACTGAATCCAAAATGCTACATCGAGAGTGTTATTATAACTGCCTCCCGTAAGTTGGGTATTCTCAATAAGGTGAGGCGGTTTTTCACTCCCGAGCAGCGCTGTTTGCTGTACAAGACTCAGGTGCGATCGAGTATGGAGTATTGTTCCCATCTATGGGACGGCTCCGCTAAATACCTCCTCGATGCACTTGATAGACTGCAAAGGCGAGCGGTACGCATTATTAGAGATGCTGAGATTACAGCCTCTCTTGAGGACCTCCAGCTGCGTAGAGACATTGCTTCTCTCAGTGTCCTCTACCGAAATTACTACGGAGAGTGTTCTGAAGAACTTTTTGATCTTATTCCGCCCTCTCCTTTTCTGTCCCGGACTACACGTGCTGGTCTTAGGAACCACCATCATACTGTGCAGAATATCAGCACTCGTACCAAAAAAATTGTCAAGTCGTTCCTCTGTAAGACCATTCGGCTTTGGAATTCTCTGCCGGCGCATGTGTTTCCCAGTTCCTATAATCCCGGGTCTTTTAAACGGGGCGTGAAACGGCATTTATGCAGGCCGTCGTGAATGGGTGCGCTTGTTACCGTGCTTGTTGCACGGTGGGAAGCGCTCTCATTATTTTGGACTACATCGGCTGCTTACCATCATGCAGGATGTAGTCAATATGACGTGTCACATTAAAAAAAACCTACGTCGAATCGACGTAATCGATTTTGAAAAATCGATATATATCTTTTGTTTTTCACGTCAGTAAACTGGCCGTTCTTGCCAACTCAGTCGGCAGTCGGAGCTTGCAGGACACATAGACCGATAGCGCTAGGCTATTTTGTAGTCATAAGTTTAAAAAATTCTAAAGTTACTTTTTTCTGGTTGTCGATACAGTCGTACATAAGAAGCTTATTATTGCGTTTTGTGTCACATCTGTCGCTTGCATTTTCAGCAATTCGATGTTTTGTGGTTGATTATTTTTATTCAAAGCAGAAGTGGCAAAATTAATTCGAGTTTAAAATAATTATGGTATCATATCTATGATAGCCTGCGGAGTGAGCAAACACAGTTTGTGTCATCTTCGTCCAGTGCAAACTGAATTAGGGTCGGTATGTAAAAACATTGCAAACAAAAAATTACAATTGATGAAATAACTATTTCCTATCTTAGATCACTTTCATATGCCCATTAAATAATTTTGTGCCAAATTAGGCCACGCAATTGTAAGATTTTTTATTATTTTGTTTTTTCAAGCTACAAACACATAAAAAAAATATTACAATGATTAGAGTTCACATATTCAATATCATAAATGCATGACAAATCGACTTTGTAAATTTGTGTCATTTTCATGGCTAACCCGAGCGGACGCGGGCAGGCGACAGCGGGCGGGGGGGCATACGCACGTACACACGTTCGTTCGGTACGATTTCTTTTATATAAATTTCATACCTACCATATTAAGTATTGATTGACTCTTATTTATCTCCGCTACGTAATTAACAAATGTGTACCTACCTATAGAGATTACAATAATGACGTGCTAATTTTGAACGAAGCGCGTCTGCAATCCCATTACCTACGAATGGCAATGGTCAATGTGGTCAATACTTTGCTCTGATGCTACGGCCACACTAGACGGCGAAAATACTGGTTCCGTTTTCGCGATAAAAACTTCATGTTCCGTTGTCGCGATAATCTTGAACTTCGTCGCGATAATGCAATTTAACTACCTAGTGGTGGGTAATATATTCAATACCATATATCGATATTTGATATCGGATTATTAAACTATGGTAGGTAGGTACATAATTATATTTTAATATCGGTGTTGACTATATCTACGGACTATTAAAAATTCATGCAATATCGTATCGCAATGTTTTTTCCACAATTTAGTTTCAGAACGCATCGAATCGATATTGAATTTTGATGCAATATAGGTACTTATAAGTTTCTTTTCAATAGATTTAGACGACTCAGTCAGTTTACCCGCATTCTAAGTGAGTAGTGCCTATTAATTAAGAGAAAATGATTTAGTTAAGTAAGTTGAATTTTTCCAAAATAAAATGTAGGTAAGTAAGTACCTATAATAATTTTATTTCATTAAACATTTACAAGCACAGTTATTTGTTAAAAACTACCCATCAATGATAATTTCAATAAATATAAGCGATCTTTAATCGGATCACGTACAATTATAGTGATCTCAACGCACACTGCATTTCTAACGCGATATAGTGTTTTCCAAAATATATAGATTCAGACCGCATCGATATCGGATTTGACGAAATTGATGCAATAATTATACGTTTCAGTAACTACACACATCAAAAGTGTCTAGGGATCAACATATATTTTTGCAATAATAATCCCTGAAGAGTGATGAAGCCTCACGGCTAACATCATGGCGGTTATTGTTGGAGCTCTTCGAGTTGTGATTTGAATGTATCGGTCTTGTCTCCGTGTGGTGCAGCGATACCGTCCTCCATGGCGCTCAGCCACGGTACCAGTGCTTCGGTAACGTGTCCAAAGTCGACTGATAACACTCTGACTTGTATTCAGAGCTAAAGCCACAGTACGTTGCCGGGAACCAGCTTCTATCATTCCCACGGCTCTGAGCATTTCTTCCCTGCTTAAATGACGTCGCCGCTCCATAATAACGTTGGTTTTAATCAGTAGTAGGGAAACAGTAGCACTAATAATGTCTTCAATGCGTTGTATGTTTTTATAGGGAAAATATTGACAGCTGATTTTCATCTTTTACTAGAAATTGATTGAAAGTTCCTGTTTCAAATTATGAAATGCACCAAAAAGGATCCATATAAATTTATAAAATCATAAATTTATTACAAAGCCACATCTCAATCTCAAGAAATCCGCATAAAAATGCTTGATCCCTAGACACTTTTGATGTGTGTATATACGATTTGTATCACCCACTTATAATTTCAACGGAAAAAATGGTAGAGGCGGTTGCGCTTTATTACATGTCGGCAAATAATTATTTACTGCATCTTTATTATTTGAACAAAGTAAATACAAGGGTGAAAATAAAAGACGATGGTGGATGTTATCTATCTATACACAAAAATCGGACAAAGTTAGTACTTTTATATTGTTTAACTTTGCTTAAGTTTGCTAGTTTTTAATACTAGTTTAATTGTAATATTTGATTATTTGCTTACAAATAAAAACTTTTTGAAATGTGTTTTTAAATTGGGAATAGGAAGGTTATAATTTCTTCCAAATAAACTTGGAAAAGAGTTGGAATAACTATTCCCTAGTTATTTTATGTATTCTGTGGATTGGTCTATGGTTTTATTTGTTTTGCCGTCACTTTGATACTTCAGGTGTCCGTGATATAATTAACTTTTGTTCATTTTAAAATTATTATTACCACTTAATTCTTAGGAGAATTTATTTGATTTAATTTTTATTTTATTAAAATTGATAACATATTAAAAAGTTAATATTTAAAAGGCGGTTTGATGGCCGGGTTGTCTAGCGGTCAGCGCCAAATGCTTGTGTGGTGAGCACGAGCATGTGTGACCGAGGCATGGATGTTTATTAGTATTTATTTATGTTTGTTTATCCGTTATTCTGTCACCATAGTTCGGGTTATTTCGTAGTTTGGGGCTGAATGATTGGTGTGACAGTTGTGATTTTTTTTGTGATTTGGGTCTTGGGGGTTCCATAAAACGGGTTCTAATTCGTAATATTGTATTACTTCTAATACTTTATCGAATCTAAATTAATCCATAAATTATCGAAACCGAATAATTTCGATAGTCGTATTTGCAACACGTTCACACCTCTAGTTGTCTTGCAGTCAACTAAAGTTTGCGAAGGAAGTATAACCGCACGAAATTTATCGCGACAAAATCCTTTGATGTGCGGCAATTAACCGACAGCGGCGCGTTAATGCTACGGCCACACTATTTTCAAGATTCGCTTTGTCGCAACACGTCTGGCCAAACACTTCGTCTTAGCGCGATGCATCATTGCGTTAACGAGCTGCTGTCGGTAAATTGCCGCTCATCAAAGAATTTAGTCGCGATAAAGTTCGTGCAGCTACACTTAATTCGCACACTTTAGTTGACCTAAGAGGAGTTGACTGCGAGACAACTAGAGGTGTGAACTCTGTGAACGTGTTGCAAATACGACAATCGAAATTATTCTGTTTCGATCATTATGGATTGGAGTAACGATAAAGTATTAGAAGTAATAAAATATTACGAATAAGAACCGGTTTTGTATTACCCCCAAGACACAAAACACAAAAAAAAATTACAACTGTCACACCAATCATTCAGCCCCAAACTAAGCATAATCCAAACTATGGTGACTGAATAATGGATATACAAACATACATAAATACTAATAATCATCCATGGCTCGCTCACAAAATGCTCGTGCTCACCACACAAACATTTGTCGCTGACCACTAAACCACCCGGCCGTCAAACCGCCTATTTGTGCAACCCCGTCCTATCACTCTGCCTCCTCAGTGAAGATAATTGCCATTAGCTTGGCAATGTCCTTGAGGGCGAAGATCCTAAAATCAACTAGTTTCGGGTAGGCCGATCCCAGAAGATTCATTATTTTCCTGGCAAAAGAGTCGCAGTTACACAGTAGGTGCTGCATGGACTCCGTTTCCCCTGCACAGGTAGTCTGTTGCTAGTTGCATTTTGTGGAGTATTTGTTTTATGGCACAGTGCCCAGTCAGGGCACCGGTGATTAATCGGGCCTGCCTTCGCCTATGAAGGATTTTGAGTGTCTTATGCCGGGTAGCTCTTTCCATTCGGTTCTATGCCCGTTTTGGATGTGGTCCTTGAAGGCTTTGTTGATGGTACTCGATGCTAGTGCCACAAACGGCTCAGGACCAATATATGAGGTCCCTGAGCCCTCCCTAGCAAGTGCATCGGCTATTTCATTGCCTTGGATTCCCATGTGGTTCGTTAAAATCAACGTATACACATCAACCTCACCCTGTTGTGCCTACCTAGCTTGTTTAAGGCTTTCGTGGTTTCAAGCACAAGGCTGGAGTAGATTCGAGGCAATATAAGTGTCTTGGCTGTCGCTCAGGATGAATATGTTACTCTTCTTGAGAGCAAGTTCTAGATTCTTTTTAACGCACAGGAGAATTGCGAAAGTTTCTGCCTGAAAAACAGAAGCGAACTTTCCCATACTCTGACTGTGCTTAGTCAAGTTGAATGTCATTGCTAAAGATACCTGCTCCAGTGCCTGACTCCATTTTGGATCCGTTGGTGTACCAGATCAGGCTGTCTTTCTCTGGAGACGGTGATCGGTGTCCTGAGTTGGAACATGTATACTAATTTTAGCTTTTTATGACTCTGCGTCTCTTTCATATCGCAGTCATGCGCGCAGCGTCTATGTGTCGCTTAGAGAATCGCATAGCTGAAACTATATTTTTTGGGAAACACTAAGTATCGCGTCAGAAATGCGGTGTGCGTTGAGATCATTAATCTATATTGTACGTGATCCGATTCAAGAATATTGTACCGTATCGCTGATGTTTATTGAATTATCATTGATCGGTAGTTTTTAACAAACTAATGTGCTTGTAAAAGTTTAATGAATAAAATTATTATAGGTACTTACTTACCTACATTTTATTTTAGAAAAATTCAAGTTACATCTAAATCCTTATCACTTAATTAATAGGCACTCACTCACTTAGAATAAGGTAAACTGACTGAGTCATCTAAATTTATTGAAAATAACTTAATTGCATCAAAATCCGATATCGATTCGATGCGTTCTGAAACTATATAGTGGAAAAAACACGATATTGCATGAATTTTTAATAGTCCGTAGAAATAATCGATACCGATATCACCGATATTAAAGCTATAGTTTAGGAATCCGAAATCAAATATCGATATATAGTTTCGAATATATTACCCACCACTAGTTAAAATGCATTATCGCGACAAAATTCACAATTATCGCGACGTCGTCGCGAAGTTTTTTATGATGTGGCCAAGCTTTATCGCGACAACGGAACATGAAGTTTTTACCGCGACAACGGAACAAGAACTTTACCGCGATAGTGTGGCCGTAGCATAACGCGATGCGATGATGCATCGCGTTACTATGACGAAGTGTTTGGCCAGACTTGTCGCGACAACGCGAATCTTCGTACTAGCGCGATAGTGTGGCCGTAGCATAAGGGTCAATATTATTTTAGATTGAGGGATGAATTATATTAGACCGGGCCGTGCACGGGGCGTGCCATATGCGTGGCCTGGACGGAGAACTGATTTGAGACGTTGCATACAGCATACATTTTGTATATCAATTAGGCTCAGGGCCCAGACGCGAGCGATTCGCTTCGAATTTTGCCTGCCGCGCGCCGCCGGCGCCGCCGCCGCGCCCCGCGCCCGCGCTCTTTTCCGCGCTCGCCCTACACGTGTTTATAAGTCTGTTTTTATTAAAATAATAAGAATTCGTGGATAAAAACGACACAAATTATGAACAGTGTTTTGTTACACCATAATTATCAAAAACACTTAAACTCTAATAACTTGCACTTTCTTTTGTGGCTTTTACAGGGTTTTGTAATAAAAAAATGAAATAGGTATCTATAAATATCGTGGATGAATTCGACACAAAATATTTTGAACAACAGATATCAGTACTCTAAAACGCGTAACACCTATTTAACCTATTGTAATATTCTTTCAGAGCTAGTTTTGCGACGTGATAAGTACTGGTTAAATATCAGGTTTCTCGTGGACAGAAATGACACAAATTGCCTATGTAGTACATCAGTTACTACTTCGTTATTATCATGACAGTAAAATTTTCATCTCTAATTTTCTTTTCGTCCAATACTGATCGAAGCGACAAATACCTAAATTTCTACCTATGCAAGTACCTAGGATGACACAAACTAATATATTAGGTTGGGCAAAAGGTCCGGAAACTATATGTGAAACATAAACAACTTTAATATTTTTGAAACCTCAAAACCTAGCGCTATCGGTCTAACACCCGTATTGCTCCGGTAAGTGCAATACTTTTGTAAATATTTACCTACCGTTTGTGGGAGAACACAAGTCCAGCGCCTGTCCTAAGTGCCTTTGAGACCAAAATGAATAAAAAGTGATATTTACTTAGGTTTTTTTTTATATTAAAGAGATAACAAAAAATGATTTTGAAAAGTTTACATAGTTAATTATAAGACAGATGGAGAGAATCCTAAATGTTTGAGTTTTGTAAAGTGAGAAGTAGCTACGTTGTTTTGTTTTTAATTTTTTTCTAATAAAAATATAAATAAACTCTAATGTTTTTTATTTACTCAGTACACAATTACATACATTAAGACATAATACCACAATCATAAACGTAGTATATACATAATCTAAAATATGATCACTTAAACATTCGCAAGTCGATTCGACGTATGGTATCTTTAGTGTACAGTGAAAATATGGTTGTCTATCTAGGGTTAAACGCTTTTCAATAACAAATACGTCAAGATTTCACCTGTAAATTTTTGACATATTTGTAACTTTCACTAAAAAGGCCGCGCAACAATTCTACAATTTTGTCTGCGAAGATCTGTGAAGTCTGTGATCCTTTGCTCATTGATAGTTATTTAACCAGCTACTTTTCTTTGTACTCAACATGATAACCAATCACAATATGTGTTCTGTAGGTCATTGAGGAGTTCCATATGGTATCTGTGAAGTCTGAGATCCTTTCCTCATTAATAGTACCTAACCATCTACTTATCTTCATGCTCAACATGATAACCAATCACAATATGTATACTGTCGGTCATTGAGGAGTTCCATATGGTATCTGTGAAGTCTGCTACTTTTCTTCGTACTCAACATGATCAATCACAATATTTGTACTGTCGGTCATTGAAGAGTTCCATATGGTATCTATGAAGTCTGGGATCCTTTGCTCGTTAATAGTTACTTAACCAGCTACTTTTCTTCGTACCCAACATGATAAATCAATCACAATATGTGTACTGTCGGGCATTGAGGAGTTTTATATGGTATCTGTGAAGTCTGGGATCCTTTGCTTGTTGATAGTTACCTAACTAGCTACTTCTTTTCGTACTCAACATAATAACCAACTACAGTATGTCTACAAATGTGTAAAAAAATTTTTTTTCTTTTAATTTATTTTTAATTTTTTAGTATTATTTTGTTTTTTAATAACTTTACGTATCAATTATAACAAATCAAACTCGACGCGGTTGTGTCGTTTAATTACTGGGTTCCTATGGCCACCCTCTAGCTCCATCATCAGACCCTGGTACCATTTAGCATAAAAGTACTCGTCAAGACGAATCAAACGAGCCCATACTCGATGGGGTTATGTCGTTTTATTACTGAGTTTGTGACGTAGGGGTATGTGAAATGATACCACACTTACGAACATGCAAATTTATTTTATCTTGGTCTCAGGGCGTGGAGTCCGTAAAGGCCTAGCTGGGTAGTTTGCTCTCGTCCCTGACTTAGCTTGGAGAAACGCCGAGGTGTTGGGAGACGCGTCGCTGTACAGGAGCTGCGTGCTGCGTGGTGTGTTCACAAAATGGCGGCCGCGTCGAAATGCGAAGACGTTCGCGTAGAAATCTTCTAAACTCCGGACGTAGAACTCCGAAGGTAGAACGTAGAACTTCAGTATAAGCGTAGAACCCTGGAACACAACGCAGCGTGAGCCAGTTTGTCCAGCAGCCGCCGATTGCGATAGCCACCTCACCCCAAGCCAATCCGAAAAAGTCAGATGAGAAGAGACTGTAGTGTGAGGTGGGAAGCGATCACAATCAGAGCGGAGTGCACATAACTATGTGTTGGTGCGAGGGGCACTAACATACGACGTAATCAAGGGTGGTGGATCCAGGACAAAGGGTTTGGTTAGGTTGCGGAAATGAGGGCATGCGACTTACTTGGTAGATGAGTGGTTGGGCAAAGCGTGAGACGGGGCAGCGATGTGGTCGATTACTGACGCACAGTCACTTCACTTAGTTCAATTAAGGCTACCACAGGCACTATCAATAAGTCCAAGGCGACAAAGGGCACGTATAGTCCGTACGTCTTGCGATCAGCTGTTTTGTGCGCGCGGGGTAGATAGCTGGAACGAACTGGCGCGGTCTCCTTACGAAGCGAGCGGCCGCGGATCGCGCAGCGGTGGCGCCGCGGCAGATAGGCGGACGCGGTCGTCAACAACCGTCAGTCAACCACCTTACAGATGGCGGTATAATTTGAATGGGCGTCCCGGTCTCCTTGATGAGGACGAGCTCGCCAACTCGGAGAGGGGAGGATGGGGACAACTATTTGGAGCGGGTTTGGAGGGTGTGAAGGTAGGACTGGGTCCA
Organism: Scoparia ambigualis; assembly: GCA_963921215.1. Lineage (NCBI taxonomy): Eukaryota > Metazoa > Arthropoda > Insecta > Lepidoptera > Crambidae > Scoparia > Scoparia ambigualis. Next base: position 4,943,751 of record OY992512.1, read on the forward strand.
CAGCGTCCAGAAGCGCTGGGAAAGGGCCTGTACCATTTGGAATCGCCTACGTGTGGAAATCGGCCTATCTTCCACGGATAGTTCGGGAAGGGCCGTTAGTGGGCGGCCTATAATGAAATGTCCGGCTGTAAGCGGCTCAAAGTCTGAAGGATCAGACGAAAATGGGCAGAGAGGTCTAGAGTTAAGGACAGCTTCGATTCGTGCTAAGAGTGTGGAAAATTCCTCGAATGTGAGGTGTTGTTCGCCAATTACGCGATATAAAAGTTGCTTAGTTGATTTTATGTTGATCTCATGTAACGCACCGAACCATGGTCCATTAGGGACGTTTAATAACCAAGTAATGTGCTGACCAGCGAGCTTGTGCGCAATCGTGTCATTATTCGAGGCAAGAAAGTTTTGTACTTCAATGAGCTGATTTCTAGCGCCTACATAATTTGTACCGCAGTCCGAGCGGATGAGAACCGGGGCACCGCGGCGTGCTATAAAACGCTGTAACGCCGCGAGGAACGCTTCCGTGCTGAGGTCCGAGACCGGTTCCAAATGAACCGCCTTAGTGGAGAGGCACACGATTATACAAAAGTACGCCTTTAAGAGTTTAACATTACGTAGGGTACTAGATTTAACGAGGAATGGTCCGGCAAAATCGGTCGTGACTTGACTAAATACTGGCTGAGGCGTAACTCTATCGGCTGGCAGGTCGGCCGTGAAGGGCGCTTGCGGCTGGGCCCGGCATCGAAAGCATCTAATGCATTTAAAGACTTGGTGTCTAATAATACGGCGCGCGGACAATATCCAAAATTGTTGGCGTAGGATTGCGTGTAAGGTGTCAGCGCCAGGGTGGCAGTGTATTTTGTGGTAGTGGTCAATGATGAGGTCTACAAGTGGGCTAGAGCTGGGAAGTATGAGCGGATGCTGCGCGTCATATCGGATAGACGCATGGGACAGTCGTCCACCAACTCTAAGGAGCTCATCTTTAATGAGAGGTGACAGCCGCTGGAGTCTGACGGAGAAGATTTTGCCAGTTTGAAGGCGGTGGATGTCCTCCGCAAACTCATTCTGCTGAACACTGCGCACCCAGTAAAGTAGGGCCTCTCTTCGTTCACTGACGTACAAGGGGCCTGAGCGTCGCGAATCTGGGTGGTGTCTGCAGTTGTGCAGAAAGCGTTTTAGACAAGCTGTCACTCCGACGAGCTTGTCTAGTAAACTGAACCGAGTGAGCAGGTCAAAGTCAAGACCGGGCACTGTGACCAGTGACGGGACGTGTTTGGGCTTAAGGCCGGTCAGGGCGTGATGGCCCAGAGCTAAGGGCATCGCAGGCCAAGACTCACAAGGCTGTCTAAGCCACGTGGGAGACCACCATAGGTCGTGGGCTGACAGGGATTGCGCAGACATCCCTCTGCTTGCGCAATATGCCGGGTTGAGCTCGGAAGGTACGTGTCGCCAGGTAAATTCAGGTGAGCCTGAGCTGATTTTGACTACCCTGTTGGCTTCAAAGGGTTGAAGACGGCGAGGCGGTGTATTGAGCCAGGCCAGGACTATCGTACTGTCTGACCAACATATGACCCTGACTTAAATACGCCATGGTGAGGGATGTAGAAGTGAGGTTTATGGGCGAATGTATTTGGGTGACAGGAAGCCATGTGCCCTAAGTCGATGTATTCGGCCATAAAGTCGACGTATTTAGAACGCAGAGACGGGTTCGCCATTAGCTTCTTCTCAATATTGAGGAATCTGCGTAATGCGATAGGGTGAGTTTTACCTAGTTGAGGGGCGTCCTTTAGAAAGGGCAGAGCGACCGTATATCTGCCTGAGGGATCGCGTGTAGTCGTAGAGCGGAAGATTTCCCCGCATTGTTCCTCCAGGGGATCATTATGAGTGTGAGATTGAGGTAGGGGCTCCTCAGACTCCCAGAACCTTTCCAGACTCTGACGTATGTCCTGGGCTGATTCAGCTGAGTCTGGTTGTGAGCTAACGACGTGAGCTGAGTTAACCTGCTGCGCCGGCTGCGCATACAAGTCCTCAATGGGTCCTATCAACGCGAAGTCGAAAACGAGACCTTAGTCCCGTCCAACACCTGGCCAAGAACGTCCGACCCCAATAAGAGGTCGATCGGGGCTGGTGAGTGGTAAAGCTGATCAGCCAATGGCACGGGTGGCTGGCCTAGCATGTGGGAAATGTTTGGTACCTTCTCTAAGGGAAGGTAGCCAGTGACGTTTTTTAAAATATGAGCTGTGGCAGTGATTTTAGGAGTATCATTGTGATTGGGTCGGCATACTATTGTTATTGCCGCTTTTGACTCATGTTTGTGCTGATTCCCAACTCCTGTAATTTTTAAAGAAGTGGGTTTTGATGGCAGGTTCAAAAGTCGTGCCATGCGTGACGTTATTAATGTCAGCATACTGACACAGTCCAATAAAGCTCTGGCTGTGTGAAGTTGGCCATGTACGTCCGCGACTCTTAGTGAGACGGTTGGCAACAAAATGGGTGTGCCAGTGGGCACAGAAGGTGAAGCTGATTGAGTATCAGCTGAAATTGTATGAGCTGAGTATGTATCAGCTGTGTGGGCATGGGTTGACTGGGCATGGGCTAATGGGACATGGGCTAAATGGGCATGGTCTGAATGGGCATGGTCTTGTTCTACCTCTTCGCTAGGGTGCTCCGTGATAGTTGGGAGTCATAATTGCTGGCGGCGTTCGCGGGGCCTACCTGGCGAACCGGACCTGGGCGGGCTGGCTCTGAGAGCAGAGCTGGGTTGCACCTGTTTAGCATCTGCGGGTTCGTGCCGCCTGCTGTTTCTGGGACGCTCCCTCGAGAGCTCTCTTAGCTGTGGTGGGGGTATGTGTACTGACGACGAATGAGCTCAGTGCTTTGGGTCGTCTGGTCGACGTAGGGACGTGTGGTGGTTGGAGCTCCCACAGTTCTTGCATGCCCCCCTTGACTTGCACTCGCTCTCGTAGTGAGGGCCGAGACAACGCTGGCAGCGCTCGCGTGCCTGTACAAAGTCCCAACGGCCCTGTGTTGGCTGGGCATTGTACCATCTGCACGTCATGAGCCTATGTCCCCTAGTGGCACAATAGGGACAGTAGGACGTCGAGCGTGAGGAAGAAGACGAGGACGATGATGAGGAACAACTTTGCTGGAAGGCCGAGTAAACGGGGAAGGGCTGACTGCGAGCCGGGGAGGTGGATGGGCGGTGACGCATTTGCTGCGCTGGGCGGAACGGCTAGTGAGTAGGCTGATCAAAGGCGCGGTGAGGCGATGGAGCTGAGGAGCGGCCACGGTAATGGTCGGGCTGTTGCTGAGCCATCTGAGCATAAGTGCGATGGGGCAACTGAGGAGGCGCGCGGCTACGAGAAGGGCCGGGCAGGGCGTGAATGGGTTGCGGTTGGGCTATGTTGGAGAACTCTGTCTCCACACAGCGCGCGGGCTCCTCGAGGTAGGAGATGAGGTCGCTCAACGTGGGCAGGGTGCTGCTAGACCAGTGTCTGCGTTCAAATAACGTGCGGAGCTCACCCTTAAGCTTTCGCACCACTATCGACACAAACACGTAGTCGTCTCCTATGGGCAGATCCAAATTACTAAGGGCACACTGGGCGGACACGAGCGGAGTGAGGAAAAGTGTGCGTATGTTAGAGCGCGTGTGGATGCTTGGCAGCCCCAGGATTATGTCGACGAAACTATCGAAGAGAACCCGGCGGTTCTCGTACCGCTTGGTGAGGATGTCCATGGCCACGGCAAAATTTTCATTGGTGACCTTTAGGTGGGACACCATGCTTAATGCCTCACCGCTGAGACTTGAGAAGAGATAGTGGAGCTTCACTGCTTCCGACAAGGTCGCCATGTCGTCAGTCAAACTCCTAAACAGTGCAATAAAGGAGGGCCAGTCCTCCACTTTTGAGCTGAACCTGGGCAGCGCTATCTTGTGGAGGACGGCTGTAGGCGTATTGACGCCGAGACTGGGCTGTGCGTTATGGGTTGGGGATGACGTGGAAGAGGTTGAGATTTCCTTTCTAGCCCCTAAGTCTAAGTATCCCCAGGTACGCCCCGGAGGCTTTTGTGTGGTTCTCAGTGTATGTCCTCTCAATCCCCTCGTCTAAGTTCTCATCGTCGAGAATGTTGTAGTATACTGAGTCCAGCTTGTCCTTTACGCCTTGTACTTGTGCGAAACGCACGTTAAATTCCATTATGGAATGTTTGGTGTCGCCAGCAATGATCCTTGATCCCACCTCTAGGAGCTGGTGTATAGCTTTGGCGGCCTCCCTAAGTATCGCGGCTTGTGACTTGGTCGGCATCGCGATGAATAAAAGGAGACAAAAAAATAATAAAAAAAAATAAACAAATTTAAAGGCAGTAAAAAGAACAACACTCTGTATATATTCTATAGTTGGGCTGGGCGTATTTGTTTACTAAGGTAATGGCAAATGGGCTAAAATTAACGCAACAATAAAGAAAGCAAAACTAAGTTGGGACGCCTTGTATATGTCCCACGGGTGGACAAACGCATGTGTATGTGTATGTCTGTGTTTATTGAACGCGCGTACGTAATATTAGCCGACCGCAAAAGGAAAAAACAAAAAAAAAAATCACGTCATCCGTAGCCCACTAGTGGGCAAGCGCATGCGTAGTCGATGGCGGCGCATCCAATCAGCCGGAAAGGCGTTAGGAAAAATAAAAGAGAAAAAAAATCTAATAAAAAGAAAGTGTGGGATACGTTGTACGTAGCCCACAGTTGGACAGACCTGTAGCGGAAACTAGCGCGAAGAATGAATCGGTCGCAAAAAAAATAAAAATAAACAAATAATAAAAACTTAATAAAAAAATTGGGACATTCTCTCTGTGTCCCACAAGTGGGCAAACGTGTGTAGAAGCGAAGACGACGCACGCAAATAGCCGTAAGTGATTTAAAAAAAAACTGACAAAACTGAACGAAACACACTAAGCTCATGTGGTGAGCACGCACAAAGAATGAGCCGATCGCAAAGGCAAAAATTAAAAACAAAAAAAATATATAAAATTCACACGAGCGAAAAAAAATAAAGCACGCTACTTGGCACGCGTGGTGAGCATGCACGAGAACTGAGCCGATTTAACACGACAAGAACATTAAAAATTCATTAAAAAATAAAACGGGAAAAATAACAATGCAATCTGTCGTCATAATACCAGTCACCATACAAATACAGCATTTATTAACTAAATGCGAGTGTGTTATACGTAACAAGAATTATATGTGCAGATAAACGTAACGTAAACGTAACGTAATAATTTAACTACTAATTTACCGAACAAAGTATCATTAGGCAACAATCGTTTAGGTACATAAGCGCGCTCAGATCACAACAGCATTGTATGACACCATAGATCTGTGATCAGACAATCGGATGCATACACGAAATCAACATTAAAACAACGTGCAGAAATAATTGTGTTAAAATAATTTTGTATCTTGTGTAGTCGCAATCCTCACACAAAATGATTTACGACTACCCGACGAAATTTTTATTGGGGCAGGGTCTTTACCCTGACCGTAACATTTAAACGTAACTTTTTACGTGAACAAATGAATTTAGAAATGATGGCACGAATTAGATTATGGGCGGAAATAATTATTTATAGCGGACTGTAATTGAATGAGCTGATGGAACGTGAAACCAAGTTATGGTGAAATGGTAAACAGTTTACCGGTTACGGAAAGGTCACCGGTTTTTAATATCACCGGTTCGAATGACCATTTATGTTGGTGCGAGAGGCACTAACATACGACGTAATCAAGGGTGGTGGACCCAGGACAAAGGGTTTGGTTAGGTTGCGGAAATGAGGGCATGCGACTTACTTGGTAGATGAGTGGTTGGGCAAGGCGTGAGACGGGGCAGCGGTGTGGTCGATTCCTGACGCACAGTCACTTCACTTAGTTCAATTAAGGCTGCCACAGGCACTATCAATAAGTCCAAGGCGACAAAGGGCACGTATAGTCCGTACGTCTTGCGATCAGCTGTTTTGTGCGCGCGGGGTAGATAGCTGGAGACGAACTGGCGCGGTCTCCTTACGAAGCGAGCGGCCGCGGGTCGCGCAGCGGTGGCGCCCGGCAGATAGGCGGAGGCGGTCGTCAACAACCGTTGAGTCAACCGCCTTACAGATGGCGGTATAATTTGAATGGGCGTCCCGGCTTTGGCGGGAACACTATGAAATCTAAAACCTAGCCAAAAAGCATTGCGAGAAGCGCTAACAACTAAATCATGTTCCAGGAAAAATCAATTAAAATTTAATTATTTAAGTGCGGGTACGGATCCCGGTCGAGGGTACTTTTAAAACCATTTGGTTCCCATCCAGTAATTTAAAATTAAACTAAATACGAGATCGACCGTAGTAGTACCGGTCTCAACAGGAATCAAATAATTAACAACCTCTAGAAGTTTTCCTGACAGATAAGGAAACAAATAGCAATTAACAAACGAGTTGCACAACTAAAAATATACATTATACAATGACGGTCACCCATTAACGGTTACATGTTATAATACTTTTGAAAATCACCGTTACATGTTTAAATCTTTGATTTGAAATTATAAACAAACCTTAGTTTGCACGCTTAGCAATGGTATCTACGCGCACTGCATAAGCGAGCTAAGGCTTAACAAAGGATTAACACACATCTAAATACTTACTAGCTAATAACTACTCTAATTTTAAAACTGTTCAACACTTACCCTAACGGGAAATAAGTAGCACTTTATAAATAATAGCTTTGGTCAAATACGTGACCTATTAATTTAAAAAAAACGTATTTAAATTAACTTGCTAGCTATGACAAAAGCAACGTCTGTGTCGGCTCGCTGGCTCTGAGGCGTATGCGACGATGTGAGCTGGGCCCTTACCGCCATCTTTTAGCAAACGACTCAAGTTCTACTCAGTTCAGTATAGGTTCTGAAATTGAATCGCTTAGATCCGTACCATCATCATAAATAATCTGAGCCGCATTTGGTCCGATCGAATGAATGACCATTGTCGCTGGTCTGCGTGTCTAACCTTGAGAAAAGAAAGAGATGGCGCTACGTAGAATTTCTATAAGTGCGTCTCGCTTTCAAGTCAGCTTGAAGAGCATTCGTAAACTACTTTTAAAAAGTTGCGGAAATAATCGGTTTTATAAACCTATTTTATTTAACGTAATATAATTTTAATGTTCCTACAATCAATTTAAAACATTGTTTTGTAAAGTTTTGAGTAAAAAAGCACGTATGTGATACCTTTGTATCGATAATTTCTATTTTTTTATTTACAAAGATAGAAGAAAAATATCATGGGTTGCTCCACCATAACTAGCATCCACACTAGTAATCTGCATATTGGCATCAAAAATCTGTAATAAAATTGTAGATCATTATTAATTTTTAACCGCCTCTGTGGTCTAGTGGCTACCGGCTTCAGACCCAGAGGTCCCGGGTTCGATTCCCAACGAGGGGGGGGGGGGGTTACATCTTTTTGTGGCCGGTTTGGTTGGTAGGGCTGTTAAGTCTCCTGGCTAGTTTACCACCATCTTATCTGAGTCTGTCACCATAATAACGATGTTTATAGCATTGTTGTGTTCCGACAGTTTGAGATAATATCTTATCTCTGACCACCACTAAGGAACTGGCTATCGCCAGTTCCTCAGTGGTTGAGGATTCCGCTTTCACCTTCGTCCTTATCGTCACTTACGATCAGGTGAGAAGATGGCCAAGCACTTACCCGTTGTAGTAAGAAAACAAAATAATTTTATAACATACTTAAATGTACTCAAAATTATTATGAAAAGTAGCCTATTTGCTAACATCATGATTTTTGGAACCATTTCCACTGGAGGGACCATCACAGGACATAGGTAATTTATTGACGGTAAATGACTTAAAATGAGTACTTAATTACGTTGTAGTAAAGAAACTCACCAATTGTACATTGAGGGAATGATAGTGTTTCCTGCAGTAATATCTTTCTTCATGTTGTGAAGGTCTGATTATAGCAACATGAGTACAATCAATACATCCTATCACCCCGGGAATGTTAACATTTCATAGGTACAGTAAACTGTCCACTATTATGTTTAATTGTCTACTGTGGATGATAGGTTTGGACAGTTTGGACTTAGCAAAGTTATTTTGTCATTTATGTTGTAACGTCAATGAAACAAAGAGGTTGGCGACTGACTGCTTTATTGAATAAATGTGTTTCCTACCCACATAACAATTACAACAATACCCGACACCTTTCCCCTCTTAAATAAGTTATTAACTAGTAGTTAATTTATTATACCGACATAAACTAACACAGTTTGTAATCTTATAACATAAAGCAATAATTAACTAACCATAATCGGTCACCGGTAAACTGTACTGTATAAGGCTATAGTTTGCATAACAAACTATAGATATACCACATACCTCTTCCCTATCAAAATGTTTTTTTTTTTTTATATATATATTTTTTTACAACTTATATACTTACTTTCTTATTTATACTTAATGTTAACCAAATACATAAGTCTTAAAGTTATAGGTACGTATCTATACCTATAAGACCTTTTTATCTTACAGCAATAAACCAACTTAATGCTCTTTTGTTATAAGTACAGCATAAAAAACTTTTTATTTCTTAAAATGATTTGCTCGATTGTAAGCACGAAGAGCTCGTTCCGAAGCTCCCGGCGGCGGCGGCAGCGTCTGCGAGCGAGGCGAGGCAAGCGGCGAGGCCGCGTTCGTTTCGGTCGTTGACGCCCCGCCGCCGGCATCGGAGGCATCCTCAAACTCATCTTCTACCTCACTATTCTGGGTGATACTTTGCGTACCGATATTAGCACGCGACAACGACAACCTCGATTTATCACCGACCGGTAAGATTTGATCGAGATGTCTTCGCCACTCGACCCCGTTTCCCAAACTAACGCGATAAGATACCGGCCCTGTCCTTTTTGTGACGGTTCCAGCAGCCCACTTGTTTGCGCGCGAGGAGTAGTCGCGCGCGAGTACCGGGTCCCCTACCTGCACCGCGGCCCTGGGCGTGCCTCCCGCATTGCCGGCCTGACGCTGCTGCGCAGCTTGTGCTATCTGACTGACGTCCGGTCGCAAAGCATCCAATCGCGTGCGCATACGACGTCCTGTTAGCAGCACTGCGGGCGGCACTCCCGTTGTCGCATGATCACAATTTCTATAGTAGAATAAAAACTTGCATAAGGCCTGTGACACATTTTCACCTAACATAGTAGCCCTTTTAATTGCCTTTTTAATTGTTTTCACCGCATTTTCGGCTGCCCCGTTTCCCTGTGGTCTATATGGGGCAGTTGTTACATGTTTAATACAATTATATGCGTAATAATCTTTAAACTCTTGCGAAAGGAACGGTGGGCCATTGTCAGTGACGAGTTGTGATGGTAACCCGAACCTACTGAAAATTGTTAAAAAGGCCGAAATTGTGGATTTCGCGTCGGTACGATTCATGTTTAGCACTTCAATCCATTTCGAATGGGCGTCTACCAAAACTAGGTATTTTCTGTCATTGTATTCTGCGATGCGAAATCCGCATGCAAGCGTTGCCATGGATACAAAGGAAACTCCCACGGGTGCAGTTGCGCGCGCGGCGGCGCATCGCGGACGGCGCGGCACGCCTGGCAAGCGTGGCAAACAGCCTCCAAATCCCGATCTAAATTTGGCCAATAAACATAATTCCGTGACAAATTTTTCATTTTGTTAACACCCAAATGTCCATTATGTAGTTCTTCTAAGACCCTGCGTTGTAAAGTTACTGGTATAATAATACGATATTTATAAATTAAACAGCCGAAATCCACAGTTATATCATTCCTTCGCATAAAGTAGATTTTCTCGTCATCACAACTAGCCACTGAAGGCCACCCAAACTTTACAAAACCAATTATTCTACTTAACAACGTATCTTTCATTGTTTCCTTAGCTACGTCACGAAAGTTAACAGGCATACATTCTTGAACTAAGTGAATATAGGTCATCATTGAGTGGGCGGCGCCTCCCTCCCGCGTTATCGGCAGTCGCGACAGCGCGTCGGCCGGTCCGTTTTCTTTTGAATTGACGAATTTAATAGTATAATCATAAGCGGCTAACCGTGCGGCCCACCTTTGTAGGGGACTAGCAGCTGTTTGGGGTATACCCATATTCTTTCCGAAAATATAACTCAATGGCTTATGGTCGGTTCGTAACTCAAACTGTCTTCCAAAGAGGTACTGGTGATGCCTAGTAACTCCGTAAAATATAGCCAGCGCCTCCTTATCAATCTGGCTATAGTTACGTTCCGCGTCATTGAGCGTCACACAGCTGACCGGGCGCTCGCTGCCGTCGGCAAAGCGATGCGCCAAGACCGCGCCTAGCCCGTACGCGCTGCTGTCTACCGACAGCACCAAGGGCCGTCCCTCTTCGTAGTGCGCTAACACATTGTCACACAATAAACTTTCTTTAGCCGCCCGGAAAGCTTGGGTACACGCAGTAGTCCAGTTCCACGTCATTCCCTTTTTTAAAAGTTCATGTAATGGTTGTAAAATCATGCTAAGTCGAGGGATGAATTTACCGTAATAATTTAATAGGCCCAAAAAACTCCTTAGTTGAGTAGTATCTTTTGGAGTGGGGGCGTTTACAATAGCTTCTACTTTATTCGGATCAGGATGCAAACCCTTCTGATCTATAATAAAACCTACATATTTTACACTTTCCTGTAGAAAGCTACACTTACTTAACTTTACCGTTAGACCCATTTCTTTCAATCTCGTCAGAACGTGCCTCAAATTAGTCAAGTGCGTTAGTCGATCACTACCCGTTGTACAAATATCGTCCAAGAAGACCACAGTAGACGGAATTCCTCTCAACGTCTCCTCCATCAATTTCTGGAATTTTTCTGGTATACATGAAAGGCCAAAGGGGGTACGGCGATATACGAACGTGCCAACGTGTGTAGTTATCGCGGTACACGGCTGGGACTCTTCTGTTAGAATTGTTTGTTGGTATGCGTGTGACAAATCAATTTTAGTAAATTCCTTACCCCCACTTAAAGTCGCAAATAATTCCTCAATACGTGGCAATGGATAATAGTCGCGCTTTAACTTACGATTAATAGTCACTTTGTAATCACCGCATATTCGTATATCGCCATTCCCCTTAATAACCGGCACGATAGGCGTTCCATACTCGGAATGGTCAACCCTATAGATGGTCCCTTCGGACTCGAGGCGCTCGAGTTCGCGCTCCACCCGCGAGCGCAGGGTGAGCGGCACGGGCCGCGCACGCACGTACACCGGTTCATTATCCGACAATTGCAGCTGTAGCAACTTCTTACACTGACCTAATTGATCAGTAAACACTTCGGGAAACTCAGCCGCTAAGCGGCTCACAAATGGGTCATCATGCAATTGATTAAAGTTAATTTGTTTGATATTAAGTGCCCTTATCCAATCTCGCCCTAAAAGGGGGCGCCCTCCACTTTTAATGATGTAACAATTCAAATCCTTTGCAAATACATCTCCAAGTCTCACATTAACAACTATATATCCCAATGATTCGATTCGCGTACCCGAATAACAACGTAACATAATATTGTCGGAGTGAATATTTTTGTGTGAAAACATCTGTTTGTAAAATTGTTCACTAATGGCAGAAATCCGGCTTCCTGTATCAATCTCACACTCAATTGCATAGCTGTCAATATTAACATTAATAAAAAATGGTTTGTTACCTTTCGTTGCTAATTCTATACTAAACATGTCCTCGTCTTCGGAATGGTTTTCACTCACGTAGTTATGCCTGCCGTTCCGAAAATTTCCCCGCCCTCGGCACATCACTTTCAAGTGTCCCCTTTGATTGCACTCGTCACAATTATAATTGGCATACCGACACTTGTCTGGCCGATGCGCCTTGCCGCATCGCCAGCAACGCTGCGCCCCAGCCGCCGCTGCCGCCTGCTGCGGCCCCGGCGGCGCTCCGCCGTAGGCGCGCGGCGCTCGCTGGCCTGACGCCCCGCCGCCGGTGCCGCTCGGGGGCGCGCGCCTTGCGCTCGTACTGTGCAGGCCTTCGCCTGCCTCGCCGCCTGCACCCGAGGTCGTAGCCGCGGACGTCGTCGCGCTCACCTCCGCGTGCCTTTCTGCAGCCTCCAGCGCCAGAGCCAGTTCGACCGCCTCTTTGTACTTTATGTTTCTCTCGGCAAAAATTCTTGATCGCATCGCGGGGTTGGATAGCCCCGATACAAATTGGTCGCGTATGTTTTCTTCGAGCATGGTACCGAAGTTGCACGTAGTCGCGAGGTGTTTTAAATCTTGGAGGTACTCTGTCATAGATTCTCCCACCCTTTGTCTCCGTAAGCGGAACACATGGCGCTCGGCGATCTCTGAACGTTGAGGTTCTAAATGTTCAGTCACTACACGCACTAGCTCCTCAAACGTTTTATTTTCTGGATTGGCCGGAGCGCATGGTCGCACATTAACAAATACGTAGCTTCACCTACGACCGTAATCAACAATGGTACCCGTAACTCACTTTTCACTTCATTAAGCACCATATATTGTCTCACTCGACGAATATACGATGGCCACTGTTTAGTTTGCACATCAAACGGTTCTAAGTGTCCAATCGGCATTATGATTAGGCTAAAATAATAGCCGTAAGTAAGTAATTATAGTTCGCAATAATCCTCGTCGCCAGTGTAACGTCAATGAAACAAAGAGGTTGGCGACTGACTGCTTTATTGAATAAATGTGTTTCCTACCCACATAACAATTACAACAATACCCGACATATGTAAAAAACAAAGACAACCATAGTTTCAAGGATTTCCTGTTTAAATACAATCTTTAAGTCGGCTAGAAAATTGTAAATGAACACTTTCATTGTATATGTCAAATTCAAATTTAATTATGACTTACTCTGCTCTAATGAGAGACTTTTCTTGTTGATTTTTTCGAAAAACCACATACTTTCTTCTCATTGCAGATGAATTTAGACATGCTGTCACCTGTGCTATAGCCGATGACACGGTTTTTTGAGCCATTGAATGTGCACTGATACTACCAATGGGTCTCTGATAGGAGCCATAGGCATAAAACGACAATGCAGTTAAAACCTGAAATAGGCATAAAATAAAGTTTCAAATTGACATACAAATCACCTACTAAAACTATTTAACAGTAGGTAACACTGATATACTTAGTAAGTTTCCGAAAATTTGGCAGTGCTCTACCTACCTTTGTCTCCACAGACAGATCACTAAACCGTCTTGTTTCCCTGATCATTGGTCTTATTTCCTCGCAAAGCTCTTGCGCCAATGATTTGGATAGGCGATATTGCCGAATGAACTCTCGGTCTTCAAGTTCAAAAGCATCCGCCTGTACCCTTAGCGACATACGCTGACGCTTTCGCCTTAAATTTGACTCGCTGTAGTCATTCTCCAAGAACTCTAATTTGGCCCATTCATCCGACATCTAAAAAATTAAATATATTGTAAGTCGCTACCTAGGTGATGAATTATTTTCCTACAGCGGACATTTCTAGTTACTTAAATTATAATTACTTTTAATTCAAAGCGGTTGACTCGAACAAACTGACTGTGAGATGTAACTATCATTGTTACTTCTCAGGATTGATATGGAATGTAACACAATTCGGATGGAACTGGAATTTAACACTATGTGGATGGAACTGACTACTCGGACCGGACAACCAGTTCTCCTTTTGATGTTGTGCAGGCTAGTGGGGGCTGGGAACCGAAATTTCGCGAAAGGTCTCACTATACCCGACCAGATAGGGTTCAGCACCCCGCCACGACAGTTTCTCGTGAAACAATAACACTAACTAGGATAAAAATAAAATTTTGCCACGCCTTTGGGTCGTCCAACTTACAATAAATGCATTGTCTTACAACTAAAATTACGGGTCTTTTGTTGTTATTCAATTTCGGTAAAGACAATGTCTATGAAAGCAAATGACCTTACATGTTTGAGCAAACAAAGTACTTAAGTACCTACCTATTATTTTCGGGATTTTATTGACTCCCAGGTGGCTGGACTATAGAGACCATTATGTTCGTTGTACGAAGTTCGTCAAGCCATCCTTTAGTTACTCACAATATTCTAAACACAAAGAATTTATGATTGTTAGGATAAGGAACGCATAAAACTAACTTTAAACTTAAAATATTTAAGTATAAATTAAATACAATACCTGATGAAGCTTTTTTACATCACTGGATACTCACGAAAACAATTTATTGTAATCAAATCCAACAGGAATAACACAAATCACTTAGGGTGGATTCGACCAAACTGGAATAAGGTCTTACACCTAGATTAAAAGCCAAATTTGTATAGACTAATCTCGGAGTAAGTCTTATTCCAGTTTGGTCGAATCCACCCTTAATCTATTCACTTTAGGTTAAAAAATAGCAACTTATTTTGGTTCGCTTTAAATGACTGCTAAGCGTATCAGTTTAGGTTGTCAAGGGACGTGGTGGTAGCAAATTTCATACAAATTGAATGAACGAAGTCGTGTCAGCGATCCAACTTATAAGTGAATCGCTGTCAAAAAACGACTCTCCATCTGAGACGTTTTTATGACGTGGTAGTACGAATAAGCGATTCTATTCAGTTTAGGTCCTAAAATGAATCGCATTATGAGATGGTGGTAAGGGTCCAGGTCGCGCGCAAGTAATTTTAACTTACCTACTTACATCAAATATAAAAATACAAAAGGCATTTCAGGGTACCGTGCGCGCAACGAATAAACCATATGAAATAAAATACGTTTGTTTTGCAGTTATCAAAACTATTAAGACTTTATTTCTTTGTAGTTATTAGATAAGTAATTTAGTTTAAAGTAATATTTAGAATTAAGTTAATTAGGATAAGATAATCTACGTTTGTTTATTTATAAATTAAAATTTTATATAATGATTTAATAGCTATACGTTTATAACGTTACTGTACGGTCTCTGACCGTAGCTTGTTCCTAGAAAAGAACGAAAAAACAATTTGACATTTGTGATGTCATCTGGAGGAGTGATTGTCAGGACTTCTTGGCGGGCTTTGGGGGTTAAGTTGCTCGCGTCCGTAGGTTTACCCTTGAGACCCTACACATGACCCCTGGGTGGTGCTAAATGAGTGACACCAACTGAGTGGTAGAGCCACGCTGCGTTGCAGCCGTGCGATTCCCTAAGCTAAAGCCTTGATAGCTGCAGCTGCCGCAGCGCTGACAAATGACTCTGTCTCTTTCATATTCATAGAATTGGAAAGAGACAGCAGATCACAGCCATGCGCGCACGTCTATGTGTCGCTTAGAGAATCGCACGGCAGCACGCATTGGGTCGGCTCGCCCGGCGTAATACCACCCCCTCACGAATTTTCGGCGTGAAACAATGGCACTCTGTGCTGTTGTGTTTCGTCCGGCGAGTGAGGGTTCCGGAGACCCCTCCCCCCCCCCCCCCTCACAATTGATATGGCAGCGAACTGTAATCTAGATTTACCCCAGGGGGGTACCGACACATCCAGTGTCGGAGAATCCCCCCCTGAGCGTTCTCGCTCAGGCTGCCCTACGTATTCTGGGGAGGGCAAAAGTTAGCCCGTGTCAAGGCATGCTGCAGGCAGGAGAAAGGCGGGACAATTGGCACCCCCTCCTACGCTTCGCGTGGACTTCTGCAATATCAGGGGAATCCACTCTAATTTGAGCGCCGTCCATTACCACCTCGAGACGGCGAAACCGGCCTTGCTCTTCCTCACCGAGACGCAGATATCCCCCCCTCCTGACATCTCGTACTTGCGCTACCCGGGATACAACCTGGAACATGCATTTGTGCCACGAGCCGGTGTTTGTGCCTATGTCAGGGAGGATATGTGCGTTCGTCGCCTTGGCAATCTTGAAGATAGGGACCTCTCCATCTTATGGCTGCACGTCGACTGCGGACGTCATCCTCGCGTCTACGCGTGCCTGTATAGGTCCCACAGCGGTAACATCGGAACTGACCAACTCATCGAGACCGTCCAAACAGCGACAGACTCCCTTCTCCAACGGATCCCCTCGGCCGAGATTGTGGTATTGGGAGACTTCAATGCCCACCACGTCGAATGGCTTGGTTCACGCACAACTGACCACGCGGGTAGAGCCGTTCATGACTTCGCTTTGGCCTACAGTCTGTCCCAATTGGTAACCGAGCCAACACGGGTTCCAGATGTGGAGGGCCATGCACCTTCTTTATTGGACCTTCTGCTGACCTCGCACCCAGACGGCTATCAAGTTTCTGTTGATGCACCACTAGGCTCATCAGACTACTGTCTGATTCGCAGCACTGTGCCTCTCACAGAAACTTCAAAACCGCAACCAGCGGCTAGCCGTCGAGTCTGGCATTATAGGTCGGCGGACTGGGATGGGATGCGAAGCTTCTTTGCGTCCTACCCGTGGTGGCGAGTTTGCTTCTCGCTGGATGATCCTGATGTTGCCGCTGACTCTGTCGTTGATGTGATACTGCAGGGAATGGAACTTTTCATTCCAAACTCTGTGGTTCCCATTGGCGGCAAGTCCCAACCATGGTTTGGTCGTTGCTGCAAAATGGCGTCTCGCCAAAAGCGACAGCATTACCAAGCCTGGGCTAATGCGGTGTCATCAAAGGATCCAAACACCAGTGCGCTCAGAAAGAAGTACAACTTTGCCGCCAGATCCTTTAAGAAGGACATCGCCAAGGCGAAGTCATCATTCATAGGTAGAATTGGCGAGAGGCTAGTGCGTCTTCCTTCGGGGACGCGTGCGTTCTGGTCTCTCGCCAAAGCTATCTTAGGGAATTTTTGTCAGCCGTCCCTACCACCATTGCACAAGACCGATGACTGCCTGGCCTATACTGCAAAGGAGAAAGCCGATCTCTTGGGCTCTCTTTTCGCATCAAACTCGACCTTGGACGATGGGGAAAACTCTCCACCAACCATACCGCATTGCGCTTGTACAATGCCAAACGTTCAGTTCCTGCAAAGGTCAGTTCGTAAGGCTCTTTTTTCCCTTGATATCCATAAGGCGAGTGGGCCAGATGCAGTTCCACCCATTGTGCTTCGGACGTGTGCTCCTGAATTGGCACCAGTTCTAACGCGCCTTTTCCAGCTCTCTTACACCACTGGCGTGGTCCCGAGCTCTTGGAAGACAGCCCTTGTGCACCCGATTCCAAAAAAAGGCGATCGCTCAGATCCATCTAACTACAGGCCAATAGCTATTACCTCTTTACTCTCCAAAGTAATGGAGTCCATTATAAACCGCCAGCTCTTAAGGTACCTAGAAGAGAACCAGCTACTAAGTGATCGCCAGTATGGTTTTCGTCGCGGTCGATCGGCTGGTGATCTTTTAGTGTACCTTACTCACCGATGGGCGGAGGCAGTCGAGAGTAAAGGGGAGGCACTGGCAGTTAGCTTGGACGTAGCGAAAGCTTTTGACAGGGTATGGCACAGGGCTCCTTTCTCTAAACTTCCATCATACGGGCTTCCTGAGAAATTGTGTTCATGGGTTGCCAGCTTTCTTACTGGGCGTAGCATCAGAGTCGCAGTCGACGGTTCGTGCTCCGACATGAAGCCCGTGAATGCTGGAGTCCCGCAGGGGTGTGTGTTGTCCCCTACTTTGTTTCTTCTGCATATCAATGACATGCTGCATAACAACAGCATTCATTGCTATGCGGATGACAGTACTGGGGATACGCTCTACACCGGGCGAGCTAATATTTCTCTGGAAAGCGTCATCGAGAGCCGGAATAAACTTGTGACTGACACCGAGAACATGTTAAGTCATGTCTCGGATTGGGGCCGACATAACCTAGTCCGCTTTAACCCCTCCAAAACACAAGTTTGCGCATTTACCGCGAAAAAACATCCCTTCGTCGTACCTCTGAACTTTGAGGGAGCTCCCCTTGATACCAATCCGATTATTGGAATCCTTGGCGTCGATATTTCGAGTGACGTTCAGTTTCGTGGTCATTTGGAAGGTAAAGCTAAATTAGCTTCGAAAAAGCTGGGTATGCTTAATAGAGCGGGTCAGTATTTCACGCCGGCCCACCGTTTACAACTGTATAAAGCACAGGTCAGGCCGCATATGGAATACTGCTCCCATCTCTGGGCTGGAGCACCCCAATACCAACTCCTTCCATTTGACCGCATTCAACGCAGAGCTGCTCGAATTGTCGGCGACGTGGTTATTTCAGGTCGGCTCGATCCACTGGCTCTTCGGAGAGACGTTGCGTCTCTCTGTATATTGTACCGTATATATCATGGGGAGTGTTCTGAGGAATTGTTCGGCTTGATCCCTGCCGCTAATTTCCTTCACCGCACTACACGCAATCGACTGTCATTCCATCCACATCGCCTTGATGGATGGCGGTCTACTACTGTGCGTTTTTCAAGAAATTTCTTGCCTCGAACTACAGTGTTGTGGAACCAGCTCTCGGCGGCGGTATTTCCGGACCGTTACGACTTAGGGATCTTCAAGAAACGAGCCTATTCCTTCCTTAAAGGCCGGCAACGCGCCTGCGATTCCTCTGGTTTTGCGGGTGTCCATGGGCGGCGGTGATTACAGGGAAAGTAAAGCGTCATGTCTGCAGTTTTGTTTTATTTTCTAAAATTTGTGTTTTTTCGAATATTAATGTGAAATAATAGTGGATTATTAACCGTTAAGTGTTTGTGAACGTGCATGAGTGTTGGCAAATGAAACAAAACAGTGCAACATCACTTTTCAAATTCTCTCAAGTAGTCCGCGTGAGACCTCAGTAAAGTCCCACATCTTTACTGAGGACTCAAGGGGTTTGGGGAACATCATTTATCATTCATCTTAATCATCACTCATTATCATCAAGGGAAAAAACAAATAAAAAACTAATGACTAGGCAGTATGGCTCAGACTTCATGGAACAAATATATATAAAAAAAAAGGAGTGATTGTCATTTGTCATTGAGTTTTTTGATTTTGAGAGCTCTGGAGCACCACACTCGCACTGGGCAGAGTTCAGAGCAGTATAACCTCACCTGGCGATATTCGATCTGCAGCGGCCTGCTTGGGTCCGGAGTCGGTTAAGCTACTTCCATGTGGACCACGCTAGGTTATTGCCAGGGGGAAGATTTTCAGCAGGTGCAATGGAGCTGGTGGAGGTGCACATATTTCCTGCCATAGTTTGCAGCGGGCCTCTCTAGGGTGTTCCGTTTAAGCTTTTGTAAACTTCAGGAAGCTCCTACGGCTTTTGAGGCGACTTTCAGGCGGTTGGTGTTCTAACAGAGAGTGCCTGTTGTCAGCTTTTCCAGAGAGCAAGCAACATCTCTGCGAACTTGCGGCGATGCTTTACCAGATAATGGGTATAGCATAAGGGGAGTGGGTTTGAGACAATCTGTAATTTTCCTGCATGTTTCGTTCAGGGCGGCGTCTACCTCTTTGGCATGAGCGGACCGATGCCACACTAGGCATGCGTATTCTCCTGCTGAGAAGCAGAGTGCCAGCCCTGCCCCCTGAGCACGGATCTTTTGTCGACCGATAAAGTGACATTAGCATTAGACGATCAAATTTGACAGTTCAAGTACTGCCGATGTCAATTTGTCGACGTCTAATGTCACTTTATCGATCGATAAAAGATCTGTGCTCACACTGCTGACGTCCGTAGTACATGAAGTTTGGCACCCCATGAAGTTGACGTTTAACGAGAGATTATGTTGTTGCGGGAGTTAACTTTTTGAGCTTTGTTTGCTCATATACACAGTCAGTAAAGAAATTAATAGACTGACTACAGACAGAACCTTTTACTTAAACCTAAAGATGACAATAACGATAAAGATGACGAGCCCATATTTACGATGAACAACCTTCTACATCGCGCACAAATACAAATAAACAAGAAATCGAATTTTGTGATATGAACGCAATAACAGCAGAATGTTATGATAATGACAGCAGCGATAGTAATTAAAATTGTACGTTAAGCAATAGAAAAATATTTTAGCACAATACTTTTTAATACGTAATAAATAATTATGATACTACGTGCTTTGTTTTATTTCGGCATTGATGAATTAAACGACTTTCTAATTTCTAGCGCAGTAAGAAACCATTGGCGTATAATGCTACTGTCATCCACACTAACAGATAGTGTCAACTTGAATCAAGTTTACTTGGTAGGAGAATTGGATTTAATTTTTGCAATACAAGATTTGTTGGTCAAGGTCAAGAGAGCCCTTATATCTTACTTGGCAAGCAGTGAAAATAAATACGATCGTTTAAAAACAGTCAATTCATTCAATAATACTATCGATGTCCATATTTAAATTAAGAAATAATAAGATTCGTGATAATTGCATGAAAAAACCCAGCATTTGGGTGTTTTCCCGTTGGGTTTTTTCCCACCGCCCATCTCTAACTCATTTTACACGTGCAGCCTGCGGTGGAACTTCATGCAGCGGGCGTACAGCCACAGAATAATCTGCGCGTCCAGTACAAAAATGCTTTTAGGATTATGTTGGGACTGCCCCGGTTTTGTAGCGCATCTGCCATGTTCGCTGAGCTGAGGCACACGCAGACGATTTCTATGTCATTGTGAGAAAGAGAAGTGCATCTCTGTTGGGCCGTCTAAGAGGGAGCAGTAACGGCATCCTGAATGTGTTGGTCGGGCGGTGGGATTCCCCTCTGTTGAGGAGGTGGATGCACTGTTGAAGAGGTGTATGCACTGTTGATGCATTTTCGCGTCAGCGCGTCCCCTCTTTCTTATGTGTGAGTTTGTTATTGTTTGTTTGAATGTCTCAAACAATGATAAATTCATGTATGAGAAAGCAGATTTGATTTGTGTTTTCATTTTATTTATTATTTAGTTATCGTATCTTAAATTTTGTATTTTTAATTTTTGATTTTAAAATATAGCTTATGTTATTTTAATTCATGTTTGAATTTTTATTTTGTAATTTTTAATTTAATTTTTAATTTGTAAGTATTTTTTTTAAATATTTGTTTTCAATTAAGTATGTATTTTTTAATTTAGTTTTATATTTGTAATTAATGTTTTTAATATTTGTTTTCAATTTTATTTGTGTTGTATAGATCTCATTATCCGAAATAAAGATTTATTTATTTATTTATTTAGACGTTTTCACTTTTGAGATCCGAAAGAAATATTTTTACAAATATTTGAACATTCGATAAATTATATATTAATGTTTTTATATATTTTAATTTATTAACGCTTACATATACATAAGTAAAATTTAAAACTCTGAAAAAAGACGACAATCTCAGGCGGGAATCGAACCACGCACCTTTCGCATTCCGGGCGGCTGCCTTGGTGTTAGTGAAAAATTAACATAACACGTTTTTAGAATATTTTTTTGAAATTAAAATAACAGTAACAATAACAGTAAAATTAAAATCAGCGAAAATTATGAAATATTGTTGAGGCTTTAATTCTGTAGAATATAAACGATGGAAAGACGATTTGATAAAGTTGGCTCGATAGAATAACTTCACAAAAGTTACATATTTTTGTGCCATTTTATCTTCTTTTCTAGGTTTTATTCTTAAAATAAGCGATTTGATATGCGAGTTGTTTTATGTGTGTAAGCACGTGTCACCAGCTCGCACACGCCGTTAAGACAAACCAGTGAGGTTAGGGTTATAGACTATAGCCAGAAATTTAGTTTATGAGTTGTTTACCAAAATGAAGTTCATAGATAAGTTGAGGGATTATAACTGATCGTTTTTTTATTACATCTATCAATATTTTAAAATATAAAACGCGCTTGTTCGTGCCGCTTCGCTGTTATTTATACCCGTCCCTTACCGTCGTACCGTCGAGAGAGCGAGAGAGAAGCGCTCGAAATACCTCCCCTTAACCATTTAGCTACCGAGGTCTCGTTTTCACCCGTCAAAATTTGTCAGTGCTTGGTGCTTATGTTTTTTTAGTCAACATTGCTTCATCAAATCTTAGAAGTTTTCACCTCTGAGATCCGAAAGAAATATTTTTACAAATATTTGAACATTCGGATAAGATGAAGCTGCTTTAGGGATCAATGTTTTTTATACAACGTCAGTCGGAAATAGGGTACTAAGCCGAAAGGAGGGTAAAGTATACATGATAATGAATAACTTTTAGCTAAGAACTTTTCCTTAAAAATTGATAAATTTAGATTAACAGTTTTTTTAAGATTTCAAAAGAAATGACGCTGTGGTAGCCCTGGCGGTCAGCTGCTTTGAGAGAGACAGATTTGAGTTCATTGCCGGGGTTTCTTGCGTTAGCTAACATGCGTTAGCCCCGTCCCTATTCAGGGTTGTACATTTTTAAAATTACGTAACCAAAAGTTCATTTTGTATGGAAGTAAATATGAACGTTTTTCGCAAACCTTATATTTGCAATATAACAGTTGATAGTAGTAGCACTTTCAGTTGTCTGCGGCTTAATACCCCCTTTCTGGAACTGGAATTTAGTGCTAAGGTAAAATTGTATTTCTTTAGGTAATTACATAAGTGAATTATGTATTCTTTCTAAAGAAATAAATTTCTTGAACCATAAACCTTAGGATCATTCTCACGTAGTTGAAATCAGGTTAAGTTCCTTGGGGAAATCGACATAATTATTTGAGGGAGAGATTGGAAGTCAGACTTTTATTTTTCATAATTTTAGTTTATGAGTGGATATATTGCTTTGATTAAAAAGTTGTTGTTTCTACACTCCGTAAAATAGCAAGCGTTCTGGGAAATCAATTACAGATCAGTTAATTAATTCGTTTGTTAAAACTTAATTGAATAGGGCCGGGATTTTAGGTAGGTATAAAAAGTAACTGTTGTGCCAAATAAGTCGCATAAACCTGCTTATAAACGGTATAAACCAGCGGAGCTTACGTAGCTGAGTTTTCAATTTTTAGTCAGTAACAGTGTGAGTGTGACCAAACAGCTGTAAAGTAGACCCATTAACAAAAAAAACCAATAATAATATAAACATAAACACGATTTGGAACAAAAATGAGCACAAAACTGCTCATCATGATATCGTCACAGTTCGTTTCCACATTATCATGCTGGAGTGGAGCGCCTCCGGTGGGACGTACGCGCATGCAAGTGAACTCTTACAACGAGGACCTGTGGAATGGCTGGGGAGCCCCCGAGGGCGCCGAAAAGTCCTGGAAGGATTGGGTCGAAGCTTGGAAGGAGCAGAATAAAAGCATTGGCACCTACTTGACGGACGAACAAATCAAGAACGGAGTCAAGGATGCGGGGCACGGCGTGACCGACTGGCCGAGCGACTGGGAAGGTTCGTTACTATATATACCTACATCAAAGTAATATAATATTTCAATATATTGTAACTTCATAATAACGGACAAAGCTCGTGCCATAGTAGAACGCACTCCAATCTCGGCATGCAAACAGTCGCAAATGTGCCGCAGTGACGTTGTGGTGTGTTGTTTTTTAAACAGTAAGCGTGCGATTTTTTAGATAAAAATAAGTTCAAGTAGTTACCCAATATGGTAAGGAGCAATTGGGTCATTCTCATGACAAGGTGTTGTTGTATAATTTCCGTCACGATTTTTATTTTTTAATAAGTTCTCTAAACCGGCTATTAAAATTGGAAAAGACGTTAAACTCTAGAAAATGATGTATTTGGCACTTCAATGTAGTGTCTGGTTTTGGATTTATGAAGTAATAAAGTTTTGGGCGTGACGGAAATTAGATTCGCGTAATTAGAAAATTGCTCAAATAATATATATATTTTATTGTCATAAAACTTAAACAAAAAATAAATACTACTGGTACAGATTGAATGCACCTGTCTTTGCTTTCTCTTCTATCAGGTCTGGGTTTTAAATAAGGCGACTTTTATGAAATAAACTGTTGCTTTATGTAGTTTCAAAATTTGGTACAAGTACAAATATATTTAATAGAACACATTTAATAATTATTATCAATAAATTAGGAGTTGAGAGTAGTTTCGAATATATGAAGAATATATGTCTCGTCTGCGCCCGCGGCGCGTTATATATTCAAAGTCAGCGCCTCTGGTGTTGGTTTGATGTACTACGCCGGCCATGTTATTAAAGTATGCTGTTTGCTGCTTCATCGGTCGTCGTTGAGCCGCCTCTTCTGTGAGGTCGCGGTGCTCCTCACATTGCCGCTAGGTGGCGCGTGAACATCCCGGCGGACCTTGAGAGATCCCTCTCAAACAGGCTGTGTCGTGTCGGGCATCGAACCTGGTTCCTCAGCGACTGGCAGTGGACATATTTTGGAAAAGGCCCTGTGAATGTCGCCTGTTGCCGTACGAATGATCGCAACCCTGGGTACTCCGTCTTTGCCTGGAATCAGAGATAAAATGCGCCCGAAACGCCACTTGAGCGGCGGGAGGTTATTTATCTTCTTTTATGACAACCAAAGTTCCTGCTTCTAAATTGTCATTCTTCGTTTGCCATTTAGTGCGCCTCTGTAGTTCCGAAATGTACTCTGTAGACCATCGCTTCCAGAATGATTGCCGTAGTTGTTGGACTCGTTGGTAGCGGGATAATGAGTGCGTGGACTTAGTGGTCACGTCTTCCTCTGCTGGAGCGGTCAGCGGCCGGCCAATAATAAAGTGGGCAGGAGTAAGAGGGGTGAAGTCACTGCATCTGAAGACAAAGGATACATGGGGCGGGAATTCAGGACAGCTTCAATCTGTACTAAAACTGTGCTGAACTCCTCATAAGTCATATCCTCTGAGGTGGCACGCAGTCATATTATGACTGCGGGCGCTTGAAACCAAGATGGCGTCAAGTGGCACCCCCCCCGCCAGGTAGCCATTTTTTTAGTACATTTCCGGTGTCGGGTTACGTTCTGAGTTATATCTCAAAAGTTAGGAAGGAAATATGCATGTATCATGAGTCTACGTATTCGTAATGAAATAAGCTAACTGCCTAAATAATAATATTTACAATTAAAACTATTAGTTTTTTTCAATAATGAGCTAAAAATAAGGTTTTTTTTTATTTATTATTTTCAGATTTTTTTTTGTAAACCCCAAGACAATATAAATAAAACCATTTTTCAAAGAAGTATTTGTTTCTTTTATAACATTACACATTCAATTACAATAATATGATTAGAAAATTACTAGTCTTCATACATTTTATTTACACAGTGAGTCTAAGAACTCTTGACCTTGAAATCGGCGGGCCGATAAGGCGGCAAAAAAGAGTCGACTAGTTAATGTAAACATTCTCTCGTATAACGCAGTTCAATTGTATTGGTATCCTTGTTTAACATAGCGTGTTTTGTCGCGCGCTCCCTATTCCAGCTTCGTGCGCACTTAATGATAACGTAAACAAAAAACGGCCCACCCACGCGCAGTCATAATATGACTGCGCGCCACCCTGGGGTATTTTGACAGCTGTCATAATAAAATCGCGCGCCACCACAGAGGGCAGCCAGCCAATAATAAAGTGGGCAGGAGTAAGAGGGGTGAAGTCACTGCATCTGAAGACAAAGGATACAGGGGGCGGGAATTCAGGACAGCTTCAATCTGTACTAAAACTGTGCTGAACTCCTCATAAGTCATATGTGCATTTCCTACTACTCGATGAATATGGTGTTTGCAGGATTTGACCCCAGCCTCCCATAACCCGCCAAAATGAGGTGCGTATGGAGGTATAAACGTGAATTTAATGTGATGATCTGACGCATAATCAATAATAGAATCGGATCTATTTTTAAAAAAATCAGAAAATTCGCGAGCTGTCCCCACAAAGTTTCTACCATGATCGGAAAATATTTGAGTGGGTTTTCCTCTCCGAGAAATAAATCTTTTCAAAGCTAAAATATAACTTTCCGATGACAAACTAGTAACAAGTTCTAAGTGTATGGCACGCGTGGAAAAACATACAAATAGACATATATAACATTTTACGAGTTTGGAACCCCTACCCTTTCTATTTAAAATATATAGGTGTACTCGCCACGGGCGAGACGTCTTGTAAGCGTATTAAGATACGCCTAGCGCCATCTAGCGTTGTATCGCGAAGTTGGCGCGCAGCAGGTGAAGGAACGACGCGGCCGGCGAGTGAGTCAGTCTGTCTGCTAGCGACCGCGAGACGCCAAAAGATATGCGCGCGCTGGTATCTGCCCTTATTGATAGTGACCCTAGGGTGATAGTGCCTGTGATAACGTGAAGTGACTTTGTGCTGTGCCGTGACCAATCGCCTACATCGCCGCCCGCCAGCTCGCCTCCCGTCTCCTGCCTCATCATCCCAGGATAGACCGCGATCCCCGAACTATCACCAAGAATCCAGCATTCAGCGTCCTATGCCAGAACTTTAAGAAGCACGCTCGTGCCCTCAAAGTGAACGAAGCTATCGAAGCCACGAAGGTCCTCTCGTACCTGCAGGTGCCCGCGGACTCGT
This sequence comes from Scoparia ambigualis, assembly GCA_963921215.1. Lineage (NCBI taxonomy): Eukaryota > Metazoa > Arthropoda > Insecta > Lepidoptera > Crambidae > Scoparia > Scoparia ambigualis. The sequence continues at coordinate 4,970,134 of OY992512.1, forward strand.
TAATCATACAAACAATGCTTCAGCTCATCAGATACAACATCAACCAAATCAACATACGACAAATAATGTTTCTTGACTTCATTCTGAGCCGTTATGACAGCAAGAAACATCTAGTCGATGCTCTAAAGTTGGCACTACCTCTTACATTCCAAATCCGGCTTGAAGGACCAAAGCGGCTCCAGGGTAGCGATGGCCTTCATCATCAGCTAGCTGAAGCAGAGTGCGGATTGCATGGTATGGGCTTGATCTTAAGCCGTAGGTGACTGTATTGAGGGCGTAGGTGAGCAAAGGGTGATCTGGTGAGGACCGCCATAGTATCAGCTGATACCGTCTCTGGTCTGGGGCAACCAGCACATTTCTGAACATCCTCTGGATGTCAGTGCTGAAAACGACTGGATGCGTTCTGAAGGACATGATGATGTCCACAATGTCCTGTTGAAGGGCGGGGCCTGTGTGTAGGCATTCATTTATGCTGACACCATTGGAGCTTTTGCAGCTACCATCAAAAACAATGCGCAGCTTGTCCGACCCTGACTTAAATACGCCATGGTGAGGGATGTAGAAGTGAGGTTTATGGGCGAATGTATTTGGGTGACAGGGAGCGATGTGCCCTAAGTCGATGTTTTCGGCCATAAAGTCGACGTATTTAGAACGCAGAGACGGGTTCGCCATTAGCTTCTTCTCAATATTGAGGAATCTGCGTAATGCGATAGGGTGAGTTTTATAGTATATCTGCCTGAGGGACTAGCCCAGAACATACGTCAGAGGCTGGAAAGGTTCTGGGAGTCTGAGGAGCCCCTCCCTCAATCTCACACTCATAATGATCCCCTGGAGGAACAATGCGAGGAAATCTTCCGCTCTACCACTACACGCAATCCCTCAGGCAGATATACGGTCGCTCTGCCCTTTCTAAAGGACGCCCCTCAACTAGGTAAAACTCACCCTATCGCATTACGTAGATTCCTCAATATTGAGAAGAAGCTAATGGCGAACCCGTCTCTGCGTTCTAAATACGTCGACTTTATGGCCGAATACATCGACTTAGGGCACATCGCTCCCTGTCACCCAAATACATTCGCCCATAAACCTCACTTCTACATCCCTCACCATGGCGTATTTAAGTCAGGGTCGGACAAGCTGCGCATTGTTTTTGATGGTAGCTGCAAAAGCTCCAATGGTGTCAGCATAAATGAATGCCTACACACAGGCCCCGCCCTTCAACAGGACATTGTGGACATCATCATGTCCTTCAGAACGCATCCAGTCGTTTTCAGCACTGACATCCAGAGGATGTTCAGAAATGTGCTGGTTGCCCCAGACCAGAGACGGTATCAGCTGATACTATGGCGGTCCTCACCAGATCACCCTCTGCTCACCTACGCCCTCAATACAGTCACCTACGGCTTAAGATCAAGCCCATACCATGCAATCCGCACTCTGCTTCAGCTAGCTGATGATGAAGGCCATCGCTACCCTGGAGCCGCTCAGCTAAGTGGACATATAACTCGCCTAAGCTGCTCGAGAGATTTCCCGACAACCAATGCGACATGCCCAAGGACTTCGACATGAACCCAGAGTCCACGTCCATTAAGGTCTTGGGTATACAGTGGAGCCCTCAGTCAGACGAGTTCACCTACCGCATCTCTCTGCCCCCCATCACACATGTCACAAAGCGGTCTATTTTAAGCACCGTAGCCTCACTTTATGACCCAAACGGCTGGGTTTCTCCCGTTATCTTCCGCGCAAAGCTGCTGCTTCAGCAATTATGGCTACTGAAGCTGGAATGGGATAAACCCACTTCCTCTGAAGTACAAACGGAGTGGCACCACATCTCAGACGATCTGCCGCTGTTGTCTAGCATTCGTTTCCCTCGGCACATTTGTGCAAACAAAGGCTCAGCTGCATACTCGCTTCACGGATTTGCAGATGCCTTTGAAGCCGAGTTTGCCGCCGTTGTTAATCTCCATGAGCTCGATGCCTCCGGAGATACTTTAGTGCACTTGATTGTCGCCAAGTCGCGAGTCGCACCAATCAAGAATCGCCTCACAATCCCCAAGTTAGAGTTGTCGGCCGCCACACTACTCTCCCAGCTCATGATCCGTGTTCCAGTTCAGTTATCCGCCCATATCAGTATACAACAACACATATGTTGGTCAGACAGTACGATAGTCCTGGCCTGGCTCAATACACCGCCTCACCGTCTTCAACCCTTTGAAGCCAACAGGGTAGTCAAAATCAGCTCAGGCTCACCTGAATTTACCTGGCGACACGTACCTTCCGAGCTCAACCCGGCAGATTGCGCAAGCAGGGGGATGTCTGCGCAATCCCTATCAGCCCACGACTTATGGTGGTCTCCCACGTGGCTTAGACAGCCTTGTGAGTCTTGGCCTGCGATGCCTTTAGCTCTGAGCCATCACGCCCTGCCCGGCCTTAAGCCCAAACACGTCCCGTCACTGGTCACAGTGCCCGGTCTTGACTTTGACCTGCTCACTCGGTTCAGTTCACTAGACAAGCTCGTCGGAGTGACAGCTTGTCTAAAACGCTTTCTGCACAACTGCAGACACCACCCAGATTCGCGACGCTCAAGCCCCTTGTACGTCAGTGAACGAAGAGATGCCTTACTTTACTGGGTGCGAAGTGTTCAGCACAATGAGTTTGCGGAAGACATTCACCGCCTTTAAACTGGCAAAATCTGCTCCGTCAGACTCCAGCGACTGTCACCTCTCATTAAAGATGAGCTCCTTAGAGTTGGTGGACGACTGTCCCATGCGTCTATCCGATATGACGCGCAGCATCCGCTCATACTTCCCAGCTCTAGCCCACTTGTAGACCTTATCATTGACCACTACCATAAAATACACTGCCACCCTGGCGCTGACACTTTACACGCTATCCTACGCCAACAATTTTGGATATTGTCCGCGCACTGTCAGCACCGAGTCTTTAAATGCATTAGATGCTTTCGATGCCGGGCCCAGCCGCAAGCGCCCTTCATGGCCGACCTGCCAGCCGATAGAGTTACGCCTCAGCCAGTATTTAGTCAAGTCACGACCGATTTTGCCGGACCATTTCTCGTTAAATCTAGTACCCTACTTAATGTTAAACTCTTAAAGGCGTACTTTTGTATATTCGTGTGCCTCTCCACTAAGGCGGTTCATTTGGAACCGGTCTCGGACCTCAGCACGGAAGCGTTCCTCGCGGCGTTACAGCGTTTTATAGCACGCCGCGGTGCCCCGGTTCTCATCCGCTCGGACTGCGGTACAAATTATGTAGGCGCTAGAAATCAGCTCATTGAAGTACAAAACTTTCTTGCTTTGAATAATGACACGATTGCGCACAAGCTCGCTGGTCAACACATTACTTGGTTGTTGAACGTCCCTAAGGGACCATGGTTCGGTGCGTTACATGAGATCAACGTAAAATCAACAAAGCAACTTTTATATCGCGTAATTGGCGAACAACACCTCACATTCGAGGAATTCTCCACACTTTTAGCTCGAATCGAAGCGGTCCTTAACTCTAGACCTCTCTGCCCACTTTCGTCTGATCCTTCAGACTTTGAGCCGCTTACAGCCGGACATTTCCTTATAGGCCGCCCACTAACGGCCCTTCCCGAACTATCCGTGGAAGATAGGCCGATTTCCACACGTAGGCGATTCCAAATGGTACAGGCCCTTTCCCAGCGCTTCTGGACGCTGTGGACCCAGTCCTACCTTCACACCCTCCAAACCCGCTCCAAATGGTTGTCCCTATCCTCCCCTCCCCGAGTTGGCGAGCTCGTCCTCATCAAGGAGGACAACCTGCCTGCCCTCCAATGGAGACTGGGGCGCATTGCTCGCACCCTGCCTGGGACGGATGGCGTCGTGCGGGTGGTAGACCTGGACACCGCGAATGGACATCTTCGGAGGCCTGTATTCCGGATCGCCAGGCTCCCATTGGATGAGCCCACCCTGGGCCCCGGAGGATGTTCCCGCCAAAGCCGGGACGCCCATTCAAATGTTGACTCAGCGGTTGTTGACGACCGCGTCCGCCTATCTGCCGCGGCGCCACCGCTGCGCGACCCGCGGCAGCTAGCTTGCCGAGTGCCGCCGGCGGCTCACGAAGCGAGCGGCCGCGGGTCGCGCAGCGGTGGCGCCGCGGCAGATAGGCGGACGCGGTCGTCAACAACCGCTGAGTCAACATTTGAATGGGCGTCCCGGCTTTGGCGGGAACAATAGGGGTCCCACGTAATGTACCCCACAAATCATGAATGGAAAACTGGCAGTTACGCGCTCGACAGGTAAATTACCCATTATAGGTTTTAAAATTTTACCATTCACACGACTACACTTTACGCATTGTTTTACAATTTTTCTTACTAAATTTCTACTACCTAATGGCCACCATTTATCTCTGATATGAGATAAAAGTAGTTGTGGACCCGCATGTAATAAACTTAAATGTTCACTTTGAAATAAAATATGGGTAAAAACATGTTTACTACATAATAAAATGGGAATTTTTTTATCATATGCAAAATCTGAATTAACAAGTCTGCCTCCAACTCTTATTATATTATTTTCATCTAAAAATTTATTTAAGCTCTAAATGTTACGATTAGATTTTAAATTATGATTATTAACTAACGCATGACCACAACTTCTGTAATAACGATTTTCCTATAATAATAAACGGGCTCAATAAACCGAGTACACTTGAGAAACGATCGATAATATTTGACGTTTAGTGATTTTATTATTATTTTCTATGTTTATTCTGGTTGTAAAATGCAATTCATCACTTTTATTATACCAACCCATACCAAGGGTCTTATTAGAACAGTTTTCATCAAACAATAAACTTTTAGTCTGGTCACTATCTACATCGGAATTAAAAGTGATGTCGGATGTGTTATAAATCCATTTTCGTAAAGAAAAACAACCCGATAAACAAGTATCCGATACACCCTTACATAACTGTAATAACTTATGCACCGAGTCCGCCCCAATACATGCGTCGTCGATATACAGATTTTCCAAAATAATGCGTGATACATCTTCGTCTGAACATTCTAATCCTAATTGGTTAATGCATTGAGTTAAATGGCTTAATGCATCGATTGCTAAGATACGGAGCGGACGCTGTGCCTTACGTTACCGTGTTAAGGCGGTACACACCGATGGGATCGGATGAATTTTGTCCCCATAAAATTAAATGTAAATTTCGTTGATCTTCGTGAATTAAGATTTGCCTGAAAAAATTTTTAATATCGGCACATGCTACAAACTTGTACTGACGGAAACGTAAAATAATAGAAAATAATTAATTTTGTAGTGCCGGACCTATCATTTGAACGTCATTTAATGATTTACCGGTTGTAGTTTTACGACTTGCGTTAAAAACTACACGTAATTTCGTAGTAGTGGTCTGTTCTCTTAGTACACCATGATGCAGTAAAAAATAATAAGGCGACGTATAATTTTCGATTCGCGTCATGTGTCCTAAGCATAAATACTCTTGTATGAAATCACAATACATTTTTTTATATTCTGGTGATTTTTCGAATCTACGTTCTAATGACAGGAATCTATTCTCAGCCATATTGTAGCTATCTCCTAACTCATAAAGTCAATCTTTAACCCGCGAGGACTCGCATCTCATTTTCTATCGAGGACGGTCGCACGTGGGTCTAAAAGACCCAGATTTTAAATCTCTTTACTAATGTGAACCCAATTACTTTTAAGTATTTTTTTATAACAGAATGGATAAGTGTTAACAAAAAAACATTTTAACATTTTTTGTACATTTATTATCAATTAACATATTATTAAAAACTACTTTCAAGCTGAGATCAAAAAGTTTCTTAATTTTTGGCAGTTGGAACAAAAATAATATAAATTTTCTGTTTTCTCTATATCAAAAATGCAAAATAACTTTTTATTATCAATAAACAAAATATTATATTCTAAATAAACGAAATAACAATCCACTTTTATTGGACTATTATTAAAATAGAGATAAAAAAATACATTCTTTTTTTACGGCAACTATAACGCAAATATGGCTAATCTGACTACTTCCTGTGATCTTACTCTCACCTTTTACACAAAAAGCTAGTGTGTTGACGACATTATAGACCCTCTGCTATATTCACAAGATGTTTTGTCTTTCTGTCCTTCTTTGTGGGGCATATACATCCCGCGAATGCCAAGTGCGGGGCCTTCTACTGGCTGACTAGTGCTTTCTTCACCACCGAGTATTACAGATATCCGGGTACAAATGTGCTTAGGTAGGTTAGGAACAGCAGTTCAGTAACAATCTTCCCGAAAAAGCTGTCGGGAAACATCAGACTCTAACACCCCACGGTTGCCTCCGAATATCTAGCTTCACGCACGCTTCTGTAACAATATTGTGTCGCCTTGTCCTTACAGCTCTCGGTGGTTAATGGAATGCCACTGTGTGATCTTGTCCTTGCCATGAAAGTAATAAGCTTGGCGAATATATAAATGTGGAACGTCACTTAAATCAGGTCTCTGCACCAAGTCAACCGACGTAAACCGTAGGTGTTTCAGAGTAATCATCTTCTACACTTTGTCAAAAATCTGAATTATCGGAGTCCATTTCTAGGTTATCTTCTTCCTCCTGAGTAGTCACCTTCTGAAATATCTTCTTCCGCCAAAATGTCCTCGATTACTAAAAGAGTCGGCTACGCGTTTTGGCGACATTCCGTTTATAAAAACACCAATATTAAAAAAACAATACTTTGAAATTAACACTTACGTAAACCACCGCATGTGGGTCGAATCAACCCAAACTTACTTTACGCGTCCTTCCTGCGCAAACGCCTAGCGGAAACGGACCGGTGCGGGGCCTGGTGGTAGCTAATAATGTAGTTTGAAGATACCTAGAATGGCGCCGCTAAATAACGAATATTTAAGGAATTGCGACTGATTTGGCACAGCTCTGGGTCTTTTAGACCCAGCGCGAGTCCTCGCGGAACTGGAACCCTGACCGAAAAACGACCGCCGTCTACCCGCTTTGTCGTTTCGGAAAATAATTGTTCACAATAGCGTTCTTCATCTGTCTGGCATTGTTTATTAGATGTCATTTCTTCTAATTCCCAAAATTTACTTAACTGTTTATTTAATTCAACTGTTTGCATATAATGACATTGTATTTTATTATTTTGTGATTTAAAATGATTATCATAAACGATACCAGATATGATCCAACCTAGCGTAGTATTCTGTAGGTATGGACCTGTATTTAAGCGAACTTACCGTCTAGCAATAAACCCCAAAACACATCTGCACCGATCAATAAATCGATTTGTGACGATTTATAAAATAAAGAATCGGCGAGTTGAATATTATGCGGAATTTCTAACGAATTATAATTTAAACTTACTGACGGTATTGCAGTAGTAATATTATTCAAAACTATGCAATTAAAGAGTGTATTAAATTTACCGTTTAATGATTTTAATTTAACTTCACACGACTCCGTTGAGTGAGCGTGCGCCTGCCTAATACCCGTGATATGAAAAGTGGACTGTTTCGATTTAACGTTTAACCTTTTACGTAAATTATCTGTAATAAAACAATGTTGGCTACCGCTGTCTAGTTAGGCACGTGCCTTAACACATTATCATTCAGACATTATCGCTGCCTGCTACCTCCACTAAAGCTGTGCATAATAAAACCGTTTCCGATGCGCTTACGATATTACTCACGGTTTCCTTACAACCAATATTAATGCGTGGCTGCTGAATCGTATGTAGCACGGATGACGCGCGGGGTTCGGAGTTTGATTCCGATCGACCTTCCACGACTGACAATAATGCGTTATCGACAATATTATGTTGGTGTAATAAGCTGTTGTGCTTTTTATTGCACTGTTTACACGCACCGAAATAACAATCTGAAGAAGAATGTCCTGCACGCAAACAGTTATTACACAACTTCTTATTATTTACGAATTCTAATCTTTTTTGGATTGTAAAGTCCAAAAATAGTGTACACGTATAAAGCGAGTGATTTCCGCTGCATAATGAACATGCGCGGGTAGTACTCTTTAAATTATTTTTTGTTGAAGCGAAACTATGTACCTTTTGTTGAAAAACCGTTTAGTAGTTTCTGAAATGACTTTAGTATTAGAAAATGAAGAAGAATTATGCGCTTTAATCATTTCTAAAGTATCTGCTTTATTTCTTAAGAACGAAATAAGATCGTCTAGCTTAAAGTTTTTATTAGTATGGGTAATTAAATTATTTTTGTATTGTTCCCATTCTCTCTCAACTACTGAATCTAATTTTGATGTAATTATGTAAATAATGAGCGTGTCCCAATATTCAGTGGGTTCGCCAAGAGTCTTTAATGCGCGTATATTTTTTAAAATGATATCTTTTAATTTTCTAATATGAAAAGAAGACTCCCTACTCAAACCTTGCATAGAAAACATTGCTTTTACGTGATTGTGTATCAACAGTTTCGTGTTATTATATCTCTAAAAGCAAATCCCAAGCTATTACGTAGTTTTCTGACGTAAATTCAATTGACTTGATTACTTGAGCAACATTACATAATAAAGAGGAACGCAACTAATGAAATTTCTGTATTTGTTCAAGTTGAGTAGAATTGTGAATCATAGAAAGGTAGGTGTCCCTGAACTCTAACCAATTATCGTACGATCCGTCAAAAGAGGGTAGTGAGATCGTAGGAAGTTTTACTAACGATTTTGCGCCACACTTAGACTCGAAACCAGATTGATCAGAAATACTAAAACGTTTTATCAAACTATCTACTTCCGCCATGGTATTATAAAAAACATTTTCAAACGATTCTCGAATTTCTAACTAAAGTGCAAGGTCATCTTCGGACGACGTTAACATTTCAATTAAGCTTTGAATATTGTTAAATTCACTTTATAACGATTTAGATAAATCGCTACGTAATTTTAATTCCGTTACTTGCATAATGGTTTAAATGGATGTTACGGAAAGAGCTCGCAAATTTCACGAATAAAGTTAGTCTACCTTTGATCGAACCGCGTTTTTTATTCAATTCTTTAACACTTTCATCTGATTCTACATGTAAATTAGGAGATTTACTGCGAATAGTCACGTTTTCAACACTCATCTTGACGAATTATAAAAAGTAAGTTGAAGATGCGTACACCGGAATCTAATGATAAAGCACAGTTTTAGTACAAATGAAATGGGACAAGACGGTATAGGGAGGAAAAAGGAACGAATTGGCCAGACCCTTCGTGGTTCCCTCGATGATTCGTGCACCTGTCTTTGCTTTCTCTTCTATCAGGTCTGGGTTTTAAATAAGGCGACTTTTATGAAATAAACTGTTGCTTTATGTAGTTTCAAAACTTGGTACAAGTACAAATATATTTAATAGAACACATTTAATAATTATTGTCGATGATAAATTAGGAGTTGAGAGTAGTTTCGAATATATGAAGAATATATGTCTCGTCTGCGCCCGCGGCGCGTTATATATTCAAAGTCAGCGCCTCTGGTGTTGGTTTGATGTACTACGCCGGCCATGTTATTAAAGTATGCTGTTTGCTGCTTCATCGGTCGTCGTTGAGCCGCCTCTTCTGTGTGGTCGCGGTGCTCCTCACATTGCCGCTAGGTGGCGCATGAACATCTACATATAAGTATAATGTAAAATAAACCTTACAAGTAATTGTTTAGTCTTCAAGATAACCTAAATGAACAATTTTAGTAGGTATCATCAAAACCACACTGCAAAGGAGAAAGCAAATCTTTTTGCATCTTTGTTTGTGGGCAATTCGCGACTAGATGCAAACCGTGCAAAGCCACCAACTTTACCTCATGGTGGTGCTTCCATGCCAAGTGTCACCATTCACACCAAAGAGGTAAGAAAAGCTTTACAGAATTTGGAAGTAAATAAGGCCAGCGCGGCCCGGATGAAATTCCAGCTGGACTACTTAGGGTCTGTGCGCTTAAATTGTCTCCGGTTCTAACGCGTCTGTACCGCCTTTCTCTTCTTACTAGAGCGGTTCCTCAGTCCTGGAAGCTTGCAAATGTGCAGCCAGTTGCCAAAAAGGGCGATCGTGCCGACCTCACCAACTACAGACCAATTGCCATCACCTCCATACTCTGCAAAGTTAAATAATAAAAATAAATAAATCTTTCCTACAATCACACCAATTATCTAGCCCAAGAGAAGCTTCGAAGAAACTCGTTAAATGGTTACTAGACAACGGATAAACATACTTAAAATACTTAAATACATACTTATTATACATAGAAAACACCCAGACCCGAGACAATTCAGAAAACAATAATTTCTAAATTGACCCGACCGGGGTTCGAACCCGGGACCTCAGAGATGGCGACACCATGAAAACCGGTGTACAAACCACTCGACCAAGGAGGTCGTTGTTTGTACACCGGAAGTTATGGAAAGGGTACTGAATAGAAAGCTTTGTCGTATCTAGAACCCCACGACCTCCTTAGCGACTGCCAATATTGCTTTCGGCGGGGCTGTTTCACGGGGGACCTTCTGGAGTACGTTACACATTGCTGGGGCGAGGCAATCGAGAAGCATGGCGAAGCGCTTGCCGTGCCGCTTGACATTTCGAAAGGCTTTGACCGGGTCTGGCACGCTAGCTTGCTGAGCAAGCTTCCAGCGTACGGCATCTCTGCTGATTTTGTGTCTGGATTTTGGACTCCCTGAGTGAACGGTCAATCAGAGTAGTCATTTATAGCTGTTATTCTGACCTCATGGCTATCGATGCTAGGGTTCCTCAGGGTTTCGTTCTCTCTGTTACCCATTTCTTGTTGCATATTAACGATCTGCTCAACCCCGGAATTGTTGGGTATGCAGACGACAGCACGGTCACAGAGAGGTATGTGTCTAGCGCAAGGGTCGGCGGAGAGGAAGTTCGTTCCCTAAGAGAGGCCATGCATGGTTGAGCGGACAAACTTGACTTTAAGTCTTGTCTCCCAATGGGGTGACAACAATTTGGTCAGTTGTAACGCCATCAAAACGCAGGCGTGTTTGTTTTCAGCTTAAAAGAGTCCTTTTAACCTGACTGCTACTTTCCGGGGTGTAGATGTACCAATTACCGACAACCTCGATCTACTCGGCATGAAGTTGATTTCCAATCTTAACTTCGGCGACAACATCGATATTTCACGCCGGGACAGCTTCTAAATCTATATAAAGCACAAGTCCGCTCGTTCATGGAATATTGCTGCCACCTTTGGGACGGCTCAGCAAAATATCAATTCCGCGCAAAATATCACTCATTGCCGCGCTCGATTCGGTGGAACGCAGAGCCAGGAAACTTATAGGTGAATATAAGCTTGTAAAAACCAAGCTTCAAAGTCTCGCTCACCGTCGCTCAGTTGCTTGCTTGTCGGTATTTTACAGGTTGTACTTCGGAGAGTGTGCTGTTGAGTTATACGAGCTCATTCCACCGTCCCCTTTCTACTATCGGGAGTCTAGATTTACGGCGGGTTACCATCCATACTTGGTTCATATTCCACTCATACGCACCAAGCGTTATTCGTCGTCATTCATAATGCGTACAGCCAAGGTATGAAATACCCTGCCGGTGTCGGTTGTTCTCGAGTGCATATAGCCTCAACATCTATAAAGCCCGAGTGAATAGGCTGCTTCTGGGCAATCTCACTCCATCGTCGGCCTCTTCTTAATCCTACGGATAAGTATTTAGCCAAGAGTAAGCCCATCTATTATAAAAAAAAAACCCTTTTACGACGTACTTTTTATAATTTTTATCACGGTTAGCGTGACGGAATCGGGTGACGGAAATTAGGAACACGGCGGTATTTATGAAATAAAAATTAAATAGTAAGGAATTCGGTATATTGAATGGTAAGGAATTTGGAATATTGCTTCAAACATGTGGTCAACAACGAATTTCTGCATATAATAATCTAACTAGCAAAATTTGTATGTATTTCAAAACATTAATTAAAAGAGCGAACGGAAATTAGAATAGTAGTAAACCATACAAACGGAAATTAGGAACTTACGGTCGTAGAACGACAGAGGAACAGGTGACACAGGACCGTTTCATTTGCCTGTCTCGGCACCATTGATGTAAGACGATAGGAATTGCTTACTCTGCTAGTGAGATATTCGCTACTTTTTAACAGTGACGGAAATTATGTATAATAAAAGGACAAAAATGATGTTTCGTTCTATCTAAGAAAATACATTTTTTAGACAGATTATTTATTGTGAACAATACATTACAATACAATACATTTTGTATTGTTTAACTTCCCAATTGAATAGATTGAAATGTACCAATCGTAGCTTACTTTGAGACTGTTAAAGGTAGAAAGCTTGATTCTGGGTTCTGGACAGCGAATGGAAATTAGGAAAACAACTTTGAAAAAATAATTTTGAGTGTTTTTTCTACCAAATGATGTGTATATAATTCCAATTCTTAAAAGACAATTCCTGGACATAGTCCCAAAAAAAGCCAGCTCCAAAATATTACAAACTAGTCAGATATTTGTATAAACGCTCAAAAACCAGGCCTGCCCCTTAGAAGGGTTCCCTATTTAATCCCGAAAGCCGTCTTACCGATTATCATTTCAACGAAAACTATTCACCGAACACTCAAATTGAACGATGCCTTATTTGTACGAAGCTTTAATTTACCGATGTTACGATTCACCGAAAAACCATTTACCAAAGTTCTTTTCAGTGACCATATATAACCGATGTAACATTTCACCGAATTTTAAGAGTATGTCAACGCCTCGGTGGCCGAGTGGTCAAGTGCTTGGCTCGATATCCGGAGGTCCCGGTTTCAATTCCCATGTCAAAGTGTGTTTCGAATTTGTCGATTCATAGCCGGGTTTGTGATCACCAACCCGCATTTATAATTATTCATCCTTAAATCACTTGGTCCAGGTAAGCCTTAGTCAAAAATTCCTCACAACCTGACTCCCGACTCGTTAAACCGGCATTTCGTATCACCCTCCTTTCTTTCCCATACCATTAAACAATCCACTCTGCAATCCCTTTCCTTAACTCCTTCTCTGCAACTACCTACCTTCTCCTTGAGGCCGGTGTCTGAGAGTGAAGTTGAAAAAAATATTCTTGCTATCAAACCCAATGCAAAAGAAATGGACGGAGTCAGCCGGTGTATGATTCAGCTTAGCATGGCTGGTATCATTCCCATTCTACGGAGATACGTAACCTTCCTAAACATAAAGAGGAAACTAAACAGGTCCTAATAGGCATTATAAAGAAGCTGAGCCTTACGTTGGGTGTTGAGAAACCAATTGATGAGACTGAGATACGTGACGTGTATCGATACAGACCAGAGACCGTTGTTGTGGATTTTACTACAAGTATTCGAAAGGAAAACCTAATTAGCAGCTACAGAGCATTCAATAGAAATAGCCGCGAAAGTAAGAAGCCTTTGCTTAACTCGGAACATCTGGAATTACCTGGGGCCGTCCAACCAATATTTATCTCAGAGTGCCTCACGAACAAAACTAAACGATTGTTTTATTTAGCGCGTGAACAGGCAAAGAATAAAACAATCTTCTCAGCCTGGACGATGTATGGTAAGGTGTATGTAAGGAAGGAAGAAGGCTCTCCACCCACTCGCATAACTGAAGAAGATGAACTTATTAAGCTGCTTGTATGACTAGTCTTAGTGTTAAATCTACTGCTATCTTTATTTTTATTAAATTGTCTTTTGTTATCTTACCTGTTAATGCATGAAGGATGTTATGTAAATTTTTATTTAGTTTTTCTCTTTTGTCCCCTGAGTTACAGATACACTCACACACCAACATCTGTACAGCTAATAATCTGCACATCAATTCATAGTGCATTTCACAGACACGTAACAATATTCTTACGAGTATATATTGTAATTTTCATAATTATCATTATAACACTTTTACAAAGCTAACTAATTACACCCACACTTTACACACTAACTCAACACGTCCATGTTAACATACCAGTGCATTATATCTCGGCAACCTTATTGCTATTACTCAACATCTTATATAAACCTACGTCATTCATTTCCTCCATCTCACCCCTTCGTAGCCACCCTCCAGACCTAAATACACACATTAACAATAAGCTAAAACATACAAAAATAAAAAATAGTTGACAAAAGTATGGAATATATTAATTTAGGTCTGGACTCCCTATCAGTGGCTAAAACAATTTCATGTGACATTGAAGACGTAAAATCTCATCTTGATTATAATAGTAAACACCGGTTTTTGAATCTTCTCTCGCAAAACATAAGAAGCATATCTTGTAATATTAATAACTTTAATACCCTTTTGCAACGATCATCAATGGACTGGGATATTATAGTTCTGACTGAATGCTGGCTTCGCTCAGGAAAGTCTATTCCAGTAATTGACGGTTTTAGTTACGCTGCCACTACATCTCATAAGACGCAAAATGAAGGTGTAATAATATATTATAAAAATCAGCTAGTTTGCTCCTTTGAGGAACCACAGATTAATGACGCCAACTGTCTATTACTTAAATTAAACAATAACACATGCATCATCGGGATTTACCGGCCTCCGTCATATCATAACACAGATAACTTCATAAACTCTCTTGATTTGCTTTTGTCTCAACTTACTAATTATAAAAATATATTTTTATGCGGTGATTTAAATATCGATATTGCACCTAACACTAGTGATAACCGCTCCAACGATTACTTAAATTTACTGGCAAGCCACTGCCTTCTCCCGGGTCATTCCTTACCTACTCATGGTCGTACATGTCTAGACCACATGATGATCAAAACAAAATTGACAGCCACGGTTTTTGTGGTGCAATCGTCAATCACAGACCACGATTTCGTAGCACTAAATATGAATCTGGTCGCCCCCCTAGACTACATGAAGAAAACTAGTATTCGCATTGATTACACTGGCCTTGATAGTACTATTCAAACAATTAACTTCAATTCGATCCTAAATTGTTTTGACGCAAATATAGCCGCGGATCTCCTTATCAATTACCTAACTTCTGCAATTGACCAACATACTAAAGCTGTTTATATTCCCAAAAGAAGTAGAATTAACAACTCCTGGGTCACTAAGGGGCTTTTGCGTTGCTTAAGGAATAGGGACAACTTACATAAAAAACTAAAACAGGATCCCGAAAATGGGGTATTAAAAATTACTTACAAGAGATACCGAAATTATTGTAAGGCTCTCACAAAAAAAACAAAGTGTGTATACGACAAGCGAGAAATCGAGAACGCTGCAGGCAATAAGAGGAAGCTATGGGACGCTATTAAAGCTGTTGCCTGTTTTAAGAAAGTTACTGACTATTCTTCCAGTTTGATCTCTACGGCCGACCCAGTGGGAAGCATCAATAAAGTTAATGAGTTCTTTGCTCACGTAGGACGTAACCTAGCTCAAAAAATATTAAATTCAAGCCAACCTAATATACCTGCGATTCTAAATGAGAATACATCTTCACCTATCAATTCTTTAGCCTTACTTCCTGCAGACGAAGATGAAGTTGAGAGCATAATCTGTGGCCTAAGAGATAATTGTGCAGTTGGAGTGGATCGAATATCAAGTACAATTTTAAAAAGATACCGTCGTTTACTCAACGCTTCCATTACCCATATTTGTAATCTTGCTCTCTCAACTGGAGTATTTCCCCAGGCGTTTAAAACAGCTCTCATAAAACCTAACCATAAGTCAGGTGAAAAGGAATGTGTTAATAACTTTAGGCCAATCTCAGTTCTTACAACATTGTCAAAAGTTCTCGAACGTCTCATGAACAAGCGCTTAACATCTTTTCTGGAAACTAATAACCTTCTTTCGTCGTCACAGTACGGATTCCGAGGTGGCAAGTCGACAAATGACGCTGTGCACGATTTGACAAACTCTATTATTACTAGCTTAGATAAAAAAAAGAAGTGTCTCACTATATTCCTTGACCTAGCCAAGGCCTTTGACACCGTTTCCATTCCACATCTGTTAAAGAAGCTAGAGGAATTGGGTGTGAGAGGTTGCCCCTTGGGTTTGTTTGGTGATTATTTGACCAACCGCAAACACCGCGTCAAAATTGATCATTGGATCAGTCAGGAGCAAACGGTGGATTTTGGCTTGCCGCAGGGAAGCATAAATGGTCCCACTCTTTTCCTGGTTTATGTGAATGGCCTCTGCAATATGAAACTCCACAACGGCAAATTGCTTGCATTCGCTGACGACACAGCTCTTTTTTTCAGTGGCGATAGCTGGGAAGAAGTTTTCTACAATGCCCAGACTGGCTTTAGGAGAGTATGTGCATGGTTGCATGACAATGTCTTGACCCTAAATATATCGAAGACTAAATACATTGCATTCGTGCATAGATCCAATCAGCTCCCCCCACCATCCTTTTCAATCACCGCCCACTCTTGTCGTTTGGGATCCGTTACCTGTAACTGTCCTTCACTCCAAAGAACTGATACTATAAAATACCTTGGTATTACCATCGACCAAACCCTTTCATTTAAACCGCATATCTATGTCCTTGTGACTCGGCTGCGGAAACTAATTTTTATATTTAAAACCTTAAGACACGTAGCTTACCGCAAGACAATCAAAATGGTCTACCATGCTCTCTGCCAATCCGTAGTTGAGTATTGCATCACGTCTTGGGGTGGTGTACCTAAGACTTATCTCCTCCTCCTTGAGAGAGCTCAGAGAGCTGTACTAAAGGTGGGAGCTGGTCTTCCATATCGCTTCCCTACAGCTTTGCTCTATAAGGACTGGGATGTGCTGACAATAAGACAAATTTTCATACTGCAAACTGCCATAAAAAAACACTCCGAATTGCCCTACGATCCCAATCTAATGGATGATAAGCGAAAGAAAGCTAATGTCTGTCCTACACCATTATTTCATACAAGACATTCTCATCATTTCTTCTGCTTCTTTGGCTGCTACATATACAATAAAATAAATAGTTTGTTGAATATCTATCCCCTTCCAAAACTAAACAGCAAACGCACAATCACGAACTGGCTCAAGACGCTAACATATAAAGAAACCGAAGACTTTATTATCCCAAAAGTGTAATTACTACAATAATCGGACCCCTTCTCTCTCTAAGGCTTTGTTGAAATATACTTGCGCTATGTATTAACACACACGTACATCACGGATCCTCACACTTTTATACACACACTCATTAACACATCCCTCACTCAGGGGCTTCATCATATCTTTTGTTTGTTTTATATCAATAAGTAGGTAATAGTGTAATAGTTATAGTTTGCTCAGAGTCCGCGGAATGGGGCACTGGTGACCTGTGGTTTACGGGTTTTTTCAAACCTATCACAAGCACCAGTCTCTCACAAGGAGTACTTATGGGTTCTATTTATCGATAATTTGCCATTATCTCTGTACAACGTAAACCTTGTGATGAGAAAATAAATTAAATTGAATTGAATTGAATTGAATTCTCTGCCACATTTTCAACTTCTCGCTTAACACCGGAACTATCCCAAGCTGGCGTCAGGCTGTACTCATCCCTATCCCGAAAACCTTATTAAATCCTTCTCTTCCCTCTCATTTTCGACCTATTTCCATTCTCCCGTTTCTTTCCAAAGTTCTCGAGCGCCTGGTCCTTCACCAGATTAGTGTGTTTGTTAACGCAAACCATTTACTGAGCCCCTACCAGTCGAGTTTCCGCCTTGGGCACAGCACTGTGACTGCTTTGACGGAGTTGGCGGACGATATGTGTTAGGGTATGTCGAATCAATAGCTCTCAACTTTGGTTCTTTTAGACTTCAGCAACGCATTCAACACTGTTGATCTCGATATACTCTTGGAAATGCTGACGAGTGTTCTTGGGTCGGACTCTGTAGTTGAATGGTTCCGCAGCTATCTTGCGAACCGTAGGCAGTCTGTCCGGATTGATGATAGTCTGTCTGCTCCCTGCGACGTTACTGCTGGTGTGCCACAGGGCGGCGTCCTTTCCCCTTTCCTTTTCTCTATCTTTATCAATTTCCTTACTCCTCTCCTGTCTTGCCAGTATCACCTCTACGCTGACGACCTACAAATCTACTCCCGTGCTCCCATCGCGGACGTTGACAACATGATTGCTAAACTTAATGTTGACCTTGCGACTATACATGAATGGAGTCGAACCCATGGCCTCTTGGTCAATCCTCACAAGTCGCAGGCGATCATTATTGGTGAGTCGAAGCAGATTGCCCGACTCAAGCACGTCAATGTTCCACTTCTATTAAATTCAGTTCCCCTTCCCTTCAGTGATGTTGTCAAGAACCTTGGTGTTCTTTTCGACACTACGTTATCCTGGGCGCCTAATATTGCAGAGGTTAGTAGGAAGATGTTTGACGCCGCTGGTTCATTGCGGAGATGGTGAAATCTGCTTCCTGTGAGGACCAAGATCGAGCTTGCGCAATCTCTCCTCTTGCCAATTCTGGACTACGCCAGACTGTCTACTCCATTCTGTCTGCTCCATTGACCTCAATGAGGTTTTTTTGGATAAGCTGCAGCGACTACAGAATCTGTGCATAAGGTTTATATATGGCCTGCGCAAGTTCGATCATGTGTCTGGATACAGGACAGAACTTGGGTGGCTTCCTATCAGACTGGGACGTGAGGAGCATGTTCTGGTGCTCTTGTATAACGTGCTGTATGACCCTCGCACCCCTCCTTACCTTAAGGAACGTTTTCAATTTCTTGGTACGGTTCACAAGCGTGAACTCAGGTCTAAGGCTGACAACTTTCTGAAACAGCGCCTGACTGATATATTTATATATACATATATATATGTATATAAATATATATTTATCTATATATTTTTTATAATATAGGTACCTAGGTATCTGTAATGTATGTTATATAATAATTTTTTTATATATAAAGTATTTGAATTCTGTTTTTATTTTTTATTTTTATCTCATATTTGCTTGTTCTGGTGCACTGCGTGTCGCTCTTTTTCTGTTGTCCTATACCTCAAAGGTTGTCCGGAAGAGATCGCTTTAAGCGATAAGACATAAGTAAGCCTTTGCCCACATTAGCTTTTTTTAAAGTGCTTACTCTTTGTGTATGTTTTCGTTATTTTTGTGTGTGCAATAAAGCGTTGTATCTATCTACTCGTATCTATCTATTCTCCCTCTTACTGCCACCCATCATTTCCCAAACTCGACTCCATCTCTTCTAGACTTATTAATAGTGTCATCTCCCCGGTATATTGCGAAGCACGGCCAATGTCCAGCCGACGCTTTTCGTACCATGATCTCTTATTTTTGTCTGATAAAGTTCGTCCTCCTAAAGCTAAACCCAAAGTCATTCTTCAGCGGAATTTTAGTGGTATGGATCAACATGCGTTCCGTGATGACGCTTGTGAAATCGATTGGACTCCTGTTTTTGTCGTTCAGTCTGTTAATGAACAAGTTGCCGTTTTTAACTCCCTTGTAACAACATTGCATGACAAGCACGCGCCATTTCGAGCTGTTAAGATAAAGTATCAACCGGCACCATGGCTGACAGACGACATAAAAGCGTTAATGTGTGGGCTACTCCCACTTTGCACACTTGCTTGCTGGCCGGATTCGAGATATAGCCCCATCGATGCCGCAAGTAGCTTCCACATTCTCGTCAGGTTCTAGCATGAAGGCTATGGCTAGAGAAATTGCCGAACTTCGTCAGCAGATAAAGTCTATGACCATGCAGAACAAGCGAAGACCCCGTTCCCACAGCAGACGTCGCGACCAATCATCCAGCAGGTCCCAATCCTCGTATAGATGGTACCCCACCTGTTCGTATCACTCTAAGCACGGAGACAGGGCTCATAAGTGTATCAAGCCTTGCGATTATGGGAAATTGGAAAACGAAAAAAGGGCATTCGGTAATGACGACAGCTGATAGCCCATCCTCTGGTCGCCTGTTCGTTACCGACAAAAGGTCGAAGATTCAGTTTGTGAACGACACTGCCAGCGATCTCTGTATCTTCCCCCGGACTTTACTACATGAACACCGTGCACCAACCACCTTCCAGTTATCCGCAGCCAACGGGACCACCATAGATACGTTTGGTTATTATTATTTAAATTTAGACCATAATTTACGTAGAGCTTAACCTTGGCGCTTTATTGTTGCGAATGTTACTAAACCTATTAAAGAAGTAGATTTTTTGTCCTTTAATAATTTAATGGTAGATTGTAGAAATCAAAAACTTGTAGATAATACTACTAGCCTTACTGCTTCTGCTTTGTTTGCTCCCGACGAAAATATTATTAACTCTGTAAAGGTGCTGACTGGTGAGTCACGTTTTCATCGTCTGCTTTACCAGGAATTTCCTGAGATTACGCGACCATCTGGTACACAACGTATTACATCTCACAACACACAACACCACATACGCACAACACCAGGACCTCCTGTCTAGCGCACCACGACGTCTGGCTCCGGACAAGCTAAAGATAGCAAGGCAAGAGTTCGAGGCTATGTTGGCTGATGGTACAACTAGACCTTCACAAAGTCCCTGGTCCTCTTCATCTTCATCTTGCCCCGAAAAAAGATAACGGTTGGAGACCCTGCGGGGATTATAGACAGTTCAATGCCCGTACAGTTCCCGATAGGTATCCAATTCGTCACCTTCATGATTTTACGCACAGCATTTCAGGATGTAAGATTTTCAGTACCCTGGACCTCACGAAGGCGTACAATCAGATACCAGTACATCCAGATAATATACCTAAAACCGCAAATACCACCCCGTTTGGTATGTATGAATTACCATACATGACGTTTGGTTTGCGTTATACTGGCCAAACGTTCCAACGTTTTGTGGACGAGATGACCCGTGGACTTGATTTTGTATATTGTTACGACTATCTAGTCTTTTCGGAGAATGAGACCCTTCATGAGCGACACTTGCGACAAGTATTCACCAGGCTCTGCGAATATGGTATGGCTATAAACCCATCCAAGTGTGTTTTAGGAGCTCCCGAGGTAACATTTTTAGGTTATAACCATTTCGGAGAGCGGAACCAAACCACTTGACACCAAAGTGCAAGCTTTGCGTGACTTTCCACCACCAAAGAGGCAGCTAAGAGGATTCTTGGGAATGGCAAATTTTTAGAGGCGATTTTTACCTGACGCTGCCCTCACTTAAGCCCCTCTTAACTCGCTTCTTACTAGTGCAGTAAAAGGTTCTTCTCCCATCAACTTGGCTGGCGATGCTTTGACAGCTTCAGTTCCCTTTATTGTTCGAACTCGCGCTCGTTACGGTCATCAGAAAATCTAACCCTTAAAACCCCTCTTCACAACACCACCTTTTACGATTGCTCCTTTACTGTCGAAGCTGTTCGTCTCTGGAATTCACTTCCAGTTGCGATCAGGCGAGCTAAAACCATTCACCCATTCAAGGAGCTCGTGAAGAATTTCTACCTTTCCCTTTAACCCTATCCTGCTGCATAGCTGTCGTTGTCCGCTACTTCCTACCTGAGATTATTATGTTTAAGTATGTATATGTAAATATACACATATTTATTACACCTTATTATTTATTTATTTTATACTTAATGTTATTTTATTTAATTACTTATTTTTGCATTTAACTGTGTAACCATAATCATGTTTTGAATGTTTGCACCTCCGAACATAGTGTATAAGTTCTCTCCATCCGACTGGTTGTCTGGCAGAAATCGCTTTTAAGCGATAAGACCGCTACATTGTAACTTTGTATTTTTGCACTTTTATGTCTAATGTAAATGTTTGTGTTATGTTAATATAAAAGTATTGTCTATCTATCTATCTATATGCGTGTAAGAAGTTAGCTATTATGCGAGTAACCCTTTATTCTGTGCTCTGAGCTCTCAACTTAAGTTAGTTCTCGTGAACGACTGAATATTTATTTTCGTGTGTTGCTCGCTTGTTATATTTCAACGTCTCGAGTCCATAGTAATTTGTATGTCGGATTTGGTAGGTGTTTTAAAAAAATCATAATATAATAACCAAAGCATATTACGAAATAAAACGATTGACTACTTGTAGTTAATACTTTTGAGAATTTTTTGAGTGTGATTTTAAAACTAAAATGCATGTCCCTTATCCCTTGGAAGCTTGGGAGGTCGCTGGTGTGGGACGTGACCTGTGTAGACACACTGGCTCCCTCCCACATCCGTGCGACCTCCTGCGAGGCGGGCGCGGCAGCAGCCGTAGCCGAAAGCAACAAGCGGCGCAAATACGAAGCACTTGGTGAGAGCTATGTTTTGTGCCGTTTGGGGTTAAAACGCTGGGGCCGTGGGGGCCAAAAGCTCGGTGTTTCGTCAAAGATCTGTCGAAGCGCCTTTTCGAGGTGTCTGGCAACCGAAAGGCTGGCAGCTACTTTGCCCAACGTATCAGTTTAGCTATTCAAAAGGGCAACGCTGCCAGCCTTTTGGGGACTTTGCCGCGCTGCAGCGGGACCTTAAATATTTTAGGTTTGTAGTTTTTATGTTAATATTTAGTTTATGTCTTTAATATTTAATTACTATTGTTTCGTTTTTGTGTAAATATGTTATTACAAAATAAATTTCAAGTTTTTACTTTCAATAAAAACTAAAATATCGATTTTATCTAAACCCCAACACACGTTCTTTCCATGTACAACTATTTCATTACATTGAAATATTTTTAAATATAATTAAATATCTATTTTCCATGTACATTGTATTTTTTAAACTGTTATTAATTTAAGATTATTAATAGAGATACATTGTAAACACACTCTTTGTGATAATAATTACAGTTACAATTGTAAGAATTGTGAACCCCATCGATTTAACGGTGACTGCCGATTTTGCCGTTTTGGCTCGGCGCAGTCTGAAGAGGCACTTTGTGGGCCGGCAGGGTGACGGTGACTGATGCTACGTCTCAGGCGCGAAATACCCAGAAGCGATGTAAGATTCGGATGCGATGCGGATGTGGATCGGATTCGTTGTCCCTTCAAATCTTGTTCGTACAAAATGTGTGAAAGAGATGCCTCGTAAATTCCACAGAAAGGATGCGGCGCGGATTTCGCGGTATGTAATATGTATATATTTTACGAATCCGATCCACATCCGCATCGCATCCGAATCTTACATCGCTTCTGTGTATTTCGCGCCTCATACGCTGCACCAGTTGTCCTCGCGCCTGGACTTCCACTTAACATCAGGTGGAGTGGGGTAATTTGCCGGGCTTAGTATAAAAAAAACCGTTTAGTCCACTCTCGTCCCCTCGACCCCTAAAAAAAGATTTGTTCATTTGTTTCCTCTCAACCCCCAAACATAGTTCACACTCGACCCCCAGGGGGCGAGACTGAATTTTCATACTAAGGACAGGCATACCTTGTCCACTTTCAACCCCTAGTTTGGTAAGTACCTAAAATTAATATTTTAGTACAGTAAGGTACAGAATAGAAGTAAAAAAAATAAAGGCAGGAATTTGATAAGTATAAAAAATAATAAACGAGCAGTATACTTTAATATTTAATATAACATTACTATAAGAAAAATAAAAAAATAACAACAAGTCCCATTTAGCTCTCAGCTGGGATTCGAACTTCGGAAACGCTATCCAGGCGATTCCTAGCTAAGGTCTAAATTAGACTTTTTTATAATGTAATGGTATACTTAGAAGACCTAAAATATCAAAAATTATAAAATAAAATAAAGAACCAACTACCCCTCAAACCCCAAGCGGTCGCATGAGACCGCACCTACAAAAACACACTTGACTTTGTACCGTGTTTTCATAGACTTACAGACTACTTTAGTATGAACAAGTTTGGTTATTTCGGTTCTGTGGTTCATCTTATGTATTGTTATAGCACAATATCGCATAGTCTATGCTCCATTCTGTCTAATTTGACGTTGACAGTTACTGTCAAAAAAGTGTCAAAAAAAATCCAAGAGTGAGTGGTTAAATAAAAAGAACTAAATAATGGCATTGTCTTAAATAACTAAATTTAATCCCTACAGATAACTGTTAAATTAAAGTTACATACTTTTGAAGTCGGTGCCAAGCCTCGAAATACGAGTATAATACCCTGCCTCTGCCTTTATAGGTACTTGATGGTTGCCTTTATGCTCTCTTGATGGTTACCATTAGCTCTACTTCACCATGCATGATGCATTGTGGCTAACATAAATTGCTTAGCAACTATATTTAAGTCTGTAATCGTATAGCAAACACCTAAAATATTTATTATTTCGTAATTCCGGTGGCCGTCTGTGCCTGATCTTCATTATCAGTTCCACTTACTTACTGATACTTTCCGAGGACAAATGCTCAGTTTATTGCAAATAATACCTAAATCGCTCTAGGTAACTATGCCAATAATATTCGAAGATTTCCCTTAATGTTCTAGGACCCTGTCATCAGATCCTGACCTGATAAAAATTCGACCATCAAGATAGAACATCCTTTCAAACAAAAAAAGAATTATCTGAATCAGTTCAACCGTCTTGACAAATCAGGGAACATACATAAAAAAGCTCCCGACGAATTGAGAACCTCCTCCTTTTTTAAAGTCGATTAAAAATAGCTAAAAAAGGACAACAAGTAATAATATACCTAACATACTTACTTAAAGTGAAACTTTTTATTTGATATTATTATTATTTAATATTTGATTAAGTATCTGCGTTAAAACGCTCAAATAAACTTGAAGATAATGAAGCACGACCGCACGTCGTCGTGCGGAGGTCGTGGGTTCAATTCCCACCTGAGGTAGAATTTTTTTTCAACGTTTCGTTATTCATTTGTTATCGCAACTGTACTTTGGGGGTCGAGAAGAAAATTAAATTTGGCTGGAAAATAAAATCTACATTCGACCGCCTAGGGTCTAGAATACACTGTAATTAGGGGTCCAGTGGACACATTATTTATTGGGGGTCGAGGGGACGAGAGTGGACTAAACGAAAAAAACACTATCTACGCGCACGCTACGTTACGCACATGCGGTCGGAATGAAGCGCAAGCGAATTTTGCCGAAAGGTACACACGGCGTCAGTTCAACCTACCCAAAACTGACAAATTTCTACAATCAATTTTGAACTTCATTGTTTGGTTCTAAGGATCAATATTCATTGGAGAAATTTGACAGTTTAGGGTAGGTTGATCTGACGCCGTGTGTACATACCATAGAATAATAACTAAAGCATAGACGGAGTCCAAATGAGACTTGATAGTTTAGTTGTCCTATTTTTTCAAACGGGCCATAGGTAAACATTGAAAGGAAAAAGACAAAATAAGTTGCCAAACACGTCAAATGTCTAGCGAAAATAAAAAAACTGGTCACCAATTTACCATTTATGATACAAAATTCAAAAGCGACTACAAATGTAATTACGAATGGAGATCAAACGGATTGCCCACTCAAATGTCATAGCACTCCTTTTATGCTTTAGATAATATTCTGAGGTACATACATACACTCACGATCATTATCCATAAAAGGTAAGTCGGAGACAGGCAATGTGAGGATCGAAAAGCAGGGCACTTGGCTCACTTCACGTTTCACCAAAATAACAATAGCTGTGTGTCGATTCTCTAAAGCTCGATCGTAAGCCCGCCAAAGAGACTTCGAGCCTCACGTTCCGATAAGAGTGACCTTGGTGACATTTGTGGACACCGAGGGCATCGACGCACGCGACGCACCCTGTAGCTTGAGTTCTTATGCTTCGCCCTGTAATTGCTCTGGTTTAAACCGGAACGCTGCAATGTAAAATAATGTGCTTAGTGGCAGAAATAGGTACCAAGGTAGTTGACATCCAGTCGGATTCTGGCAGTATCCGCTACCACCACCAAGCAAGTCTACCATCTCAAAGGCTATAGACGCTTGCGCTCGATCTGGTGTATGCGTATACGTTAGTCAACCGGGAACTGTTTCAGCATGGATTTTTAAGCTTAACCACTCACTCGTGGCAATTTTCTGACACAAAAATTGGCGCAACTGTCAACGTCAAATTTGACAGAATCGAGCATAGACT
Organism: Scoparia ambigualis; assembly: GCA_963921215.1. Taxonomy (NCBI): domain Eukaryota; kingdom Metazoa; phylum Arthropoda; class Insecta; order Lepidoptera; family Crambidae; genus Scoparia; species Scoparia ambigualis. The sequence continues at coordinate 4,996,126 of OY992512.1, forward strand.
ATGCGATATTTTGCGATCACGATACATAAAATGTACCATAGAACCGAAATAATCAAACTTGTTCATACTAAAGTAGTCTGTAAGTCTATGAAAACACGGTACAAAGTCAAGTGTGTTTTTGTAGGTGCGGTCTCATGCGACCGCTTGGGGGCTGAGGGGTGCGTTTAACTGGTTGAAAAATTTCTTCTTCTTGATGCCTATCCAACTGTTACTAGTAAAGGTAGGAAGCTGAAGCTGAAACTTGGACTAGTTGTTGGCAAGGCGAAAGAGTTCGGCGGCATTTGTTAAATAACACCTGACCTTTCCTATTTCCCCAGACCTTGGACCAGGATACGGTGGCGTGTCGCCGCCGCCTTGGGCATACGTCCCGTCAAACTTCGCCAAACCGCCAAAGTGCTACGGGACCCCTCTTCGTGGGACCTGTAAAGAGAAAATACAGAGGTACGCAAAATATAAAGCCCGTTTACGTGTTTTTACTTGGCGAGTAATTTAGTCTAGTAGTGGGAATGGGTATCATGGGGTACCATACCCAAAACTGTCAAATTTCTCTAATCAATATTGATCGTTCTATCCTAGTAGCAAAGTTCAAAATCTGTTGAAGATTTGATGTTTTATAGTAGGTTGAAGTGCTGGCGTGTTGTACATTGATTCGCTCGTAGGCTTCGCTAGTTCGACTATTTTAAAATTCATTTTAATTTATGCTAATTGTCAAAAGCCATACATTTGCTACTTTTCTAATTTACTCGCCTAGAGCGAACAACGCGTAGGGGCAAGCAGTCGCGACAGTGCTGCCCTCATTGAGCTTTGCCTTATTTGTTTTTTGGTTGTAGTGTTTTTGAAGCAAATTTACAAAAAAAACGCTCTGTAGAAACATTTTTAAATGGGCAAAAATGTATGAAACTTGGTCCAAGAGCCTCCACTAATGAGACTTGTGGGAAATGAAAGTACATACTTGTCATATGATTTTTGCAAAATATGATCAAAATCCGTCCCGGGATTTTTTTTTATAGTCACGTTAACCTGACATTTACGTTTAACGTGGTGATTATTTTAACATGGTCATTAACATTGACCCACTTTCGAATGCAATATAATTATCTTCCGCTTTATAATGAAGCGAAGGGGGAATGCGCCCGGACAGCTCTAAGAATTATCAAGTGGTGGTCGTGCGTGTCTGCGCATGACAGTTCACTGCAGAGAGTCAGAGCAGAGCGCGCACTACGGAAAAGCGTTCGGCCGCCCACGGTTCACCCCGCGTACGTATCTCTACAGTGACCAAGCATTTAATGTCCGCTCGCCTTACAGTTGCGGCTGGAACCCACGACGAAACTGGTTTCGCGTCCAAGCTTTAGGGCCCAGCTCTAAATCCTGACGGCGAGACGAGCTTCTCGAAGCACCTGGAATTATACGGACAATACGGAGTCTTAGCACTACGTACCACATACTTTGGTCAGTATCGATAAAGAAATTTGGTCCCGCAGTCTTCCATCTTAAACCTGAGCCGCTACCTATCAGATTCAGGGACTCGCTACTTAACTGGTGTGTTCCTAGCATCCCTGCGTGGTGGTACACCTATAAACTAACACTAGTCCAATACTATTTGTTTTTTACATTTAACTAAAACACAAGGTACAACAATGCGCTAGATTATTGTTGGGTGATGCAGTATCCACTTTCTTAAGATTAATGGGTGACACACATGCCACATGGCTAAGACCTTTGCGTTGCCTGGCGACACAAGTTGCTAAGGAGTGATTCGGAAACGAATCGAATTTCTGGATTTTCAGTAAAAGATGACAGTCTATCAAGGGAAACACTTATGAACAATGATTAAGTAATACTTACGCGCTGTTGCAAGACTTATTTCGCGCGTGGCGGCCGGCGACATTGCGTCAGACACTTCGTGATATCAGCCCGAAATCCTGGAATTGAACAACAAACTGTAGACAATATTGTTCTAACACCCCCTCTGGAATTAATTCCCTGATATCATTTCACAATAAAATCCTACCTCAGTAAAATGATTCTCTCCGCGTCAACAACCTCCAAAAGAATGCTTCCATTTCGGCGGTCCGCTTCTTTTAATTCCCTGATATAATTTCACAATAAAATCCTACCTCAGTAAAATGATTCTCTCCGCGTCAACAACCTCCAAAAGAATGCTTCCATTTCGGCGGTCCGCTTCTCCGGAAGTGTCAAAAATGGAAGGCCATCCATACGTCTGTGGGCCATCCTAGAAATTTTCCTCTGTGGTAAAATTATGAGCCTCGGACCAAATAATAATAATCCGAACTTTTTCGGGTATTATTTAATTTAAGTTATCAGGTGAAATGAAAAGCTGATAGTAACTTTGCCCCGCTACCGCTAGTTGTCGCAACGGTGGCTGTCATTTCGTCTTTGGCGTTATGTCAAAATCAAAATTTAAACAAACAGAAATAATCTTATTTCCTGTGAATCTAAATATTGTAAGTCTTGCCAAAACAGATTTCCAAAGGTGTATTAATTGAAAACGCAATAAAAGTGTGTCTAGTAATGTGTCAGCCAAAGCTATATGTCTATATTATGAAGAAATAATGGATTCAATTCAAACAAACTACAATGATTAATGTTTTTAGAAGCCCGATAATTTACCAGCAATGATTTCAGGTAACTTTTGTTAAATTATTGCAAACCTTTTTGTAGATTAGCAAAAGCAGACAGTGGCCTGAATTTACAACGTAACAGCCCACACTACGAAAACGAGTGCAGGTCGATGGGGGCATGTAAAGAGTGTGGGAACTCCGACCATCGCACATCTCTACATTGAACAGACGACCCAGCGCTCTCAGCTCATTCGTCTGCACACCTGCTTCCACCACAACTGAGGGAGCAGCCGAGGCAGCGTTCCAAAAACAGCAGGCAGCAGGTATTCGCCCATGCGACACAAACGCAACCCACCTCCGCTCATAACATCAGCCCACCCAGCTCCAGATCACCGAGAAGGACCCGCGAACGCCGCCAGCTACTGTGACTACCAACAATTACGAAACACGCTAGTGAAGAAGAAGACTCAGCCTATGCCCACTCAGCCCATGCCCACTCAGCTCATACACACTAAGTTTACACAAACTCAGCCTATACACATTCAACTCATACACACTCAGCCCATACACACTCAGCTTATACAAACTCAGCCCATGCATACCTACTCAGCTCATACACAATCAGCACATCCCCATTCTGTGCCCACTGGCACACCCATTTCGTTGCCAACCGTCTCACTAAGAGTCTCAGACGTACATGGCCATCTTCACACAGCCAGAGCTTTATTAGACTGTAGTAGTATGCTAACATTAATAACTTCACGCGTGGCACGACTTTTGAACTTGACATCTAAACCCACATCCTTAAATTACAGGAGTTGCAGCAAATATTACCTGTTGCTGACCTTACTTTACCAAGCGTGTACTTTTACTTGCCAATATCATAATTTTGTACCTAAATTTGGTAAATTGCGAAGAACTAGAGGTACATTGGAAAAACCTAAAAATGGTATACTTTTTTAACCGTATTCACTATGATTACAGAGGGCCCCGCCAGGAAGACAAAACTTTAAAGCTGAATATATTCTGTTCTAATTAGGATTTCTGGAAATTAATACATAAATCGGGAGGTACATTTTATTTATTTATTTATTTATTTTTCACTTTATGCACGTTTGTACAAAGGCGGACTTAATGCCTTAGGCATTTTCTACCAGTCAACCATTGGGTGATGCAGAGAAAAACATAAGGTAGGGTGCACACTAAAATGTAAATACAAACAAATAAGTATACAAAATATATACATAAACATAATAGATATGTACAGTGTTATATATATACATACTGATATATAAATAATAATTAAATACTTACATAAATATCATATGTCTGTACGACGATTACTGATCACCTTGATCTGTGAGAAATCTGCGTAACTTAGTTTTGAAAGCATACCGACTGGTGGACATTCTAATATTCAGAGGGAGGGCATTCCAAAGGAGAATTGGCTTTATGAAAAAGGAGGAGTGAATGATATCGGAGTGGTGATAACGGAGGTTTTTATTGTGACTAGTACATAAGTATTGAAAGTGGGAAGAAAGGTAGGGAGGAGAATTAGGAGAACTTATTACGGAAAAAAGAGTGGTCAAGGCCCGCATATCTCTGCGCAGCCGAATGGGCAACCATTTGAGCTGTGATCGACATGCAGACACATGATCATACTTACGTAGATTAAAAACGAATCGAATGCAGTTATTCAGAAGACGGTCGAGCTTATTAAGTAGATCTGCATTCAGGTCGAGATAGCACACATCACCATAGTCAATTATAGGGAAAATTAAAGTCTGCACAAGCATAGCTTTGACGTTAACGGGCAAAAAGTTTTTGAGGCGGTAAAGACAACGAAGCACTCCAGTGACTTTCCGACAAGTATTAGCTACTTGAGCCTGCCAATTAAACTTGGAGTCAATATATAAGCCCAGATTCTTAACATTTGGCTAAGAGGAATTGGAGTGGCATCAAAGATAATGGACTTAAGACCGCTGCAGATTACTCTGGACATCATCCGGGGACTCCCTACCATGACAGCTTGGCATTTTGCGGGGTTGACAGCAACACCAAAATTGTCAGACCAGGACTTAATGCTGCTTAGGTCCTTGTTCAGAGCATCAACTGCGTCATTCAACCTATCTACACTTGCTTGGGCATATAACTGCAAATCGTCAGCGTAGAGATGATACGAACACTGAAGCTGTTGAGTGATAAAATTTATAAAAATTGAGAAAAGAAGAGGAGAAAGAATGCCGCCTTGAGGAACGCCAGTTTCTAAATTAAGCCAGGTTGAGGATGATTCCCCTGATTGGACCGACTGCTGACGTTCCCGAAGATAAGATGAAAACCATTCCACCACTTCGTCAGAGACCATAAGATGGGACAATATGGAAAGAAGGATGTCGTGACTGACGGTATTAAAAGCATTCGAGAAGTCGATAAGAACCAAAATGGTTACTTTTCCGTCCTCAATTCCTGCCCTAATATCACCAGTCACTTTAAGGAGGGCAGTTACGGTGCTATGACCTGGTCTGAACCCAGATTGCAAAGGGTCAAGGTGAGAGTTGTGATAAACAAACTGGGAAAATTGCTTATGGACACAGGCCTCGAGCACCTTGGATATAAAGGGAAGAATGGAAATGGGTCGAAAATGATTGGGGAGCGTTGGATTTGAAACTTTAGGAAGAGGACGGACATATGCCTTACGCCATAGGGCAGGGAAAACTGCGGAATCAAAGGAGGACGTAATGATGTGGGTGATAGCTGGGAGAAGATGATCCAATACAGTGACTATCATACGGCGGCTGATGTTATCACATCCTACAGCATTGGATTTAATGGATAGGATAATCTTTTTGATCTCTTCCTCACTGGTTGGAGAAAAATGAAACGGGACTATGTTGGGACGCGTTAGAACAGTTATAGAACAGACGGTACGTGTAATAGACCTCGGATCTAGTTTTGTTGTGGCAGTAAAATGGTGATTTAAGTCGTTAAGTCCAATAGAGTTAGGTAGGTCCAAATGTCGCGGTTTGCCGATACCTAGCGTTCCAAGAAACTTCCAGATGTCGGCAGAAGAAGAAGACGAGATGTTATTGAGAATATGGCGACGTTTTGCATTACGTATCATCTGGTTACACCGATTTCTTGCCGTCTTAAAAATGTTCCAAAGTTCTTCAATACGATCTTTTTTAAACTTACGAAATGCCCGGTCCCTACGCCTCATTGCCATTAGAATGCCCTTAGTCATCCAAGGCGCCGGTGGCCGCTTTACCCTGATCTTCCTGATAGGAGCATGACGATCGTACAAGGCAATCACTGTTTCGTTAAAAATATGAACTTTTTCATCGACAGAGGGTGCATGAATTAAAGAGTCCCAGTTTATTTTAGATGCTTCACTCTGTATCTTGTCAACATCAATACGAGTAAAGCAACGCCTGTACAGGACCTTAGGAACGGGTTTTGGGGGCTTTAGTCTATAGTGTGATATAGTGAATTACACTATCAGCACGTACTCAATAGTACGTGATAATTAAGGTCTTCCTGATTGACAAGGCGTCCTTCCTCTAGTCACGTATAGATGTGATGTTAATTAGTATTTAAGATGATACACTAGAGGATAAAGATTATTGATAAATCGCAAGACATTGTTTCATTTCGGGTCTCCGTCCCAACGCCATTACATGGCGACCGTGACAGGACGTCACAAGTCCGCGCCGCGAAATCGCTAGTTGAAGTCTACAAAATATCAGGAAAATAGTGCTACACGGGCCTACAAGAAGGACGAAGGAAATAAGAAGAAAAACTGTAAGCCAAAATTGTTTAACTATGGGAAACCCACAATCTAAAGACAATATTATTGTCAGTCAATCACCAACTCAATCGGCGGCAGCATCAACTCCCTTGGCCGTTGGGATGCAACTTTCAGAGATCTTTTTACTGACCATCGTCGTTGTACTAGCGGGCTATATAGTACTTAGGCTGCTACGTTACTTCAACGCACGACTATTAGAAGAGGTAGAACGCAGAGCGGTTCGACGGGCAATTGGACCAGCACAGAACGTGTAAGCCAGCACGAATTAATATAACTATGCTACCAAGAATCTATGTGTGTGTGTGAGTGATTTTTTTTTCTAAAGTGTGTTCATGGCAAACCTGTCAGAACTCTTGAGTGAGCTTAAGGCTATTAGAGACTCTATTATTAAATTAAGTAAGGACAAACGTTATTCCGCTCAGGGGCAGAATAAGTTTTTAAGAGCAAAGGAAATTAAAAATATTTTTGAACAAATATCTGCAGACTTATGTAAAAAAGGGATAGATGCTGTAGAATTACAAATAACAAAAGCAATATCGTCAAAGTTTTTATGTAATTTTGAGGAAATCGAGTCACTCGTTAACCCGCATCATTCAGAAACGATCACAACCATGGCCACGTTCGATCTAAAAGTCGCGCTCACGCTCCTCCCAGTAGTAGATTGCGACGAAACGCAAATTAACCAACTAATAGACGGAATAGAGTATTATAGTAGTACCCTTAGAAACGAGGACCAGCCTCTGTTAATCAATTTTGTTTTAAAAACTCGTCTTTCTAGCAGTGCTAAAACAAAAATTAATAAGTCTTATGTGTCTGTGGCAGACCTAATAAAAGATATAAAAAATGTTTTAATTCCGATTAAATCATACACAGCCATTTTAGACCGAATGCTACGATGTAGGCAAGGAAACAAGACCATAGAAGTGTTTGGTAGTGAAATCGAAAAAATGTCCAACGATTTAAGTACAGCACAGGCTAATGGAGACGAGTCGGCATATAATTTATTAAAGCCGATTAATGAAAAAATGGCTATCAAGCGTTTCGCTGACGGCCTAAACAATGCTCGTACAAGCATTATAGTTACGTCTAGGTCCGTAAGCACAGTTAGGCAGGCAATAACTATAGCCTTAGAACAAGAAGACTCGGTAGTGAAACCACCAATAAACAATTATATTAACTATGTTTCGAACCAGCGATTTGAAAAGATAAATAAAAACTATCATCAACAATATAATAAGTCACGTAACAACAACGCCACGAGTCAGCAAGGTCGGGGTCGTGCCTACTATAACTCGAATAGGTTTCAGGGTCAGCGCAACACCAGGTTTACGTCACCTCATAATAAACGTAGGAATGTACATTTCTTAGTTGACTCAGCAGAACAGTCTAATGACGAGAACGAAAGTGAACGTCAGAGTATACGTCAGAACGAACATCATAGCGATGATTTTTTTCGTTCTGAATAGCGCTGAGGTAGATATTTGTAGTTATGGTAGTGGTAATTACGTTTGTTTTACTTGTAGTCAAACTCAAATTTCTCTATTAGTAGACACAGGAGCAAGCATTTCAATTTTAAAGTTAGATTGGTTAAATAAACTCCGTAGCGTGTCCCGCGACGCAAAGCTAGTAAGGGATGAAATTAAGATTAAAGGAGTATGTGGGGATTTAGTATCAATAGGTTATGTTTATCTAGACTTATGTGTTAACAATTATAATTTTAGGCATAAGTTTTATGTGTTTAGCAACTTCCACTGTAAAAATGATGGAATTTTAGGAGAAGATTTTTTATTAAAATATAGTTGTAAAATTAACTATGAAAATAAGCTGGTTACATTACAGGATAAGATAAGTCTAGAATTAGGCTTAGGTAAAAACATAATAACGACTATTCCAGGGAGATGTGAGGTCGTAAAATATGTTTCGTCAGAGATAAAGGGCGAATGTGTCATTTTAGCGGAGGAAGTTATTGCAGGCGTATTTGTAGCAGGCGCCGTGGTAGTAGGAGACGGGAAAAAGATTCCGGTGCGATTTTTAAACACACGGGAAGAAGATGTAAAATTAAATAACTTTAGCCCGAAAATTAGAAAATACTCGGATTATTTCGTATGCTCTTTTGATACGGAAAACGGAAAATCTGTCGAGAGGGTTAAACAACTATTCGATTTTCTTAAATTAAAAACATATCTTGGTGATGAAGAGAGACGGTCTATTGAGAAAATATGTGCAAAATATGCAGATATCTTTCATATGCCGGGTGATAAGCTATCCGTTACAAACTTATACGAGTACAACATTAAACTGCAAAATGACGCGTCTCCTGTTTATGTCAAACCGTATAGAATACCGCACGCTCAGAAGGCTGAGTTAATAAAACAGGTAGGTAAATTGTTAGAAGAAGATATTATCGAAGAGTGTACCAGCGAATGGTCTTCTCCATTATTATTACTTCCGAAAAAAGCTGACAGTAGCGGTGAAAAAAAGTGGAGAATCGTAATAGATTATAGACTTTTAAATAAAAAAATAGTAGACGAAAAGTTCCCGTTACCAAATATACAAGAAATTATTGACTCACTTTCGGGATGCTTATACTATTCTCATTTAGACCTCAGTTCTAGTTATTACCAGCTAGGGTTATCACCAGAATGTAGGAAATTCACTTCTTTTACAGCTGATAAGCAATATCAACTGAAAAGATTACCTATGGGTCTCAAAACGAGTCCTAGCGTATTTTCTAAACTTATGTCTATGGCTCTATCGGGTTTAAATTACGAGATATGTTTTCTATATCTCGATGACGTAATAGTTTTCGGGAAAAGCCTATCGCAGCATAATACAAATTTAATGAGTGTATTTGAGAGGTTTAGGTCAGTTAATTTAAAACTAAACCCTTGTAAGTGCGAATTTTTGAGGAAAGAAATTAATTATTTAGGGCATGTTATTACGCCAAACGGGGTGTTGCCAGACAACAGTAAAATCGAGGTCTTGGAAAAGTTCCCAGTACCTAAAAATGTAAATGAGATTCGTCGTTTTGTGGCTTTTGCAAACTTTTATAGAAAATTCATAAAAAACTTTGCCACAATAGTGTACCCACTAAACCGTCTTTGTAAGAAACATGTCGAGTTTCAGTGGACGGAAGAATGTGACGTGGCATTTCAGACCTTAAAAAAGTCACTTAGTTCATTTCCTGTCTTAGATTATCCAGATTTTGGAAAAGATAATGTTTTCCGGTTGCAAACCGATGCGTCAGGGGTAGCCTTGGGGGCTGTATTATCAAATGGAAATAATAAGCCCGTAGCTTATGCAAGCAGACAATTAAACAGTTCAGAAATAAACTACCCAACCATTCATAAAGAGTTATTAGGGGTAGTGTGGGCTATAAAACATTTACGACCATATTTATACGGACGAAAATTTAAAATATTAACAGATCATAGACCATTGGTTCATTTATTTAGCATAAAAGATCCTAGTAGCCGTTTAACTAAGTTTAGACTTTGTTTAGAAGAATATGATTTCGATATTGAATACATAAAAGGTTCCGAAAATGTAACGGCAGATGCCTTATCGAGAGTCATTATAACATCAGACGAGTTAAAAAATCTAAATTCAAAATTTTTGGGGGTATTAACCCGTTCAATGAAAAGAACCATGGAGCAAAATAATGAACCCGCTACCTCTGGAAGTAGCAGGGTTGAGCCCCCTGTTGATCATAGGCAACCAAGAGTGGTAGATATTATGCAGAAATCACAAAATGATGTAAGGTTAGATATTTGTTCGTATGAAAACTTCGTGAAGTTGAGGAAAAAGAAAAGATACGTCTCACAGACGGGTGATATGTTATTTAGTGACTCTACTATTTACATAAATCAGGAATCTCTACTAACGGAGGCGCGCCGAGACGCAACGATAGGAGAACTGAGTGCATTATGTAAAAAATATAATATTGTAGAAGTCGTTGTGATTAAAAATGGGTTTAATAAAAAGTTTATTAAAATTTTGACCCAAACTTTCATGAAACATAAAGAATTACCGCGGTTATGTATTATTAATAACCAAGTTGAACATGTTACAAATAAAGACTTGATACGTGTTATACTAAATGATTATCATTTATTGCCGACAAGTGGTCATGTAGGCATAAATAAAATGACTAAGAATATTCGAAAAAAATATTTTTGGAGTAATATGCAAAAAGACATAACTGAATATGTGACTCGCTGTAAAGATTGCCAAAAGCAGAAATTTTGTAATAAAAATAATAAAGAGAAAATGGTAATAACCACTACAGCATCTACTTCTTTTGAAAAATTATATTTAGATATTGTGGGGCCGTTGGAGGTCGATAATTTGGGTAATAAATACATATTAACAATACAATGCGAATTGACAAAGTTTGTAGAAGCTTACCCAATACTTGATAAGTCAGCTGAAACTGTTGCTAGGGTTTTTACTGAAAATTGTATTTTACGATATGGTACTCCCAGGGTTATTGCGACTGACTGTGGAACGGAATTTATTAATTCCACGTTAGAAACAGTATGTAAATTGCTAAATATTGATAAGTTAAATTCAACACCCTATCATCATGAGAGTATAGGTTCGCTAGAAAACTGGCACAAACATCTCGGATGTTACTTGAGAATACAAACACAGAATCAGTCGGCAAATTGGAGTACCTGGATACCATATTGGTGCTTTGCTTATAATAATTCTGTAAATACTAGTACCAAATACTCCCCTTATGAACTAGTTTTTGGGAAAACATGTAACGTACCTAGTAATTTAGTTAGTAAAGTTGATCCCTTATATGTATACGACAATTATCCATCGGAGTTAAAATTTAGATTGCAAAAAGCTCATAATGATGCCAGGAACAACTTATTAATATCAAAACAAAGTAGAAAAACTAATTATGATTTAGATTGTAAGGAAGTACACTACAAAAAAGGTGATCTACTCTTGTATAAGAATGAAAATTATAATAAATTGAATGACTTGTATTTAGGTCCATTTGAAGTTTTAGAAGAGCTAGGTACTAATGTAAAAATATTAAAGAATAATAAAGAATATATAGTTCATAAGAATAGGACTAAGATATTTAGAAAATAAGAGTTTACTTTTCAGGGAAGGGATGCCTAGCCTTTTCAGGGGAGGTGTGATATAGTGAATTACACTATCAGCACGTACTCAATAGTACGTGATAATTAAGGTCTTCCTGATTGACAAGGCGTCCTTCCTCTAGTCACGTATAGATGTGATGTTAATTAGTATTTAAGATGATACACTAGAGGATAAAGATTATTGATAAATCGCAAGACATTGTTTCATTTCGGGTCTCCGTCCCAACGCCATTACAATAGGACAGAAAAATTAGGTCGTGATGGGAAAAACCAGGAGCGATATGTTGACCATGTGACAGGCTATGGGAAGGGTTCGAGGTGAGTATTAAGTCGAGCCATGTATCATCGCCATCAATGTTAAGGTGAGTTGGCTGTAGGGGTAACACATGAAGATTGGCTGACTCAATAATGTGACGGAGCTTACAGGACCGAGAGGAGTTAGGCAAAAGGAGGTTTGTATTAAAATCACCCATGATGATGTGATGTGCGTACTCAGAACCCAAAGATTCTAAAACCGATTCAAAATCAGTGAAATAGTCAACAGAGGGGGGACAGTATACCACACCAAGGATTGCCTTAGCACAACCCGAACCAACCTCCAGAAAGAGGTACTCAGCATATGAATCAGGACTGGACAAAGCTACTATTTTGTAAGATATTGCGCTGCGAAGATAGATAGCCACGCCACCCCCGCCCCTAGCAACACGATCATTTCGGATGAGAGTATAGTCGGGAAGAGAGAAGGCAGAAGACAGAAGATGTGGTTTTAACCAGGTTTCGGAGATTAAAACAGCATGTACATTACGCCCAGAGAATACACTAAGTAATTCGTTGTAGTGGCTCGGTACACTTTGTGCGTTGATGTGACACACGTTCAGGGAATTGGAAGGTTGGAAAAAAGTTTGACTCAGAACGTCACCAAGGGTGTCGGCAGCAGAACAAAAACTTTCGTCACTAGAAGCAGATACAGATTCATTAGCTGAATAATACGAGCAATCGTCCAACAGCATAACAATAATAATATATAGGTATAAATAAATACTAAAGTAAAAAAAAAATAGATTGTGCGTGGTTTTTTTTACGCCTTGTACGTATCTCCACACCACCCGCCAGCTTCACATAAACTACAATAAAAAAATAGCAAAAGGCTGTCAACAACCATAACAACTAACAAGCCATCGCGCTAAAGCCCTGTTCGCATCAGGCAGCTAACTAGCCGAAGCAAGAGCACATTAAAACAAAAATAACAAATAATCAGCCAGCAATGCACCCACATAACACCGGCCGAGTGATTCGCCTAGTGCGAACGAGACCTTATACCAATATAATTAGCTTATTACACGCTCACATGAATTTAACTGGAGCAATACCTTATAATAACTGGAACATAATCGCATCCATTGTGATTTTAAGATAAAACAATCAATTAATAAAAAGTAATATCAGTTCGGAGACGTTAGATCAAAGTAACAAATAAGGCACTTAAAACTAATATTAAAAATTTAAAAATTAATAAGACGAAATTAAATCTACTTAAATAAAAAAAACACAATATGAAATGCATTAATTAATTAAAGTAAGACACCTAAATCACTGACCTCAATTATATGCATAAAAGTGAGATTTTTAAGACAAAGGCATCAATCAGTTCAGCCGTACAAGTTACAAAGCACATTACCAAAAAAAACTAAATAAAAATGACAGACGTTAAAATAAGCAGAAAATGGAACTGTCAAAATATCTCTCATCTCAATCAAACCAACAAACAAAACAAAGGGTTGGTTGGTTTTGGATGGATTTCAATCAAGACGAGCTCTAGGGTTACAATAATACACGGACGGAACAAATAATTAAAATGAATAGTTAACTACATAGAAAAATGAAACGCGAATAACAGGACAAGACAGAGATTCGACATTGATATTATTCTACCCACAACACATGTGTTGAGCCTTGCGATATGTCGAGAACTCAAGTAATAAATTAGTAGGTATGACTTATTACCTACATAAACACTGCACATGAAAATTAAAGAAAAGCACAATGCAATGGTAAGTAAACAGTTTTAACACTTGTTTTGGATTCAATTACCATTTCGATTTAAGTGTGACACGCGAACAACAATAAAATAACATTGTTACTTGTTTCGAATGGCAGGTCCAACGCGACGATTTGCAGCGACCGACGACGACGCACCAGGATACCCAGCAATGATGGACTGCAGATCTTCAGCTGTGATAATCTTATGGCGCTTACCATCAGAAGTCTAGACAAGTATGACACCATCCTGTGTCCAGCAAGACCGAACACCAAAATGCAGCCGAGCTTTATTGAAGACAGTCTGCCTTGACCTTGTCAGGAACTCCTTCACTGAAATGTTGGTTCCCTTTAAGCCAGTTTTCGCCCTCCAGACCGCAGCCCTCGTGTCATATTGTGAGAACCTCACAAGAATAGGCCGCTGCTGATCTCGGTCACTGCCACTGGGAGATCCTAATCTGTGACAAACTGCTATGGAGGCCTTTGTGGTGTCTTTAAGACCTAACTTGGACTGTAGTGTGCCCAAAATCAAGTCTCTGCAGTCCTCCTTCTCAGACTCGGCAAGACCCATGAAGACCAATGCTTTGCGGCGGTGTCTTGTCTCGATTGCATCAATCTGAGAAGCACACTCATTTATCTGCCTCCGAAGCAACCCAAACATGCTGAACATGAGCTCCCTGAAGGCCCGGAACTCCTCAGCAACCTTTGCAACAGTCTCTTTGCCAGGCCCTGCACCCTGGATCTGTGCCTCAAGGTTCTTCATCTTCAAGGTGAAGCACTCCTCCAAGCTCTTCTGTGCAGACACAATGTCGGACAGCTGTGACATAGTGATGTTCAATGCGGATAGTGTTGTTGTTAACAAGTGGCAATGATGTGCTGGCAGGTGGTGTTTTATGTGCACTATTATCACATTAAATATGATACAAACGTAAGTAGATTTGTTTCAATGGTTATGCAGCTGAATAAACACAAAAAGTACTATAAAAATCCACTGTTAATAATTAAATTAAAGTAAAAGATACATTAAATCAGTATCAGCTGGGAAGATTAGGCATTTTATCGTAATTTCTGTAAAAACAGTTGAGGTACATTGAATTCTGTTGATAAATTCTAGAGGTACATTGACCAACTGAAGCATTGCCATTAGTTTTAAGTGCCTAGGTCGGGGGGCCGTGCTAGGTAGGAACACATAATTTCCTCTTACACACATCCCAAGAGGATGATTTTACCAGTCTTATATAACTCCGATAGACTGCTATAAGTGTGGATTTGGGCGCACTTAATAAGTCTATTAACCCTTTAATATACCTTATCAAGAAGTGTATTTCCAATCTTACAAGATTCTTGTCGATGCTTTGGTAATGCAAACAGACTTACAAATGACTTACAAAGGCATTTTTTATGGGCCTTTTCCCTTATAATGCACTTACTAATGCTGTTCTAAGTGTGATATCACTAGTAGTGCTCTTTGCGAGCTTTTAGTAAGAGTGTAATCACAGTCCGCCGAAAGGATTGCCAAGTGTTCGTAAAGCTTTTTTGAATAATAAGAATCCTATTAATATTATAAACGCGAAAGTTTGTAAGTATGGATATTTGTTACTCTTTCACGTAAAAACTACTAAATGGATTTTGATGAAATTCAGCATACAGATAGTTTATAACCTGGATTAACACATGGGGTACTTTTTATCCCGATATTTCCACGGGAACGTATGGATGGATGTTTGTTACTCTTTCACGTAAAAGAAGTTTGTAAGTATGGATATTTGTTACTCTTTCACGTAAAAACTACTAAATGGATTTGGATGAAATTCGGCATACAGATAGTTTATAACCTGGATTAACACATAGGGTACTTTTTATCCCTATATTCCCACGGGAACGTATAGATGGATGTTTGTTACTCTTTCACGTAAAAACTATTGAATGGATTTGGATGAAATTCGGCATACAGGTAGTTAATAACCTGCATTAACACATAAAATACTTTTTATCCCGATATTCCCCCGGGAACTGGAACCACGCGGGTGAAACCGCGAGCGGCCGCTTGTATTATTATAAACGTAAGAATTATGTATTGTCCTGTTTAATTCACTTTCCTACAAAATGTGTAAGTATAATATCATGTTTGTTACGCATTACTAACAATTATTAAATTGTGAAGTCGATTTTATCGAGTATTTTGAAATAAGAATAAAAATATTTTTACGGGCCTTTTCAACAACGTATCTGTCTAATCGAGCTACGAATAGTAGACGCGTTAGCTACTTACTATTTATACATACCTAGTTATACAGTCCACTAAGTTTTAAACTTGATATATTGTCATTGACAGCTATGACCAGTAGTCACAATAACAGCCTTAAACCATACGCACCTCTTTTTAATTCAGAAAATCCAAACAAGCAACAGTAGACCTTCATTTGCCCCATAATCGAGCTGGGCCCTTATTTTGTAACGATTCCTTGTTTCAAAACCACGTTAATTCCTTAAAAAGTTACGATATCTTCCCAAAAACGTATGCGTTTGACGTTTGTGCGCTGTAAGGTTTAGGTGTGGAATCTATAGATTGCGATACAGAATCAGGGCCCTGGATACGGGTCGTTAGTGCATCCGAGCGCGCGCGCGTCTAGAACAATAGATACTGCATTCCTGAGCGATAAGGAGTTAGCGAATCTAGTGAAATCATACGATCGAACAAATAAGTGTTTGAATATTAATTATTAAAATCTATAAACCTGTTTATTAGTGTTTATAATAATTGAGTGAGACCATTTGAGACAGTGTTGTTTAGTTAAAGCGAGTGAGTGCTCGGATTGTATCGAACTTACAGTACGAGAGAATACAAACTAAAGATATCTACCTACTTAACCGACAAAAGCAATACATGGTTAAGTGTAATATTATTACTAAGCTAATATTAACAAGATGGAGGATCTTCTGAGTTATCAAAACGAATTATTAGAAAACTTGAAAAATGCAGAGAAGAATTATAAAAAGTCACCAAAAGATAGAATAAAAAAATCTTATATTTTGAGACGAGATTAGAAATACTAGACCAACTTTAGAAGGACTTCAAAGAGGGACATAAAAGTATAAAATTTAAGGTAACGAAAGATAAAGACAGGGAAGATTCGTATTTTTAAAGAAAGTACTTTTGAAGTATTTGAAGAGTTGTATATAAATCATAAGTCCTCTTTGAAAAAAGCACTTCAACCATTTTAGGATGCATCGAAGTTTCAATCACCTGCAGGCTTTCACGCTTCAACACCTGTTCATAATGTACAGAGGTCAGTCAATAATTAAATTGCCTACAATACGGATACCGACATTTAACGGTAAATATGAAGAGTGGCAAACGTTTTATGACTTGTTTTGTTTTCATATTTACAATCATAAGCACTTATCACCCGTGCAGAAATTACATTATTTAAAGAGTAATTTTTCAGGAGAACCAGAAGGAATGATACGTTATTTTTCTACAACGGATGCCAATTATGATGAAGAGTGGAACCAATTAATAAAACGTTTACAACAAGAGGTTTAATTGTAACGCAATTATGAGAATTTTATTTACGCAAAAGCCTGTACACACGGAATCGGCTAGTTTAATTAAATACTTAGTTGCATTAAAATTAGACAGTGAATCGATGAAGAAGTGAGAACAACAACTAAGTACAAGTAATAATGACCTACCTACATGGTCGGAGCTAAGTGATTTTATAGAAGCAAGATTCCGATCTTTAGAAATGATAGATAGTCATAAAATGAGACCAGCCTCACCAAAGATTCAAACAAATAGTGTCCTATTAGCTACCGCCGCCGAGGTGTTGGTAGATAGTAGAAATGGTTGCAAATATAGAGTTAGGGCTTTGTTAGACCACGGGTCACAGGCATCATTTGTAACGGAGGCGACAGTTCAGTTACTTAATCTTCCACGTAAATCAGTGAGTGGTTGGGTGTGGGAGAGGGGCAAACGAGAATCAAACACACGGTTTCACTTACAGTGAAATCGCTCCACAATCCCACAGCCTTAGTTCGAATAAAAGCTTATGTATTGCGTTCAAAAACAACACTGCTACCTACTACTCATCTTGCTGCACCTGAGTGGTCAGTCCTAGAAGGCTTGGAGCTGGCTGACCCTGGATTTACAACGCCAGGGAGAATAGATATTCTGCTTAGAGCTGAGGTCTACAGCGACGTTTTTTAGACGGCGTTATTAAGAATCCTACAGGTAATTTAAAGAGTCTACCTCAGAAGAGAAAAATGTTACTAACTTGCATGCTCACGTTAAAGAAGCTATTTTGGGAGATAGAGAACGAGCCAAACATTATACAGAAGAGATTGTCAAAAGAAAAAGAAATATGTGAAGAATTTTATAACACAACGACATTCAGAGACGAGATTTTTATAATACAACGACAATCAGAGACGAGATTTTTATAATACAATGACAATCAGAGGCGAAGGAGGAAGGTTTGTTGTAAAACTACCTTTTGAAAATAAAAACCCAGAGTGTCAAAATGGCGGCCTTGTAGAAATAGCTGCTAAACGATTTGAGTACCTAGAGAAGAGGTTATTGAAAAACCAGAAGCTTCGTGAGGAATACCATAAGGTCATGGAAGAATACATCAGTTTAAATCACATGGTACAGGTACACACTACAGATGTTAATAACCCCATATCGGTATATCTGCCTCATCATGCGGTATTGAGAGAAGATAAAGATACTACGAAACTTAGAATTGTCTTTGGCGCTTTTTGTAAAGGTGTCAATAATGTATCTTTGAATGATAATCTTCTGATCGGTCCGAAATTGCATAAAGACCTGCGGCACATACTTATGAGATGAAGAGCACATTAAATCTGCATTACTGCGGATATCATTAAAATGTACAGAATGATAAGAGTTGCAGAAGAGGATACTGTTACAAGGATTTAAATATCCGTGAAATCAAAAACGATTGTTTTCAAGCAACTGACATCGTATATTTATTTTTGGTTACTATGACTCCACAAAAACATAGAAAAGATCTAGGACCTTTTTTAACATCCTCCCTTTTTGTGCAGTCGGTGAAATAAAAAAATAATCATCAACCTCCCAAACCAATCCGGTCAGCTATGGCATCTATTGATGGCCGACTGAGGGCCTTGGTTAAGAAATCAGCACTCTGTAGGTTTGCCCCTATGTGTTTGACTTGAATTATTCCATCGGCAACCAATTCTCTCACATAGAAATGTCTTATGGCTATGTGTTTTGTCCTTCTATGCAATTCAGGATTTCGCGCCAGTTTTACTGCAGCGTCATTATCTACTTGCAAGATAGGTATTTGCTTTAGGGCAGAAATTTCACTGTACAGCCTCTGTAGCCACACTATCTCTCGTGCTGTTTCGCTTGCTGCAACAATTTCAGCTTCTGTTGTAGAGATAGCTACTGAAGATTACTTTCTACTTGCCCAAGCAATTGCTCCACCAGCATATAAGCACAGTATGCCACTTGTGGAGCGACCATCTTTAAGGTCTCCTCCATGGTTCGAATCGCTGAAGCAGTCCAGTATTCTCGTCCTAAAATCTTTTTTGTATGTTATACCATATATAACCTGGTGTACCTTGTAGGTAACGCATTATACGTTTAACCTTTAATACATCCTCTTTAGAAGGGTTCTCCAAGGTTCTTGATACAACACCAACGGCATATGCAATATCTGGTCGTGTTCCAACCATTAGATAACTAAGGGCACCAATAGCTTGTCTATAAGGATATGACTTCTCGTCTATCATCTCTTTATCTGCTTGCCCTTTTCCAGATTCTCTGATCATTGGTGTGGTGACTGTCTTACAGCTGCTCATACCAAACCGAGCTAACACTTTCTCGGTGTAGTGTTTCTGCGTTATAGTGATTGAGCCATTATCTTTGTATTGTAGTTGCGAACCCAGATAATAGTCTGCTGGCTTTGTAGATATCTTAAACTATCGCTTTAGCTCAGCCATAAACTTATCTGCATCTTTTTTATTTGTTGCAGCTACCAATCCATCATCTACGTATAATACCAAGATGATTTGGTTTTGTGCTCGTTTTCTTACAAACATGCAAGGATCTGTCTGGCTTTGTTGAAATTCTATCGACTTCAAATAATCAACAATGCATTTGTTCCAGCATCTTGGTGATTGTTTTAACCCGTATAGGCTGCGCTTCAACTTCCACACTCGATTAGTGCCGTCATTGATACCTTCTGGTTGTTTCATGTATATCTCTTCTTTCAGACATCCATTTAAAAACGCAGTTGACACATCGAATTGCGTGAGTGTTAAACCTTTGTTTGCCGTCATGCTTATGACTGACCTTATCGTTGTCATCTCTGCAACAGGGCTAAACGTCTCATCATAGTCCACTCCGTGTTGTTGCGAAAAATCTGTCGTGCAACGAGTCGTGCTTTGTATTTGTGAAGCGTACCATCAGCGTTAGTTTTAACTTTGTAGAGCCACTTGCACGATATAGCTTTGCGATCCTTGGGTAGATCAACTAAAGTCCAAGTTTTATTTTCTTCCAAAGACTTTAACTCATTTTTCATAGCTCTCATCCATTGCTCCTTGTTTTGACTTTTAGATGCTTCGTTATAGGCTGTAGGCTCATCCATTTCTGTCCCTAACATACTCACCAAGTCTTGCAGGTGGTTGTAGCTGAGCTCTGTCTCGAAGAGTTCTTCTACCTTCATTCTCTGTTTCGCTATCTGACATAATATCATCCATTTGTTCTACGCGCTCTGGTAACGACTGATCATTCTCAATGTCATTATGAATTTCTGTAGATGTATGAGGTATAGTCTCATACGATTCTGGAGGTACACATTCCTGAAAAGTTTCTGTGCTTTCACTTTCTTCCTCCCTTACATCTTGAATCGTTTGACTGTTGTCCTCCCTTACAACTGGATTTGCTGGTATTCGTAGATTTATTTCATTTTCAGCCTCAGTCTCAGAAGATTTGGTCGATTCTTCACTCTCTTTAGCATTAGTGTCATCGATCGCTGACTCTAGAAATACTACGTCTCTTGAACGTACCAGTAAACATCCATTTTTATTCATGTTCAGAAGACGATATCCGTCATCACCATTGTATCCGATTAGGATACATTTTTCGGATTTCTTGTCTAACTTCTTACGCTTCTGCTTGGGTACATGGACGTAACAAGGACTACCGATAATCTTCAAATGACTAATCTTTGACTTCTTGTTGTACCACAATTCATATGGTGATTTACCATCTACAGGAGTGCATCCTGTTCTGTTGAGTACTGCTGCTGTACTTGTGAGCTCTGCCCAACATGCGGTTGGCAACTAATAAGAGTAAACAGTTTGGTAAAGGTACTGGGGGTGAGTTGGAATCACGAAACAGACAATTTTGATTAGACTTTGAACCTACCGTAGCAAAAAAAATCAGTCACTAAACGACATATTCTTTCCAAAGTAGCCAAACTATATGACCCGTTGGGGTGGATAGCTCCAGCGGTAGTTGTCGCAAAGATGATCATACAGAAATTGTGGAGATCAGGGCTGGAATAGGATGATAATATAAGTGGAGAGCTTCCCGTAGGAAGTGGTCCAATCAAATCGATATGGGGGTCCCTGAACCTGGCTGATGGAAGATTATATGTTCCGATAGGTGCAGACACATGACGAGTGACCTTGGATCTCTGACAGGCTATACAGGCACGAGTCCACTCCCTACAGTCACGGCGAATACCGGGCCACACGAAGCGATCACTGATCAGCTTGACCGTTGCACTTGTGCCTGGGTGGCTTAATGAGTGCAAACTCTCAAACACTTGACGGCGCATTTCTGTGGGGACGAAAGGACGTATAATGTCACCTCTGACATCGCAGAATATACTGACATCAGCTACGGGCAGTTTCATTTTCTTGAGACAGAGTGAAGTATCGGAGTACAAAAGATGTTTTAACTCTTTGTCAGAATTTTGTACTGTGGCTAATTTCGATAGGTCTATCGGCTGAACGACTTCGTTCACGCGCGACAGAGTGTCGGCGACAACGTTGTTTTTGCCAGAAATATGCCTTATATCTGTACAAAATTGCGATATTACGTCAAGATGTCGAAACTGCCTGGGTGAGCAGTTCTCTTTTCTAGAATGAAATGCAAATGTCAGAGGCTTGTGATCGGTATAAATCACAAAATTGCGCGCTTCTATCATTTGTCGAAAGTGCTTGATTGCCTCATAAATGGCGAGAAGTTCGCGGTCGTAAGGAGAATACTTGACCTGAGCTGGACACAATTTTCTAGAAAAGAAACCCAAGGGTTGCCAGACACCATCCTTCAGTTGCTGCAAGACCGCGCCGATAGCGGTATCTGAAGCATCCGTCACCAAGGCCAATTGAACATTGCTGTCAGGATGTATCAGCATTGTAGCCATACACAGGTCTTCTTTGCAAGCTTCAAAGGCGGCTAGTTCATCAGTAGAGAGGTTAATGGGATGAGATCCCTTTACTGAACCCACTAACAGTGCATTCAGAGGTGCCAGATGTTGTGCAGCATGAGGGATAAACCGGCGGTAAAAATTTACCATTCCGAGGAATCTGCGCAGCTCTCAAACGGTTTTTGGAGCAGGGAAGCTTTTAATGGCTTCTACCTTCTCCGGTGGTGGTTTGACGCCTTCGGCTGAGACATGATAGCCTAGGAACGTCACTTCTGGAGCTGCAAACACACACTTAGCGGTGTTGATCACCATACCATATTCCTTCAACCTAGTAAATACCTGGTGTAAGTGGGTTTCATAGGTCTTCTGGTCTTTCGAGTAGACCAGAATATCATCAACGTAGGAGTAGGTGAAATCAAGCCCCCGAAGCATTTCATCGACAAAGCGTTGGAACGTCTGTCCGGCATTACGTAGTCCAAACGTCATAAATGGAAATTCGTATAAGCCGAACGGCGTTGTGATGGCGGTCTTCTCAATATCCTCAGGATTAATAGGGATCTGGTTGAAAGCCTTTACCAGGTCTATTGTAGAGAAGACTGTAAAGCCACACAGGTTATAATCGAAGTCCTGTATGTGGCGTATTGAATACCTGTCTGGGATAGTCCTTACGTTCAGCATGCGGTAGTCACCACAAGGACGCCAGCTACTATCCTTCTTCGGTGCCAGATGTAATGGAGAAGACCATGATTATTCCGACGGCCGACAGGTACCGATCTGCAACATGGCCTCAAATTCGGCCTTAGCAATTTTAAGCCTATCCGGTGCCAATCTACGGGGTGAGGAAGCTACTGGTGGTCCAGGTGTAGTCCGTATATGGTGTACTGTGCTGTGTTTAATTGTGCTGTGTAAGCCAGAAGGGCGAGTGATGTCAGGGTATGCAGCTAGTATGCGATGATTAGCCATGTCGCCAGACATTACCTTCACCGAACAGACATTTAAATTTTTTGCAAGCAAAGCCGCGGTGCAAAGCGTCGTATTAGCATCTACTAAGCGTTGATTACAAACATCTACGATTAAATTATAATAGGATAAAAAATCCACCCCTACTATCGCCCGCGTAACATCTGCAACAATAAATCGCCAAGCATAGTCACGGCGCAAACCTATATTGAGCACAAAATGAACGTACCCGTACGTTAAAACTGTTTTAACGGGACTAAACACACTTACACAAAAAGGACAATTTAAGTGAACGTATGAGGGTGGATGAAGAAACAAATATCCGCCCGAGCCGACGACGCCGCGCACCGCCAGTTCGCTTGTGACCACGGCCGCAGCATCGCGGCCGAAACGTCAAGCAGTAAGTAGATATGTACTTACTTACAAAATTAATCGTGTTTAGTCCCGTTAAAACAGTTTTAATGCAATGCAACGTGATAGTTTAAAGTCTTATCGTACCCGTACGTGTTAATAATCGAGCCGTTAGCGGCGCACAATTCATAATTTGTTTTACGACGATGCTCGGCGATTAATGATTTGGGGAAAACACATATATCACTACCAGTATCAATTAAAAACTGTATTTTAGTTCGCTGGTCTGTTACAAATAAGCGACCGGTATTAGGACAGGCGTTGGTCGCCATAACATTCTGCCCTACACTTTTCCCCAAAAGTCACACGGTTTAACACATTTGTTAGCTTGACTACCGAATTTCGCGTGGTACCAACAAAGTGGAAACTTCCGGTAATTCGATTGGGAACGATAGGAACGCGAACTTTCACGGGAGCGGCCTCTGGAGTCAGATCTTCCTCGCGGTCGTGACATCCTTTCTACCCTCGTCTTCAAATATTGAATTTGCCGCGTGAGCTCCGCAATTTGGCTTGTCATGACGGTAGAACTTCCGGGCACGGGAACGACTGCTGCTGCTGCTGCTGCTGCTGCTTGCGGGCTTGGTGGGACAGCATCATGGATTTTGTCCGCCAGCTGTGCGACTTCCTCCAATGACGCCTTCGACTGGGATGCTATGATCGACTGCGTACTGCTGGGTAATCGACTGGTCCAGATGGTCTTCAGAAACTCTTCTGGTATAGCGGGGCCTGCTAGGTGCTGCAGGTGTCGCAGGAATTGTGAAGGTTTCTTGTCACCTAGCTCTTCGTGGATCAGGAGCTGCTTCACCTTCTTTTCCCTGGATGCAGACAACCATTTGATAAGCTCCGATTTTAGTCGCTCGTACTTGTTGGGTCCTGGTGGTGCCGATATAATGTCCTCGACCTCTGACGCGTAGGCTGAATCCAACTGACTAATGGCGTAATGATATTTCGTTGCGTCTGTTGTGATATTCGCCAGGAAAAATTGGCTTTCCAGCTGCGCAAACCATAGCGCCGGTTTTTCTGGGTGAAATGGGGGTACCCTCACGCCAACTCGATGTACGTCGCTTGGTGGGCTACCATCCACGTTGCTGCTTGGACTCTTTCCAGCTTGACTCATGTTCGAAGCGGGGTTACCAGTGTGGAGTAATGTAGTTAACTTACGATGGGTAACTCGAGTTAAATGATTAGTCCGTTTACGACACTGTACAGTTTATTCACACACACACAATAGAAGGAGTACAAATAGAAAGAAGGCACAGCACAGAAGTTTAAAGCGATAGAAGGCGGAAAGACATAAGCACACGAAAGGTTTATCAGTAAGCGATATTCTAAGGCTAATATCATAGGCGCGTAAGTAGTGGGAAGCGAGCGTTAAAGCGATACGACTGTGCGTCAAGCGAGTTAATCGTGACTGGTCTGCGATCGCCTGTCGAGTTGCTCCGCGCTCGAGCGGGGGAAGGGGCGCGAAGGACGGCGCGGCGGCGGGTGAGCCGGCGGCCAACCGGTTCCCTGCACCTGCCCGCGCGCATTCCACAGAACTACGTATAACACATAAAATCTGTTTGTCCGTGCGTGACATTTACAATTTAAAATTACATTATTGAATTATATTTAACAATACAAAGTATTTATATTAAGTACCTATATAATGTGCGTATATATTATTATTTAATAGTAAGTATATAGTATGTAAAACTAAAATTACAATTTACATACATTTATATAGGCTATATAATTATATCGCCACACTTACATACTTTGTGCTGCTGGATACTAAAATGTACTTTGATAAAATTTATAAAACCCATTGTTTATATCAACAGATGTAAAACAACAAACTATGTATGATATTCTTAATAAGAAATCTTTCATTGTCATAGTACGGTGGGCAGTTAGATATAATATTAGTTACTATTTGCTATTGTAATGAACTTTAAACCTTTGTAAAACTTACCTTATTGTAACATGGTGTAACGGAACTCTTAAATTTCCTTCAAGGAAATACTCCAAATATGCCAAACTCACAATATAAGCTTTTTTAAAATTATAGAGACTACTTCCGGAAAAAATTTCAAAATTCGTTCAAAAATAAAAACTTCAAGAGCACTTAGAAAAATTTCGGCCAAAAACTTCAAAATTTTAAAATTTCCCAAAACTTTATATAATCATAAGTTAAACTTAAAACACACAAAAAGCAACTTTTCACAAAAAAATTTTATTACAAAATTCCTTAAAAATTAAAAATTTTAGCTAACCTAACCTAACCCTAACCTAACTCCACTACGTTCGTTCGAAATGGCAAGTACCGCTATGGAGGGTGAGACGACCATGTCGCCCCAAAAGGAAGTCACTCGGCACGATCAAATTTGCAGTTTTAGGACATTCCAGCTTGCGGTCTTCCACCAGCTCGACCGTATACAAATGGCTATATCACAAAATAAATCGGTTACCAGGCAGAACAAACTGGACATTGAAGACGCGAAAAATGAAATCTATCGATGCGTTTCGGTGCTCAATGAGATAAAGGCGCCGGACCCACCCTCCCAAAT
This sequence comes from Scoparia ambigualis, assembly GCA_963921215.1. Taxonomy (NCBI): domain Eukaryota; kingdom Metazoa; phylum Arthropoda; class Insecta; order Lepidoptera; family Crambidae; genus Scoparia; species Scoparia ambigualis. The sequence continues at coordinate 5,022,019 of OY992512.1, forward strand.
CGTTGAGGACAGTGTCCGAGAACTGGGCCATAAGCTGGATAATAGCACAGAGGCCCTGATCACTGTCCAAGGCGAGATGGCGGGGGAGGTTCGTCGGGAGATCGCGGATAAAGTCGACGAGCTGCTTAAGCTGCATTTCAGAGGACCTACCGCAATTGTCCAGCATTTGTTTCCCTCGGCACATTTGTACAAACAAAAGCTCAGCTGCATACTCGCTCCACGGGTTCGCAGACGCCTCTGAAGCCGGGTTTGCCCCAGTCGTTTATCTCCATGAGCTTACGTACACTTGATTGCCGCCAAGTCGCGAGTCACACCAATTAAAATCACCTTCACACAATCGCTAGGCTGCGCTTCGCGATCGTCTTGAATTTCGAGGTTATTTAGGACTAATAACTACTATAGAAAAGCGTTATACGTCTTTTAAATATTGTGGATTGTAATAACTATTTATGACAAACAAATTTAGGGCATACTGTATTTAGGGATTTCAATTATATGGCATGTGATATTATGTAACATTAAAGAGCAAGTTATCATTCGAACACATGATGATTATGTCAGTGTTATGTTTGCGAATAATATAAGTAGCTATAAGTATAGCGGCTGGGAGGACGCCCGTGATCCGCTGAATAGAGAGTGTGTTGCTAACCTCGATTCGCTTCACTCATGTTCCTAAACTCGCATACTTACCAGTGGCGACGATACATACCCACATTACAAAAAAAAAATTAACTATTTTTAAAAATTGTCGTGCTCATCTTTTGGAGTTTTAAGTTACAAGTTAAAAATATTATGACACGTTAGATTATGGTTAAAAGATTTATGAGACAAAATAGAGAACCCGTCCGTTTATAAAAGCAGGAGTAGATTTTGCCGGCCCATTTCAGATCTTAATGAATAAGGGCAGATGAGCTAAAACACATAAAGCATACATTGCGATTTTAACCAAGGTAATCCACCTCAAGTTGGTCGGGGGCATGACTTCGGAAGCATTTATTGGTGCTTTTAAAAAATTTTGCACTCGAAGAGGCAGATGTGCACATCTGTATAGTGACCAGGGAGGAAACTTTGTTGGTGCCAACAAAGAGATGCCTGAAAAGCAGCATGCTTATAATTTGATGCAGAGATCGCTGACATGTTGGCAAACGATGGCAAACAGTGGCACTTCATTCCGGCATACTCACTAAACTTTGGAGGACTATGAGAGGCCGGAGTGAAATCAGTAAAGCACCACCTAAAAATAATCTTGACCACTCACCTGACGTTTGGCGAGATGACGGCAGTGCTCTGCAGCATCAAAGACTGTTTAAATTCACGTCCATTGTGCTCCATTGATCTCTCTAATGAGAAAACTGAACCAGTTACGCCTGGGCGTTTTTCTATTAGGGAAGCACCTATTTCAATACCAAGTTCAAACCTGAAGGATGACAACATTGGACACTTGACACGATGGCAACATGATCAAAAGTTGCTTATGATTTTTGGTGCCGATGGCAAACAGAATGTATCGTCGTATCCCACGAAAACTGCCCCTACGGCCATAATGGCCTTTTTCTTTTATTTCATATTTAAATTCTACGTTTATTTAGGCATAATTCAGTCTAAAAATTGTCTTAAAAAGTTCAAAATTTTTCTTTATATTCAGGCCACAATTACGTGGCGCAAAGTTTTACGTAAAAAAGTCACTATCGGTAAGTTAGGGCCACCTTAACGAGGCCCTAATGTTGTTTGTGGCCTTTTTCTGCAGAATTGAAAAAAAAACAAATGTATGGAAGAGGTGGCCTTAATGCCATTTGTGTCTTTATTCTACGTCAAAATATATTTATTGTCCTAATTAATGAGTTTTGGTATAATATATTAAATTAATTGGTGTATTTTACATAGTAAACGAAAGTCACGTTACACCACAATCTGAAGTGATGTGTTTTCATTAAAATTGATACAATTTAAACGTTATGATATTTAAATTATATGAGACCTAAAGTCCGTAGAGGCTTTTTTTATTATTTTAGGCAAGTCTTATAAATAACATATATAAAAACAAAAAGCCGTGAGATTATTATCTCCAAAGGGTTAGTCAGAGACTACACATAGAGACCGCAAAAACAGTGCGGATGGAGTGTTTCGAAGAGCTAGCCATCACCACTGCATCTACACCAATCAAACTCTGGAAAAGGTACGTTGACGATGTTTTCTACATACTTTATGGTGGCAGGAAGCACATTAAATATAATTTGGCCAATTTAAACGACATCCATCCTAAAATTAACTTCACCTATGAGATGGAAGAAGAAAGAAGCATTTCATTGTAACCTGGCAGGTACTACTAAATTGACTGCAGCTGTGGTAGCTTTTATGTAGGTCAAACAAAACAAAACCTGTCGCATTGGAGCACATTAAAGCTGTCAAGAATAACGACACTTTGAAATCAGCCATTGCAGAACTTCTTATTTACTCGAGCCCGAATCACTGGATTGAGTTTTATAACCTTCAGATTATTTCGACAGAACAAAACTAAGTCTGGTCAGAGAAGGTGGTTTCTTGCGCCCGTTCTTTGCCACAGTTAAAAGATGATGTCCTGAATGGGTGGTAGGTTAAAAAATAGTTGGACGTTTCAAAGTACTTATTAATTGAGTTTATTGAATAAATATATTTTGACTATTGACTATTGACTATTGAAGCAATTAAAATAAAAAAGCGCAAAATAATTCCAATCGTGAAGACGGGTTTAAAAGTTCGAATGTCTGGAATACCGTGATATTGTTATGTAATGTGAAGTTCCCGGAGTGATACTGTGAGTTATCTGTGTCGTGAACAAGTTTGAGTTTGTAGTGCGACCAAGAACAGTAGTGTCGAGCGCAGTAAACGAACAAGAATGAGGGTAGACCGTTTCGGCTGCACCTTACATCCACCCGCATTAACTGCAGTTACTCCGTGAGCGTGGTGCATGCAACTGCGCCAAAATATCGGGGACTCAAAACCAACAACATAATCATCATCATCAGCTCATAAACGTCCCACTACTGGACACAGGCCTCCCACGTGGACAATAGCACGTGGGGATATTGGGCCATAACCCCCCACGCTGGCCCATTGCGGGTTGGTGGGTTTTTACGACTGTCATCCTACGACAACAACCGGGACCAACAGCTTAATGTGCCTTCCGAAGCACGGAGGTGCTCGAGATGTTTTTAATTTGGTCACCAATCTAGCGACCCGGCATTGCGAAAGTGGCTTAGCGAGCAAGAACGCAAGCCGAACGCGCTAGCCGCTGCGCCATCGAGCTCCTCAACAACAAACATGGTAAAAATTCCGTTTTCCTAAAAGTTATCGTAACGACCATGAAAGTTTAAAATGTTAATAATTATAATAAGTAGATACTTACCTTAATATTAACTTTTATTTGATTTTATACCTACCGAATAATTTACTTTTTAATTTAGAATAATTTATTTCTTTCTTCTTTCTTTTAAATGATAAGTTTCTTGAGAAATATAAATTATTAACCAGCTAATTCAAATTTAGAAAGGGCTTAACGGCGATTGTGGCTTATACATTTCCGACGAAAAAGGTCATAATGTACCTTAGGACCGTATTTTGGTGCTTTCTAATGGAAAACAACACAGAATACAACGCAGAATAAGGAATTAAGAGACATAACTATTAAAAGTATAATTATTATTACCCAAAAAATGTTCTAGACCAAATACAGGATGCTAACACATGTTAGTATCATAAAAAAATATTAATATCTTTATTACATTATTTAATAAACACAAAAAAGCTTTTCCTGAAAAGTTGCTTTTTTGCAATTAGGCCCCTTTTCGTGGGATACGACGGTATGTCTCGGCACCAACGAAGACCTTAAAAGAGAAGAAGAATTTAACAAAGGAGATATTGTTCTCATTAAGCAAGAAACTATTCCACCTGGCAAGTGGGCCATGGGACGCATAACTGATAAGCATCCCGGAGCTTTACTAGAGTTTATAGTGTCAAGAGCGGTGATACTGTAACCAAGAGATGTGTTACTAAGCTATGTGCATTGCCCATTGAAACTATACTTATCTAATCTATAATTAACAGTACAGCAATGATTTTGTAAAGAACCATCTTGGTTATGAAGATTTAATTTATGCATTCCATTGAAAAGTTTGAGTTACTTATGAAAAATTTGTTGATTAATTAGTTTCCTATAGCGAATTTTAAGTTTGTTGTGGTAGATTTGAATTTAATTACATAGTATTTTCTAGACTAGGTAGGGAAAGGGCGGGCAAGACGTATATGATTAGAATAAACTGCTGTAAATATAATAATACCTTCAAAAAACCTTCCACTCATAATTTAAAAATGTACTTAACATATTATACTATCATTGGTAACAAAGTGATCAGCGAATATTTTAAATAAATTAGATAAATCTTAACATATTTAAAACATAGAAATTATACCAGGGTGGGTAAGATGGATCATAGTGTAGGGTAAGATGGATCATCAACAAATGAACAAGTTTAAGGCTTGTTAAGAGACATATTCTTATTTTTAGTCGTCACAATCATCGCAAAAGTAAGGCCCATAGCATAGATATGATGAGCACAGTTCATGAGTCCAATTTTAACAATCCTGAACATTCTATCCAATCTTCAGTTATAGGTGATTTATAAGGTTCTTTTCAGACTATGCACAAGTAAGTAGGCTGGTCAGAGCTTTTCACTGATGTAGTTTTCTGGTTTTCCAGTAGCTTTACTTCATCTGGGGTAAACACAGGACGAGATCTATCTAAGTTTTTTTTAGAAGAATTGCTCTGAAGATGCCTGTGTAGCATGCCATACAGAATACCACATATTTTTTTATAATAAGCCCGGCAAATGACCCCACTCCACCTGATGTTAAGTGGAAATGAAGTCCAAGCGCGAGTACAACTGGTGCAGCGTAAAAGACGTAGCATCAGTCACCCTCACTCTGCCGGCCCACAGAGTGCTTCTTCACGCCTCGTTTGAAGGACCGTATTCGTAATTTTTAAAGTATCCATCTTACCCGCTCTATCCGTCTTGCCTGCCCTTCCACTTCCAATAAATCGAATGATATTCTGTAACTTTTTGATTTGAAAGGACTCCTACTAGTCCCTTGGTGGGCGGTTTATATTGAAGTTAAAATAACAATATTTAGATTAAATATAGACGTACGTTCATAGGAACCACATAGAAGATTTTAATACTATGTATTTATAGTTAGTACTGCGCGCCTTCCGCACGCCCGTCGTAATGTTTGATTTTATCAAAGGTCTGTATGTCCGTAGCTACCAGTAGCAAAATAAAATTCATTGAAGACAGATGTTTTTTACTTGCACTAAGACCACGCAACCGACAATCGACTTTAATACAAAGAACATACACAATCACGTCTGTTATCCCTGAAGGTTTAGTCGGAGACTAGGCAATGAGGACCACAAAATCATTCCTCTGTCATAGTCCACTTTACACCAAATAGCGACTGCACGTGTGCTCAGCGTGACAAGTGGCGAGCCCATCGCAGTTCTATGCTGTCGGATGTATGTGTAGTCTTTAGTCCGTTAGTCGCCTTTTACGACACCCCAAAAAAGAGAGGGGGGGGTGGTAGTATTCTTTTAGTAAGCCGCTACGCGACACGACTTCATGATGAGGCGGCTGATATGATTATGATTATAGATTATTGTCAATTACCAATAATCAAAGAAACTGCTACTCATACAGATACGCTTACAACGCGTACGCGGACGAGTGCCAGGAGTTCGAGTACAGCGGTTGCGGCGGCAACCCCAACAACTTCCTCACGCTGGAGCGCTGCGAGCTGGAGTGCATTAACCCGCCCAATGGCTGCGACCCCAATACCCATGCAGAAGTATAGGCCCTCCTGATTATTACCACTTTAAATGTAATATCATGATATATGATTTTTAAGTTTAAATATTTATGATAATATCTAATGAATAATCTTTTCACTCCTCATACACGGAAAGTAGATCTGAAGTTGCCTGAGGAGCGGGAGGAAAGTAGTACATTTCCTTCCTAGGGAGAATCGTTTTTCTGACATGTGTAATTGTGACTAATTATTAAAGTAATACTAACAACACATCTCTTCCCTTGGGTGTCGTAAAAGGCGACTATCGGATCAAATATATCCTACAACATAGAGCGGCGATGGGCTCATCAAAATAATACTACCAACCTCTTTCTTCCCTTGGGTGTTGTAAAAGGCGACTAACGGATTAAAGACTGCACATACATCCAATAGCATAGAGCTGCGTTGGGCTCATCAAAATAATACTACCAATCCCTCTCTTCCCTTCGGTGTCGTAAAAGGCGACTAAGGGACTAAAGACTGCAAATACAACCAACAGCATAGAGCAGCGATGGGCTCATCAAAATAATACTATACCAACCCACTCTTCGCTTTGGTGTCGTAAAAGGCGACCAACGGACTAAAGACTGCACATACACCTAACAGCATAGAGCGGCGATGGGCTGATCAAAATAATACTACCAACCAGTGTTTACCTCGGGTGAAAGACTTATTTACTCCCTCGATCATTATACTCGTATGTAGGTAAAACAATAATTGTTTGCGGTGATTTTAATAATTAGTTAGAAAATTCCACAATGTCAACTAAAATTAAAAACTTATTTCTATCATACAATTTGAATAATTTATTTTTGGAGCCGACAAGAATAACTGCCTTTTCGGCCACCTGTATAGAGACAAATGCAAAACCACTGGCTAAGCAAATCATTAATAACCTGGACTCAGATCATTGTTGCCAAATGGTCAGCTTTCCACACCAGCGTAAGCAAGTGATGAAAAAGAATATCACTGTTGTGCCAAAAATTGCAAGTCCGCTGGAACGCTTTAAATGCAATCTAGATACAAAATTAAATTATTTAGAATACAATGACAACCCTAATGTCTTTTATAATAATTTTTTAACATAATTCTTTTGAATGACTTTGAATAATTTTTAACATATAATTTGAAGTTGTCGCTGGTGTCATAGTTGCGTTCACCATAAAGTTCATAAAGGCGTTTCCTACTTTTGTGAATACCAATTGTAGCCCATTCATTAAAAGTTACAGTACGACTAACCGAGATTATTTTTGGAACAAAAGATTTATTGAATTTAGAACAATATAATAAATTCGAAAAGAGTATGCCGATTAGCCAAGGCAAACTATCGGAGTTCTAAGATTAAAAATAGTAATAACAAAACAAAAATGACATGGAATATTATAAATAGTGAAACAGGAAAGGTCAAAAGTCGTAATAATCAGTATAATTTTAATTGTGATAATAAAACCTTGACTTCTGATGCTGATGTTGCTGCAGCATTTGAGAGGTTTTTTTACTGACATTCCAGTTTCAACTACAAAAGCCTTGATTTCTTCCCCCACTGTAGCTGAATCTGTTTTGAAGGAGAATGTTAAAGCTTGTGAAAGTAATTTTAATTTTCAAAAAATTTGCACTAGAGATATAATAACATTATTTAACACTTTCAACAAAAAGAAAACCGCTGATCTGTGGGGTAATTCTGTGGAAGTCGTTAAATCAGTAATTATGACAATAGCTCCAGTTTTAGCTCGCATATTTAACGAATGCATTGACTTACTACGTACTAGAGAAGACATCTCAACTATATTGTTTGCAACACGCGTTAGAGCCAGCTCGCTCTACCTCTATTAGTCTGTGGTAGGCGCTAGATGCAAATACGTGTGTAATTCTGTGTTCTGTTTAATAAAAATATGCCTTCATGTGTGCTAAGATACTGTTTTAAAGAACTCAGGAAATACAAATAAAAACAATGGAATCACTTTTCATCTGTAAGTACGCACTACGTTTTAACATGCATTTGACTAATTATTTTGTCAAATCGCCAGCCATGTAGTGGCGGCCATGTTTCGGTAATAGCATTGCATAGAGTAACAATATTTCTGTTTTGTGCAGATGTGACACTTTTAACGCTTTAATTGAAATAATTACTAGGGTTGGAATTATGATGGCATTTTGATTGGGGATTTCGTTAGAATTATTATACTTAGAATATTTTTTTATAATTGAAATTGACCGATCATTACATACCTTGGGTTGACTTTTGAATCGAGTCGCCTGAATTTGAAGAAACTAACATTGTGGGGGGTCTAAGGGGTTCTTAAATAATGGTTTATTAACACAACGGCGGCAGCTAAAGCCGCCGTTGCGTTAAAATATAAAAAAACCACTTGAAAGTTTTGTCAAAATCGGCTATAATCACGAAAAATTACACGTTTTTAAGTTATACAGTATCATAGTAATAGAACCGAAGACTCGTCTCCCCGGGACGAGGGGGGCTCGGGGGGCGAAAAAAGTCTCAAGAGTTAATTAGGTTAGGCTATGTTAGTATGTTGACCAAAAACGCGCGAGCCGAGCGAGCGAAGCAAGCGTGCCGCGGGAGCGGCCGGCGAAGCGCCAGAAACGACATTTTTGTAAATTTCCATATTAAAAAAAAATTACATAACTTAAAAATTACTTGTCTGCGGCAGGAGGGGTAAGTGGGGGGGCACTCCTTATTCCTCCCCTTCCCTTCCCCCGCCAATTATGGCGACTCGATTTAAATTTTTTACTACAATACATAACCTCAAAATACAAAAATTAACATAACTTAAAAACTACTTGTTGGCGGCAGGGGGGTAAGTGGGGGAGTACTCCTCCCCCCTCCTCCTCCCTTCTCCACCCCCACCCCACCCCCTATTCAGGCGACTCGATTCAAAAGTTTTACCTATACCTTTGATACTCAGTAATATTTTTACACGTACCTACTTAACTTTTTTTTTTAATTATTATTATTCACGTATTTTTTTTATTGTTATTATTATTTTGTGAATATTTAGGTTTTTATTATTATTATTATATTTTATGAATTGAATTTTTAAAATATTAAATTATAATTGTATAATTGTATTAAAAATAATAAAGGTAAAAAATTGTATTATAATTTATTAATTAGTAAGAAAAAATTAAATTTTTAACCTCAATTTTTGCAGTGCCCTTACGGGGCTCATGTTTGGGTTTCTTGCATGTCTAAGTTTAAGACCTAAAATGTACCACATGACGCAATAAACGCTATCTATCTATCTATCTAAATAAATATTTTTCTTAAAGAATTGAAAAAGATTTTTATCATTGTTATGAAATGTTTTAATCGATTATTTACTTACTTTTATGTTTGGCATTAATTTACTTAATTTCATTTCAATATTCCAATTAACAACAATAAAAACATTTTCTTACAACTTTACAACTCGGTAATAAAACTGTATGAATAGTGTGTCGCATCTGCGCGCTTAGACATTTCTATGACAACTAGTTAAGCCACGCACCACGGTACAAGTATCATTGTAGCTCTGCACAACTGCACATTTATTGTATGGGACGTTTTCTCTAGTTCATTTATCTCAATGATTGACTGTGGTGTTTTTCCTGAGCAAAATAATCCCATTATTTAAATCAGATAGCACTTCTGACCCCACTAATTTTAGACCTACTTCTGTGCTACCCACATTTAGTAAGATTTTTGAAAAGTTGATGATAGACCAAATTCAAATTTATTTTTATAGAAATAAACTTTTACATTGTAAACAATATGGTTTACTAGGGGTCGCCCAACAACTGATGCCGGTGTTGAGCTTTTACTTCAAATATTTGATGCCTGGGAGGATTCACAGGATGCCCTATGGGTATTTTGTGATTTAGGTTACGCTCAAGCGCGAAACCCCGTCTCGGGAGTAAATAAGCTACTTTCTCCCTTAAGGTAACAATGTACTATTATTTTTCTGTTATTTATTAGTGACTAAAATACTTATTTATCACCTATGTCAGTACTTAATAAATAATTTTTAATTTTGAGCGCGCAATTGGCACGCATGTGCTCGATAAATGGACAATCCCCACTATCGGCGATTGCTTGCAGGACGTTATTATACTGCTTTGTAAGTGAGCTTGCTTTTTTACGAATGTTGGTCGGGAAACTGTCAACCGCTGTGTACGCGAACATGCTGGAAGCGCTGCAGTACAGTGCCCTGAAAGCATTAATTGTAGGTACTGTACGCGCAAGGAGTTGAACGATTTTTGTGTTTCTGATTTTGAGTTAACCCACAGACTGCTCGAGTAAAGAGAAGTGCAGTAGGTTTTGAAAAGCGTGACCTTTACAGGTGCAGAGCATCGAACATATCTGCGAGGCAACTTGTTAGCAATAACCGAAAGAGCTTTGCGCTCTCTCTTATCAATGTCGTCTTTTAGGTTCTCTGTAACTATATAGCCTAGGTATTAAAACTGCCTAATTCAATGAAGGGGGGGATCCATACTTATAGTCTGATGGGGGGTTCTTAATCCGGAAGTCTATTACCGGACCTGAAAACCAGTGCTTGCTCTTCCTGCAATTATACACTAACCCAAGAGCGTCGCCAACCGATGGCCCGGGGGGAGGGGGGGGGGGGGAGCTCAACCCCCCCCCCCTGCGTCAATTAGGTACACTGCATTCTAACCTAGATTCTCATCAGCTCTCAGTCGTGATGCTGACGACTCATTACACTGTGGCAATTTAAGTAAAAATGGGAGGGTGGATGAAGAAACAAATACCCGCCCGAGCCGACGACGCCGCGCACCGCCAGTTCGCTTGTGACCACGGAAACGTCAAGCAGTAAGTAGATATGTACTTACTTACAAAAATTAATCGTGTTAGGTCCCGTTAAAATAGTTTTAATGCAATGTAACGCGATAGTTTAAAGTCTTATCTAGATTCTCATAATAAAAACAAAATAAAAAAATATTTAAAGCAAATATATAATCATACTTGTTTTATAATATAATTCTAATGGAATAAAAAAAGAATAAAGACACAGTGGGTAGGCAGGATTCCAACAAGATGGACCGACGATCTAATCTAAGCACGTAGCCGCTGGATGAAAGCAGCACTAGACTGGTCGTGGTGGAGATCCTTGGGGAGGCCTTTGTCCAGCAGTGGACGCCCTTCGGCCGATGATGATGATGATGAATATTAAAAATTAAATAATATTATCACGACTAGTCTTCTTCTTCGTCCTCATTTTCTTCCTCGGCTGGTTTCGTTTCTACCTCCTCCTGAAATAAAGAAATGTCGTGTTTGTAAACATTTGTCTTTTCTTTAATGATAGCAACAATTCATCAATTGAGTATAAAAACCTGTGGCTCCGGTTCAGGCTCAACTACGACTTCCTGTAACAAGAAAACCATTGTCAATAAATATTGTTTCTTTCTACTTCCTAAAAATGGGTAAATGGTGTATTAAGTAAGACCATTTGAGCCATATTTGATCTGATCTTACAGCAGGTGCTCTCTCGTGAATGCTTCTTCTCTTCATAGTCTCGTAGCCCACCGGGAACATGGTTAGGCAATGGCTAATAATGTAGCAGGGGAATGGCGAGCTACATGTGTGGTAATCTTACAGCCGGTGCCTCCTCCTCTTGAATGCTCTCCTCCTCTTCGTAGTTGTCGCCGTAGCCAACCGGGAACATGGTGAGGCAGTCACGCTCCCCCGAGGCGGTGTCGCTGCTGATGTAGCAGGGGTTGAGGCCGGCCAGCTGCAGTAGAGGCAGACTGCGTTTGCGGGACACCATCAGGGCGAGGCGGTCTTTGCTGGACATGGCGTGGTTTGATGAGAAACAAAAGAAATTTCGGACATAAAAGTTTGCGCCAGTATGCTAAAAACATACTGCTCAAGTTTACTTAATTTTTTTATTATAATAATGATGTAGCAGGGTTTAAGGCGCTGCAGCAGGGGCAGGCTGCGCTTGCTTACCATTAGGCCAAGCCGGTCTTTGTTGGAACGTGGCATTATGTTATGAGGAACAAAAGGAAATGCGAAAATAATAAGCTTGCGCCAGTATGCTAGAATAGAAGCACGGACTGTTCGAAACCAGACTTCATCCAAAAAAATATATTTCTTGTTGTTGGTTATAATGGTATGTTGGACGTTCACGTACAGTTACGAACACCAATATGTGTACACTATGACTCTTATTCCATTGTATTAAGTGATACAATTGTTTACATATTTTTGCATTACATATTAAAACACGTTAAAATACTGGTTTTCGTAATAGTAAAGTAATTTCAATATAAGTAATAGTTACACTCAGCAATCCACCTGGGTAAAGCTCAAGTAGATAAGATAATTTGATAATTCTGTGTATAAAGTTGAAATACTGTAAAATTATATTTTATTAAGATCGTCACTTACTGCCTTCTCAGCCTTTCCATCTTGTCGTACTGCTTTATAGTGAAGGCTATGTGTTCTGCCGTCGGCGGATCCTCACCGATAAATATACCCGCCTGAAACAATTAGCAAATTGTTACAACACACTTTTATGATCACAAATAGCTTGTACCCTAGGTACCTCATGGCGTAACAGTCACAAGAGTGAAAGGAGTTTTTTTTATTATTATTATTGTGGCACGCCATAATGGCTTCACTCTGCCTGAAGAAAAGCAGCCAGTGAAGCCCAAGAAGTGAAAGCGTTCATCACAGCGCTACCACGCTATGCCGAACGCTCACACTATGGCGGCCTGCATAAATGCTTTTTTACGCCCCGCTTAAATAACCTGGGAGAGAAAGAGGAAGGAAACACGTGTACGGGAAGCGCATTCCACATACGGGCAGTTCGGCAAATGAGCGATTGTCCAAACTTTTTGGTACGTGTCTTGATGGTCAGCACGGTATGAGGGTGGCTTCTAAGACCTGCACGCGTCGATCTGGAAAGGAAAGGAGAGGGAGGGATGAGGTCAAAGAGCTCCTCAGAGCATTCACCGTGGTAAAGGCGGTAGAAAGCACTAAGGGAAGCAATGTCCCTACGTAGCTGTAACGGCTCCAGACTGGTCGTAACGTTATCGTTACCGATAATTCGGACAGCACGTCTTTGCAACCTGTCAAGAGCTTCGAGCAAGTACTTGGCGGATCCGTCCCAAAGATGAGAGCAATACTCCACGCAGGAGCGCACCTGAGTCTTATACAAAAGACAACGTTGCTCCGGCGTGAAGAACCGCTTCACCTTGTTCAGGATTCCGAGTTTACGTGAGGCTGTGGTTATAATGCTCTCAATATAGCTCTTTGGGTTGAGGTCGCTGTGTATGTCCATACCTAAGAGACTGAGACCAGTCTGGATGGGTAATAGGTTGCTCTGGAAGGAGGGTTGGGGGAGAAATGCGGACTTTTTAGTAGTGACAGCGCAGACCTGTGTTTTTTTGGCATTGAGCTGGACCAGGTTATCAGAGCCCCATTTATAAATGCGGTCTATCTCCTCGTCCAGCTCAATGACAATCTTCCGTCTCGACTCCACTACATCGGCCTGCTTTGCCGCAGGGTGACCCAAATAACGCCGATGTACTGTACTGTCGTCTGCATAGCAATGAATGTTACCCAAGGATAACATATCATTGATATGTAGAAGGAACAGCGTGGGCGATATTATAGAACCCTGCGGCACTCCGGCGTTCACCTGCAGAAACTGTGAGGCACTGCTTTCGCAGAGTACGCGAATGCTGCGCTCATGCAGGAACCCGGCGACCCAATCGCATAGGCGAGGTGGCAAGCCGTATGACGAAAGCTTGGAGAGAAGCGAACGATGCCAAACTCGATCGAAAGCCTTGGAGATGTCCAGGCTAACAGCCAGTGCTTCTCCATGCTTGTCCATTGTTTCACCCCACAGGTGTGTTATGAACGCCAGGAGATCACCCGTTGATCGTTTCGGTCTGAACCCGTATTGTCGATCATGAATCAGGGAGTGATCTTCTAGGTAGCGAATGAGTTGCCTGTTTATGATTCGCTCAAAAACCTTGCAAGGGACAGAGGTGACTGCAATAGGTCGATAGTTGGTTGGGTCGGACCTATCCCCTTTTTTGGAGACCAGCTGGACGTTCACCTTTTTCCAAGCCTCCGGCACAATTCCAGTAAAGTACGAGAGGTGGTATAGGCGTGTCAGTACTGGAGACAACTCTGGAGCACATTTTTTAAGGACGACTGCCGGTATACCGTCAGGACCGCTAGCTTTCCTCACATCAAGTGACTGCAGCACGGCACGGACGTCACGTTGTCTGATTTGGACGTCAGGCATTGAGGAACTACAGTGAGGGATGGTAGGTGGTTCCGCGCCGCAGTCATCGACACGCGAATTCGCCGCAAAGAGCTTCGCTAAGAGGTTAGCTTTGTCTAGCGGCCGATGGGCCAACGAGCCATCGGGGTACCGCAGTGGGGGCAGAGAAGGCGCGGAAAAGTTGGCTTGCACCGCTTTGGCCAGTCGCCAATAACTTCGGCTACCCGTTGGGTGCGACAACAGCTCTGGGCCAACGCGAGCAACGCGCTGGGCATTCGCTCTGACTTTGGTAGCCTTGTTGAAGACTACCTTGAGGGAAGAGATGTTACGATCGTTACCTTGGTCCAAGCGCGATACGCCGCCTGTTTAAATTCAACAGTTTTGGCGCATTCGCGATTGAACCAAGGGCGCGCCTTACTTCCGCTGACGACATCAGTGTAGGGAATGTAATATTCCATCCCCAACATGACCTCGTCAGCGACAGCAGAGGCATTCTCCGATGTGTCCCTACCCACAAAGCAGCGCTGGCCCCACGGGATGGACGCAAAATAGTCGCGCATACCATCCCAATCTGCCGACGAGTAGTGCCATAAACGCCGTTTAGACTCCACTGAGGGAGAGCTTTTACGGCGCAGTACGGTGGCACCAACCAGGCAATGGTCAGAAGTGCCCAACGGAGCACTTAGCGACACTCTGTACCCGGCTGGTCGACTCGTCACCAGTAAGTCTAGCAGGGAAGGCGCTTGACCCGATATATCTGGAATCCTGGTGGGCTGGAGAACCAGTTGAGTCAGATCATGCGTGTGAGTGAATGCGTGGGCAGTTCGGCCTGCGTGATCTGTTTTGGAAGAGCCCAACCAGGTCTCATGGTGGGCATTAAAATCTCCCAAAAGTACCACATCGGCAGACGGAAACCGCTCCTGTACGTCGTCAACTGCTTGGCTCAGGTAATCGAATAGCCGAATTGTCTCGTGGTCTCCGGAGTGGGAACGGTACAGGCAAGCGTAGACATGGCTCTTGGAACCAAGATCCACGTGTACCCGTAGGATGGAGAAGGAGGGGTCCTCCAAGCAGCGCAAACGTCGACAGCAAACGTCCGTCCTGACGAAAAGGCATACTCCGGCTTTCGCGAGGAAACATTCCTCAAGCACGTAGCCGGGGTAGTGCAGATATGCAATGTCGGCAGGACGGCGGACCTGTGTCCCGTCAGAAAGAGCAATGCAGGCCGGGCCGTCTCAAGGTGTTGGTGGACGGCGTTGAGATTTGAATGGAGTCCACGGATGTTAGTAAACTCCACCTCATAAAGCGACTTGGTGGTGGGGTAGTGGGATGCCGCTGTCTGACCTGCATTTTTTTTAGACACTGACATGGTGGTTGGCTGGGGGCGTGAGTAAAAGGAGATGCTGTGGCGGCAAGGGGGAAAAGACAAAGTGTGGGAGACTAACATGAACTGGTGCATGTAGTTGTTCGGTAAGACGTTAATCGACCCGCCGGACAGAAGGGCCCCTGTACCCCCCCGAAAGTAGTCGCCGGGTCCCACCAATCCGTTCACCAACCGGCACGACGAGCCACTTCGGGATTATGCGCGACCTGGTGGAGCAGCCTCCTAGGGTGGTTAGCCCTAGTTGGGCTCCTGTACTATGCCGCGGGCGGCCAGCGGCACCACCGTTTTTACGGGTCACCCTGGCCGGCGAATCGACCCACATTAACCGAACAATGCGTCCACAATGACTCCCACCGGCCCTTGACCCTGCCGCCACCGCACCTCCCCAAGCTCCGGTATTACGGCTCTGAACCCGGAACGCGTCCTGTGTCGAGCACCGAACACTTGGCGGGTTTTACGAGTCCGCATGATGGTAGCGCCGGACGAGCAAAGCTCTCCCATCAGCAAAATCCCTTTAGTCGCCTCTTACGACACCCGCTAAGATACAGGGGAGGGGGTGGTGCAATTCTGACCCGACACCACACGGGGCAGAATTTGGATTTTCTTTTTCTTGAATATTTGACTAAATTAAAATAAAAGTTTTTAACGATTTGGAAGGCATAACAGTTCCATTGATAGTCGTTATCTTAAGATAACAATGGTTAAAACTTTATTTTGGCATCGTGGTGGTGTAGTCTCCCGATATAGTCATATGACTATAATTGGGGACTATATCAATAGAGATATATAAGAGACATATATCAATAGTAGTAATAAGGACTATAATTGGATTTTTTTAGTTACGTTTCTCCTTTGATTATATACATGTCTAAATAGACCCTGGCCGTAAAAAAACGTAGAAAAATTTATAGGCCATTATTGGCCTATCCCCTCAAACCCCAAGCGGTCGCATGAGACCGCACCTACAAAAACACACTTGACTTTGTACCGTGTTTTCATAGACTTACAGACTACTTTAGTATGAACAAGTTTGGTTATTTCGGTTCTGTGGTTCATCTTATGTATTGTTATCGCAAAATATCGCATAGTCTATGCTCGATTCTGTCAAATTTGACGTTGACAGTTAGTGTCAAAAAACTGTCAAAACAAAATTTCAACACTGAGGGGTCGCGTAATCCTGGCGGTCAGTGTGGGTTGTTAGGTAGGTGTCATGTTCGGCTTTAGTCATATTCTGGTTTAGTCATATTTTCCGCTTTAACCATATTCTGTTTTAGTCATCTTCTGTTTTAGTCAAGTTCTTGTTTAGTCATGATTATAGTCCTTTTAAGTCAAAATTCTGCTCTGGTAATATTCTACTCTAGTCATGCTCCGCTTTAGTCATGTTCTGGTCTGGTGATATGTGAGGTATTTATTTATTTATTTAAAACTTTATTGCACATAGTAAAAAAAATAGTACAAAAGGCGGACTTAATGCCAAAAGGCATTCTCTGCCAGTCAACCTTAGGGCTAGGCAGAAAGAGTTGATGGCGGTGCAATACAAAACATTAGTAATAATACAACTAAACAACACAATCAATCAAATTAACTTACGTATGTACCAAACTATACATTAAATATTAACAATACACTACTATACATTAAATGAAATTATATACTGCTATACTATACATTAAATATTATATCCTAAAGAAATTAACATATACTACATAAACATACTTAGATTTAAAAGACGATAAGATGTTGAGGAACTCTTACGAGGATGAAGACTCCTGAAGAAGCATAATTATGACATATCTTTTTCTTGAAAGCAAATTTGCTTGGGGCTCGTCTAACCTCTTCGGGAAGAGCATTCCATAAGCGAATGGCTTGGACTGTAAAGGAATCAGCCACGAAACCAGTGTGGTGAAGGGGGGTGGCAAGAAGGTGGTTATTTGATGAGCGAAGCTGGCGGTCATGAGAAGAACTAAGAAGAGGGAAACGAGTTTTTAAGTAGGTAGGAGAATTTGGATCATTTAAAATAGAAAATAGAGTTAAAAGAACCCTGGACTAACGACGTTGAGGAATGGTCAGCCATTTAAGCTGGTGACGATAGGACGAGATGTGATCGTATTTGCGTAAGCCAAAAATAAAGCGAATTAAATTATTAAGAAGACGATCCAATTTGTTAAGAAGAGCTTTATTTAAGTCAGGATAGCAAAAATCTGCGTAATCTAAAATCGGGAGAATAAGGGTCTGTACAAGAGAAATCTTAGTTTTAAAAGGCAAAAAGTTCTTAAGTCTATAGAGAGTACGTAACGCACCAGTAACTTATGGGTATGACTAAGGTATGAGTTTCAAATAATATTAAACCTTCATGCCATTAAGTAATCAGTGTTCATACAGGCTACTATTATAAATATGTGCATGTCGCTACCTTTTCTGCCCGATAATAACATAGCGGAAGGGTGGATATTTATTTTGTCAAATGCGAATAATATTCCAGATTTTCAGAAATTTGAAGATTATTTCACAAAGCAATGGTTGATAATAAAAAACATTAATTGCTTAAGTGTAGCTAATGATGTTCAACGAACGACGAGTGGGTTAGAAGAGTGGCATCGCAAAATTAAAGCTAGATTTGGTTCCAAACCTAGTATATGCAGATTTACGGCATTGTTAAGAAAAGAAGTCATCCATTTTTTACCGACTTCAAAAAAGGAGGAGGTTCTCAATTCGGTTGTATGTTTTTTATATGTTTGTTACCTCAGAACTCAGTCATTTATACACCGATTTAGAAAATTATTTTTTTATTTGAAAGGACACACTTCCAGATTGGTCCCATTTTTATTAAAATCCAGTTCTGATGATGGAATCCTCAGGAATTGAGGGAAATCCTCAAATATTGTATGTATACCTATAGCGATTTTGGTATTTTCAGCAATATGTAGAGAATTTGCATTCAGAAAGTATCATTTGATGAAGTAGAACTGATGAAGAAGACCACAGAATGTCATTGGAACTCCTCAATGATAAGTATTTTACGGGTGGCGATAAGATATCTCGATTAAGATTGTTAAGCGACTATGACGAATTAAAAGAAGGCAGGTACCGGAACTCAGTTCTGATTGTGGAATCCTTGAGGAATTGAGGGAACTCCACAAATATTGTAGGCTATAGCGATTTTGGTATTTTCAGCCATAGGTCAAATGAGATCCACTCCGGCAATAAATCCTTCTTAACTAATATTGTAAATGCGAAAGCGTGTTTGTTTGTCCGTCTCTCACTTGCGCATCGACCTGATTTTGCACATAGATAGCTGAAGAACAATAGTGACATATGCCACTTTTTATCACTCCTTCCGAAACATTTCTATTAGGATTTTAAAATACACTATTCACACTATTAATTCTGTCACTTCTTGTCTAAATTCTTCTTAACATCTTTATGCCGATGACAATGACAAATTTACTCTCAGGCCTCGGCTGTGAACCTCTCAGAAGTGATTGAGCAGATCAATGGTGACTTGGCTACGATCTACGACTGGAACAAGTCAAAAAGTTCCTCTAGTTTGCCTAACGGTGAACCCTAGTAACTCGCAAGTCATCATCGTAGGGGGTCTATACAGCATTCACGAGTAAATAAAAAAAGGCCTTTGCCCTGTTGTGTTTATGTTCACATTGGCTGGCACCAACACCAAAAATATTTTTTAAGATTATAAGATTGAATAAAATAAAGGTTAATATTACAAGAACATGACCACAGCAGATCATGACTAGGATAGAACATGACTAGAATAGAACATGACCAACGCAGAACATGACTAGAATAGAAAATAATTAGGGTAGAACATGACTAGGATAGAACATGGCCAAAGCGGAACGTGACCAATGAGGAACATGACTATAGCAGATTATGACTAAAGCCGAACATGACACCCACCTAACAACCCGTCAGTTTCATTGTGCCGTCAAGCAGTGTTTACTTCTCGCGTTTCGGTGGAATTGTTCGCAAAATGACCGTTTGCTCAGTGAAATTCTGTCGAAACTACAAAGGAAAAATCTTTTCGAAAAGGAAAGTCACGTTCCATCTGTAAGTTTCGATTAATTTTAATGAAAATTTAAAGTTTAACAATAATAACGGCCATGTATGCGTAGTGTTGCTGGTATCAAAATGTAGAATTCCCATTATTGATGGCAGAATATAAAAGTAAGTTTAAATATAATAAGTATGATAAAAAATAAGTCTTGTAAGTTAGTATTTATACATGGTCTTGTTATAGGATAAAATGTTTACTAGAATCCCACCTGAGCTTCCTGAGACTGGTTGATTTTTTTTTTCTAGTAAACATTTTATCCTATATATACCTATATAGCATTGTGAATGCAAAATTACAACAATAAAGACATGGTCTTGTTGTAAATAAAGTAAATACATTAAATATAATTATTATTGGAACGCTTTCAAAGTTTTTCTTTTTTTTAAACTGATGTCTGATTTTGTGGTATGGTATCGATATTCGAAATGATTAAAAAAATTATTATGTAATAGAATGTACGTAAGTATTTATGTAAGAAGTGTGTGTTTAAGTATAAGTATGTAGGGGATGGTAGTATGTATGCTTCAGAACTCGATGGCGCATCGGCTAGCCCGTTTGGCTTGCGATCTTGCCCGCTAAGCAACTTTCGCAATGCCGGGTGCTGGATGGGTGAACAAATTTAAAACATCTCGAGCTCCTCCGTGCTTCGAAAGGCACATTAAGCCGTTGGTCCCGTTTGTTGTCGTAAGATGACAGTTGTAAACCCACCAACACGCATTGGGCCAGCGTGGTGGGTTATGGCCCAATATCCCCACGTGCTATCTCCACGTAGGAAGCCTGCGCCCAGCAATGGGACGTTTATGGGCTGATGATGATGATGATGACAATGTTTGAGAAAGTGCGAGTGTATGTTTGTGCCCCTAAAAGGTCACTATTTCTCGTGTCATGTAAACTATTGGACACGAATATTGATGAGCAGTCATCACATTATGTAACTTTTACAACTGTTCGACCACATAGCAAACATTTTAATTTTCAGATTTCCAAGTGATCCGGTAGAAAGAAGTCGTTGTCGAAATATTTAAAGGTTTCAACATAATAAGAAATTAGAGAACATGAAAAATGATGTAACATCCAAAAGAAACAAATACAAAGAGAACGCCATAAATTGTTTTGATTTTAATTAAAACATCGATTTTGATTAAGTATTAAATGTAAATCATCCTGTCTGTTGCTTCTATTTCGTCCCTATTATAAACATATCACACGCACGCAGGCTTCCATTAGCGCATTATTTTATTGTACTCGCCCTCGCCTTCAATCATCCATTTCTTCTAAACACACCAGCATATACGATAGACATACCTAATTTAAAAAGTTATGTTATGTTATGAATCATTTTAAAATTGTATTGTGCATAAATATTTTTTTCCTACTTTATCGGAAATTAGGCAATCGCTGGCAACTATTCGCGCTAGTGTCAGTCATACGCAGCTGTCACGCACACTTCAAATTCAATACAAAAACCGGGCGGACTTTGAGAAGCGTTTGTACCGCGATGCTCCGTCTATAGACATGTATATAGTCAAAGTGTTTCCCATGGTCGATAAACCAGGAACATGGTCGCTTTCACCCGCCGCCCGGACGGCGGCTGTAGCCGAACGACGCCCGCGGCGGGCAGCGAGTGCGCGGTAGGCGACGAGCCATGTCTTCAGTTTACTTTGGTAGCGATCAGTATCAACACGTGTTTACGAAATGAAGAGAGCTCTAACAATATTATTGCTACAAGAAGAAGATGATGATGAAATTTAATTAGACGGAAACTAAAAAGCAAGACAAAATACTAAGAGATGTTTAAAAATAGAGAAAAGGAAGGTGCTTTTAGCAATGAAATAATAATAATACTATTATTTTGACGAATTCAATAAAAAGTTCGTGCTTTTCTTTGCTAAATTTGTCCAAAAAATTTCGAAAACTGTCGCGTCCACCCGTCGTAATGCCCGAAACAACTAAAAACGTCGGTCGCGGACGGGCTGCGAGGGGCGGGTGCACGTCGCACGCGGCGGCACAGAATAATATTATGGCCGATTTACACTTCCATAAGTAAGTAAATAAGTAAGTTCACTTACTACTTCCTTGCTCACTTAATCGAGAAGTAGACAGCAACGTCCAAACGGTGAATTTTGCTTATCAGTAAGTAAGTAAGTTCGAAGTTCATACTTTGTCAGAACCTTGCGACGATGGACGCGAGACACGTCCTGCCGCCAACAATGGATTGTGATGAAGTGCGCCAGCACTTAAGAGGCCTATTACATCTAGACTGTGATTTTTGCGTAAAATGGCCAATTTTGGCGTTATGGATCTCAGAAACAAAAATACATTAACAATTTTAACTTATTGAATAGTGTAGAATAGCTATTGGAATAGTGCGTAGCGGCCTCGCTTTTTGTAAATTTTGCTTAACTTTTTAATTAAACCCAAAATTGCAGAGAAATATTTTCATAAAATGCGCGAACGCACTTTTTTGAGCTCCTAGATTGATTTACTGTTCTAAACAAATGAAATAAAAAAAGTATGTTATCTCTTATTTGTATAGTCATATAGTGCGTAGCGGCCTCGGAATTTTTAGATATTTATTTATTTATTTATTCAAATAGGCACACTTACAGCAATACATATATACACTTAGAAACTAATTACACATTAAAAACACGCATTACATGTTTGCCACTTAGAAGTGTACACAACATTCAAAAGTAAAGACATAAATAACATGAACGTACTAAACACTACTAAAATAACAATACCAAAATAAGATAACAAAACAATACAACAATAAAACCTAAATGGATTTCAGAATCTTTTATTTTTTATTTATTTATTTTATTTATTTATTTTTATTTATTTCTTTTAGGAAAGCTTACAGACAAATATCCTTATAGATTAACAACTTAATTTCTATATTGCTAATTACAAGCCTTCACATTTTTTCGCTCGCACATCTTACGCTAAAACTGTTTATAGGAATCATTAAAGAGGTCAATGTCCAGTAATTTAACGTTCATATCATTGTATGTTGAACAAATTCTGGAGAGGGGATGATGCAAACCCAAATTAGTTCTGCATCGAGGTAGACTAAAAGTTTTAGTCACGCGATGCCGGGGATAACTATAGGGAACGGAGAATCGCAACATTTCAAGTAAATTTGAACATTTAATTTGATTATTGAGAATTTTGTGTATAAACAACAAGTCCGTAATTGTACGTCGATCTCTCAAAGTTGACATTTTAAAGAAAGACAATCTCTGTTCATATGGTCGTTTATGAGTTATGCCGGGAGAGACGAACGCAAGGTGACGGGTAAAGGCGCGTTGGATACTTTCTACACGTTGTGATGGAGTAGCATAGTCTGGATTCCATGCAACGCTAGCATATTCCAGATGGCTACGAACTAGGCAATTATATAGAGTCAATCTAGTCTGCAGCTTTTTAAACCCCTTTAAATTGCGCTTAAGAAAACCTGACATTTGGGCAGCCTTCTTTACCACTTTATCTATATGCGCGGAAAATTTGAGCTTGCTGTCCAGTACCACTCCCAGATCTCGAGTTTCATTTACTCTTAACAAAACCAAATTATCAAGGACATACGCAGTTTCAAGGGGTCTAACTTTTTTGTAAAAGTAATGTGGAAGCACTTTTCTGCCTGCTTTCAGAGTCATACCATTATCACTACACCAGGTTTTAATATTGTTTAAGTCCGTTTGTAGAAGATTTGCGTCGGCTGTAGTTTTGACATTTCTGTAAATCTTTAAATCGTCCGCAAATAAAGAGACTTTACTATGCCGGATACGTGTCGTGATATCATTTACAAAAATGAGGAACAAAATAGGACCCAAATGGGACCCCTGTTGAACTCCAGACTGAGCAATATAAACATCAAAAGCAAATCCGTTTACTACAACTGTCTGAGGTCTTTTTGAGAGACACGACCTACACCAGTTCAGCAAAGAACCGCCAATGCCACTTCGATCCAGCTTTATTAATAACGCTTTGTGACCAACTTTATCAAAAGCGCTGCTAAAATCGGTATATATAGCATCTACCTGCTGACCTCCGTCAACGTCATGTGCTATCGAAGATACAAGTGATGCTAAATTGTATCCACCGACCGCCCCTTTCTAAACCCAGTAGATATCGTTGATATTATATAGAAAAAAATCTTATTCTAAACTAAAAACTTCGAAATTAGCATTAAGTTAACTGTGAATTTCTCCTATCTATGACAATATTATTGAGCAAAATTTATACCAGAATAATCGTTACCTATTTAAAGATTTTATAATTAATTTAATATCCTATTTCGATAAAAACGATAAATACAACTGCAAAATTACTTCAAAATGCGATGCGCCGGCCGTCCGAACTCAGCTTATCCTCGCAGAGTAGACATTTGTAATACTAAGCATGAATTTATTATCCTATTTCGAAAAAAACGATAAATACAACTGCAAAATTACAACAATTTGCGAAAATGGGCATTTTACGCAAAAATCAAAAATCACAGCCGAGATGTAATAGGCCTGAAAGAAATATTAAATGTAGTTATAGAAGAAATCCAAAATCAAATAAATATTGAACACCAAAATCCTATACAGACTTAAGAATGAAAATGGATTAGCAGAAGAAATGTTCATGGTGCAAGCTATCAGCTGTTCAAAGAATTTTATTGTCTGTAGAAGATCCACGGGAACTGAAGGACTAGGTACTCGCTTAGAATTTAAAGGCGCCTTGGTTTGACAGCTATTTTAGAAGTTTGACAGAAATCCTATAGGTACGATAGTTGTAAATCCACGTGATTTTAATCAAGTAGCAAGTACCACAGAAATATAGTAGGTACAAACCTTGTTTGCAAACATGGTTGGTAACGTAGGCATGGGCTGCAGCTACTACTGTAGGTAGGTAGTCAATTTTTAAACCTTTTATTAGATTGCAATATTTGTATGTATGCTTGTGTGTTATCCACGCATGGAAAAAATGCGTGAACAAACATACATTCATAATATACATACATACCTACATACATACACATAAACAACAACAAAATAGTAAATAAAAAGCACTGCACGGGCGGCAGGCAGACAGAATGCGTTTTGTTGTGTGTCAACTTATGAACTTACTTACTTGTGCCGTCCACACGGCGGCAAGTTAAGTTGGTTCTTAACTGCGGCGGACGAGAACGACCGTTCACGAACATTCTCTTAAAGAGCATATAGACGCCGCGGGTGACAGGCCGCGGGTGACAGGCCGCGGGTGACAGGCCGCGGGTAACAGGCCGCGGGTGACAGCCGCGGGTGGCGGGTGAAAGCGACCATAGCCTAACGCCAATGACCTCGGAAACTGCTTTACGACGACGTTCAGCCGCTATCCCACGTTGAAAGTAACAAGCGCGTGCAGCTTTTGAAAAGTGAGTCAGGAGAAACCAATCTGGTTTCGCCTACCAAATCGAGCAAGCACTTACGTTGATAACCTCATCTGGGAACTGCTTCATGATATCCAGGACCTCGTGCCTCTTATCCACACTGAACATCACCAGCACGTGCGGCGGTAAGTGCTCCGACTCGATCACCACGTTATCCTGGACCACCTGACCAGGAAAATTTATTCTACTTTATAAAATGACTATTAAAAACGACAGAAGGCTAAAAAGGAATAAAATGGTGGGCATTGCTTATTGTCAAGTTAAGGGCCCTATATTACATTTCGACTGTGATTTTTACGTAAAATGGCCAATTTTGGCGTTCTCGATCTCAGAAACAAAAATATATTAACAGTTTTGACTTATTCAATAGTGTAGTATAGCTAGTAGAATAGTTCGTAGCGACCTCACTTTTTGTAAATTTAGCTTATTTTTTTAATTAAGCCCAAAATTGCAGAGAGAGATTTTCATAGAATGCGCGAAGGCACTTTTTTGAGCTTATCGATTGAACAATTGAATGTTATCTCATATATAGTCGTATAGTGCGTAGCGGCCTCGGAATTTTTAGATATCATTGATTTTATATAGAAAAAAAAATCTTATTCTAAACCAAAACACTTCAAAATCGCTTTAAGTTAACTGTGAATTTCTCCTATGTACGACAGTATTATTGAGCAAAATTTATACCAGAATAATTGTTACTTCATGAGGAATATAGATTTTATAATAAATTTATAATCCTATTTCGATAAAACCGATAAATACAACTGCAAAATTACTACAAAATGCGATGCGCCGGCGCCGGCCGTCCGAACTCAACTTATTCTCGCAGAGTGGAGATTTACAATATTAAGCATGAATTTATTATCCTTTTTCGATAAAAACGAGAAATACAACTGCAAAATTACTACAAAATGCAAAAATGAGCATTTTACGCAAAACTCACATTTGAGCTGTAATATAATAGGCCAACTATGGAAAGATACAAAAGACTGTTTTTTAAAATTAATCTTACTAAATGGTCCTTCGAGCCAGATTACTAGCAAATAAATAGTTATTATAATAATATGTATAATAGGCCGGATAACCGACGTGACGTGTTCGTGACGTCAGTCACGTTAAATAGCGCTCAAATAAACTCAAAGATAAACTCAAACGTTGAAAAATATAAAATCTATTTAATGGAATATGACGTTTCGTTATTAATGCTTTCCAACCTTGGGGAAGAAAAACGCAAGCGCGTTCGACTTGGCGAGCTCGTTGGGCGGTGAGTAGAGGCCCGGCACGAACTGCCCGCCCGGCGGGATGTACTCCTCGCCGTCCACCGACACGTCCGAATGGAACTGTTCCTCTTCCTCCACCTTCTCCTCCTCTAAATCTTCGGGCTAAGAGTTGAGACAATTTTAAGTGGCTTTTTATCCTAATTTTATCTTTGCTCATTTCTCTTTTCTTTTGTTGGCATTTATTGGCTTGCTTTTATTAGCATTTTAAAAAGCATACGAGAATCAAGATAGGAAAGAGCATCAGAGCAACTGCTCTAGACACAATCTGCTTGAAACAGATTATAAAAAATGCTTTCTTGTAGAACATAAAGAAGTAAGTTACTGTACAAATTGAATAATCAAGCATCAAATATTGTATTTATAGAAGCATAAAAATAGTTAACTCTTGAGAAATGCTTTGTGTGTGAGATAACTATGTCATACAATACTAGTAAATCTGATATGATTTATGGGACAGCAGACCCTTTAGTAAGGTTTTTTCTCTCACTTAAATAAGTAAATGCGTAATGTTTTGTTGCTTACCAAGACATCTTCTGTGACTTCAGTATTTTTCTCAGTCTCCTCTCCTTCCACTTCTTCTCCTGTTACTTCTGGCTCCGGTTCCGCTGGTAGCTGTATAGCACAATCAGTGTCTGAATGCTTTTTAATAAGATTTCAAGTAATAAGAGATATTCGAACACAATGCCACCCACTAATTCAAAGGAAAATAAACGAGCGTTTTATTTTAAAAAAACCCTGGCATTTTATTTTGAAATATTTTTTTCCGGCATACCTATTATTATAGTGGCTAGGTACATGTTACGGTATTCCTTTTATAAAGCTCTGTTATTATCATGTTTTAAACTATAACTAAATAAAACCAATGATTTTTATTAAAATTTGTTCAAAATGCTGTACCCTTAAAAAGGTAATAAGAAACTCTTTACAAGTTGTCCTTGTAAGGGCCACGTGTTATTTTACAGCCCAAACTACTGGGATTGGAAACTAGAAATTTTGTATCATGCTTCCTTTTTAGTGTGGGTGAGCACTAAGCAAGGATTTTTGAAAATTCGCCCTTAATTTGATGGGTTAAAAAGGCGGAGTAAGTTTGTTTCATACAAAGTAACTTCCCTTTTGTACTCGATCAGTTTAAATCGTTAAAAATTTATATTAAGCTATTTTGTTAGAAATTATAAATGACGTATTACAGATTTATGAAAATTCAACCTCTGGAAAAAAAGGGTGGCAAAGTTTGTTTAGGCAGTCCTTTTTTATTTGACGTCAGATTATAGTAGCCGAAGCGAAGCGAGGGCGGGTCGCTATCATGCATTATACTACTAGTTTTTGCTCGTGACGTAGCTCGCGTTAATTTTTAAACAAACACACCTACCACAAACAAACAGACAAATGATGGCTTACTCACACCAGCTTGGATCCTGGCCATGCGCTCTTCGTCCGCCCGTTGCTTCTCCACCCTCAACCTCTCTTCCCCCGCCTCTCTCGCCAGCCGAGCTTGCTCCGCAGCTAGACGTTCCCTGTCTTCTTTCTCTTCTCTCTTTATCATGTACGTAGTAACAAGTTTAAAAATTTTCCTAGTAGTAATAAAGAAAGTACTTTCTGCTTACTACTAGTTTCAGAACTTCGTACAACTTTTTTACTGCGGGCAAAGTCGTGAGTTCACGTTTGTTCTGTTTCCTTCAACCGCAGCAGTGTTTAGATTAAAGAGGAACTTCGGTTTAGCAAGCTTTTTAGCTTTTCTTACAGCTTTTTAACGAAATTCAAAGCATGAAGAAGTATTAATTTCAACGAAACCGATGAAGATTCATACGTGACAGTCCCATGGTCTGCGGGACAAAGTAGGGGAGAGGGGAGAATGTTGCGGGGGTGGGAACAAAAAGCGCGGGTGGCGGGGCCGCGTAGTGGGAACGTCTTTTTCATTCCTCATACTCAGAAAGTAGGTCTGAAGTTGCCTGAGGAGCGGGTGGAAAGTAGTACTTTTCCGCCCTAAGGAGAATCGTTTTTCTAAAAGGTACTGTCATGTGTAAGTAGTAGAACTTAGTGTTATAATAATTCATAACTGTGACTTATTATTAAAATAATACTAACAAGTAACAACCCATCTCTTCCCTTGGGTGTCGTAAAAGGCGACTAACGTACCAAAGACTGCACATGCATCCTACAGCATAGAGTAGCGATGGCCTCATTAAAATAATACTACCAATCCCTTTTTTCACTTGGGGACCATGGGACTGTCACGTACGAATTTTAGAGCCTATAATATTCTACTGACTATAATATGAGGACAGTGTAAAAAATGCGCACAAGTTTCTGCATTCTGGCTTCGTATCTGTCGCGGCGCACTTCCCGGGCCGACTTGCTGATGCTCGCGTATCGCTCGTACGCCGGTATGGGCGGCAACTGCTTCTCAGGCGGCACATCCTCTTTGGGGATCGGGATCTCTTCATATATGGCGTAGCGCATCAGTTCTAGCGGATTGGAGGGTATATGTTTTTTTATAACATCACATAAGTAAAGATTTTATGTCGTGCTTCGGAAGGCTTTCGCTTTTATCGCCTCTGTGGTCTAGTGGCTAAGCTACCTGTTTCAGACCCAGAGGTCCCGGGTTCGATTCCCAGCGGGGGGTACATCTTTGTGTGCTCGGTTTGGTTGGTGGTAGGGCTGTTAAGTCCGCCTGGCTAGCTACCACCATCTTATCTAAGTCTGTCGCCATAACAACGATGTTTATAGCATTGTTGTGTTCCGGCAGTTTGAGATAAGATAGCCAGTTCCTCAGTGGTTGAGGATTCCGGGTGAAGCGCGCTTCCACCTTCGGCCTTATCGTCACTTACCATCAGGTGAGATGAAGGCCAAGCGCTTACCCGTTGCCAATAAAAAAAAAAAAAAAAAGGCACGTTAACAGCCTCTGTGATCTAGTCTCTGTGTAGCTGAGCCGCCTAATGGTCTCGGGATCGATTCCCAGCGGGGAGTACATCTTTTGTGTACTTGGGTTTGGTTGGTGGTTGGGCTTGTTAAGTCTGCCTGGCTAGCTACTGTAACCTCTGCCGCCTTCCTTAACTCTTTCCCCCCGTATTTATCTAACTACATACATACATCACCGCCGTTACCGTAACTTATATTACTATTTTTAATTCTTAAAACTAATTAACCTAGAACATACAGCCGGTGCAAGCTTTCCATTAACTAAGTCTTCCCTAACTCTCAACTTAAATTAAATTATACTAACTCTTAACTTAACTAAAGGCTACTTTCCCCCCGTATTTATCTAACTACATACATACATCACCGCCGTTACCGTAACTTATATTACTATTTTTAATTCTTAAAACTAATTAACCTAGAACATACAGCCGGTGCAAGCTTTCCATTAACTAAGTCTTCCCTAACTCTCAACTTAAATTAAATTATACTAACTCTTAACTTAACTAAAGGCTATATGACCTATAACTAATGATCGTGTAGTTGATGTTTTGTATAGTATGTAGTTGTTGAATGATAATGGAACCTTAATCTAGACCTAATATAACTTAAACCTATTAGTAACAAACTTCAGGCAAGCAATGTAATAAAATATTATGATCATAATTTGGCCAGATCGTCTAATGGAACCTACGTTATGAACCGTGCCTAAAGCAACCCAGTCTTTTCTGTGAAAGTTTAGTAATTGGCTTAACCCCGTGTTGAATTATTTCCTACCAACATATTAACCTAACCCTCAATACCTAATATTCTAGATGTACCTAAGCCTATCAGTGTCTTCGTCCGGAACCAAAACTTAAATCCATCACAGCAGCTGTGGGTAAGGAATGCCGTACCACTCTTAAGATAATAGGGAAACAGCATAGCTCGCAGGTATTATTAGAGTTAATATTTAGAAGTATAAGCAGCATAAGTGATTTTATTACACATTAGTGGGATCTGGGAATTTAAGAGCCCCGCCCCGCTCTTAGCATGCCGAACAACTCATTGTTTTATATCGGCCCTGCCCAGATTACAAGAATTTAACATTTACTCTTGGTATTAATTAGCCTGTGGCTTCAAATTCTATTAAACTAAGGATTTACATCACTCCTTAAATTTAATTTCATTTTATATTATTAAAGTTACTATTCACTAGGTTCTTAAATTATTTCTTTATAAATTAATAGAAATTACTTTAGGAGCTTGCAGTCCTCCTAAATCTTAATATCACACTCTGAACTTAATGAATTTAATTATTCAATGGAATAACCTATGTCTTTAGGTGGTGAACAAAGGTTGAAAGCTATCATTCAAAGGAAACTTACTTCCTCGATCATTGTGCCTATTACAAAAATCTTACAATGTAACAATATTAACAGACTGGATTTGTTGCCTTAGCAGAATATTAAATCTTTAGTTTATTAACAAGATGATTAATTTATTGTTAATTCACTACCTAAAAGGAAGGGTTCCTTTTAGGTAGTGAACTAACATTGAATGCTATCATTTAAAGTAAAATTACTTTTATTTACCCTTAGTGTTTATTATAAAGATCTCATAAAGTACCAATATAACCAGATTGTATTTGTTGCCTTAGCAGAATGTTACATCTTAAGTTTATTAATAAGATGATTAAATTATTCAACGACCTATTTCTTTTAGGTAGTGAACTAACATTGAACGCTATCGTTTAAAGTAAAATTACTTTTATTTACCATTAGAGTTTATTATAAAGATCTCATAATGTACCAATATAACCAGATTGTATTTGTTGCCTTAGCAGAATATTACATCTTAAGTTTATTAATAAGATGATTAAACTATTCAACGACCTATTTTTTTAGGAAGTGAACTAAGATTAATTACTTTTCATTAACTTCTGCCCTGTCTCTTAGACTGGGTAATTATTAAGTAACCTATTTAATCCTAGTTAGTATACTTTAAGTAGGTAGGTGTCATGTAATTATCCACAGTCAACCTTGTTGATAATTAACTCAATTATACTTAGAAGTTATTTCTCCGCTTACTTTAATAGGAATATAGGTATAGAAGCAGACTGTATATTAGTCTAAGGATCAGGTTTATTACCAATTCAATTGTTTAGGTATATATTTTCATAATATAACTTGCAAGGTGGTAACCACCAATGTGCATTCTATCAGGCAGAATATCCCATCTTCTCAACTATTTCCTGTTTGCTCAATATTAGCTTAATTTTTACTAATAAACTGGATGGTTAACTCATAACACATTGAAGAATGCAATTTAAGGCCGTATCGTACCTCAGGGAAAGCTAAAAATGCCTGTTTGGTCATTTATAGTATCAGAAATCAAACATCACAGTACAGTTATGCTTATTTGCTATAACATATTAATATTATTGTTGTTATAGAAAATCAGTCTAGCCTCTTAGGTAATCCTGCCTCCCATACTACTGACGGTTCAATATTACTTTAATTTTGCTAAGTACTTATATGGATGGTTAACTTGTAGCACCAATAGATAGATGGTAATAGTAGCAACAATAACAACTTAAATGCCTAGATTGGTCATTTCAGTGCTCATAATCAAACCTCACATCATAGTTATGTCTATTCACTATAACTTAATTATCATTATATTAAAATTTAATAGTTGAAGTTAATCTAGTCTCCTAGCTTTGCGTGCCTAAATACCTAGCCTACTGTTGACCTAAGTATGTACATACTGTTTTATCCCCAACTACCTAATAACATATATAGACGCCTACCTATAGATTCCTTGCCTGCCTAATTTGAAATTGACCTATAAGCACCTACTTAACCTAGTAGGTAAATAATTAACTACAGCCGCCTGCCTATCCTACAGTATGCTTTCGACTAGTATTCTGTGTGTCGAATTTAAACTTAGCGCGCTTTAACCGGGTTTAGGACACTATTACCGCGAATGAGATTTTTACCGCAACTCTCGTGTTTGACCGACTGTCCTTGAATGCCCCGCGTTTTCGTTTCGAGCTCCCAAAGCGTCCCCAATTCGCGCCTTTTTTCCCTCGCCCCCTACCCCCTCGCTCGCCTGACTTCCGTTCGCGATACCCCTCTGCCCTTCTTTCACCTCCTCGCTCGCCCTACAGGCCATTCCCATCCTACTTCACATTCGCTTACATGGCTTACATGACTAACTTCACAATGACACACGTTGACTACAAATCCCCTCTCTCTTTCTACCTTTCTATCTCTACTTCCGCTCGCCCATCCCTACTCCACGGTGTGCCATACAAAGAGTAAAGACATAATATCAGAAAAGAGAGCCCTCTAGCGTGACAGATCCGACGCGTGAATTAGTGCCCACATGAATTAATCAAATCTCCTTAGATAGCTATTATTTAAGTACACATTACCGATTATATTACAAGTTTGGATACTTAGATGCAGTTTTTCATCAACAATTTACTTTTAGGCAGACATTTACTAATGCTAATACTGCAATATTTATTGAAATTCTAAAAGTTTAGTATTCAGAAAAGTAGATGGCGCCTGGTTGTATGTGAAGCGATTTCATCGTGTGGAACAGTCCCCGCGAAACTCAAATAACGCAAGGTAGATGGCGCCTATTTTTTAAGTGACGCGCGGATCAATCCCCGCGAAATTCAAATAAATAAAGCTAGTGGTCTATTGACTAATTCTTATAACTTTTAAACATAAAGCTACTCGTCCTCACGGCAGTTATTTAAACTAGTCTATTTTCTCCTTTTATGCTTATCAGAATAGTGGTGCAACGCATTAAATTGATTTTAGTACAATACTCATACATTTCTTGTTAACGAACAGATACCACCCATTCTGTTTCGTTACACTACCACCATCGTAAAGCCGTTAGGCCTGGTTTTTATCATTATAATATAGCAGTCATTAAAACCACCAACCATTGTTGTTATAAACCAAAGGCGCGCAGTGGCGCCCTCCCGAGTTTGGCGCGAGCAATCAAACTAAACGGTCGCATGACGCTGCGTACAAACTCGCAGTCCCGTTTGATATAAATAGTCTTTTAAGGTGTAATCCAGGTGGTTTTGGTGGTCTAAGTAGGGCCCCTGGTCAGTTATTGTGTCGTGATATCGTGTGCGTGTTTCCAACCGTGAAGAGCAACAGCTCGTGGTTATGGCGCGGCGTGGCCGGTATAGGAGGAGATCTTCCCTTGTCCGCTGTCCTGAGGCTGCTGATGGGACACTTGCAGTAAGTTTTAGATTTAAGATTAGGCCAGGCATATCTTTCGTGCCATTCTAGACGCCCTGAATCGCGGACATAAGTACGCCCCGGCGTGTTGGCTGAGTTTAGGACAACGGGTATTCTGCCCTACATGCGACCGGAGGCGTACTATACATTTTGGTAGCACAGGCGTGGTTCGATAATTTGTATATACTACTCTGCCAAGAAAGTACCGGGAAAAGATCAATAATACAGAAAATGTTAGTTATTTATCCAAATTTATTTTATTGCCTTCAATGTATGCTCCTTTAGAAACGATACACTTACGCCAACGAATAATCCAATCATCAAAACATTTTTAAACGCTTTTTCCGGAATTGAGTTCAGTTCTCGCCGCGGATTCTCCTTTATGTCTTCTACCCTTAGAGCATTAATGCTCTAAGCTTCTACCGAATGAAAACGGGTGCCACGAACTGGTAATTTGAGTTTAGGAAAAAGAAAGAAGTCGGCTGGAACCATATCTGGTGAATAAGGTGGTTGCTCGATGGTATTTGTGTTTTTTGTCAAAAATTCGTTCACAGTGATGGCCTTGTGCAATGGCGCATTATCGTAGTGCAAAATCCAAGATTTTCTGTCCACAAATTTGACTTTTTCGTCGAATTTGCTCTCTTAAACGCCGCATAACGCTCAAATAATATTCTTTATTTACCGTTTAACCTTCCGGCAAGAATTCCAAGTGCACAACACCGCGATAGTCAAAGAAAACAGTCAACATGACTTTGACGTTTGATCGACTTTGGTGTGGTTTTGTTGGTTTAGGTTCAGTCGGAAGGCGCCACTCCGAACGAGTCGGTCTCGTTACCAGTAACAATGCGTTGCATTAATGTTGGGTCGGAATTGACTCGTTCTAGTATGTCCTCATTAGAGTCGCTTATGCGATTGAGTTTTTGGAGAAAATTCAGGTCTTTTGGGACTAGCCGAGCGGCAACATGTTTCATACGAAAGTGATTATTTAAAATGGTACGGATTGACTCGCGAGACACATAAAGTTCAGCGGCTATCTCTCTCAAACTTTAATGAGGATTTTCAGTCGCTATTTCCTTCAGTTTTGCGATGTTAACTTCATTCAGTTGAAGACGTTGATGGCCTACCAGAGCGAAGCACATCTTCCATCACATCTCGACTGCTTTTGAACGTTTTGCACCACTCATAAGCACGTGTTTTTGATAAAATCGATTCACTGTGAGCCTTCTGTAACATTTTCAGTAACTCCGAACACGAAATTCCATTGGCCACGCAAAATTGAAGACAAACTCTTTGTTCGATGTTTTTTATCCATTATAAAATTCGCAATACACATTAGATATAAACTTAGATTAAAACAAAAAGGGAAGATACGGCATGCTCCTACTTGTAGTCATTCAAAATAAAGTCCTACTCAACTACTTATGCAAACACACACACGCACACCTATAAAGTGTAAATCGAGCGAGCGAGACAAAGCGGTAAGTTTCAACGTCAGCGCGAGGGAGTCGGCGAGTAGCGCGTTGACGCCTCGGTCGCTTCGCAACAGACGAGTACGTACGACCGATTCCGACGCCACTGCGGAGTAGCGTCTTTCTCTTTTTCACACAGTAGAATATCCGAAATAGTGCGATGTAGCCTGTTCGCTCGGCAAATTGTGACTGAAGTGAAATTGTGCCTTTAGGCCTAATTTTGGCGGCTCACTCACGAGACGCTAATGCCGTATCTTCCCTTTTTGTTTTAATCTAAGGATATAAACTAACTAAAAACAGCACTGTATTTAATCTAAAGAACAGATGCAACTCAAACTCCGCTCCAAAATTGATAACAGTTGTGCCAATCTAAAAACAAAAATAAACAAAAAATTGAATTTGGAATCATAAACAAATCATCCGTTCCCGAAACTTTTTTGACAGAATGTAACATCTTGGTAACAGAGCTGGTTCAATAGTTTGTAAAGACACGCTTTGGTTAGCCAGAGGACTACGTGTTATTTGTTACAATTGTCGAACCATTTATTGAAAATATTAAAAGCATTCATTTAAAATCACTGGACTGCACGTGGGATATGCCTACAGTTTAGACCGTATAGGTCGTTCCAGTGTCTGCCTTAGTAATTTAGTATACTTAAATACGTTGCTTGCGCTCGGTTATAGGCGCAAGGTCACAGGTCTGGCGCCAGTCCGGCGCGGGATCTATTGTCTGGGGCGCGCCTAAGTAAATGTTTTTTATGATAAGCCGGCTGGCAATTGTATTGTCCGCGTATTCAACCGTATGGCTTTGTACATACGGTTCGTTTTATAATAATTTTTCCTTAAAATAGCTAAATTGCTTTTCCATTGGTATAATAATCTTTTTAAGCTTTTGCACTAATATTGATTAAATATTTATTTAGATTTAAAGGGTTATTTTAGATTAAATTATAAGTTCTTTTGGTGGTTTACAGTAACTTATTGGTAACTTAATAATTTGTTACATAGTGTTTAAGTTACTTTTGTATGGTTTTTCACAGTAGCTTTTTATATTGATAAGTTGTAATTACTGAGTTAGGTATATAGGTATAGTATAAACTTAGACGTACTTATATTTGTTGCAACGTCGGTACTCTCCTGCAAAGCTAAGATTAGAGCTGAGTTGCGTTGGCAGGCGACGGCCGCAGCCTTGGTAGACAGACCGGATAGTCAGGAAGCATTGCTGAATAGGTTTGTGGACTTGTAGATGTCTTTGGGTTAGTGTGAAATAATAAGTCTATGTAACACTTACGGTTTATATTGGCACAAACAAATATCCAACAAAACAAATTAGAAGGAGAACACAAGCAAGATAGACAGTCACAGGCGTTTAACCCGTGGCGCGCCAGCCACCCTAAATCAATAAATGCTTTACGTGTCAGGCATTTTGCCATACATCACTTTTTTATTGTTTGATTAGGGACAAATATTTATTGCGTAATAACTATACGAGATTATCGCGTGAATGAGGTGTCATTCTTTTCTGTATGAGTTTTTGTACGTAGTTAACTACCTACTTAGAATGAACAATAAAGACTTACTTGTAGTGGCACTGAAACGATTTTCTTTTGTTTTCAATATTTCATAAAGGTAACCTTTGGTTTTACTGTTTGTTATAATAATTAACAAACGACACACAACACAATTGACATAATAACTTTTTAGTTTACATTACTATGCACCGGTCACATGAATCACAAACACTTTGACACTGAACTTCACTCACAAAACGATTTTTAACTTAGGAACCAAAATAAACAACCGCCGCCATTAAAAGTGGCCGGCCCGTGTACATGTGACCTAAAAGTACATACGAGTATGTCTAACTGTAAATAAAAATACATCTCCACCACCACTCAGAAAGCGAAGAAGATGAAAATTGGGAAGAAGAATACGATTTACATATCGAAGAAACCACTGACTATGAAAAAAAATATGAATTGCAGCTGGGCTATAAAATTTAATATACCACACCTAGCCCTCAACGAACTATCTACTATTTTGAACAAAAGATTAAGTAATGTTTTACCTAAAGATGCTGGGGCTTTATTACATTCCAACAAAGAAACGTTGCATATTACAATCTTGGATCCAGATCTTCGATGTAATGGTCATATATGCTGTACTGGGTGCAAGTCGGGCACCAAAAAAAGATTTGATGCAATAAAACTATTATGTTTTCTTGACTACAAATGAAATGAGTAGGTCTATACATATTGTTGAAATAAACTGGAAATCCACACCCATTACAGCTATCGGATAACACAAAATGTGTATTAGTCCAAGGCCATCTCATATTTGTCAGTAAAATCAGTGAATATTTGGTCAAAAAACAGTCGACATCAAGAAATACAACCATCTTGTTGTTAACTAAATCCTAAAAAAAGTAAAGGAGAACGCGTACTGGCGTACAACCCCACAATGCTCATGTTTTGGTACCATATTTGCATAGTTGGTTCCTTATTAGTGTATGTTGTTTTGATTAAAAACCTATTTGTGCAACTATTTTAGAGCTTAAACCTATACAATTACAGACTTTTATCTTAAATTAGTTGATTAATTACTTTTGATATTTATAATTTATATTATTTTTAAGATTGATTTTCTTATCGATTTGTATCTCGTAAAAAGACGAATAAAACTACTTGCAACACTGTCAATGTCAATCATTGAGCTTTTGGTCACCGTATACGTTTATTATAAATAATGTGTTTTAATTTAAAAGTTCCTTCCTACCTATTTTGCGAAAAGCCGCTTTGTGAATGTGCTAAAGAAATGAACACAAACAATATTGTGTTGTGCTGCACTTTCGTGATAGTTTTACTGTCTGATTGGGTGATACATTACCATCACAATGTCGAGTATGCAATGCATTTCGATTGAATCGCAGGCGGCATTTACTGACGAACGAGAGTCAAGCCTTAGTCGACACTATTCGTTTTTGGTCATATCCCTGAGAGGTAAGTCGTACATAGTACGAAAATGTCGTCAACCATTTTAGACATCTAAACCGAGAGCGAGAACACATGGTACATATTTGGTGCAGCAATGCACCTCTGTATCGGTTACTACTAATATTCTACTATTTTGTTGATCAATTATTAAACTTCATCCATGCTCTTATTGTTTTAGGCAACACCTGATTATATTTGCCATGCTTCCTGGGAATTAGCAACCCATTCTATTGCATCTGAAAGTAAAACTACAAGGCATGTTGGCCATCGCCAAGACGAGTTGTATGTGGACGTTCTATTTTAAGAATGAGCAGACGAAGAGTTTTCTTTCAAGAGCCAAATGAAGAGGAACAAAGGATGACTAACATAATTTCGAATTGGATTAGACCACGAGAGGTAACACCTTACATGTATTTACTTATTGACTAGGTACCTCCGTGGTGGAGTAATATGTACAATGGTTTTCGTGGTGATACCTACTCTGAGTTCCTGGGTTTGAATCGCAGTAGGGGCAAATGTTTCTATGACGAATACGAGCATTTGTACCTGAGGCCATGACTATTTACCTATATAATAATTCTACTAAATACATATATATACCATACGTTCCGATTCCCATCGGCTTCCCTATAAGAAATCCCACTCCAGGGATCCACCATGCAGATCTTAATAATTATGTCAGTAATTAGTGATACCAATGAGTTAAACATACCCCGTCTTATTACAAAACGAGATCTAAATAAAGTACTGGACTTAGTTCTAGACTTAAGTCAGGTACCAACGTAAACGTTATTACAAGATCAAGTTTTTCTCTTAGTCGCGGACTATCTATGGTTCTAAGATAAACTGACGTGACCCCTAGTTTATCTGCAGACTAACTTCAGTACTAACCTCAAAAACTTTGACACAAACGTCACTTTGATTTTAAGATATCGTTGTATTTAGATTAATGGTAAATATAATTAAAGACTTGATCGATTTAAAGACTTAGATAATGCTGGAAACATCCCGACGACCTGTTCGGCGTCAGCAACGAATTAATCCCTTCGAATTAAGTGATAACGACTTTAAATTATGTACAGATTTACCAAACGATTTGGTGCTTTAGTCGTAGAAATGTTACGCTAACATTTGACTCACGATCCTCGAGGATGCCCACTGATTGCTGAACTACAGGTAGTTCGCGCATTACGCAACTGGGCTTGGCATTAAGTAAGTAAATATAACCTTGATTGATGCTAATGACACTCCCTAAAAACACAGTAACTTATGTAAGTACCTACCTAATTATTTTTATTGTTTTATTGTAGATACAAGATGATGCAGCGAACTTACATGGTGTCGCAATCCGTTATCAGCCAAAGGTGTTAGAAAATAGCTGCTTATAGGTTTATTAAAATGCCATCAACCTTAGAAGAACTTCCGCAGTTTTGCCAATTTCCCTACAGGCGCAATTGATTGCACTCACATAAGTGAAAAAAATGTGTGCAGATGGAGGTCAGTTATACTCGTACATCAACAGAAAAATGGATTTTCTTCAATAAATGTACAGTAACTAATTGTTATTTATTATATATGAATTTTATGTCATGGTTTTATTACAATTACATGCCAGACCAAATACAGACGGCATTATGTAACATACTTATTATCTTGTAAAAAATTATGTATGTTTTAGGTAGTTTGTGATGCTGACCTGAAGATTTGGACACAGTGACCAGAAAGATAGCATTGAGCATTCTCCATCTAGGCAGCCTAACTACCTATAAAGAGAAAGCAGTTATAAAAAGACATTTTTAATAAACCCATATTAAACATAATTTTAACAGTTTAAAGTTCAAAAGCAGTCATACATAACATAGGTATCTACCTAATAATAATAACAACCAAAATGGGCAGCCACAAAATAGGTTTACTATTGTTTAACAAAAAACGTATGACAAAAGATCATTTTACAAACAATGTTTGAAAAACTAATCATTTGACAAACTTTCTCTTCGCAAACATATTACTTTAAAAATAATCATTTGACATAAGTAATACAGGTTTCGCAAATGTTTTACTTAGGAAATATTTCTACTGTTAAAATATTATTTTAATAATATTCACTTGACTAAATAATTCGTTTGCCAAATTGGTGACTTTACAAATACTTAATATGGTATATTAGGTATGATATATTATATAAGCAAGGATGTAAGCAATTTCTAACCGATCAAGTGACCTACAGGAGTAGGCCAGCTAGTATTTCTGTTGTCTAATAAAAAAAATAAGACAATCGCTATGCTGTGCTTCGCGATTGTCTTAAATATCTAACTTATCATGTAACCTACAGGAGTAGGGCAGCTAGTATTTGTTAAATGTTATTTATGCTTTACGTTGTTTTGCCAACTAACATGTTTAAAAAATAATCAATTTGTGAAATAATGTTTTAGCATAATGAAATTTTTTTTAGTAAATATATTGTCTAATGAGTAGTTTATTAAACAATAGTTTGTAAAATAATAAAATTATCAAGTATAATGTTGTCAAATGTTATTAGTCAAATGATTGGACACCCACAAAATAAGTACATGTTACAATAGTTTAAAACATAATGTTTGAGTATCTAAGAAAGTATATTTGAATACTACCTAAACACACATCAAAAGTGTCTAGGGATCAAGCATTTTTATGCGGATTTCTTGAGATTGAGATGTGGCTTTGTAATAAATTTATGATTTTATAAATTTATATGGATCCTTTTTGGTGCATTTCATAATTTGAAACAGGAACTTTCAATCAATTTCTAGTAAAAGATGAAAATCAGCTGTCAATATTTTCCCTATAAAAACATAAAACGCATTGAAGACATTATTAGTGCTACTGTTTCCCTACTACTGATTAAAACCAACGTTATTATGGAGCGGCGACGTCATTTAAGCAGGGAAGAAATGCTCAGAGCCGTGGGAATGATAGAAGCTGGTTCCCGGCAACGTACTGTGGCTTTAGCTCTGAATACAAGTCAGAGTGTTATCAGTCGACTTTGGACACGTTACCGAAGCACTGGTACCGTGGCTGAGCGCCATGGAGGACGGTATCGCTGCACCACACGAAGACAAGACCGATACATTCAAATCACAACTCGAAGAGCTCCAACAATAACCGCCATGATGTTAGCCGTGAGGCTTCATCACTCTTCAGGGAACTTAATTAGCGACCAAACAGTCAGAAACCGCTTGCATGAAGTGAACCTTCATTCCCGAAGACCGCTAAGGGTACCACCTATAGCAATGCACAATCGTAGGATTCGATATCAATGGGCTCTTGAACACAGAAATTGGGCAGAAGAACAATGGCGTTTCGTGTGCTTTTCTGATGAGTCTCGTTTTGGTATGAGACCGGATACAAGACGTATACGACACTGGAGAACCCCTGGACGCCAACAGCGATTAAAATCCTGCCAGGAAGTCCATCCTTATAGTGGTGGAACCATCATGGTATGGGCGGGTATTTGGATCGGCGGAAGAACTGAGTTGATTTGGATCAGAGGCAACCTCAACGCTCAAATTTATACTGAGACGATTGTATCAGACGTCATCGTTCCTCTACAAGTGCAAATCGGTCCCTTATTTCAGTTAATGCATGATAATGCACGACCGCACACCGCAAGAGTTGTAAGACAGACTCTCGCCGCAGCTAACATCAATGTCATGCCCTGGCCTGCTCAGTCGCCAGACTTGAACCCGATTGAGCATGCATGGGATATGCTACAGAGAAGAGCTCTGCCGAATATGGAGGGTATCCAGTCGCAAGAAGACCTTTTTTTGTTGTTGCAACGAACATGGGCGGCCATTCCACAGCGTGATTTGGATGAACTCATTTTGAGTATGCCAAACCGATGTTCTTGTGTTGTTAGTGTTCGCGGTAGAAACACGGATTATTAATTGTTTAAGTTACCCAATAAAATTTTAAAGAAAACTGTTATTTCAGTCTTTTTTTCGAACTTTAATGTTAGTGGTTCAAATGTCAAAAATCCCTTTATTAGGAAAATGGCAAATTTCTTTATTAATGCAAAGGTGACTTGGTTTATCGTTACTGTAGACAAACGAAAACACTTTATTTGATGAATCCTTAAAGAAAATTTTAATTAATATCAATCAGGAGAAAAGTTATTGCAAAAATATATGTTGATCCCTAGACACTTTTGATGTGTGTAGTAAGCATATTTAATTAATGAAAAGTGTGAACAAGGTAGTAGGCGAAACATTTATGTACTATCAATAAAAATAATATGATAAGACTGTGTCATACTCATAAAAAAGTTATGTTTATGTTGTGTTTAAAAATAATCAGAAAAATAAAATTACTATGTAACTGAAACTAAGTAGGTAAAAGTCTTTTTAAATTTAATTGTTAGTGTTTGTTTTATTTTCCATTAGAGATATTTCTAATTCTATTATTTTTATTTGGCTATTGTAATGATGTATATGTGCTCGGCTTCCATCATTTCAAACTGTTTGTTTTAATATCAGTATGGCTTTGTACAATTAATTGTTGCATGTCTTCACTTCTGTAAAAGAAAATAGAATAATGTTGTCAATTTATTTCATGTAAAAAGTACTACAATAATAAGTATTTGAAAGTACTGTGTCTAAATACCTATTGTGCAAGATTTTTTCTTTGATTTGGTTTTGCCAGTTTCAATCGTTCAAATATATTTCAAATAGTAGTTTCAAATTCAATATTATGGTTTATCATCATTCTGGCACTACTTTCAACGCCCTCATTGTTTGATATCTCTGAAAACAATATACAAAATTTCACTTACATTAATTAAAACTTGAATGCACATAATCTTCTGTAAGTATTAGATTGTAATTATTTATAATGATAATATTGTATGTATTTTTAATCAAAAATTTTACCTTGCACTTCTACAACATGGTGGCCTGTGTTTTCCACATTGAAATTGACGGGTATTGAGTTGGTATTGAGTCAGTTTTATCATAACTAGTGCAAGGCTTAGGGTCAGCACTTAACGCAGGAATTGTTAATGCAACATTCGGAATCTAAAACAATCAAATTAAGATATGTAGGTACCTACAAATTTTAACATTTACTACTACATATTATAAATATGTATTACTTATTTTGTTCATACTTAAATTTTAATAAAAATACCTATGTTACATACCTAAATAAATATGTTTTATTTACCACTGCACCACTATCATAGCATAGTCATTAAGTCGTGAGGAGCAATTGAAATTACTTCTAAATTCTCAGGAGAAGGTGGCTTTTTGCCACTCCATGTCACAGTAATAAATCCTCATAAAGGCAAATTGGATTTTGCTGACAGCTTCATGCTTTTCCACGTTAACTCGACTTCCCCATCTGATCGGCTTTTACCAGTTAGCTCAATAACTAAACATTATTATTACTAACGCGCTGCACTTCCTCCGTCACGTACTCAATTCGTCTGTCAGCCAAATATGCAATGCGGCCGTTACTGTCGCTCCCATGGCCTTACAAGTATAGAAAACATTACAAGCCACAT
Source organism: Scoparia ambigualis (assembly GCA_963921215.1). Lineage (NCBI taxonomy): Eukaryota > Metazoa > Arthropoda > Insecta > Lepidoptera > Crambidae > Scoparia > Scoparia ambigualis. The sequence continues at coordinate 5,065,473 of OY992512.1, forward strand.
AAGAAAATGCCAAACCTCACAATTGGACGCTGTTATAATTATCTTTTATAGATATAAGAGGCCAATGGCTATGATGATGATGTTAATATGACTAGGTAGGAAAGTACCTACTTCATAGATTGTTTGTTTACTTACCTGCAATCCGTTTCACGCTAAAATTCTTAACGAAAAACTTAATTTGAAAAAAGTCATGATAAAAGTTTAAGTCTTGCATTTTTAACGGATGAAAATACAATACAAAATAGATTATGATTATTTATGACATATTTTTATCTTGTTTAATAATTATATAAGTAAAAAAACTCTACAGAAATTATTAACATCTAGTAAAACGAAACGGTGGAGTGAATGATGTTTGTGTGAACGAATGAAAAATTGACATTTTTTGTATATTCTCTGTGGATATCATTCAAACCTAAGACTAAGTGCGGTACTAACTGGTCCACGGATGGTTTTCGTTTTGTAATAAGGTGAGATTTTAGTCCGGTACTAACTGTTAGTACCGTACTAAGTCGAGACCATCTAGTCTTGGTTTAAGCTCAGACTATCGTACGTTTTTGTAATAAGACGGACCATGTTTATTATTGTCTGATTTGTAAATTCTTTCTTTTACCTACCTTCGCCGTATTTCCCCAAACACATCCCTCGCCACTGTTATTACTACTATCACAACTGCATTTTTACCCATTGGCCTAGTATAACATATTACAAGCCTTCCAGTGCTTACTTCGGGGCTAGGCCACTGACCTACTTAAACTATCAATTTGTTACCTGAGACACTCAAGATAGTAAATATTTAGGTCAGCATTCTTGTATTATAGAGAGGTCAGCGGGCTAGGCTAATTGGTGTAAGATTAAAAAATATATACTTTACACTCTGTTACTTTTGTAATTTAATTGTGATTTTTTATTTCAGCTTTCTTCAGATAATGAAGCTTGTGTTCCTTGTTGGCTCCGAGCTCAAAGAGCTTCACGTAGAAGTGGACAGCCAGAGTTTTAACTGCATTGTGGGGCTACGAACTGTTGGGTGCTGCTCACAGATTTGCTCGCCATGAAGGCATGACTAGACCTGCTCCACTTTTCGATGATGTTATTTTAAGAGTGCCCTTAATTACTTTATAATTTAATATTAAATATGTGACTATACTAAATTATTGTTTTATTTCCACTGAAAAAATGCTAATATAGAAAAACATTACTTGTCTGTGTGTATGTACAATTGTGAAACTTCCCTGTAGAAAGACCAGTCGAGTTTCTTATTTATTTAAAATGTTTTCATCATATTTTTTAGTATTATATTATATAGTTTCCCTTTGATGAAGTAATTTATTAGTAGTATCTACTGGGAAGATCCTCGATTGCAAGTACTGTAAATATAAGTAAGTATGCATTCTGAGCAGTACCTAGTAGACTAATATAATATTCCTATCTCAAAGACAATTATTTTAACCACTAGCTTCCGCCCGCGGTTTCAACCGCGTGATTCGCGTTCATATAGGAATATCGGCATAAAAAGTAGCCTATGTTACTCTTCGTTCTTTCAAAGATCAAGTCAATTGGTTGCTTAGTTTGGGCGTAAAGGAAGGACAAATTCGCATTTGTAATAATAAATATGTAGGATAGGAGATGATTTCAACTTAATGTTGGTATAGGTAGGTAGGTAGTCTACAGTTGAGACCTCTAAAGTGGGAACGTGTATACCTACTTCTATTGTTTACATTTACCCAATGATATTAATGACCTTTTACATATCATTGAATGATATAGTTTATAATATCATTGCATCTACCTATGACTTTCATCATGTTTTAAGTATTTTGCTGTTATTTATCAAAACACAGATGGGTAGCAATGTCTTTTTGTGTTTTAAATAACCAAGCACAAAGATCTAAATAATCACAGTCGCAGCAGTTCCTGATAGGTATCCTATCCTATCTATCTATCTTCTAGAATCTAGAACTCGGGCTAGCAATACATAGGTACCTACTTACTTACTCAATTAATATTGAAATGCACTACTTAAGTACCTACCTACCTACCTATTTTAGTTCGATTCACGATTGATCTATAAAGCGCGAACGTTCATTTTCAGATTTAACTATTTATTTTGTTACTGTCAGAATCATTGTCCGTCCCTCCCTGTCACTCAACTGTCAATGTCAATCAAATACAGGGAAAAACCTAACCTTAAAAAATTATCGAAATACAAGTATATCTTTTAAACCCCAACATTTAAAATCCTGTTAATTTATGTAGTAATTCTCAATAATATAATCTACCAAATGTGTAAGTCTCATTGTCAAACATGAAAATTGTAGGCCTGTACAAAATCTCCATAGTACCCTGCCATTGTCCTTTAGCATTAGCAGGCATATTTCAAGGGAACCCTAATTTGTTTTTAAATGGAGGCGAGTTATCTGGACTGAAACTGCTACAAGTACTAATTTACCTACAATGATACTATAAAGTACTTAATAAAGAGCAATTTCAAAACATGGCAAATATTCATAAGAATTGATGAAATATTTTATTTACAACAATACTAATGTGCTATTTTTCGGAGGGGATTGTGAAAATAACTAAATTGCGGTACACATTTACAGTAAAAATGACTTCCCCACGAGTTTTGACAATATATTATTAGTAATTAATGTTTTACAATAATACAAAATAATAGTAATAGAAACTTACGTTTTTATTAAGTATTTACCACAAAACAACCGGAACCACCAGCCGAAGGAAAAAAAAGATAACTTCTAATAAAATATACTTATTACTAATAACTAAGTACATTACTAGTGCATTTAAAACAAGATTGCTGTAGTAAGATACTTATGTCAGATACTAACAAGAGCGTTTGTGCTTGTAATTGTGTAGTCTCATATCATTATAGAAGCTATTGCGCTTCGTCAAGTATATTATAGGGTATAATAACATTTTAAAAGATGATTATAAGATAGTTATAGAAATAAACGCTCCTATAACTGCGCCCAAATCCAGCTTTGTAGCATGATACAAGTTTCTTATAAGTGACAATAAAAGTAGTCTTGAGATCGTTTTAAGTACTTATTTTGCTAGTTGGGAAACGACCAATCTGAGCCAAGTCTGTTGTACACCGGTAAGTACAAGAGACACGCATGACTCTCAACTATTTTGTACACCCATACGTAAATATGACGCTCGACGGGTTAAGCAAGAAGTATTTAGCGTAAGCAAAGCACAGGCTAAGTAAACAAGAAAGCAACTATAGGTTAGGCGGCACGGGTATACTCGTACGTCAGACGTTAGGATCGTGACTGGAGTAAAACGCTGCGCATGCGCCGGTCGTTCGGCCTCTGCGCCGTTCATTCCTACAGACAATAGACTTGGCCACTGTATAATATTGATCCGTATACCCGCCGATAGATGGCGTAGATACGTATATAGCGCGTGTACATTATGTTAGTTGAGCAATATATTGATACTTCAGTTTTATTTATTGATTTATTATTTTGACATTACTTTTTAGTTATTTAAAAAATAAGTCATTGTAATCAAGGACCTAGGGTACCTAGTTCTAAGTAGGCGTAGCTACCTTTAGGCCGAGTCCTGAGTCACGGGCGCATCGCGGCTCGTTCCCATGCACCCAAAGGCCCATTGTTTTCGAAAAATGAAAGTTCATACATCGGTTCCCATTGCACCCAAACGAAATTGAAGGTTCAATAAAACGTTCCCAGTGCATCCAAAAGCTATCAGTACTGTCAGAAGCTTCAGTTTGCGACCAATTTGAGGTCGATTTTTAAAAAGAATTAAGCGGTAAGAGGGAATAAGCAAGATGTTGTGTAGGCGTGTCTTGTATAGTCACTGGACTGACGTTTATAAAGGAAAACTTAATAAATAAAAGACAAATAACTAATTAAAAAACTGTTTATTAATCATCAGGCTATTATTATTAATTACAGACAATAATTATTACAGGTAATCAACTCTAAATCATCACAGTTTAGTGTTCATTTGGAACTAATCTAAAGACTAAATAGTAACACAAATGCAGATCTTTTATTATCACAGATAATTAACTATAAATCATCACAGCTTGACGAAAATATTAATAATAAAGTTCCTCTTCATTGTGGTCATGTAACAGGAAATTTTCAATACATGCAGGTATTTCGACATCTTTCGTATCATCAAATTGCGTTTTTGTGACATCAAGACTTTCGTTTCTGGATCTATATAAATCGCTCTTAATACTTTAAAACGGGGAATTTCTTCTACCAGGTTAGCCTTTGTCGACGTAATTTTTTTTTGTATCTTTAAAAATCTTTGGTATTGCCGTTGAAGTGTTTCTTAATTTCTCTAGGCATTCTTTTTTAAATTCTTGTGTCAGCATAGAACGCCTTTGTGGTAAACAAGTGTGACGAGTTTCGGATAATATTGTTGTTCCTAATATTTAGACGTTCGTCTTACACATTCTGTTAGAAGTACACCGTCACATTTGTGATCCATCTTGTAACGTGTGATGAAGAGTATGTCTTCGAAGACCTCCTAAGAGAAGTTTTTTGTTTCCTAAAACAATTTGATCATTTTATACCATTGCTAAAAAGTAGGTATTTCTTTAGAATTATTAATTACAATTAATTTATATGCTATTTTGTTACAGGAAAACATCATGACTTTATATAAAAAAGACACAGCAAAAAATCAGCATTTCATCCTAAACCACGTGAAATAAAACCACGTAATATATTAAAAATAAAAAATAATAATTTCATTAAAGCACAATTTTTAACGTCCTCTTAGCAGTTAAAAAATATAATTTTTGCTGCGTCTTATTTTAAACTGGCCCAAGTAAGGACATCATTTATGGGTATGGTATAAGGTTTTATATTTCTTAATTAGTTACCAAAAAGAATAATGAACCTGACAGTAAAAATTTGAAAACACATAAAACAGAGTGTTTAAAAAAGCTTACTTTATATAAATAATAAAATAGAAGATCATTTTATTTTATGTAATTAGCAAATTGTATTTGGTTTTAAAAAGAGCAATCCTTCGAGTTTCTTGCTCGTTCTTGTCAGAGGAATCTAATTTGAAAACACATAAAACAGAGTGTTTAAAAAAGCTTACTTTATATAAATAATAAAATAGAAGATCATTTTATTTTATGTAATTAGCAAATTGTATTTGGTTTTAAAAAGAGCAATCCTTCGAGTTTCTTGCTCGTTCTTGTCAGAGGAATCTGCCTTACGAATGAGCAGTAACATATAAAAAATTGTGACGGTTTTTAAATGTAATTTTTAATTACCTAAGGAAATAAATATTTTAAAATTGTTCATTATATAAATAGTTTTTTTGAGTACAGAACACCAAAATAATCATTCTAAACGGTTTAAAATTTACTAAGATATCATATAATCATACCTTAAAAATACAGTCAAATTGAGTATCCTCCTTTTTCGTTAGTAAAAAGTAAAAAAGATGTTCTGCTACTGATTTAGAATGACATTATAATATGTATATTGTTACATAAAAACACATCATAATTAATTACTTACTTGGACCACTAATAAACTCCAACTCCGTGGCGACGCTGGGCCCAGCAGCGTCGTCGTCGACTCGATTCAATGTCTTTCACTTCACTTGTTAATAATACACGTAATACATAAAAAGCGCACGCTGCAAGAGAGCAAGGACAACTGATAACAAAACATTGCATTTCCGTAAGATGACCGAAACAGGACAAACATGTCTCTTGCTATCTTGCTCTTACATTTTACAAGACAATAACACGCATCGCAAACCGGCGCTAAAGTAACCATTTCTCGAGGTGTTTTTTTTCTGATTGTACCTTCTTCACTTTTGGGTGCATTGGGAACAGATTTGTTTACGAAATAAATATTAAATAAAACTCTTGGGTGCAGTGGGAATAGATTTTTGGATGCATGGGAACGAGCCCGCATCGCGGAGGTGGATTGCGGAGCGTAGAAATAAAGTAGGTATGTAAGCGCCCGCTTGCAGTTCGGACAGGTTCTTACATGTCGAGTAGGTATTTGTTTCGTGCGCGGCGGATTCCGACTGCGCGATGCGCCATGACTTAGGACTCTGGCTAAAGGTGGCCACTGACGATCACTTTTTCCCATCAGTTGAACTGACGTCAGTCCAAAATTTGATCGTGAATGTCGATAAAAAAGTTGATTGTATCACCTCAGTTCGATTCGAACTTCTCTAATGAATATTGATCCTTAATGCCGAATACTAAAGTTCAAAATTGATTGTAACGGCCGGTCGAGAACTGACGAGCCGGAGTGTCGCCAGTGAGTGGGAAATCTTTTTGGCGTAAAACCATTTGGAGTGATGCCACAGTTTTACGCCAGGACTGACGCGCAAAACTGATCGTCAGTGGCCAGCTTAAGAGTAGTACGATTATCTATTCTGTGACTACACCAAAAAGTGCTTCGCTTTAGTTGTATTGAGTTATTTCAAAAATAAGTCATTTTAATTTAAGACCTATTTAGGTACCTACCTACTCGTAGGTAAACGTACCTATCTACTTTAGAGTCGAAACAATGTGACTGTAAAATGATAATATTTTTATTACTTTGATAATAATTAGGTACTTAGGTAGGTAGGTACCTACTTAATACAAATTATTAAATCACGAAAGTAAAATAGCTGCCTACTTATCTGTCTTAACAAATCCAACAAAAAATGCCGCCAAGCGCCTGCCGACAAACAACCCAGACGGTTTGTGTCAAAGGTGCCGCCATGGTCAAAGGTTTTTGATTTTCGCCGCCCGCCACCGTCACAGTAAAACCTCTTGTTTGTAAAACTGTGCGCCTGGTAGGAGGCGGGGGCGTGGCGCGGCCATCCTAGAGCACGCAGTTTTATAGTCAGGAGGTGCACTATAGGCAGTTATCATACAGAGTTCATGACCCTGCTAGTGATGGGTTTAGTTTGTTCTGATTTTAAATTAACTACAGATTAACTTTGTTTGTAAATGCAAAAACAAATTAAATTGAGCTTATCTTACTAGGGTATTTATAGAAAGGGTCTACACTTGGGATAATTTGAAACACTGGATTAAGGCTGGCCCCGCTTGATACACGCTGTATAGTCCACAGCGGGCAGTGATTTGCTATCACATAGCTGGGTTGGAGTTGGAGCCATTTTGCAGGAGTCCTAGGGTGAGTGAGGACTTCAGACGGTGCCGGTAGCGGTGTGCGTCAGGTTGGCGCGACTACAAAGCGGAGCGGTGAACTGGCCGCCAAGCAGTACGGAGTACAGGTGATGGCAGCAGTGTACATTGGTGCATTTGTATGAATTATTATTATCAATTTGGATTTTGAAGAATTTCAAGATTTGGCACTTAGAATAATTAGCACTAATTTTAGACTTAGAATAATTTTGTAGGTTAATCTTAGGACTTAGAATAGTTTCAATAAAAACGAAGGTACGGGGAACCTATCGCCAATTTCATACAAATTCTAAAACACTTGAAAAATTTTGCCACTTCTTTAGGACTTGTAAAATTTTAATAATTTTACTTTCATAAAGTAACTTCTTAGCACTAAGGTAACTTCTGTTTAAAAACTTGTAATTTGGATATCATTGTAATTATGGCTTCAATAATAAATTTTCAAATTGATTTGTCTCAACGTATTTTAAAAGCAAGAAAGAATTTTAAAAAGAGTCCTAAAGAACGTATCTGTAAGGAATATGTAGAAGGCAGGCTAGAACTATTGGAGCAATTGTGGATGGAAGATTTGGCTAGTCATAAAGAAATTATGTGTACTGTTGATCCTGTTAAATTGATATCTTCGGAATATATAAAGAATGATGTATATGATCAGACAGAGGAAAACTATACCGATTATAAATGTGAACTAAGAACTACTTAAGCATCACTTACTGACCAATCATCTACCTCCACTATTTCATCAGGTGTATCTGGCAATAATAAGTCTCCAGAAATAAAATTGCCTAAAATAAATATTCCCATTTTTACCGGAGAATATTCGGAATGGGCAACATTTCATGATTTGTTTTGTGCATTAATTCATTCAAATAAATATCAGTAATGTTCAAAAGTTACACTATTTAAAAGATTATTTAGCAGGAGAGGCCGAACAGTTTTTAAGACATATCCCTATTGCTGAAGATAATTACGACCGTTGCTGGATTTTATTAGAGGAACGTTATAACAACAAAAAATATATTTGTTATCACACGCTCAATAGATTTTTCACTCAGAAAAGCATTGTGAATGAATCAGCCAGTAGCTTAAAAGAAATGATAGATACAACTAATGACTCTATAGCTTGCTTGTCTAATTTAGGAATAAATGTAACCAGTTGGGATGTTATGATTATTCACATTTTAACCCTTAAGTTGGACCCTGAATCTAGAAAGAAGGCAGTTTAATGTTGAATGAAGGGAGGAAATTTAATGTTAGTAGCTGTAATTCCACAGATTTACCCACCTATCAACAATTAAAAGAAATTCTGACAAATCGTTATCGAGCTATAGAATTCTTAGATACGGGGATTAACTTAGGAAAGAAAGGCCAAAATTACTATAATTCTCCTGCTAATAAATAAAAGTCTATGCATGTAACTCAAATTCAATGTCCATTCTGTTTGGAAGATGGACACAAGCTTGCTTTTTGTAAAAAGTTCGCAAAAGAACCTGTAGATTCGCGACGTGGTTTTGTGCTAACGAACAATGTTTGTTTTAATTGCTTGGGTAGTAATCACTCTGCCAAATTTTGCCGTACTTACGTAAGGTGTAGTGTTTGCAAAAGAAAACATCATTCGCTTTTACACCCTCAGGGTGAATCATCTAAGGCTATCGAGGTCAATAGGGAAAACGAAGTATCACTTACTTAGAACAGCTTCATCTGGTGTGGAAAAAGGGAACCCAACTTTTCGTCAGGAAAGGTTTGTAATCGACGAAAAGAGGTGAATACACGTTACGAGCGTTGTTGGACCAGGGTTCGCAGTGTTCATTCATCACTGAGTTAACAGTGCAACTGTTAGGTTTAAAAAATACTCCAGTCTTAGGTCACATTTCTGGATTAGGTGAACACGAGTCCACATCAAAGGGTATTGTCATTCTAGAAATTCAATCTAAGAGTAGAGCCGAATTTTGTGTTGAAGATTGAAGCATATGTCTTAAAATCTATCACGGCTCCTTTACCAGCTAGTAAAATAGACTCGGAAGATTGGTTAAAACTAAACAATTTAGTACTAGCTGATCCAGAGTATCATACCCCAAATCGGATTGATTTATTATTGGGTGTAGGAGTCAGATACTTTTGGAAGGATTAAAATGGGGTCCTCAAGAAACCTTTAGCTTAGGCTACTCGATTAGGATGGATCTTATCGGGAAATGTGGATAGGCCTTCCCAACTCCCAAGGCATATTAACGTATTGCATTGTAGAGTAAACGATAACGAGCTTCTTAAGAAGTTCTGGGAATTGGAAGCTAAGCCTGAACCGATCAAGAAGAAATTGTTTACTGAAGAGGAAAGACAGTGTGAAGAATTATTTGATAATATTACGGAAAGGAATAGTGAAGACAGATAAATGTCGATTGTTTTCCATTTAAAGTAGATACGCCACGAATAACAAATTCTTTGGAATTTAAACAAAAAAGATTTCATTCGTTAGAAAATAAGTTGGGTAAAAATTCAGGTCTTAAAGAAAAATACGCAAACGTAATGAACCAATTTATTTCACTCAATAGCATGGAAGTGGTACCTGAGGAACAGCTAAAATAAGGAATCAATTCTTACTTCGTCATTCGGTGGTATTCAATGATAAAGAGACAACTCCAGTGAAGATAGTATTTGATGCATCCTGTAATGGAAAAAACAATGTACCATTAAATAATAATTATTTTGTGGGACCTACCTTACAGCCAGAGTTGATACACATGCTAATGCGCTGGAGAATTAATAAAGATGTTGATTGTCAAAAGATTTTGTGGAGAGATTGTACTGAAACTGATATAAAACATTGTAGGTTATTAAGAGTTACATTTAGGACAGCCTCAGCATCGTACCTTGCGGTCAAAGTGTTTCAGCACGGATGTGGAATAAAGGAAGAAGTATTAAGGTTATTTAGGGAAATGAACGAGTTAATGGGTGAAGACGGATTTCAATTAATGAAGTGGACAAGTAGTGGTAATGATCTTATTAAAGAAATGAAATAGGAAAAGGGTGAAAAGGGTAATGTTCAAGGGAGATTAAAGATAAAATCAGGTGAAATAATTAGAATAGTTGGACTTACCTGGAACCGAAACGACGACTCCTTCCACTATGCTGTGAAAGTTCCATAGCTCGACGGACCTGTAACAAAAAGAAGTATTAGCTCAGATATTTCGCGCTTTTATGATCCTTTGGAATGGGCGGGACCCAATATATTAACATATAAACTGATAATTCAAAAGTTTGGTTGTAATGAAGCGATTCCTGCAAATCTACTAAAACAATGGCTCACTTCCCGCGAGGGATTAAAACATTTAACTAAAGTCAACATACCAAAATGGATTCATACTACAGTTGATGATGCCGATGTTGTTGAATTGTACGATTTTTCAGATACATCCAAGATGGCGCTTGCAGCCGTGGTGTACATTCGGGTGGGTGAATCCAATGGAGGAATCCATGTATCACTTTTATCTGCAAAACAGAAAGTAGTGCCGGTAAAACAAGTATCTATCCAAATAATTAAAGCAAATGGGTACTTACCCAAATTTAGTAGACTGCGTGCGCTGAGTTCATTCCTTGATGCAGCTCAGATTTTAAGAGTTAATAAAAGATAGGAGCATTTTGAGCTGACTGAAGCTAAGAAACATTCAATTTTAATTCCCAAGAAGTGTAATATAGTCATGCAAGACTTTTGGCGTCGATGGTTTCAGCAGTAGGTATCTAACTAAATTCTTTATCCGATATAAATGGTTTACATTGCAAACGCAACCCACGGTGGGCGATGTTGTAATAGTTAGAGAAGACAATCTTCCAGCTTGTCGTTGGTTATATGGCAGAGTGATCGCTACACATCCTGGTAACGATAATTTGATCCGTCTAGTTACTTTAAAAACCAAAAACGGAATCATTAAACGTCCAATTTCTTAGATTTGTCTTCTTCCAAAAGCTGAGTAAGAATTTAATTTAATAGATATTAAGTATGATGTTTTACATTTAAGATTCTTATTGTATTTGTTGTTTTAATTTTGTTATTTTTGTGAAGGACAAAGTGCATATTGTCCTTAGTGGGCGAAAATGTATAATGTTGATTCGTATACCCGCCGATAGATGGCGTTACTCCGCCAGCTGAATCGCGCTATAGATTTTTGCGTAGATACGTATATAGCGCTTGTACATTATGTTAGTTGAGCAATATATTGATACTTCAGTTTTATTTATTGTTTCATTATTTTGACATTACGATAGTTTCCGAGGTTAGGAAACACGACTTCGTACAGCCACCATCTTGACTGCCGTGCGCGTTTTCATAACGGTACGGTATCGCGACATCGAGAACGTAAATATTCATGATAGATAACTGAATATTTATTTTCTTGATATTTAGTTTATGTAATTTTGAATAATTATAATAGAATAAAAGTAATTAAGTAGTGTTTTTGTATTGTATTCATGATAATATGTAAATATAAATATATTTATGTACGTGCCAATATTTATTTTATATTATATTTATTTATGTATGTATTTAGTTGTTTATTTATGTGTTATTATGTGTGTGTACATATAATGTATGTTTGTGTTTATATGTAGATAAATAAATATTTATAAAAATATGATTTTGTGAAAATGATCTAACAAATCGACCATTCCTACATCACTGTCGCAGATAAGAAACAGTTCGATGCACTGTTGTTCGATAAGAATAGTGACACCGGAACTATCAGCGGCTGCTTTTGGGCAAGCTCGCTTCATCGTCGGCCTCTTCTTAACCTACGGATAAGAATGTGGGCAAGAGCAAGCCCATCTATTATTTAAAAAAAAAAACAAAAAAAAATCAGGTGGAACTCTAGGTAGGAACTCTCCACCGCGAAACAAATTGAAGCCACCTGATTTTTTTGTTTTTTTTTTTTAATAATAGATGGGCTTGCTCTTGACCACATGCTTATCCGTAGGATTAAGAAGAGGCCGACGATGAAGCGAGCTTGCCCAAAAGCAGCCGCTGATAATAATAATATTTCATGATCGCGTTTATTTTAATCGCTTAAATTACCAGTAGCTTTTTTTTATCTGCAAATATTTTCAGCAGCATTTTTTCTCAATCTTGTTTTTTTACGTTGATTATTTTATTAGAAAGTATAAAATCAAATTGTAATTAAGATTCAATGCAAGTTTAAATAATATTCCCCATTTTTTGATTGTATGAAAGTTTTCTAATAAAAGAATCAACGTAAAAAAACAAGATTGAGAAAAAATGCTGCTGAAAATATTTGCAGATAATTAAAAGAGCTACTGGTAATTTAAGCGATTAAAATAATCGCAACCATAAAATATTGCTTTATGAAAAATCGCTACAATAAATTTGGCGAATAAAAAAAATTACGATTATGAAAAAATGCGAAATGAATAATTGCAACATTAAAATACGCGAGTGAAAAAAAATACGAATATAAAAAAAATCTTCAGAAAATTTGCTTCTATAAAGATATGCTTTTGTGAAAATGATCTAACAAATCGAATGGTCTACATACATTCATAAAAAACATCTTGGTCATTGGTTGGTTGGTCTACATCAAGTCTACATCACTAACTAATTAAGTAATACATTTTCAAACATGGCGCTTTACAAAAGGTTTCAAATTTATCAACGACTATTATGACCAGTGGTCGGAGTAGGTATATTGAATTAAGGTCACTGACATCAAACGTATATGTTAATATGGATACTCCTCCGAGTTTCCGGATTATTATGATAAAAATACCGAAACATCGAAATTATTACATGAAACTAGTTAAAAATGTATCAATACTCTCAACGCTATGCTGCTAGTGGCGCTGGTCTCCATCTCTAATGTTGGCCGTATCCATTGTCTCAATCTCGCAAAAGAAAAGAAATCACGTCTTAAATTATTATTAGTGATTTTTTTTTGTTAATCTTTAAATATCTTGGAAACGGTGCGTCCTACGCTAAAATGGACGAAATTTTGTCCCCCCTTTATAAAACCCCCGTCTAACGCTAACCAACCATCACGATGGTACAATTATTAATAATTGTCGCTTTTTAATAATTATTTAGGGTAAGTAACGATTAACTAGTTTAGGAAATGTAGTTTATAGATTTGTTGGGCTTATTTCCCCTTTGGAACTCATTGACTCACTTGGCCGCACATTTGGTCGTTGATTGTAGAGGTTAAGTCACTCTCACACAGGCCGGTCAACGGATAGGTGACCAAAGCTTTATTGTTTCGACCTGTTGGCTAATGTTGAGCCGGCTCTTTGGCCTAAATAAAAGTGTAAGGCCTAAGTAAAAAATCAAAATGTAGAACTTGTAACCGATGAGGATTAAAAATAATTATTTTTAATAAAACTGTAATAATGATTATTTGTATTAACAATAAACAATTTTGTTTGCTTACATATGGTTTTTTATTTTATTACTCTATTTACCAAATTTTTGGAAACTCCGGTACATTCCGGAAGAAATGCATGTCCATGTTATGATATCATGACGCAAGTATCTAAAATCAATATACCTACTCCGACCACTGATTATGACTTAGATAAATTGTTAAAATATCAAAATGGAAATTAATAGAACTTTATTAAAAAAATACAAATGTCAAATTACGGATAAGAGTGTTAGTACAATCACAAAAACAAATTTTAATTGAAACAAACCTCTATATTAATACAGACAAAACAAACATTAACTATTGTTAGTGTGTTAATAGTATTCCATTAACTCAAAAAGAAATCAAACCTACATTTCAAGCTACAACAGTACACGTATCACAATGTATGTGCTCTAAAAATTTTTGTACTGTATAAAAAGTGTGTGAGATAAGCCATTTATAAATTACTTAAGAATCTCCTAATGGTAAGTTCATTTGTACTTTCAGGTAATCGATTGTATATAATAAATAATACACATCCAGAAGCTGTTTTTATTAAACGTGTACTTCTTGGAATGGTGAAGGTCACCAAGCTATTTCCGTTCCTAGTGTTACTAGGATAGATGTCATTAGCTATTGTGAAGTAATGATTGCTTGACAAATTTTCAAATTCCAAAAATATACTACAAGGCAGAAGTAAGATGTTTAGAGCCTGAAACAATGGTGCAAATGGTTCATCTGGTGCAGCACCGCAATTAATTGCCCTGATACATTTTTTTTTGTGAAATGAATGTTTTATTCATATCAGTGCTATTTCCCCAAATAATAAAACCATAGCGTAGAATAGACTCCACATAACCAAAGTATGCTTTTAGGGCAGCATTTTTTGATGCTACTTTAGTTAATTTATGCAATGCATAGGCAAATCTTATAATCTTATTGCATACTTTTTCAATTTGTTGTTTCCAATCTAAATTCTGATCAAGATCTACACCTAAAAATTTTGTTACATTAGTACCATTCAATCTTAGCCCCTGATAATTGATATTTAATGTTTGAGATATATTGTTAAATTTAATAAGTAATTATTTTTCAGATAATTTATAATTTTATAATCAATGTATAATTTATGTCATTAATATGCTCATTCAATGTCAGGTTTTTGTCAGTGTTTACTATAATAGAAATGTCATCTGCGAACAAGATGCAGCGATGCTTTATCAAGTCAGGAATATAATTTATGTAAGCTAGAAAGAGAATAGGGCCTAATACACTCCCTTGTGGGCCTCCAAATTTATTTTCCCTAAACTCTTACTGCCAGTTCTGTGCAACATTAGAGTCAAGTTTTACAACTTCAACAGCTTGTCTCCTATTGCACAAATAGGTTTTGATCAAACTTAACGCTGGTCCTCTGATTCCATAATGTTCCATTTTTATAAGTAGTTGTGAAGGAATGAAGGAATGGAAGGAACAAGAATCGAAGGCACGCGACATATCAATAAAAGGGCTGTTGTAAACTTATTGTCATTTAGGCTAATTAGGATTTCATTTACTAAATTAAAGATAGCATGAGTTATTGATTTCTTTTTTCTTCTTTTTTTGCAATCCAAATTGATCCTGTTTCAGGACATTATACTTGTCGAAGAACTGCATTCGTTTATTTAGCATGACTTTTTCATGTATCTTTGAAAATATTGAAATATTGAGTGTATATAACTTCATTCGGGTGTATAAGGAGTTGTGGCACATGTTGGTATCTCGCGTAGACTGGCGCTCGGTGGAGCACTACTTCCTTCCACATCACGCGGTTTTGAAAAAGCGAACTGGAAAGATTCGGGTAGTATTTGACGGCTCCGCGCCCACGTCTTCTGGTGTCTCGCCCAATGTCTGCATTTAGGTCTCAAACTACATAAGGAGATCTCAGACATTCTCACGCCGGCAGCAACGCACTGTTAACCGTTTTGCAGCGTGAATTTTTAATTTTGTCAGCCAGCCGGACCATACGCTGTATATTATCCGATACCTACCATGTTACCGGCTAAGAGCTACTACCATGCAGCCCCAATTGGGAGATTTGCCTGCATGGAGAGTAGACCTTTTGCTGGAGTGGGTAGGTACATTTCGCCGGACCCTTTATGGTTAAGACGTCGCGGCTTCGTAATGCTAATAGATAGAAAGCGTATTTGTGTGTTTTTGTGTGCCTGTCAACCAAGGTTTTCCACTTGGAAATGGTTTCTGAGTTATCCACTGAGGCATTTATTGCCACTCTTAGCAGATTTCTTTCCCGCAGGGGATAGCCGTCATTAATACGATCCGATTGTGAAACATAAATTATAAAGGTGCGAACATTTATTTAAATGACGTGTGCACGTCATTTAATTAATTTTTTTTATCGGGAAATCAAGTATAGATTGGAACTACCCTATCTCGACGTGGGATAATCTGGAAGTTTAGGCCACCAGCTTGTCCGCACTGGGAAGGGATATTTTAAGTATGTGTAAAGGCTGCCAAGACCCACCTTCGTCGCGTGATAAGAGAAACCGTCCCTACGTTTGAGGAACTTGATACGGTGTTTTGTAAGATTAAGGCCCTCCGCAAGTCAAGACCATTGTGCCCTCTGTCATCAGACCTAAATGACCTGGAGGGGACCCTAGAATACTTTTTAATTGGACAACCCCTAAGCGCGCTGCCGCAATATCCATTTACAGGTGTGAATCACATCGTTTGTCTCGGTACCAGCTGTTGCAACAGTTGTCCCAGAGTTTTTGGACACCCTTTTCGTTGGAGTATTTACACATATAACAGCAGCGCCAAGACCAATCCACCCAATAATGGTACTCGTTTTAGTTAAGGATTCTAACCTTCCGCCCTTGTTTTGGCGTCTTTAACTTTCGGTGCTGATGGGGTTGGTTCCCCGTTTTGCTGAGGTCTTGGTTGGAGTTTCGGTCTTGAAGAGAGCGGTTACCACTCTCTCCCGTTTACCCGTAGACTAACGTACCGTTTGTGACAGTCCAGACCGGGGGATGTTATAAACCAAAGGCGCGCAGTGGCGCCCTCCAGAGTCTGGCGCGAGCAATCAAACTAAACGGTCGCATAACGCAGCGCACAAACTCGCAGTCCCGTTTGATAAAAAATGGTATTTTAAGGTGTAATCCAGGTGGTTCTGGTGGTCTAAGTAGGGCCCCCTGGTTAGTTATTGTGTCGTGGTATCTATTGTGTACAAGTGTTTCCAACTGTGAAAAGAAACAGCTCGTGGTTGTGGCGCGGCGTGGCCGGTATAGGAGGAGCTCCTCCGGGTCCGGCTGTCAATACCTACATTGCAAAAAACCTACGTAGCAAATAATCCACGTCTTATATTCCCTACTTCCCGACATAGTAGCGAAATGCCTACTTTTTCAAAGTTACAGTCAAGAAAAAAACCACTTTGACACCACTTTTATTCATACTTAAAATCTACATAATTGTTATCATTTTACCTATAAAAAGAAAGTTAAAAGACTGTTTATTTATTTTATTTATTTTATATCTTAGGAAGACCAACAGCTTATTCAAACAGTATAAGTAGTGGTAATAATAACAGATGGCCAAAAAGTAAGTAATTCACGATTGGTGAATAATTTTCTTCCGTATTCTTATCATATTCTGTAAAAACTGTAAAACTGTAATATTCTATTTATTGAGTGAAGTGGTTAGCTTGTAAATAGTTCCGTATGTAACTATACCTATTTTCAAAAAGTAGGCATTTCGCTACTATGTCATTACCTACGCGATTTAGTCATAATACCTTCGATCAACAATACCAACTAGATAACGTGTCACGTACAAAATCAAAGCTCAATTCTGTCCACGTGAATATATACTTAAACAGCTACATTTCTTTACTAACGAACTGAGACAAAAGTTATCGAACAGTTTTAAGTTCAACTGAATTACAACCATAGCACCCAGTAATAAAGTCACAAATCTTCTAAGTATTTCTCTCTCGCTCACTCCATGCGTCCACTGCTCTGTTAGGGTGTTACCAGACCAATCGATCGATCGTCGAACGACGGCATCGATCAACATCGATCGATGTCGATCGACTGGTCTGGTAGCTTTAATCGATCGACGGATACCGTTTGACTAACCAATCGATCGACGGCGGTTGGTCGACGTTGATCGATAGGTGTGGTAGCTTTAATCGATCGACGGATACCGTTCGTCTAACCCATCGATCGACGTTGATCGATTAACCCCGGCTATATTCCATCAGTTTCTACGCATGCAGAAGAGGACTCGTTGTTCTTGGCCAGTACGATGTTGCTCGTACTATTATCTGCAAACGCAGAAGAATCTGATTGCGGCCGTTTTTTAAAGCCAAAGATCGCTTATTTTATCCAAATGACATTTTAAGCAGAGGTTTTTTTTATGCGTAGAGATTGTCATGTCATTTCGAGGTTATTTTTTTATTAGACAACAGAAAACTAGCTCCATTCAAAAATATGTTGGGGGAAAAAGGGACGGGGATGGAGGGAGTACGGGTTTTTTTTTTTTTATGCTAAGCCTGGCAAATGACCCCACTCCACCTGATGTTAAGTGGAAATGAAGTCCAGGCGCGAGGACAACTGGTGCAGCGTAAGAGACGTAGCCAGTCACCCTCACTCTGCCGACCCACAAAGTGCTTTTTCACGCCTCGTTTGAAGGTAAACTAAGTAGAATATTTGTTTTTTTTCCTTAAAATAACCTAACATAACCTCAAAATAAAAATATCTTAAAACTAGTCATTTCCGCACTTTGGAACCCCCCTCCCCTCCCCCTCACCACCCACCCCTCCTCTACTCCCGCCCCCTCCCCCTCAGTCTCCCTCTCCCCTCCCGCCCCCTCCCACTCACTCACCCCCCTCCCCTCCCCCTCCTTTCCCCTTCCCCCTTTTTTCGATGTTGCTTAATCTTAAATTTATACAAAAAAGTGAAGCGACCGGCGCGTCTAATCAAACAGCTCGATCTGACACCCAATCCATTCTACCGGTCGATTGTCGGATTGGTCTGGTAGAAATTTTCGATCGACGTCGACTAATCCATTTTTTTTTTATTTATTTTTTTTATACTAAGCCCGGCAAGTGACCCCACTCCACCTGATGTTAAGTGGAAATGAGGTCCAGGCGCGAGGACAACTGGTGCAGCGTAAGAGACGTAGCATCAGTCGTCCTCACTCTGCCGGGCCACAAAGTGCTTCTTCACGCCTCGTTTGAAGGACCCTATGTCATAGGTAGGAGGGAATACGTGTGCTGGTAGACTATTCCATCTTTTGGAAGTGCGGCAAAGAAACGAGTCACCAAATTTCTTTGTGCGAGATGGAATGTTAGAGACTGTAAATTGGTGACTCCGCAGAGCAGCACGCGTACTCCTATGGAGGAAGGGAGAAGGAGGGATGAGGTCAAAGAGTTCTTCAGAGCACTCGCCATGGTATAAACGGTAAAAGACGCTGAGTGGCGCAATATCTCTACGCAATTGCAAAGGCTCGAGAGTTTTAGTGACCTCTGCATTGCCGATAATGCGCACAGCGCGGCGCTGCAATCTGTCCAAGGCATCGAGAAGGTACTTTGCGGAGCCGTCCCAAAGGTGAGAGCAATACTCCACGCAAGACCGCACCTGTGTCTTGTATAATAGACACAACTGATCCGGCGTGAAGAATCGCCGCACCTTGTTCAGGACACCGAGTTTACGTGAGGCATTTTTAATCACGGTTTCGATGTAGTCCTTTTGGTTCAGATCGCAGCGGATATCAATACCGAGCATGTTAATACTGCTCTGCAGGCCTAGAGATGTACCCTGAAGAGAGGGAAGGGGAAGGAATGGCGACTTTTTCGCTGTGAACGCGCACACCTGTGTTTTCTTGGCATTGAACTCCACCAGATTATCGGAGCCCCATTTAGAAATGAGGTCCAACATCCGATCGAGCTCAATGACAAGATTTGCTCGCTTCATTTCGGTGTCTACCCGCCCAGCCGTTGGGTGCCCGTTATATCCCCCATGCACTGTGCTATCATCTGCATAGCAATGAATGTTTCCAAGAGGAAGCATGTCATTGATATGCAGAAGGAACAGCGTGGGGGATAGAACGGAGCCTTGAGGAACACCAGCGTTCACTGACATGAACCGCGAAGCGCATCCATCCGAAAGGACACGGATTCTACGCTCATGCAGGAAGCCGGCAATCCAGGTACAGAACTGAGCGGGCAAACCGTATGCCGGGAGCTTGGAGAGAAGAGCTTTGTGCCCCGATCAAAAGCCTTGGCTATGTCAAGGCTAACTGCCAGTGACTCGCCACGCTTGTCAATAGCCTCACCCCAGAGATGTGTGACGTACGCTAGAAGATCACCCGTTGACCGTTTTGGCCGAAACCCATATTGACGATCGTGAATTAGGGAGTGATCTTCTAGGTATCGAATAAGCTGTTTGTTCAATATTCGTTCTAGGATTTTACACAACACTGAAGTTACGGCTTTTGGCCAGGAGATCGACCTTTTCCTGCGGCTTGTGAGCTAAAGTTCCGTCAAGACATCTCAGTGGTGGCAGCGAGGGTTGGCAGAAGTTGGATTGCACGGCTTTGGCCAGACGCCAGTAGCTACGGCTGCCCGTAGGATGCGTCAGGAGTTCTTGGCCTACTCGTGCAACGCGCTGGGCATCCGCTCTAATGTAGGCCCTCTTACACGACTTGGTGGCATTATTATAGGCTGCTTTTAGCGAGCGAGTTTCGGGAGCCCCATGAGCTTTACCTCTGATCCAAGCGCGGTATGCCGTCTGTTTGCTCTCAACAGCGCTGACACACTCGCGATTGAACCAGCGGTTGCGTCTGCCTTTGCTGATGACATAGGAGTGTGGAATATAGTATTCCATTCCTAATACTATCTCATCAGCAACGGCAGTGGCGCTAGCGGTCGGGTCCTTCCCACTAAAGCAGCGCTGCCTCCAAGGGACGGATGCAAAATACTCCCGCATCCCGTCCCAGTCTGCCGACGCGTAGTGCCAAATCTGGCGTTTCGAAACCGCTGTTGGCGGGCGCGATGCCAAGGGCACTGTGCTGGATATAAAGTAGTGATCCGAGGAACCTAAAGGAGCTCGAATCTCCACCCGGTATCCAGCTGGGCGACTCGTCAGCAGAAGGTCGAGTAAGGAGGGCGCATGGCCAACTATGTCTGGGATCCTGGTGGGCTGGTTCACCAGTTGCGTCAGGTCATGCGTGAGAGCGAATGCGAGGGCAGTTCTACCAGCATGGTCTGTTTTGGAGGAACCCAACCACAACTCATGGTGGGCGTTGAAGTCCCCCAAAAACACCAGTTCCGCCGATGGAAACCGCTCCTGCGCATCATCTGCTACCCGACTAAGATGTTCAATTAGTCGAGTTGTCTCCATGTCGCCGTTATGGGATCGGTAGACGCAGACGTAGACACGGCAATGAGAGCCTAAGTCGACGTGTACCACTAGGAGGGAGAAGGAAGGGTCCTCCAGACAGCGCAGACGGCGACAGCAAACATCCGCCCGAACGAATAAGCAAACTCCGGCTTTGGCTTTGAAGGATTCTTCAAGCACAAAGCCGGGATAGTTCAGGTAGGTGGTGTCAGCTGGGCGGATTATTTGCGTCTCCGTCAGGAACAACATTGCTGGCCGTGCCGTCTCAAGATGGTGGTGGGCGGCATTGAGGTTTGCATGGAGTCCGCGGATGTTAGCGAACTCCACCTCAAACGGTAAGGTTGTGGTGGGGGTGTGCACCGCTGTAGAACCAGTTTTGTTGTTAGGCGCTGTCATTTTAGGAGTGGAAAGAGAGAGGCGTGAATCGAGAAAATGATGCCGCGATGCGAATGGTCAAAGTGTGGTGGCCTGTTTCCCCAGGAATTTGCCCACAGACGAGTATTATTAACCTGCCGAACGGAAGGGCCCCCGAACCCCCCCGGGAATGGCCGCCGGGACCCCACCTTCCGGTCACCAACCGGCACGACGGACCACCCCGAGATTATGCGTGGCATGGTGAGGCAGCCTCACGAGCTGGTTAGGCTCGCTTGGGCCCCTGTACTGTGCCACGGGCGGCCAGCGGGACAACCGTTTCTACGGGTCTCCCTGGTCGGCAGGTTAACGAAGTCCTTCTGGCACTGGTTTGACGGAAGCCTCCACAGACCAAATACATCGCAGCATCATCCTCTCGAGCTCTGGTTATACGCTGGCTGATCCCGAAACGCGACCGACAAGCAGTCACTTGACGGGTTTTACACCATGCGTACGGTGGTCACCAACCAGACGGGTCAAGCCCTACCACCAGTGGAGCAGATCATCGCTCGAAAGAGTCCGTTAGTCGCTTCTTACGACACCCACCGGACGGAGAGAGGGGCGGCGATTGGTATTCTTTCTCCGTCACCGCACGGATAAAAATTATTACCATCGATCGATGTCGTCGATCGACGATCGAACGATAGGTCTGGTAGACACTATCGATCGACGTCGACTAATCCATTCTACCATCGATCGATGCCGTCGATCGACGATCGATCGATTGGTCTGGTAACACCCTTACACAAATGTTGGCGCGCGCGTCTATTGGTCAACGTTGGCCAAACATTTGTAGCGTGGGTTGAAATCGGTAATTGTGTTCAAAGGAGAATGTTTTTTTTGGTCCAAATAATCAAAGTTTGCCCCCAAGCTTGCCACATGTTTCGTTTGAAAGATCAGCTCATGTACAACATATTCTTCTATGGAATCGAAAAAATCTGTCCCGCAGAAATATAGATATTAGCCAATAAATAAAAATAAAAAAGCTCATGTTTTACTTTCTATGCACATACAGCAACCTTTTTTAGAACAGATATTTAGCTAACACGCGAGTTTGCCGTACCAGGTACCTACCTAGAATGAACAGCGATCCTTTGTCATTACGACGGCAAGGCAACTTAGCACTTTATTTGCATAATATCAGCGCAGTCCTTCTTTAACGCTTCCCGCTTATTGTTGTGTACTGTGCGATTATTTTCTGTGGATTGTTCTTTTAAATCTTTTAAAACCATTTCTTATTGTGTGTTGCGATGGTTATATAATAGAAGTAACAGCACCTTATTAAGCCGTTACATCTGATGCTAGTATTTTAAAGAATTTAGTAAATCATAACAACGACGTGTTTAACTGGTTCTTCCAAAAAGGAGACGTCCTTATTTTAGATAGAGGTTTAAGAGATGCTGTGCCCAATGTGGAAGCTTGCGGCTATGATATCCATATGCCCAAAACGGTTGAAAGAGGCGCAACTCAATTATCGACGGCTGACACAAATAATTCTCGTTTATTAACGATTTGTCGATAGGTCGTGGAAGTAGTGAATAGCCGCATCAAGAGAGATTTCAAGATATTCAGACAGGAGTATTTTAATAGAGCTCTTCCTCATATGCAAGAATATTTTAGGAATGCTGCGGCCATTACAAATGCCTTCCACGAACCAATCACTGATAATGTAAACGACCCTACTTTTGTGAAAAGAATCAACAACAGAATCATTATTGAAAATCGTCTCGCGCAATATGTGTATGACCATAACCTCAACAGCCGACGAGTTCAGTTTGAAAATATGTCTGCCGAAATACCCGCACTAGGAGATTTTCCGCGACTGTCTGAGGAAGAACTATTATGTTTGCATTAGGGACTTACCAACTAAAACTGGCCAGGAGTTATTACAGCGAACACGCCCGTAATGGTGTTTATACCATACAAGTATACAGAGACAACGTCGATTTGAATAATTTTTTAAATAATTATGACATCGCTGGCAATAACTTCTGGTTATTAAGAGGGAAAATACAATCTAGACATACTCGTAGCCGGACTTATCATACATATATACTTGTAAACTCAGACAATCGCGGGTTGGAAGCTATAAATAATTATTACTGTTCTTCTAAGAGTGGAAGACGTACTGTAGGCACATGCGCTCACATAATGTCTATTGCGTGGTTCTTAGCGTGGACACGTTATACCGATATTGACCATCTAGCATAGTTTCTAGATAGTCAATAGTCAATAGTCAAAATATATTTATTCAATAAACTCAATTAATAAGTACTTTGAAACGTCCAAATATTTTTTAACCTACCATACCTATTCAGGACATCATTTTTAACTGTGGCAAAGAACGGGCGCAAGAAACCACAGCGCACAGAAGCAACGACATTTACAAAAAATATATATTATATGTCGTTACCAGGTCACAAAATACAAAATATGAATTTGAATGTAAATAGTTTAATTAAATATGGTGCTCTATATAAATTAATTATAGGCAAATAGAAATAGCTGTTGGAGTAGATACTTGGAGCATTTCAGACCCAAGCTATTTTGTCTTCTGTATAATCCGACACTTTATAATAAGCTTTTTTATAAAGCTTTTCTTTGATTTTGATTTTAAACTTATCAAGATCTAATTTCTGAATATCATTTGGTACTTTGTTGTATAATCGTACACACAGACCCTTAAAAGAATTATTTATTTTATGGAGCCTAGTATAAGGCACTGCTAATTTGTTCTTACTTCTAGTATTTAATTTGTGAATATCACTGTTTTTTGAAAACATTTCAATATTTTTATGAACATACACAAGATTTTCATAAATATATTGTGATGCAACTGTCATTATACTTATATCCTTAAATCTCTCTCTGAGAGAGTCACCAGCCTGTAGGTTATATATTGCTCGAATAGCCCTCTTCTGCAGCACAAAGATAGTTTGAATGTCGGCAGCATTTCCCCACAGTAAAATGGCGTACGACATTACACTATGAAAGTAACTGAAATAAACTAATCTAGCTGTATCAACGTCAGTTAACTGACGGATCTTCATTACTGCATAAGCCGCAGAGCTAAGTCTCTTCGACAATTTAGCTATATGTGGGCCCCACTGAAGCTTGGCATCCAACGTGATGCCTAGAAACACAGTGGTGTCCACAGGATTCACATTCTTATCTTTAATTTGTACACTAGTTATTACCTGCTTAACATTAGGCAATACAAATCTTACACATTTGGTTTTTCCCTCGTTTAATAGCAAGTTATTAACACTAAACCAGTGAACAATCTTTGAGACCGCATTATTCACATCGTCATAATTTGGGTGTCGTCGTTTCACTTTGAATAAAAGTGAAGTATCATCAGCAAACAATACTATCTCATGACTGTATTTTACAAAATAAGGTAAGTCATTAATATAAACGCTAATAACGCGATAGTATCACCATAGATCAAAATGATTTATAAAACCACTGTTTGATTGTCATATGATAAATGTTTTCAAGAACATATGGTTTTTATTTATATAGCCTTTATACCTTTCATTATGTACGTATAATATATTTTTAAATAATGTAAATCTAACCCGACCGAGAACCAAACCCGGATGTGACCCCTGTTTTCGTCTAAATCACTACTCTATCATGTCACTGTTATGTCGCCAATTAGCTATAGCCTGTAAAATAATAATATTTTTGATCAATAAAAGCTAAAAATGCCATGCACTAAAATAATCCTAACTAAAATAGGTGTTTTGAATAACTCAATATAACTTTAAAACTATGGGTTCGATTTTGATGCGTCTTTTCACATATACTAAGTTCGAATGCGTAAGTCGATCCACAGTAGTCTCAAAACTGGGGGCTGCAAAAAAAATTTGGACCAGGGCCTATAGTAAAAAAAACATTCTCCTTTAATGTTATTTGTTAGTTTTAAGCTTATAATATAATTTATTCTACATATACTTACCGAAAGTAAGACACTCCGGCCGTTAAATTGCTTTCTCGGGCATTATTTATGCAACTTTTAAATACACATTGCGGCGTTGTGAACGTGTTTACATTGGCCGTGTTTCAAGCAAACTAAACAAAATAAACGCTCACTTCTCAAGTGAGCTGTTATTTACCGAGACACATTTTTAGCGCCGACCTGATATCTAGTTGGTATTGTTGATCGAAGCATAATACGAAGTAGGGAATATGAGATGTGGATTATTTGCTACATAGGTTTTTTGCATTGTAGGTATTGACAGCCGGACCCAACGGGTATTCTGTCCTACACGCGACCGGCTGCGTACTATTGTCTTTGTGGTCGGTTTACGCTCAATATACCCAGGTATATTGAGCCAAAACTGCTATTAATTGTCGATGTCAGAAGGTCTGTTAACAACAGTGGGACTAGAATTGTCAAGATACTGACTGATAAAGTCCCTGGTGTCGGACTCCGTCTTCTTGAAGAGCACAACCAGCGCCTCCCCGTTGAACAGCGAGTGCAGACAGGCCTCGTTGGGGTCTACGTCGCTCATGTACAGCGCCTCCTTGGCTCCCTGCTCCGTCAGTTGAAGAGTCTCTTTAGCACCCACAGAGAGGTCTGTAAGCAATTTAAAACGTAGGATCTTACGGGCGTTATGATCATAAAATAGTTACTCTTAGCCGATTTTCATGTTCTTTTTTTATTTCGTTTCATACACAGGACGACCATGAAATAAACGGACAGGACGACGATGAAAGTAAGTCGTGTTCGTCCTAGTATCGCTGGAAGGATGAGGTCGGGAAACGAGATGCACGTGGATCAGGAAGTCTTGTGGCAGTGTGGCCAGAACACAAAGTTCATGCTCTTGAGGTGACGCGACATGAGCTCACACACCTGCTTTTTATTATCAAGGCCTAGCGCTTACACGTAGATATCCCCTTGTCTGTCATGAAGACTCCTAGTGGTTGCTAAAAATTGAATATCTGGCTGAGGTCTTAAATTAACTAGACACAGAATTTGGGTACTGACTGAGCATGTCCCACTTCCCGTAGAGGTCGTAGTGCGCCTTGTGGCAGTGCGGCCAGAAGAGGATGAAGTTCATGCGCTTGAGGTGGCGCGACATGCGCTCGCAGACGCGCTTCTTGCGCGCGGCCAGCGTCAGCACGCGCAGCCGCTCCGCCGCCTCGCGGTAGTCCTCCTCTATTTTAAGGTCTTCTACCAACTTTAACTGTTTAAAAAAATACATGCCATCAGGCAAATTTCTAGACCCAGATAGGTACCTAGTTAAACACCCTCAATAATCTCATACCTAGCCCGTAGTTAGTCCACTGCTGGACAACTTCTCCTAGGCCATTGATTGGCCCGGTTCTCGACTTTCCCCATACAACTGCTGCCATATGTGGAGTACAGTATCCTACCTACCTAAAAATCAATGTTTGCATGTTTGTACTCTATGCATTCTGAAACCATGGATCAGAATGTGATAAAAATTTGAAACTCTAGGGGGTTCTGGGGACGCCCGCAAGGAAAAAAACGTGCCATTGCAACGCACGCCGGATACAGCTAATAAATAATAAAATAAAATAACTAATCATACGCGGAAACGGAAAAGTTAAGATAGAGGCATGTTGTGTCATCGCTCGAGACCCGCCCTCCATAATGCCGAATACCTACTTTATTTAATGAACCGTTCCAACTCACGGACTCCTCTGGCAGCATCTGATGGATCTCTTGCTTGCTCCGCTCGGCGCCGCCGTCCAGCTCGCGCTGCATCAGGTGAAGTTCCTCCTCAATCATACGGCACAGCTCGATGCCGTTGGCTCCGAACATCGCGCGAGTCAACTTGCCTCTCTGCGACATTACATTTTTAGCTAGCGGCTCACTGAGTCTAGCTAGATTTCAGTTATTGATTAGCAACACATTGTCGGGATTCTTTAAAATCATCATTATATTATCAGTCCTCCGCAACCACAAACTGCTGGGTATAATAGACCTCCTTTAATAGGCGCCAGTCCCTTCTGTTCTTTTCATTCTTTAAAATCATCAGCAGCCTATAAACGTCCCACTGGTGGGCACAAGCTTCCCACGTGGACAATAGCACGTGGGGATATTGGGCCATAACCCACCACGCTGGCCCAATGCGGGTTGGTGGGTTTTAACGACTGTCATCTTACGACAACAACCGGGACCAATGGCTTAACGTACCTTCCGAAGCACGGACGAGCTCGAGATGTTTTTTTTAATTGATCATCCATTCAGCGACCCGGCATTGCAAAAGTTGCTTAGCGGGCAAGATCGTAAGCCGGACGCGCTTGCCGCTGTGCCATCGAGCTCCTCATGTCTCATTCTTTAAAATGCTCACTGTTAAATGCGTGTTTTCATGGCACATTAGATTAAGTTTATTTCCGTAACTATTTTTAGTAGGTCTACCTTTAGTATAAATACAGAAAAAAGGTACGTAGTCTTTAACTTAAAAAAATCAGTATAATGTGTGTTCTAACCATAATGAATAGAAAGACTGGTTCACTCCTACCCTTGAACCTCTCCAGCGCGTCTATATTGTCGGCCAGTGCCTGAAATCATAACTTTTACATTATATGTGGGCTGGGCAATTCGTCAGTGAACTTGAACTTTTGGGGGTTAAAGTTACTCGTGTCCGTAGGTTTACCCTTGTGACCCTACACGTAACCCCTGGGTGGTGCTAAATGAGTGACACTGACTGAGTGGTAGAGCCATGCTGCGTTGCAGCACGCATGAGCCGGCTCGCTCGGGGGTCGCCTCTCACGAATATCCGGCGTGAAATAATGGCACTTGGTGCTGTTGTGTTTCGTTCGGCCAGTGTTTCATCCCCCCCCCCCTCTCACAATTCCTATTCCTTTCTTTTCGGTCGGCAACGCATCTGCGCCTCCTCTGGTTTTGCGGGTGCCCATGGGCGGCGGTGATTGCTCTCCATCAGGTGACCTGCCTGCTCGTTTGCCTCCTTATACATAAGTCTGTTGCTACAACGTCTGAATGGCCAGTTGAGCGGGGCGCCCTGCTGAGTGTGTCTGTGTTTTGGAACTACAACGACGCAAAGGTTTTTTACATTTAATTATTTTTAGTGCAACAATGACTTAATTGCGGCGTTGTTGCCCCAAAATTATAAGTTTTAGGTGAAACAACGACGAAATTGCATAATTACGTCAATGTTTGTTCAAGCAAAATATCTTCTTGGTTAATTTTTTTACAAAATTTGTTTTTTTAATTTATTATGACAATTGTGGCGGTCAACAAAAAAAAAGGCTCGTTTCGTTTGCTAAGAAGTATGAACAGCTTTATTGTAGTTTTGTGCCGTGTCTAATGTTTTCTTTTTTTCAGGTTTATATTTTCCATGTATTTGTATGCAGTAAAAACTCTAACAATCAATAAAAGAACACACAAATTTTAAATTAGGGTTCATACCCAAATTGAGAGAGATACAGCCCACTCCATAATTGAAAAGGCAATAAAAAGAGCCAAATATTAGGGCGCTATATCGCTATATACGAGTAGTATGTACAAATAATAAGATCTTCAAAGAAAAAAGGCAACCAATTTATTGTTGATGAACTAAATTTCAATAACTGTTATGATTTGACAAAGTGTCTGAAGAAATTGAACTTAACACTGTCAAAGATGCGGCAGGGAACAGCATAAAAGTCTCAGACATCAAAGCAATAGAATTTATAAAAGAAACAAAATTCTACACAAAATAAAATTCGACGATAACTGGAGTGATGCTGAAATAAACAAAAAGAAACAAAGATCTACTAGTCAACGAATAACTAAGGCTATCTATCTCTATCTATAGCAGCCATTGTCATGTCCAACTTTGGACGTAGGCCTCTTCCATCCTTTTCCACTTCTGACGATCTTGCACTATCGACATCCAATTATGTCCTGCGTGCCGTGCAACGTCATCCTTCCATCTCATTGGTGGTCTTCCTCGCGGTCTTGTGTGTGTTCGTGGACGCCACTCCAGCAACCTCCGAGTCCATCTTTCTTTGGTCATTCGAGCAATATGTCCCGCCCATCTCCACTTACGCTCGGCAATTACTTTGACCACATCTCTGACCTTTGTTTTAGATCTAACCCAAGTATTTCTCTTCTGATCGCGTAAGGAAATGCCGAGCATAGCTCTTTCCATTGCTTTTTCGGTTAGGGTCATGGTCTCGGCTCCGTATGTGAATACTGGCAGAACACATTGCTCAAAGACTCTTCTTTTTAAGTGCATGGCCTTCTTGCTACGCAATATACTTGAATTGGCACAGTAAGGCTTTATGAGATATCAATATCTAGCGTATACTTCAAAAAGAAAAATTCCCACGAACAAGAAAAATGATTTAAAAGAACTATTGCGGAAAAACATTATTCCTTGAAATCCCAAGGAATAATGTTTTTCCGCTTTTTATAAAAGTATTTTCTAAAGTTTTTTTACTTAATAAATTACTTTATAGCTTAAATATTTTTCACATTAATCATTTACCTAGACAAAAGTAGGTAAGTAAGTAAAAGTTTATTTTATTCAGCATTTATAAATAAATGTTTACGTTGATTAATGACGACCTCCTTGGTCGAGTGGTTTGGTCACCGGTTTTCATGGGGTCGCCATCTCTGAGGTCCCGGGTTCGATCCCCGGTCGGGTCAATTTAGAAATTATTGTTTTTCTAAATCGTCTCGGGTCTGGGTGTTTTCTATGTATAATAAGTATATATTTAAATATTTTAAGTATGTTTATCCGTAGTCTAGTAACCATTTAACGAGTTTCATTACGCGAAGCTTCTCTTGGGCTAGATAATTGGTGTGAGGGTAGGAAAGTTTATTTATTCAATTATTGAGTTTTATTTTGTCACAAATGCTAAACTTCTTAGCTGACGCGTTATTTTTAATATTGAATTCTAAAGCAACAGTGACGTATTAAACATACCTTCTTTAATCTAGTCTAGGTTAATTACAATGAAATGAACCGAGTAGATTAGTACCATATTAGTCGCTACACATATTAAACTTAATTATAAAATTACGACAATTGTAATAAGCCCCTTCAAAATGCCATACCAGTATTAGAAATCTTTGATCGGTTCTCCGGTAAAATTTATGAAATAATTACGCCATTGTTGCACCAAATGAGCGATGTAATATGTGCGTTCCTCGTATATTTGCAATAAAATGTGTAAGTATATGTCTATAATCTCATCTACTACCTATTACAGATTGGAATTTTAACCGTGTCGCGTAGCGGTAAAAGAACTACTACCACCCCCTCTCTTCCATTTGGTGTCGTAAAAGGCGACTAACGGACTAAAGACTGCACATACATCCAACAGCATAGAGCGGCGATGGGCTCACACTTGTCACGCTAAGCACATGTGTAGTCGCTATTTGGTGAAAAGTGTGTTTCAAATTTGAATTCAGAATACCACACGACATGGAGCTACGCCTAACAAGTCGGGTATGCGCCTTGATGAAGGCAGTTGATTTTTGAATAAAAAACATGTTTTATTAAATAAAGGTTTAATTTAATAACGCATGTTGCCTCCATGGGCATCTACGACAGCTCTCATACGATTAGGCATAGAGTTTATCAACCGCTCTATGAAATTTTGAGGGATCATCTCCCATTCCTCTTCTATGGCAGTTTTCAACTCCTGCATCGTCTGGGCAACTGGCTGACAAGCCCTAAAACGTCTTTTTAGCTCGTCCCACATGTGCTCAATTGGGTCCATGTCTGGGCTTCTGGCTGGCCAGTTCAAAACTGTGTGTTGATGTTCACATCCCGAAGATATTCCCTGACCATGCCGGCCGTATTGGCCCTTGCATTATCATGCATAAAAAGGAAATTTGGGCCTACATGGTTCACGTATGGCATCACGTAGGTTCTAAGCACTCACGAATGTACCTTTCAGCATTTAATGTTGGCAGCCGTGGTCCCGTAATAACCTCAAGTTGAGTTTTGCCGCTCGCGGATATACCGCCTCAGACAGTCCATGAGCCACCGCCATAAACAACCCTCTCTTCAAAGCAGCATTGTGCAAAACGCTCTCCCTTACGTCGGTAGACCTTCTTTCTTCCATCATTGCCATGTAACGCAATTTTAGACTCATCAGAAAAGAGTACACGGCTCCAATGCTGCTGAGTCCAATCTAAATGAGTGCGCGCGAAATGAAGATGCGCTGTTCGGTGGGTTAGCGTTAGTTTGGGGCCATTAGCTGGCTTGTGTGGTACCATATCGCGTTCTTTTAACCTTCTCCGAACAGTTCGAGCGCTCACAGATACTCCGTGGAAGTCGCGAAGTTGGTTTTGTATCTCAATGGAGGTAAGGTGACAATTTCTCAAGCTGGTCGTCACGATGAATCGATCCTGCCTTTCAGTTGTGACCCGAGATCGTGGCCTTCCTTGGCGACGAACAAAGCCGCCAGTCTCTAGGTACCTCCGATAAACATTTCGGACCGCAGATCGACTTAAATTAAGTTGAGCACTCACATTTCTTTGACTGTGTCCGGCCTGGATAAGTGCCACAGCTTGGGCGGCGACTTCAGGCGAAGTATCCATAGATTATTGATAGAACCTCACCTTAATGTTAAGAATAAGTAATGTATGTTGCAAAACCAAAGAGAAAAATCACACTTTCAAGAATTAAATCCAAGTAAACCAATAAAATAAATAAATAAATAAAAAAAAATTACTTAAAAATTTTTTTTACAATAAAATCAAGTTTTCTTAGTATTCGATTGTTTGATATCAACGAACAGGCTCCAAATTGTCTTTTGTTTCTTTAAATTCTGTGTTCGAAATTTAAAAAAAGACTATTGAATAAAATTATGAATGTGCTTGGTTCAAAACTGTATAAAAACTTTTTGCTCGACCTAATATAAATTTTTAGCTAGGACTAAACGAAACTGAAAATGCAAGGTGGGCCAATAGATGTGTCCAGAAGTGTAGATACCCTTAATTTTTATTCGTTTTAATAAAATTAAGGGTGAGTCCCACCCACCCATGAAACTAAACAACATTCCCCAAGAAACCTCTGTGCAAAAATGACAAAAAAATTTCGATGTCCCATACAAAACTGTCCGATCAACTGCCCACAATAATATGGAAGGTCGAAATGTTTTTGTCATTTTTGCACATAGGTTTCTTGGGAAAAATTGTTCTGTTTTATGGGTGGAACGGGTGGAACTCACCCTTAATTTCATTAAAACGAATAATATGTTATTGCTTTAAAATAAATTAGATAGGTACATAAGACTATCAAATTAAAATTCATAAAATGAATTATTAAATGAAAAAGCACGAATTTCATTTTTGTCATGTCTAAAACACTTATCTGACCAGCCCATGAAGTTTCTTGCGGTTTATCGCAGTCGCCTTATATAAGTATAGGTACACGCACGAATCATCTACTAATGGACCTTTAGTCGTACGGTAGGTAGGTAGGTCCTACCAGGTACACGAATCTACACTAACCTTTGCCATCGCGATATGATCTTGACCTATCTCCAGTTTTCCTTTCCTGATAGCATTTCCAGTGGCCAGGCAAGGGCCACAGAAATCTGAGTACACCTCCATGCCTAGGGATCGGTAGCATTAATATCAAGCATAAAAATATACGAATATACCATAGGGGACACGGCCGCTTTACCAGTATGCAGAAATTTTCACACGATGCGCACCGCCCGCCCTGGACACGTGACCGTGCCAAAATGGTCTATTTAGACGACGCGGTGTGCAGGGGATTTTGGCTGTGGTCGCCTACCGCCCGGTAAAAAGCCTCTGTGCTCTAGTGGCTAAGCTATCAGACATAAGGGTTTGATTCCCAGCGGGAATGCATTATTGAGTACTTGGTTTGGTTGGGTGTAGGGCTAGTTAAGTCAGCCTGTCTATCTTATCTAAGTCTGTCGCCATAACAATAATGTTAATAGCTTGTTATGTTCCGACAGTTTAGAGATAAGATATCCGGTCTCTCAGTGGTTGAGGATTACGGGCGAATCACGCTTCCGCCTTCGGCCTTATCGTCACTTACTATCAGGTGAGACGAAGGACAAGCGCTTCCCAAAACTAGCGGCCGCTCGCGGTTTCACCCGCGTGATGCCCGTTCCCGTGGGAATATCAGGATAAAAAGTATCTATGTGTTAATCCAGGTTATAAACTATCTGTATGCCGAATTTCATTTAAATCCATTTAGTAGTCTTTACGTGAAAGAGTAACAAACATACACACTCACAAACTTTTGCCTTTATAATATTAGTGTGATGATTAATCGCCTCGGTGGCCGAGCGCTCGACCCGATACCAGAGGTCCAGAGTTCCGGGTTCCGAGGTCCGCCGGGAAAACATGTGTTTCAGCGCAAAATCATCGCGGTAGCCACACGACCACGAAAGTCGTCAAGAGTAGTTAGCAAATAATCAAAGGTGCTAGTATTATGAAGTAATAATTTGAGTTCGAGTCTTACAAATCAGTTCATTGAAGTGCGTGGTGAGGTAGGCTTCAAAATCTTGATTGTTCTCAACGGTTTCTTGTATGGCTACCTGTCCTTTGCGAGCCATGATTTCTTAAGATTAAGCTATTTAGATTTTACACGAAATATCATAAAATAATTGATTAAAAGTTACAATTAACGTAACGTTTATTTAGGTTTTCTGACATGCCAGTTGTCAAAGGCAAGTTTTTTTTTCACACTATGCTTAGTTACAGTCTATGAAAAAAGAGGATTTCAAAAGAAGGTAGTAGCCTGGGATCATTGACCTAAAGAGATAGACAAGAACGTCCATACAAACCATTTGTCCCAATTCGTAGGGCGTGTCAAGATGGCGTCCCAAATAGATTGTAAACTACCAGAAGGGACACAACTTTTGTGCCTACAATAGTTTGTCATCTCAGCGGTCCGTAATTGACTTTTAGTACTAACAGCACTGGAATATGATATGACAGATCGCCCATACTTCTACTATGAAATCACCGTGACGTAGATAACATATTGACACTCGTCATGTCGTAGATAAGATATTGACACTCGTCATGACGTAGATAACATATTGACACAAAAACTCAAAATATCAATCTGGTTGAAAAACAATTAAAACAACTTAAAATATTTTTTTAAACCAACATAATAAGTCAGTGCTCCTCAGTCACATATTTTACCTACAACCGGTTTTGTATGGGAACATCTGTAGGTTTTTAGTCTATGATCGTAGAAGCCGTGGCACAGATAAATGAAAAAATATCTTTTCTATTCTATTATTACGATATAACTACCTATTATTGACTTGATTAACTACTCTATTTTCAATTACTTGACGTGTGAATGTCAAAGTCACACTAAACCAAGGTGCCGAGTCGACTCCACAGATGAGTGGAACATAGTGCGTGTTCGGAAGGGCCTATCTAGTGTAACGTATATATCGCTGCCTGGGATACCTTGATACTCTAATGGCCGGGTCCCACGGCGTGTCTTAAGACAATCCGCGCCGCGCCGTGGGAACGCTTTAACTGCCACGCCTGTCGCGGCGCGTCCGCAAACGGGCTGTGGGACCGCCAAGCCTGTCGCGGCTTGGAGCGGCTTGGCGCGGAGTGCCGCGGCGCGGCGCTGGCAATGGATCGCACAGGCGACGGCACGCCGCGGCAGGCTTCATCGGATGCGTTGATTCCCACAGCCTGTTGGCGCGGTTGGGCGCGCCAAATGGCAGGCCGTGGGACCGCGCCATAAGCCTAAGGCCAAATCCTGAGTGACGGCGTATCGCGCAGGCGGAATCCGCCGCACACGAAACAAATACTCGACATGTAAGAACCTGTCCGAACGAGAGCGGGCGAGTCTTCATACTGTATTCCTACGCTCCGCAATCCGCCTGCGCGAGGAAGCGCCGTGTCTCAGGACTCAGCCTTAAAGTATCATATCTATACTCTAAGACGGATACCCATTACTTTGTTCTAGAAACAGAAATATTATGTAGGTCTTGGAGGATAGATTAAGTATTGATCGTGTAGACCACGACATCATTTTTCGCAAGCTTCACACCTTGTTAATGGGGACATTCTTCGCTGGATACGCTCTTACTTGACCAATCGGTCTCAAGCTGTTGTTCTCAGTGGCTATAGGTCTAATTTTATCTCAATACCCTCTGGAATTCCCCAAGGGTCACATCTTGGCCCTCTTCTCTACAATATTTATATTCATGACATTGGTCACGTCATTCACAATTCCAAAATCTTCTTTATGCTGATGATAAAAAAATATAGGTACCTTAGAGTGTGTTCTGCTGCTAACTGTAAACTTTTACAAAATGATCTGAATAATCTTTATGAAGCTATGTTCTTAAACAGTCACAGTCAGGTCAGTCAGCACTGGAAAGTGTCAGTGCATCAGCATTACACGCAAAACAAAACCAATTACATTTGCTTACAACTTCAACAAAGTAGCCATTTCCCGATGCAAAATTGTTCGAGATCTAGGGATCTATTTTGATAATCAAAAGTTAATGACCTTTCATATTGACACCGTGGTTAACAGAATGCTCTATCGCAATTTAGGATTCATTATTCGTACATGCCGTCCTTTTAAAACTGAATTAAGCATAAAAATTATAAATAAAAAAACCCTTTCAAAAAACAAGCTTTTATTTAAATGCTCTAAAAAGAAATAAATAAATATCAACTTACATAAAACGTCATTACACAATTTAAAAAATATGATAAAAAAGGTTGTCGGAAGATTTAAGTTTACTCGTATTTTCTTAGATTGAAAATTTTAATAGTTAAAATCAATCACATCAAGTTATTTAATTTACTTTTTTATTTACACATTATAGTAGTTATATAGTAAATCTCCCGACAATCTTTTATATCATATTTTATAAATTGTGTAATGACGTTATAAATAAGTAAGTTGATAGTAAAAGTTTTAAAGTGAAAGTTTATTTTTTTCTTTTTAGCCCATTTAAATATAAGCTTGTTTTTTAAAAAGGTTTTTTACTTATAATTCATTTTTTACTTTTTAGTTATGGATACGTTTTTCATCTGTTCATCTAGCATTGAATACAAATATTTATGTAGGAAAACAAAATTTATTCACGTCCACCAAACCACCATCAGACACCACCCATCAAAAACAGTCCACCCATTAAGACGAATCAAACTCGACGCGGTTGTGTCGCTTAATTACTGCGAGTTCCTATGGCCACCTTCCAGCTGCATCATCAGACCCTAATTACAATCTAGCACCAAAGTACTCGTCAAGACGTATCAAACGAGCCCATACTCGATGGGGTTATGTCGTTTAATTACTGAGTTCCTATGGCCATCTTCAAGCTACATCATCAGACTCTGGTCACCATCTAGCACCAAAGTACTCGTCAAGAGGAATCAAACGAGCCGAGACTGGATGGGGTTGCGTTGTTTCTTTACTGAGTTCCTAGGACCATCTTCCAGCTCCATCATCAGATCATACCCTGGTAATCATCTAAAAACAAAGTACTCGTCAAGACGAATGAAACGAACCGAAAGTCAATGGGGTTGCGTCGTTTCATTACAGAGTTCCTATGACCACCTTCCAGCTACATCATCAGACATTGAAAGACAAACTACTCATCAAGACGATTCAAACGAGCCCAAACTCGATGAGGTTGTGTTGTTTCATTGCAAATTTCCTATGGCCACCATCCACCTCCATCATCAGATCAGCACCATGTCATCATTATATTGCATTGTCACGTGATTTACACATGTATGCACAATTTCAGCTCAATCGGTAACCGGGAAGTGGGTGAAATATTGTTTGAAAATTCCAGGACATACGATACATGTGAACTTATTTATAAAAGCTTGTAAAATTGTATGCTATGCTTATGTACAAAGCATACTTGAGTAGGTACGCTATTTCCGCCTGGTCCCTATTAAAAATATATTTTACTACTTGATAAGGTACAAAAAACATTCTAAAACACTAAGTGCAAAAAATGTAACTAAAACACGTCTAACCTGGAACTTTGTCGTGCTTACATATCTTAACTCTAGAGGAACGGCGATAGCAAATTGACATGGCTTTATTATATGACATCGTTTGTAATGGGTATGATTGTCCTGAATTTGTTGAGCAAGTTTGTGTTAGAGCACCTCGACGTCGCACAACTCACATTGCCTTATTTCATGTGCCACATTAACTACGGAAAAGATTCGGTATTTCCACGAATCGGAGAAACTTTTAATAAACTATTTCATAATATTGACCCCTTCGTAGGATCTAAGCAATTATTTATTTCCAAAATTAGAAATTTCATTTTGGTCCTTGATTAATTAAAAAATTAAGTTTTTGGTTTTGTTTATTTTTACAAGCTTTTATTTAGCTTGCAATGTACGAGTATGTATGTATGTATGTATGTCTTGTTCGGGTGGAATTTTGCAACTCAATTTTGATCCACTTCCCGGTTACCGATTGAGCTGAAATTGTGCATACATATGTAAATCACGTGACAATGCAATATAATGATGACATGGTGCTGATCTGATGATGGAGCTGGATGGTGGCCATAGGAAATTTGCAATGAAACAACACAACCTCATCGAGTTTGGGCTCGTTTGAATCGTCTTGATGAGTAGTTTGTCTTTCAATGTCTGATGATGTAGCTGGAAGGTGGTCATAGGAACTCTGTAATGAAAAGACACAACCCCATCGAGTTTCGGCTCGTTTCATTCGTCTTGACGATTACTTTGTTTTTAGATGGTTACCAGGGTATGATCTGATGATGAAGCTGTAAGAAGGTCCTAGGAACTTAGTAAAGAAACGACGTAACCCCATTGAGCCTCGGCTCGTTTGATTCGTCTTGACGAGTACTTTGGTGCTAGATGGTAACCAGGGTCTGATGATGGAGCTGGAAGATGACCATAGGAACTCAGTAATTAAACGACATAACCCCATCGAGTATGGGCTCGTTGGTTTCGTCTTGACGAGTACTTTGGTGCTAGATGGCAACCAGGGTCTGATGATGGAGCTGGAAGGTGGCCATAGGAACTCAGTAATTAAGTGACACAACCGCGTCGAGTTTGATTCGTCTTAACGGGTGGACTGTTTTTGATGGGGGTGAGTGCTGGTGGTTTGGTGGACGTGAATAAATTTAAGCTTTTATTTAATGCGCTAAAAATAAAAAAATAAACTTTTACTATTAACTTATGACGTCATTACACAATTTATATGATATAAAAGGTTGTCGCGAGATTTACTATAAGTACCGTAGAACTATTTGGTAAAAAAGTAGGGATAAAATTTGAATATTTATTTTTCCTTTCATTTTTAACAGATAAAGAAGTATGTGATGCTTAATACAGATATAACACTATAAAAATGCAAAAAAATAAAAACATAGAATAAACAAACAGTAAGGTTTATTTTAAAAAATAAGGTGCCTTTCCAAATAGCCCCCAGGGTGGGGTTATTTGGTATGCATACAAAATGACATAGAAAATATATTTATAAACTGTTTTTATTTCAATATAAACACGGACGGCGATATTTGATAACATACATTTAAAATTTTAGAAATAATGCAAAAGTCAACACTAAATAATTTAACATTTTTACTTAAAAACTAATTTGGAACAAAACTGACGGGCTCTCGCTAAATGTAGTTCTTATCGTCACACGCGCGGTGTTCTTTTCTCTGATTGGTCGAGATTGACAGATAACGGAGTTACCAAGTAAGTGTTAGAGAATAAAAAGTTTGCGTTCATGTTAATTTGTTTGCGTACGTTCAAAAACATTATTTTTTTCTAAAAAGCCAGGTTACCAAATAGCCCCTTTCTACCGGTACTTTCTAAGTGTAAATAAACAAGTAAATTAAATAACTTGATGTGTATGATTTTAACTTTTAAAATTTTCAATACTTATAAGAAACTACGAGTACTTACTTAAATCTCGCGACAACTCATATAAATTGTGTAATGACGTCATAAGTTAATAGTAAAAGTTTATTTTATTATGTTTATTTTTTATTTTTAAATAAAAGCTTGTTTTTTAAAAAGGTTTTTTATTTTTAATTTATTTATATTGTACTTAATTCTATTTTGGATATACAGTGTGTTTCTTGTAAGGTGTCAAGCCGATGTGTGGTGATAGGGAACTACCATACCTGTCTATCGAACTCCCATGTATGTTCTACAATTTTTTGTAGCTTTCAAGAAAAACGCGGAAGAGGATAGCGAGCTGGCGGAAGGCTTGGTCAAATTCTACACTGACGGCAGCAAGCTGGAGGGGAAAGTCGGAGCAGCCCTGACCTGTTGGGAGGGGACGATTGAGACGTGTACCCGAAAATTCAGACTGGAACCGTACTGTACGGTCTTCCAAGCTGAGCTATACGCTATCCTCCAAGCGACGGAAATTATTATTGGCAGAAAATTCGAAGTAGCGGTTATTCTGAGCGATCGAGGTGGGCTCTCCAGACGCTAATGAATCCAGACTCCTCACACCCGATCACGAAGGTGATACAGGGTAACTTAAAATTCCTGAGAGACAATCACCAACTAGTCTCTCTTTTTTGGATACGGGCCCACGTCGGAGTTAGAGGGAACGAGAGAGCGGATGAGTTAGCGAAGGAAGCCACCCTCAAACTGAAGACCAGAGCAGACTATGACTGCAGCCCCATCTCGTTCGTTAAACGTCATTTACGGGCGAAAACGATCGAGCAGTGGGACTACAGGTATAGGACCGAAGCCACAGCCGCGACCACCAAGGTCTTTTTCCCTAATGGGGTGGAGGCATACCACACTGTGAGGAAGATGTCCATTGAATGGATGGCGTCGCAAGTTCTGACAGACCACGGGGGGATTCTGTGCATACTTGCACAGATTCAAGTGCAGGGATAGCCCTTCGTACGTCTGCGACCCGACGATGGACGAGGACATCTTCCACATACTACTCGATTGTCTTGTACACTTATAAGAAAATTGACACTAAATTAAGCAAAGATACCTAAGGAAATACTAACTATAAAAAAAGAAAGAATGTATTTCATGGAATTTGGCAAAAGTATTGTCATGATAGTGAACGAAAGGAATAAGGATAACTAGAACGTAGTTAGGACAAATAGAAATATGATATAAAGCAAAACCACAGTGTGGCAGGCATGTAATTGGTAAAGAAGTAAAAATAAGCAATTCAGTAGTTTTAAGCAAAATATGTAATACAGAAATAAATATATACATGTACAAGGAAGAAAATAAATAAGCAAATCAAATAAATGTAATAATATAAATATAATGAAAAAATGTACACTTAATAAAAATTAAAATAAAAGAGAAGAAATGTAAGTACTAGTATGTAAGAAAGAAATGTATTGGTATTTTAGAAGTAATTGTGAAATATAAGTAAAAGAATTGTAATAGAATTAAGAAGGTATGTAATTAAAAAAGATAAGAGATAAAAAAGAGAATAAGAAAAAAGCAAAAGAAAAGAAAAGATTAAAGGAAGCAAAGAAAAATAGAAATGTGGAGCTCTTAACGCTTAAGCTTATTTATATCCAAAAAAAAGAAAAGAAAAGAAAAAACAGACAAAGAAAAACCTGCCAATAAAGCAGGAGCAGCCAGTATTTAAAAAAACCGGTCTGTGAGTTTGAGATCGTTGACCAGTCGAATGACGCGTCGCTGCAAAAATTCCAGAGGGTCAAGCTGGCATTTAGGAGCTCCGGACCAAAGATGAGAACAGTACTCCATGTGAGGTCTAACTTGGGCTTTGTACAACTGTAAAAGCTGGTTAGACGTGAACCGTCTACCGTCTCGCTTTTCTAAGAACTTTCTAGATACCTGCGGAACTGTATATCACTTGATATGACAACACCAAGGATCCCAATGCTGCTTGAGATGTTAAGTGGAGTGCCCTGGATCTGTTGTGCTACGACAAATGGATCCTTTTTGGCGGTGAGCACGCAAACCTGTGTCTTGGAGTGGTTGAACTGAACAAAGTTCGATTCACCCCATTTTGAGACCCGTTCCAAGGAGTTCTCACTTTAGACACAAGTTTCAACCGATCCTCCTGTGTAAAAGTCCGAGGCACATTAGGTCTTCCGATGTACAGGGCGTCTCCAGTACTGTCATCCGCGCAGCAATGCATACTCTCAATATTGCCCATATCATTGATAGGTATGCAGCAGAAACAGCGTGGGAGACAGAACCGAGCCCTGGGGAACGCCAGCATTTATGGGCATGACATCAGAGAAGCAACCGTCGACAGCGACCTTAATGCTGCGCCTATAAAAAAAAGTTAGCCACCCATTTACGCTGTCCCTCGGGTTTTCCGTATGCTGGTAACTTCGCGAGAAGCGCTCTGTGCCAGACCCTATCGAATGCCTTTGCAATGTCTAAGCTAACCGCTAGAGCTTAACCTCGACTCTCTATGGCCTCTGCCCAACGGTGTATGAGATATACCAGGAGATCACCCGTTGACCGCCCATGACGAAAGCCGTATTGGCGGTCGGAAATCAACTGGCAAACCTCGAGATATCCTAGATGCGCTCCATGACCTTTGAGAGGAGGGATGTGATTGCTATGGGCCTGTAGTTCGAAGGGTCTGATCGATCTTCTTTTTTAGGAATCGGGTGCACAAGAGAACTTCCACGAATACGGAACACTATGGACTTGGTAGGACAATCGACATAGGCTATTACTGGTGTCAACTCGGCACATTTTCAGTACTACTGCAGGTACACCGTCAGGCTCACTCAACTTTCGGATATCAATGGCAGAGAGTTCACGTCTAATTGCCTTTTGTGTAAAGCGAATCTCTGGTATAAAACTTTTTGCTGCAGGATGTTTGTTGGCATAGTTCCCTTATCATCCAAAGTCGAGATTAAGGCAAAAAACCTTCCCAAAAGGTCGGCTTTCTGTTTTGCACTATGGGCTAAATCAGTTTCAGATGTACGCAGTGGAGGGAGGCTGGATCGACAAAAGTTGTTTTCCGCAGCCTTGGCGAGTGACCAGAAGGCACGTTATCCGGAGGGATACTTGGTCAAACGATTACCAATTTTGCTGATGTGGTCAATTTTAGCTTTGGCGATTGCTCTTTTAATGGATCTTGTTGGAGTTGAACGTGGTAGATCGGAAATTGTGTAATTTTCATCTATACTAATAATAAAAAGAGGATAGGTTTGATTGTTTGTTTGTATTGAATAGGCTCCGGAACTACTAGACCGATTTAAAAAAATCTTTTACTGTAGGGAAGCTACAGTATTTTCGATTGACATAGGCATTATATAATATATAATGACATAGGCAACAATGACATAGGCATTATATTATATTATATTTTTAAAAAAATATATGAATCTTTACTAAAACTCTAATATTTTTTTTACATCGCGTGCGCTACGAAAACTATTGATGATAGAACAAATGCGATGTAGGCGTCGTCACTGGGGTACGGGAGGGGAGTCATCTTGAAAATTCGTCACGAAGTACCTACGGGGTCCACGCGAACGAAGTCGTCGGCGGTTTGCTAGTATTTTATAATTTCTTAGTATCTTTGCATATTCTTGTCTATCAGGAGATTAATTATCCCTTTACGTCTAAGAAGAACTCAGTTGATACTAATAACATAAATTTCATACCTACTGCTATCCTCATAATTACTATTATTAATGAGGGCCAAAATAAAACTCAAAATGCGATAAAAATTTAATATCTTTATTGTTGAAATTTTTGCATTCACAATGCTATATAAATATAGGATAAAATATTTACTAGAAAAAAAATCAACCATCCCATTCGAGCTTCCTGAGACTGGTTGATTTTTTGCTAGTAAACATTTTATCCAAAAATTTAATATGTTCAAAATGCCGGCCACCAACCGATATGCACATTCGGCACCGCCGCAAAAATGTTCTTCTTAAATTTTTGCGGCATTTTAAGTTTTATTTTGGCCCTCTCATTAATAATGGTAATTTTGGGGATAGCAGTAGGTATGAAATGTATGTTATTATTATCAACTGAGCTCTTCTTAAACGTGAAGGGATAATTTTATTAATCTCCTGATAGACAAAAATATGCAAAAATACTAAGAAATTATAAAATATGAAAATTACACAAATTCCGATCTACCACGTTCAACGACCGATTTCAGCAAAAAATGTCCCATTTAGTACATCTTTTTTTGTATTAGTACGAAAACATATTTGGTCAGGCAGTTTTTAAAACTAGTCAAAAGCTATGGAAAATCTTTTTTTATTTTTTTTTATTTAAGTTGAAAATTCCATTCTGTTCTGATTAACCCAACTTTTAAAGTTAAGATCAAAATTTTAGTATCTCAGGTTAAAGTTAGGAAGGAGATTTTTTACTCATAAAAGTGCAATCAATAGGCATTGTAT
Source organism: Scoparia ambigualis (assembly GCA_963921215.1). Classification (NCBI taxonomy): domain Eukaryota; kingdom Metazoa; phylum Arthropoda; class Insecta; order Lepidoptera; family Crambidae; genus Scoparia; species Scoparia ambigualis. The sequence continues at coordinate 5,109,185 of OY992512.1, forward strand.
TAAAAAAACATCGAAGAAAAGTCGACCCAACAAAAAGATATAATTTTTTAGAGCCGTCTCATCGTTGAATCATAAAATAACGAAAAAAAATTATAAGTCGAAAACTAGAAAAAATCGTAGATACATACATGGGGGTTCAATATAAACGTATGGTAGTTCCCTATTGACACACATCGGCTTAACACCTTACAAGAAACACGCTGTATAGGCTGCATTATTAATTTAACATTACAGGTAGATAAGTAGTTATCTTACGTATTTTAAGTATGACGAGATTTTTTGTTTTATTTAAATGAAAATGTAACACAAAACTTGTTTTTTTTGCCTATTCCATCTATCCCTACCTTGGAACTTTTTTGCGTTCAACGTTTTGGGATTCAACATATTGCAAGTTCAACTTTTAGTGAATTCAACATTGTGACCCAGGTGGGAAATTCAACTTTTTACGACTTCAACATTTTGGGATTCAACATTTTGCGAATTCAACATCATAAGAATCCAACATTTTACAAATTCAACATTGTGGTCCAAAGCAATATTTATTTTTTAATTTAGGTTTATCTTTATGATTGTATATGTTACGTTATTAGATAATTTATGATGATTAGCTATGCTTTTGTTATAATTTGTATTTTTCTTAAGTAAAACGCTTCGTCAATAAAGTACACAATTGTTATTATTTTTTAACTTAGATCCTTATGTATGTTATTTTTAAGCGCCCATAATTGGCTTACAATTTTTTTATATTATCCTTATACTTACCACTGTAAAATGCTGTTATAATCCTTAGTGAATAAAATAAATAAATAAATAATAATCTATGATGTATATGTAGGTTTGTTGCACAAAAGATCCCAATGGGTCAACGTTCTACTGCGAGTGAGAGGGAGACTTCTGCAGGCCCCACTAAGATACATCCATATATAATACGCACGACCATTATCCTCGAAGGATTAGTCGTCAGATACCAAGCAATGATGGCCGCAAAAGCAGTGCCACAGTATACGTTTCGCCAAATGATAACTGCACATGTGCTCATCGTGACAGGTGGTGAGCCCATCGCAGCTCTATGCTGTTGGATGTATGTGCAGTCTTTAGTACGTTAGTCGCCTTTTACAACACTCAAGAGAAAAACGGGGGTGGTAGGCACGGCTATGTAGGTTAACAGAGTAGCAGAAAGTAGCAGAAAAATTAACGCCAAATCAGGCCAGCTGGTCATTACCAAAATCAGCCTATAAACGGCCCACTGCTGAGCTGAGCACAAGCCTTCCCACATAGACAACATCGCATGTGGATATTTGCGAATAATCGCTGTATATCATATTAATGACCACATTCGTAAAACATCACATTCGCAAAACACGATATTCGCAAAACATCATATTCTCATAATATCATATTCTGAAAACATCACCGACCACGCTGGCCCATTGCGGGCTGAAAGGTGCATGGCCAGTCTGCTGTCATTTTTTTGCAAGATAAATGTGCCAATAAAAAAAAGTATCCACCGCAGGCCTCCGCGGGCTTTAATTTTTGTTCCATTGTACTAAAATCTTTGATTATATCATAGACAAATAAGATAATATCGTCCTTGAATATACACACTAAAATATATTCTAAAATAAATCAGTCAAATTTTATTTTCAAACAAGTGTCACATGTAAGAAAGCAGACAATAAAAGTTTTCCAGTAGAATATTACAATGTTTTATTAATAATACGATATAAATAATTTTAATGTAAATTGTTAAAATATGAACATAAATTAAATTTCTATACATTTACGTACAGGCACTTGATTTTGTTTTCACTAAACGATTATAATTGCAACTTTCAGCTACGTTCAGCCTATAAATGTAATAAATCCTTCAATACTTAAATCATTAATCACAGACTGACATCAACACATCTAACTAATAAATACATCAATACAAAAACCTAGTTTATTTTCCTTCACAACCTTTTACCATCCACACCATACCATCACATTTTATTAAAATACTATTAATTCATAATAAATTGTCAATTAATTCGGAGCTATATCTTAGACCGGTAAGGCAGCAACTGCCATTGGGATTGTATCATCTCTTTGTTGTTCTCCATCGCCTTCAGTTTTGTCACATCTGTAAATAAACAGTTTAATGTCTCAATAAAACTGTACCTAACTAACTAAAGCAACTTTGTCAAATAACTCAATTATTAGCTAAACAACGCAACCTTTTCCAAAAATAAAAAACGCAACTTTCATAAATAACTCTATGCCTTGTAACAACCATCATCATCTGAAGGGCGTCGGTCCACTGCTGAACCAAGGGCTCCCTTAAGGCCTCTCATCCACGACCGGTCTTGCGCTGCTCGCATCCAGTGGCTACCCGCGATCGTCACCAGATCGTCGGTGCACCTTGTTGGATTGCCTTATGACGTCATCATCAGCCTATATATACGTCCTACTGCTAGGCACAGGCCTTCCCACATGGATAACAGCAAAGGAAGGTTGGGCTAAAATCCACTACGCCGGCTCAACGCGGGTTTTAACGACCGCCATCTTTCGAAAACAACTAGGACTGCGACCAACGACTGTACGTGCTTTCCGAAGCAAGGAGTTCTAGATGTTTCTAATTTGGTCACTCGGCATTTCAAAAGTTGCTTAACTGACAAGCCCGCAATTTGAACACCTTATCCGCTGCGCCAACGAGCTCCTCGTCTTCTCTTTTTGACAAAGCAAATCTTCTTCTCTTTTATTCATACTAGGTAAGATAAATTTATAAGCGATTACAACCGCATCCGTGGAGCCGCAGATGGTTATGTGGGGTGCTCCCCGACTCCCACAAACCATTCCAGGTCGTGTGACTTTAGCCGATATTTGGGAGGTGGGCATACCTACAAAAAATTCAAGTACATCCTTTCAATTGATGCCAGGGTGGTCTGCTTTCTACAATAACCTTGAAGCTCTTGTAGCTTTGTCTACACCGAATCTTTGCAGCAATGCCTTAAACGCACTCGCGGGCACGGCCGTCGGCCATGTTAATATAAGCTCCTCGTCTTCTCTACTCCTCTTTATGACAAAGGCCCTTATTTGTCAAAAACCCCTAATTTCTAAAATAACCTGAAACCTTTGTATGTATGTTTGTTGTACGTTTATATTGTAAGTTTATAATATATATAAGGTGACTGCTAGAAACCGCAAGAAACTTAAAGGGCTGGTCAGGTCAAGTGTTTTAGACATGACAAAAAAGAAATTCGTGTTATTTTTATTTTAAAAATTAAATAATTCATTTTATGAATTTTATATTATAATAATTCTATAGTTTGTAGTTTTATATTAATTCTATAGTCTTTGAGTATCTAACTTATTTTAAAGCATTAACATAAGAAAAATAAAACGAAAGACAATTAAAAATAACAATTATTTACCACGCGCGGGCAGCGGCCGGCCGTTGACCCACCCGTCTGTTGACCCGTCCGTGTCAGCTGGGCGATAAGTACCTTTGTTAGTCTGCAACCTTTTTTGTCATTTTTGTCATGTCTAAAACACTTCTAGAGGTTGCTAACAATTGAATTTCTATTGTGTCTGGTATTACGACATCTGAACTCTTATGACAAAGGTCATCATCATCATCATCATCATCATCGTCAGCTAGAGGACTTCCACTGCTGGACAAAGGCTTCCCCAGGATCTCCACGACCGGTCTTGTGCTGCTCGCATCCAGCGGCTACCCGCGACCTCCACCAGATCGTCGGACAATCGTATCGTAATCGGATCGTATGACAAAGGTACCTATGGTAAAAACCCCTTTTTTCTCAATAAACCTAGCAGTCTTGTACCTTTGTCTATCGCGAATTCTTGCAGCAGCGCCCTGAATGCGCGCGCGGGCACGGCCATGTTGATGTAGGGGTAGCACGCGCCGGCCTGCGTCTTGGCGTTGCTCACGATCACACCCAAAACTTCCACAGAGTTCTTGCTCAGCCGGAATATGGGGCCTCCGCTAGAAGAGAAGGCAATTATTGAAAATTTTATATTATAACAAGATTTGCCCGCGGCTTCGCTCGCCTTCATATACTAGGAAAAAGTAGCCTATGACTGTCTCCAGGACTATCTATCATCTATCTTTATACCAAAATTCATCAAATCGGTTAAGCGGTCTAAGCATGAGAGCGTAACAATCTTATTCGTGGTCGCCGTTGCTGTATCCGCTTGACACAGAAGTCTTTAGTACGTCTAGGTATGAGGTAGACAAAAGTTTACTGTTATAGCTCTGACACACAAGCAGGCAGCACTTTGACGACGGCAGAGTAACTGCAGTTTCTATCACCTGCCGTTACTCTAGCGTCAACGACGGCGGTCGACACATCAATGGCAACCGTCGACAATACTATTGAGGCACGCCACAACTACAAGCATCAGCCAGGAGGCAGTACAACAGCAAAAGACTGGAAAAAAAGCAATAGGAAAAATATGAGAGCAATATAGGCTGGCAAATTCTACGTCGTCGGCAAACAGCCGTTCGTGTTTAAAGCTTACCTGAACCCTGACTGCACGCAGCAGGAGGTCTGCAGCATGGAGGGCGACACGCTGTTAATGTGGCCGCTGGTCACGGTGGGCTTCAGCTCCTCCAGATTCCGTTCGTTGAAGTATGGGTATCCGGCGGCCAGCACCGATTCACCTGGCATTAACAAATGATTCATTGTCAGAATCAAAATATAACAAAACATACATACATATAATACGACTATTATCACCGAAGGGTTAGTCAGAGATTAGGCAATGAGGACCCAAAAGCAGTCCTCTGCCATAGTCCACTTTTCACCAAATAGCGACGACACATTTGCTCAGCGTGACAGGTGGTGAGCCCATCGCCGCTCTAAGCTGTTGGATGTATGTGCAGTCTTTATTGAATTCCGTTAGACGCCTTTAACGACACCTAAGGGAAGAGAGGGTAGTATTCTTTCATCGCTACGCGACAGGGTTTGTGTAACAACACTGTGTAACAACAAGTTATAAAATACCAGAAAGCAAGGAAATAGTAAGCTTTTTAGTAAAAAGCTGTTTTTACAGCTCATTATCGAAATTAAAAGCAAGAAGAAGTTTAATACTTTTATCGAAACCAATGGAGTTCTATGGAGGTGGTTCTATAGGGGACGTGCAGTTGCGGTGGAGGAAATCAGGAGCGCGGGCAGCGGGGCCGCGTTGTAGGAACGTCAGTTGTGTGTAGATGTTACCCCTTCCCTGGCGCTCGCAGATAGGGTTGCCAGGTCGCCAAACCTAATAGCCGGACAGACCAGCCAGTTTGGCCGGACATTTGGGTAAAAAGGCACCCAACGTTTTCGGGAGCAGGACCGATCGACAGTCGGCTAGCCTACGCTCGCTCGTTTGCGAAATGTAGAAATCCTAACAGAAACCGGACAAGCCGGACCCCGTTTATTTTGGCCGGACACGCAATCAAAAAGCCTAGCTATGTCCGGCTTTATCCGGACGCCTGGCAACGCTACCAGCAGACCATGGAACTGTCAAGTACGAAATTGCCAGCCTGTTACTCTTTTTTCCTATTGCTTTTTTGGCAGTCTTTTGCTGTTGTACCTTTCTCGGCAGGGTCATCAGCAAACACGGCAGGCATGAGATGGCGCCACTGCTGCGGGTTGGTGTAGAGCACGGCCAGATCGTACGCCTTGTCGTCGGTGCTCTTGTAGCGCACTATCGCCGTCTCTTTCACCCCGCCGCAGTACAGCGACACCTTGTGGATGGTGTGCTGGAAAGTGAAATATGCTGTGAAACGAGACGAACAAAGGCGAGCTTTAAGACTTGAGTAGGTATTAGGGAAAATGGCGAATCTTTTGGCGAGCGGTACGTTGACGACGGCAGGGGTTCTCCGCCTCATGACGGCGGCTGCAGTTACTTGCGTGTCATCGCCAAACTACCGTTCGTGTGTTAGAGCGCTAAAGCTGCAAACGCAGTTGGACAAAAAGAGCCGAAGAGCGGGCTCAGTGCCATGCATTTTTTTTTATCCCACCTGATGACCATGAGGTGGAAGGTGGAAGCGCGCTTCACCCGGAATCCTCAACCACTGAGAAACTGGCTGTCTTATATCTAAACTGTCGGAACACAACAACGCTATTAACAATGTTGTAATGGCGCCATACTTTAGATAAGATGGTGGTAGCTAGCCAGGCGGACTTAAAAGCCTTACCGCACCAAACCAAACCAAGTACACAAAGATGTACCCCCGCTGAGAATCGAACCCGGGACCTGTGGCTTACCACCGGTATTAAGCTGAGTTCTGAGTCACGGCGCATCGCGCAGGTGGATTGCGGAGCGTAGGAATAAAGTAGGTAGGCGCGCCCGCTCTCAGATCAGACAGGTTCACATTGTCGAGTGTTTGTTTCGTGCGCGGCGGATTCCGCCTGCGCGATGCGCCTTGACTCAGAACTCAGCCTTAGACTCAGAGGTCACCAGAGGGCCTACTCTCTTTCTCCGAATCGAAATTTCGGCCAATTTCTGTTTGCTATTTAAAGCGCTTTCCATTATTATTGAAGTTCCAAATTTTTTTATAAAAATTAGTAATCTAAATGCTAAACCTATTTAGTATGAATAAAAGGAGAACCGGCACTTTCCATAGAAAAAATGCTTAATTTGTATACAAAAGAATTTGGTCATAAAGTAAAGCTAATATTATTTGCTACCTAAACCAAGTTTTGTCTTATTTTTATCGAATCACGGATAAGAGTTATTTAATTATTAATATCTTTTAATATGGAAACACTTATTCTTCAAAAAACAGACATGGTACTTACTACCTATAAATGTTTCACGTGGCTGCATAAACCTTATTTCTTTTGCTTTTAAAAACGAGAAATGTCAACAATGCCGTTACGTCATGTATGATTTGACAGCTAGCGGCTGTCATTTGTCAACAACTGTCACTTGTTTTGTCAACAACTGTCATTTGTTGTGACAACAACTGTCATCTGTTGTGTCAACACCTGTCATTTGTTGACAGATATTGCCAGATAGATAATGAATAACAGATTAAAAAATTAAAAAAGTATACAACTTAAGCATAAAACGCCGGGTCTCCTTTCGGAAGGAATGGAAACCGTTGTAAATAGCATTTAGGAGCACTATGGAGATTTCTCAAAATGGGGATATCGCAGTGGAGGCCGAAATTTCGATTCGGAGAAAGAGAGTAGGCCCTCTGATTACAAGGGCGGCCTTCCACCCGCCCAGCAGTAGACGAATCGGGCTGATGATAATGATGACGTTGCGGTGACGTACGTTCCTGACGACGTGCGCGCAGGTGAGCACGGCGCCGGCGCCGAGCCACGCGCCCGCGCCCCACGCCGCGCCGCAGCGCACCAACAGCGTCGTGCGGTCGATGCGATCTGACAACCAACAAACAATCGAATTTAATTTACAGACTGATAATAGGCATCTACGAAATAATGAAAAGTGAATCTTCAGGTGACGACCGATAGAGGAGAGTGGAAGAAAAAGACATTTTGCGGCGAACCCAAGTTAAATGGGACTAAGTGCCTTCGCACACGGCGTCGTAACGTAAGCGTATGACGCGTAGGGCGAGAGCAATACGAGCACGTAGATTTTCAAACAAGACCGCACACGAAGCGGTGTCTCCTACGATTCGCTTCTGAACTACTTCTTCTTTTTCATTCGTTTCTCCTTCGTGTGCGGACTTGTTCGAACATGTACGTGCTCGTATTGCTCTCGTCCTACGCGCGTATTACGATACGCTTACGATACGCCGCCGTGTGCGAAGGCACTAACTCGGTGCTCGTTCGTGGTCCCGAGCAATCCTAATGACATAATAAATAAAAAAAATAAGTTTAATTATGATTTACATTTTTATTATGTTGGTAACAATTAAAGCTTATATAAAACTATGTTAGTATGCCTATCTCTATTTGTGGGGTAGCTTACATATCTAATTATGGAAAAACCCACCCCGCCCATCCGGACCACCTGGCACAACCACGCCAGTGCCTCCAGATACGACAGTCGGGCTGCTCCCGGACGACACTCAGGATACTGTTGGAGCTTCCCCGCACCCTGCGCATCAGCGACGCCATGCACTCGCCCGCGCAACACGGCATAGAAGTCGTAACCACATGGCCCAGATATTTGAAACCATATAGGTACTCTCTGTAGGGCCACACCGTTTAATTTAATGGAGGGAATGTCACTTAACTTTTTGTTACCGGGGTGAAAACCAACAACTCACTTTTTTGTACGTTATATATTAGGCCATGTGATTCCGCGTACCTTTCACATATTCACAATAAATTTCTTAAGGCTCTTCTTACAGACGGACTTAGTAGACCGGCCATGTCGTCCGCATAACTGATGCTATTAACGATCTTACCTTGTTTAGTGCACATAGAAGGATTATTTCGATCGTCGATTTTTGATTCAAGTGGTAAAGGGACGGCTTACGATCTTGCTTGCTAAGCCACTTTCTCAATGCCGGGTCGCTAGATGGGTGACCAAATTCAAAACATCTCGAGCTCCTCCGTGCTCCGGAAGGCACGTTAAGCCGTTGGTCCCGGTTGCTGTCGTAAGATAGCAGTCGTTAAATCTTACCAACATGCATTGGGCCAGCGTGGTGGGTTATGGCCCAATATCCCCCACGTGCTATTGTCCACGTGGGAGGCCTGTGCCCAGCAGTGGGACGTTTATAGGCTGATGATGATGATGAAGAAGCTCAGTTACCCAGTATCTCACTGTGTGGATGTGACGCCACCGGCTTCGGCACCCTCAACGGAGCGACCCTCAGCTTGGCGGCCAGCACCGACACCAGCGGCGCCGCCAGCGTGAGCCCCACCCACTCGCCGCGCCACCAGGACACGCTGCACACCACGGTGCCCACCAGCTCCTTGCTGAAATACAGAATTTTTTTTTATAAAGAAGGAGGCAAACGAGCAGGGTCCCAAGTCTGCTAATTTACGAATGGCATAATTGAATCGCAATTGGATCGCATTGTCATTGTTTGACACATTTGGAATTCTTAAATGAGTAAGAGAACACCAAATGTGTCAAACAATTACAATGCGATCCAATTGCGATTCAATTATGCCATTCGTAAATTAACAGACTTGGGCAACAGGCGAGTCACCTGACGGAGAGTATAATCACCGCCGCCCATGGACACCCGCAAAACCAGAGGAGTCGCAGATGCGTTGCCGACCTTTAGGAAAGGAATAGGGTTAAGGAAGGAATAGGAATTGTGAGGGGGGGAAGGGGCCTCGCGAACCCTCCGAAGATATGAACTCACCTAAACTGAATGTTTAAAATATTGTAAAATATTTTTATTCAGATTTAAAAGGATGTCAATTTTAAGAGGTTTAAAATGGCTATAAAAACATAAAATCAAAAGCATTGAAAAATTTAATCAGGTCTAGTCAGGTCTAACCAATACCTCGGTGGCGCAGTGGTTAACGCAGCCGCCCGGATTGCGGAGGACGCGGGTTCGATTCCCGCCCGAGGTAGACATTTTTTTCAACGTTTCATTATCTATGAGCTCAGCTGTCGTAGTACTGGTCACAATATAAATTCAATTGGTAGCAACCTCTAGGAGTCTTCGTGACAGACAAGGGACATGATAGAGATTTGCTCTTTGAGCAAAGGTATCACTCAGTTTTATTCAAATGTTTTTTTTGTTACTAATGTAAATGTATGTTTTTTATGCAAAAAAAATATTTATCTATTTATCAAATAAGTAGTTTTGTTACTTTTTGGCGAAAAAGTGAAGCGTCATGTCTGTAAAGAATACTACACTCTCTTCCCTTGGGTGTCGTAAAAGGCGACTAACGGACTAAAGACTGCACGTACATCCAACAGAAAAGAGCGGCGATGGGCTCACCACCTATCACGCTGAGCACATGCGCAGATGTTATTTAGGGAGACGTGGAATATGGCAGAGGATTGATTTTGCGAACCTTATATTGCCAAGTTTCTGACTAACTCCTAGCCCCTCAGTCTTGGATTTTTTTGACACTTTTTTTGGCGCAACTGTCAACGTCAAATTTGACAGAATCGAGCATAGACTATGCGATATTTTGCAATAACAATACATAAGATGTACCAGAAAACCGAAATAACCAAACTTGTTCATACTAATGTAGTCTGTAAGTCTATGAAAACACGGTACAAAGTCAAGTGTGTTTTTGTAGGTGCGGTCTCATGCGACCGCTTGGGGTTTGAGGGGTATAGGACAATTAGTCGTGTGTGTATGTATGCACAGAACAGTTAAACTTTAATCGTCTCTGTGGTCTTGTGGCTAAGTCACCGGTTTCAGACCCAGAGGTCACGGGTTCGATTCCCAGCGGGGGGTACATCTTTGTGTGCTCGGTCTGGTTGGTGGTAGGGCTGTTAAGTCCGCCTGGCTAGCTACCACCATCTTGTCTAAGTAGGTCGCCATAACAACGATGTTTTTTTTTAAATTTTATGCTATAACGGGTAAGCGCTTGGCCTTCATCTCACCTGATGGTAAGTGACGATAAAGCCGAAGGTGGAAACGCGCTTCACCCGGAGTTTATAGCATTGTTGTGTTCCGACAGTTTGAGATAGCCAGTTCCTCAGTGGTCGAGGATTCAACTTTCTTTATCTATTCCGTGTATAGACGACGCCCAGAGGCGTTCGAAATGTGGTGCTACCGCCGTATGCTTCGCATTAGTTGGGTGCAGAAGGTTTTTAACGAAAGAGTCCTCCACAGGAGAGTTTTGCGTACCATCAAGAAGAAAAAAGTTGGAAAGTGAGCTGGGTCATATTATAAGACACGATAGATACCACCTGCTTCAATTGATTATGATGGGCGATGATAGAAAGGAAAAGACGCGTCGGTAGACGGAAGAAATCTTGGCTGAGAAACACTCGGGAATAGACCGGAATCACCAGCTTGGAGAAACTGTTCCGAATGGCGAGGGACAAGGGTGAATTCAGCAAGCTGACGGCAGATCTCCAGTAATGGAGTGCCAACATAAAAAGAAGAAGATGTGAGCATTAACTGTTCTGTGTATGAATGTATTTTAATTATACTTACGTGGGTCCCTCAGTGAAGACAGGCCCTCCCTCAGAACCGAGCGCGGTCGCCGCATCAGCCAAGAGGAGGGAAGGCCTCTTGCCTACCACTCCACATATGGATCCCCTTGTGACTGCGTTTAAGAACACCTGGGAAGTTGGAAAAGAACAAAATGACGCGTTACTATTACATAATTGGTTTTGGGCAGAGGTTTAAATCTCTGGTTTTGAGCACTAGGTGACGGTGGAGGATGGAGAGTCCCTAGTCGCTAGTCTCAGGGCGTCTGAAACACGCCCAAACATCCTCGGGCGTGATTGCTTAACAGGTAGCCTAAGATAACCTTAGCAGCAAGTGAGGTGATGTACTAGAGTTTTTAGTAAGGAGAACCGCACACAATTAACCACCGCGTTTCCCCGAACGCAGTAGTATCAGTAATGAGTTGTCCCTAGTAGAAAAAAAAACTAAGAAGAAGATAAGGTACGCATTACTGTCTAACCTCACAACCAAAAGGTGTGGAATGGATCTCGATGGTGGAACCTCTGTCAGGAGGTGGCCTCACCAAGTCCAGCAGCTCTGACAGCGGCCGCAGCGTCCTCAGACCTGGAACAAACATATGGTGGTAGGGTTTCATCTTGCCTTAAATGCCTTAGATATTGTCGTGTTTGTTGACTTGCAATTGGAGAATTAAATAAAACTTCCATTCTTCAATAGAGTTGGAAGCAAATTCAACGCAGGTCAATATTTAGACATATATTTAAAAATGATAATGTTTATGCGTGCCGTCGCAACTACACATCTTTATGAAAACTGGTGGTCAGTCGCAGTCGCAGTCTAATAAAAAGGCCCTTTCAGAAACTCGAGCTGAACAAGGCTTTTTTAGCCTGAACAACTGTGCCTGTTGCACAAAACTCAGCTTCTTATTATACGTCTGTGGGTTAGTGGACCCAAGTAAGAATGTGAATGGTGCGCTCATATTTCTGAATAGGTATTGACATAAAAAAGGAACTCTTTTGTTACAATAAAAAATCGTTGAACTTGACAAAGTGTCAAAGTCATCCTGTAATCGATCATACTGTCAGAATCATAAGTTAAATTTGCAAAATTTTGTGAACAATGTGCTTTTAACTCTGGTAACGATGGTAAAGGCGAACTGCAAATGTGACGACACCAAATTTACTCGCAATTATTACAGATACTATGACACTCCCGACGGATGCGATGTCATGAAAAAGGTTTGCCTGCACAAAGACTCCTAGTTGGCTAACAATTGAATTTATATTGAGTCTGGTATTACCATAGCTGAGCTCTTTAACTAGCTTTTGTGCACGGGTGCGATTGTGCAAATTTTTCGCGGAAAAAAGTATAAAGCCTTTTACCGCCATCCCATCAATCTATAGAGATTTGGGGTCCAATGTTCATCAAAATAGGTTTAGCAGTATAAAAAGCCAACCAAACTATGTGCCGATATAAAGTTTGCAGTCTGCGGCGACTCTAAGCATATGAGTTACGATTTCAAGCTTAAACCGATAAACAAAGAAATAAACAAACTCACTTTCGTATTTTATAGTACCTATTAGTTAGGGTTAGATATTGTTAAATACATGAACCTTTTAGATACCGTAACTAATCTTATATGTTTACCATGATCATGTTTTGACCATGATTTGTTTTTGCGGTAACTGATAAAACCAATTTTAGGTAACATTTTATTCTACCCTTAAATGAAAATAAGTCTTATCCTCTACCTACAGGAATGCGTTTCACTTATTTTTATTTGTTTATTAGGACAACCAATGATATTATAAATATCATTGAGGACAACCAACAAGACAAACACTGATACAAGCAAAAATTGTAGAAACAAACATAAACTTAAAGCTAAGTGTCATCTTACTTACAGGTTGCCACGGCATGCAAAGTGGACTTTAACTAGGACTCATTGAGTTTGAGTTTGAGCAGTGTAGGGCAAAATGTAATCTAACTACTGATTACTAACTACGATTACAATTTGTAGTTAGTAATCATAATATTAGATTACATGAAGTAATCGTAAAAAGTAGTTAAGCATTTTGATTACTAACTGTAGTTGCAATCACGGTTACGTGATTACTTTTTTAAGCGCACGTCATCGCGTCGTTCATAGAGATGGGTTAATAGCCGGATTGTTTGGATTATTAGCGATTATAATCCATTAATAGCCATTATTAGCCATCCATTGGCTAATAACTAGGGCATGCTCCCGGGAATTCCCGGTACCGATTTTTCCCGGTATTTCCCGGGAAATTGACTTTTTACGCAGTACCGGTACTGAGAGTTCGTTTGCCGGGAAATTCGGTACTTTCGGTACTTTTATTATAACTTAAAATTACGCCACAATTAGCCTAGCTTTACCTTTCAAATGACCTCGAAACTGAACGTCACTCGAAATATCGACGCAAAGGATTCCAATAGTCGGATTGGTATCAAGGAGAGCTCCCTCAAAGTTCAGAGGTACGACGAAAGGATGTTTTTTCGCGGTAAATGCGCAAACTTGTGTTTTGGAGGGGTTAAAGTGGACTAGGTTATGCCGGCCCCAATTCGAGACAAGACTTAACATCTTCTCGGTGTCAGTCACAAGTTTATTCCGGCTCTCGATGACGCTTTCCAGAGAAATATTAACTCGTCCGGTGTAGAGCGTTACCCCCGTACTGTCGTCCGCATAGCAATGAATGCTGTTATTATGCAACATCATTGATATGCAGAAGAAACAGAGTAAAGGCTAACACACACCCCTGCGGGACTCCAGCATTCACGGGTTTCATGTTAGAGCACGAACCGTCGACTACGACTCTGATGCTACGCCCAGAAAGAAAGCTGGCCACCCACGAACACAATTACTCAGGAAGTCCGTATGATGAAAGTTTAGAGAGAAGAGCCCTGTGCCATACCCTGTCAAAGTCTTTCGCTACGCAAGATAACTGCCAGTGCCTCCCCTTTACTCTTGACTGCCTCCGCTCATCGGTGAGTAAGGTGCACTAAAGATCACCAGCCGATCGACCGTGACGAAAACCATACTGGCGATCGCTTAATAGCTAGTTTTCTTCTAGGCACCTTATGAGCTGGCGGTTTGTAATGGACTCCATTACTTTGGAGAGCAAAGAGGAGATGGCCATTGGCCTGTAGTTGGACGGATCTGAGCTATCGCCTTTTTTGAGAATCGGGTGGACAAGGGCTGCCTTCCAAGAGCTCGGGACAACGCCAGTAGTGTAAGACAGCCGGTAAAGGCGCGCTAGAACCAGCGCCAACTCAGAAGCACACGTCCAAAACACAATGGAAGGAACTGTATCAGGCCCACTCGACTTATGGATATCAAGGAAAAAGGAGCCTTACGAACTGACCTTTCTCTCTCTCTCTCTCCCTCTCGCCAATTCCACTTATGAATGAAACGAACCTGATGGCAAAGTTGTACCTCTTTCTGAGCGCACTGGTGTTGTTTGGATCCTTTGATGACACCGCATTAACCCAGGCTTGGTAATGTTGTCGCTTTTGGCGAGACGTCATTTTGCAGCAACGTCCAAACCATGTTTGGACCTGCCGCCAATGGAAACCACAAAGTTTGTATTGAAAAGTTCCATTTCCTGCACTATCACATCAACGACAGAGTCGGCGGCGACATCGAGATCATCCAGCGAGAAGCAAACTCGCCACCATGGGTAGGACGCAAAGAAATTTCACGTCCCATCCCAGTCCGCTGACCTATAATGCCAGACTCGACGTTTTTGAAGTTTCTGTGAGAGGCACAGTGCTACGAATCAGACAGTGATCTGATGAGCATAGTGGCGCATCAACAGAAACTTGATAGTCGTCTGGGTGCGGGTCAGCAGAAGGTCCACTAAGGAAGGTGCATGGCCCTTCACAGGAACCCGCGTAGGGTCGCTTACCAATTGGGACAGACTGTAGGCCAAAGCGAGGTCATGTCATCAACGGCTCTACCCGTGTGGTCAGTTGTGAGTGAACCAAGCCATTTGACGTGGTGGGCATTGAAGTCTCCCAATACACAATCTCGGCCGAGGGGATCCGTTGGAGAAAGGAGTCTGTCGCCGTTTGAACGGTCTTGGTTTGGACGAATTTATATTATTTACTGACCTTAAAACACTCATGATAAAAATCCATTGCATATAGACCCTTTTAAATTTAAAACATTCAACTCGGATGATCTCTAACCAATTCCATTCGACAAAGTGATTTCACAGCTAGTACAACAATAATTGACAAAACAATTTTTTTTATTATAAACTTTTTGTGTAATATTTAATTTTGCTCAATGATCCATATATCAAACGTTTGTTACATCTGGGTTAAAAAAAATCTCAGTACCGAAAAGTACCGAAATTTCCCGGTTTTCCCGGTACCAGAGTTGGCGCAGTACCGGGAATCCCGTTTTCTCCACAGTACCGGGACTGCAACCCCTACTAATAACCCCGCTATTAATAGTTTCATACAATTTCAACGGACGTTCTGTTTACAGTCACAAAAGTTAAGCTTTGCGCAGGTAGAGTAATTGATAGGAGACCAGTAAGCGACCTCGGCGAACATTGCTTAACTTTCGCGATCGAAAACCTCTAGATTTTATGAACTCAAGGTCACCCATCCCCTTGGCGACCTCGGCGAACATTACTTAACTTTCACGATCGAAAACCTCGAGATTATATGAACCTACGGTCACCCATCCCTTTGGCGACCTCGGCGAACATTGCTTAACTTTCGCGATCGGAAACCTCGAGATTTTATGAACCTACGGTCACCCATCCTCTTGGCGACGTCGGAGAACATTGCTTAACTTTCATGATCGAAAACTCGAGATTTCTATGTACCTACGAGTCATGTATAGTGTAAAAATAGATAAAAACTGTATAAGCATCTTCCATTTATTTGCTTATTGTCGCGATTTCGTGCGTCGATATTACGTAAGTATTACACTCCAATTAGAAAAAAGAAAATCGTACATAACTGATTAAAAATTTCTAAATGGGCCAGGTTAATTTTAAATTACTTTATTATATTTGTATTGACTAACTAAGATCGACGATAATAAAAAAAAACTAACCTGACAGTCCTAACACTGAAAACTATGAAGGGAAATTTTTAATCATTACTGTAACATTAATAGCAGGGTTACCATCCGAAATCGGCTTTTAATGGCTATTAACTGCTTTTAATCCATTATTAGCCAAATGATATTACCCGGATTATTAGCACTACCCATCTCTAGTCGTTCACGGTCACCAAAATATGCATCGACTAATGCTAGAGCAAGAGCGCGCTATTATACGCGGGGTGTCGACACCGGCGCCACCGCCGCCACCGCGCCACCTTCTTCGGCTCCAGTGGAAAGACTATTTTCATATGCGACAATGATAATCACCCTAAATCGCACAAGCTATCAAAAAACGTGTTGTATTAAAAGCTAATTTAAATTATTATTTTTGAATCTATTATTCATCTATCAATCTAAAATCAAATATCCCCACGTGCTATTGTCCACGTTGGAGGCCTGTGCCAGCAGTGGGACGTTAATAGGCTGATGATGTTGAATCTACATAATAGTATATTATTGCAAGTTTTACGCAAATCTTCTCAGGTATTAACTCAGCGCATGAAACTGAACAACTTTTGCTCTACAAACTTTTTCCCGAAATCTCATAAAAATCGGATATTCATACCATTTAGTAAGGCACATGATCAGTTTGTATCATAATCTGAATTATTTTTTTTGCTTTTCGGGAAGAACAAAAGTGGTTCAATTTCATAGGCTGAGTTACCACCTGAAAGGTTTTGCGTTATTTCATTATCAGATTGTAAAAGCACCTACGTATCTATTAACAAATCGAAGTTTTATATTCATCGATAATAAAAAACTTAAAATAAATTTAAGGTTTTTTGTTTACCACCGATTTAGAGGTTATTTTGTAAAATATAAAACATCTTCTGTTAGCCATTGCTTTTAACATTTTAATTTTTAACTTTTATACATATTTAGTTATAAATTAGGATTTTATTAGAATGAAAGTAATCAGTAGTTATAACTACTCGATTTCAGCAATCAGATTAACAACTACTAATTGTAACTTGATTATTGTAGTTAGATTACATAACTACTTGTAGTTAACTACTTTTAATCGTAGTTAGTAGTTAGATTACAAAATAGTAGTTAACTATGCCCAACACTGAGTTTGAGTTTGAATGCTTCCCTTTCAGGGCCAACAGGAAAAAAAAATTAATAATTGAGTACTTATATAAAATTAATAATCGTTCAGTCACTAATTTGGCGCCATATCAAATAAATGACTTTAGTATAAATTTCCTGTCTGAACTTCTGAGGGTTATCTGCGAAAATGTCGATGAAAAATTTATGTCTTATTGTAAAATGATGTTCACAGGCGATGGTGACGACCCGCTACGGAGTCACCGCTGGGCTGATCCTGGGCACCTTCGACGTGCTGATGTATTCCCACGCGGTGGGGCTGGGCAACGTGCTCAAACGGTAAAACGCCACAACGCAACGCAAACGTGGCGCCGACACTGCGCAAAGGTGTTCCCGGCTGGATACTATCACGGGAGACCGTAGCTGCTTTATCCGAAAGCGACGACCGGACACAGTCGCCGGTCGCCTGTTACCACGCTTTCACTGACATGGCACACCATAGGAAACGTAGCTGGGTGAATCCTGGGTGAAGCGTTCTTTGCGTCAGAGCCGTGGCATTTATTTTTTCTCGTGACTGGTGAAAACAAAAATTACATGGCAAAATATAGTTTAAAAACGAGTCAGTCTATCAATAAGGCGCGTTAATTATGCACAGAAATTAATTGTCATAGAATTTGTGGTCATATCCACGGCCGATAAAACAGATCCATGGCTTAAATCCACGGATTTTGCAGTCATGGATCTGACGACAATTTAAGAATGAAGCTTTTTTTTGTATAACTTTAAATAAAATCGTATTAATTTTGATTTCAATACCTACTCAGGGATGAATGCAACAATGTTCGCGGGACAGTTAAGTGTAACTATTCTTAATTTAGTAGCAAAACAAGACATGAGCTTAACCTACTACCGACCAAAAATTAAAAATAAAGTATTTGCGCGAAAGCTAGCACCATGTCCTTCCTGTCGAAGTGCTGCAGCACTACATGCGATGGTTTGGACCTGCAATGAAGAAGGTAAACATAATTTCGTCGCGCGATTGAACATAATATGCCCACCGGGTGACATTTTATTGAACGACTACAGAACGACACAATGGTTTTGATTATATTAAAACAATGAATACATGATTTGATAGAGGCACTTTTTTTCGTAATAAACGAAATATTAATTAACGCAGTGTTATAAATGTAAAAAATATAATACACACACCGAGCGCCGCGCGTGTGACATGTAAGAAGCTTGTCAAATCACACCATTTTTCAGTTTCAAATGATTGTATGTGCAATTCATTCTGTAAAATATTGGTTTTAATTGATGTGCTTCAATACTACATAAGTTAAGTAAACTTATAAGTGCTAATTTAATTTAGTGTGTTGTATATTATGATTTATATTATGCTGTGACCCTCAAAATTAAGTGTCCCAGGATTGACCCAGCTGTTTATTATTATTATTGCGTATGGCAAAATTGATCTTGCGTGGATCATTATGTCTACTTTTAGACTCCTCAGCCAAGTTTCTGCCGCATCCGTCATAGTGTGGAGCTCGGTTATACCACCTGGGAAACGATGTAGGGGGTAGTATGTAGTATGTAGTCATTGATTCAATGTAATAGAGTTTGGTTCAAATGACCACATTCACAGTGTGGCGTCTCCCTCAGACCACATTTATGTGGGTGATGGTTGGATTTGCCCTGGTCGGTCCTACACCGGTTCAGTCGGGTCTAAATCTTTCTCACTTGAACACAGGAACCTTCTGCGTGGGGTGTTGTATTAGCTCTGAGTTACCGTAGCTGCTTTAAAGCAAAGTATCCGATGCAAGACACCAACAGTACCTATTCTTGTTTGCGCAGCGCCTTAGAGGACTTTAAACTATAAGCTGGTAAATCCGTACCTGGCAGTTCCATGGTCTGCGGGCGACATCTGCCTGCACACTGACGTTCCTCTCTCTCTTGTCTTCTTTGGCCGTGTGGCCTTCTTGCCCGGGCTTCTTCTGGGCGGCTTCTATGTGCCACCGGGTCAAGTTGGGGGTGCACCCCCAAGGGGTCATTGTATTTTCTGTTCTGTTTTTCTATTTATTTAATTTTTGTTTTTTCTTTTTTTTGTCCTCTCTTTCGCATCGCTTAGCTTATTTCCCATAGGACGTGTGTAGGAATTCGTACATAACATTCCCATGGTGTACGGGCGACGGGGCAGGGGTGACATCTGCACACAACTGACGTTCCTACTATACGCGGCCCGCCCGACACCCGCGCTCATCTTCTTCCCCGCCTCCGCAACCTTTTATCCCCCGTCCCGCAGAGCATGGGACTCATCATCATCATCAGCCTGAGCATCATAAACGTCCCACTGCTGGGCACGGGCGTCCTACGTAGACATTAGCACGTGGGGATATGGGGCTATAACCCACTACGCTGGCCCAATTCAGCTTGGTGGGTTTTAACGACTGATGACAGTCGAGTCTACGGCAACAACCGGGACCAACGGCTTAACGTGCCTTCCGAAGCACGGGGGAGCTCGAGATGTTTTCAATTTGGTCACCCATCCAGCGACCCGGCGTTGCGAAAGTTACTTAGCGGGCAAGATCGCAAACCGAACGCGCTAGCCGCTGCGCCATCGAGCTCCTCCGCAGACCAGCGACTACACGAATTAATTTGCCAGCCTATAGCAGCAATCACCTGCATTGCACGAGCTCGATGGCGCTATAAGGAAGCACGAGACGGTACAGCGGTTGGGGCGTTCAGTTTGCGATCTTACCACTCGATCCCATTTTTCTTCGCATTGCCGAGATGGATTTACGACCAAATTAAAAACATTCTCGGGCTTCTCCCTGCTTCAGGAGGCATGTAAAGCCGATGTCGTCATACGGCAGTCGTTGAAACCCAACAACGCACATTAGGCAAACATACACACTGACACGTGGGTTATGGCATAATATCCCTATGTGCACGTGGGATTTCAATGATGGAGGCCTTTGCCCAGCAGTGGGACAGTATTGGAACAGTAGGTATAATTGGCTACTTGACAGTTTTCGGATAAGCATTTTAAAAATTACAAACGCTTATTTTTTACCCTGTACAATATTTTTTCTCAAGAAAAAGCTTTATTTTACAGAAAAAACATATTTTTCTTTATTAATTTCAAATTTCGTGCAAAAACGGTTGGTCACGTGACATTTGGCTCTGTGACGTCACATTTCAATTAATATAGAAATTTATCTTTTTTTTTTATTGGCAACGGGTAAGCGCTTGGCCTTCATCTCACTTGATGGTAAGTGACGATAAAGCCGAAGGTGGAAGCGCGCGTCACCCGGAATCCTCAACCACTGAGGAACGGCTATCTTATCTCAAACTGCCGGAACACAACAATGCTATAAACATCGTTGTTATGGCGACAGACTTAGATAAGATGGTGGTAGCTAGCCAGGCGGACTTAACAGCCCTACCACCAACCAGACCGAGCACACAAAGATGTACCCCCCGCTGGGAATCGAACCCGGGACCTCTGGGTCTGAAACAGGTAGCTTAGCCACTAGACCACAGAGGCGGTTAAAAACCTGACAGACAGTTTTTGTATATTTTGTGAAATGTGACGTCACACGAAGCTCAATCATGGCCGTGTTGCCCGTGTCTGGTAATCCATAGATAAGAAATCGCAAATATATTTTGTAAAAATAAAATATTTACAAGTTATCCTAATAAAAAAAAACCGTTGGATAATTACCGTTGAATCATAAACTACCATTTCCGATATAATTCAAATTTTATTGTTACAACTGTCAAATAGCCAATTGGCTATATCTAATATTAACTTTAATACTTTAACTCCAGATACATGAGGCACATTCTGCCGCTGGGTCTCATGGGGGCCACGTTTGCGGTGGTGGCCAATGGTGTTCAGGAGCTTCGGGAGAAGGATGACCCACTCAACTACTTTGCAGGTACTTAAATACTATACTAAACGTTAATATAATTATACCACTCTTGCTGGCAGATATTTTAAACTAAAATAAGCAGCGAAATTTTTCAACGCTGATATGACATTGTTTTCCTGCTATAAAAACATACAGTTAAAGGCGTTGAAAAATTTCGACAGGTCTAACCAATGCCTCGATGGCGGAGTGGTCAAAGCGTCAAAATTGCGGAAGACGTGGTGGGATCCATTCTCACATAGGGTAGTAATTTTTGTCAACGTTTCAATTATATAAGCGTTATTTAACGAAAAAACATCAACATTTGCAGCACGCATTGGGCCGGCTTGCCCGGCGTAATACGAATATCCGGCGTGAAATAATCACCCTTGATGCTGTTGTGTTTCGTCCGACCAGTGAGAGTTCCGGAGGCCCTTTCCCCCCCCCCCCCCCCCCCTCTCTCAATTCCTATTCCTTCCTTAACCCTATTCCTATCATAAAGGTCGGCAACGCATCTGCGACTCCTCTGGTTTTGCGGGTGTCCATGGGCGGCGGTGATTGCTCTCCATCAGGTGACCCGCCTGCTCGTTTGCCTCCTTCTTATATAAAAACATAAAAATTAAAAAATCCAAATGGATGTACTCATCTCATCCTATGATCCAGGTGGTTTTGCTTGCGGACCGCTGTTGGCCGTATATTTGAGGTCGAAACACGCCATCCTACTCGGCGGGCTTGCGATGGGCGTCATCGGCTTCGTCAAAAAGACAGGCGTGGACGAGTGCTGGACCTTCTTGCCAGTGAGGCCCGACCACATGAACATGGTGGATAGCTGGAGGCGCGACTTCTCGATCGTGGCCGACCCGAGAGATGGTGAGGCAGTTTTTGAACTACTTATTAGGTCTACAGGCTATCACGACACACCAACGAATTGGGATAGTCTACCAGCACACGTATTCCTTACCATGACATAGGGTCCTTCAAATAAGGCTAAAAGAGGCACTTTGTGGGGCAGCAGAGTGAGGGCCCTTTCACTTAACATCAGGTGGTGTGGGGTCATTTGCTGGATTTATATAAAAAAAATAAAAGCAAAACTTGCATCCGCACTAAGCAGGAATTGCACCCCATAAGACTAAAGAAACATCGCTCAAAGTCAAAGTCAAAGTCAAATTATTGATTCAATGTAAACCTTTACAGCACTTATTTACGTCAATACTAATAATAATAATAAAAAACAGTTAACTAACTTATAGTTAAGACTTAACAACTAATCTAACGAGCTATAGTCTGTGCCAGATAAATGCGCATCGCTACCCCCAGTACCACTGCACGCCGAAACAGAATCGCGTCGAACCGAAATATAAGCCGTGGTCGTAGAATTGTGTAAACATACGCATCCTGGTACGAGAAAAAATAGCGGGCAAGTGTCTCTCCCCTAGCGACACAAACGGCTAAAATTTATAGGTAAAATTTATAGGTAATTTATCGTTCTTCACTTCCCCACTATAAGATTCTCCAACATCGAATGAAAGCAATCAGTTACAATGTACCTGGTCCTCTCTGAGTAACAGTCATACCGGATATTTATTTATCAATCAGATGAGCAGTAAATTATTCTTGGAACAGATGGCTGCGGCGCAGATAAATAAAAGAGAATTATAAAAAAAAACTTACTAGGTCGTCGTCAGAGCGAACAGCTGCTTTATGCGGTCCAGTAGCAGCCATATAAGAACGCTGTTATTGTCTTTAACAATACACTTACGACTATGGTCTCCAAATGTTTCTATGATGATTTTGTGGTTCTGAGCGATTCTTTTGAGTAGTTTTAGTTACTAAATTAAGATTTCAGACGAAAATCATATAGCGCGTACACAATTTGAACACACTGGCAAACTCGGGTGTATGAGATTGTTGGTGGACTTCTTGGCGGGAAAGTGAAGCATCATGTCTGTAGTTTTGTCTTATTTTCTAAAATTTGTGTTTTGTCGAATATTAATGTGAAATAATGGTGGATTATTAACCGTTAAGTGTTTGTGAACGTGCATGAGTGTTAGCAAATAAAACAAAACAATGCAACATCACTTTTCAAATTCTCTCAAGAAGTCCGTGTAAGATACAGTAAAGTTCCACATCTTTACTGGAACTCAAAGGATTTCGGGGGAATATCATTTAGCTTATTATCATCACTCATTATCATCTTATAAGCATAATAAATGAACTCTATTATTTCGACTGAAAGACATCCATGAATCTACAACTAGTCACGAAACAAATTATCAAAAAAAAAAAGATTGTTGGTTCAGCCCGCGTGGCAAGAACGAGAAGATCTATTAATTGTGGATCATGTCAATTGTTTTGTCTTACTCTGTCCACAGAAATGATTCACACTTGCCAGCCTAAGAAATAAATTGCAGGACCAGACCTGCCTGACTTCGTCTGACGTTATGATATTTGATTGAGAAGAAATTTAAATAAATTGATACTTTTTAAATTATTGCTGTTTTAATATAGAAAATGACACAAAGCTTGAAAATTATGCTGCTAAGGTAGCGTATAATGTAGTGTGATCCTTTTCTAAACTAAGTCGTTAAATAGTAAGACTACAATAATTTTTATAGTCTACTACGTAGTCTCTATTATAAGGTAGGTAACTTATAGATTTTTATCGTAAAGTATTTGTTGTCCGCGACTGCGTTCGCAAGGACAGCACAATCCCACAGGAATCCAAATTTCCGACTTCTCGTGTATTTTCCAAATATTTTCTTTCATTCAAACCTTGCCCTAACAACTACGAACACAACGAAAAAGATATCAACCAAATAAGTTACGAGCTGTTCTCAAGCATAAAGTTACTATCCAAATAAGTTACGAGCTGTTCTCAAGCATAAAGTTACTATCCCCTAGCCCCATATCACCATATGATATTGTGCACGGGGGAGGCCTGCGCCCAGCAGTGGGACGTTTATAGGCTGATGATGATGATGATGATGATGATGATGATAGACTATGACTTTTTTATATATAAAGAAGAAGGCATACGAGCAAGCGGGTCACCTGATGGAGAGCAATCACCGCCGCCCATGGACACCCAGAGCATCCAGCAAAACCAGAGGAGTCGCAGATGCGTTGCCGATCTTTAAGAAAGGAATAGGGTTAAAGGGAAGGAATAGGAATTGTGAGGGGGGAAGGAGCCTCCGGAACTCTCACTGGCCGGACGAAACAACAGCACCAAGTGCCATTATTTCACGCCGGATATTCGTGAGAGGGTGGTATTACCCCGGGCGAGCCGGCCCAATGCGTGCTGCAACGCAGCGTGGTTCTACCACTCAGCCAGTGTCACTCATTTAGCACTACCCAGGGGTCACGTGTAGGGTCTCAAGGGTAAACCTACGGACGCGAGTAACTTGAACCCCCCTAATGAGTATGACTATGACTAAACAGAAAACCAATTTGAGGTATAATAACCCTTTAGGGGTTAGACGTCTGGATGCCAAGACGTCTGGTTACTATTATGACCAATTCCCAAAATATGAACTGCCACCATGGCCTTTTCCCATTATGCACACTTCTCAAAACCTCAATTTACCAAAATGTCTATTTCCCATTATGTACACTTCCTAAAGGGGCATTTTCCCATCATGCACACCTCTCAATGCCTTCATTTATCAAAATGTCTATTTCCCAATATGCACCCTTCTCAAAACCTTCATTAATCAAGTATTTCCCATTTTCCAAGACCAAAGATCAAGCTTCTGCAAAATTCGTAGCAGGTAGAAGCAGGAATAGTGCATAATAATTGACAACCTTCTTGCTATTTCTTGTTATGTTCGCTTGAAGATCTTTTCTTTTTTAGTGCACCGTTTTATTAAAATGATAAAAGCATATAGTAATGTTGGCTCTAGGAAATATTTTTTTTACGGCATTTATCTGAGCCTGCTCATAGTTGCATTTGTAACTAGCCAGGTTAATACCAAGCTTCTCATATAAAAGCTCAAAGAACCGAACATGGTCCCTTCTGACTTATCAGGTAATAATGTGTAGACTATTGGATCGTTCCATGCTTTTTCTGTTGACTTGACGTACAAGTGAATCGTAAAAAGTTGGTAAAAAGGCACCGGGACACAGGCAAAAGTACCATATCTACAATAATAGTTGCCATGGCAACTATTATTGTAGATATTATGGTACTACAATAATAGTTGCCATGGCACATGGGTACTACAAATATGCATATTTGTTTGCATATGACTTATTAATGATAGTTTTTGTTAATTTTGTAGCAAAAATAAAAACGAAAAGATGAAAACTTTCGTATTTTAGGAAGTGGCCTGTCTGAAAAGGTGTCCTTTTGGGAAGTAGCTAGTTTGAAAAAGTTAACATTTTGGGAGGTGGTCATTTAGGAAAGTAGCCGGTATGAGAAAGTTTACATTTTCGGAAGTAGCCAGTTTGAAAAAAGTTTACATTTTGGGAAGTAGTCATTTAGGGAAGTAGCCAGTTTGAAAAAGCTATCATTTTGGGAATTGGTCATAATAGCATCCAGACGTCTTGGCATCCAGACGTCAAACCCCTAAAGGTCATTCGGTATAGAGAGAGGCCTATACCAAAATTGATCAAAATCATTTTAGCGTATAAGCGTGGAAGCGTCACAAATTCACTTTCGTTTTAAAAATATTAGTTAGAATGGGTTTCTTGTTGGCACAAATGTATACGAGTGTGGAGTCTCCCCTCAGTCGCCTACCCCTTATGCCCAACTTCATGAACAATTGGTCGAGGCCAACCTTCTGGCAGCTTGACGCTGACTCAAAAAGAAGGAGAAGAACAGATTTCCAGCTCAGTAACGTAAAAGAACCCACCTCGGTCATCGCTCTCCAGGTCCACCAGCACAAAAACCGACAGAAGCGCCTTGCCAAGCTGCGTCTGCGCCTGCACGTCGCCGTCGCGGTGGCCGATGGTCCAGCTGTACAGGATGTCGTCCACGCACCGGTCCAGGATAGGGCACTGCCACACGTGGCATATCCTGCAACGTACAATGGCTTTTATGGTACTGAGCCACCGTCATGCCAGCGTAGTGGATTATGACCACGAAAAAGAAGAAAGAGGTTCTTCTGTTCTGTGGTTATGACTTATGAACAATCGTCGGGCCACGATAGGGCACTGCCACACGTGGCATATCCTGGAACGTTCAGTTTTATGTTAGTGCCACATTGAGCCAGCGTAGTGGGTTATGACCACAAAGAAGAAGAAGTTCTTCTGTTCTGTGGTTATGACTTATGAATGAGTTTATGACCCAATCGTCAGTCCAGGATAGGGCACTGCCACACGTGGAATATCCTGATTTTTTTTTTATAACATAAGGAGGGAAATGAGCTGGCGGGTCACATAATGGAGAGCAATCACTGAAACTGAAATGCGTAAAACCGCAGTGAATGGTGAATAAAAGTTTGACTCAATAAGTACTCGGCACATTGACACTCAGCATATTCTAGTTTTGAAGACATGTTTATACCTACTGAGTGTTTGGTAATAGTTGTAATTATAATCCCGCAACGGGCTATCTTAATACGTGCGAAGAACAGCTGCGTATGGGAGCAACTCTAAAGTATGATATTATTTTCGGAATTTCAGACTTATAGCTCCTATAAAAAAGTTATTTTTTGCATGGCGCAGTTACGGGTTCATATGCATATTACCAAACCAGAGATGTGACACTACAGAGGTTTTACCTGCAGTCAGTAGGGAATTACATATTACTAAATAACAGACAGCAATAACGGAGTCCATGCAACACTTACTGTGTGACTGCGACTCCCTTGCTAGGAAAATAATGAGTCTCCTGGGATTGGCCTATCCGAAACCAGAAGATTTTAGGCTCTTCGCCTTCGAGAGACATTGCCAAGCTAATGGCAGTCATTTTCACTGAGGAAACAGAGTGATAGGACGGGGGTTGCACAAAAGATCCCAATGGGTCGACGTGCTGCTGCGAGAGGGAGACCTCTGCGGGCCCCACTAAGATAAGATAAGAAGATTACTAAATAACCTGTAGTGTATTGTCACCCACCTGCCAGTCAGTACCCTGATCTGGTAACTGCTGTGCTCGAAGTCGGCATCGTTATCCATGTTCCTCTCCCTGCTCAACCTTTCCACACCTTCATACAAATTCCCATTCTTTTTGGTTGCCTTCTCGCAGGTAACGTAAATTTCTGGTAGATTGTTATAAAACTCTTCGTTCAGGATGGGCTTCCCTTTAGCGTTTTGTACTATCCGAGCTTGTTTTAAGGGGGAGAGGATGGAGCCGTGGGTCAGGACCCAGCGGTTGGAGAACTTGATGCCTGACGCGGAGACGGTGAGGATGTTGGCGTGCTCCTCATCCTCAGAGTAGTTGTAGGACACCATCACGCCTTCGACGCTCATTTTAAAGCTTCGGAATCCTGTGGAAGAAGGAGAAGTTGAGTTCAATATAGTCGTGCATTGCTCCCTGCTCATTGCTTAGATGCGACAGTTCTATGGGGAAATGTTGGTCATGCATTGCTCCTCCCTCCGGCTTTGCTTAGTAATTAATATGCAATAGATAGTTCTATGGGAAAACTCTTGTGACATTTTAAGGCATTAGTATATGAGATCAGCAGAGCTGTCGTAATACCAGATAAAATAGAAATTTAATTGTTAGCAACCTGTAGGAGTCTTCCTGGCCGACAAGGGGACATTCCATTTAATATTATTTCATTATTTCGTTTCGTTCGCATTTAAACCGGTATTTGACCAAGTGTCCAAGTTTGATTTTCAGTGGAGTGATTTATTAAATGCTTCTTTAAGAGCTGTGCAGTGTCTTGCGCCCATTTTTCTCCACAGCTAAAAAAGACGTCTCAAATGATTTGTAGACTAATAATGGATTTGGACGATTTTAAAGTGTTAATTAATTAAATTTCAATGAATAAAAATGTTTTTGACTGTGACTTTTGATTTATTGTATTGGGTTAGGTTTATGGCGGTTGTTTTAAACCCGCCTGGTTAGCCATGTAAGACTACCATAAAAACAATGTTAGTAGCATTGTTGTGCTCCGACAGATGAAGAGATAAGATAGCCAAGCCGGATAAGTGCGCTCGCCCCCTCAGCCTTGTCGGAACTTAGCATCAGGTGAGAATGGGGGGCAAACGCTTCCCAGTTGCAGAATATAAGTAAATTGCGGTTATATTTTTTTAATGAGATAGGGAACTACTCGTAGATACAGTTAGTGTTAAAAGGGTAAAAGCAAACAAGTTGTAAAAAATCATGTTTTATTTTAAATATAAAAAAATATAAAAAAAAATTTCGAAAAGACTGCCGAATCGTTTGTTGTTTGTAAAATGTTTTATGTTGCATGTAAATTTTTGTGGTGTGACGATAAAATTATTATCTAACTGATGCAATGCAGGGTGTTCGGTATACTTAAAGATAATTCCGCATCATCTGATCATATTATATGCAAAGAATCGTATGTGTTCTTTGCATTTAATATAATCCCAGAGATGAAAGATCAACAGCTGTTTCATACATTTAGGTCTAATAGTATTATCCAATAGTAAATTATATCTGGGGCCATACTGTAACCTTCTAGAGCGTACAATTACTTTAATTAAATATTCGTATTAGAATTTGCACATCATCATCATCAGCCAGAGGACGTCTGCTGAACATAGGCCTCCTCCAAGGATCTCCACCACTCGCGGTGCTGTGCTGCTCTCATCCAGCGGCTTAGCTACCCGCGACCGCGCACCAGATCGTCCGACCACCATGTTGGAGGCCTGCCCACACTGCGTCTTCCGGTTTCAGAATTTGCACAGTACAATTTAAATAAATACTGCTAAGAGTTGATGTTAAGGCTCCGGACGCATACCGGACCGACTGGCATGAGATGACTCGATCAGGATAGAGATGGATTGAGATTGATTGTGGGAGGCCTTTGCCCAGCACAGACAGTATTGGATAGAAAATTAACAGGTTTTGTATAGAACTGCTTATTGTTTTTAGCGGGATCATTATACCTATTACCGAACACTGTATATGTAGCTACAGTTCACAGGTTTATATCAAATCTACTGAAACATCAAGTCAGCCATTACATCCAATCTGCCATATCATCAGGTAATCTAGCAATTCCACTTCTGTCTGCTCTGTCCTGTCCTATTCATGGATCGCAATAATTTACGTAGAGCAATAAAACTCTGTGTCAATAGTATAAAACCCACGGTAATTCTACCTTAGTTTCCTACATGTTTGTTCCTTCGGCAAGTATTTTTAGCAAAGTGTGGGCATATACAATTTGCTAATAATGTTTGTAAGTAAGTATGATTATGAAAGTACGGACAGCAGAAGCACTTCAAAATACCATAAAACATCAACATACTGTTCAACAAATACAATCAACATCCCACAGTTATACTTAGTTGAAAAAAACCACTGATAGTATATTACAAATATTTTGTCATATCACTACACTACGCATTACTAGCACAGTATAGTCACAGTATATAAATAAGCTAAATATATACTGTGGTATAGTTACTAGTAATAAAACGTAGGTAATAGAAAATACTATGCGACTACCGTGAATAAGATATCCCTAGGGATTTGTGAAATCCCTTAAATAATATCCCAGTGACATATATACTGTGGTATAGTTACCTTGCTAGTAAGAAAACGTAATAGAAAAGACTACACGACTACCGTGAATAAGATGGTATCCTTAGGGATTTGTGAAATCTCTAACAAAATATCCCAGTGACATATATACTGTGGTATAGTTACTAGTAAGGAAACGTAATAGAAAAGACTATGCGACTAGCGTGAATAAGATGGTATCCCTAGGGATTTGTGAAATCTCTAACATAATATCCCAGTGACATAATAATATATACTGTGGTATAGTTACTAGTAAGAAAACGTAATAGAAAAGACTATGCGACTACAGTGAATATGATAGTATCCCTAGGGATTTGTGAAATCCCTAACATAATATCCCAGTGACATTATATCGATTAAAATTAAATGCTGTTGTTTTTTTGTTATAGTTGGTGGTAAGCGCAATGCTTGAGTTCTAAGGCTAGCTCGTTTTAGCAAATTATTCTTTTTAAAAATGTTCGTCAATCCAAATTAACTAATATGAACTCAAAACAATGAATCTTTTTACGCATTTAACAACATTCTTTTATTTTATAAATAACTGTTTGTTACTTTCTTTTTGAAAGGCTACCTGAGCCGAGAATCGACTTACCTAATACAAGAACTACAAGAATTACACTTTGTATTTTATGGTGTCTCTCGATCTAGTCAACGATAATAATTAAATATTTTCTGATCAACCTTTAATTAAGAAGGCATTTGGCGAATTATTTTTATTTATATAGAGTAGTTGACCCAAATTATAAGGTTAACCTTATAATTTGGACAGGACAACGTCTTTCGGGTCAGCTAGTCTTTATAAAAAAATGAATCACCAAATGTGTTGCTAAGCGCTAAACTCGAGAACGGTTCAACCGATTTAACTGATTATTTTTTGTTGTGTTTGTAATGGTCTGGCCATTTGAAGTTTATATGATAAAACAATTTTGTAAATTCGTCACTGGATACGGTGCTTAAGAGGAACACTACGTGGTAGTGTGGCTTGCGAAATTCTCATACAAAACACAGAAAAACGACGTTTCGTAATAGGTAGCCCTCGGTTTCCTCCTTCAGAACTGGACCAATTTTTATGTTTTTTTCAGCATCGGTCAAAGTAAGAGATTTTCTACGTCTGTATGTTTAATTTTTTTTGTATTAAGTCATTTATTTAACAACCAGGAGCCTTCAAAATTAAGCTAAATCACTGCGTTTTATGGCGTCTTCAGAAACAAATATTAAGTGGCTGGTTTCAAAAAAAATCAAACATAGGTACAGACATAGCAAATCTCTTTCTTTAACCGATGCTGAAAAAGTAATAATAATTGGTCCAGTTCTGAAGGAGGAAGCAGGGGAATACGAAACGTCGTTTTTTTGTGTTTTGTGTGAGCATTTTGCATGACACTTCAACGTAGTGTTTCCTCTGCGGACGATGTAGCGGGCGGGCTGCTAGTTATTCATAAATAATAACATAAATAAATTTATCGTGCGAGAATATAAAACAAAACCGAATGATTATTGAAAAAAAAACTATACGAGATCACTGCTGCCGATTTTTCGAGCGATTAACAACATCAAACGTTCAGATTGTGAATAAAGTAGATGAAATGTAATTTTGTGTGACCGAGACGCGACAATAACCACTATGTTGACGTGGGGTTTCTCCTTGGAACAGCGTTTTCATCCACCACGTCTCGATTATTCACATTTGCCTCCGTAAGCATTGCTACATTTCTATGCGCGTTCCATAAAAGATCTCGTAAGTAGCGCGCCGTGTTTCGAACACAACCGATAATTTATTTGCTCAGAGTTTCGTAGTACAAGTCGAAATGGCTTGACGAAAAGGGTGCGAACGCAGTTACAAATTTGCGCCACATAAACCACTCCCATACAATGATAGAACGAAAGTAATGAACATATTCAGCGGGTGGTCAATAGAAACATACAATTTGTGATGGTATAAAAGATGGTGGGCTCCGGCGCTAACCACCGTATCTGAAGCGCCATCGCTAGAGGGCGCTCGCGTGTAGTTTCAAGGAGTTTAGTTTTCACGTGTTTTTCATTTTTTTTTCAAGTGTTTGTGCCAGTACTGCAAGTGCATCTAGAAAGGTTTGTGCTTGGCTTCAATAATAGCGTTTAACACTCAGACCGTTTAACAAAACCGTTAGGTACTGTTGCAATAAAATAAATGTACGTAATTATCTTAATAATCATGTAGGTATATTGTAAATTAACAAGATAGTATAAAAATATAAAATTTTGAACTTTCTTGAGATATTTGGAATAAAATAGTATTATCTTATAATGACTAATTTCGACCACTTTAAGTAAGTTTCCGTAGTGTAGCGGTTATCACGTGTGCTTCACACGCACAAGGTCCCCGGTTCGATCCCGGGCGGAAACAAATTCCTTTTTTGTAACTCTTTCTTTTTTTATATTTGTATTGTTTTATAAAATGATTTTTAGTTAGTATTAAATATTTTTTGTTAGAAGTGTTGATTTAATAATAAATACTATATTGTTATTTCATTTCGTATCTCGTTTCAGAAATATTATTTTTAATTTTAAAGTAAAAAATATATTTAAATGAATCTTACTATTATTTTCATTCAACAACTTAAGTGACAAAAAGTAAAGCTATAAATAACACCATAATTATATGATTAAATGTTAAAACCATTAATAATAAATTGTTCTTTGTTATAAATGTAATTTTGTTATAATTTGGTTAACACATAATATTCTGCATATTATGTGTCAACGATAATTTGTTAGTAATTTCAGACCTTAATTATCCACATACAGTATAGTCAAAGAAAATATACACAACCGTGGTATAAGTAGACTACGCAAAAAACTTAAGAGGCCTATTACATCTCGACTGTGATTTTTGGATATGGATCTCAGAAACAAAAATACATTAACAATTATGACTTAATGAACAGTTTAGAATAGCTATTGGAATAGTGCGTAACGGCCTCGCTTTTTGTAAATTTTGCTTAACTTTTTAATTAAACCCAAAATTGCAGAGAAAGATTTTCAAAAAGTGCGCGAAGGCACTTTTTTGAGCTCATCGATTGAACTACTGTTCTAAACAAGTGAAATAAAAAATATATAATGTTATCTCTTATATAGTCGAATAGTGCGTAGCGGCCTCGAAATTTTTAGATATCATTGATTTTATATAGGAATTTTTTTTTATTCTAAACCAAAAAACTTCGAACATCGATATAAGTTAACTGTGAATATCTCCTATCTACGATAATATTATTGAGCAAAATATATACCAGAGTAATTGTTACTTCATGAGAAATAAAGATTTTATAATGAATTTATTATCCTATTTCGATAAAAACGATAAATACAACTGCAAAATTACTACAAAATGCGATGCGCCGGCCGTCCGAATTCAACTTATGCTTACAGAATGGAGATTTGTAATATTATGCACAAATGTATTATCCTATTTCGTTAAAAACTATAAAAACAATTGCAAAATTACTACAAAATGCGAAAATGGGCATTTTACGCAAAAATCACATTCGAGATGTAATAGGCCTCTTAAACATAAAAAAAACACGTTTGCTTATGATTATACACAGGTCTAAAAATCCAAATAAATGTTAAAATTACTTTTAACGTTTTGGAAACGCTCAAAATAAACAAAAAGAATCCTTCGAGCCGGATTTGAACCAGCGACCTATGGATGACTAAGATTTCCCGCTACAGTCCACCGCTCTACCAACTGAGCTATCGAAGGTGCAGATTAAGTGGCGAAATTTTGCATTACTATTCAAGTGATTTAAAAGTAACTTTTAACTCGTAAAATCACTCTGAATATTGCAAATAAACATATAGGTACTAGACATATTAACAATGCAACTAATTAATAATACCTTTTTGATACATTAAATTAATTTAAAAAATACGAAACTTACCTAACTTTTGTAATAAATGTAGTAAATTCAATAAACTTCCATATTGGCTCACTAAAAGTCAAACACAAACTGGAACTTTATCAAATATTCCCGTGGTATATAAACCTTCTTGTAGTAAATAAACAAAACACGTCAGATGTTTTAAGGGTAATTGAACTGACATCGGGATTACGTTTCTTTGCATGGCCATTCTCTAAAAGAACAGTTAATAATCGCTAATACGTATTAACTAAGTTTAACACTTCGATAAGTTCAATGCAACTTAATTCATAACAATGTCGTACCATGTACTTCTGTGTGACCTTTGTCGCAATTCGAGTTATCATACACCTGTCTGGCTCAGAATGCTGGTCTTACCATTTATTGTTGATATAGTTTCTGTTATCAATGGTAGCCAAAACTATATATGAAATTGATTACTTCAGAACGATAAAAGTATTATTTAAAATGTTATAAGTAGTAGTAGACTAGTAAATAGCCCATATATGTCCCACTGGATAATGGGCTCCATATCATCACCACGCATGCCGTATGCGGGTGGGTGATGGCGAGTGAACTACAAACCCGGGTTTTGCATCGAAAATTCCGATTAGTTCCTGATTCGCCGGATTCCTTATTCGCCGGATTCTTGCATCGCCAGATTCTTGTTTCGTCGGATTTTTTTGTTGAAGGAAAACTATAGAAATATCTTGGTTTTACCTATCTATTAAATAAAAGGCAGACCTTTCGGTACAGTCACGAGCACCAATATGTATACACTTTGACTCTTATTCTATTGTATTAAGAGTTACAATTGTTTACATATTTTTACTCGTGACTGTACATTAATAAAAATATTTATTTGTTCTTGGTTTACTAACGTAACAGATAAAGAATGTTTAAACACCATTACTAAAAATAAATGAATCTAACCCATTTCTAAGTAGGTAATTTAAGCAAGTCCGATAATAGCAACAAAATAGTAATTCATTCATTAATAAATATAACTAAGTACATGTTTCTTTACTTAAGTGATATTATTGTACATTAATATTTCCGACGAAACAAGAATCCGACGAAACAAGAATCCGGCGAAACAAGAATCCGGCGAATCAGGAATCCGGCGAATCAGGAACTAATCAAAATTCCGACACACACTTTACCCGACCTGGGAAATTTAATATCGAAAATAGATAGATAGATAGATAATACTTTTATTGTAACATAATAACACAAACATTTAGACATAAAAGAGAAAAGATACAAAGTTACAATTGGGCGGTCTTATCGCTTAAAAGCGATTTCTACCAGACAACCAATCGGATGGAGAGAACTTATAAACTCTATGATCGGAGGCGCAAAAATAGAAACATACTTAAGTACAGTCACAAGCACCAATATGTATACACTTTGACTCTTATGCCATTGTTTTAAGAGTCACAATTGTTTACATATTTTCGCTCATGACTGTACACAATAAAAGCAAAAATAAGAAAATAATTAAAATAAAATATTAATTATATTATAACATTTATTTATAATAATTATAACATTTATTATAAAATAAATAAATTTTAAAAAAAATATTTTTTTTATTTATAAAAAGATGATTAGAGTAATATTACTAATTGCGTTATGAGTTTACTTGTTTATTGTAAGAACAGATTAACTAATAGCGTGAATCAACACACTTCTTATCTAGAATGCATGAACAAAGTTTCAAATTCTAACACATAAACGTACCTACAGAACTGGTAAAATCTCATTATTACTTATTTCTGACACAAAATTGTCAATAGAACTAATTAATGTCATTTACTTTCAACTGGATCGAACCAGCCGCAACCGTAATTAAATAAAATGAAAAGTAAATAAAAGTAAGAAAACGGTTTCTTAAAATGGACTTCACTTAATATTTGTTGCCGTGATAAGATTATTACAAAGCTGATCCCTCTTTTTAAAGCACATAAAAACTAAAAAAAAATAACAAGGCAAATAGTTCACAGCAACATTCGCCACTTTACTATAGGCTTCAGACCTTATCGTAATAGACAATAGCATTTTATCCCTCATCCCTTTGTCTAGAGGTTGTTAACAATTGAATTTCTATTGTGTTTGGTATTACGACAGCTGAGTTCTTAAGTTCTAAACGAAATTAATTGATTTCCTAGTATCACTCGCAATGAAACTGAATGTAACATTGACGATGATAATAATGGTTGACAAAAAGCCGCTTAGCGTGGTTCAAAATGATTGCTTTTAAGAGTGCTTTCGCACTATAGTGTTTTATTTTTAATTCAAATCGCAGTGTCGAAAACCTAAATTTTTTGATGTAATATTTTATTTTCGGTTATGTTAAAGTTAGGTGTAACAATAAATTGACAATGCACGCCTTATTTGTTTCTTTTTTCACTAACCCACGCAACGTCAAAGAACATTGTGGTTGAAAAATGATTGCTTTTTACGAGTGCTAGTGTTTTATTTTTAATACAAATCGCAGTGTTGTAAACCAAAATTTTTTGATGAAACATTTGATTTTCGGTAATGTTAAAGTTAGGTGTAACAATAAAGTGACAATGCGCGCCTTATTTGTTTCTATTTTCACTAACCCACGCAACGTCAAAGCAACATATTAAAACTACCATCCACACGCCGCGCTACCAAGACTCTACAATCATAAACAGTTATCAACTTCACGCTTGTGCCACATATAAAGTGATTTTGACAATGCAACAAACCCATCGTCGGTCGTGACAAATGATCAATTCGTTGACCTTACTAACTCATCGCAAGCATCCTTGATCGTATTCGACCGCAGGAACCGGGGCGGGCGCGGCTTCAAATAAGGTTGCCGCATTTTTTCAAGGCATAGAGAATCGCACCCCTTCTTTTCCCTTAGGTGTCGTAAAAAGCAACTAACGTACTAAAGACTGCACATACATCCAACAGCATAGAGCGGCGATGGGCTCACCACGTGTCACGCTGAGCACATGTGCAGTCCGTCCTCATTGCCTTAGTGTCTGACTAACCCTTCGGGGATAATAGTCGTGATTATATATGTATAATATGTATAGATAGTAGTGATTGTGAAGGGGGGGGGGGGGGGGGGGCGCTTTCAGTACTTTCACTCACAGTACGAAATTTAACAGCAACGAAGTGCCATTGTTTCACGCCGATATTACGTGAGAGTGTGGCTGGCTCGCCCAATTCGTGCTGCAATGCAACGTGGCTCTGCCATTGAGATAGAGTCACTCATTTTCTCATTTTGCACCACCCAGGGGTCTCAAGAGTTAACCTACAAACGCGTGTAACTTTTTCTTAATTTTTCTTTGAGGGCAATTTCATAAGGAAAGAAGAAGCAGTGTTTTTCGCACTTAATGAAGGGGAAAGATACGAAATTATTCAACTAATGCAAGGATCCAAATCCAAGGAAAGCGTAAATGGGACCGAAAGAAAACCTAATGGTTGAAGCATCTAAGATAATAGTATAATCTAGGCATAATACGCTCTCTCATTCGTCAGCTTATAAGTGACATGTGAATTTGCGTTTCCCACGTAGCAAAATATTTGCTCCGTGGCGTTTCCTAATAATATTGTAGATTTGTGCTACTTCAATATCTTCTTTCAAATAACAGCAGGGACGCTATCTCAATGATGATATAAGTACTTAGGGCGGATTGTTCAATCCTCGAATAAAACTAATCCGTCTGATAAAGTATAACATGATCTAACTAAAACGTCACCTGTAAAGAAAGAACAATACATTTTCAAAATGGTTGTGTAATACTATAACAG
Source organism: Scoparia ambigualis (assembly GCA_963921215.1). Classification (NCBI taxonomy): domain Eukaryota; kingdom Metazoa; phylum Arthropoda; class Insecta; order Lepidoptera; family Crambidae; genus Scoparia; species Scoparia ambigualis. The sequence continues at coordinate 5,146,650 of OY992512.1, forward strand.
ATAATTTCTATCTGACATTTGAAAAATCGGCCCTTAGTAGGATACTATATATAGGATACATATCACATAGTAAGCTTGGCAACCCTGGCTTCAACTGGCTCGCAACATATGCCTCGAAGTCATACGCATTGTAATGTGGATCATCACACTCTTGCCTACGTCACTATATGATATATTGAACTAGATATTTACGAGGTCATTTGTTTAAAAGTAAACATAGGTTTTGTTCGAGTGAGCTCACTCTCAGAGGCTCACCTGACTGTTATCATGTCTCTACCAAGCAACGGCTGATTCTTTTTGACTGGATTGCAAACAATGCAGTCAAAAAGAATCAGCCAAAACAAATCGACGATTAGTTCCTTTAAATAAAAATGAAATCTAAACGTAAACAACATTAACACTGCAGACTATCTATACTAGTATTATAAAGCTGAAGAGTTTGTTTGCTTGAACGCGCTAATCTCAGGAACTACTGACCGATTTAAAAAATTCTTGCAATGTTAGATAGCCCATTTATCGAGGAAGGTTATAAGCAATAATTTGTTTAGGTACGGGTACGGGTAGTAACCCATACTAAGCCGGGGCGGGTCGCTAGTCCAGAGATAAAGAATTAATTATACGGATGATATTCGATAAATTTTTATCTTTAACTTCCGTCCGCGACTTTGTCCGCTTGGACACCGTTTCCCGGGGGTATCGGCGAGACACAGTTTTCTATTTACTACGATTGCTACGATCCTAGCCCACCTTGTTTGTTTAATTTAAACCCAAAAAGTTCTTGATATATGCTCGTCGATCGGACTGTTGACCGACCTCTAGAAAACCACATAATGTAACCGTTCGTTGCGTCGGAACCTAACAAAATCGGTTCTGTGGTCGAAACCATTGGTTCCTATGTGAAACAGTTGAGCGGAAGCGGCCGGCTTGGAGCTTCGCCGGTACTTAACCGGCCAATTGAGCTAACTAGCGTGAGTAACCCTGGATCCGGTCTCGTGACTTGAGAACTCCCTTCGCTGAGGCCACTCGGTGTCTCAGCTCGGGAGCATCGGATCATTAGGAATCATTTATCAGAATGTTTAATAGGAGGTAGGTTTATACCTTTGAACAACACCTTTAAACATCATTAAACAACCTAGTTCTCATATAAAACTAAACATAAAGGACCGCGAAAGATTCAGCCGGGCGATTCTCTAAGCTAAAGCCTTGATAGCTGCGGCTGCCGCAGCGCTGAGAAATTACTCTGTCTCCTTCATATTCATAGAATTGGAAAGAGACAGCAGATTGCAGCCATGCGCGCAGCGTCTATGTGTCGCTTAGAGAATCGCATAGCAGGGTGTGAAATAAGTCTGTCATACATTATCTTAAGTAGTATGCATTCAACCGACATACGGGTAGACAGTTAATCCTTGTAACGCGTTCTTTCTACATTCCAATCAACAATTTTATTAAAAGTATCAATTACGTAGATCTAATGCAGTGGTTTATTTGTTTATCATCTTCTAAAACACTTACGTTACGTGCCCCCGAATTTCATGCTCGCACGATTATTGTTCCCCGTCGGCAATTTAAGAAGACACTAGCACTACGCTAAGCCCACGACAATACGATAATGGACGCGCCCGCGTAATCGCTGCCATCCTGGACGAGCCAAGCGCAGACCAGTCAATGCTAAGAGCCCGCTTCTCTCGCTCATCTACGTCTCCTGCTGCGCATTCTCTTGCACAAACTAAATTTGAAGGTTTACTTGTTACGTGTAATACGGGATCACGTTGCTCGTAATTGTGGACATCCTCGCGTGGGCTTGGCTCAGCAGGGCCGGCGCGGGGCGCAGGAACAATCGACAGGCGACGTCGCGACGTCGGCGGCGGACGATGCGCGCGCGCTACTCACGAAAACGACCACGATAAACGAGCCACAAACCTAGGCTGAGGATTGGGATGCAGTGTTGAGGATGTAATTGTGTTCAAGCGAAGTTCTTGTGTGCTGTGCGTAGTAACGGACATGCCTGAGTTCCGACGGCTGGCATCTAGTGTGAAAAAAAAGAAGTCTTTTTCGCCGGCTCAGCTGAGTCACCCGAACGGTTCCATTTGCTTGATGCGATAACGTTTTAGGTGAGTCCGTTTTAAAAGTCATTAGCGCAAAGTGGTACCGGGTATCCTTTACGGTAACGAGCATTAAGATACCCCGCACGAGTACCAATAACAGGTGTGTTAAGTTTTATAAATTGTCTACTTTTTGACAAACTATAATGTGCTTCAACGATTCTACGGCTCGGGCGCTTTGGAAGGTAAGGCCGAATACCATTATAATTATCTAAATTGAAATGGGTTACCTTTGAGAAAACCTATCATTGCTGTTTTAAACATTTATGAAGATAGATAACAGGCGTAGTGCACTTGTTTTCATAGTAACGAACTAACGACCTCCAGTCAGTAGTTATAAGATGAATGCACTATTCTCGTAATCGTCTTACACTTCATAAGCATTTAAAAAAACATAACTTGATCTTCCACATGTGAGTCATTAATATCATTATTTTTAAGAAGTTTATTATCAAACATTGCGAATGCGAACAGCTTCCTAGATTGTTAATTGTAGATATTTTAATAGTAAATAAGTACCTACATCTGACCGGAAACTTCCGTTCAGATTATTGTTGTTATGACATTGTAACACTTTTATAAAAAGATCTGTCAAAAACAGCTGTTACGTTATTTACTTTTAATGACACGCTTACTGATAACATATTTTTTTATTAAAACCACTAGGTATATAGGAAAAACACAGTCTACAAGACCAAAGTTCATAGATTTAACCCATCGCATCTGTCACTCGCACGTAAATCAGGAATCGGATAACGATAAACATTCTGCACCCACTGGCACTTACCTTTGCTCTTGTTTATTTACTTTGACAGTTTGAGGTTATGTTCGTACATGAATTTACTAAAAACAATGAACTACACACACGCCTACTAACAAAGTCACTACACTTGGCACTTTCTCTAGCAGAAAAATGTTGCCGCGCCGAAGGTTCATCACATTGTGGAATATTTTGTTGTAATTCTACATTTAATTAATATTCCCTTTTAGCTTATCTATTTGTTGTTCGCTGTTGCTACGTAATACAAATACGTACGTACTCGTGTAGCAAACACCAATACCAATAGTTAATAGTGTGTGTGTTCATTCATATTATGCGGTGTGTGGTACAACGTAGTTCTAGTCTGCGGCGCTAGATGGAGTATTAACGTAATTTGTTTTATGTACCCACGAGAAAACTTTGTTATTTTTGTTTTGTACTATTGACAAAAATTAGTATTCTTGAGGCCTAAGAGCCCTATTACATCTCGACTGTGATTTTTGCGTAAAATGGCCAATTTTGGTGTTCTTGATTTCAGAAACAAAAATTCATTAACAATTTTGACTTATTGAATAGTGTAGGATAGCTATTAGCGTAGCATAGTTCGTAGCGGCCTCGCTTTTTGTAAATTTTGCTTAACTTTTTATTTAAACCCAAAATTTCAGAGAAAAATTCTCATAAACTGCGCGAAGGCACTTTTTTGAGTTTCCAGATTGAACTGCTGTTCTAAACAAATGAAATAAAAAAAAATTAAATGTTATCTCTTATAAAGTCCTATAGTTCGTAGCGGCCCCGAAGATTTTAGATATCAATGATTTTATATAGAAAAAAAATCTTATTCTAAACCAAAAACTTCGAAAATTACTTTAAGTTAACTTTGAATTTCTCCTATCTACGATAGGTAATATTATTGAGCAAAATGGATACCAGAATAATTGTCTACTTCATGAGGAATAAAGATTTTATAGTGAATTTATTATCCTATTTCGATAAAAACGATAAATACAACTGCAAAATTACTACAAAATGCGATGCTCCGGCCGTCCGAATTCAGCTTATTCTAGCAGAGTGGATATTTGTAATAATCAGCATGAATTTATTATCCTATTTCGATAAAAACGATAAATACAACTGAAAAATTAGTACGAAATGCGAAAATGGACATTTTACGCAAAAATCACAGTCGAGATGGAAGTAATTAGACTAATTAGGAATCATAAGTTGTTGTTTAGTTACGTTTTGTAACCAATTGCAATGCCCGACCATAGTCCATGATGTACATTTACTATTATTTTAATAATACATCTTTCTTTAACACGTAAATAGCAAAAAATATTGAGTAGGTACCTACTTATTACGTATGGACTTCTTACATTTTAATCCTTTAAAAGAAACATCAATTTTAAATTGAGTGTGATAAATTACTTGTAAATGTAATTTTAAACAGTACTAGAAGTAAAAAGAAAAGTCATAAAATTGCCCATTTTTATAAAGTTATAAAAATATAAAATGTTGCTTGATGACACAAGTAACATTCATTTCGCGGAACAATGAAAAAAAAAGCTTCATTATTAACTTTTCCTACAAAAGGTTCAATTAAAATGGCGTGCTGCTTTAATTGATTGCCGCAAAACTTAGGGCACAACCTCAATTTGTCCGTTTGACGTTGGTTTACTATACTCTTTCATGTCTTGATTAAAACAATTTTTAAACAAACCACGAGTTAATTGGGTAAAATTCTCGTTGGAAACCATTCGATTAAACACCGACATGCGAGCACGTGATTTTTCAATTTTCTCCATTCACACAAAATGTATTTTGAGACTATTCTTGTTTGCCATTCTAACAAATCCCTGTAAATCACGTGCTTAAAAGTTACGTCGTTACCTTTAGATTTTTCTGGAACCCGTTCATTTATTTGATTTAGGAACTAATTCGTCAAGCAGAAAGAAAGTTCCAATTGGTCAAGTGTGTTGCAAAAGTGTGTATGCAAAAGTAATAATTAGTCAAGTCCCAATTTTGTTTCGATTTGCCAAGCCTTATTTTTGTTTCAACTGGTCAAGCCAATAAAAAGTTCTGAATTGTCAAATGTATTTTTTTTACTCAAACACAATTATTAGTGTACTTGAAGGTATAATTACATAGGTGTGTATTCATATTCCCATTAAAATAATGGTAAGATTATTTTACATTAGTGTCATGCATGATTGATTTACACGTGGGTAAGTTTATTTTCCTTGTGGCGGTTGAATGCATTTTTACTAAGTGAGTAGGTAGTAAACAAGTGCGTTTAATAATTGTCAGTGTAAGTTCTGTAGCAAATCTTGTTTGTTTGTTTTCTGATTTGGTAAAACAAATTGTTTATAAATAAACAGTTTTCAGGACATTATATCTTTTACTTATTTATTTACGTTATTATTATGCAGCGAGGGGTTTAACATCTCAGTCTTGGAATCAAAATGTCTAAAAATTTTGACAGCAGTTGCAATTTCGCGGGAATGGAAAAATAAATAAATTTGCGGAAAAAAAACGAACGCATTTCATGTTAATTTTTGCATTAACGATGCATAAAATGTACCACAGAACCGAAATAATCGACCTGATTCATACTAAAGTAGTCTCTAAGTGTATCAAAATACAAAATTTGTAAAATATGTTAGAAAGAAAATAAAGAAAAACAGAAAGACACACGCCGTTGTTAGTGGTTTTCTAGTGAATCTCTATCAAGAAAATGTAATAATCCGAATGACACTAGATATTTGCGCAATGAATTGTTTATTATAATTGTAAATAAACATTAGAATAATTGTATATAAACATTTACAATTTGCATTAAAACACACTACTGATTATTTATTTAATCCTAATCCTGACGTTTAGCCCTAATTCCTAGCGTTTTCGTTCAACAGGGAAACTGTTTCTTTGAGATTAAACGCGAGTTTATCCGAAAAAAAAAGGAGTTGAATTTGAATTTTAATACACTTGGGTAAATGTTTATTCTTATATAAATATAGGTAAAGCGTATATAATACATAATTGTTTGAGCATCCCCCTGGCTATTAAAAAGAGCAACGCCCACCTATTTCAAATTTACCACAATCGCAAATGGAAACCACCAGTTGAGGAAAAATTCCGACTTTTTCACTTTAATAATACCTTCATACTTCTACAGGCTGAATAAAATATTTAACGGCGATTAACGCGAACTGCTAGGTGTTTTTATGTATCCTTGGCATACTGTTTTAAGTAGGTAAGGTACTTTCTTCAGTTCTGTGGCAGTCAAGTAAAGCCAAATGCTTTATTCAATATATACCTTTACAGGTACATATTGACATTAAAAATTTGTAATATAAAAAAGTTAACGAACAGTAGTTAAATCTTATCAACAAACTTAACTACCTACGGGAGAGCACACTGACTTTTACAGGTTAAGTCGATTCCATACACCAATGAAATGGATACTAAAAATGTTCATAATTCATATTAGAATCGGTATCCGATCCGATCCGTATTAGATAACAGATTACATTGATGTATGCCCATGCGATATGCATCGCAAATCTCCGGATAAAGTTCTTAGAACAATAATAATTAATGTACCGCACCACGCCGCGCCCCGGCCGGCCGGGCGCCGTAGTCCTAACGCGAAATCAAACTAATGCCTTGAGAATTTAACCAGTAACGCGTCATTTCCGGATTAGGAAGCTTCCATTGTAAATTGATAGATTAAAAACTTTTACACGCTATTATCGTCGGATCAAAGTGTATGCGGCCAGCTTGTTCGCGGTAAGGCATTTTCCTTTGCAATTACTTGCCGTTCGTCATTGTCTTTAATAAGTACAGAGAATAATGATTGACGTGTGATATAATGATACTCGAGGTCCGGGAAATGGTATTTACTAAGTTTTTAGTTTTAGTGCTGTGCTGGTTGAGGCCGCTCCATCTCTTCCCTTGGGTGGGTTGTTGTACATTCGCCACAAAGTTAGTTTGCCACGTTTTTGTAACTCCATACATTAAAAGTAAATTCGCCACAGGTAGGTAAGGGTTATTGTACATTCGCCACTAGTCTTCATAGTACATAATTTTTGCATAAAGTACCGGCAGCAAGGAAAGTTCGAAATGAAAGGTAGTTATTTTATTCTAAAATTATTGATGTTTTTACTTCACTTATTGTTTGATTTTTCTGTTGTCTGTGCCGAAAATAAGAGTGTGGCGAATTTACTTGATAAAAATAGAACTGTGGCGAATTTACGGTGGCGTAAAAGGCGACTAACGGACCAAGGCTGCACATACATCCAACAGTATAGAGCGGCGATGGGCTCACTACCTGTCATGCTAAGCACATGTGCAGTTATCATTTGGTGAAACGTGAACTGTGGCAGAGGACTGCTTCTGCGGTCCTCATTGCCTGGTCTCTGGCTAACCCTTCGGGAATAATATGTATGTATGTATGTTTTTAGTTTATAGACCTCAATTTAGATGGAGCAAAATGAATCATCAGTTAATATTAAATTTCTCGATGAGAGATCGCTATGCTCGAGAGATTTATGTTCGACAAAGGACCACACTTTACAAGCTTTTATTTAACTTGTAATGTATGTATGTTTGTTCGGGTGGAATCTTGCAAGTCAATTTCCAGCAGGGCTTTGATTCTGTATCGCAATTTAATAGATTCCACACCTAAACCTTACCGCGCACAAACGTCAAACGCATACGTTTTTGGGAAGATATCGTAACTTTTAAAAGAATTAACGTGGTTTTGAAACAAGGAATCGTTACAGAATAAGGGCCCAGATATCTTCAACCGATTGACTGAAATTTTGTAGACACGTTCAGTGTGTTGGATGACAATGCATGGTTAATAGTGTGACGTCATTCTAAATCCAAGACGGCGGCACACCCAAGATGGCGGTCTAATTATTTTTATTGCATTCCTACATTATGGGTATCAAATGAAAGAGCTTGCTGAGAATAACTCGAAAAATACTAAAAAGTAAAAAATAAATTAAAAGTAAAAAACCCTTTTTAAAGAAAGCTTTTATTTCAATGCGCTAAAAAGAAAAAAAAACTTTTACTTTGAAACTTTTACTATCAACTTATAACGTCATTACGCAATTTCTATGATATATAAAGTTATCGCGAGATTTAGAAAAATAAAGAAGTAAATTATGTATCTTGATGTTATTGATTTTAACTATTATAATTTTCCATCTAAGTAAATACCTACGAGTACTTATTTAAATCTTGCGACAACCTTTTATATCATATAAATTATGTGATGACGTTTTAAGTTGATAGTAAATGTTTATTTTTTTTCTTTTTAGCGCATTGAAATAAAAGCTTGTTTTTTAAAAAGGTTTTTTATTTTAAACTTAAAACTTTTACGACATTGTTCAGCGTGTATTTTTTTATCACGTGTTTTGTACATTTTATTTTATTCTGACATTTCAGGCCCTTCGTACGATAATACATTCTAGCATAACGTTGCAGGCTTTGCCGGGTTGCATTGAAGGTAATAAGTACCTTTATAGGCTCCTACTTCAAACTAACCTGTTCGCATAAAACCCCGTTAATTATTTAAGTTATTATTAACGCAGTTTGACAATTTTGAATGGGCATCATAGCCCGTTAGCCGTAAATCCGTAATCTAGACGCCTCGAGCGTGCAACTGGCCTTGTTGTTTAGTCTCGTCACCACGAGACTCGTCTGCAGTCACCGTTACGCTGTCAGATCTAACACTGTGACATCATTACTATGCATAGAGTATTTTTATTTTAGAGATTTCACATAATACATTTATAATACGACTATATTCCCATAGGGTAAGTCAGAGAGGCAATAAGGACCGCAAAAACGTAAACTATGGCAGTGCCATCAAATGACAACTGCATATTAAGAGGCCTATTACATCTCGACTGTGATTTTAGCGTAAAATGGCCAATTTTGGCGTTATGGATCTCAGAAACAAAAATACATTTACAATTTTGACTTTTTGAATAGCTAATTGGAATAGTGCGTAGCGGCCTCGCTTTTGGTAAATTTTGCTTAACTTTTTAATTAAACCCAAAATTGCAAACTAAGATTTTCATAAAATGCGCGAAGGCACTTTTATGAGCTCCTAAATTGAACTACTGTTCTGAACAAATGAAATAAAAAATGAGAATGTTATCTCTTATATAGTCGTATAGTGTTTTTGAATTTTTATATATCACTGATTTTATATAGAAAAAAATCTTATTCTAAACCAAAAAACTTGAAAATTGCTTTAGGTTAACTGTGAATTTCTCCTATCTACGATAATATTATTGAGCAAAATGCATACCAGAATAATCGTTTACGATTAACGCCAAAGAACACCAAAGTTGGATGTTTTACGCAAAAATCATAGTCGAGATGTAATAGGGCTCTTAACTATAAGCCGCTACTACAACACAGCTTTCACATGCAACGGAAATTAGGAGACTTATACCTTCGTTAAAGTTTTAAGCTTTAATTCAAATCAAAAATACTTTAGACACTTTCTACGCAATCCTTTTATGCTCGTCGTTTCAACCGAATTGCGCCGGCCGTGGTCACGGGTAGGATGTGTTAAAAAATTATATAAAGAGAGAAGTCTCTTAGTCTCTCGTGTAGACGGGCAATATACCTATGAGAAGATCTCTTAGAGATGTGGAAGTGGCTGAAAACCAGCGATACCTGGGTAGGACGGCTCCCGAGGCCAGCAAAATATGTTAAGCTACTTCCAAAGACTTTGTTTTATAACGTTATTTGTCATAATATGTACTTACTTTTTTCTGATAAGATTGTAGTCAAACAGTTAAGTTTCATTTCATCCCGTTTTTTTAATCTCGTTAATTTTAAAGATACAGACGATTGAAATATCTAAAGTAAAAACTAATGAATTCTCTGTAATGCGCTGCTCTACGCCGATATTCGATGTAGGTTCTCGAATCTCTATGTCGCGTGTCACAGTTTTTTTGCTACAGAAAAGTTTTGTTACGTTGTATATTTTTTTGCAAAGTAGACATTCGATTTTAAATACTTACATTTAAATTAAACGCCCTCCTCGCCCGTATAAAGAATAAACGGTTTTCTGTTTGGTAATTATAAAATTCGATAAAAAACAAAAAAAAATATGAAGAGTTTATATAATTACTTAGTTCGGAAAGTTTTTTTAAAACTGTATCTAATAGTCTAAGATCCGAGTATAGAACGACCTTCACCGAGAAGGTTAATGGATGAAATGTATTTTATATCAAATTTAATATGTTAAATAATATATCGCGAGTGGGTTGGCTGAAAAAATTCAGTCCAGTACCATTAATGATTAATTTAATATTAAAAAAAAAAAAATTACATTGCACTGGTTTGGTGTGTGTGTGTGTTTGTAATGAGCTTATCTTTATATAAACATAAATTTTATTTATTTAACCAGACGGTTGCAAATTACTAATATTGACTTGCCTGTTTACACCTGCCTACCCAATGTTATGACAGGAAAAAAATAGTCAACCTAACTTTTGCATATTATAGAGGCTTCATACTTTCGATTGGTACCTATGTAATTTATCTATTATCAAAACAAGTGCAAAATTTAAAAAAATATATTTTTAAATATTTAATTAATCATATACTGGACTGAAATTTTTCAGCCAACCCACTCGCAATATATTTTTTAACACATTAAATTTGATATAAAATACTTTTCATCCATTAACCGCTCGGTGAAGGTCGTTGTATACTCGGATCCTCTACTATAATGTTGGTTTTTAATGTTTTGGATTTAGGTAACTTCAGCTCAAAAATTACTATCACTGTGAAATAAAACACTTTTTTACGAATTAACTCGCGTTTAATTTACTATTTACATAGTTTTTATATTATCCTGACGTTTCGAACCCTTTACAGGGTCCGTGGTCACATGGAGACTGAGGTGTTAGTCGTCTCATTGTTAGAAGTTATTTGCCTACCGTCAAAAATTTTTATATTTAACCGGGTGCGTTCAAGTTTACACAATACGAGCTAACAATATTTTTAGGTCTGGCAATGTGTTGCTGTTGGGGCTGGGATTTGATGACCTGTATGATGGGGTCCCAGGCAGGTGGTAAATTCCAACCATCCTCTCTATTGAAATTACGATGTTTTTTAATTTCAATAGCCTCGCGTATCATCCTAGGGATGAATCGTTGTTCCTTGGCGAGTATTTGAGGTTTGTCAAATCTGATGTAATGGTTGGGCCCCTCGAGAGCATGTTCACATACTGCAGACTTATTTTCGCGCCTATGCTTGACGTCGGCTATATGTTCTTTTACGCGGGTTCCTACACTTCTCTTTGTTTGCCCGATGTACGAGAGCCCACAGTCGCAGTCCAGTTTGTACACGCCTGCATCTTGAAGGGGTATATTGCACTTGACAGGTCGTAAGAACTGGTTGATCTTCTTTGGCGGCTTAAAGTAAGTATTGATTGAAGCTCGCTTTAAGATGTGACCAATCTTGTCAGTGACGCCTTTCATATATGGAAGTACTGCAGGTTGGCGCTCGACTGTGGTTGGTTTTTTGCGTTTTTTGTGACGAAGCCGCGGTACTTGCAGTTTGTTATCCTGTAGTACATGCTTGACATGCTGAAGTTCAGCAGCCAGGCAAATAACTTCTAACAACGAGACGACTAACACCTCAGTCTCCCTGTGACCACGGACCCTGTAAAGGGTTCGAAACGTCAGGATAATATAAAAACTATGTAAATAGTACATTAAACGCGAGTTAATCCGTAAAAAAGTGTTTTATTTCAATGTGTAGTGCTCGCTTAAACCTCAGAAAACAATATACTATCACTGTTTTACAGTTTAGCTATGATAAAATAAATTTAAACAAAGGAATCCAATTGAATTCTTTGTATGAATTCAATTTATCAATCAATTAAATTGTCGACTTAAATGATTTCTATTTTTATGCTTTTGTTTAATTAAGCATCGATTTGAATAATGAATTGCATAACTTAATGAATTCTGCTCAAAAACGTTATCAAAGGTCAAACTGGTTTGTTTTGGTGGCGCCAACTTTTTACATGTAGTTTTTATTGCCTTTAAAAAAAAAGTAAAGTATTTACAAGACTCCTTTCAAGCAAGATTATTAATAATCGATCATCTTCAAGATTCGTCTTATTCAATTTAAGTACAATATGATAATATTGTTATGTAACATATTAATAATGTTTTTTCTATAATAAAATTATCGAGATCGTATTATTAATTGGCAATTAGGCATTATTTCGATATTGGCGCCTTCCTGGTTCTTGTAGGCGTCTTGTCTGTTGGTGTGTTACTAATTATCTATATCCTTAAAATAATAACAAATACATAAAATAATCGCGTTTTTGCTTCGTTTTTATATTCATCTAATAGTAATTAATCAACACCTTCATGGGCTTTTTGGCGGAAAAGTGAAGCGACATGTTAGCAGTATTGTCTTATTTTCTTGTTTTTTTCTTATGTTTTTGGTATTGCTGAATATTTGATCCAGTCGTATATTAGTTATAGAACACAAACTGTCGATGTTAATGGAACTAAGTCATCCGTTTCTCATGTAAAAATAGGAGTTTCGACAAAGGTCAATTCTTGGCCCTTTCTTATTTTTGATAATATCAATGACTTGTCATTCTTTGTAGAAATCTTCTGTGGTATTGTATTGTTTGCAGATATTATTTCACTCATTTTTAATGTGACTAGGTGTAAGAATAATTATGACGATGTTAACAACGCTCTCTCAGAGATACTTACACAGTTGGTTTACTGCTAATAACTTACAGCTAAACGCTAAGAAAACGAAAAGTATTAAATTTACACTACCAAATGTAAAGACCAAACAAACCGATGTTAGAATGAACGGTGATAAATTAGATTTGGTAGACTCAACAGTTTTCTAGGGATAACCCTTGACTCAAAACTCTAATGGAATCCGCATATTACGAATTTGGCCGGCAAACTCAGTTTAGCAGGATACGCGATTAAAAATTAGACAAATAACAGATGTTGAAACTGCTAGGACTGTTTACTTTAGTTATTTTCACAGTTTCATGTTGTATGGCGTCCTTTTGTGGGGAACAGCGGCTAATGTTAAAACTATATTTATTTTACAGAAACGAGCAATAAGAACCTTAATAGACTGGGATCACGAACTTCTTTGAGAAATATTTATAAGGAAGTTGGTGTTCTTACTGTTGCATCGCAATATATTTATAATTATATAGTTTTTGTGCGTTGCAATATTAGGTAACACTTTTTCTAAACACGCGGTGTTGTACACAATTTAAATACTAGAAGTATGTCAAAACTAGTAATGCCACTGTTTAGGTTACAAAAGGTTCTCGGTTCTTTCTTGGAGCAAGGTACATACACTATTATAATAAAATACCAAGTAATGTAAAATCTTGTTTACTTAAGAAAGGTTATTATACAGTCAAGGAATATTTGGTTGATTCACATGTCATGCTCGTGAACGGGTGCCGCCTGTGGAGGCTGGTCTGCTCTTGCAGTATTATTTTTATTTGTAATAGATATAGTCTTTCTTTTTCTTGTTTCAAAGATACTGTAAGACGTTGTTCATTTTATTTTAAATTAAGCAATTTGTTTTTGGACATTCTTTTGTATATGTTTTGTGTTGTCTTGTAATCGTATTAAATGTTTTTTTTATGTTGTAATGGAAAATGTCCTTTTATAATAGGGAGGGCATTTTCCAATTTGGATTGACGGTGTAAAAGAAAGGGAGAAAAGAAATGCCCTTGCTGAGTTTCTTGCCGGTTCTTCTCAGTACAAGGCTCCCGCCCCATAGTTAGGACTTACGAACCGATGGCATAACGACATTCATGAGTGCTCAATTATTGTAGCCTAAATTGAATAAATGAATTTGAATTTAAAGCAAAAGAATGGTGGATTGATTATTATTTACCATGATGTTTTTCTGAACGTGCATGACTGTTGGCAAATGAAACAAAACAGCGCAACAACACTTTTCCAGTTCTCTCATGAGATCACAGTTGTAAAGTACCACATTGTTATTGAACCTCAAAGCAGGTTTGGGTGAATTTAATTTACAATTTAAAAAAAACGGCTTAATATCACAGACGTAATTATGACCGGCGAAACACAAAAGAGGTCGAGACATTTTTATACATGCTTACTTAAATATAATCACGACTATTATCCCCAAAGGGTTAGTCAGAGACTAGGCAATGAGGACCGCAAAAGCAGTCTTATGCCATAGTCCACTTTTCACCAAATAGCGACTTCACATGTGCTCAGCGTGACAAATAGTGAGCCCATCGCCGCTCTATGCTGTTGGATATTATGTGCAGTCTTTAGTCCGTTAGTCGCCTTTTACGGCACCCAAGGGAAGAGAGGGGGTGGCAGTATATTTTTACCGCTACACGACACGGTTATATTTTTATTTGGTCACCAATCTGTTGTCCAGTAAGTTTAAAGTAGCTTGACTTGCAAGATGTCGCCTAACCGCTGCGCCGCGCAATAAGCCGCTAATAAACCTTCACTTCTCGCCTATTGCGTATAATGAATTTTATAAGACAGTTCCCATAACGCCGTAATAACTTTCCTCGTATGTTGATTAGTATACGAGCGCTTCTATTTGTTGAAAGAGCGCTAACAACCTTTTGTTTCTCCCCCGCTACCGCTACTGTTTACATTTTCACGGCTTATCGGAATCCTTCTATGGTATTTACTATTTACTATGGCAATAATAGTATACGCATCGTCGTCGCATGTTTCGTGTAAGCCTACCATTGAACGCTCACCACTGGAGTTTAGAAACGGACGCGGTTAAAAAATGCAGTGAAATGGAGGCGAAAGTATGTTGTCGCCGGAATTGTTTTAAATATGGCAGACAGCGCGTCGACAATAATATGCCAGTGGGAGAGATTGTTGGTACACAATTTGAAGTCTTATTTGCTAACGTGTAAGGTCGTCAATTGTTTTTGGTGATGAAATGTCGGTGTACTAAAGAGTGTTTTGTCACATTGTGTGCTCAAACTGCTCTAATATTTGTTTTGGAGTGTCCCTATGTATGAGGTATTCCATTGATACCGAGTGTATCCTTCTAATGGAAGTGAACGCGATCGAATAGATACACCAATTGTTTATATTTCAAGAATGTTCTAAATGCATAATAAGCAGTCTATTATTCGATACGTGTTGTAAAATCAAGCAAGCATTTTAGGACTCCATTAAAGAATTAGGTTGTAGTCATCGAACTGTCGGTCGGTCAGGCGAGGTTCTGGTAGTAAGGTAGAACCATATAAAATATTATTTAGTTCATTTTCTTTAAAGTCCAGATGATGTCACTAGAATGTAGTCTCATGTCATATAAAATGTAAATTAGAGTAATTATTATTAGCGGGATTACTACTTACCATGTTTTTTTGTCTTCAAGTGATGCAGTACCTACGGATGTACTCGTGTGTACTCTACATTCGTGACCATGCCGATGCATTGAACTGTGCCAAAATATCAGTTACTCAAACCAACAAAAAACGTTGATTGAATCCCGTTAATAAATTGTGACTAATTAAAAGTAAAACCAAATCATGTATGAAGTAAAGTTCTAACCGAAGACTGGTTAAATAAAAAATGTTTAGCCTCTCTCGGTCGGCGTTCGCGTTCCAAATTCAAATTTTATTTATTACTTTTTAATTTCTTCCGATTCAGCGAACACAAACCCGCTCGGGGTAGACGCGCGCGCAGACGATGACGTAAAGCCCTTGGTTGCCAGTGTAGAAAAAAGGCTGCCAAAAACCGTTTTTGAGTGATCACCTAAAAAGAGACAAAGATACGCTACTACATTATTAACGATCGAATAAGAGTTTTATTCCGTGCAAGGTAAGGACTGTAGTGTTTCATTACGCGTGCAGATTTGGCAGTGTGTGGCCAATGTGTCATCATGATTGTAGCGTGCCCGCTCTCGCGTGGTAATCATACTGACAATTTAACAAATCACGTGGAAGTGAATGTTTTTGGCGGTGTAATGGATTTTGGTAGCATCTTTTTATGGGTGAAATTCAATTAACAATATTAGCAATAATACAAAATTTAACATAGCTTTAGTTAGTTCTGTTAGTTCTGTTATTGAATAGGGTAGTTGACTGATAAAGTCAATAGAGATACTTTTTAGCACCCTGTCTAAATGATATTCTTCCATAGTAGGTAATTGTATGGGAATATCGTACAATGACAACATCATCATTGTGTTTCTTCAACTTAGTGTTTTATAATCCACTTTTTGGGTTACACAAATTACATAATCGTGTTAGGGTCAAACTAAAAAGGGTTAAAAGTTAAAGGATAAAAAAAATAATCTCATTCTAAATTATCATATTTTATCATTGCAGATTTTTTTTTGTTTATACGTGATCACCACACTTTAGATGTCACATCGCACATAACTGTACTTCCTGTAAAAAGTAATACTTTCAAAATAACAACTTTTCAGTGTTACGGAAATTGTGTTTAAAAAATATAAAAGAGGAAATCTATTATTTTCTAAACTTTAATGGAGATCGCATTGAGTGTAGTATTATTTTAGTTCTAATAAAATAATAATTCTTCTTCTTTGTTTATTTTTTTACATTGCAAAGTTGACACTGAAAGTTTGTTAAGTATTTTCATATCATTTCACAGGAGGCAAATCAATATCTGTGCCGATGCAAACCGGCGCGGAGTTACATCAGACGAGCTGATCGTGACCTTAATACTATGTTTCATAAGTGCAAATTCGCCTGAGGAACATGAGATTTGGAAGACAATTGTTGCATCACGCACGCGCACGCCACGCGTCACGCTTAGTATTATAATATGATTTTGTATGTGAAAGAAGAAATGGTAAATGAACATAAGTATTATAGTAAACTTGAGAAGAAGACAACAAATAAAAGCATGAAAATATTAAAATATTACATTAAAAATCATGTTAATTAAAAATCATGTTAATTAAACAACCGTGTCGCGTAGCGGTGAAAGAATACTACCACCCCCTCCCTTCCATTGGGTGTCGTAAAAGGCGACTAACGGACTAAAGACTGCACATACATCCAACAGCACCGTAGTCGCTATTTGGTGAAAAGTGAACTAAGGCAGAGGACTGCTTTTGAGGTCCTCATTGCCTAGTCTCTGACTAAGCCTTCGGGGATAATAGTCATGATAAGTAGACTGTGTTTATTAAAAAAAAATGTGATAATAAAAAGCTCTCCAAGAAGTCCAGCCAGCATTCTTGTTAACTTTTAATGGCCTGTGATTCTAACGTTCCGTTTACACTTTCCGTAGTTACAAGTTCCCTGATCCGTTAAATACAAATACAAATTACAAATAAGTACAAATTATTTATTCGTGATTCACAGGTATGACATTAGATCTAATTTAATGTAAGTAATAAAGGTATCACTGCGATCTGCCATATCGGCTTACGAAAATAGAATTATTGTAATAAAAGAAAAGAAACTACTAAGTATACGAAGTATACATTAATATGCTTAAGTCAATTCAAAACTGTCGAATAAATCCATAAATTTGAAAAAAAAACCTAATTTTGATAATAATTGTTACATATTTTATGTAACGACTATTAAAATTAATAAAATAATATAATTAATATAAAAAACAGCATAATTTACAAAATATCAGTCAAGAATTAATTTATGAATTATAATTACACAACTAAATGTCAAAATATACATCCATTAATTTGTAAAAAAAAAACAAATATGCTTAAGTAGGTAATGTTACTTATCAAAATTAATAAAATAAAAATAATAAGTAAGTTTAATATAAAAAACAGCATAATTTACAAAATATTAGTCAAGAATTTTATAAATTACTAAGTATAACAGAACTAAATGTCAAGCTTAGAATAATAACATATAGAAGGTAAGTCCGCGCGCCCATTTTGAAGCACTTTTTTTGGAGCCAGATATGGCTCCAAAACGCCGAGTTTTCAATGTACACTACGGAGTTACAAGCGTACATGTGCGTGTCGCCGAGCGCAAGCAAGTAATCGTCACGAAAGTGTGAATCGGTTTAGAGCTTCACTTTTCACAGAGCGCTTGTATGAAGACTATCTTTCTATACGTTATTATTCTAAGATGTCAAGCTCATTACATATTTTAATTGTAAAAATTCATTAACTGAGTAAAAGGCATTATTAGACAAAAATGTATTTAATTTTTGCTTAAAAGTGACATAGTGATCACACTCTTTAATGAAATTAGGAATTTTATTATATATTTTTGGCGCCATTACGAGTACACTTTTTTGGTACAATGCCGTTTTATATGCAAATGGATTCACAGAGCACAACAACGTACGATTTCGCTTTCTAGGAACAATTTTAAATATCTTTAAGTGTTGTCTTACAAAGAGAGCCAATTCGAGTATGTACAGGGAAGGCATAGTACCTTTAAGTCTTTGAAGTATGTTCTGCAGGAGTCAGTCTTTTTAAGTTTATAAATGGCACGAATGTATCTCTTTTGACATTTAAAAACGTTTTCCCAATTAGTTGCATTACCCCAAAATATAATTGCATGCCGTAACCTAGAAGCCACAGCCATGATAAGACGCGAGTAACGTTGAGAGACCAACTTTTTGCGACAGAAGATATAGGCTGTATGAAGACTGTGAAAGCTTTCCACATACGAAGTCTATATGATTTTTTTTAATTAACCTATAATGTCCCACTGCTGGGCAAAGGTCTCCCCCACTTCCTTCCAGCTCTCTCTCTCTTTAGCCAGCTCTAACCAATTGCCGTCGGAGGCATCGAGGTCGTCGCGCCACCACCGCTTCCGAGGACGGCCCCGACGCCACGTCGGTCTTTGGGTACCCAACGCGTGCTGATGTTCGCCCACCTCTCTGCGGGTTCATTCTTACCACGTGCCCCGCCCAGTCCCACTTGAGCTTTGCAGATTTATGTCCAATATCGGCAACACCTGTCATGGAACGCAGTGTGGTGTTTCGGACATGTGATTTTGCCATTTTAAATTATCTTCTATGTGTAAGCCAACGAATTTGTTGGCTGCAAAATAAAGAAGGACTTATACATAAGTCTTTCTTTATTTCTTACCCTTTGTACGTGTCGTGAAAACTATAAAGGCAACGGAAAATTCCCTATTAACTAGTTACCATCCTCGGCCTATGAACGTCTCTCTGCTGGGTTTTAGGCTTCTGAAATAGGTAAGTTTCCCTTGGTTCACAACAAATTATCTATTAAGTGACAAATTATATATTTAGGTGTTCAAATTACCTTTAAGTGATATTTCATTGGTAAGTATGTAATAATTATATTGTTTTTTCTTACAATAATAAAAAATGCGACAAGCCTCGTTCGCAACTGACATCGTCTTGTTGTTTTATGTGTTTTTTGGGTGTCAATAAAATGTCTTTTTCTCTAATTAAAATCCACATCGCATCAAACATTTTGAAATTGATATTTTAATTTAATTTTAACGGGTGTGAATTACTTGAAAGAATGTTATGGTTAATTTGTTAGTTTATACTAGTTTACGTTTCGTGCTAATACGCAATCATACTGTGGTTACCGGACAAATTATTGAATGACGTTTTGTCGCGTCACGCCGCGCATAGTGGCTCGATACTTTGAATATAGTCTTTGAGCTATTGCAGGCAACCAAACAAACTTATTGACTTAATGGCTGGTGATTCAACGTATTTCCCCGTGACGTAGGGTACGCGTGCCACGCCACCCGATCTAGGACATGACAGGTTTCCCTAACATACAATCATACATACATACATATATATATACATACATACATATATATATATATACATACATATATACATACATACATACATATATCACGTCCGCTTCCCGGAGGGCTAGGCAGAGACCACGATTTCCATTTCCTACAATTTATTACACATCATATTAATATTCTCTCTCTCTGTCTCTTATAACATTCTTCATACATGCTCGTCGGCTTAGGGTACCTTTGACCTGACCTTAAACGAGAACGGCACCGATGATCTAAGTAAATACGTTCGCCGAGGTCTTTCCCTTCCAACTATCCCAGTCACTCTCGCCTCATGCACCTTTCACTAAATAAACCCACAATTACAGAAAAACGACAGGATAACTTTTCTAGGACTTCATGCAGAAAATATTTAAAGTACTTTCAGTCTATAAACTATCTCAAAGTCAAAGTTTAAGTCAAAATATATTTATTCAATAAACTCAATTAATAAGTACTTTGAATCGTCCTAATCTTTTTAGCCTACCACCCATTCAGGACGTAATTTTTTAACTGTGGCAAAGAACGGGCGCAAGAAACCACAGCGCACAGAAGCAACGACATTTACAAAAAAAATCCACAGATCTCGTCCTCTACACGACTTGAAAGGGCATTGAAGATGTACCTACTTATCATAGATTATCGAATGCAATTTTCAGTATGAACGCGAAATTTTTCTTTCGATAAGTTTAATTTTTTTTGTAGGACCAAAAAAAATTTATTTTTTCAAAACCAACTTTTCCAAAATATTTTTAGATCTTCTTAAAACCCTTCTAATTCCGCGTCTTTTGAGCTATCACGCCCTGAGCAAATTCGCGGCTAAGGGCACCTCTACCACAGTATAAATATGAATACTGTGCCTCTACAGCCTCAACCATCACTAATATCAAAAAAGTGAAATAAGGTAAAATGTTCCTTAGTTCAATACCGAGGTGCTTTTTTTATTTTTTAAATTCGGCCCCGTTCTCGAGATATCGGGAATTTTCTGGGAAAAATATATACATGATTTTTGAATTATGTACTGCGGTTTAAAATGCAGACTAAGGTAAGGTTTCATGTCGTATTCAATTTAGTGCTCTCATTAAAAATTAAATAAATCTATTGATACTGATTTATGCTATTACCGAGTATCCCGCGGTCAATACAATTGAGAAGAAAATTGTTAAGCTATCACCGCGGTATTTTATTTTTATTTACTGTCGAAAAATAGTGCAAAATAAACGAAAATTAGATAGTTACAATCATAGCTGAAACTATAATCCACCTTGTGACCAGTGGCGTGCCTAGGGCTTTAGATTGGGGCAAGCCACGAAACCTGAAGTTCCTAATCTTGCTACCTAGGTACAATGTTGGTGCCCATTTGTGACACTAGCCATATTTTTTACTCAAATCGTCATAGGCCGTGGCATTCCAAACGTTCTTGTCGTTGGTAAAAAAAACAGGCTATTACCTTCTATTACATCTTGAATGTGATTTTTGAGAGAAATATTTGAAAAAGAAAATTACTGCGGCCAATTTAGGCGTTCTTTATCTCAGAAACAAAAATACATTATTAGTATTTACTTATTGAATAGTGTAGAATAGCTATTGGCATAGTACGTAGCGGCCTCGCTTTTTGTAAATTTCGCTTAATTTTTATTTAAACTCCAAATTGCAGAGAAAGATTTTCATAAATTGCGCGAGGGCGCTTTTTTGAGCTCCTGGATTGAACTACTGTTCTAAACAAATGAAATAAAAAAAAACAAAGCCAAAAAAACTTCGAAAATCGCGTTAAGTTAACTGTGAATTTCTCTTATCTACGATAATATTATTGAGTAAAATTTATACCAGAATAATTGTTACTTCATGAGGAATAAAAATGTTATAATGAATTTATTATCCTATTTCGATGAAAACTATAAATACAACTAAGTACAAAATTTTTTATTTATTAATAAATTACAACAAAATGCGATGCGCCGGCCGTCCGAACTCAGCTTATTCTCGCAGAGTGGAGATTCGTAATATTAAGAATGCATTTATTATCCTATTTCGATAAAAACGATAAATACAACTGGAAAATTACTACAAAATGCGAAAATGGGCATTTTGCGCGGGAATCAAAGTTGATAAGTAGGCCTCTACACTTAATTTATTAATTATTACATAATTGTTTGAATGGAAGCAACCAACAATCCAAAGTTTTTTACATAGACCTAATATAATTAATGCCCTAGATGACTTTTAATAGTTTGCGAAATACATAAATCATGTGTGATGTTCAAAGAATTTATTTACCTCTGCCTTTCGTATGCCAATCATCAACACGATTAAGTACACATTTGTTTGCAACACATCACATGCCCAACACATCTAAGTTCGTCACAGAGACCAATAAAGCGACGAACTGAACTCGGAACACATTTTTTTATCACAAATTACGAAAACACTTGTTACTTAAAAAAACAATCGCTCAAACAAAGTGAAGTGTGACAATAACAAATAATAAAAAATGGCTGGCTGCTGCCTGTGGCTGCTGCACAGCACAATCGCGTATTAACGCTCGCCCCTGATTGGTTCGCCCGAGCTCGAGCTGTCGTCGGTCGCCTCTGATTGGTTCGCCCGCGTTTAAGTTGCACGTGATTCGGTAGAAATAAAGCCTGATTTGGAGAAGGCCTTACTTGCGAACTTCATAACGCAAGCTGGCTTTGACGAAGAGTATGAATTTCTCATAGAATCTATACATACTTACGCAGTATTATGTTTATAGAGTAGCAATTTTGTTAAAGTTAGAAGAGAGCGGATATACTTAAAATCCGAAGCCGGTTGCAAGCCAACTTGTGCGAGAGAGATGTAAAGCATCGCACGATTTATAAGCAGCTTTATGCGATTTGTTTGGCGATTCTTAATATGAAAAACTTATAAAATTGATAATTTGAATGCTGATGAAAGAAAATTAACAATGGTAAAAAATATTAAGTGATTTGAATAATTGCGTTTTACCAGTAGTGATATTGAGTTTTTGTTAGGGCAAGCCGGGCTTTTCGGCTTGTATGAAGGTACCGCCACTGCTTGTGACTTACTTCGAATCTGTTAAAATGGTTAATAGCAAGTTATTTACACTAAACCAGTGAACAATCTTTGAGATCGCATTATTCACATCGTCATAATTTGGGTGTCGTCGTTTCACTTTGAATAAAAGTGAAGTATCATCAGCAAATAATACTATCTCATGACTGTCTTTTACAAAATAATAAGTCATTAATATAAACCAAAAACAAGAATGGACCAAGTATTGAACCCTTCGGAACTCCCATTGTAACCACTGATGTCAATACTGAGCATCATTAATTCCTTGCCGTTGTCCCTAATCGGGGTCGGCGCAGTACGTCTTCTTCTACCATTCGCCCCTATCAGCCGTCAGTTCTACGGTCACTCCTTTCTTCACCATATTTTTTCATACCATATTTCACGCAGTCCATCCATCTTTTTCTCGGCCTACCTTTCCCCTTATGTCCATCCACAGTTGGCATTCAAATTCAAAGGCCTTATACGGCATCATCGAAATCAACTCCTCGTTACAATTGATGGGTATAGGTATAAAGATATTTATTTTCTCACAAAGATTTACAAAAATCACTTACCCACATGAGAAACAAAACACATAAAAACATTTTGTTGGGCTAATTTAGAAAAATTTAACACACAAAACACAAATTACCTACTTATTAAAATTCTATCACGCTACAAATTGTTCGAGAACAGATTATTAATTTTAACTAAACAATAATAATCACAAACTTCTATAGATTTCTTTACATTAATTTTAAGAAAATTTACTATAGGTAAAACATTATATTTTGATCATTATATTTTAATCTGACTGTACTGAACAGCTCCAATAATTTAAGAGTGTCCGAATCCTCAGTGAAAAAATAATAAAATTAAAAAGTGTCAATTCGGACACTGTGTCCGAATTTAAAGTGTCCGAATTGTCACTTAGTCGAAATCTCAACGAAACTCGGCCCGCGCTTAACTTTAGCCCAGTCACGGATACCACGGTAACTCCGACTTCGCGCAACTGTATTGGTTTTGATTACCACACTTGCCTATTTACTTTCTTTATCACCACGGTTGCCAAATGCTGGTTGGCTATCACAAACCCGGGCTATGGCTACGCATCGAAAAATATGACCAAAATGGCCGACCCGACCTGATGATTTAACCTTCACCACCTCGGGATAACACTCTACCACTCGGCCACCTAGTAAAATATTAACTATTTTTTATTGTTAACTATATTAAAATTTTACCTACAGCTTTTAATGGATAAAAAAGCAACACAACAAAAGTATGGTCGACAACATATTCATTTTAGTATGTTTGCAGCATAATCGACTATATTCCTTTCTGTATCATAATTATTTACGTCATATAGGTAAGTACAATGTTTTGCCTGTGAGGCTGATGACTGCAATAAGACTACAAAACAGTAACAGGACAAGTTATTTTAGAACAAGCACCTCGAGGAAAACCGCAAACACAAAAACTACCAAAATGTAATGATATCGGATTTACCAGGTTAAAATTAGAATATTAATAAAAAGATGCCAAAGTCCGAAACGCTAGATAAAGTTCGGCCGTAAGTTCAGAAGTGGACTAGCGGGCTGACTATAACGATGATAAAGATAAAATTTTAAACACTGAAAAAAGACATAAAGCATCAAGCACTGACAAATTTCGACGGTTGAAAGCCAGACCTCGGTAGCCAAGTGGTTAAGGCAGCCGCCCGGAATGCGGAAGGTGCGTGGTTCGATTCCCGCCTGAGGTTGTCGTCTTTTTCAGTGTTTAAAATTTTACTTAAGTATATTTAAGCGTTAATAAAACGCTAAAATATAAAACATTAGTCTGATGATAAAGATGATTTTATTTATTTATTTATTATTAGGAGTAACAAATATGTAGTTACATACCTATTACATGGTAGTGCGGCGAAATAGCAATGATTCGTATAAATGTATTATAACCAACTACGTTATTCGCAATTATACAATTATTGTCAATCAGCGGAATCGGCTGAGATGAAAAAAAAACAAAAAAAAACCATATTAATTTAAATGAAGATTTCATTCCCGTCACGACATACTCACACACGCATGCACATACAGTATAAATGAAAAATGATGAAGGAGAACATCGCGGGAGCCTAGAGGCACCTAAGAGACATCGGAGTATCCACCTTAAAATGCATTCTGAAGCACGGGACTTTCTTAATTTTGTTACTCTTATGTAATACCTACTTTACGAATCTTTAGGAAATACCGTAGATTTAGTATGAATCATTATATTGCTTTGTTTTATAAAGTCTTTAGAATTCCGTAATAAAAGGAAGCCCTTTTTTGTTTTACATTGTCCAAAACCAATTAGGCCTCGGAAAGCTAAATTCACATATTTCATAAAATTCATGATTGCCTACAATCAACAATCAATTTAAGGGTTTAGGGGTGTTTGGTCATGGTGTCGTTTCGCCATTTAGAAAAAACGGTGGCGTTTCGTCATTGCTATTAAAAAATATATTTTTTAGTGTCGTTTGGTCATTTGCTTAAAGTTTTCTCCAGAATATGTTTACCTGTGTACCTTTTCTGGGATTTTTAGTTAAATACGAATGACGAAACGACCACCAAATATTTTTTAAATATTTCATTAATGACGAAACGACTCTACATCTATGAAAGTTAAAATACAATGACGAAACGACACCATGACTAAACACCCTTAACCCAATTTAAGCTGGGTGGGGTGATCTTCGATCCCATTTAAAAAGTAGAAACACAGCACCACCAACGCTTTCAATGTAAAATATAACCAACCGCGTCGCGTAGCGGTGACTACTAATACTACCACCCTCTCTCTTCCCTTGGGTGTCGTAAAAGGCGACTAATGGACTAAACACTGCACATACATCCAACAGCATAGAGCGGCGACGGGCTCACCACCTGTCACGCTGAGCACATGTGCAGGCGCTATTTTTTTTCCACTTTTCACCAAAGTGAAAAGTGGACAGTCCTCGTTAAGAGTAAGTCCTCATTGCTTTCCAATAATATTTGTGGACATTGCATGCCCGATCATGGGCAAACTGTTGATACTATTTAGTTATTTTAAGAACTTTTTACACAGTTTAAGCAATAAAGAAATTCGATTATTCTATTCAAAACTTCTGCACATAAAACTAGCGCGAGTTTGGTATTTGGTAGGTTTGGTTCTGTGCGAGTACCAATATGACAAATTTAAAAATTGCTATCCTGCCAAAATACATATATACGTCAATTGTTGATTGTAGCCATCAAAAACATACTCGTAAAAAACAAGTCTCTCAACTCCGTTCTTCTGCCGTAAAAAGTTATGAGATCCATGTAATACCAAGTCGGTTGACTTGGCCATCGCATGAAAACACAATGTATCTCCCAAGTAATATATATGTTTTGGACAGCAACGCCCAACTCAGGAGTGATAGTACACATCAAGTCAAGTCAAGTCAAAATATATTTGTTCAATAAACTCAATTAATAAGCACTTTGAATCGTCCAAATCTTTTTTAACCTACCACCCATTCAGGACATAATTTTTTAACTGTGGCAAAGAATGGGCGCAAGAAACCACAGCGCACAAAAGCAACGACATTTACAAACGAAAAAAAGAGTATGTCGTTACCAGGTCAATACAAAATATGAACTTAAAAATAAAAAAAATGATGCAATACAAAATTACAATACATACAATGTAGTATCAATGAAATAAAGACAATTAGAAATAGCTGTTGGAGTGCTTGGAGCATTTCAGATCCAAGCTGTTTTGTCTTCTGTGTAATCTGACACTTTATAATAAGCTTTTTTATAAAGCTTTTCTTTGATTTTGATTTTAAATTTATTAAGATCTAATTTCTGAATATCATTTGGTACTTTGTTGTAAAATCTTACACACAGACCCCTAAAAGAATTATTTATTTTATGGAGCCTAGTATAAGGTACTGCTAATTTGTTCTTACTTCTAGTGTTTACATTGTGAATATCACTGTTTTTTGAAAACATTCCAGTATTTTTATGAACATAAATCAAATTTTCATAAAAGTATTGTGATGCAACTGTCATTATATTTATATTCTTAAATCTCTCTCTGAGAGAGTCGCCAGCCTTTAGGTTATAGATTGCTTGAATAGCCCTCTTCTGAAGCACAAAGATAGTTTGAATGTCGGCAGCATTTCCCCACAGTAAAATGCCGTACGACATTACACTATGAAAGTAACTGAAATAAACTAATCTGGATGTATCAACGTCAGTTAACTGACGGATCTTCATTACTGCATAAGCCGCAGAGCTAAGTCTATTCGACAATTTAGCTATATGTGGGCCCCACTGAAGCTTGGCATCTAACGTGATGCCTAGAAACACAGTGGTGTCCACAGGATTCACATTCTTATCTTTAATTTGTACACTAGTTGTTACTTGCTTAACATTAGGCAATACAAATCTTACACATTTGGTTTTTCCCTCGTTTAATAGCAAGTTATTTACACTAAACCAGTGAACAATCTTTGAGATCGCATTATTCACATCGTCATAATTTGGGTGTCTTCGTTTCACTTTGAATAAAAGTGAAGTATCATCAGCAAACAATACTATCTCATGACTGTCTTTTACAAAATAAGGTAAGTCATTAATATAAACCAAAAACAAGAATGGACCTAGTATTGAACCCTGCGGAACTCCCATCGTAACCACTGATCCCGGAGATCTTTTACCGTTAATGTCGACCTTCTGAATCCTGTTCAGTAATTACATGTACAATTACATGAAAGTAATTACAAGAAAAATATAAATAAATATTTAACTATTACTTTATTAGTAAAAAACCTTAAAAAACGTATCCTTAAACTAAAACTGAAACGCTTGTTACCATCCGCACAACCCCCGCCCGCATACCCCGCTACACCACCGAGTACACACGGCGTCAGATCAACCTATCCCAAACTGTCAAATTTCTTCAATGAATATTGATCCTTAGTACGAATCTATAAAGTTCAAAATTGATTGTAGAAATTTGACAGTTTTGGGTAGGTTGATCTGACGCCGTGTGTACATGATGCCGCCGCCGCCGCCCCGAGGGAGCGTGGGGAATGAATGACCGAGATAGCTCGCCAGTGTAATAATACCACAATTTCCTGATTTTATGGATTTTCCATGAAAATTTAAGGTATTTTTTTGGCATCAGTGTCGTGTATACTACCATCCCTGAGATGGGCGTTGTTTTACAAAACCACACTCTGTATATAATATAAAATTAGATTGTTTAGTGCGGTGTATTACATGGATCTCACAACTTTTTACGGTAGAAGAACTGAGTTGCGAGACTTGGTTTGCAGGGCCCTGATTCTGTATCGCAATCTATAGATTCCACACCTAAACCTTACCGCGCACAAACGTCAAACGCATACGTTTTTGGGAAGATATCGTAACTTTTTAAGGAATTAACGTGGTTTTGAAACAAGGAATCGTTACAGAATAAGGGCCCAGAACGGCTGCACCTATTTGGCTAATTCTTTTTTGTTGAGTTTGTAATTGTCAGGACAAGGTTTGCATGAAAGAAAATTTTTGTAAATTTGTCATGGGCCGGCTGCTAGTCCCACTAATCACACTAATATAATAAAGGCGAAAATTTGTGAGTGTGTATGTTTGTTACTCTTTCACGTAAAAACTACTGAATGGATTTAGATGAAATTCGGCATACAGATAGTTTATAATTTGGATTAACACATAGAATACTTTTTATCCCGATATTCCCACGGAAACGGGAACCACGCGGGTGAAACCGCGAGCGGCCGCTAGTATTATAAACGCAAAAGTTTGTAAGTATGGATGGATGTTTGTTACTCTTTCACGTAAAAACTACTGAATGGATTTGGATAAAATTTGACATACAGATAGTTTATAACCTGGATTAATACATAGAATACTTTTATCCCGATATTCTTACGGGAACAGGAACCACGCGGGTGAAACCGCAAGCGGCCGCTAGTTTAGAATAAAAGTGTTAAATTCAGGGTTATGGCTCGAGTTCCCCATGTCTCCCACATGTGCTCAGCAGTGGGACGATTATAGGCTGATGATAATGATTATATGATAAAAACATTTCATTTCTAAAGAACTCTCGTTTACCTGTATCTACCACTCACGCTTAACCAGTCTTAGTGCAGGTATCATTAAGACAAGCTATTTATATATTTACTCGCGTCGAAGAGACAGTCACTCAAACAACACATGATTTAGTCATATGATCTTGTGATACATATTACACTACTCATCACTGCGGTAACAATATTATATTTACCTACTTTTTTACAAATTAGTCGTTATTAATAAGGTTATAACGAATAATCGTTATAGTGCGGACTACGAATTTCATACGCTATTTAATCACGTTAAGGCTAGGTGTTAGTGAAAAATTTACACGTTCTTTGAATTAATTTATGAAGTAGTGAACAGTAAAATTAAAATCTGCAAAAATTATTAAATATTGTTGAGGCTTTATTCTGTAGAATATACCCGATGGAAATACGATTTCATAAAGTTGGCTTGATAGAATAAATTCACAGAGTTACATATTTTTGTGACATTTTATCTTCTTTTCTAGGTTTTATTCTTAAAATAAGTGATTTGATATTATGAGTTATTTACTAAAATGAAGTTCATAGATAACTTGGGGTATTATAACCGATCGTTTTTTTTATTACATCTATCAATTTTTTTAAATATAAAACGCGCCTTTTCGTGCAGCTTCGCTGTTATACCCGTCCCTTGCCGCCGTACCGTCGAGAGAGCGAGAGAGATTTTGTATGAATAAATAAAAATTAACCCAAGGCCCATACATTTGAAAACCTGCCAATGAGTTAGCTTTTCTAAATGATCTTTATAGCAAAATGTAATCGTTATAGGTATATTGCTATTTAATGGTGTAAAGTCAGATTTTTTTATAAAAAGCCAGAGAAGTTAAAAATAACTTTTTTAAGTTTGTTGTTGGACATTGTTTTTTTAATATTTTTCGGCAACATACAGTCTTCTTAGCTAACCTTTTTTTATACCACTTTTGTTTTAATAATTCATCCACATTCTCCACACATATTTATTATAAAAGAATAATTTTCTTTCATACAATACAAACCGTGTCCTGACAATTATAAACACAACTAAAGAAGATGCGCGAATATATTGAAAACAACTAAGTTAAGAAACCATGACAATAGTACACCGCGTGATTTAATTAAGGTTTGATAATTATACCTACAAACAAACGAAACTTGAAATATTTAAAACTAAGAAGAATGGGCGTTTTTGTATGAAAGCCGTCTCACCCCTTGTAAGTTCCCACATGGTAAGATTTGAAATAAATAGTGTATTTTGTTGTAAGGACAGTAGAACAAGCGAACGAATGAATGAAAAAAAAAAAAAAAATGAAAAATGAGGATGTTTAGTTAAATTTTAGAAAAAATCTTGAATTCAATTTGTATTATCGTTATTAATGTTTGTGTTATTATGTTACAATAAAAATATTATCTATCTATTATCATTTATTATTTTAATTTCTTCTTCTCATTAACTTTTTTTCCAATACCTGACAGATTTGCTGTCATACAATAAAATGCTTCACTTTTCAAGTACTTTAATTTGATGCACAGATGTAAGTGTTACACATTTTGCCCATTTTTCTTTAAAGAAAATAATGATGAAGCTGAACTTCTCTTCCACCACAACCCCATTGTGGAAAAGTTATAGGTACCCGTAGATATATAGGATTAGCTCTATCAGAGATTGCAGAGGCGATACATTTGTAAATACACAATACACTTAAAATACACATTAAAAAGAGCCTAAGATATAAGATTAAAAGTGCCATACTCGTAGTGTCGCGTAGAGGCGAAAGAATACTACCACCCCCTCTCTTCCCTTGGGTGTCGTAAAAGGCGACTAACGGACTAAAGGCTGCATTTACATCCAACAGCATAGAGCGGCGATGGACTCACCACCTGTCACGCTGAGCACATGTGCAGTCGCTATTTGGTGAAAAGTGGACTATGGCAGAGGACTGCTTTTGCGATCCTTATTGCCTGGAATCTGACTAACCCTTCGGGGATAACAGTCGTGATTGTATATTACAAGCGGCCGCTAGCGGTTTTACCCGCGTGGTTCCCGTTCCGTGGGAATATCGAGATAAAAAGTATCCTATTTGTTAATCCAGGTTATAAACTATCTGTATGCCAAATTTCATCCAAATCCATTCAGTAGTTTTTACGTGAAAGAGTAACAAATATCCATCCATACTTACAAACTTTCGCGTTTATAATATTAGTAGGAAGGATGTATGTATGTATGTATGCCATAGTTCACATGAGCCCGACTAAGATAAGGCGCGCGTGCCTCACCTCGCGCAGATATCCTTCAAAGACACATCTGGAACTTTCATTCATACAGACAGATAGAACCTTTTCCGCGGGGGTTCAACGACCTCTCCAAAGGACATTTTAATGGCTGCCATTTCCTGAGAACCGAGAGTGATATCACTTGAGGTGGCCGACGAGATATAGACGAGGCATATATGCCACCAGACACAAACATGTCAAAAATATAATAAAAAACAATTGATTTAATAAATAATAAATAAATAAAACTTTCCTACACTCACGCCAATTATCTAGCCTAAGAGAAGCTTCGAAGAAACTCGTTAAATGGTTACTAAAAAAACGTGTAAACATACTTAAAATACTTAAATACATACTTATTATACATAGAAAACACCCAGGCCCGAGTCAATTTAGAAAAACAATAATTTCTAAATTCACCCGACCGGGGATCGAACCCGGAACCTCAGAGATGGCGACACCATGAAAATCGGTGTACAAACCACTCGACCAAGGTGGTCGTTATTGATTAGTTGGATGTTGAAGCAAATGAACCTGATTTTTGTTTTAAATTTTTGTCTATCTCATATCGTGTGTACGTGCGTGCGTGTACATATGCATTAAGCATATGCGTTCACATGACACAAAAACGGAGCGATGTTTAAAAAGTGTTTTACATACAATCATATTTACTTATAATCACGACTAAAGTTTTCTAATTAAAAATGAATGATAAAATTTTAATATTAAATAATTAATAAATAAATATAATATGTTATATTTTATTGAAACAACTGGTTATGTTATTGCTCTGTAAGAGAAATTTATTTTCATTAAAACAAACACAACTTATTTTTACATTGACATACAGATACAGATCACTGCCTGTTATTAATTATTACAAACCTGTAAGAGAAACAACATTAAAAGCTATTGCTTCAATAGTTTTCTATTATTTGAGAAATATCTAGATCAAACGTGTTCACATATTTTTCTATAAATGCAAAGACATTTTTCTCACCATAGAGCACAGAGGAGGCCTGCTGTCCACAGATAGCGCATGCAGTCCAATGCGGGAAATTCAAATTAAATGGAGAATAAGAGAGCTTCATTTACATCTCCCCCCCCCACCCCAGACATTATTCAGGAACTGGTATAATTTTAGTAATGTGAAAATAATTTGATTCTAACTTTTTATGACCTGTATCTATCTTATAAATAGAGTCCGATAGTTTTTCTAAAACTTTATAAGGTCCAATTTTTACTTCGTCTAATTTTTTTCTATTTAATCGGTTTCCATTTTCTACATAAACTAAATCTCCTACTTTTAACTGACAACCTATTCTGTTTTTATCAAACTGTTTCTTATTATAATTGTGTGATCTTATACTTCTTTCTAATGCTATCTTTCTATCATGTAATAAATCACTTTGTGTATTTTTCTTTCTTAATTCATCGGGTAAGATATTAATTATTTTTCCTTGCATTAAATATATTGGGGAAAATCCTGTCACAGTGTGTTCAGTTTCGTTATATTTCTGAGTACACTCATGGGCGATAGTGGTCCAAGCTATTTTATCTTTCTTTTCGTTAATTTTACACCTTATCTTATTAACCAGTGTTTGGTTTAGTCGTTCATTTAAACCGTTTGAAAAAGGTGCATTTACTGCAGTGTAGATAATAGGTATGTTCTCTTTTTCTAAAAAACTTTTAAATTCTTTTGAATTTATGCCTGGGTATTGGTCAGATAGAATTGTTCCAATTGCATTTTCGTTTGAAACATTTTTTACAAGTTTTATAAAATCATTTGCATTTTGGGTTTTGGATGTTAAAATGTAGGCATATCTGGTAAAATGATCCACTAAAAGATGTAAGTAGGTTTTTGTGGAGCGTGAGCCACCGAATCCACCAATAGTATCTATAGAGACTATTTCAAAAGGGTAAGTAGCAGGACCCAGATGAGACATCAATCCATATTTAAATTTAGTTCTAGTTTTATTTTTAATACATATTTCACAATTATCGCACATTCTTTTTATATTCTGAACTAAATTCTTTGCTGAATAGAATGGTTTGATTTTACTTTCCATTTGTTTTGCCCCTATATGACAATATGTATCGTGAATGCTTTTTATAATTTTTTTACTAAATTCTTCTGTGAGTATAATTTTCTCTTTTTTTCCTATTTTTTTGAAGTATATTTTATCTTTAAGTATTATTTTATTTTTATGTAATTTTATATCTTTATTTTCCTCTTGATCCTTTTGGATGTCTTCTAGTTTAATAAAATTCACAACTTTTAAAACTTCTTCTTGATTCACATGTGATTCTAATACAGGATTCCTACTTAAACTGTCTGCTTCTAAATTGTATTTGCCTGGTGAGTATATCACTTCAAAATTAAATTGAGATAAGTAATACGTGAGATCTCCTAACTCTTCATCTGTTCTTGCCTTAATATTAAGTTTTTCTAGAGGCTTATGGTCCGAGAACACTTTAAATTTTTTCCCTATGAGCCAATGTTGCCAATATTTTAGTGCTTCTTTTATAGCTAAACATTCCAGATAAACAGCTTTTTTTCTTTTTTGACTGTCATTTAATTTTCTAGAAAAGTATGCACATGGCTTCTCTTCTCCATTTTTTTGTGGTTGTTTCAGTATAGCCCCTATGCCCTGTATACTAGCGTCTGTGTAAATATGTATAGGTAAGTCTGGATCAAAGATCTCTAAAATAGGTCTTGAGCAAAGCATTTCCTTTATTTTGTTAAAAGTTTCTTGACATTTTTCTGTCCAAATGAATTTTTGATCTTTTCTCAACAAGTTATGCAGAGGATCTAATATGATTGATATATTTGGTATATATTTGCCATAAAAGTTAATTTTTCCCAAAAACTGTCTAATGTTCTTTTTCGTTTTTGGAATTGGAAAATCTTTTATAGCTATTAAATTATCTTTAAGTGGAGTCACTGTATTATTTTTTATTATGTGGCCTAAGTATTTCACAGAATCCTGAGCAAAATTGCATTTTGAGAATTTTAATCTAAAGCCCTCCTTTGAGATTGCTTCCAATAACTGTGTTAAGTGTTTAATGTGTTCATCAAATGTCTGCGAAAATATTAGAATGTCATCGATGAAATTGACTGTAAAACTAGATAATATATGTTTCCTAATAATACTACTTAATATCCTTTGGAAAATCGCAGGAGAAACTTTTAAACCAAAGGGTAAACAGGTCCACTGAAAATGATTTTCTTGAGTAACAAATGCTGTTTTTTTTCTGTCTTCTATTTTTAAAGGAATCGCCCAAAAAGCTGAATTTATGTCTAATGTTGAGAAATATTTACAATTTCTAGTTTTAATCATTAAATCCTCTATAAGTGGAAATGGTTGTGATTGAGGTACCACTATTTTATTTAAATCGCGAAAATCTATGCAAAGTCTGGATTTTCTACCTTCTTCTTTCTTATAGGCTAATGTTACAGGAGCCGCAAAAGGACTATAAGATTCTTCAATTAAATTTTTTTCTAATAATTTTGA
Organism: Scoparia ambigualis; assembly: GCA_963921215.1. NCBI lineage: Eukaryota > Metazoa > Arthropoda > Insecta > Lepidoptera > Crambidae > Scoparia > Scoparia ambigualis. Next base: position 5,181,277 of record OY992512.1, read on the forward strand.
AACTTGTTGTTCTATTTCCTTCTTATCTTCAAAATTGCATCTATAAGGTCGTTTGCTACAATATGTATCTACTAGTAAATCTATATGTGCTTCGTAGCCCTTTACTAAGCCCACATCATATTTATCTTTCGCAAATAGCGATTTATATGTTTTTATTAATTCATCTATTTTTGACCTTTGTTGAAAGTCTAAGTGATCAACTGAAATGTTGAAATTAGTACTTTCTATGTGTTCATTAAAGTTGACCTTGCATTTATCCTTCATAACTAAATTATCCTTCTCTGTTTTTTGTTTTTTATTATTATTATCAACTGAATACTGTATGTTTTTAATTTTGTCACCTGTGAAGCCAGGAATTTTTTCATTATTTTGTTTTATCTCGTTGTCTAACTTTTGTATTATTCGAAGGTTTTCATTTTGAATCAATTGAAAAGATTTTATGCAATCTAATCCAATCAAAAAATCAAAATCAAAATTTTGTCATTTATAACAAAAACATTAACGTTTCTCTCTATTTGAAAAATCTTAATCTTTAATGTTACTATTCCTATGGATTTTTTTACACCATTAATCGTTTTTAAATTTGCTTGATTGTTATTACACTTACGGGGTTCGTAATTTTTTAAGGATAATAATTTTGAATTTATCAAACTTACATTTGATCCTGAATCATAAACCCCTAATGTTTCTATGGAATCATTAATTAGTAATTTTATTTTTATTAATGGTGGAATTAATAGTTTTTTGGATCTATTTCATTTAGACTCATTTCTAATTCAGAATTATTAACACTTTTAATCGGGTCTTTTTTTGAGTGTATATTGTCTTTATTTTTGAACCAGCAAACCGATTCCGAATGATAACGATTTCCTTTTTTTTCTTTTTCACAGATTTTACACGGTTGGGGTTTCCAATTATTTTGTTTAATTTTACTATCCAAATATACTTCTTTCTTTTCTATAGTCTTTTTATTTAAATGTTCTAAACCCCTTATGGTATTAAACAAATCCTCCGTTTCTTTCAATTTATTTCTATTAATTTCATCAGCAATAAAGTTAGGTAGCCCAGTTACAATCAAATTTATTAATGTAGGTTTATCGATAGAACTGTTAATTTCTAATAAAAGCCTCTCTTTCTTTAACGCATATTCAAGTAATGAGCCCTGCCTATATTTATATTGAAATGCATACCTTATCGGTGTCCAGCCTCTATTCACATATGTTTCACAAAAGTTCTTTTTCCAAATATCCCATTCCGAATTAATTGTATGTTTAATAAGCATCGAACAATACCAGTCTTGACATGAGTCGTCCAAAAATAACCGGAACACTTGAATTTTTTGAATATCTTCAGCTATACCCGCCCGAGTACATTCAGCTTCAAAGATAACCATCCATTGTGTGACGCTGGAAGTTTTTTGTGTGAATTTATCTACTACCATTTTCTCAGATACCTGTTTTAAATTAAACTGTTTATGTTCTCTCTTTAAGTCAGAAAAATTTTCCAAAATTCTTGAAAGGGCTTCTGTCGAACTTTCACTCGTCCCAGTCTGTGATTTCAGTATAATTTCTTCCAGTAAATATCCTTTGAATTGCATATTTCCAGCCTCATCCATATAAGTATCACGTAACTCTGTTGTCATTGGAATCCATACTTGTCGTTTTTCGTGTCTTCTTTGCAGTGTAGTTTTTACTTTTTGAAAAGTTTGTGTTTTACCTAATGCATCATGTAATTTCACCGGTTGGAAATTCTCCGGAATTAAGAAAGCATTTTTGTCGGCATCCATTATTGAGGTTATGCATAAGACATTTGTCTTCGGATCTTCGCCCGGTTTCACAACAAACTCGAATTTTAACTTTTCCATTGTTTACAACGGCTATCAATAATGTTGTTTTATAATATGTTATATTTTATTGAAACAACTGGTTATGTTATTGCTCTGTAAGAGAAATTTATTTTCATTAAAACAAACACAACTTATTTTTACATTGACATACAGATACAGATCACTGCCTGTTATTAATTATTACAAACCTGTAAGAGAAACAACATTAAAAGCTATTGCTTCAATAGTTTTCTATTATTTGAGAAATATCTAGATCAAACGTGTTCACATATTTTTCTATAAATGCAAAGACATTTTTCTCACCATAGAGCACAGAGGAGGCCTGCTGTCCACAGATAGCGCATGCAGTCCAATGCGGGAAATTCAAATTAAATGGAGAATAAGAGAGCTTCATTTACATAAATTTAAGATATTTTGTTATGTGTATATGTCGCAGGGATATAGTTATAGCCGTAATTTAGTTATATCCCTAGGGATATATTATATACCGTAAGATAGTTATACGAAAGTGATTCATTACTATCTTACTAGGAATATAATTATAATACGGTTCAAGTTTAGTGATATAATGATATTACTGGATTAAGTTCAGTGAAATAATTGTTGGTCACTTGATACGTTAGAAATTTAAGACAATCGCGAAGCACAGCGTAGCGTGTTTTGAGGTTATTTTTTTAATAACAATACATAATGACCTACAGGAGAAGGGCAGCTAGTATTTCTGTTGTCTAAAAAAAAGACGCAGCGTAGCGATTGTCTTTTTCTTAAATTTCTATCCTATCACGTGACCTACAGGAGTAGGGCAATTGATGTCGACCGACAGACGGGGGTAGCGAGCGACGTGCGGCGTTCACAAACACAACGAAGCCCCCGCCCTACACTCCTACAATTATTTCACTAAACTTAATCCAGTAATATATTTATATCAATATAATTATATTCCTTTTAAGATAGTAATGAATCGCTTTCGTATAATTACGTTACGGGATATAATCAAACTTAACCCCACTTATTGTATCAATTTTGTAATTTAGGATAACAGTAATAAATTAAATTAGTAGACATATTTTAAGTTAAGTTAATTACAAAAAAAATGTAGAAATAATTGGCATGCTGTGTACGCTAATTTTGGGTTATTGTCTAGTTTTATCTTGTGGAATATTTTTGTATGATCTTGTAATGACAGTAACCTGTCAGTGTACCTTTTAGAAATAAATAAATAAATAAATCATATCTCTAGGGATATAACTATATTACGGCTATAACTATCTTACTGCGACATATACATACGTACCTACTTATAATCACGACTAAAGTTTTATAATTAATGATAAAATTTTAATATTAAAATAAGTTTAAGATATTTTATTAAGTGTATCATAATTAACTATCAAAAGAAATTTAAAACAACTACGTAGATCGCAGACCCACCGAACCGCTTTGGGCCGCTTTGGGCCAGTATGGTGGTTTGTAGCCCAATCTCAGATGTGCTGTTGTCCATGTGGGAAGGACTGTGGCCAGTAGTGGGCAGCAGTTTATAGGATGATGGTGACGATGATGACGTAATAGTATTTTCGAATAGTCAAAAAATATTGCTACTTACCTACTTACTTAAATTTAAAAATAGTGTACAAGTTTAACTAACGTAATATAAATAAGGAAAATTCTAATATACAGTGACAGTTATCAATATGACAAAGGATTATAGCCCATATTTGCCCCAAATCGTTTCATGTTTCGATAGTGAAATAGCAGGAATAATATAACATTATTTCAATATAATTAGAGTTCTATTATACATGGTAAATAAATATATAAATAGATACCTACTAGTTATGTTACGGTGTTTAATATTATGTTTAAAACTTTGTTTTTAAAGGAATTAATGGGCCATTTCCTAAAAGAGCTCCTACAAAACCCTCGGTCGCTCTATCCAAACTCGCTCTTGACGTTTTTGTGTTGTGAGTTGTGATAGTTTGCTAGACGCGTGCCCAGCCAGGCCCATTCGGCCAACACGCCGCCACTATTGCATCAGACGAATGCAGGCGGCGCACGCGCACACCTCCAAGCACATTGACAAGCGACAGCTTTGCTAGAAAAAAAATTGTACAATTTGCGTTAATAAAAATATTAAAAAAGAGTAAAACTATGAGGGAAAAAACGACTGCATTCCCACTACTAAACAAGTTATTTTTTAGGTGAGAAAAATGTTCAACTATCTATAAAAAAAATTCCACTATCTTTAAACATAACATCACAATAATAATATCAATACAATAAAAACCAATGATAAAGTAGGATTACAGATTACATTATTTGTTTTAAAAATTAAAAAGATATCCTTAACAAGTAGGAATCCTGCAAGTAGTAGATACCTAGTCTGTATAAATCTTTGTCAAAAATCAGGAGTGACACTTTATTTTCTGAAAGTGGAATAAAGATGGTAGAGCGTCGTATTATAATAATTGCGAAAGGATTATCTAACATTTAAGTAGCGTCATAATAAATAGAGCATTGACTAAAGTTTGATCCAGTTATGTTTTATTAAGAATACCCAACAACTTATTGAATGTGATGACGATAAAAGCTGGTAACAAGGTCATCAACTAATTTCCTCTACTCCTTTTCTTTCTTATTATTAAATTAATGAAAAAACCCTCCATAAATACATCTAAAATGATAGAAGAAGTCATCTGAAAATATTTCGTTAAAAAACCAAAACAACATCATTTGTTTTAACAGACTATAGGTGTTTTATTTCCTTGTTATCTATATCAAGGCCAAAGGGTTTGAAAGTTAGTCTAGTCGTGTTTCAAACCATATTGCTCAGATTACGACAGTATGTCACTCGCTCTGACGTCACAGATTCCTCCTGATAAAGCTTAATTTTAATCCGTTCCACGTAACGCCTGATAGTGTTAACACTTTTATTTATTTATTTACTAACTTAAACTTGTTGTTAATAAAAAATGTCATTTTCGTTTACTTTTGCTGATAAACGGTTGTTGCTCATTGTGTATTATTGTGTAAGCGGAAAATGACTTTTATGTTAGATTAACTTTGTCACGGTGCAATAAGTATCAGAATCGAATAGCTGTGTGTCGCTCAGTGGTACCGTTTGTACAATAGTGAAGTGAGTTTAGATATTGTAAAACTAAGATCCACGAGATTAAGAAGTACGCAGACAAAATCAAAGATAAACCTACCACAAAATGTCAAGTTTCGTCAATTAATTTTGAACTGTATGACCTCGTAAGCCCACCTGTCTTAATACCAGACACAGTAGAAGTTCAATTGTTAGCAACCTCTGGTAGTTTTTGTGACAGATAAAGGAGTCCGAATATTTAATGATTTTAAACAGGTACCTGTCAAGTCTTTATTCATCCCATCTCTCCACTGTCTCCACTGAATGAGTTCATTTATCCCTAAGTAAATTTATCATTTAAGTTCGAATAATTTTAACGGAAGACTGTAATTTCGATAAAATAACTAACGTTCTCGTGAAATAACATCTTTTGGCACTTGGTGCTGACTGCTGTTGTGTTTCGCCCGACCAGTGAGAGTTCCGGAGCCCCCCCCCCCCCCCAGGCTTTCTTAAAGGTCGGCAACGCATCTGCGACTCCTCTGGTTTTGCGGGTGTCCATGGGCGGCGGAGATTGCTCTCCATCAGGTGACCCGCTCGTTTGACTCCTTCTTATACAGTCGTGGTCAACTAATTAGGGACAATCTCTAGTTAAGCCAAATTGTGAATTTATTTTTTATTTTCCAACGAGTCTTAACAATATTCCATATCTTTTACACGTAAGTATAATTAGTCATTGATGTGCCCGATTATACAAACAATAACAACTTCTTAAACATTAAACCTCTTTACAGTATAGCTGATAGATTATCAGTGTGCTATTTGTTCAAAGAATGCTGGCTGGCCATTTAATTAGGGACACTGAGATATTGCATTCTATTTTCAAAATTTGAATCTCAATACTTTTTTATTTCTTCTTTTATTGTTTTGTGGTAGTTTTGGCGACAATCCAGATTTTTAATTTTAAGTTTTGAGAATTATTTTGAAGAAATATGGGCAAAAATAAAAGTTGCGATCCAACACTACGAACAATTATCATGAAGTTTGTCGAGCGTGGTTGGTCATACCGAGGGATAGCAGAACATTTAAATTGTTCAAAAACTATGGTATGCAATGCAGTGCAACATTTCAGGCGCAATAACACAGCTTTAAATGTGCCCAGGACAAAAAGATCGAGAAAAACAACTCCGCAAGAAGATAGAATGATAACCAGGTTAGCTAAGAAAGATCCGTTTCTAGGCTCTATTTTAATTAAACACGAAGTGTTTGGGGCAGACGAAAGAGCCGGTGTATCAGCGAGGACCGTTCGACGACGTCTGGTAGAAGCAGGGTTGTTCGGAAGAGTGGCTCGCAAAGTACCGTTGTTGAAGAAAGAACATAGAAATGCTCGTTTGGCGTTTGCACGTAAATATGGACATTGGACCTACGCCCAATGGCAACATGTATTATTCTCTGACGAGACCAAGATTAATTTAATTTCTTCAGATGGAAGGCAATACGTACGGCGTCCTGTAAAAGCGGAAATGAATCCAAGATTCACAAAAAAGCAGGTGAAACATGGCGGTGGAAACATTAAAATTTGGGGTTCATTTTCTGGACGTGGAGTGGGACCTGTGAGAAAAGTTCAGGGTAACTTAGACCAACATCAATACAAAACAATATTGGAGGAAACTATGCTTCCCTATGCTGAGGAGCATCTCCCTATTATATGGACGTTTCAGCATGATAACGACCCGAAACATACCGCCCGTTCAGTCAAGTCGTTTCTTACCAGTCAGTCAGTATCGGTGCTAGATTGGCCAGCAAATAGCCCGGACCTCAACCCAATTGAGCACCTTTGGCACGAAATCAAGAAAAAAGTTTCAACTTATCGTACCACAACTTTAGATCAACTTAATCAAGCTTTTTGTGAGGCGTGGGCAAACATTCCTATCGAAACATGTCAGAAACTGATAATGTCTATGCCACATCGGTGTCAAGCGGTAATTACTAACAAAGGTTTTGCTACTGGGTACTGATTTTACACGTAATAAAATGGAGCTTTTAAAAATATTATAATACTGGAGATTATTCGTTTTGTTTAACTCTATTCATCATTATACTTTACTGTCCTTAATTAAATGTCCAGCTACATAATTATACCTTAAAATTTAATACATGTTCAACCTTTGATATAAAATACTTTTTTCTATTTAATTATTCTCTTATTTACAGCCATTTATAGTATAGTAATCGGACCAAATTATGCAAATAATAGGTGCTGAAAAATCAATAGGGTTTTATATTTATATGTACATAACCGGTTATTGCTCTTCACTATCTTGAATGTCCCTAATTAGTTGACCACGACTGTATATATAAAAAAAGATTGTCTATAATACATCATAGATTAAATATTAAAGTTACCTTTGAGGTTTTATTCCGCGGTAGGAAAACAAAAGACGGTGGTCAATTTCCATGATGCGCTAATCTTATCACCATAACGATAACGTTGTAATACTCGTATTTATGACACGAATTTACTTTATCTTGTATTGTATCTCAGATATTATGTAAAATGCGGCTACACACAACAATACTTTAGGATATAACACATTCAAATTCTCCTGAACTTTAGCTGTTGGGTGTTGAGTTCAAAATCGATTACATAACTGTGACGTTTTGACGTTGTCCTGATGTGCTCGTGTACAAACAACTACCCATACAAATATAAATAAAAACAAACAACTTCAATGAACTAAAACCTAATAATTAAAAAAAATACAGGAAAATGAAACGTAACAGCAAAAATTAAAGCTACTAAATTTTAATAAAATTATTTTAACTTAAAAGTAAAGAAAACTCTATAAAAAATATGTCCTCCAACTGCCATGTGCCCACGCACATGGCACGGTCCAAGAATGCTGGCAACATTACCCTGAGTGGTAGAGCCACTATGCGTTGCAGCACGCATTGGGCCGGCTCGCCCAGGGTAATACCACCCTCTCACGAATATCCGCCGTGAAATAATAGCACTTAGTGCTGTTGTGTTTCGTCCGACCAGTGAGGGTTCCGGAGGCCTCTTCCCACCCCCCTCTCAATTCCTATTCCTTCCTTAAACCTATTCCTCCCTTAAAGGCCGGCAGCGCGTTTGCGATTCCTCTGGTTTTGCGGGCCAAGTGCAATTATTTCACGTCGAATATTCGTAAGAGGATGGTATTACGCCGGGCGAGCCGGCTCAATGCGTGCTGCAACGCAGCGTGGCTCTACCACTCAGTCAGTGTCACTCATTTAGCACCACCCAGGGGTCACGTGTAGGGTCTCAAGGGTAAACGTGCGGACGCGAGCAACTTTAACCCCCAAAATATTTAACGAGCGTGCGTCGCGAGCGGCAACCTTTAACGGCGGCGTATGGCTCACGCCTGCCTGGGAGGCGCACCGGCCGAACGTACCTAAACTGCGGAGTGAAACCCCCCTGCTATTATCCTCGAAGGGTTCACCGAGCCGCAGAGAGTTTACACGTGTCACGTACAAAAATGCCGACTTATTCGGAAGATGATAAAGAGAAATTAATTAACTTTGTTGCCGGTTATCCAGTCCTTTACGACACATCCAACTTTTCTTCTGCGCCAATTATATGGTTTTTAATTAAAATAGAATAGCTTCCTTCTTGGGTTCGACTTTTAAATAAAAGATCAGGTAAATTTCTTTTCTTTCTGACATAAAGTAACAACAAGTCATCATCATCTTCCTCTTCTAACAAAAGTCACATTAGTAAACTATCGGTAGCTTTGTTCGACATTCTGTCTCACACAATAGTACTGGAGTGACTGAGGCATCTGAGGCATCGTTCTATGTGTTGTGCAGCCGCGCGCTTGGAAATAGAAGCAACCGCGACCGCAGGCAGCACTGCGGTCAACCGCATCCGCTAGCCGCAATGTCGCCTGCAGTCTGCAGCCCATCTCGGAAACATACCTTAATGACACGCGTACATCTGAATCACGCGCTCATCTAAAGGGACACGCGTCAATTTTTCACGAAAAGTATCTACCCTTTAAGCAACGGGCAAAAGCTTGTTTTCCATATACAAATGAAGTGCTGCTGGTGAAAGGGCAATACGCATAAATTGTAGGGATGTCTTGATTTCATTGATAGAGGTCTTTGCCCCTTAACCTGAAAATACTCGACAGGCAGAGTTTTAAGCGATCGGAGACGCGCGCGATAGCTAGTAAGTAGGTATATAGATAAAGTAAATAATGACGTCATTGTAAGTAAAACCATTTAGTGTGATGAAGAACTATATTATTTATTTAATATTTATCAGTCAATTTGGGGGCACAGCGTTTGTACATTACTTAGAGCGAGCCTTTTAGGTAGAGACGTTACTTCTAAAGAAAACAAATCATGAATAGTTTTATTATTCCATAGGATCGAAAGAAAATTTCGGCTCAGTAATTTGTTCTCTTCAATAATAGTCAAGTTTGACACTTCATTGTTAAAAAGTACGATTTCTTTTAGCTAAGTTAAGTATACTAGTATAATTTGTTACCGATATTACTAAGTCGACAATTACGACGACTTACGATTGTCTAAGTGTTTTTGTGTAAATAATATTACTTTTTTTGTACATTAAATTAAATGGTCTTATCTTGAACAAACATAGGGAACTTATCATATATTTAATTTGACATAAGACATAGACTATAAATCTAAAGTACTGGATACATACCACGCACCTGTTTAAGTACACCATGCAAGAGTAAGTAAAGGTAGGTCACAGATAACCAAAAAATACGTTTAACGTTATCGCGCCACAGATAAGTAGTGCAACCACAGTAAAGCCCGCGCCCGCAGTACCCTAAAAAAAGTTAGGCTTTTCACTGCGTGACGTAGCCGTGAGTCAAGCGGGCGCGCCGCCGCTCGACCAATGGCGGCCCTGCGAGCCCCATATATACTTCCACCGGCCAGCAAACCCCGCAAACTCTCAACATCACTTGTGACGATCGCACGCAGATTTTTTAACCGCGACCCCCACTCACGTCACGCACGCCCGCGAAAGTGTTTGTGTGTTCGCCTTCTTCTTTCACGAAAAAAAACAGTGAGTACACCATAGATAATAATTACGCTACCTGTGAACGCGCGAGTCCACTTGCAAACCCGTCATTGGATATTGGATTGTCATAGGTGTACGACATTTTTAAATAGTTCTAAGTAAGCGACCACTGTCTTGTATATTGCAACAATTCGGTTTCCAAGTGGACACTTCAGTTAGCAATTAACGTATTACGAGGATATTTTAATTAACCTATCTGTGTGCATTTGTGTTTGTATTATAACGTGTTTTTCATACTACACTGTCAGTTGTTTCTCGACGGGTTAGGACCGACCGCTTCCGGTCCATACAGTACAAACTTATGAAAGTAACTGTAATCTTGAACTATAAACTTTTCAAATGAATTATGACCTCTTTATATCAGTGTTAACGTCCAAAATAGGCATTGTAATTTGGTAGTGTTTAGTGCATTGAAAGTTAACTTAGTTTGAACTTCATATATCACTTTTAATCGGATAAAATGTTTACTAGAAAAAAACAACCAGTCTCAGGAAAGCTCGAACGGGATTCGAACCCGTGACCTTTGGATTGCTGGTTTGCAGCGTATCAACTACTAGAAAAAATTCAACGAGTCTTCTGGGGTCTCGGTAGCTTAGCGGTTAGAGCAGTGAACCGACAATCAAAAGGTCACGGGTTCGAATCCTGTTCGAGCTTTCCTGAGACTGGTTGTTTTTTCTAGTAAACATTGTATCCGATATCTATAGAGCATTGTGAATGTAAAAATTTTAATAATAAAGACACTTTTAATCGTTTTCATGAAATGTTTTAACAATGTAAATATAATTTTATGGCAAATAGATTTTTAAGGTCTTTAAATCAGTCATCATCATACATAAATCCTTTGATAGACAACTGTAATCCATGCCTAATCTTGCGATCTGTTAAAAGATAAAATGTCATACAACGTGCGTTTAATTCTCGAAAGTTACGTAAAACTTTCTTACGCCGATAAGCACTAGGATTATGTCGTCACCGTATCTCGCTAACGTAGATTGACCAATTGACTATGAAAAAAACCACTTCAGTTTTTCTCTATTTCCAATTTATCATAACGTTTGTTTGAAGCCGGGTTCTGCATACATTAATAATTATTTATAATTTTAATTGTTTTAATATTTAAAAGTACACTGCAACAATTTACAAGTAAATGCAATATTTTAATTTAGACAGTACTTATTCTGTAGCGTAATCTTTGGTAAAGGTATATACATATTTTGTGTTATGTTAGTTTAGACATTTAAATGGTCGGCATCTTACAAACAACTGTCAGAACATTCGAGACTTAACGGCAGCCAATGTACTCGACCACGGTCAAAAATAATACTGAACAATTATGTTAAACAATGTTACATAACTTTGTTGGTTTTATAATAACGTCTTCCAATAAGAATAAAAGTTCTAGTTGTTACAAAAACATGAAGACACAAAATAAAATAAAAAGACAGTAGAACATAAGTCATTATAAGGATAATAAAAAATTAAAATAGATTGATAGGTTTATAAATAAACTGCAAGTCATAAATCAGACCCTCGTCGCCCGCGTCTTTTTCTGAATCAGAATACCAAGTTGTATATTTTCCTTGTTGTGTCTATGTAGCAATAATTAATAGTAAGAACTTACTGTCAATGCCAAAACTCTTACTTCAGTCAAAAGGATAAGTGTTTTATTAGTTTATTTTAACGATGATAAGTATAGAATAGAATGGTTTTTTTTTAATTTGAACAACACTGTACATACAACAAAGAGAAATAAACAAAAAAATTAAAAATCAAAACAAAAAAAAATTAACTTAAAATAAACACATTTAAAAATAGAAAAAGTCAAAATCAAAACTTAAATTAACTTAAAATAATGATACTTTAGCTAGCATGATGCTGCATGCACAGTGTCGCCAAACCGGGCCTGCACTCAGCATGTGCTACGGGATCAGGACAGGTAGCGCTGATTTTCAGCACAAGCTCTTGCATGACGAAGGAAAAGTACCAGACACTGAACTCCGTTAATAAGACGTACAAGCACACATATATCTATATATCATATCCACATTATATCCATATTATATATATATACACAAACGCATACACACAACATATCTATATATACATTTCTATTATGTATACGATAAGTGAAGCGATGATGACTTAGTGTTGACAGGGAAATATTAACTGGACATAGAACGTACTTAATTTTCTCTAAAAAAGGGGGGGAATGTATGGATTTATGTGTAATGTGTGCGTCCGCCATAAAATATTGCAAAAAGGGGGAAATGTATGGATTTATTTGTAATGTGTGCGTCCGCTATAAAATATTGCATCATATTTTAACTAGCGTACTTATTGCTTACAAATCTAAATATCTGAAGTACTGAACGACCTTTTATGTCCTTTAACTACTACCTAGTAAGACTGCTTTGCCGACTTATATTCGCAACATAATATTAAATATTACCATCAATGATAAAGTACCAAAATAACAAGTAAGTATAAAGAATGTTGAATGAGGAGCTCGATGGCGCAGCGGGTAGCGCGTTTAGCTTGCAACCTTGCCCGCTAAGCAACTTTCGCAATACCGGGTCGCTGGATGGGTGACCAAATTAAAAAAAAACATCTCGTGCTCCTCCGTGCTTCGGAAGGCACGTTAAGCCGTTGGTCCCGGTTGTTGTCGTAAGATGACAGTCGTTAAAACCCACCAACCCGCATTGGGCCAGCGTGGTGGGTTATGGCCCAAAATCCCCACGTGCTATTGTCCACATGGAAGGCCTGTGCCCAGCAGTAGACGTTTATAGGCTGATGATGATGATGATAAAGAATTTTATGAGAGCATCATGAGATTAAATGAAACAAAAGAAGTATGTCAGAATCATAACAAATGTAAAGCGGCGGTCGCCTACTCCTCTGGGAGGTGCGTGACGTATGTAATATCAACACGTATGAAGTGGTCTGTGGTTCCCACGGTAGCCGTAAATCAAGCGCGAGTCATAAACGCCCTGCTTTATATGTTTGAAAAAATTTGCGCAGCTCTTAATCTTACAACTGCTTTCCAGTTGACCAGACAGTATGCTTCGTCTAATAAATGAAAATTGAACCGCCTCTGTGGTGTAGTATGGGGGATTTCCCGGCTTCGATTACCAGCGGGTGTCCATCTTCTATCTATAGAGCTTGCTAAATTTGCCTGGCTAGCTACCACCATCTTATCTAAGTCTGTCGCCGTAACAAAAATGTAATAACATTGTTGTGTTTCGACTGATAAGTGATAAGATCCTCAGTGGTTGAGGATTCCGGGTGAAGCGCGCTTCCGCCATCGTCACTTACCATCAGGTAAGATGAAAGCAAAGCGCTTCCCCATTGTTAAAAATAATAACCCATTCTAACAGTAGAATATATATCACATTCGAATAATCTTATACAAAATTACTTATTTCGTATTTGACCACAACGATTATAATAACTTTGCTGTCAGAGGCAATAATAGGCCTCTAACAGTCCGGACCTGTCTTTTCTCTGTCCAGAAGCATAACAGACATTTTACGCTTTGTTATAACTGTGGAATATTATTGATTGACTCACGTCTAAGAGATTTAGAGTATGTAGTTTTTAAAGTGTTAGTCATTTTTGTCTCGCCAATTCGGAAACGCGGCATCATTGATTTGTTTGCTTCGGATAATCGGATAAATAACGTAACCTACTCAATATTAAAACCAATCTATGAAATCGCTTATAATGTAAATTGGTTAGTCAACTTCTGACTTCTGTATTTACTGCATCAGTAACATCACAATACTTCCATGGTTATTTTATATGTTTATTTGTTACTGATTTATCACACAAAATATATTATTGTGATGTAGTACCGTTACACAAAGTTACTCTTACGCTGCGCCTTGTATAAAAAATATATCATAAATAAAATATATATTTACAATTACGAGTTTGTATAAAATGTATTGTATACATTATAATGACGAAGAAAATGCTCAGACATTGGTCATTGTATATAGGTACGGACGATACGGATCTCTCGGTAATTTCTACTCTATGTTGATATGATAAGTTTCTAGTATAATCTTATAAAAGTCACACAGCGTTGGTAGTAAGTTTACAGCGTACAAATCACATATAAACCAGTACAAAAGTTATACAAAGAAAATGTAAAAAAAGGGCACTTATTTTCTCCCTTTTACAACATCAGAAATGATTCCCTCATAACCAAACTCATTCTAACCAAAACCAACATACTAATGAATATACTAGTAACCTAATTATGCAAATATACAATTTAACAGTAACTTCAAACTTTATTTACGGTAGGGGTCAAAAATGGCGCTCCCGGGGCCCGGTACAAAAGACATCAACGCTCCTTCCCGGAATTAAGGTGCCCAAATCGCGGGCGGGATTGTCCTCAATAAAGCCGAGATTTATGAATACCGTTCTACGAAGTGGTACTCACTATTACGAGCTGTATGTTTAGTTAATAATAACATAAAAATAGTAATTGTATGAGAAAGAAACGAGCGCGGAAGAAAATAAGTAGAAAAGACTGGTAAGCATTTGAACTTGTTAGTGCAGAAGATCTGTAGATGATGATATTTAATTAGATGTTTAAATATTACCACATATGTTTTTTATATAAAAAAGAAAAAACTCAATTTAATAAAATTATTTAATTAATTAATTAATTATTTATTTAACGGGTTAATTGAATTTTTGGGACCTAGAGCCAGAGTCTTTCTTTGGGTACTTTTTTACATTTTTAAAATAATAGCCAAACAGCTCAGTTAAAGGTAACGTTGTAAGTTCCTCAGTGGTTAAGGAATAGCGCTTACCCGACGTGCATTGAAAAACGTGTCCTATCTATGATCTATGGGACGGCTCCGCTAAATACCTCCTTGGTGCACTTGATAGACTTCAAAGGCGAGCGATACGCATTATTAGAGAAGCAGAGGTTACAGCCTCTCTTAAGGACCTCCAGCTGCGTAGAGCCATTGCTTTTCTCAGTGTCTTTTACCGGAATTACGGAGAGTGTTCTGAAGAACTTTTTGATCTAATTCCGCTTTCTCCTTTCCTGTCCCGGACTACACGTGCTGGTCTTAGGAACCACCAACATACTGTGCAGACTATCAGCAATCATACCAAAAATTTGGCAAGTCGCTCCTCTGTGAAACCATTCGGCTTTGGAATTCTCTGCTGGCGCATGTGTTTTCCAGCTCCTATTAGTCTCTGGTATTTTAAGCGGGGCGTGAAATGGCTTTTATGCTGGCCGCGGTGCGCTACCGTGCTTGTTCCACGGTGAGAAGCGCTCTCTTTATTTTAGACTGCATCGCATGCTTACTATCAGGAAGGATGTGGTCGCTATGATGAGTCATATTTAAAAAAAATGTCATATACAATTGCATCATCTTGTTAAGAAAAACCAATTTTCCAAAGTAACCAGTTTGTACGTAAGCATTAAAAAGCTGTTATATAGTTATTTAGTTCAAGTTGGACATTAGTAATGCGGTTACAAAGATATTTAGGGTAATCATTGCCACGAGCCAAGCAGCCATCAATTTAATCGATCGTAATTTAAAAATAATCGATTTCCTATTATATCTATGTTATGTGGTGTAGTGTATCCAACAATCACTTTTAGGGCCTGCACCAACATCTTAAATCTAGATTAAAATTTAAGTTAGTAATTAGCCCACCAACCGTCTCACTACTGGGCAAAACCTCCATTATTGAAACCAAGTCATCGCTACAATCGATGCTTGCAAGGCTCGAACTACACTGGCCTGCAAAAATAAGTATCACACTTTTAAAATTTCATTTTTTTCTAAACTATAGAAGTTAGAGATTTAAAATAAAAAACGTTTTATAGCAATTTTATCAGCTTTATTTGAAACTATAGTCAATTTTAAAATAGTAACATTTTTAAATCTTATGTGTCTTGTTTATCTTGTGTAATTTAAAAGTTATTACAATTTTAAAAGTATGATAGGTACTTATTTTTGCAGCCCAGTGTATTCTAGAGAAAATTATCAAAAGTATGTTTATTATTGAAATTTTTGCATTAACAATGCTATATAGATATAGGAAAAAATGTTTACTAGTAAAAAAACAACCAGTCAGGAAGCTCGAATGGGATTCGAACCATGACCTTTGGATTGCCGGTCGGGAAATTTGTATGAAGCTTAAGTATTTCTAACTCTATGATTATCAATCACAAACTGCGGCCATGCATTTAAATATCCAAAATGACTTTGCCTTACCTGGACCCAGGACCAACCCAGGACCTCCGGATACTATAAGATCAGCAAAGGAAATGAACAAGCTGGTTGTCCACCCTAAACTTGATTTATTTAATTGTAAAGCACGTACATTCAAGGATACTTTGGCTAAATCCTGGTTTAATGGTTCTATAACTGTTTAGTCATCATATTGTTTGTTATTTTTTTTTCTCTTAGTGACTTATTTTCTATTTTTTTAAATATTCTTTCTAAGTGACGATAGTGTGTTTTTTCTTCAGCTAAACATACTTATGTGAAAACATTTTAATGGTGCAAGTAAGTTTATAATAATAGTTAATTTGTCACTGATTGTTTTCCAAATAAAGCAAAATAAAATAAAATAAAATAAATACTGAACGCGAACGAAAGCGGTATGCCACCCAGGCATACCGCTCGGCCAACGAGCCATTTTGGGCTAGTGATCATTGAAACATAAATATTAATAAGTGAACACATCAACATCTCATTAAACTAATGCCATCCACTATTTGTATATTATCAAAATTTATGAGCGAACACAAACAATACGATCATGTTACATCGACACCTGTTCAAAATCTGAACTATCGGGGGCGCTGTTTGTTAATGCTGTCGTTAGGAACAGTAATGGCTGATTTGGTTTAATTAATTATTGTAAATTATGTTGATAAGCCCGCACACCTGGATGTAACCGGAGTCGGCGGCGGTGATCACACGGCGCCGCGTTTCTCTTAATTTATAATTGATCGTAAATTTGGCGTTGGTCGCGCCACTCTCGACGATATTAGGTTTCAATTTCAATTGGATGCGATTTGATATTTATGTTTATTTTTTTATCATTCAGTGTTTTTAGGGTTTTGGTTTTATGGTCTTTATTGCCTAGTCTTTACTAACCCTTCCGGGTTATCAGTCATGATTACTTATATGCATATGGTATTGTGTTTTAAGGAACAATAGGGTTCTCTGACAAATGTAAAAGTACATATTGCCAATTTTTTCCTGTTTTTTTTTCTTTAACATTATCCCCAACTCTTTACTAATTTTTATATTATTCTATAAACTAAACAGAAATTAGAGTAGAACGGAACAGAATATAATTTATTTCCAGTAAAATATTTTCACTTAAACGGAACCAAAGTAACATTATAAATGTCAAGTCTTCGGTATTTCATATTTAATACGTCTGCTCCTCGGGATGCTGTAGACCAATCTTCAGACTGTGTAAGCATGCAATGATCTAGCTGAGCCAGCGGAATACCAATAGTCTCCTATTATAAACAATAGACATAAATTGGCCGGCGGGCGGCAGGGTGAGCCCCATGTAACAAATTATCGTTGCATAATAGTTGAGAAAACGTTTTACATTTCCTTTTGGTTCTATAAAGTGGGTCATATAAACGTGTCTTATACGTTTATACAACGCAAAATAGGCCCGTATTAAATGACATTATTGTTATTTACAAGTTAAATAAACGTCAGTCAAGAACATTTAAATGTTACATAAAAGTTTTCGACCGACTGTTACCGAGCCACTGAAGTCCTATAACAATTGCATAGACATTATAAGATGACTGTAATGTCGGTTAAGTGTTTAACATCGACTTTTATTGTACACAATGGAATAAATTGAAGTTCATTCCATTCATTCGTTCCTGTGATGTTTGCTGGAAAAGTGCGTGTTATCAAATACAAAATTTAAACGGTATATATAAGTTACAATTTACTTAACTAGTTTTACATTTACTTTAACAATATTATACACGAACAGAGTGTAAGGATAAATGTGTGCAGTGCACCTAGTTCTTATGGGACGTTCAGTTTTGTGGTGAAATATAGGTGTGTTGTTATGAAATTTTTTACGCCCCCTTCGAATTTGTTGAATTAAATTATTATAGACTATTGCTTAAAATTTGTTTACATACTAAAATATCAGCCATCTTGTCTAAGTTAAGAAACGACTTCTATACATCAATTATAGAATGAAAAGGTCGCATAATGCGGTTTCTTGCGACCAAGATGGTCGGCCATGATAAATTATTTTAGTGTTCTGTGAGATAATAAACATGAACAGATAACCTTTAATTTAAATAAAACCTTTATACATGGTGTCATATTTTTTTTATTTATCCGACCTACAACCTGGCTTCATAATACGACGATATAATAAAGCAGTCGTAAAAACGTTCACGTAACCTATACTCTAACACCACTATTCGACGTTGTATGAATCAGTCGTAAAAACGTCTACCTAACCTATACACAGGCACTACTATACGACGCTGTATGAATCAGTCGTAAAAACGTCTACCTAACCTATACACAGGCACCACTATACGACGTTGTATAAATCAGTCGTATAAACGTCTACCTAACCTATACACAGGCACCACTATATAACGTTGTATAATACAGTCGTAAAAACGTTTACTTAACCTATATATTTGTACCATTATACGACGTTGTATAAAGTAGTCGTAAAAACGTTTACTCAACTTATTTAGTGGACCATTTAGTTACGGGACTAAATCGTTGTAGGAATAACGGTTACACAACGTTGTAGTGGTCTAATAACATCAATTCAACAGTTATATAACCAAAAGTCGCATAGCACAGTTTTTATATGACCAATTTGCTAGTTGGGGCGTGACTGATGCTGCGTCTCTTACGCTGCATCAGTAACTGGTGCCCAAAGTGGAGTCCACTTTCTCTTAACATTAGGTGGAGTGTAGCCATTAGTCTTTGTATAGAAAAAAAAGTTCTGTATAAAAATTTCCTTAAAACGTTTTGCATAAACATCTAGCACGAACACATGATAACTAAAACTTAAATTAGCACCCTTCTCAAGAAACTATTTATAGCATCCGTTTATTAACCATAACAATATAAATAGACAAACATTTCAATTCACAGTAATTGTTGGAGTGGCCACGCACGTACGCAAGTACATAGGCACGCCACAATGTCTGGCCGGCTGGACTGTAAGACGACTCCAGTGGCGTGATGATATACCAACCAACCATTGAGGTTATATTATAACTAGAGACTATACACCGCGAAGCATTGGTTTGTGACTTCGATCAACAATACCAACCAGATAACGCGTCACTTACAAAATCAAAGCTAAATTCGGTCCACGTGAATAAATACTTTTTTAAAGGCAATAAATTACTCCTGTCACTTAAAAAAGAAAAGACATCAATAACATTTAGTGGTGAAATCAAACTTAAGGGGCAACAAATAAAGTTCTTTTTCCTGTTATTGCCTTGCGAGAAAATAAACGCTCACTTCTCAAGTGCGCGTTTATTTACCGAGACACATTTTTAGCGCCGACCTGGTAGGCTACTCTTGAAACAGAATTGCATTAATCAATTTCCAATCACAAATCTAAAAAACGTCATATGGCACTTTTGTAAGCGACAATAGCGCCACATTGGAATTAAATTGCGTGGAAATTGATGGAACAAATAACTATCGAGATGGCGTTCCGGAATTATCTTTGCTTATCCCAATATCGATACATATTAATCGCATTGGAATTGTATTAAGATTGAGTTTGCGTTCGAGAGTAACCCCCCTGACATCTAGTTGTATTGTTGATCGAAGGTTTGTGGCCACAAGCTTCACAACCACTGAGGCGTTTGCAGCTTATGGGCTACAAGTGCTCAAAAACTTGCTTGGCGATGTCGTCTCTAGTTATAATACCTGAATGATACCAACTTGCACCTACATTATGTATTCCGTGATCAGTAGGTACGCGGAATCGCGAGTCGTTGCATACAAACGCGCCTTTGTCACTGGACACGGCGATAACCATTGCTATGACGTTTACTACCTTCAGAGGACCTTCATATCAAACTAACTAACCAACTAATGAAGTTGGCGCAATGACCTAAACTGAGTCTTGGCCTCCGCTAATAAGAGCACCTTAAGAGCTTCTACCTGGGTCTGTCCTGCGCCACCTTCAGCGAGGAGTCCTCGCTTCACCACGCACCATCCAATTGTGGAATGAGCTACTTTCCTAGATTCTTCAATTGTTTTTTTTTATATATAAAAGAAGGAGGCAATCGAGCAGGCGGGTCACCTGATGGAGAGTAATCACCGCCGCCCATGGACACCCGCAAAACCAGAGGAATCGCAGGCGCGTTGCCGGCCTTTAAGGAAGGAATAGGAATTGTGAGGGGGGGAGGGGCCTCCGGAACCCTTACTCGCCGGACGAAACACAACAGCACCGAGTGGGAACGGGTACAAGAAACTCCACAGCTTTAAAATAATATAGAAGTAACGACATTTACAAATGTCGTTAAAAAATTATAAAATCAGTTATAAAGATAATAGATTAAGAAAAAAATAATGTAAATATATTATTATAACCAGGCTGTTTTGTCTTCTAAATATTCCTTGGCTGTGTAATAACTTTTCCTAAGTAAACAAGATTTTACATGATTCTTAAACTTATCTATAGGTAAATCTAGTATAGTCGTGATTATATGCATGCATATGCATGCAGCGTACCTTTTGCTACAATCCTGGCACACTTCCTTTCATATCTTTAAAAGAGGTTAAAAGGTTTCTTTCAGGTCGGCAAAACAAAAGCATCATCCCACTTGTTGCTGATAACCATGGCCGGTGGTGATCGTTGACCATCAGGCGGTACTACTCGTTTGCCAACTTATTTTTATTCAGAAACTCTTGTGTGATAATGCAGGTTGTGATTATACGGCATGTATCGAAATAATTAAATGAGCAATTTTTTTGTTATATTTGCTACCAATGTATTTAAATCAGCCTCGTTTATCGAGCTTAACGTATTACGGCTATCACGAGCGTTCACGAAAATGTATGTCTTAGTAAAAAGCGATTAATATATTAGGTCACTAAACAAGATCTAGATTGAATTAAAATTCGCGAGCGTTGCAACACCGCCGGCCAACTTTCAAACATATTTCAGGCACCTTTTAATAAACACGCAGTGAAAGGTGAGCAATATCTTAATTATATCTTCAATGATTTCCTTGGTTCGATCATTTTGCGTTACTATCTGATTTACCTGAGCGCTTAACGTGGCATAAAGGTAACGTTACGAGTAATGCGACAGCGACAAATATGTGTCGCGCCAAGTAGCGACTTTTAAGTATACTAGCAGCTAACTATTGAAAGTCAACGGACGTTTACTTCAAAGGCCTCCTTATACCTTTGTAAACTTTACGGTGGTGGGTACACAAAAGTGCACAGGGATTTACTTTTGTCAGAACACAACAATGCCAATAACAATGTTATTAAGGCGACAAGATCATATAGAACAGTGATAGCCAGACTCAGAACAAGTTCTATCACCTCATGAAACCGAGCACATTGGTAAATGAAGCTAAGGACCTCTCACCACACCGTAGTCATTTTTTTCAACGTTTCGTTATCTAGGTCCTTTCAGCTTAGTTACCGCTGTACTACAGATACGTCGTCGGTCGTCGCTGTCGCGTTGCACGGCGCACAGCCTTAAGCATAACCAGTCTGCGACAGGACGCATTACTTAGCACTTATCACAAATTAAATCGGTTTGTCTCTACCGCTCGTTATTACGATAGATGTAGCGGTGGAACTGTGTTGTGAAATAAATGAATCGGCAGACTTAGAGTCGGTGCAACTGGCTCGAAGTCTCACGTTTCAGTTTTGCTTTATGTATAAGTTGAACAAAATGATTGTCAGAAGATGGAAGAAACGAATTGTGTCGACCTTTTAGATTAATTTTACTAAATAGGTTTGCGGTGGAGCAACCTTCCATTATTAGAATGGTTTACACAGTTAATTTATTTTCTACTAAGATTTGTTTCTTAGAATTTTAGGATAATAAAAATAGTCAAAATGACGCATGATTTTTCTAACAAATCTTTTGTTGACTGTATCAAAGTTGACACGTTTATCGTTTTTCCTTTCGGCTCTGGCCGCGAATGCGCGAGATCATTATATGAATCGGTTGTGGAATGATTTATATGTAAGAGTACCCGCACGGCCTAGTTGCGGGCTAAGTGATTTGGTTTCGCTGAATTACAATTATGCCGGCGCGCCGGTGCATTCTCGACACTGCAATGTGTGGAACTTGTTCTTTTACTTAAAATTGTATTACTTTGATAATACTATGTTAGTAAGTTTATATCTATATAGTACTCGTAATAAATCCTTTTTGTCTTAGGAATTATGTGAATTTCAAGGTTTTCACAATTTGTAATAAGAAACCAACCTAACTTTCATATAAATAAACTGATCGGTGCTATTATGCACTATAAATAAGATACAACAGACCACTTTAAAACATGTTCAACGTACAGTTTAGTACTTTGCAATTTTCAACCAGACTCAAACTATATATTAGCATTATATTCCCACTTTAGTAGATTCTCAATAAGAATACGCAAGTTGCAACCAGTGCAACTCTTCGGTATAATCTCAATGAGAGCACACGGCGTGCGCAGGCGCAGGGCTTGGCACGGCAGCTCGATTTTCCTTTGCGCCTGTGTGAGTGTATGAGTGAGTGTGAGTTTGTGTGAGGGTTCACGGTTGCGCGTGTGTGCGCGTCGCGGCAGACTGGCTGGCTGGCAGCGCACGACTAAAGCGTGGTTCACATGGCCCTTCATCTCCCTTTATCCATACGAATAAAAGAGAGACAGACAAAATCGTATTGATTCATCAATTCACGCTTTTAGTTACAATTACCGAAGTGTCATTGAAACTTTATATTCTTTCGGTACGTAATGAGAGCAGTGAGCTGTGATCAATTTGTAACCAACGTTGAAAATGTCGTCATCATTAGTTTAAAAAAAGGCCCTATGCAGGGTTTTTGTTTCCCACATGAACAAAGTAGGCAAGAAGATAAAACCATAGCTATCTTGCTAGCCCAATGCGGGTTCGTTAGTGGGAAAGTGTATCTGAATCATATTTTAGGGCTTTTCCTTGATTCCAAAAAAAACCCTGTTCTGTAACATAATATAACTTGGAAAATTTTGTATGCAAAACACAATTTATCGCGGTAAGATCGCGGTTTAGAAATATTTAAAAAAAAATTGCTCTATCATCGTAAACACCGAATGATTCAAAAGATCACGAACAATTATTGCACGCAAACCAGCAATAAGTTCTGCCCATTTATGGAAGTGATGACTTGATTTTAATAATGGAAGCCTTTGCCAATAACCTGTAGTACGGTAGGTACAGTAGGTATATACTTACTTAATATATAACATATTCTAAGGCGTATAAACACGTTAATTTTTAATATTTGTTATTGGCGATGTTTACATTCAAATATCTCAGTTAAACGTAAAACTTTCGAGTACCATATTACCACATATTATTAGATATTTTTCGTTAACTTTTACTGTCATTTTAAATCAGTTAACAGACCGCCTTGCATATAAACTGTTCAGAAAGCTCTGCCGTGCGTGCGCGAGACGCGACGACGCCTTGCTATGTAACGAGTCGAATGTACACCAGTACAAACGCCAGCAGGTCAAACTACCACAAAATGTCAAATTTCTTCAATACATTTTAAACTTTGTTATTAGGGTATAAGTGTCAATAACGATTAGAGAAATTTGACAGTTTTTTTGCTTCTCTTTTTGACGTTTTTGATTTAAGGCGTAATTACCTTAATTAAATCGCAAAATAAATGTAAATATACTGATATTAGAAAAAGATAATTATTCTTGGTAAAGTAAGGTAATCAGAGTACTATACTTTAATTAAAATTAATATTAATGTCTTTTTCACGAAATGCGGTATCGATAGATATAGATTGTCTGTAACTATTACTAGTTTATTTGTCGTTAGTTTACTACTACATTTACGAACAGTTTCTTCCTCGTATAACAATTATTGGAGTCAAATGCACAGTGGAATAACCCCAACTTATTTATAAACTTGGACAACCGTTAAGTTAAAATACTGTATATTGCCTTGATGCATAAAAGCCTAATAAAATTATATTATTGGAATCTTGAAATTAAATTAGCACATTACTTAATGTTTAATTTTAAATTAACAAAAGTGAATGGAGTTTACGGCTAAGGCATAAACGCGAGACGCGATGAAAATTCCAGTAAAATGTTATTGTTTTGTTTTGTACTGTTTAACCTACATCGTCTTACTGCTGAGAAAAGGTCCAAGGGTCTCTAAGACTCTGACGGTCTCATCTCCAAAGCCAAACAACAATATTTTTTTAGAAGTTCTTCCAAAGTCCTAACTAAAATAATTTAAGTATAAATATAATATAAATAATTTAAGTATAAGTAAAAATAAAAACAAACGAATCACATTTCAGTCCCGGAATATTTAAGTATCTCTAACTAAATGCATGCAACTGTGGCCTGCGATATTAGCAAACGAGCTTGCAAGATGTATCTTAAATGTACATTATGTACGTCCAACGTTTTAAAATAGAACACATTTGCACAAGTCCCTGTGCCGTCGAGGAAGCAGACAGTTTGCCAAGACATCTTCCCGGCAAATTATTGGTTAATTAACATCAAACGAGGATTCTGAGTTGATGCTTCGTACCAAACAACGCGCAACGTCGCATTATTAAAATGTTAGTTTTAATGACACACTTTATACAGATTTAGTTGCGTTTATAATAAATGTTGTTTATTAGTGTACTAGATTCTTGTAAAATGTTTAATTTCAAAGTTTAAAGCTCGCCTAAACTTTAGAACACAGCGGTACATGTGTTAATAGTTTTGGGAATTAGTAAAGACAACAAAAACTTGCTAATAATAATAAAATACTGTAATGTTAGATACATATTGCTTTTATAGCAGCATCTGAAAAATTATCTTTAAGGAAAACGTATTATAACAACATCACTATTTTATCGTTTTCTCGCTTATAGCGATAACTTGCAGGTAAAGGAAAGTTAGTGACCCCGATAGTTGAAAAAGTTACTTAGACATCACAGATCTACTGTCAGTTCCTTATTTCACAAAGCAATACAACAATACTATTAAATTCCTGTGCTGCTACCGGCTCATTATCGGTCAAGGATCATTCGACCGCCGGCGGTCACGAAACAATAGAATTTCAATTGTGTCTGGTTTTACGATCCTCAAGGGGTTAATGGAGCACTATACCACCCCCATCTCTCCTCACGGGTGTCATAAAAGGCGACTAACGGACTAAAGAATGCACACCCAAGTAACAAATTATCGTTGCATAATAGTTGAGAAAACGTTTTACATTTCCTTTTGGTTCTATAAAGTGGGTCATATAAACGTGTCGTAGACGTTTACACAACGCGAAATAGGCCCATATTAAACGACATTATTGTTATTTAGAAGTTAAATAAACGTCAGTCAACAACTTTTAAATGTTACATAAAAGTTTTCGACCGACGGTTATCAAACCACTGAAGTCCTATAACAATTGCATTGACATTGGAAGATGACTGTAATGTCGGTTAAGTGTTTATTGTACACATTCAGCTCATTGCATTCATTCGTTCCTGTGATGTTTGCTGGAAAAGTGCGTGTTATCAAATACAAAATTTAAACGGTATATATAAGTTACAATTTACTTAACTAGTTTTACATTTACTTTAACAATATTATACACGAACAGAGTGTAAGGATAAATGTGTGCAGTGCACCTAGTTCTTATGGGACGTTCAGTTTTGTGGTGAAATATAGGTGTGTTGTTATGAAATTTTTTACGCCCCCTTCGAATTTGTTGAATTAAATTATTATAGACTATTGCTTAAAATTTGTTTACATACTAAAATATCAGCCATCTTGTCTAAGTTAAGAAACGACTTCTATACATCAATTATAGAATGAAAAGGTCGCATAATGCGGTTTCTTGCGACCAAGATGGTCGGCCATGATAAATTATTTTAGTGTTCTGTGAGATAATAAACATGAACAGATAACCTTTAATTTAAATAAAACCTTTATACATGGTGTCATATTTTTTTTATTTATCCGACCTACAACCTGGCGTCATAATACGACGATATAATTATCTATTTATATTTATTATTAAAGCAGTCGTAAAAACGTTCACGTAACCTATTCTCTAACACCAATATTCAACGTTGTATGAATCAGTCGTACAAACGTCTACCTAACCTATACACAGGCACCACTATACGACGTTGTAGGAATCAGTCGTAAAAACGTCTATTTAACCTATACATAGGCACCACTATACGACGTTGTATAAATCAGTCTTAAAAACGTCTACCTAACCTATACACAGGCACTACTATACGACGCTGTATGAATCAGTCGTAAAAACGTCTACCTAACCTATACACAGGCACCACTATACAACGTTGTATAAATCAGTCGTATAAACGTCTACCTAACCTATACACAGGCACTACTATACAACGTTGTATAATATAGTCGTAAAAACGTTTACTTAACCTATATTTTTGTACCATTATACGACGTTGTATAAAGTAGTCGTAAAAACGTTTACTCAACTTATTTAGTGGACCATTTAGTTACGGGACTAAATCGTTGTAGGAATAACAGTTACACAACGTTGTAGTTGTCTAATAACATCAATTCAACAGTTATATAACCAAAAGTCGTATAGCACAGTTTTTATATGACCAATTTGCTAGTTGGGCATATATCCAACAGCATATAGCGGCGGTGAGCTCACCAGCTGGCATGCTAAGCACATGTTCAGTTATCATTTGGTGAAGCGTATACTTAGGCAGTAGACTGCTCCTGCGGTCCGAATTGCCTAACCCTTCGGGGATGAATTCGTGAATGTACGTACCTTATATATCCTCCTAACCCCTCGGGTATTAAATGTTTCTTTCTAAATTTTTAAAGACTTAAAAACTTTAAAAAAAATAAACTACAATGACAAGAAAAACAAGGATAAAAAATATTTTAAGAGGGTTTACGCATTTCGGTTTTCCATACAAACATCCAAGTCAACATTTTTAAAAACCAATAAGCCAATTTTGATGAAACTTTGCATGCTAGAATAAAACACAAGGGCCTAAATAGTTTGTTGAAAACGTTTTTTTAAATCGTTTATTTAGCTGAGTTCTTACGATTTAAAGTCCACTATAGAAAAATCAAAAAAAAAATCAAAAATCAAAATTTCTTTTTTCAGTAAGCTTAAAATAAGCGTCTTTATTTAATTTTACATCTATGGATAGGCATAAGGAACCCTCCCACCTACCCCACCCATTCAGGACGTCTTTTAGCTGTGGAGAAGAACGGGCGCAAGAAACTCCATAGCTTTATAATAATATAGAAGTAACGACATTTACAAAACAATATGTCGTTACCAAATCATACAATCAATAATCATAAAACAATTATTTAGTAAAAGAAAATATAAAAACAAAAGTAAATCTAAAAGTTTTACTCGGGCACTATGAACGCATTAGAACAATGTGTGCGAAACTAGAGGAATGTTAATTCCATGCATTTTTGTCATTGATAAAGGTTAAAATCGCAATAAGTCAGTTAAATAAACGCTTTTTAAAAATTTTTCAACAAACTATTTAGATCCCTATAATTTACTTCAGAATATTTCAACTTGGAAGTTTGTATGGGCAGCCGAAATGCGTAAACCATCATAAGTAAGGTTATGCAGTTTAGACGAAAAACAGGTTTGATCAAAATGAGTATACATTACTTAGTTTACTAAGTTTTATGTATTCCTATACATAACCGTAGTACTATTATTTATTCTGTGACATAACCTACCAGGGGCACAGAATATGCCAGGGGTTAGGAGAGTATGTAATACTATTAACATGAATAACGACGTTCTAACGGGTAGGTCCTGAACAGCCGTGTGCGGTGATCTAGCGAATAATATCATGTGTCGTAACTGGCGGAGTCGCTATTGAGTTGCTGACCCAAATACGGCGCTCATGTTACTCTGCGCTGTGTAGGCTTGGTAGACGATGGCTACGGCTGAGTACTACCACGGATGGCGAAAAAAACACAGCTTTTCGAGCTCATACCACCATCGCCCTTTTACCACCGAACCTCCAGACGTACTGAAAGATATCATCCCCACCTAGTAGAAGTTCCATTATGTCGCACTAAACGCTTCATGTCATCATTTTTGTTGCGCACTGGCAAGGAGTGGAGTTCTCTGCCATCGTCTGTGTTTCCTAAAACTTATAACCTGAATGCCTTCAAGGCGAGAGTTAATAGGCATCTTCTGGGGCAGCTCGCTCCATCGTAGACCTACGGTTACCATCAGGCGAGATCGAGGTCAAGAGCTGTCTTACTAAGCATAAAAAAAGAAAACATTAGAAAATTCAAATTTTAACTAACGTACCGATAGCAAACTTTGCGATTTATAACAAAAAAAAACTTGAACTACACTCATTTATTATAAATAAGTATTAACTAGCGCCCCGCCCGCGCCTTAGTCAATGCTAGAAACATCGTCATACTTCAGTCATGTTGTACTAAAACACCGTCATACTTCAGTCATTTTGTACTGAAACACCGTCATACTTTAGTCATGTTGTACTGAAACACCGTCATACTTCAGTCATTTTGTACTGAAACACCGTCATACTTCAGTCATGTTGTACTGAAACACCGTCATACTTCAGTCATTTTGTACTGAAACACCGTCATACTTCAATCATTTTGTACTGAAACACCGTCATACTTCAGTCATGTTGTACTGAAACACTGTCATACATCAGTCAATTTGTACTGAAACACCGTCATACTTCAGTCATTTTGTACTGAAACACCGTCATACTTCAATCATTCATTTCATCATCGTCATCAGAAACCGCTACTAGGCCCCGCTCGCTGTGCGCGAGTTTGGAAGTCCTGGCACACAATACCAGGACAAACGAACATTCCCAAGCTCTACAGCTAACCACAAGCCACTACGAGTCCAACCCACGTCCGGAATCCCGCCGGAGGTGCTGGTTAAGGCACAACCAGCGGGCGGCATGAACCGGAATCCCGTAGTACCCCTTAGAAACACTGCGTTGTACTGAAACAACCGCCTCTGTGGTCTAGTGGTCTAGGTCTTTTGTCGATGAATTTAGATGTAGTATTTAACCTTAACAGGTTAGAAATACCACCCCTATCACATTGTATAAAAAAACCAGCGTCCTTTATCGATTTTCCTATCAGTGAAGACCGCGTGAAAATCCGTTGCGTGGTTTAAAAGGAGAAAGCGTAGCTACAAACACAGGAAAACGGCGAGTTTTCTTTATAATTATATAATTACAAGCGGCCGCTCGCGGTTTCACCGGCGTGGTTCCCGTTCCCGTGGGAATATCGGGATAAAAAGTATCCTATGTTATTAACTATCTGTATGCCGAATTTGATTAAAATCCATTCAGTAGTTTTTACGTGAAAGAGTAACAAACATCCATTCATACGTTCCCGGGGGAATATCGGGATAAAAAGTATCCTATGTGTTAATCCAGGTTATAAACTATTCTGTATGCCGAATTTCATCCAAATCTATTCAGTAGTTTTTTACGTAAAAGAGTAACAAATAGCCATACTTACAAACTTTCGCGTTTATAATATTAGTAGGATTTAATGTTCTCTCTCTCTTTTCCCCTTGCAAGAGCCTATGATCACGGATCATCCAAAAGGTCCGAAACATTAGGATACAATAACTAGGATAGGATAAAATATGACTATCTAGTTTATTATATCTGAGTACTAATTGCTTTAATTTAGGAATTATACCTATATAAATAATATAATTCACTTAATTATATTATTTATATAGGTAAATGAATGAATGTCTCTCACTCTTTGATAGACTTTTATAACTTGAATAAAATAGAAATAGTACGAAAATAGATATCATGTGGTACCCAATTAATAGAATATCGATATCGCAACTATGAATGAAATAAACCTCGGTTTATATTTAGAGTGGATCGCTCGTATTGCGATTTAGAGGCGTCGGGGGAGTCACTAGGCTTCGAGCTTTGGACACTATATCTACCAGTAAGTATATAATACATAATATACATGTACAGTTTCCCGCCGATAGTTTTACGTGGCTTAAAATGCTTTAGGATACTTTTGAGCTTTCATGGTCGCTACGCCATTGGTTCGTAGGTCTACGGCGGGAGATTCATTTCTTACTTTATTTTACAAACTGTTAAAATATTGGAGAAAGTTTTATCTAAGAATTGGCTAAAACTAATAACTGTAATGACGAACACTGATTTCGATTAAGCTCACACGCATTTCAACATGGATTAAATTTTTTAAGAATGACCTTGCTATTTTCTGCGCAGTTGTCTCTTTTATATAGTGTCTTGGAAATTTTATCGGGTTTTTTAAAAAGCATGCACTGGTTGTATGTGTATAGGTACTTAGTTCTTGTTTGATCTGGGGCACAGAAGTGCCCCCGCCAAGTCGTTTTAATTTTTTCAATAGATTTTGAACTTAATCAAGAAATTCATTTATTATAGCCGAATGTCATTTGAACATTGTTTATTTTCATTTGCTTTTTTGGCATGCTGCGGAACGTACATACTACTTACGCTAGAATGTGTCATTTGATTCCTCCCACAATCCGCAATAGTAAATAACTAAGTTGTAATAGCTTTGTAATATTAAAAAGTGTGACCGCAATATTGTAATGGATGTAAAATGGGTTTGTCCAAATATAAATAACAGATATGTACAATAATATAACATATGTAATGTGTGGCGACCAATTTTAGAGCTGTATCATGAGCAGGATTTAAAAAGTGCCATTCTGTAACAGCAAATACAACTTTAAAGTTAATCGAACTCTACCGCCTTCTTTTTCAAAAGCTATATACCTATATATATATTCACAGCTTTATATTATATAGTAATCACTTCTTAACGTAGTTAAATTGAACTCGTTTAAACTTAATTTTACAATAACTGAAAAAAAGAGTTCTATGAGTAAATGGCTGACGCATAAAAAATCCACTATGATCCAGTGTCTAGCTTTCACTTTGCAAAAGTCTTGGGTTTGAGTCCCAAACTGTCACTTTATCATCATATACATACATCTATTTCATATACCTTTAAAAATAAGTAATTATAACATGAATGAGTACTACAGTATGTGGTTTTCCTTTATCCTCGTCAACTTTATATGGAAAATTCAAAGTGCGTACGCTTTCGTTTTTAGAGCAAGAATTTTATATTATTATTAAACGGGGTATTACTTAACGACGGTGACGTAGGTTACATTTCGCATTGTTATACTAGACTAACTGTTTAAGTTTACCTAGTTATTGTAATAACTGTCAAGTTAAAATAATATGAGTGACTGTTCATAATAATGAATGACACAAAGTACCCAGATCGATAGTTTTTAAACACTCATCGTACGTGATGACTCACGCTTTGAGTAGGTATGGGAGATCGCCTACCTTGTCGATTATTAGTTAAGTTCTCTTACTCGAAATAAGTCCGTACCTACTTGTCTTCTGTTTATGAAACCTAATAATATGTACACTGTTGGTATGTCTAATTAAATAAATAAATAACTAAGCTTGATTCCAAATAAGATTTTGCTTTAAAACAATAGGACAGCGAAACTGTAGCTTTCTAATGGCTGATTTACACGTATCAAGTTTTTTAGTAGGTTACTAAATTTTAACTTAATTTTAAGTAAATTAAGTAATTGCATGTAAACACAGAATTTAGTAGCAAGTTGCAAGTATAAGCAAATTAAAATTAAGTTAAAATCCAGTTACCTACTAAACAACTTAATACGTGTAAATCAACATAAGGATTGGCATAGCGCGAGTTATTAAAGCTATCGTCAAGCGTTAATTCGTTGTATGTTCGCTGATTCAGTCGAAATAAAAACATTGAAATTGTAACACATTACATATGTTGTAAATTTTAGAAAATAAAACATAGTCGCAATAATGAGTCGTCACTTCCCGCCAAGAAGTCCACTCACAAACATAAAATACAGACAACCTCGGAGGTGACCGAGACGAACTCTGCCGACTCCGCCAGCCTGTATAAAGCAACGTCAATGGCAACGCAGGAATAAATCACAACATCAGACAGAGTTTTATAATTTTTTTATGAACATTATCAAAGCGAACGAAACGTTTATTACAAAACTGGAGACGATAAAAATCTGTATATTAACAATAACTTTTTTTTTTGGCAACGGTAATAACACCACTCTGCCATCGTTGCCACGTTCGCGTTGTCTATACCTAAGTAGATAATTTTAAATAATATTTATTTCGTTCCCTCATATTTTTGTGCGTAGGTATTGTGTTATCTAGCTCGATTTTATTTGCTATTTTGTAATGTTATTTATTAACCACAATAAGTTACATAAATACAAGTACACGAGCGACGCCGTGGTCATAACCAGTATGATAAAAAGTTCACGAACCTCACATAAGAGCCATTTGTATTCCGATTTGAATGTAAAGTAATCACATGACACTATAACAGGTAAGTAATAACATTACAAACATCATCATATTATTATGTAACTTAATCTGTATTAATTTGTCAGTGAGTAAAATAGATTGGCTTTCTATGAAATACAATGGCTTTCTATGAAAAGAAAGTAGAATTAATAGACATAAATAAATTATTAGATAATAATTTTATATTGACAAAAGATAAATATTATCTTAAGACTTATTTTAAGCGACAGATAGCAAATTCGCTATCATTTTATTTTAAGTATTTAGCCAATAACATGGCTAGCTCAGCGGCTTCTATTGAGCTGCAACATACTGACATGCCAATTCAGACTTTGGAATATGTTCCAAATAATTTAAATTAGATTATAAGACAATAGAGGACACCTCTAGCAAATTATTGGAATTAAATTATAAGACAAAAGAGGAACTCTCTTGCAAAATGTTTGCAAATAAAATGAAATTAAATCAATGTAAAAATAGCTTTATAAAAAGCCCCGGTCAATCATTAAATTTAAAAAATGTAGAATCTTTGAACATTGTTCACCAGAACATCCAAGGAATGATGGGCAAAGATTTAGAGATTGAATTGTTCATGAACTGTAATAATATTGATATTCTTTGCATTACCGAGCACTGGCTTAGAGACCATCAGTTCATGTTCAATTTTAAGAATCATTTGGTAGGAAGTTCGTTCAGTCGAGGAAATGCAATACATGGTGGCTCCTTAATTATTGTTAGTAAAAAGTTTAAATTAAAAGAACGCAAAGACATAGTGAGCCTCTCGGTTGAGCGAACAATAGAAATAGCTTGTGTGGAGTTGGAGCAGTTTGTTGTGATAAGTGTATACAGACCTCCTTCAGCATTGTATGATCTTTTTGAAAAAGTTATGGATGAGACATTGCGTAAGGTCCGCAATGTAGGTAAAACAATAATTGTTTGCGGTGATTTTAATATAAATTTGCTAGAAAACTCCACATTATCAACTAAAATTAAAAACTTATTTCTATCATACAATTTGAATAATTTATTTTTGGAGCCGACAAGAATAACTGCCACTTCGGCCACCTGTATTGATAACATATATACAAATGTAAAACCACTGGCTAAGCAAATTATTAATAACCTGGACTCTGATCATTGTGGCCAAATGGTCAGCTTTCCACACCAGCATAAGCAAGTGATGAAAAAGAATATCACTGTTGTGCCAAAAACTGCAGGTCGGCTGGAACGCTTTAAAAGCAATCTAGATACAAAATTAAATTATTTAGAATACAATGACAAACCTGATGTCTTTTATAATGATTTTTTTTAACATATATTGTTCAGAATTTAATAAATCTTTTGTTCCAAAAAAGATCTCGGTTAGTGGTACTGTATCTTTTAATGAATGGGCTACAATTGGTATTCACAAAAGTAGGAAACGCCTTTATGAACTTTATGGTGAACGCAACTATAACACCAGCGACGACTTCAAATTATATGTTAAAAATTATTCAAAGTTATTTAAAAGAGTATGCCGATTAGCCAAGGCAAACTATCTGAGTTCTAAGATTAAGAATAGTAATGACAAAATAAAAATGACATGGAATATTATAAATAGTGAAACAGGAAAGGTCAGAAGTCGTAATAATGAGTACAATTTAAATTGTAATAATAAAACCTTGACTTCTGATGCTGATGTTGCTGCAGCATTTGAGAGGTTTTTTACTGACATTCCAGTTTCAACTACAAAAACCTTGATTTCCTCCCCCACTGTAGCTGAATCTGTTTTGAAGGAGAATGTTAAAGATTGTGAAAGTAATTTCAGTTTTCAAAAAATTTGTGTTATAGATATATTAAAAACATTTAACACTCTCAATAAAAAGAAAACTGCTGATCTGTGGGGTAATTCCGTGGATGTCGCTAAATCAGTAATTATGACAATAGCTCCAGTTTTAGCTTGCATATTTAACGAATGCATTGACTGTGGTGTTTTTCCTGACCTAATGAAACATAGTAAATTAATTCCATTGTTTAAATCAGGTAGCACTTCTGACCCCTCTAATTTTAGACCTATTTCTGTGCTACCCACATTTAGTAAAATTTTTGAAAAGTTGATGCTAGACCAAATTCAAAGTCATTTTCATAGAAATAAACTTTTACATTGTAAACAGTATGGTTTTACTAGGGGTCGCTCAACAACTGACGCCGGTGTTGAGCTTTTAATCCAAATATTTGATACCTGGGAGGAAGCACAGGATGCCCTAGGGGTATTTTGTGATTTATCCAAGGCTTTCGATTGTGTTTTACATGAAACTTTGGTCAGGAAGCTTAACCACTATGGAATTAGGGATGCTTCTTTGAGCCTTCTAATCTCATACTTGAGTAACAGGATTCAGAAGGTCGACATTAACGGTAAAAGATCTCCGGGATCAGTGGTTACAATGGGAGTTCCGCAGGGTTCAATACTAGGTCCATTCTTGTTTTTGGTTTATATTAATGATTTACCTTATTTTGTAAAAGACAGTCATGAGATAGTATTGTTTGCTGATGATACTTCACTTTTATTCAAAGTGAAACGACGACACCCAAATTATGACGATGTGAATAATGCGATCTCAAAGATTGTTCACTGGTTTAGTGTAAATAACTTGCTATTAAACGAGCGAAAAACCAAATGTGTAAGATTTGTATTGTCTAATGTTAAGCAAGTAACAACTAGTGTACAAATTAAAGATAAGAATGTGAATCCTGTGGACACCACTGTGTTTCTAGGCATCACGTTAGATGCCAAGCTTCAGTGGGGCCCACATATAGCTAAATTGTCGAATAGACTTAGCTCTGCGGCTTATGCAGTAATGAAGATCCGTCAGTTAACTGACGTTGATACAGCTAGATTAGTTTATTTCAGTTACTTTCATAGTGTAATGTCGTACGGCATTTTACTGTGGGGAAATGCTGCCGACATTCAAACTATCTTTGTGCTTCAGAAGAGGGCTATTCGAGCAATCTATAACCTAAAGGCTGGCGACTCTCTCAGAGAGAGATTTAAGAATATAAATATAATGACAGTTGCATCACAATACATTTATGAAAATTTGATTTATGTTCATAAAAATACTGGAATGTTTTCAAAAAACAGTGATATTCACAATGTAAACACTAGAAGTAAGAACAAATTAGCAGTACCTTATACTAGGCTCCATAAAATAAATAATTCTTTTAGGGGTCTGTGTGTAAGATTTTACAACAAAGTACCAAATGATATTCAGAAATTAGATCTTAATAAATTTAAAATCAAAATCAAAGAAAAGCTTTATAAAAAAGCTTATTATAAAGTGTCAGATTACACAGAAGACAAAACAGCTTGGATCTGAAATGCTCCAAGTACTCCAACAGCTATTTCTAATTGTCTTTATTTAATTGATACTACATTGTATTGTAATTTTGTATTGCATCATTTTTTATTATTTTTAAATTCATATTTTGTATTGACCTGGTAACGACATACTCTTTTTTTTGTTTGTAAATGTCGTTGCTTTTGTGCGCTGTGGTTTCTTGCGCCCATTATTTGCCACAGTTAAAAAATTATGTCCTGAATGGGTGGTAGGTAAAAAAAGATTTGGACGATTCAAAGTACTTATTAATTGAGTTTATTGAATAAATATATTTTGACTTGACTTGACTAGAACATATATATGAATATGACGCATCGTTTGAATAAGTATATCAAATGTAAACACGAACTAAACATGAATTTGTTAGCTACTTACTTTCCTTAATATCCTATTTAATCTGCCATAAAGCTATCATCAATAAGTAAATCAATAAAAATGTCAATAAACAGAACTGAAATTGTTTATTTCATACAGTTTTATTACGTGACGAGGTCTGTCTCTGAAAACAACTAATCCGAATTTGGTTTTCACTCTTCACGCGTCGAGGGATTTTCCTTCCTCATCCGAAGTACCTGTTTGTCTCGCCAATGATATCACCGCATCGACTGTTCACACGCTCGTTGTGATCTAGAGTTATGAATGAGCCTCCCACGCACTACTTTGAATGAAAACTCGAATTATAGCCTCATTTATGAGCGTGGCGATGGCGGGCTGCCAGTAGCGCGCTCAGGGTTCGTCCGCCCATAAACAACTTTAATGCGGTGCTCCAGACGCCGCTGACAAGTTTACTCGACCACCAGACGGTTTGGTGCACGAAAAGCGAGACGGCGAAGCGAGAGAGGGAAAGAGTTGCTAAAAACAAGTCATATAAACATGATACATATTTTTTTAGTTTAATCGTCCACCAGACCGTTTGGTGTATGAAAAGTAGAATTACCAAGTGGTAGCCGGCTAATGTAGTTGCAAAAGAAAAGTTTTTAAAACGTGGTATAATATAGTTAGTTTTCTGTTGATTTTCTTTCAACATTAGGCACATTGACATTGGATTACAGTTAACCGCCTCTGTGATCTAGTGGCTAAGCTACCGGTCTTTGACCCAGAAGTCCCGTGTTCGATTCCCAGAGTACATCATTGTGTACTTGGTTTGGTTGGTGGTAGGGCTGTTAAGTCCGCCTGGCTAGCTACCACCATCTTATCTAAGTCTGTCGCCATAACAACGATATTTATAGCATTGTTCTGTTCCGACTCTTCCGACAGTTTACCTAGAGATAAGTAGCCAGTTCCTCAGAGGTTGAGTTTCCGGGTGAAGCGCACTTTCACCTTCGGCCTTATCGTCACTTACCATCAGGAGAGATGAAGCCAAGCGCTTACCCGTTGCAGAATAAAAAAAAAGATTGTTTGAATCTTATCCAACCACTCCGGCTCAGTGCGGGTTGGAAACGATTGTCGTTCTTCAACCAACGACTTAACGTGCCATCAAAGCACTACATTTTATTTTTACTACTAGAACCACAACTACTTCCGAATCGGATATATTAGTAGTAGGTCTCACTAAATTATACACTGCTATTTTTTCTGTCTAGCCTAGTAGAGAATGCCTTTTAGAATTAAGTTAGAGATGACATAAATAAATAAATTATAGTGCTAAATGAAAATTCTTACTTTCAAATTACAAGATTCGCAAATAACTCTTTGACAAAACAATTACGGTATTTATAATTAGCTAGAATAACAATAAAAATTAACGATCGTTAAAGTGAGGTAGTGCAGAATAATAGATATAATAATATATAAGGCGTCTGCTAGAAACCGCAGAAACTTCAAGGGCTGGTCAGGTCAAGTGTTCAAAAAAAAATAAGAAAAATTAAATGAAAACTAATTAAAAATAACGATTATTTACGGCAGCGGCCGGCCGTTGACCCACCCGTCTGTTGACCCGTCCGCGTCAGCTGGGCGATAAGTACCTACGTTAGTCTGCAATGATTCTTGACATTTTGGTCATGTTTAAAACACTTGACCTGACCAGCCCTTGGAGTTTCTTGCGGTTTCTAGCAGTCGCCTTATATTGTATACGTGTTGTTACAAAGATGCTATTATGTACAGCAACTTTTTATTTTATTTTTATTTATTGATTAAAATCCGTATAATGTATCATTAATCCCGCAGACATTCTTTCCACACCACAGCTAAGGTTTAGTTGGAAGAGATCAATTCTCGAGATAAGCTCACCTTTTGTATATGTCTTGTGAACTCTTGTGTAACATCTTTTTCAATCTATGTAGTATTAATAATTATAAAGACATTTAACTTTTTACGTCTATACTACCAAGTTCGATGGAGTGTTCTATGAATAGACATTTAAATTCTAGTTCGTTAAACTTTTACAAGGATGTCGTAGTCTATTGTTAGCTATATTTTTTGTCATAATTGTTATAAATATAACTTGTCAGAGTTCTCTGTAACTGGTTTTTCGAGTTCTGTTATATAATATCATACAAACACCAGCAGATCAACTTAAACAAAAACTCTGCATTCAGTATATTGAATGGTCTTTGGTCCATAGAACAAAGTTATACATACTTGTAGGTACATAATCATATATTTATAGTATGTAAGTGCGTTCTCGTGTGACATAAATTGTAACATTATCTCACAGACTCTAGGTGAGTACACTCTGAGCAGAGATAACCAGCACTCTGTAAAAAGTGCAAACTAATGCACCTTATTTGTTAATGCAACAAGACACAAACAGGAAAAAAGGTGTAACATATTTTTACCGTTGACTGTACACGCGCAACACAGTTCGTCTCGGTAGTTTCCTATATTGTGTTTCATGTTTTAATTGATCATTATTAGGTGAAGGAAATTTTTTTTGTTCTTCTCTTTCGTGACGTACATTCTTCTTTTCTTAGGATCGCAAACTATTGATATAAGAGTTCAGCAGATGTAAAACCAAACACAATAGAAATTCAATCGTTAGTTAACGTCTAGAAGTCTTCGTGTCAGACAAGGGGTTAAGAGGCCTATTACATCTTGACTGTAATTTTTGCATAAAATGTCCATTTTCGCATTTTGTAGTAATTTTGCAGTTATATTTATCGTTTTTATCGAAATAGGATAATAAATTCATGTTTAATATTACAAATCTCCACTCTGAGAGAATAAGCTGAGTTCGGACGGCCGGCGCATCGCATTTTGTAGTCATTTTGCAGCTGTATTTATTGTTTTTATCGAAATAGGATAATAAATTCATTATAAAATCTTTATTACTTATGAAGTAACAATTATCCTGGTACAAGTTTTGCTCAATAATATTATCGTAGATAGGAGAAATTCACAGTTAAGGTAAGGCGATTTTCAAAAATTGTTGGTTTAGAATAAGATTGTTCTGCTATATGAAATCAATGATATCTAAAAATTCCGAGGCCGCTACGTACTATACGACTATATAAGAGACTAGCGGTCGCTCGCGGTTTCACCCGCGTGGTTCCCGTTACCGTGGGAATTTTGGGATAAAAAGTATCCCACTTATGTGTTAATCCAGGTTATAAACTATCTGTATGCCAAATTTCATCCAAATCTATTCAGTAGTTTTTACGTGAAAGAGTAACAAATATCCATCCATACTTACAAATTTTCGCGTTTATAATATTAGTAGGATAACACTCTATTTTTTTATTTCATTTGCTTAAAACAGTAGTTAAATCTAGGAGCTCAAAAAAATTCCTACGGGCTTTTTATGAAAATCTTTCTCTGCAATTTTGGGTTTAATTAAAGAGTTAAGCAAAATTTACAAAAAGCGAGGCCGTTAAGAACTACTTATGCCAATAGCTATTCTACACTATTCAGTAAGTCAAAACTGTTAATGTACTTTTGTTTCTGAGATCAAGAACGCCAAAATTGGCCATTTACGCAATAATCACAGTCGACATGGCCTCATATGGGACAATTCATATCCAATCTACCTACTATCTTACTACAGGATAATATTATAATTTTAAAAATTAAAACAATACCAAATCCACACACATGCAGTTCAATGCCAATTGCTGGCCTCAGTTCTCCCACACGAGTGGAAATAATAGATTTATTTTTATTTTCATCACACTACGTATGAACAACACAGAAATACATAAACAAAAGCATAATCAAGACTTAAATAAACTTAAATTGCATTTTTACTCTGCTGCACAGTGTCGCCAAAAAAGGTTGTATGCTTGGCGATGGTCAACAAAGCACGGAGCAGCTCGGAATAAGTTTTTGGTCACCCATCTGAAGACCCGGCCTTGCGAAACGGTCCAAACGTACACGACATCAACACGAACGCCTTAACGCGAACAAGCTCTTCAGAATAAAATGTTGTTAATTGTTATTAGGTACTATTCAATATTATTTATAGACAATTAGTGACAATAGTAGAGCAATTAATTGGCGTCTATTTAAAGCTGTTACATTTATACTTACTTATATTTTTCTCAGAACGATCCGGTAATTATCTTAATGTCAGTAAGACGCACATCACACGCCCCGTACATGATATCCGCTTCCTTTTGTGTGTTCCGGGTAAAAACATAATAGTCATTGCCGTATTATAATATCTAGAGATGACACCGCAAATCCAATTGTTTGCGCACTAAGTTGCGGCTTATAGTCCATTGGCTAGTGGCTAGAAACATTATGCTGCATTTACACGAAGCCAATACTTGAGACAATCTACTAAGCCAGTCCAATATTGGCATCGTGTAAATAGAGACAGTCCACTACATTGGATTGTCCTCTAGCCATTTTTGCTTAGCATTAGCATTGGCTTATTGGACTGACTTAGTGGATTGTCTCAAGTATTGGCTTCGTGTAAATGCAGCACTAGTCATTTCTAAGCGATTACGGCACATGCGGTGCGTTTGCAGCCTGAGCCGCAATTCAGTGTGCAAACAATTGCTTCGCGGTTCGTCTCTGGGTATACCTCAATGAGTATAGTAAACATTATTTGTGTGACAAAATCGTTGTATATTATTATTATGACAATAAGTAGGGTTCGCTTTTGCGTTCAAATTTAACTCCTCACATACTGCGTAGGAGATTATTAAGTTGTCGTCTTAAAAATACATTCATACATACATATAATCACGAATATTATCCCCGAAGGGTTAGTCAGAGACAAGGCAAAGAGGACCGCAACAGCAGTACTCTGCCATAGTCCACTTTTCACCAAATAGCGACTACACATGTGCTCGGCGTGACAGGTGGTGGGTGAGCCCATCGCCGCTCTATGCAGTTGGAAGTATGTGCAGTCTTTAGTCCATTAGTTGCGCCTTTTACGACACCCAAGGGAAGAGAGGGGGTGGTAGTTTTCTTTAGAGGCGTTACGTTTTAAAAATAATTTTAAATAAGTAATACTTAAACAAATATTTATTTCAAACCAAGGACTTACATATTTACAACAAATATTTAGTAGACAGCTTCCAAATTAGTAATTATAATAAAAAAAATCTAATAATAATAATGAATAAATGTTTAAAAACGTTTTTAAACGTTTATTTTCTCGATATTGATACATTTTAAATAGCTGGAAAGCTCAACTATCTATTATACTACTGCTGGACAAAGGCCTCTCCATCAATACAATAAAGTTTGCGCTAAGTTGGTTTGCCTATGTCTTAATCAATCATTATACTCGTATTACACCTTGCTGTATTGTTAAATCATGGAATTTTTTGTGTAGTTTTCGTGTAAACCTAACAAAATAGTATTATGTGCATCATCGCGTTTTGAATATGCCTAATAAACATATTATGTTCGTTTGTAACGCTTTCACGTTTAAACCGCCAGGCCAATTTTGATGAATTTTGGTATAACGATAGATGGGGCCCTAATAACAGTCATAGGCTACTATTTCCCACGAAAAAATTACGACAGCAAAGCCGCGGTTAAAATCTAGTAGGTAAACTCTACAAGTAAAAAACGTTAGACGAAAACAACTCATTTTGGGGACAGCTGACGTAATGTAACGGCGTTTCTTTGAAAATGAAAGTTATTTCTTAGCATTGTAAGTACATACACTCAAATACATACCTAAACTTATATATATAGATAGATAGATAGATAGATAGATAGATAATACTTTTATTGTAACATAATCACACAAACATGTACAATGCATTTACATAAAAAAGAATAAAGAAAGAACAATAATGTAACAATTTGGCGGTCTTATCGCTTCAAGCGATTTCTACCAGACAACCAATCGGATGGAGAGATACTCTAAGATCGGAGGTGCAAACATTGAAAATAAACAAAATATTCTGTCAAATTGTAAAGGAACATACAATTTAGTTCGGATTCAATTATTATTCCGATGAATCGCTATCATTGGCCGCATAGAGCCAGCATGGTGGTATAAAGCCCATGTGTATTAATGGCAAGATTAAATGTAAATCCAAATCTTCATATTATTTTTTAAATTTGTTTCTAAATTGTTTAAAATGTAAATCCAAGTCTTCATAATATTGTTTAAATTCGTTTCTAAAATTGTTTGTTTTTTTGTTGTTTTTTTTTTGGTTTAATTGTAAGAAGGTAGGTAGGTACTTAATTTTATTTTCCTGTCTCTTTGAACAGTGTTTATTTTTTATTTAATCCTTGTTTCGAGCATTTCCCACTATTAACAGTTTTTATTTTACACTCAGTAGTGAAAACTTATTAGGCTAGTGTATTTATTATATAAGTTCTCTATGTAATAATGTGTTATATCATGTTGTATGTATTCCGAATAAAGAAAAAAAAAATAATTAAAATGTGTTGTTGTCCATGTGGGAAGACCTGTGCCCAGCAGTGGGACGATTATAGGCTGACAATGATAATTCGCGTTTTAATATGTAACGAACCTTAAAATGGACTATTATAGGCTGACGATGATAATTCGCGTTTATTATGTAAGGAACCTTAAAATGGAAGATTAAAGGCTGACGATGATAAATCGCTTTTAATATGTAAGGAACCTAAAATGGATGATTATACGCTGATGATGATAAATTGCTTTTAATATGTAAGGAACCTTAAAATGGACGATTATAGGCTGACGATAATAAATCGCTTTTAATATGTACGGAACCTTAAAATGGACGATTATAGGCTGACGATGATAAATCGCTTTTAATATGTAAGGAACGCTGACGATGATAAATCGCTTTTAATATGTAAGGAACCTTAAAA
This sequence comes from Scoparia ambigualis, assembly GCA_963921215.1. Lineage (NCBI taxonomy): Eukaryota > Metazoa > Arthropoda > Insecta > Lepidoptera > Crambidae > Scoparia > Scoparia ambigualis. The sequence goes on from OY992512.1 coordinate 5,224,542, forward strand.
TAGACGATTATAGGCTGACGATGATAAATCGCTTTTAATATGTAAGGAACCTTAAAATGGAAGATTGTAGACTGACGATGATAAATCGCTTTTCATATGTAAGGAACCTTAAAATGGACGATTATAGACTGACGATGATAAATCGCTTTTAATATGTAAGGAACCCTAAAATGGACGATTATAATTCGCTTTTAATATAATATTGTAACACTGGATAAGTGGGTAAGTATTACTGACGTCAGTTAATTAAGCTCTTACCTTGTTGTATAAAAGCTAGCATTTAATAATGAAGAAAATCGTAAATCGTTTTCCTGTATCAAGCAAAACAAGACAATGTAAATAAAATTGCATTGACGCGCTGCCGGCGCGGCGACGACGTTGAGTAACGTTCCATTCACTATTTATTATTGGTTTAACTGATCGAAGGGTTTAACCAACAAAACAATTATATTAACTTACGGTGTAACCTTTATGGCGGAGTGACAATGCGCTTGGTCCAGATAATATCCAATATCCAGAGGTCCCGAGTTCGATTCCCAGGTATAGCCAGGGATTGTAATCCCTACCCCGCATTTGGTAAGGTTAGTGCTTTGCAATACCCTTAATTGTAGCTAATAGGTATACACGGTGGAAAAAAAGACCGTGGTTGGAGGAAAAGTACCCTTAATATCGATGATGGCAAATTGTACAGAAAGGAAACATTCCTTTATTTTAAAAAATAATTAAAACTGCATTTAAAGATTTTTCAAACATCATACTTGAGCCGGGAATCGAACCGGTGAAATGTGAAAAAAAATCATAGTCATTTTCTTCCACACTGTGGTAGAAAAAGTAATAATAGGATTTTAATGAGGAATTTGCCCTACAATGGGACAGCATAAAGGCTATCGTCCCACTGCTGGGCACAGACCTTACCAAATAGGAAAATTGGGCCATAATCCACCGCGTTGGCCCAAGGCGGGTTGGTGGGTAGAATATCAGGCTATTCACTAGGTACTTACTGAAAATCAGCGCTGCTGGGATATTCACCATTCGCCCTAGGTCAGCACATGCTGAGCCACTTCCATTGCTTTGATTGTTTATATTTTTGTAATTATTTATTGTATGTTAAGCAAAAAGTAACAATAAACATTTTACTTACTTAACTCTACTAAAAATTTAGGACGTCTCTCAAAAATCTGCCCAACTCAAATGGAATTGGGCCGGGCACGTTTACCGCAAGCGAGAGGAACTTTGTGCCAAAGCCACTACCGTTTGGGTACCTCCCAATGCTAGAAGGCGTCGCGGTAGACCGAGGCGAAGATGGTGTGACGAGCTGGACGCATATAAGCCAGATTGGACCACTGGGGCGGTAGACAGAAAAAAGTGGAAAGAAGGAGGGGAGGCCTTTGCCCTGCAGTGGGACAAAATGGGCTGACAATAACAATAATAATAATAACTCTACTAAACCGAGCTGTATTATAGTTGTAGTGTTTCCCTTTCCGTGTTAAACGCAAGTCGTACTCTCAATTTCAGTTGGCAAGGCGGCCGCGACAAACGCCGAACGCTCTATTATTACCTAGCATTAAATTTATCTCTAGTAATCCAAGGCCCACCTTCGTGGTTCAACGGCACTAGACGCAACCAGTCCATCTGGTTGCATTGCAAATATACATTTACGCGTACAACTATGTGCTGCAAGCGATTTCCAATCGTATTACAATGCAACAAGCAACAGGGCAGGTGCAACACCGCCACACACGTGTACCGACAAAGCGCCATTTATTTATTTTTTTAACTGTATCTCAGTCTGGATGTACGCGATTAATGCAAGTGCTTGCAAACTGGATCGATTTTTTTCTTTTTGTTTGTTTTTTTTTGTTTTTCTTTTTTCAACCTTTTTGCGGCGCGGAGTGGCTCTTAAATGAACGGTCGTTAAGTCTTACTTCACAATAAATGTATTGATTTATTATCGTTACATATTTACGTATATTTGTATAATTTAAATGCTATTATTACTAAAGGTCCCAAATTATTCAACTATCTGTTTTACAGCGAGACTGGTTGCAATTCATAGAATTTTACACAGAACTGTAGGTACCTATTACTATGCTCTAAATAAAATTTAAAAGGGTGCGCCAGTTAGTTCACCAAAGTTTTCAACTCCAGTATTTTTTTTTTTTTTTTTTTATTTCGGATAATCGGAACTCTATGTCGATTTTTCATCCTAACAATCACAATTCCCAACTACTCTGTTTCTAATGTTTATATTCCGAATCATTCAACTTCATAATGTTAGTAGCAATAAACGTAACTATCATATTTTTTGTTTTCCTATATTTTCTCAACTTATCCGTCTTTTATAGGTACTATTATTCAAATTATTGAGGATGCTAGCTGCCTTACTACCGTAGTAAGCCACGTGATAGGTTAGAAATTTAAGACTCTTTCTTAAATTTCGAGGTTATTTTACAGAAAACAAGCTGCCCTACTCCTGTAGGTCATATTAGGGAAATTATGTTTAGGGATAAAAGCATTATGAAAAACAACAATAGGAGTTTAAATATATTAACATTAGTGATATCATTAATTACAAGTTTCGGACACATGAGTGTTATGAACATCGTCGCTAGTACCTACTACAAATTGTATGAATGAAAACTTTGGGAAGACAAATTTTAGGAACTGTGATCATTCAGATACAAATCGGTAGGAAGAACAATTTCGGGTAAAGAACTTTAGGTGAGCCTATATGGATCTAAACGTACCTAACTAAAGGGTGTACGTGTGCTCCTGAGTTGGCGCCGGTTCTAACGCGCCTTTTCCGGCTCTCTTACACTACTGGCGTCGTCCCGAGCTCTTGGAAGACAGCCCTTGCCCACCCGATCCCCAAAAAAGGCGATCGCTCAGATCCGTCCAACTATATGCCAATAGCTATCACTAATAGGCAGACCCAAACGTACCTAAAGGGTCCCTATTAGCTCACCTAAAGTTCTTTAGTGATTAGCCAATACCCACCAATGTAGCGATGACTTGATTTCAATGATGGAGGCCTTTGCCCAGCAGTGGGACAGCATACAGGCATTACTTTTTTTATAATAAATAGGCTTGCACTTGGCCACATTCTTATTCGTAGGATTAAGAAGTGGCCGACGATGGAGCGAGCTTGCCCAGAAGCAGCCTATTCACTCAGGCTTTAAAGATGTTGGGGCTATATGCACTCGGGAACACAGACGCCGGCAGGGAATTCCATACCTAGGCTGTACGCATTATGAATAAAGACGAATAGCGCTTGGTGCGTATGAGTGGAATATCAACCAAGTAAGGGTGGTAACCCGCCGTACCTCTAGACTCTCGATGGTAGAAAGGGGACGGTGGAATAAGCTCGTGTAGCTCAACAGCACCTCTCCGAAGTACAACCTGTAAAATACCGACAAGCAAGCAACTGAGCGACGGTGAGCGAGACTGTGAAACTTGGTTTTCACAAGCATATCGTCACCTATAAGTTTCCTGGCTCTGCGTTCCACCGAATTGAGCGCGGCAAATTGATATTTTGCTGAGCCGTCCCAAAGGTGGTAGCAATACTCCATGCACGACCGGACTTGTGCTTTATATAGAGTAAGAAGCTGTCCAGGCGTGAAATATCGCTTAACTTTATTTAGAACACCCAGCTTTTTGGCCGCAGTTAAGCCTTGATTTCGATGTTGTCGCCGAAGTTGAGGTTGGAGGTCAACTTCATGCGGAGAAGATCGAGGTAAATGTAGATGTATCAATTATGGTACATCTACATTCCGGAAACTAGGACCCTGGTTAAAAGAACTCCTTTTTGTTGAGAACAAACACGCCTGCGTTTTGGTGGCGTTAAAACTGACCAAATTGTTGTCACCCCATTAGGAGACAAGACTCAATGTCAAGTTTGTCCGCTCAACCATGGCCTCTCTTAAGGAACGAACTTCCTCTCCGCCGACCCTTGCGCTAGACAGATACATCTCTGTGGCCGTGCTATCGTCTGCATACCTAACAATTCGGGCTTGAGCAGATCGTTAATGGAACAGGAAAAGAGTAGCAGAGAGAACGGAACCCTGAGGAACCCCGGCATCAATAGCCATAAGGTTAGAGGAACAGCCATCAATGACTACTCTGATTGACCGTTCACTCAGGAAGTCCAAAATTCAGACACAAAAATCAGCAGAGATGCCGCACGCTGGAAGCTTGCTCAGCAGGCTAGCGTGCGGTGTTTACTTTACTTTTAAAAGACCACATAGGACTATACAAGTAAACGGTAGCCAGTTGGCTACTCAATGTTGCCGAGGCTTTCCTGCCAAACTGGTGCTAAAGTAGTAACAATTTTCCACGGTGCGGTGCCTTCTTGTGAGATATTTTTATGGCCAACCGACTGTTCCAGCTTCCAGCCCGTCTAGGCAGGTTGCTCCACACAAATAAACCTGTTCGTGGACACTTTAATTATGCACTCTGCGTTACACAAACACATATGGTAGCTCTGACAACTGTTTTCAGTACGGCTTTAAGACTAGATGAACGTATCTTTCTGCGTACACAGACGACGACGGAGGACAGAAATAGTCTTTGCAGACGAAAGACATATAACTTTAAGATAGACTTTTTCTACCGTTTTGTCAAGTTTTTAAACTTTTATATAGAACTAGCAGCCGCTCGCGGTTTCACCCGCGTGGTTCCCGTTCCCGTGAGAATATCGGGATAAAAAGTATCCTATGTGTTAATCCAGGATATAAACTATCTGTATGCCGAATTTCATCCAAACCCATTCAGTAGTTTTTACGTGAAAGAGTAAGAAACATCCATCCATACTTATAAACTTTCGCGTTTATAATATTAGTAGGATTAGACGAAAACAGTAGAAATTCACTTAATTATGAAAATCTATGCCTTCAATTGTCTTAACTTGGTATTATTAGATTAACTTAGAAAGAGTTTGATTGAAAATTTAAAGCGATTTAAGTAATATGCAAAGTTTTTTATAGCTTTATTGCACACAGCTGTAAAGGACGCTTCTTCAATTTTTGATTTATCATCAGCCTATAAACGTCCCACTGCTGGACACAGGCCTCCCACGTGGACAATAGCACGTACCGTGGGGATAGGCCATAACCTACTACGCTGGCCCATTGCGGGTTGGTGGGTTTTAACGACTGCCATCTTACGACAACAACCGGGACCAACGGCTTAACGTGCCTTCCGAAGCACGGAGGACTTCGAGATGTTTTTTTTTATAGTTCACCCATCAGGCGACCCGGCATTGCGAAAGTTGCTTAGCGGGCAAGATCGCAATCCGAACGCGCTAGCCGCTGCACCATCGAGCTCCTCAATCAATTTATGATTACCACTTTTATAATAAATAAATTTAGGTTGGCAATGGCAACACAACTTACTGCAACGAACGCAGTGATTCAAGTGGAAAACTCTTAAAAATGCGAATTAAAAAGGAAGTTCAAAGTTTTTTAAAGATAATTAGTTCAATACTAAAATATTAAAAAAATAATAGGTGGCCTGTAATTGCCTACAGTAGTAGGCATGCAAAATTTAAACAGATTTTTATAGGTACACAATCAGATACAGATGACATTCTTGGCGTGTTAGTCACTCCTAAATGATATCTTGCACATGCAACCCTGATGCAAATTTCGTAGTTAACAAACAACCGGCCGCCCCTATACTATTCCGATCACGAAACCACAGACAATGGCGTATCTATATCTGCCCACGGGGCAATACGTTCAGACTTCTATCTTCACTATGGTCACAACTTTAGCATTTCTTGTATGCAGTTTAATTTTAGTAAGAACGCATAAAATTTGGTCTGTCTTACATTTCCGAGGAAATTTATTTTTTTATGAGATATAAAGCAGTTAGCGGGCTTTTTATGTAACTATCCCACCAATCCGTTACTCCATTTCACGTGACAGAGTAACATAAGACACAACACAGTACTTAACTTAAGACACAATTCGCATTTAAAATGTATTTAAGTTTCTTTAAATTAGAGATTAAAACATGTAAATTTAAAAAAAATGTCGTTCCAAACACATTCAATGTAGAAGCGACGTGTTTTTTTGCAATTCACGCCGCTTGCATAAGACACACCAACCTTCCTGCAATTAGAGTCAAGGAAATTGGTTTCCAACCATGCAGCTGGTAGTTTTTCCACACATTTTTAGCTGCGGATTGCGGCTAGCTGGGACGTCATCGCCCTCGATTTAACTACTCGAGTGTAATGGAATGCGTGTCACGCAATGAAATATACCTCAAACACTTGTAAACTTAACAGGGTTAGCCATAAGCAAGCCAAATGTGACCAAAGGTAGCAGAAATTTACTGAACTTACTTACTTATACTGAATAAAATTTCTCTAGGAATGTTTGAAGAAAATGAATTTATTACCAATCTTTAAATTAAACATATATGACTTGTTCAAAATATTGTTGCAAAAATTGTTAAAATATACTCTTATTATATACCATAAAAAACAGTAAACATCTTCTTGTTCTTAGATTTCTAGGCTTGTATTAATGAAGGCAACATACTATATAGTATTAGATAACCGGATTATGAATAATTAAACGTGTGATCGAACTGCGTCAATCACGTACTTATAGCAAATTTAATGAACTACGAAAGATGAAAGTAAATTTAAGGTTTGTGGTTGACAGCCCTACGTGTCTGCTTGTGTGCGTGCTCATGCAGTTGTGTGGGTTGGCTGCGCGCACGCAGACAGCAAGGCGCGTCCTGGCTCCAACCGCGACTACACTCAATTATAGCATGTGTAATTGTAGGGGAGTAGACAAGATAAAATAAGCTTTTTGTATTCTTTTAAAAAAGAAACTTCGCTATCTATGGTAGGTGAACAGACAAGATAAAGTAGTCTGGAAGGAAAGAGGATGGTTAGCTACAATTATTATCTAAGTGCTGTTTCGACTTAGAAGTTTTTAAAAAGTACTAACTCAGCTTATTTAAATGTGTTAAGTAAGTATATTGTGTTTATTTTACTTAAAGTTGGGTATTAGGTACTTGATTCAAAAATATATTAAAAAAACCTAGCCATGTAAAAGTTTTTAACAGTCAGAATATACCATTAGAACAACGCCACAGGGCGAGTACAAAAACGCAATATGGTTCCTTAACAACGTCATCAGAGGCTTTATTATCGTAATGAACGTAAATCAACACACAAAACATGTAAGTAGGTAGTCTGTTTTTCAACAAAGTTAGGTAGGTAGAGTCTGCATCAAAATTAATGAAACATTACGTACCTAATAAATATCTAATCATCTAAGTAACTTATGTAAGTAACCTAAGGTACTATAGTGAGATTAGTGTAGGTATGATTTGTAAATGACATCCCTTCATTCAAAATTTTCATACTAAGACAAACCTGTTCCCTTTAACTTTTCTCTCACTCCACACATTCATCTTAACAGTCTTATCTCCGCTACATGCAATCTTTTTTATCGTTCTTCTCCGTCAAGGCTTAAAGCATTTCGACTCGCAGGCTACACATTTTTGCGGATCGCGACTAACTTCGGACGTCATCGCCCTTGATCTATCTAGTCGACTGTAATGGACCGCAATGGTGTTCTGTCAATTGCGACGCCGACCGTACACGCAACCACTTCCCAGCACTCGATATATTGTTGTAGACCAATAAACACATCAAACATGTGTTCGCACCGAAATAAACGCACGTAAATAGCGACGACTGATAAATTGGCATCGTCCCGTCCGGCCCGTACTAACGCCAGCAATTGGACCTACCAGAAAATGTCAAATTTCTTCAATAAATTTTGAGCTTTGTCATCAAGGGTTGAAGTATCAATATCAGTTGGAGTAATTTGACAGTTGATGGTAGGTTTATCTACAGGCGTGTGTACGTGAGGAGGCGCGCCAATACCCAAGCAGAGTTACCCGCGGCAGACCGATTGAGATTTTACACTCGCATTTGACGCATCGCTCATACGTATTATTCAGCGATAGTGCAAATGCACAATTGATTGACGTTGTTTACCGTCGAGTTTGATTCTTTAGGAAAGTTTTGAAAAGACATCAGGGCTCGGACACGGTCACACGACCTCGTGCGGCGTCACAGCGACGAATAACAGTCCTCATATTTTTCAGTGAGTATTCTTACACTAGTAAGTGATAAAAGAAGTATGATGATGATGCTGGTGACCGATTTAGGCCACAGTGACTGCTTTTGTTATTGAGTTCTGGTTTGCCTGCTGGTGCCTTCGATGTGTTTAGATGATCTAAGACTGGTGCGCTCTAATGTGACTGCAGTATCCAATCTGTATTCTTAGCACCGTGCACACGTGGGACACGTCAGTACCCCGCTAATAGGTATGTTGTGATAGCTGTTGGTGGTCTAGCTTTTAAGTCCTCTTTTCTTATTATGCGTAGTCCTCTTTTGCTGCTCGAAGTTGTCTATCTTACTTACCCCTGTTGGACACCTTAATTCAGGACGTTTTACTGCCTGAAACTCACAATTGGAAGGCTGAAGGCCACATCGCTTCAACCAGAGTTAGAAAACGATCTAAATGTCTGCAGCGACATATGTTTCATTCCACTCCACCCCACCTACCCATACGAACATAGCCAGCCGGCAGCAAATTCATTCCTTTTTAAAATAAAACCTTTATTTGCAAACTAATGATACCTACATTTAGGTTTTATTCTTGAAAATTATTCTTGCTATTCTTGAACATAGCATTTTTCGACTTAGGGTGGATTCGACCAAACTGGAATAAGACTTACTCTGAGATTAGTCTATACAAATTCGGCGTTTAATCTAGGTATAAGATCTTATTCCAGTTTGGTCGAATCTACCCTTAGTCATCTCGTACAGGTACCTACTTAGAACATTGTATGTTTAAAATAATATATTATGGGGCGATGACTCTACCATTTCGCAGGGTCAAATGTCACCACGTTTCCATTCACTACCAGCATCGTCGCGTCGACTCGTCATGCATCTGACAACGTGACGAGCCTTCGCATGCGTTTCAGCGGTTTCGAGCATTGAGGTATTATAACTAGAGACGACCGCGACCCCGCGAAGTAATTTTTGGCTCACTGATTTGCAACCGCAAGGTTCACAATCATTGAGGCGTTTGCAGCCCGTGGGCCATAACTGCGTACGCAATAAATTTCCTTGCGGTGTGTCTCTAGTTCTACTACCTCAATGGTTTCGACTGACCTAGTTTGCGCGCGCGCACTTTAATTGGCCCCCATTGTGGCAGTGACGTGGGCGTCACGCGACGACCTAGCGCTAATTGCCCGGACGGTGCTGATTGCTAATTGCCCGGACGGTGCTGATTGCTAATTGCCCGGACGGTGCTGATTGCTAATTGCCCGGACGGTGCTGATTGCTAATTGCCCGGACGGTGCTGATTGCTAAGGATCTTAGGTTGGACCAAAGGGTTTTACACTACGGCAAAAAACTGACGGTAAGAAAGATAAAACGGTTTTTGATCATATCGCTATCGACGGTATTACAAAGGCACAATTTCGAAGAAGTATTCATATCGCACTAGCATCGGTAGGTCACCAGCAAAAGCACAGTAACTATTGGATAGTGTTTTAAATTGATCTGTTCTGAAATTGATTTATTAAAGTTTAAAGAACAACCATTGGTACATAATTTGCTTCGCTTACAATAACTTTATATTTTATATGGCAGACAAGTAAACAGATGGGGCAAACCAGGATTGTTTAAAAGCAAAGCAAAATACCATTCGAGTTACTAATTACTATTTCCAATAATATATCTATAAATAAATCTGTAGCATTTCCAATGAGATCGTAATAAACTCAAAGGCCGCATTCCTGCATCGCGATTCAACAAATAAAGCTATGAACTCAGACCTATATAAGATGATATTCATAACAATCTTCCGCTTGTGCTCTTCTGACATTTAATTCAGTTCTAACAAGTTTGTTGCTTGCGTCTTAACTTTGGTTGAATTTAATTACTTACACCAAAATATGCTTAAATAATTTGGGGCCCAGTAAAGCACCCTGTGTAAACTTCGTAGCATATTAAAAGACAACTAAATTGTAGGTACAGCATTTGTAGGTTGTTTTACACCAAAGTATGCTTAAATAATTTGGGGCCCAGTAAAGCACCCTGTGTAAACTTCGTAGCATATTAAAAGACAACTAAATTGTACAGCATTTGTAGGTTGTTTTACACCAAAATATGCTTAAATAATTTGAGGCCCAGTAAAGCACCCTGTGTAAACTTCGTAGCATATTAAAAGACAACTAAATTGTACAGCATTTATAGGTTGTTTTATACAAAATTTGATACTAGGCCAGTCTAACGCTACGCTACTGATCGGCGCAATACAAATTCTAGTTTTCAGACACATACTCTTATTCCCACGAATTACTCGTGTGGGATCTTACGTAAATTGAACATTGACGCGTAAGTGACGTTAGAGCGCAGCTGGTTTGTTATGTTCTTGTTACATGTGTATGTATGTTGTATGGGGGCAATGTCATTGGCATATAATAGCGTCAGTGCTCCCTTTTATTACTATAACCAGTACATAGTCATTTAAGATTGTTGACACACTATTAAATAGATTGAATAGTTTTAATTGGTACGAAACAGTAGTTTTAAAGATCGTTCCAGCAGAGTATTGATTCATTCGGGAAATGTGCATGTTCTGTATTAGGGTGGCGAGCGGTAAGATGTTAAAAGGAGGTAGTGGAAATAATCCTTCATCGCATTATTCGTTGTACGGACGACAGCAGATCAACCTAAGTGCCACAAAATGTCACATCTCGTCAATAATTTTAACCTTTTGATTTGGATACAATCATATCGATTGTTCGATCGAATTTCAGTTTTGGATCGGTTGATCAGGGGCCCAAGTCTGCTAATTTACGAATGGCTTAATTGAATCGCAATTGGATCGTATTGTAATTGTTTGACACATTTGGTATTCTGTTACTCATATAAGAATACCAAATGTGTCAAACAATTACAATGCGATACAATTGCGATACAATTACGATTCAATTATGCCATTCGTAAATTAGCAGACTTGGGCCCCAGATGGCGTGGGTACCTTGAACAGACAGTACACAACACAAATTTCTTCTTAAGCCGTTTTCTTTTGAAGGTCGACTAACATTACGCCGTGATGATGTGTCTCGGAAGTGTTGAGTAGCACTCAATTTCTACCAAACACACAACGAGCCAGTGTCTCTCCGACACACGTGTTTCATCGATGTATTCGCATATCGCAGAGAAACTAGGAAGTAGGTAAGAGCCGAAGCGCGAATCGGCAGAGGCCACGCGGGCAGAGGTCGCCGCGAAGGTTGCAAGCACTATGCCCGATCGCCACCGCAGATAAACCACCATTGTGAGCCGATGCACGGCGCCGGCCGGGTGCCCAACCATTTATTTATGTAGTTACCTTAAGAGGGTTTACGCATTTCGGTTTTCCATACAAACTTAAAAGTCGAAATTTTTAAAACCAATAAGACAATTTTGATGAAACTTTGCATGCTGAAGTAAAACACAGGGATCTAAATAGTTTGTTGAACACATTTTTAAAAAACATTTTTCTAGCTGAGTTATTGCGATTTAAAGTCCACCATAGAAAGTTAAAAATCGCAATAACTCAGTTAAATAAACATGTTTTTTAAATGTTTTCAACAAACAATTTAGATCCCTGTGTTTTACTTCAGCATGCAAAGTTCCATCAAAATTGGTACATTGGTTTTTAAAAATTTCGACTTGGAAGTTTGTATGGGAAACCGAATGGCGTAAACCCTCTTAAATTAGAACACGTAGTCAATGTTTCAAGGATTCCAATACCTACACGGCTGCTTCTGTGCGCTGGGCAGACCTAATACCTTGATCACACGTATCGAGCAAACGGGTGAGACAGTGAGACAGTGCTCTCGGCCGATTACTCGGTACGTTTAAACCATAAAGTTACTATACCTAGCTGAAGGTATAGTAACTTTATGGTATAAACATATAGCGCCGAGTGCTCGGCCGTGCCCTCGGCAGAACAAAACGGCGAGACAGTAGCTCAGCTCCCGTTCTACTTACTAGGCCGAGTGCTGTCTCGCCGCCCTACTCGGTACGTGTGATCAAGGCATAACTCAACGAAATACTTAGTACGCGTTAACTTTGGTCTGTTGCTATAGATTACGGCTTGGCCTTCGAAACATTGTATTAAATTTTACTTGAATTAAATAAGAAATAGAAATTCGTTCAGGAAAATTGTAGACAGGACTAAGTTTACTTACAACTTATACCAAACTGTTCATATCTTACTCACTTACACATCTTATAACAAAGGGGTGCGCCAAAGTTTACCTAAATTTTCATCTCCGATAATCGGAACTCCGAAAATGAACATCCTAACAATCACAACTCCTAACTACTCTGTTTCTAATCTTCATAATTCCGAATCATTCAACTTCATAATGCCAGTCAGTAGCAATAAACATCTACTTATTAAATTATTCTTTGTTTTCCTATATTTTCTAAACATAAGTCTTTTACACTATTAAGTATTCAAATGACTGGGGATACCTACCTGCTGCCCTACTCCTGTAGGTCACGTGATAGGTTAGAAATTTAAATATATTTACATTAGTGATATTATTAATAACAATTTTCGGAAACGTGAGTGTTGTGAACATCGTCGGTAGTAAGTACTTCAAATTAAATGAATGTAAACTTTAGTAAGAAAAATTTTAGAAATAGTGATCATTCGGATTACAGATCGGTAGGAAGAACAATTTCGGGTAAAGAACTTAAGGTGAGGCCAATATGGACCCTGTTTAGTACTACCTACCGGAGCATATTTACCTATATTTATTTAATTAACAACCAAATCGATATAAGTTAAATTAAATGTCAAAACACTAAATAAACTAAATACCTGCCTACTTTCTACCACCACTATATACCACCTACATAGTTGACCAAATGGATGTAAGTTTAGTTAGCAAATATCAAATTAAATGTCAAAGAAATGAAGTTACCACCTTCCTGGACAGGCGGCTATAAAGTTAGCCGAGTATCGTATCGTATCACATTACTTATTAAGCCTTCGGTTCCATTATAACTGTCCGAAGTGTCCAACAGCTAACAGCTCGGTGTCTACAAATGCATGTAAATGGTGGTTTAATCCTACACGGCTTGCGGAATACAAATGTTAAGTTTAACAGTTACCGACGAAAGGCAGGGAAGCGTTTCCAATTCTCCAACTTCACTTAAAAGCTTTCTGTAAACGAACCTACTTAAGGGGGTGCCGCGCGATCGCAAAAACTGACATAAGTCTCTTAGTGAACTTCAAAGCAAAATCACTCATATTGATATTTATAATTTTTTAGACCAATTCTGCTTTGAAGTTTCAGACCTAGTAATTTAGTTAGAGCAATGTTTTTATTCTGCGAAATTTGCAAAACCATCACGTGCAAACTTGTGTTAAAAAATAAAATTTAATTATTAAAGAAGGGGGCGTCATGCGGAATATCAATACAAATATTTTCATGTAAGAATTATTGTTTCATGCGTAAAATTAAGAAAGTTTTCGAAAAAATATGTTTTTAGATTTCATTAATTAGATTTATGTACCTATATTTGTTAATTTTTAAAGAATTTGTTTCAAATTTCAACAAGGCCATGACCTTGTGCAATGATCAGGCTAACTCACATAAGTTCTTTTAATGTATTTAACTAATTCAACGCATAGTACAAGTGACTTAAAAATACGTAAATTTTCACAATTTCGCACAGGACCCCCTTAAATGAACGCGCAAAGGTGTCGCGAAGGATTTATAAGAAAGTTTTATTCAACCACAAACAAGATATCAGAACTAGATCGTCGAGCTAAAAGCGCTAGGCGTTGCAAACCCACCGGCTAATAGGAAAATGGTTCTGATCAGGTTTGTCATAGCTCACGCAGCGGCGTCGCTCCGTGGCTCGTATCCTTCGACCGATATGTGATAGAACATTCGATTGGAGCGGATCAGTGTCGCAACGATTACGCGGCGCGGCCGGGACGCTCCGCCAGGTGCTGTATAACCGCGCCGGACCGGATTAGCCTCCGCCATAACGCGTAAAGTGAGTGGCCGGCGATTAAATCAAATGGGACTGCCGTAAAATGTAAATATAGTGCGTCGATTAGCCGGCCTGGACCACCGCTTTTGAGGTTATTGGACAATTATCGGCGGCACCTATTAAAACGTAATCTTGTTTTAATAACTTAACTGCCCTTAATGCGTTTGTCGGTTAGAAGCGAAATTTGCGGCTCGTCTCGTGTGACGATAAACAATGTAATGGATTCGGTGGGACCGTTTCCTGATATGGCGCGGGACCTGTTTCTCTTTGGCGGGCCGCGACAGCCGCAGTCATGAGGCGGCGGCGTTTGCGGCAGTAACGAGGGGCGCCCGGGGCGGCTGATTCATGCTTTTGTAATAAAGTTATTATGCGGTCGCGTTTCGCACGGCTTTTAATGAACGCTGGACGTTCGGACGTCTCGGGCCGAGGCTGCGCCGGCAATAAGGTTGGATTCATCAATTGAACATAAGATTTCACTGTTTCTAAGAGGCTGGCGAGTGAATGCACTGCGCCGCGTGTGTTGGTGAATGCAGGGCGCGCACACGAGCGCACGGCACGCATACTAATTGCAGTTGACGAACTAGACTGCCCGGCTGCCACCCAACGCGACGCTGAATACGAAAATACGCTCGCCCGTCTCGTAGAACCAGCTTCGTCGAGTTCACGTTTTTCTTTGCGAAGTATTATAATGAAGTTTGATTCAATTTCACGCTGCGATCGTCCCCGCAAGCTAATAAACTTGCAGAAAGCATTGCCGCTAAGTGTTTACCGTCAAATTGGCGGTCGCCTTTCAATGGGATTGCATTTCGCAATTGTAGGTTCATAAATACACAGATTTTATTACGTCTACAAAAAGTTTGTGAACCGGCTGGCCACCGATTAAGGTTGGTCCCCCTTTCTCTCGGTTTGCCTGCTGGTGGGTGCGCGCTGGAGGTCTGCGGTGACTGGTCGAATGCAACAGACGAAATGGCACCTCGGACGGGCGAAGCACACATACCCATAATAAGCTATCAAAAAACAATAAGGAGACGGAAAAATTTCTTCGCCTTATCTTTTATGTTGTTTAAGTAAACGACTCTGCCTATCTTACATTTCTGAAGCATTTACATTGTGTAGTTGAGTTGAGAATACACTAGCTATATTTTATTTAATCGTAGACCACGACAAACCGTGAAATGCACTAACCGTTAAAGGTTGCTTCACACATAGTGAAGTCACAGTTCCGACACAGTACCGGCACGGTGAATAATATTCTTTCATACATTCTCCATGAATTTTGTCAAAACGAATACGTCCGTGATTTGCCGGTGGCGGCACTGACACTGAGAGCATTATCACTGACAAGTGGGGATGCGTTCATAAAGAATGTATGAAAAACACTGTGCAGAAACTGTGTTGGAACTGTGGGTTCACTGATGTGTGAAGCAACCCTAAATGTTTGTGTTGGAACTGTGGGTTCACTGATATGTGTGAAGCAACCCTAAATGTTTAACTAACTAAGCTATTTAGGTAGGTACTTCATTAAAAACAAGACCTGCCCAGAAGCACCCTCTCTTTTATATACATTTACTAGCGGCCGCTCGCGGTTTCACCCGCGTGGTTCCTGTTACCGTGAGAATATCGGGATAAAAAGTATTATATGTGTTAATCCAGGTTATAAACTATCTGTGTGCCAAATTTCATCCAAATCGATTCTGTAGTTTTTACGTGAAAGAGTAACAAACATCCATCCATACTTACAAACTTTCGCGTTTATAATATTAGTAGGATAGATATGATCCTACTAGAATGTGTGGTAAACCTGGTCCCTTGTCCTCAGATGCATCTAAGTTCAGTGCAAGTTGTGTGCGCGGCTCTGGTGACGCTGGCCCTCGGCGCGGCGGCCGCACCGCAGGCGGCGGCGCCCCATCACGTCGCGCGCCGCTCCTTCTTCACGCTGCAGTGCAAAGGAGTGTATGACGCCGCCATCTTTGCCCGCCTCGACAGGATCTGCGACGATTGCTACAACCTATTCAGGGAACCGCAACTCTACACCCTTTGCAGGTGAGCTGTCGAAACTTGATAACAGATGGCGCTGTTTTGGCAGTTATATTATCGCCATCTATTGGCTAATTTAAGAACTTATCCAACATTGGTGTTCGTGAAATGATAACGACAGACTACATTTTAACCATACTTTAACTTAACTTGAAAGTATCTAACTTTTTGTATAAAATAAATGACGAACAATTAAATGACACTATTGATTGTTGGGGCAGGCAAGACTGTTTCACGACAGACTACTTCAAGGGGTGCGTGGAGGTGCTACAAGAGACCGACCAGCTAGAGCTGTTCAAGAACTATATAAAACAGTTACACGGGGCCGATCCAGGGATTTAGGTACCACACGGTTTTATTTTATTTCTTTTTATTTTCTTCTAATGCAAGGCTTTGCATCCTTCCTTTATCACTACCGGCTTCGTTACTAAAATGTTTTCTATTCTCTGCTGTTTATCTATGTTTCGATCTGTTGTTAGCTAAAGTTGACTTAGAACGATATTAGAATGGATAATCGGTAAATTCTAAAGGGTGGACTGCTTGGTTCAATGTTAAATTATTTATTTAAATTATTTATGGGAAAAACCGCACGCCTGTAGTTACACTACTTCAGCACTCTTTCTAACACCTTTTCAGCATTGCACGACCACTAACAAAAATGTTTAATACTGCATGTACTTTTACTTAATTAAACTTACTATAATATAATTAAACTTTCCTACACTCACACCAATTATCTAGCCCAAGAGAGGCTTCGTTATGAAACTCGTTAAATGGTTACTAGACAATAAACATACATAAAATACTTAAATACATACTTATTATAATAGAAAACACCCAGACCCGAGACAATTTAGAAAACAATAATTTCTAAATTGACCCGACCGGGGATCGAACCCGCGACCTCAGAGATGGCGACACCATGAAAACCGGTGTACAAACCACTCGACCAAGGAGGTCGTCTTGAGGTGGAATTTTTCTTTTTTTTTTGATATTTGGAGCGCAATAAAATTAATAATGTTCAGAGTATTCTTATTTTAAATTCATTCATATATATGATTCCAAAACCCTTCTAAATTAAGAAACTAATCACCTACTCAAACTATTATCTTTTTTGTTTCTACTTTCGAAATAATTTTTGTTCAACACAGTTTACAAACTTGTCTCATTTTATTTTCCGACGACCTTCCTTTTCTTTTCCTACTGTTTGCGTATATTAATAAAAAAGATGGCGATAGGTTCAACAACGCGTCTCTGACTTTTTAGATTTAAGTTTAACATCTAAGTACTCTGTTTTCTTGGTTCTAATCTTCTAGGCATAAGCTGCATATTTTTTTTACATTTACATAACTTATTGCACTGTTTTGCAGATTTATTAAAGATTTAATACAATACAACACTTAAATATTTTTATCCATAATATAAAAAAAAGTTTATTGTTTAGGTAAAATCGATTGCCCAGAATGTTTGTACACGCATAACTTTAGAACACCTGCACCTATTTGGCCATTTATTTTTTTGTTGTGTTTGTCAGTACAAGGTTTGTGTTCACGAGGACAAAGTCGCAGGCGGGCCGCTAGTTTTTCATAAATAAAAGTAGAAAAAATTAATTAATAGTCTTACTCTAGTTTAATTAATATCTTTAAATACTTACATAAAATTTAAAAGATATTGCAATACTTTTAGAGGTACCTCTACTGTACCTTTATGTTATCTCAGTATTAACTTTTACTCTATGGTAGGTATATTAACGAAAAAAAAATTGTGTGTTTCAGGGAAAAATGCTTCACAACGCCCTACTTCAAGGGCTGCATGGAGTCTTTGTACCTCTACGACGAGGAGGAACAGATAGATCAAATGATCGACTTCGTCGGAAAACGCTAACGCCAACAGCCAGCCCAACATTTCGCGCCAACTCTTGACAAGACGCCATCTTGGCATTACCCAACCGAGTGAAAAAAACACCACATTAAAGCAAACAACGTACAAATTAAAGGTCAACGCAACTCCACCGCTTTGTCAACAAAAAAGCATTACAATGTCAAGTTCCTCCGATTGACGTTTGCTTGCTATCCTCAACGTATTCTAGTCTATAACGCGACATATTAACTATGTTTGCAATTAATTGTAATGTTATCATAATGTTTAGATATTGTGTATACGTAAGGACTTCTAATAGTTTATATTTTGTGTTATTAAGTGTTATAAGCTTGGTAGCCATGAGTGTAAAGTACATTGAAGATTTGTTTAATTAATTAGATCACCTCCTAGGTATGAAAAATCTTTGTCTAAAGTGCGAGGCAGATATAGCCTGGTCCTTCGATGCTGGTCATCCTTGTTTCGTAATGTCTGTCTCACAAGTGTTTTATCCGACTGAGATTGTCTGTTTAATTTAATTGTAACGCATTCCAATCACAGTATTTATAAAAAGAATACTTACGCTTTTATTTTGAAATTATCCTGGCATTAATTTTTTGTTTGTATTAACGAGTATTATGTATAAATTTCTAACTTAAGCTTAAAATAACTCTTATAATCACACAAGTGGCTTATACAATATATTCATTTTCCTGACTGTTTAGTTTATGTTGTACGCCTATAAATATTAGGATACTTTATTTAAGTTTCAATTGGACTTATTTAATTCTATTTACATTTACATAGTTTTATAAAACACGACCGCCTTGTATTTGTTAGTAGTTATAAACAATTGAATGAAACACCACCAATATTTTATATGTCGACAAATATCAAACTATTTTAACATAATGAAATATAATCATCAAGTAGGAACTCTACAGCTAATATAAATAAGGTCCTATGCACTTGCAAACTTTAGATAAGTGTATAAAGAGTTTGATTGCAAGATCGGTCGTGTCACTATCTTCGCTTCAACCTGATTTTGGTTGCAACGGGCGGGTTTCAAATAAATTAATTCATTTTAATTAGTTTTTTAAGTATTTATAGAGATTTATTTTTTTTATATACTTCCGATCTATTTATTATTTGTTACTATGAACGTTTTATTTATTTTAGCAGTTCCAATTAGGAATCAACCGTGTGTACCAGTGGTATATTATTATTGTCCAAAATAGATTATGTCACCGTCAAATGTCTCCGATTTTATATATAAGTTGCGGTATATACTTATAACTTCGTTTAGTCCCACTGACATTTTCTTCTCTGTGTTCGAATCTCGTCTTTTTAGTAATGTTAGCGTTTTTCTATCGTGTACTTCGAAACATTTTTTTTTCCTTCAAATGTTTAATAATTTCTAACTTACAAGTATGGTTACATTACATGTACAGTAGAAAAATGGTGCCAATTAAGTCCCGAGATACTAGGTTTAAATAATAAAATAATGGTTAATGAAATGTTTAACAATATTATTATTATAGATCAATGTGAAAATAATTGTAAAAAAAATATTCAATTAGCAAAATATTAATCAATTTGTATAAATTTTATAAAAACAGCTAAGAAACGCTACGGGTTCCATAAAATATATTTCATTTTGAAAATCAACCGTATTTTTATTATTTCAAATTCCCAACACCGACTTTATTAAACTGAACCGAACGCCTGTACTGAACCACTGAACAGTATGCATGAAATAGTTAAAACAAAAGAAACATTATCATTAGCCAATAAAAGACCCACTGCTGGGAACAGGCATTTTAACATGAACAATTAGCAAAAGGAAAAAGGAAGGGAAGTAAGTGAGTTAGTGGGTTTCAACCGGGTCCAACCGCTTAACCCCTTGAGCGTCATATGTACTTACCGGTGTACAAAATAGTTGAGAGGCATGCGTGTCTCTTGTACTTACCGGTGTACAACCGACTTGGCTCAGATTGGTTGTTTTATTTTAGCCGGTCCGAGTCGTAGTATACAAGTTTTAGCTGTCTGTAAATTTTCTATGGTCCGTATAGAAGAAATTAACATAGTTAGTAGGATTCGGACCGAACAAAACATTTACGAAAAAAAAAATTAAAAAGAGTATCTGAAGTTATGGACGGACGTCAGTTGTGTTGTTGTGATTTGTTTACATGATGTTTTCTCGACGTAAAATATAAGTTTTCGTATGATTCTTATCTATATTTACTGAAAACTTAATACAGTTTTTGTACAATGCAATAGTTGTGTGATATAGTGGCAATTTAGATTAAACGAAGAGCTAGAAGTAAAATTATGATATTTTGATTTTGCTAACAACTACAGCTAACATTGTGTGTTATAAAGTGCTGTAATTTTCTTCATATTTTGATTTTTTTGATAAAAGTGATTATAAACATTAATCAATTTGTAGATTATTTCATCAGTAAACTTTTTTTTTTTACAGTTAGACATAATATACTTTTAGGTCACTATTTACGCGGGCCGGCCACGTTATGGCGGCGGTTATTTATTTTGGTTCCTAAGTTAAAAATTGTTTTGTGAGTGAAGTTTAGTGCCAAAGTGTTTATGATTCATGTGACCGGTGCATAGTAATGTTAACTAAAAAGTTATTATGTCAATTGTGTTGTGTGTCGTTTGTTAATTATTATTACAAACAGTAAAACCAAAGGTTACCCTTCATGAAATATTTAAAACAAAAGAAAACCGTTCCAGTGCCACTACAAGTAAGTCTTTATTGTTCATTCTAAGTAGTTAACTACGTACAAAAACTCATACAGAAAAGAATGACACCTCATTCACGCGAAAATCTCGTATAGTTATTACGCAATAAATATTTTTCCCTAATCAAACAATAAAAAAGTGATGTATCCCAAAATGCCCGACACGTAAAGCATTTAATGCTTTAGGGTGGCTGGCGCGCCACGGGTTAACGTTAATGAAGAAGCTCATTTTTTTTCATTTCACCAAGCATCTTCTAAAGCGCTACGCTGGATGAATACGCTCTCCGAACGCACGATTACTGAAATTGATTCTAGACCAACATGAGCTTTACACTAAAATAAATTGACACAACGTCGCGTGTTAACTCAACAAAATCAAAAACCCAAATGTATTAGATTTAATAACTTTGTTGAGTTTTAAGTAGCATATGCTTTTCTCTTCTCTGCAAAGTGAAATAAAAACGACCTCATGAATATTTCAAGTTTTATTTTAAAACTATCTCCTATTATAATTTTTTGATACCTTGCGCGTCACAAAACTGAACTTATATACCTAACTTAACAACATAAGAACTTATTGTATGAACATTGAAATTTATCCGAAATTTGCAATTATTATCAACCAAAATTTTATATTTTAAAACTTGCTTCATTTTTACTTGATTATAAATAACAGTTAATTGTATAATTTCGAATTAAACCAAAACAGTCATTTAGATTTCATTCAGAAAGTTAGAAATCTAATTTAGAGATACAGTTATTAAGAAAATTTATTTACTATGTCTTATTGATAGTCACGCGTGTTGCAATCCACACACGAAATTAATGTTACCTTAACTACAATGGCAAATATTACTAATTAAC
The DNA here is from genome assembly GCA_963921215.1 of Scoparia ambigualis. Lineage (NCBI taxonomy): Eukaryota > Metazoa > Arthropoda > Insecta > Lepidoptera > Crambidae > Scoparia > Scoparia ambigualis. The sequence continues at coordinate 5,246,166 of OY992512.1, forward strand.
ATTCCATCCTTATTCATTCACCAAAACTTATTGGTTACTTTTCAAAATAAGCAAACTGACTAAAATGTTACCAATTTCTAACAACAATAAAGTAATTTTTAATTGGCAACACAGACAAATTCTAAAATTTAAAAATATACCAAATTGTATACAAAAATATGTACTATAAAAGTACTTAAGCTACATTTCTCTATCTACAACAGGTGGAAGATATAACATAATTTTATTTATTTCAACATTAATTAATGATCACACTAGCCATATCACAATTCAGCAGTTTTAATGCGGTGTGAATCAAGACTCAAGAGAGTAGACTATATTGTACTATAGTAGACTATACTGCTACTGCTATATACATAGTTAACACCGGTTTAGGGACACTTGTCAGCAAAAATTTTCATAACTTTTTACTTGAGAGAAAACTTGGAATTTAGCTTTTTTCTAGTTCTTATGGCCAGCTATAGGTAGCTAAGAAAGTGTCAACGTTTAAAAAAGGCGAATCCTTAGGTTATCTATTGAAGTTTTATTATTATACAGTGAAGAATGTCTTCCTAATTCCCCCCTAACGGGCCCACAGTAAACACATAATACACACTAAAACAAGATTTCCTGTACTTCCCCTCACGTGTCGCAAAGGCTGATCCGGGACCGCCATTAGCAATCGGCCGAGATCCATTAAGACTGAGTTGACAATTTCATATTTTCAATTACAATTTTCCAAAAATTTTAAGAAATACATACACTATAGCTCAACACGTAACGGATTTTTAAACCAACCAGTAATTAATAATGAAATAACTTTTTTAAACACTGACTAACAAGATCACTTCATACAAACATCATCTACATGTTACTATAAGTAAGTATTATTATAATAGTCTTCTTTTACATCGACATAAGAAATAGTATACAATAATAATATGTTCCAAAATCACATAAAAATACAAGTATTACTAAGACAGCTTAGTTCTTAAATATTATTTTTTACGGTAATTTAATTTGAAAATACTTACCTCTAATAAATCCCTATTTTCAAAACGCCATTAAACCTATTCCATTTACTTTTCTATCCACAATAGAGCGCGCTCTATAAAAACGAAATAGACAGAGAAAAGAAGAGGTGGAACACGAAGAGATCGTGCGGCCAGCAGTTCTCTTCCTAGAGCTCTGGTCACTGAATTCAACTTTGGACACTTGAAGCTTGAAGGATGAATGAACAGATGAATTCTCAACAAAGGTATTGACGGCTTAGTATTGTTCAGGATTCTTTTGTATCGACATTTTTTATATTTATTTTAATTTGCCATAACGAGTTAGGCATATATCTTTATGTCATTTTCTATAAGCGAAAAATAGGAAACCCATTGTTCATTCCATCTCTCCAATACCTGTGTCTATGGTAGTCATTTACGTCTTTGGTTGATTGTTTTGATTTGATTTTGATTTACGTAAATATAACGTTCTAATGACATTACAACGGAATCATTTCAGTGGATTTTGAAACTGTACGACTTTTTTGTATCAATACATTTGTAATTTTACTAATGCATGTATTACATGTTTTAGAAAATACTTTCGTGTTTGAGGAACTATTTTATTAACATTAAAATTAAATAACTTTTTAAAAGAACATTACTTATAATACTTAGCACCTTTCTATTTTGTATTATAATAATATAATAAAAGGAATAATAACATATAGTTCAAAAATTCAGTAAATGAGGTTACAACGGCTTTTATTTACAAAAAGTCAGGTAACACTGCTGCTTTTAATAACACATGTATACGATTAATATATTGTTTAACGATAATGTTTATGTATTATTAGTCAACGGCTTGATACCAATACAGTTTTTATTGAGACAAATATAATACACGGTTTTAATAGTGTTTAATGCCGTTGAAATTTTATTATCGAGAATTTAAATTAGTCTTTTTCTTTCTACATTAAATTGCATATATAAGAAAATATAATTGATAGGTAAAGCATAGCAAAATAACATAATTACTTACACATAATTTAATTCTTAAAAATTGTATGATTCTGACAAATTAACAAAAATAATGTCTTAGATTTTATACTTTTAATCTAGCGACGGAATCCCTTTCAATAAATGCCAGGCGGAAAAATTATTAATATTACAACAATCCTTTAGATTTTTCATCTTAAATTCATTATGCGACTTTATGATCGAGGGACATAAGGTTATGCCCATGCTTACTCCGAGATGTCTATTTTATTTACATGTACAACCGCATTTAAAACAGACGTCTTGAAAAATACTTGGTTAAAAAATATTATCCCGGACTAAACATACCAGTCATGATTATCATGATTATTTTTGGACCCCCCTGCCAAAAGTAAATAAGGGGTAAAAGCAATAATAAAATATTTGACGTAAAAATAATGATTTTTTTTAAAATACAATTTTAGGCTGCTTTTTTATCCTATAGTTCTAGGTGCGTGCGCTCACCCTCGCGGTCAAAGCGACGGCGCGCTGCCATTGGTGCACGGGGTGAATCATAGCGGGCACGCGCATGCGCTTTGATAACCGCGATAGGCCGCGCGCTAGGTGACAATAATTTTAATTTTCTTAAGGAAAAGTTTAGACTAAAATAAATGTAAAAAAATATGTTTTTTTATTTCATTATTTGGTTGTACTGATTTAGCGGGGGGTCCAAAATGAACCCTGTATAATTACAATAATAATACAGATAAATTAGTTCATACTAACATAATGACTGTATAAATTCCCAAAAATAAGAGATGTCAGTCAATTAACTCCTTTCCTAAAACAGCTCACATTAAATGCATAAATATATATGTGCGTTGGTTTTCCCTTCTTTTACCCATAGAGGGTTTCATAGTAATCTTACAGCACGGCCACTATTTCTAGTTCGTTGCGCGTTATACCTCAGCAGTCTAGTTAACGGTAATAAAAAGAACGCAACGAACGGTCAACCCGCTCGCCGCGCCGTAAAACGCTCGCGGTCGTGGCAGGGCTGTGAGCGATGTTAAAGTAGCATTGACGACAACGATATTCGTTATCATGATATTAAAATAGCATTGACGATGACATCCGTTATCGTGTCCTTAAACTCCTTATTATAATAGTTTATTTCTATCGTTACCTCATAGATAAGTGCGCAATAGCACTACATGGGGCTGCACGGGTCGTTGTCTATGTCCAAGCAGTAGTCCAGATGGTACTCCAAGGCCTGGTAGCTCTCGCACTTGTATTTCATGCATTTCGGGCACGTGTACACCTGCAAGGGCAATTAGGTTACGTTAACACTTTTTCATACATTTGTTAGTACTATTTTTAATTAGATATCTAAATGTCATCGGGAAATATTTCCGGTGCAATGTGGGACCGACGCAATGATTAAAGAACAAAAAAATATATTTTTACATATGTTTTTTTATCATACATTAGTTTTACCTTTCACATTTTATTCGCGTGAAAAAGGGTAATACTCGTACATTAGTAATATTTTTATTCTTGAAATTTTGCATTCACAATGCTTTAAAGACGACCTATAGGATAAAATGTTTACTAGAAAAAAATTGGTTGCCTGTAAAGTCGGTATACGGGCGAAAGTTTTACGTGACAACGACTTTGAGTGGTAAAATAATTTTAATGTGAATATTCATTCGTATAGTAGGAAGAAGGATGACATAGGAAAGGGACGCGTGCCTTTCACTTTTTATGTCTGTCTCTCTCGCTCTTAGGCGGGCTAACCATGCCCGAGTGGAAGGGACGCGTGCCTCTCACTCGCTCTCATTGTGAGCGCATAACGTGAGCGGAGCGTAACGCAGTTTCTTGAAGTGTCACCCGGCAAACCAATTTATAAGACGTTGTCACGTCAAAAATCAACCAGTCTCAGTAAGCTCGAATGGGATTCGATTAAAGATATTTTAAAGCAATTACGTCTTTATCGATTGTTAAATACCTACTTGCAATAGTATTTCTTTCGACTGTGAGGGTAGACTTCACAGTGACGTAATACCGCTGGCTTGCAGCGTAAATCAAACTACTAGGAAAAATTCAGCGAGTCTTCTGGGGTCTCGGTAGCTCAGCGGTTAGAGCAGTGGACCGGCAATCCAAAGGTCGTGGGTTCGAATCCCATTCGAGTTTCCTGAGACTGGTTGATTTTTTTCTAGTACTTAAACATTTTATCATTAGTAATATTTGACTGTTTGCGTTAATAACGCTCAAATAAACTCGATGATAACGTTGAAACGTATTTATTTTTCAACGTTTCGTTACTTAGAGGAGAAAAAAAAAGTTTATTTAACAACCATAACATACAATAGCAGTAGCAATATATGCGCCGTATTTTCTAGATCAATCAATTGCAGGTGCGTATTATTGCTTATGTCATACTATTACTGACATCAAGATAGTGCCTTGCTTTATTTTATATGGATAAAAGTATGTATACTACTGTCACCACTGATTGCAACAAAAATATTGCCGATAACATTCGATAATCCATGATTGTTTTCATTTTAAACGGCAGAGGGCACTGCCATAACTACATGTTTAGTAATATATGCACGCATTGTCACACACATGTTAACGTCGTTGATGTTAAGTTATCGATTACCGATATTTCGATTGACTGAGTAGAACTCCGGGTTAATTAGCTCTATCGCATCACAAAGGCTAGACGCAGCACATGGTTAAAAACAAACACTGGTTGGGCTTCGATTCTGCTTATTAAAACATTTAAACTTATCAAAAACAGTTTTAAAACGCTTAGTTTAACGCGCTGTTTTAAAATAGCAGAATTAAGGTTCTTTAGTAATACACAAGTATTGAAACAAAGAAAGTATTTACTTACTGATATTTACACATACTTACTAATAATTTTAATATTACTTTTAGAACAATCTATGGTTACTAACATTAGATTAATTAGTAGGAAAAGGGATTCTTAGCAAGCAACGCAAAACACGGCAACAATCTCCTTTCGCCTATGGAATTCTAATGTATGCAAAATTAAAACTAACAACATTTTAGGGAAACTCATGCATCAGGTTGAGAATTGTGATAAAATCTTATTTTATTTTTTAAATCATCAGAATGTTATAAAACATTGTGACTTTTGCATTCACAATGTTTTAACAGTTATCGATTACCGATATTTCGATTGACTGAGTAGAACTCCGGGTTAATTAGCTCTATCGCATCACAAAGGCTAGACGCAGCACATGGTTAAAAACAAACACTGATTGGGCTTCGATTCTGCTTATTAAAACATTTAAACTTATCAAAAACAGTTTTAAAACGCTTAGTTTAACGCGCTGTTTTAAAATAGCAGAATTAAGGTTCTTTGGTAATACACAAGTATTGAAACAAAGAAAGTATTTACTTACTGATATTTACACATACTTACTAATAATTTTAATATTACTTTTAGAACAATCTATGGTTACTAACATTAGATTAATTAGTAGGAAAAGGGATTCTTAGCAAGCAACGCAAAACACGGCAACAATCTCCTTTCGCCTATGGAATTCTAATGTATGCAAAATTAAAACTAACAACATTTTAGGGAAACTCATGCATCAGGTTGAGAATTGTGATAAAATCTTATTTTATTTTTTAAATCATCAGAATGTTATAAAACATTGTGACTTTTGCATTCACAATGTTTTAACAGTTATCGATTACCGATATTTCGATTGACTGAGTAGAACTCCGGGTTAATTAGCTCTATCGCATCACAAAGGCTAGACGCAGCACATGGTTAAAAACAAACACTGATTGGGCTTCGATTCTGCTTATTAAAACATTTAAACTTATCAAAAACAGTTTTAAAACGCTTAGTTTAACGCGCTGTTTTAAAATAGCAGAATTAAGGTTCTTTGGTAATACACAAGTATTGAAACAAAGAAAGTATTTACTTACTGATATTTACACATACTTACTAATAATTTTAATATTACTTTTAGAACAATCTATGGTTACTAACATTAGATTAATTAGTAGGAAAAGGGATTCTTAGCAAGCAACGCAAAACACGGCAACAATCTCCTTTCGCCTATGGAATTCTAATGTATGCAAAATTAAAACTAACAACATTTTAGGGAAACTCATGCATCAGGTTGAGAATTGTGATAAAATCTTATTTTATTTTTTAAATCATCAGAATGTTATAAAACATTGTGACTTTTGCATTCACAATGTTTTAACAGTTATCGATTACCGATATTTCGATTGACTGAGTAGAACTCCGGGTTAATTAGCTCTATCGCATCACAAAGGCTAGACGCAGCACATGGTTAAAAACAAACACTGATTGGGCTTCGATTCTGCTTATTAAAACATTTAAACTTATCAAAAACAGTTTTAAAACGCTTAGTTTAACGCGCTGTTTTAAAATAGCAGAATTAAGGTTCTTTAGTAATACACAAGTATTGAAACAAAGAAAGTATTTACTTACTGATATTTACACATACTTACTAATAATTTTAATATTACTTTTAGAACAATCTATGGTTACTAACATTAGATTAATTAGTAGGAAAAGGGATTCTTAGCAAGCAACGCAAAACACGGCAACAATCTCCTTTCGCCTATGGAATTCTAATGTATGCAAAATTAAAACTAACAACATTTTAGGGAAACTCATGCGTCAGGTTGAGAATTGTGATAAAATCTTATTTTATTTTTTAAATCATCAGAATGTTATAAAACATTGTGACTTTTGCATTCACAATGTTTTATTAATATTTATACTGCCGCAGGTAGGACTCAACTCACGACCTTCTACAAACATGGCGTTTTCTTTTCAGATTTAAATACCGAGACACTAGTTTAAATGTCCTTTTTACAAGTCAGTGTTTATTAATTTTAATAAAATAATGTTAATTAAGACCAATATTATAAATTTTAACATTGCATGCACTATCGTCAAACACCTAATAAGGTTAATATTGAATAATATAAATAAACACAAAGTAAAACAACCAATACATAAGATATTGAAATAAAGGCTCACCTATGAATATCGTAGCGATGATAAAATTTAAATGATTTAAAATTTAAATAAAACTAAAAGTCAAAATAGTGTAATAAATAAATAAAATAAACTAATACAATATCATTGTATAAGGGAAGATTGAACAGTACACTTTACTTACAGTAAAATTAATACACATTAAATTAAATTTAGACTTTACTGTAACATTTTAACACATTACCGTAACAGGATAAAATGTTTAAGTACTAGAAAAAAATCAAACAGTCTCAGGAAGTTCGAATGGGATTCGAACCCATGACCTTTGGATTGCCGGTAATAATAAAGACATTACTGTAACGTTCAGAAATTTCATAAATTAATAACAATAAATGCAAATAAATAAATGAATAAAGAAATGCGAACAATATTCTTAATAATAATAGAATTTTTCTACCACTACGTTACAATATAAACGGAATATCAAAAGCTTTTTAAATTCAAATAAACAATAACTGCCTAAATACTTTTGTGATTTTTGATTAATATTTTCAATTTTTTTTTATATAATATAGTCATATAATGCAGTCAAGTACCTACAATACATTAATTATATTATCGGTTCTAATAAGTTTAACCGTACCGTAAATGTACCGCTGACACGAGTGCTTAGTAATATGAAACGAAGTTATGCGAAACTTGTCTAAGTTGTAATATTTAATAAATAACCCGTAATACTGAATTCCAACACAACAACCAACATTTGATATGTTTCAATAGGCAATAAGCTACCTGAACATTTTGCGGGAAATATCGCTCAAACAATTCACCGTTTATAATGAGACGTATTTTTCCACTATCTTTTGAACTGTATACAATTGAGGTAAGATTGAAAACGATGGAATATTGAAATAGGTGTCACCTATCGGTAAGCTTGCTTACAACAGAACAGACACACGAATCTGTATCAGTTTTTTTCGCTTTGGACAGACTCACGTCCTATCCGATTGTCGGGCAAAAATTAAACCTTCGACGGGGTATGTGTGCGTCGAGTCAGACGAAAAGATCGGAAAGAAAATAGAACACCGACAATCGAATATTACCGAGTATCGGTTCTAAAGCCGAAAAGACTTAAAAGTCATTTCTAAAGTCGATTCTAAATTCCGGAAGTCCGTTAAAAGCCCTATAGTCGGTTCTAAAGTAATACAGGCGGTTCTAAAGTCCTATAGTCGGATCTTAAGTTCCGTAATAGGTTCTAAAGTCCTATAGTCGGTTCTAAAGTCTAAAGTCGGTTCTAAAGTCATTAAGTCGGTTTTAAAGTCCTAAAGTTGACCCTTACGTTTTAAATTCGGTCGTAAGAATATTTTTCATTGTTTTCTATCCTACAACTGAGTAAGATTCAAATTATGATAGCATTTTAGAGTACATTGCCATTAATAGCTAAATGGGTAACAGTATAGAGCAGGCAAGTATCGACGTGTTGGTGCAGCTGCACGAGCGCCTTGAAGGGCTGGTTGCACACGGGGCACACGAAGCACAGCAGTCCATAGCCGGTTCTGACCTATAGTCGGTTCTAAAGTCCTATAGTCAGTTCTAAAGTCCTATAGTCGGTTCTTAAGTCCTATAATCTGTTTTAAAGACCTAAAGTTGGTTTTAACATCCTATAGTCGGAACTAAAGCCCTATAATTGGTCCTTAAGCCATAAAATCGGTCGTGAAAACCTTTTCTTATTGATTTTTTATCCCACAAATGAGTAAGGCTCAAATTACGAAAGCATCTACGAGTATATTGCTATTGACAGCTTAAGGGTTAGACACAACTCGGTCTTTAAGTAACGAATGTGCTTACTAACAAAGGTTTAAGCTTAAAGACTAGAGCAGACAAGTATCGACTTGCTGCTACAGCTGCACGAGCGCCTTGAAAGGCTGGTCGCACACAAGACACACGAAGGTAGTCATATAGTCGAATTCTCAAGTCCGGAAATAGGTTTTCAAGTCATATAATCGGTTCTAAAGTCTTATAGTCGGTTCTAAAGTCTTATAGGCGGTTCTAAAGTCCTATAGCCAGTTTTAAAGTCGGAAATGTACAAGCTGTTGCTGAGAGCGTCTATATTGATCGCTTGATAGCTAAATGGCTAGACACAGACTAGAGCAGACAAGTGTCGACGTGTTGCTGCAGCTGCACCAGCGCCTTGAACGGCTGGTCGCACACGGGGCACACGAAGCGCAGCGGCGGCGGCGATCCGTCGCGATCCATTGTTATGCTGTCCTCTTCTGATACTTTCTTCTTTTTCGCACCCTTTTTGGCGCAAATAATTATATGAACATACATACGTTTAGCTGGCTGTTAGGCTTCGATCACATATAAGAATTAGACAACCCCATACTAAATCATAGCGGATGTGGCCGCTTTGACACACACATTTGACATATAACGGACGTGTGTAGGATTTGTCAGAATCAGGGCTTGGAATACGGGTATTTTCAATTACTGGTACCTTTGACTTAAATAAGGTACCGGTATCGATTTGATATCGGTATTCATAATACAGGTTTACCGATGAGTACCGGTAAGTAGGATTGTATTACTACCGGTTTTATACACATATAATACAGGTACTTATATACCGGTTCCAAGTAACCAAATTTACTAGTGCGAGCGAGAGATACCGAGTAGATAAATAAGTGGCGCTTGGATTGATTAACTGCACTGCCTTTCGCACGGCCGCAGCCGTAGAGGCCGCAGTGCAGAGTACACTGCCGTGACAAACAGACTGGCAACGTCGCAGATAGTACCGGTATTTTTGAGGTACTTTACCGGTAATCGTGAAAGAATCGGTCGGTATCCAGGAACAGAATTGGAAAATACCAGTACTCACCGATATAACATCTGTATTTTTGGTACCAGTTCCAAGCCCTGAGGGCCTACTCTCTTTCTCCGAATCGAAATTTCGGCCGATTTTCGTTTGCTATTTACAGCGGTTTCCATTCTTTCCGAAATTTTATTCATACTAAATAGGTTTTGCATTTAGATTACTAATTATTGTATAATTGTTTGAAACTTCGAAAATAATGGAAAGCGCTATAAATAGCAAACGAAAATCGGTCGAAATTTCTAATCGGCGAAAGAGAGTAGGCCCTCTGGTCAGAATAAATTTTTTGAAGGAGCACTTCTTCATGTTGCCCCCTAGCTCGCACGCCGCGAAACAAAATGCGTACCTAGGTACTCTTTTTGTGCGATCGTTTTGAGAGCGTTGATTTTGCATCTGGTTATTATATGTAAAGGCTGTGGGGTGTAATTAAATCACCGAACTTAGGCCCTGGGCGCTTATTGTATATTTTTGACACCTATAGCAAACCTTTCAAGTTGAAGTACACACGCTCTTAAAATTTCTCAAATCAATATTGATACTTATAACAAAATATAAGGTTCAAAAAGTTTTGTAGAAATTGAAATTTTGTGGTAGGTTGATCTGCTGGCGTCTAGACGTATGTACATTGCTTTGCTAGTTTGATTATTTTAAACAAGCAAACTAGCATCACATCACATCACAGTTTTATTTGTACTGGCACCTCGAGAACAACCGTTAGGTTATGCAAGAAGTGCCAGACGTCCGTGCGCCAGTAAACAAACTCGCGCAGGAGACCATCTGCGTTAGGTCTTGACGCCAAATCAGTGCCCGCCGGAGCGCGCTCTTCATTCGGTACTAGAGTAGACTAGTACGAGTTTCAGCGTGAACACGTGTAGTTTACTGCCTACTTTCCAGATAGGTAACCGGAGCTGTCGAGCTCGCTCACTTCTCGTTGCACGAATGGCACAACTCGCAGTTGCCACTGCTCGGTTCGTCAACTCTAAAGTCATCTTCCAAGTGTCCACCTTGGTCGCGGAGTAGTAAGCACACTCACTTCTCGGAACCCATCCGGGAGCCTAGCCAGTTCCTACGTCCTACGCGTCTGCCTGGACCGGAGGCTACGGCATTTAGGGGGCCGCCTCTACTAGTTCTCCAGTCTAGTACCGGAGATGCCGACAGCAATGTCCAATAAGCACCACCAGACAAAGCTGCCAACTTAAAGAGAAATTCACGTTCCCCGCAGGACTTTTCGCTTCAGGCCCCACAGAGACCGCTACTAAGCCCCGCTCGCTGTGCACGAGTTTGGAAGTCCTGGCACACAATACCAGGACAAACCAACATTCCCAAGCTCTACAGCTCACCACAAGCCACTACGAGTCCAACCCATGTCCGGAATCCTGCCGGAGGCGCCGGTAAAGGCATAACTAGCAGGGGGCGTGAACCGGAACTCCGTAGTACCCCTAAGCATCATACAGCCGGACCCGTGGTTCCAGCTACGAAACCTTATATATAGAGGTGAGAAGATAGGGACAAGCAAACTAGCAAAGCAATGTACTTATACTTGAAAGGTATTGCGATAAGTGGTGAAGTTAGACAATTGGCTACTTGACAGTTTTCGAAAAAGTATTTAAAAAATTACAAACGCTTATTTTATACACCGTACAATATCTTCTTTCTCGAAAAAGCTTTATTTATCAGAAAAAAACATATTTTTCTTTAATGATTTCAAATTTCGTGCAAAAAAGGTTGGTCACGTGACATTTTGCTCTGTGACGTCACATTTCAATAAATATAGAAACTTATCTTGAAACATGACAGATAGTTTTTGTATACTTTGTGAAATGTGACGTCACATGAAGCTCAATCATGGCCGTCCGTGTTTCGGGTCTTGTAATCCACAGATAAAAAATCACAAATTTATTTTGTAAAAATAAAATATTTACAAATTTACTAAATAAAAAAAAACTATTAGATAATTATCGTTAAATCATAACCTACCATTTCCGACATATTTCATATTTTATTGTTACAACTGTCAAATAGCCAATTAGCAATCTGATCCCACTTTAGCGATAGCCGGCCGTTCGCGTTTCTCCGACGTACGGAGCGCAACGTTCATGCTGTTCAAACGTCGGAGAAACGAGCAGGGCCGGCTAACACTAAGTGGTATCAGGGCCTTAGACCTCGAAACCTGAGTAAGATTCGCAGCGGGAGGTACAAGTTATATTCAGTAGTTAGTTGGTGGTCGGGCTTGTTTCAAGTACGCTTAGCTAACTACCACCATTTATCTCATGTATGTCCGCTTAGTATTTATTTATACCACCATGTACCACATGTATGTCGCCATAACAACAATGTTTCCATCCAACAACAATTCTAGCAATCTACTATCGATCGAATCGAATAAAGTAATGTGTACTCCCCGCTGGAATCGAATCGTCGACCTTAGGGTTTGAGACCAGTGATTTTACCATTGGACCACAAAGTGAGAGTTAAACCAGGCTTTTACAAAATGTTGTTTTTTTTTTTTTTTTTTTTATATAAGAGGGAGGCAAACGAGCTGGCGGGTCACCTGATGGAGAGTAATCACCGCCGCCCATGGACACCCGCAAAACCAGAGGAATCGCAGACGCGTTGCCGGCCTTTAAGGGGGGAATAGGTTTAAGGAAGGAATAGGAATTGGGAGGAGGGGGGGGGGGGGGGAAGGGGCCTCCGGAACCCTCACTGGTCGGACGAAACACAACAGCACCAAGTGCCATTATTTCACGCCGAATATTAGTGAGAGGGTGGTATTACGCCGGGCGAGCCGGCCCAATGTGTGCTGCAACGCAGCGTGGCTCTACCACTCAGAAAGTGAGAAACTTACTTTAAGTAGAGTACTTTAAGTAGAGAAAAACCAATTCGAAATCGGAAATACCTAGAAAACGTATAACATATAGAAAAGCAGTAACTGTAAGTGACCTAAAGTATTCAATCACGTAAAACATTCAGCATCAAATCAATGAAAGCTTATTAAATAGTCAAAGAGAACTTTATATTGAGTACAATAAGATAATTTGTTTGCTTAACTTATTAACTCTGCCTGTTTCGTTCCAATGTTAGATCAGTTATCCCAGGGAAAAGAATTTAGTTTAGTTTAGTAGTACAACAGTCTTTTCTATAGACCGGGTTTAAAAAGACCCTTAACAACGACGCATTATGTACTGAAACATTGTAACATTGAGCAGAAATAACTACTGGGAAGCTCCTTTTTTTATTTTAAATACTGTAAAACAGTCGTTTTCTGCAGCACGGAATGTAATAATGAACGCGTGTGAAAAAGAGGGGTGTCAGCCCTGTGGCTGTGTGGGGGATGGAGTGTCTGTTGAAAAAAGTTTAGTATGTCACATTACAAATTGCTTAGTATAAAAAAGTGTAAAAAAAAAAATATTTTTTTTAAATATGTTTCTGTACTTATATTTGGAGCATTATTAACGCAAAAAAAAACAAATATCAAAAAAATCTATACTCTAACATAATCTAATTTTTTTACACTTGATATCTCCGTAACCAGACTGTTCTTTTTTTTATAGCAGAAGGAGGCAAACGAGCAAGCGGGTCACCTGATGAAAAGTAATCACCGCCGCCCATGGACACCCACAAAACTAGAGGAATCGCAGGCGCGTTGCCGGCCTTTAGGAATAGGCACGTTTCTTGAAGATCCCTAAGTCGTAACGGTCCGGCAATACCACTGCCGAGAGCTGGTTCCACAACACTGTAGTTGAAGGCAAGAAATTTCGTAAAAAAACGCACAGTAGTAGACCGACATCCATCAAGGTGATGTGGATGGAATGATAGTCGATTGCATGTAGTGCGGTGTAGGAAATCGGAAAAACATGTTCTCAGGCATACCTCAGTACAGAAATATCTTCGTAATAATGGAATGAATGCGTGGCCCTCGGTTTCGCTAAGGGTCATTTTACACCAAGTATAGTCAACTACCCTACTTTTTGCATATAATCAATTTGATGCTGCCTGTTTCCTCCTAATAAAAAGAAAATTTTCTTAGCCACAGGAACATACACAAAATGTAACATCAACAGCCCAAGGACGTCCACCGCTGGACAAGGGCCTCCCCCCAAGGATCTCCACCACGACCGGTGTTGTGTTGCCAGCATCCAGCGTATACCCGCAACGTTCACCAGCAAGCACCAGAAACCGATCTCGATCGATCCAGTTCGGTATTCATATTGGTTGAACTAAACGGCATTGAGTTTTGAATTTAGTTCACTCAATATTCGCGCAATATGAATCGAAATTAGCGTTTGTGTCGTAACTCAAGAAGTAGAAACTTCACAATACCAATCTCGATCGATCGGGATCGGTCAGACGATCAGACGATCAGGTCGCCGGCAGGTATCGGCCTGTCAGTTAGTACTAGCCGCCCGCCGCCCCGCTGCCCGTGCGTTGTACTACTAACTGACAGGCCGATAACTTACCGGCGACCTACTACACTAAAAAATATGAATATGGACATGGGCTTCATTTAACATTTGAAGCCCATAATATGCCCATATAAGGACAAAATATGGGCTTTCAAATGTCAAATGAAGCCCATGCCCATATCCATATTTTTTAGCCGATAGACCCGCTGATCGTCTGTGGGGCCCTTGAGATCCCTCTTGAGGCCCTCGTCGATCTCGGTCCACCTTGCCGGAGCCTACACTACGTCATTACTTATAGTCTCACCGTTTTCTTGGGCGTGCCGCTGGCGGGGCGCGTGGGGGCGCGCGTGGGGGCGGGGGCGGGGGCGGTCGCGGGGGCGGAGGCGCGGGCGGGGGCGGGGGCGCTGCCTTGGGGCTGTGACGTAGCCGACCAGTACACGCCGGCGTTTAGCTCGCGAACCGCTTCCAGCTGAAACAGATAAACATTTAAATACACCGTAGCAGAAATTAGTAAGCCTTTTGACCGCCGAGCTCGATTGATCAACTGCCATAACTTAATTGTTTTGAACTGTCTCTGTTGATTACAAAAATTGGATTGTATCTATTTCATTCAATCTTCGATCAACAATACAACTAGATAACGCGTCACGTACAAAATCAAAGCTTAATTCTGTCCACGTGAATAAATACTTTTTCAAACCAATAAATTACTTCTGTCACTTAAAAATGAAAAGGCGTCAATAAATGTAGTGGTGAAATCAACCTTAAAGGGCAACAAATAAAGTTCTTTTTCCTGTTATTGCCTTGCGAGAAAATAAATGCTCACTTCTCAAGTGCGCGTTTATTTACCGAGACATATTTTTAGCGCCAACCTGACATCTAGTGTGTATTGTTGATCGAAGCATTCAATAATTAAATATATTTTATAGAAATTCCAAAAGACACATTAAATTGTTAGCCCCAATTGTATTCGTGAGACGATAGTAAAAACCCATCAACCCATCACCAAAACGCTTCGGGTTTCGTTGCAATGCTGTTATTAACCCCTCAAACCCCAAGCGGTCGCATGAGACCGCACCTACAAAAACACACTTGACTTTGTACCGTGTTTTCATAGACTTACAGACTACTTTAGTATGAACAAGTTTGGTTATTTCGGTTCTGTGGTTCATCTTATGTATTGTTATCGCACAATATCGCTTATTCTATGCTCCATTTTGTCAAATTTGACGTTGACAGTTACTGTCAAAAAAGTGTCAAAAAAATCCAAGAGTGAGTGGTAAGCATTTTAATCTATAGCCCAATTTCCTGATTTATTATTCATAGGGGAAGGCTTGCCCAGCAGTGGCACGTTTATAGACCTTTAAAGATGTCCTCACCTGTGCAGTGAGTTCCTTGATCTGCTTCTGCGCCGCGCGCAAGTCCGCCGCAACGTTCTCTTTCTGGCACGCCATCTGCTCTCTCGATTCACGCTCCGCCTCGAAGTCACTCCTGTGGAATACAGATGTTATAAAAAAATCATAGTTAAAGTGGCATGTTGTCTGATGAAGCGGCGGCTACACGTCGGCAGCCACACGGATAGATGCACGGACGACGCGCCACGCCTTCTTATTTTTACAAAAATAAAGTAAACACGATTTAGCTAATTCATTATTTTTTTTGTTTTTGACGTCAATAAGTGTCTGTAAAGGTTTATATTGAGTTAATTATTAGACTTGGACTAGATTTAAAAAAAAGATTATTATTAAAGTGCGTATAACACATTAATATTAGTCCTGTTAATCCATTCTGTTAATCTAAATGACTGTATCGGAGTGGGTTCACATCAGTAGTCTTACGGTGCTATGGGGATTGAATTTCGATTTCTCGCGTTCTACCCTAGCATCTATCCGATAGATAGCGGTAAATATTATTATTAATAATATGCCTGTTGCTATTATCATTTACAATACAGGGCTTCCCTTCAGTCTTGGATTTTTTTTGACACTTTTTTGACACTAACTGTCAACGTCAAATTTGACAGAATCGAGCATAGACTATGCGATATTTTGCGATAACAATACATAAGATGATCCACAGAACCGAAATAACCAAACTTGTTCATACAAAAGTAGTCTGTAAGTCTATGAAAACACGGTACAAAGTCAAGTGTGTTTTTGTAGGTGCGGTCTCATGCGACCGCTTGGGGTTTGAGGGGTTAAACTAAGCCTGTCCGACATTATTACTTTTTTGATTAAAATGTTTAACAATGTATTACTTATGTAGTATGTAAGTCATCGAGTGAGGAGCTCGATGGCGCAGCGGCTAGCGCGTTCGGCTCGCGATCTTGCCCGCTAAGCAACCATCGCAATGCCGGGTCGCTGGTTGGGTGATCAAATTAAAAACATCTCGGGCTTCTCCGTGCTTCGGAAGGGACGTTAAGTCGTTGGTCCCGGTTGCTGTCGTAAGATAACAGTCGTTAAAACCCACCAACCCGCATTGGGCCAGCGTGGTGGGTTATGACCCAATATCCTCACGTGCTGTTGTTCACGTGGGAGGCCTGTGCCCAGCAGTGGGACGCTTATAGGCTGATGATGATAATGATGATGTACTATCGCGGTCTCCGTCGCTTTACCAGTCTAAAGGTCATAATCCCTTGCACACCGCGTCGTCTATTTGGTACGGGCACGTACCCCGGCGGCCGGTGCGCTTCATACGAAAATTTCTGCAAACTGGTAAAGCGACGGTTACCCCGATAGCAGGGGGGTGTCACTCCGTAATTCGGGGTGACTTATTCACCTACACGCTCGTCCCCCCCGGGTGGTCATTATGAGCAACACGCGGCCGGGTTACGTCAAGCTTGCCAAGCAGGATTTTGTGAATGCAGCGGCTCGCGCTCGTACCGCCTTTAGATATAAGATTTACTTTCGATTGTCCAGTGGCCTGATTCACGTATTTCGTAATAGTCGAAATGTCGTTTACGTTTAGAAGTCGTCCTATTGAAAAACAGTCACAAATCCGTATTCACCTGTCATTTCGCTAGAACGATTACTCGATAGGAACGCAACTCAGCGATTTGTCAACTATTTAAACTTAATGTTGTCATTACAGTTCTACAAAATAAATTCAAATAGTTTTTGTTAACAAAACATGCAGAAATGTTTATTATTTTTTTCCAACGACTTGGAAATTGTCTAATCTGACGTGTAATCGCTGAAATCCGATAAAACTAAACGTCAAAATAATAGGTGAATACCGCGGAGGCAACGATCGAACTTCGATTAATGCACGTGAATACGCTTAAACAAAACCGACTTAAACAAAATCGTGCGATTGATACGTGAATACGAAAAGTGACTTCAGCGATCAAATCGCTTGCATGTCGTTGAAGTTTTGTTACGTGAATTAGGCTACTGGCCGTTGAAAGACTTAGGTATGAGTACAGGAGCAGAGTTATTTTGGACCGTATTCGCGTGCACCGTAGGTTGATATTGTATTGCAATTGTGTCGATAGTGTCGTTTCTGCTAGTGAACAGACTTCCTAATCCTGTTTCCCTCTCTAATCCATCTCCTACCCTTAAATTCAAACTTCCCGCGCATTCATCCTACGCCGCACCAAGCCGCTGTCAACAACGCGCGACGCTAGCGCTGCGCGCGGGAGAGAAAGGAGGATTACGTAATTTTGTCGTCGTTATTTTCTATAACGACGAAAAAATTACGAAACGACTTCGAACATTGAGCGCGTACAAAAAGTTTTGTGTTGGTGAATTAAACTAAAAAACGTTAAAAACAAAGTGAAAATCAGTAACCCCGGGGTACCAAACCATCGCCGCATTCAATCCTGCTAAATTCCTGCGGGATTTTGGAGAACGAGCAGTTTTCTACGGTGCGGTAAGGTAAGGTTCGATTCATTCCTTTTACAGTCCGCTATTTAATCTTTCCCAGGGGTCTGTTCCTACTACTTAAAGCTAAAACAGCTAGTAATATTATTCTGTGCCGATAGTAAGTGGCACTGACTTGTACAGGTCGAGCTGCGCTTTAAGCAGGTCGCAGTCGTCCCGCTGCAGCCGCAGCCGCCCCAGCTCCGCGCCCAGGCTCTGCAGCTCCTGGCCGCGCGCCAGCAGGGCCGACGTCAAAGCCTCCACGTTCGGGTTGGGCGGCTTCTGTGGAGGTCACGACCATGTTCAGTATTTAGGAGCGTGCTGGTGTTGTCTCGCATTCGAATACTTGGGGCACATTGTGACTGAGACCATGTCAGATAGTCATAAACTCTTTATTCAAGTAAACTCATTAAAAAGCATTTTTTAATCGAACCACGCACCTTTCGCATTCCGGGCGGCTGCCTTAACCACTTGGCTACCGAGGTCTGGCTTTCAACCGTCGAAATTTGTCAGTGCTTGATGCTTATGTTTTTAGTCAACGTTGCTTCATCAAATCTTAGATCTCATGATGATGATGATGATGATGAATCTCAAATCTAGTTAAGGCAGCCGCCCGGAATGCGGAAGGTGCGTGGTTCGATTCCCGCCTGAGGTTGTCGTCTTTTTTCAGTGTTTAAAATTTTACTTAAGTATATTTAACCCGTCGAGCGCAAAGTGTTCTTAAGGTAGAACATATTTACAGCGCGCCACTGGCGTTAAAATTTTAGCTTTTCGATTGGTACTAGCGGTGTTTCCGTTTAGCTTAAATTATTATTTGGTTTGTATGGAGTAACTTTTATTTAGGAACCATTTGACTACAATTTGGAACGGAAGTCAGAAAAATTATATAAAAATGTCGAACGTTTTTTTTGTCAGTTGTTGCGTCACTCACTTTGTAGTAGGTAGGTCAAAATGAATTCTCGACGAAAACGGCGAGTAATCTTATATAAAGTATATATTTAATTACTTGGAAAAGAGTGTAGATTGTGTTAAAATAATGGTTATTGTAGAATCAGTGTTTATCTTTGTAAAAAAAGTCATGAACTTTTGAAGTGTGATTTTTTCGTAAGCGTGTATGGCGAGTAGGTTTTTTCGTCCGTAAGAAATATAAATAATAGTTTGTAAGTTTGTCGATTACATACACAGTTATTGATAAAATAACATTTCATTACCAAATAACTAATGTAACTAATAACAACGAAAACACCAAAAAAAAAGAGATTTCGCGGACTCAGTTCGGTGATGGCCGCTGTTAGGTATTTGCCTATGCGGTGCATATTATTGTGAATAACTAAGTCAATATGTGACTTCAAAGCCTGAAATTTTAAATGTGAATACTTGTATAAGTGATTTGTGGTGTAAGTGTTGTTTTGAGTATAAGTGTATGGGAAATATGTGTATTGAGGTGTGAAAATGTAGGTACGCTGCGATGATAACATTCATCATAATTCAATCATCACCTCAGACCCTCATGTAAGTTTATTTTTTTACTAAGCTTATGATATTTCGATAGGAAATTTCATGCAGATTACATTGATACTAACACTTATGGATACATTATACAGGAGTTACGTAATTAGGTTATCTCTGATGATAAACCAAAAAAAAAAAAATTGTTATATAGCGGCGCGCTCGAGGCGCTTTTTTTTTCTAGGCATCGTGCGCTTGACGGGTTAAGCGTTAATAAAACGCTAAAATATAAAACATTAATTTTTTAATTGTCTAAAAAAATATTATTTTTTCTATATAAGGATGAGTAGGCAAAACCCCTTCAGAACGTCTTTTAGCTGTGGAGAAGAACGGGCGTAAGAAACTCCACAGCTTTATATAAAGTTACGACATTTACAAAACAATATTATGTCGTTACCAAATCATACCAACAATATCAATAACATATCAATAATAAAAATTAAGAAATTATTTACATGATAGAAAAAAAAAGAGATAAAAACAAAAATGAATCTAGAAAGTTTTACTTGGGCACTATGAATGCATTAGAACAATTATACTGCAGTGCATCCGCCATGTTCGCGGATGCAAGGGTCGATGACTTTTATAGTATCCTAAGAAAGCTGACAGCTTATATTTTTAAAAAGAGTGCGGGGGAGTATCAACAGCATCCTTACGGTTATAAAGGATAGGCCTGACTGTCCAATATTTTGTCATTGGACAGTCAGGCCTCATATCCAGCAACATATGCGTGGATCTAATAAATATTTAAATTAATGTTATGATTGCGCCCCTACAAATATAGTTTTTAAGTGCACATACTAACATATTTTATGGATTATGAAATCTGAAAATAAAATTATTGAATTGAATTACTCGTAAAAAGTCGAACTGCTAAAAAAATTAATGCTTCGGACATCGAGTAGAACGCTTGACGGTTCGGCCACGCCCTTGCCGCAGTGAGCGAAACAGAGTGAGAGTGGTCATTCAATAATATAGTTTAGTGTTCATGATATGAGTTTATTTTATAAGTATTGTCACTTACGATTTCCTGTTTCGTCAGATTCTTCTTCAGCAACTCGTTGTAGTCTTTAAATATTTGTTCGAATATTGATAGTGCACTCTTCACTTGGACTCTGTGGAAGTAACATTAATATTTTAATTATAAGATCGCAATATAACGGGCTTACATACATATTACAGTAAAGTGTATGCTTTTTCAGTACATTGTTTCTGTTTTAATTGTATTACAAGCGGCCGCTCGCGGTTTCACCCGCGTAGTTCCCATTCCCGTGGAAATATCGGGATAAAAGTATTCTATGTGTTAATTCAGGTTATAAACTATCTGTATGCCGAATTTCATCCAAATCCATTCAGTAGTTTTTACGTGAAAGAGTAACAAATATCCATTCATACTTACAAACTTTCGCGTTTATAATATTAGTAGGAAGTAGGATTAGTTCAATTGTACCGTGTCGTGTAGCGGTGAAGGAATACTACCACCTTCCTCTCTTCCCTTGGGTGTCGTAAAAGGCGACTAACGGACTAAAGACTGCACATACATCCAACGGCATAGAGCGACGATGGGCTCGCCACATGCCACGCTGAGCACATGTGCAGTCGCTATTCTGAAAATTCAATATGGTGAAAAGTTGACTATGGTAGAAGACTGCTTTTGCTGTGCCCATTGCCTAGTCTCTACCTAACCCTTTGGGGATAATAGTCGTGATTATTATGTAATTGTCCTAACTCCTAATTATATTGCGTTGTGACTGAATAAATTGTTTTTATCTTATCTTATCGACCTCCGTGACGACCTCCGTGGTCGAGTGGTTAGCACGCCGGGTCTGGTGTCGCGCCATCCCGGGTTCAATTCCCGGTCAGGTCAATTTAGAGAAAACTTTTTCTAAATTGATTTCGGGTCCGGGTGTATTTATCCGTTATCTTGTAATATTAACGAGTTTCAAAAGAATACTCATCTTGGCCTAGATTATTAATGTGAGCGTAAACAATTTTTATTTATCTTATTCTATCTATGCCGTAAGACTCACACGTAGTGTAGAGCTTGTGAATGCTGCTCGGCGAGTTGCTGCCGCAGGTCGCCGAGGCACGCCTTGAACTGCTCCACGCTGCTGCGGTCCAGCTTGTAGTCTAGTAAGCTGGAAGACACGCCTAGAGTCTCTACTAGGCGGTCGGATAGCCTGCACACGGGGAACAAATTTTTTATTTGTTTCTGCTCATAATTTTGCACAACTTTTACTACGGAACCAATTCTGATTTTATAAAAAAAACAACAACAGCTTTTCCAGACTTCATTATGTTATATACTTGTGATTGTTGATTTTTTATGACTTCAGGGTTAAAAGTGTAAAAATCAAAATGTACAAACGTTGAAAACAGCAAGTAGAGCGTTTCCATTTTTCAACATACTCGGTTAGAACAAGGTTCATTTTCATAATCATCATTATATAACCGTCCCACTGCTGGGCACAGGCCTCCCACGTGGGCAAGCAAGTGGGGATTTTTTTTTATAGCAGATGGAGGCAAACGAGCAGGCGGGTCACCTGATGGAGAGTAATCACCGCCGCACATGGATACCCACAAAACTAGAGGAATCGCAGGTGCGTTGCCGGCCTTTAAGAAAGGAATAGGGTTAAGGAAGGAATAGGAATTTTGAGGAGGAGGGGGGGGGGGGGGGCGATGGGCCTTCGGAACCCTCACTGTTCTCTAGTGTTTAGAGGGTAAACTTCCCTCCTTTTCATCCCAGATTGATAATTACGCTTTCAGTGTGAAAAGGGGGACGGATGGAGCCCCACATAACCTTGCCTCCCTTCAGAGCTGCGTCCCGTCGCTTCACTCGAGTGCACTCGAGCGCACTCCGGTGCGCGCTCTAATCGTTCCGTGGGTTGGTGAAATTTTACTCTGATGGCTGTCAGAGCGTAGTTTCATCCGTTCTCTGGCTCAGAGCGCAGCAACCAAACAACCATCAAATCGAATGGTTATTTTTCACTCTGACAGCTATTGACGTTTAAACTATTGATCAATTTGTTATAAAGTGTCAAAGTTTTTTTTGAAAAGTCTGCCTGTTTGTTTTGTATTGTTTTACTTTTTAATAATTTTGTTAAATATGGTATAAAAGTGGAAAAAATGGAGACAGAAGAAGAATTTTCTCTCGTTTTGGACAGGAATACTTCAGAGCAGATTATAAAAACAACTCGATCGTTACGTGGCTCGGTTGCAACCAAACGGGTTAAACTTTAACCAAACAACTACACCCAAAACGACGGAACGCATTCCTGGGGGTAGGGTATCCATAAAATTGTGATAAAGAAATAAAACCACTTTAACTTGTAACTGATATTTTAACTATATTGTTCCAATAACAAATTACACTTTTATAAAATCGCACAGCTATCGGTCATACATTTGTTAAGTAGTCTTAACAACGCCGTGGTCGGCAAAGGAATGGCCATCGACTCAACTCTTGGTCTGAGCAGAGCCTTTATACTCCTACCACTGTACCACTTCCCTAGATAAACAGGTAACGTCAAGAGGCGGGAAAATCAGTATTGCCATTTTATATTTTTAAAAATATCTAAAAACATGACAAAGGTGGATTCACAGGGGAAAAAAAAAAGGTTCAGTAAAATTACAACACAACACTGACCCGTTGGTGAGCGAGTTGAGCAGCTCGGCCAAGTGTTTCAGCGTCCTGTCGTACAGCTTCACGTTGGCCATAAGCCCGCCGCACTCCGCAGCCGCGGCAGGCGACGGCGGCGGCGGCGCATCCCGCTCCGCGCTGAGCGACAAGCGCACCGGTTGGAACATCTGCGGATAACGAACAAAAAATTATCATCATACATAACCCGGATTTTTTTTATATGTACACATCATCATCATCATCATCAGTCAGAAGACGTCCACTGCTGGACAAAGGCCTCCCCCAAGGATCTCCACCACGACCGGTCCTGTGCTGCTTGCATCCAGCGGCTACCCGCGACCGCGCACCAGATCGTCGGACCACCTTGTTGGAGGCCTGCCCACACTGCGTGTTCCGGTGCGCGGTCGCCACTCGAGAACCGTTCTGCCCCAACGGCCATCGGTTCTACGGGCGATGTGCCCTGCCCATTGCCACTTGAGTTTGGCGACTCTTTGGGCTATGTTGGTTACTTTAGTTCGTCTACGAATCTCCTCATTTCTGATTCGATCACGTAGAGAAACCCCGAGCATAGCCCTCTCCATTGCTCTTTGCGTGACTTTGAGCCTGCTAATAAGGCCCATAGTGAGCGACCACGTTATGTACACATAATTTTTATAAAATATAGAGTAACTTAATCTGGAGCTACAGATTTTTTTTATGTGAAAAATAAAGAAACTAAAATTTATCATACATATCCACAAAAAAATTCGTTAATCATGGTCAATCGACCGGGACCGCGCAATTGAAATTGAACTCTGACACATTACGATACCACAGGATTCCTAGTTACCTTTAGATTACACGTGACCTTTCGTTAGCCCGGTATCCATGAGTTACTTTTTATTGTGCCGGACAAATTAAATAAATAATGAATAATAAGTAAAGGACAATGGGCAAAAGTGGTCCAAGAGCTGAGACTAGATCCTCCACTGATGAGACTTGTGGGAAATGAAAGTTTATACTTTTCATATGATCCTGGCAAAAAGTTATTAAAATCCGTCGCGGGAATTTTTTTTTATGGTCATGTTAACCTGACTATAAATAATACTTAAGATTTTACGTTATGTGTGGCGCATGTTTGTGCCTGTCTAAATAATATTCGGTATCTCGTTTCTTCGCCCCTGATTGCCCCCCTCCCCCCCCTCCCCAGTTCCCCACCCGTCCACCCCCGTCAGGTTAAGGTGACTTTAAAAAAAATCCCGGAACGGATTTTGATAAT
Organism: Scoparia ambigualis; assembly: GCA_963921215.1. Classification (NCBI taxonomy): domain Eukaryota; kingdom Metazoa; phylum Arthropoda; class Insecta; order Lepidoptera; family Crambidae; genus Scoparia; species Scoparia ambigualis. The sequence goes on from OY992512.1 coordinate 5,270,677, forward strand.
ATTTTGCAAAAATCATATGACAAGTATGTACTTTCATTTCCCACAAGTTCCATACATTTTTGTCCATTGTCCTTTCAAAAAAATGAAAATTATGTCTATTAACGTTACTGAATGATATAAACAATATGTGCACACAAAAAAAATCCTGTATAATCACGACTATTATCCCCGAAGGGTTAGTCAAAGACTAGGCAATGAGAACAGTAAAAGCAGTCCTCTACCATAGTCCACTTTTCACCAAATAGCCACTGCACATGTGCTCAGCGTGACAGGTGGTGAGCCCATCACCGCTCTTTGCTGTTGGATGTTTGTGCAGTCTTTAGTCCGTTAGTCGCCTTTTACGACACCCAAGAGGAGGCGGTAGTATTCTTTCACCGCTACGCGACACGGTTATCATCATCATTACTTTTTTTTTTAAAGTGCTTAGTGTTGCCGCTCGGTAGTCCACTATCGATAGTCTATCGATAGACTATCGATAATTGAGTAAAAGCAATAGTAACGATAGTATCGATATTATCGATAGTATCGATAGCCCCCGAAACCGTCCATACTATCGACACACAGCAATACTATCAATAGTATCGATACTATTGCTGCTGAATATTGCAATAATAATCAATACTACGTTAGTATCGATACTATCGTTAGTTTTATCTTATCGATAGTGACCATTCCATCAATAGTATTGCTATATATATTAAAATGCATTAACAATACAATTGGGTCACAGCCTACTATCGATAACGCAAACATATCGATAGTATCGATACAATCGATAGTATCAATTCTTGTTACAATAGTCATAGCCGTTACTATCGATAGTAATTACGACATTAAGCTTCAATACTATCGATGCTATCAACGCAGTATACCGATACTATTGTACCAAACTGAGCTATCGATACTATCGACAGTATTGATAGGCCTATCGATATTATAGATGATTTCCGAGGTCAACTATCGATAGTCAAACTACCGATAGTTCGGCAATACTACCCAAGTAACAAAGTTCTTCTGTAGTGCACAGTTTACAGGCATACAGCACTAGTACCTCTCTCTTAGTGGTTCCAGGTTTTACAACCAAGCTTATAACAGGTTACACGGAGTTCGTTTGGGTTTATAGTACACCCGTTCTTATACGTTGACTTATAGTCGTGTATAGAACGAAATTATAGGCGCAGTAAGGGCTGAGATGGCCTATAAAAGTGTTGCATAGGTGTAAATGCACTTGAGAAAACTTGTTCCAGTAAGTTACACTTATAATCGCCTACAAGAAGTAATTATAATCTGCTATAAGTGTCATACGCCAGTAATAGTAATTTATGACTTAGAACCATTTGCACTTGTTACTTGACCTTATAGGGGTGTACAAGTCAACTTTATGTGCCAATTATAAGTAAATTAGATCTACAGTCGTTTCTTCTAAGAGTTAGTGTACTTGGTATTATTGTGAACTCTCGAATGCTGTTATAGTCTTAATTTCTATATAAAGGTTGCTTGTAAAACTATTAGTGTCCAAAAAGATATCTTCGTGACAGTGATGAAGGTTCCATACAACTCGATTCCCACCGGCTTCCCTTCAGAAGTTTAGAACACAACCACTCTCTACTTGAATTGAGAAATGGCACAATCAGTAATTTAAAAAGTAAATATATAAAAGAAACATTACAAATTGCCTACACTATGGACATTAAATCAACAAAATTTGCTTTTTAACAACATATTGCTTTAAAATAAGCCGCAGGCGCGATCGGCTTTTAGGCAGTTAAACTTCTGTACAAAATAAACGTCATGACGTCACATAAAGGTCAATAAACCCACCCGCGTATTAGCAGCCGGTAAGCCGTCTTTATCCGAGTTACTTGATAGAGACAGTTATACAATTTGCGTACGCGTGAGCGGGATGGAGGAATATCGTTTTCGGTTTGTGTTCTGTTGACAGATAATTTGACGTATGACGTAATTGCAATTCATTATTGAATGCATGACTGTGTTTTATTAGTATTTGAATTTATTAGTTAGTTTCACCTATTAGAATGATTAGTATTGTAGTTGGACTTTGTTTATTTGTGTTGTGTGTAGAAAGTAGTTACGAAGACGTACGTTGTAATTAGGTATTTGCGGTAAGTAGATATTGTAATAAGTTGAAATTACGTATTTAGAGTAAGTAGATTTGCAAAGTAATTGGTAGAATTGTAAGATGTCGGCATTAATAGCTTTAGATTCTTCCCGGCTTTTATGATAATGTCTTAGCGCACTTTGTAAGAAAGAATAGACGAATAGCTTTAGAGTTTAAGTAGTATTATTAGTACTTAGTCGATTAAGTTTTGTTTAATTTACATCATATCATCATTTCACCACAAACGGCTTTTATCAAAGCCACTTCTATTATGCTTGCAAGACACTGTTTCAATATCTCAGTGCTTACACGTATAGTAAAAGTGGACTGAAGATACATCTGCCTATACAAGACTGAAGCCAGGATGCCAATCACAGATTTTCGGTAAAGACTCAAGACTGCGTGCCCGCGCTCGGAGTAGGTAAGCATTTTTTTTTTGCTCCGGCTTACCTCTCTCAATATTTCACGCTTCGCCACTGCTTCGTGAAGTCTATTTAAGAAGACAATTGCTTTTAATATTTATCGCATCTTCACGACCATTTTGATTTATTTTGAGTCATTGGGTTTTTATTAAATTATTACAAAACTGGATATAAACAAATGGAATATGACCATGATAGTTTGATCAAAGTCACAACTAAAACATAAAAATAATTAAGTCTTAGTTATTAAAATTAAGCATAAGACATTTGTATGCGGAACCCTAATTCGTCACAATATGGCGCGAGAATGCTGTTAGGACTAATATTATTTTTAAACACAACTTCACAAATACGCCGTGTTCAAAAGGCGAACCAAAATTGAGATGTAAAACACAACATACTTCACCGAAAATACTGACGCGTTTGCCGTGCAAACATGTATGCACGTATAATATTACGTGCGAAATACTTGTTAATCCATTTTATATAAAATGGATGAAGTTACATTTTATTTATTTTATTTTTCTCAACACAACAACAATTCACAAATTTTTGAAGAAGCTAGTAACAGAAGCGCGGATTGCGTTACACGCCTGCCTGGTTCTATTAGATGCTCATAGTTGGCCTTCGCGGGAGCAGATAATTCTGCGTAGTCCAACTATAAGTGTATTATTGGTCTAAGTGGTGCTTGCCAAGTCTACTATGAGTGTTTTATTAGCAAAAGTACGCGTATAAAATGGGCCCTTTTCCGTGGTTATAAACTTTTACTAGCGTGTTATAGACCTGGCTCCGGAACCACTACAAGACCACATTTTGTTACTTGGGTAGTGCTGTGCTGGTAGCAGCTCATTAATAGAATAATACCGCCCCATCTCTTCCTTTGGGTGTCATATAAGGCGACTAACTAACCTAAGACTGCACATACATCCAGCAGCATAAAGCGGCGATGAGTTCACCACCTGTCACGCTGAGCACATGTGCAGTTATAATATTTATTTATTTATTTATTTATTTAATCGAACACCAACACAATGAACACCAATAAAATTTACACAACAAAAATACACATAGGATAACACAAGCCAAATGTCACTGCAATTATAGGTGCGGACTACATGCAACAAAAATGAGCAAGTAATAAACTAAGTAGTTAGGTAAAAAACAAATATCAGACAAAATTAGTACTAAATTAAATCAAATCGATAATTAAATGACTGTTTACAAAACAAAATCAATTTACTAATAAAAAATAAGAATGAATTAAATTAAATTACTGAATTTACGAATAAAATTAATATCACACTTTTCAATTAGATTTTCCATATAATTTATCGCAACTAAAATAGCTCTTAATCTTCATGGCATTATCAGCGAAGACATCAATAGTTTCTCCTTTAGAGAGAGCGTTGTACTGCCTAACAAGTCTAGACATAGGTGCGTGGTATCCCAGACATGACTTAGAACCCTCCAATTTGAATAAGTTGAACCTAGATACTCTTGGTAACCTAGACGGAGCGCATAAGGAAACCAAAGCCAACAAATCAGGAGCATCAAGGATACCGTTCACTAGTTTGTGAAAGAATGTGGTGTCAAGCATTCGTCTACGATCCGACAGGGATAACATTTTAAAGTGAAGCAGCCTATCATCATAGCTCAGCAAGACCTTACCCAAATGGCAAGAATACGTGAGGTGCCACAGGAAGCGCTTTTGGACACTTTCTATCCTTTTTCTGTAAACATCATAGAAAGGGCTCCATGCTACACAACCGTACTCCAAGCCACTACGGACAAGTGAATTGTAAAGAAGAATTTTAGTCTTTGGAGACTGAAAGTCCTTACAGTTGCGCAAAATAAAACCAAGGCACTTGAATCCCTTGGTGACAATGTTATCAACGTGGGCATTCAGGCAAAGTTTGCTATCAAGAGTAATTCCCAGATCGCGCACTTCGCTAACACTTAGCAGGGTTTTACCTCTGAGAGTGTAAAGTGGAATGTCAATTTTTTTCCTACGCGTGAATAAAATTGAATGACACTTAGAGACATTTAAAATCATGTCATTGACGTTACACCAAGTATCAAGTCTGTTAAGGTCGTCCTGAAGCAGCGCAACATCGACTCTATCGTCAATCGAACGGAATACTTTAAGATCATCGGCGAAAAGATAGTGATGAGAATTGCGGAAACAATTGCCGATATCATTGATAAAAATGTTAAAGAACATTGGGCCAAGATGTGAGCCCTGGGGGACACCGGAATGAGCAGGGAACGGCTCAGAAGTATAACCGTTCACCACGACTCTCGACTCCCTACAAAGCAAGTACGAACTACACCAACCGAGCAAAGGTTCGGCGATACCGTGCAAGGAAAGCTTACGAACAAGTAACGTATGGTTAACTCTATCAAAGGCCTTACTGAAGTCGGTATAGATCGCACTGACCGAAGAACGCCTGTCGAGGGTTAAAGAAACTTCATCAACGAAAGAAACTAGATTTGTGGAAGTGGACCTACGCTTCATGAAACCATGTTGCCTGGTAGAAATAATGTTTTTAAAGTGCCAAGACAGAACAGGATGCAGCAACTTCTCAAAAACTTTAGCAAATGTAGGCAGTATGGATATGGGCCTATAATTATTGATAAGATTCGCATCCCCAGCCTTGTAAAGCGGGACAACTAAAGACTCCTTCCAGGCGTCCGGAAATGAACCTGTAGCCAGGGAGTGATTAAAAATGAGGCGCAAAGGAACTGCTAAGACTGAGGCACACCTGAATACGAACACTGACGGAATACCATCAGCACCGGCACCCTTGTTACGGTCAAGTCTTTTTAACACCCTTAACACCTGACTATCCCGAAATTTAATGAGAGTCAAGTAATCGCTTGTATGATAGGTAACTTCAGCGGAATCAGATGGCTTGGTACGAACGGAGCCAGAAGTGTAAGCCGAAGCGAAATTTTTTGCAAAAAGGTTACAAATCCCGCTGCCATTATCCGCCGACTCGTCTCCCAACATCATATGTGCTGGATAGTGACCATGACCCTTCCTTTTGTTTTTAATGAATGACCAAAATAGTTTGGGATTAGAGCGTAAGCTGCATTCGAGACGCGTAATGTAGATCTTATAACATTGTGACATTAATTTTAGAGACCCTTCCTTGGCATGCTCGAAAGAAAGCTTGTCACGAGGGTTCTGGCTAAATTTGCGCAATTTTTGGTGATATTTATGCTTTTCGCGCAAGAGTCCAATAAGCGCATTGGAAAACCACACTGGGTACCTTTTTGAGTGCGGTCTAGAGTAAGGCACATGCTTTCTTATGGCTTCACGAATAAAGCCATAAAAGACAGTGACCATATCGTTAGCAGTTGTGCAGTTAGCGAACTCTGTATCCCAACAGACACTAGAAAGGTCACTGATGATACTCTCATAGTCAGCCTTGTGAAAACATAAACGAGCACCGCTACAAACAGGAAGACAAACACTGGATCCAAAGGATATAGAAAATAGCATAGGCGGATGAATTGGGTCGATCACTGATAAAGGAGAAACATTGGACGATACATCAGATATTTTTGTATTACTCAACAACAAGTCCAACTGATTTCCCTTATTGTTCGGGATGAAATTGTACTGTTTCAGGTCATGCATAGCAACAAAATCAAGAAGCATAGTGGAGTACAGACTGTTGTTCGTCTCTCCGTGTAATGGGATGCTTTCGTTTAAAAACCTCCAGGTTATCGAGCTAAGGTTGAAATCTCCCAGGAAGGCCACGTTGACGATTTTGTTACGTTCAACAGTAATATTTGTATTATTAATGAACTCATCGAGTACATGTTTTTGTATAGGTGGCGGAAGATAAACAGCACAAATGTAAAGTTCCTCAACTTTGCCGTCGTTAGATCGAACCTGAACACCTACCCAGAGATCCTCGCAATCAGACTCGTAGTTCTGCAAGCGTCTTGAGTGTAGGTGCCTGGAGACAGCTATAAGCACGCCCCCACCATTCTTCCTAGAGTGAAACCCACTCGTCTCTCTATCTCTTCTATACACTACATAGCGACTATCGAAAAGCTCCGTGTCAAAGACGCTGCTATTCAGCCATGTTTCGGTCAGTACAACGATATCATGATTACTGCAGACTATGTTATTAAAAAAATCAACAGTTTTGGTTCTCAATCCTCTAACATTTTGATAATAAAAATTTATCATAAATAACACTTAAAAAAATATATCAATGTTTAAAGCAAATCAATAAAAATAAAATTAATTGTGAAAAGTAATGTTATAGTAACATAAAATTAATAAATGTATAAATTGACCAAAAATATTATATGCTTAAAAATAAATTTAACAATAAATTGAAAACAATAAAAACAAAATTATAAATTTAATCATAATATTAATAATAAATAATAATAATTCAAAATAAAAATATGTTTATGTAATAAAAATGTAACATATAAAACGCTGACAAATTTCAATCTAATAAATAAATCAACAGAATCTAAATTAATTGTGAATTAAATTAAAAATTATAAAAAAAAATGAAGTACTAATAATAAAGCAATAATTTAGATAACAAAATTACAAGTTCAATTTAAATGGATTGCAGAATTAAACAATTAACTTACTAAGCTACAAAATACGAGTCTATGTTAAATTGTTCAGAGTCGCCGTGCTTTTGATGAGGGTGTAACTCGAGGTCTCAGTCTTCCTGACAAAGACTTTGCCGTCGCGCACCCACACAAACTTGTAGTTGAGTTCTTTGGCTTTACGACGAGTGGCGGCATGCAAAGCCTTCACTTCTGGAGTAGAGTGCTCGGCGACGTACACCGGTGTCTTTTTGGTGCCTCCAATTCCTAAGTGGGCGGTATTAAGTTTATCTGCGGGGTTGTGTTTGTTGTGCTTAGCGACTGAAGCAAGGTACGTGTCGCGTAGGCGCCGGCTGCTAAATTTTACCAGTATTGAGCGAGGTCTAGGATTTTTGTTGTCGAGTTTTGCAATGCGAGTGCAGTACTGAATGTCAGACTCTGTCAGAGGGCAATGAACTGCTTTGGCCAGCTGCTGCACAGTGTTGTACAGGTTCTCGCTCTTGTACTCCGGCACGCACTGTATCTCGACGTTATTTGTGCGTGAGAGTAGTTCCATCTGATGCAGGCGGCCAGTTAGTTCTTGCGTACAGGCACGGAGTTCAACGTTGTCCTTTCTTAATCCCTCTATGACAGTTTTTTGCAGATCGTTCTCTAATCTGATCCTGTCGAACTCAACACTAAAGAAAGTCAGAGAATCGCTCAGGGTGGTGACCTTAGACTGAATATCATTAATACGTGCATTGAATAGGCCACTCAATTCCTCTCTGATTATTTCACGTATGCTCTCTGCCGAGATACAGTTACAAGTATGGTTCGCCCCACCGCTGCGGGGTTTGGAGCGTAATGTGACGTTTTCGTAGTGAGAAGCAGCGACGGGCTCGTTTTCCTTGTTAAGTGTGGAAGAGGGAGCCGGCGACGTGTGCACCGGCGTGTTTGTATTGTCGCCTCGTTTGGACTCTTTACAACGACAAGTAGGACACACCCAGTTATCCTTAAACACTTTAGTAAGCCCAGCAAAGTCGTCCTTATTGTAATTCATACACGTATAATGATATTTATCCGTGCATCGGCAGCAGTGAAGAAAATTTATTCCTTTAAGTTGATTGTGACAACCAGAGCATTTCATTGAATTCATAATACTCTCTTCAAATCAACTTGTTTTAATACCACGGCTATCGGCTGCAGCAAATACATAAAATTATATTTTAATCAAAAAACATAATTCGGCTGAGGTTTGATCCACTGACTCGCAGCAATGTAGCGGCACAAGTCGCCCTCTGACCGGCGAGGCTACCGGATTCGTAATGTTACTGACGAATTAGTGATGCGTATTATTCTTATATGTCTATCGGACTGCTTTGCCGACACGACGTTCGCCGTAACGAGTCGAGCCGAGTGCCGCCGGTAAAAGATTTATAATGATCAACTGAACCACTTTATCGACAACGTATTTGCAACCGTTAAATCACTTCAGTAATTGCTTTATTTTTGTCTTTATTGTAGAAAGTTCTATAAAATATTAAAAGACTGGGAAGACAACTATTGATAAAACTATTTTCACTTATGCACTGGTTCACTGTCACTGGGATTATTGATGTTATTTACTAATATGAATCGAACACTTTTTCGGTCTTGACAAGTATTATCCGATAAACTTTTGCGATGATAACGATATTGCTAGTGATTTATTAGTAGAACCATCTTCTGAACGCTAATTTACTTTAAAATAAACAGTTTTACTATTTTTAAGTGAAATTAAATACGGAGCTCAATGTTTACGAGATGGGTGGCGCCATCTCAATCCAATATGGTGAAACGTGGACTGTGGCAGTGATAATAAGAGTTTTGTCTCTCAAGAAGAGACAAATAAATACGAAACAAATAAATATCAAAGAACTTTATGTATTCCCCGCTAGAAATCGGAGCCGGCACTTCCGGATATGAGACTAGTGGTTTTACCACAAGTTTTATTTTTTATGAAGTAGGTCTAAAACACATTATAGTAATGTTTGTAAGCGCAGTGACGATATTATTATGTTACACTCGACTTACCGTAGTCTGCGCCTCCTTGAGCCTGTTGTGTAACTCTTGTATCTGCTCCTTGTATATTCGCACCGTCTCCGACAAACCAGATCTGTGCTTCGTGAACTCCAACTGTCAAAACAATTTGTCATAATATAATTAGTTAATTCAAAATTAATTTAAAGAAGTTTGATGGCGCAACGGCTAGCGCGTTCGGCTTGCGATCTTGCCCACTAAGCGACTTCCGCAATGCCGGGTCGATAGATGGGTGACCAATCTAAAAAATACATCTCGAGCTCCTCCGTGCTTCGGAAGGCGCGTTATGCCGTTGGTCCCGGTTGCTGTCGTAAGATGGCAGTCGTTTAAACCCACCAACCCGCATTGAGCCAGCGGTGTGGGTTATGGCCCAATATCCCCACGTGCTATTGTTCACGTGGGAGGCCTGTGCCCAGCAGTGGAACGTTTATAAGCTGATGATGATGGTGAAAATTAATTTTATACAACCTTAATTTTTCTTAATACAAAAACAATTAAGGGTGAGTTCCACCCATGAAACTAAACAACTTTCCCCAAGAAACCTATGTGCAAAAATGATAAAAAAAATTCGTATTCTATTGTCGTCAGCTGATCAGACTGTTTTGTATGGGAGGTAGATTTTTTTTGCCATTTTTGCACATAGGTTTCTTAGGGAAAGTTGTTCAGTTTCATGGGTGGAACTCACCCTTAATTGTTTTTGTATACTTAAAGAAAAATTCAGGGAAAAATTAAGGTTGTATACATACATACATCCACGACTATTAACCCGAAGGGTTAGTGAGACTAGGCAATTAAGACTGCAAAAGCAGTCCACACCCACAGTCCACGGCACCAAATAATGACAGCACATGTGCTGAGCGTGATAGGTGGTGAGTCCAGTCGCCGCTCTATGCTGTTGGATGTATGTATGTACCGTCTTTAGTCCGTTAGTCTTCTGTATGGAGTTATTGCTAGACGAAGTTTGGATTAATCGGTTAGTAATCTAATATCACCGTACCCTCGCACTAGTTGCAGAAGTTTGACATTTGATTTACCGCGCATTTGGTAGTTGTGGCACAGAATAACTAATAGTACTACCGTACAGAAGGTTCACTCTCTAACGACTTTCACGCGAAATTGAAACTTATCGTGTGACCCGAGCGTTCATATTCCGTTAAGCAACGCTGACTCGATATCGGTTTAACGTCAGGAGCGTAGGGTTTCCACTTAAGAGGGGGCCGCGCGATCGCAAAACCTGACATAAGTCTCATAATGAACTTCAAAGCAAAATCAATCATATTGATATTTAAAATTAGAACTATTCTGCTTTGAAGTATCAGACCTAGTAATTTGATTAGTGCAATGTTGTTATTCTGCAAAATGAACAAAACCATCACGCGCCTGTGTTAGAAATTAAAAATTACTTTTTTAAGATGGGGGCGACCTGCGAAATATCAATACAAATATTTTCATGTAAGAATTATTGTTTCATGCGTAAAATTAAAAAAGTTGTCGAAAAAAAATATTTTTAGGAGTCATTCGATTTATGTATTGTTTGTTATTGTTTAAAGAATTTGTTTCAAATTTCAACATGGCCACGACCTTGTGCAATGATCATGCTAACTTACGGCAGTTCTTTTAATGTATTTAACTAATTCAGCGCATAGTATAAGTAACTTAAAAATACGTAAATTTTCACAATTTCGTGCAGGATCCCCTTAAGGATAAATTTAAGTACGATTACGACGCGCGACGTGTTTGGTGCATCGCGAGCGGCAACCTACTGCCATACGCCTAGGCGGCCTGCCTGGTAGGCGCGCCGGCCGAACGTACCTAAACTGCGGAGCGACACCCCCCTGGTTGTGGTAAAAAACTTGACTGTAATCATAGATATATACAAGAGAGAACTTCTTGGCGGGAAAGTGAAGCGTCATCTGCAGTTTTGTTTTATTTTCTATAATTTGTGTTTTGTCGAATATTAATGTGAAATAATGGTGGATTATTTACTGTTAAGTTTTCGTGAACGTGCTTGAGTGTTGGCAAATAAAACAAAACAGTGCAACATCACTTTTCAAATTCTCTCAAGAAGTCCGTGTGAGACCTCAATTAAGTTCCACAGCTTTATTGAGTCTCAAGGGGTTTGGGGGAAAATCATTTACCAATAAACTCATTATTATCCACTTAATGTAAAGAAAATAATAATAATTACTATTAAAAACTTGACACTGGTTAAATGTGCTGATCGCGCGAAGCCATTATTTAAGAGAAAAAAAACAAAAGAGGAAGATACGTTACCAGCGTACCGCGCGCGATTTTTGCAAATTGGTTACTTTGTACCAATTAGTACTGAACACCGTGGCAGTCGTCAATACAAAAGCAACTCGTTCGTAACAGTGCTGTTTAGATGTTTTTCAGTAAGAAAGAGCATTAAATAAGCCTTGCTGGGGCCTTACCATGAGCTCTTATTGCGATTCAGTTTCTGAGTCGATCGCTGTCAGAATCTGTCAAATCGTACTAAGATTTGACAGCTATCGACTCAGTTAAGGTCCTAAACTAACTCGCAAAAAAAGTAATATTTTCCTCTGTTTCTAACTACCGCGACCGTGTCGCTTAGCGGGGCAAGAACACTACCACCCTCTCTCTTCCCTTGGGTGTCGTAAAAGGCGACTAACGGGCTAAAGACTGCACATACTTCCAACTGCATAGAGCGGCGATGGGCTCACCACCTGTCACGCTGAGCACTTGTGCAGTCGCTATTTGGTGAAAAGTGGACTATGGCAGGCCTGGCGCACTCCGCGCTTTAGGTCTGAAGCTACAAGTAGCCGACCGAACGGGCTCCCGCGAACACCCGGCAGTCGTTAGAAGAGATGAGAGCTACGCGATAGTACGCGATAGAAAGAGAGGCAACTTCTAGGTGAATTTAACTGTAGGTATGGGAGCGGTGTGCGTCCTGAATTACACTTTATTGTGTTTAAGCAAGGAGTCGGTATTTATTTAAATTACTTTGTGGAGTGCATCTTCTATACTTGTAATATTAATTATTCTATGACTATGGTAGAGGACTGCTTTTACTGTTCTCATAGCCCAGTCTTTGACTAACCCTTCGGGGATAATAGTTGTGATTATATGTAATGTATGTATGATGTTTATTATCTATTACTAATCGGAATAAATAGGATTGAGTCTATTCCTACTAGCAAGTACATCTCACCTTGACATTCTCCAGCTCCAGTATCTTGAGCTGCGAGTTCTTGAGCTCCGCCTGCAGGTTGGTGACCTTGCCGTCCAGCTGTTGTATGATCGTGTCCCTTTTGACTAGCTCTTCGGGGGGTACGCTGGACTAATGGAACAAATAAAATGGTTAATTCACCAAAAGTTTTCGCGAAATAACATAAAATAATTGGGAAGGCGTTGCAATAAACTTTTACTCGGCTCCGCTTTTTTTTGGCTGATAGAAAGATAGAAAGAAATCTGATAGAAAAATCGGTATCGGACGGTGGTTTTAATATACGTGTAAAAAAATAAGCAATAAAAATTGAGCAGCCTACATGTTTGGTAATACCTTTTCACAAGTAATAGGCAGCTGAGAAAATTTGTATTTTTTAGACAAAAATTAAAAGCAAAAGCCTTTTTAAAAAACAAGCTTTTATTTAAATGCGCTAAAAAAAAAAATAACTTACTTATAGTTTAAAACTTTAACTATCAACTTATAACGTCATTACACAATTTATATGATATAAAAGGTTGTCGCGAGATTTAAGTAAATACTTACTCGTATTTTCTTAGATTGAACATTTTAATAGTTAAAATCAATCACATCAAGTTACATATTTCATTTACTTGTTTTTACACATATAGTAAATCTCGCGACAACCTTTTATATGATATAAATCGTGTAATGACGTTATAAGTTGATAGTTAAAGTTTTAAACTATAAGTTATTTTTTTCTTTTTAGCGCATTTAAATAAAAGCTTATTTTTTTAAAAGGCTTTTTACTTTTAATTTATTTTTTACTTTTTAGTTATCCCTGGACACGTTTTTCATCTGTTCATCTCACTGAATACAAATATTTATTTAAACAAAATTTATTCACGTCCACTAAACCACCACCACTCACCACCCATCAAAAACAGTCCACCCATTCAAGACGATTCAAACGAGCCCAAACTCGACGAGGTTGTGTTGTTTCATTGCAAAGTTCCTATGGCCACCATCCAGCTCCATCTTCAGATCAGCACCATGTCATCATAATATTGCATTGTCACGCGATTTACACATGTATGCAAAATTTCAGCTCAATCGGTAACCGGGAAGTGGATCAAAATTGAGTTGCAAAATTCCACCCGAACCAGACATACATACATACATACATTGCAAGCTAAATAAAAGCTTGTAAAAAGGAGCTCAAGTTTTTGTTTAAAAAAACTCTTCAGGTTACAACCCTGAAGACGAGGCGAGGCGCGGGGAGGCGGTGGGGTACAAGCGTGCCACGCGTCAAAGGTCACTCATCCGGCACTGCGCTTGCGTTTGTCAATCAATAACAAAATAGGGTTGTACAAAATGCACGTTACACTCAAGTAAAAATAATATTTTTTACATTTAATGGTGATATTTAAGCAGTTAACAGGGTATATGTACGCACCCTTAAGTTTTATTGCTTATTTTTTTACACGTTGTATAATTTGTAGATATTTTGTACAAAATGACGGCTGAAGTATGACGGGGTTTCTAAGTAATTAATATTTGTATGAATGATATGTACCTAATCTTAAAATTTTGAATAATGTGACTGAGAATATATTAATGTGTGAAATGTAATGAGTCTTGTTACTTGAATAAATGTTTTATATTATATATTATAAGTGACCGTGGACGAAAGGGCAGATGCGCCGCTAGTCATTTATATGGATAATAATCTATATAAAGATTTGACTTCAACGATTAGCGATCCTATATCTTTAATCGTTAAAAGCAGATACTTACACGACTGCCGACTGCCTGCAACTTGGATTGTAGTTCTTGTATAGTCACTTTCAGGTGTTTGATCTGCGCTGCGGAGTCGTTCTCCTTGCTCGACAATTGCAGCTGAAAAATGGAGAACTATATAACGGATATTAATTTTATGGCTCTCAATATTGTTTATAGTTTTATAAGTTATTTCTGTAGATTAACGAGTAAGCACTTGTTCTTCACTCTGTATTTCACCTGATGTTACTATTACCGTACCGTAGTACTTTACTGCCATTACAATAAGGCCGAAAATGGAAGAGCACTTCAGTTCACTTCACAGCCATTATTCAATTACTAAAGAAGAAAAACAAATAGAAGAAGAAGAATCAACTATTTCAGCTCTTTAAGCGTCGGCACACAACAATGCTACTAATGTTGTTGATAGGGCAACAAATGTGTATAAAAAAAAATAGTTACAAACCTCCAGATTATGTATTTTCTCTTTAAGGTCATCCCTTTCTTTGGAGGTAGCATCCACTATGTGTTCTAAAGATTCCTTTTGCCATGTCAATTTCTCGTTATCTACCAAAACCTACAAATAAAAGGGGCAAAAATAAATGTAAAGTCAGAGTAAAAGTAAAATCATCAAAGTTAAGGTGCTATAAATATCATGTACAGATATAGATATGTACATAGCTAAATAGTGCGTTTACATAGCACTTACTTAATGTGGAGAAACGTGGAGCAACATGAGCAACATTTTACAATAATATAACATAATATATTATAATATTATCCATCTTAAAATACATATACAAAGATACATGCTTAATGTTATAATGGTAGAAAACTGTAAGGGCCGAAACTACGTTAAGCGGGTGCCCGCGCGGGCAAACGTCAAAACGTCTGTATTTTTACATTGTTTTCTAAGGTTTACGCGAGCACTATACATTGAAATGAAACACTCTTTATAGATCTAACTCACGCTTATGAATACTTTTTAGCATCTTATTAACGTCAGGACTAAAACCAAACCCTAAAAAGTATTCATAAACGCGAGTCATAGTTAGATACGTAACGTGTTTAATTTTAACATTTGTATTTTTTGCTTCCGCGTTCCTGTTTGTCTGCTCCCTCTTACCTGCCGTCTCTGTCGCTCGACCAGCTCCAATTGTGATGTCAGCTTGTTGATGGTGTCATCGTCCGGGGAAGTGACGAACTCGAGGCCGGAGGAGGGACCGGACTTGCTCCCCAAAGAGTCGGACGTCTGCACCTCCGCCTCCGTTTTACGCAGCAAGTCGCATTTCAGCTTCCGGTTGTCATTGCGTAACTGGAGAATAGAATGATAATTTTTATTAGAACCGATATTGTGATACAAGTACCATTATTTGTATCTGTCATCATCAGCCCGCTACACCCACTGCTGGGTGTTCTGCACCGATCTCATCCATGTGCTGCCAGTGACCTTGACGATATCATCAACCCAGCGTGCTATCGGACGTCCCCGATTTTTTATGTACCTACCACAAAAAACTTTTGCAAAATAATGTGTTTGTCTTTTGGTAGGATTATTTCTTACATTATTTATGGCCTCTTTTTAGCCCTGGATACAGTTAATCAAGCGATGAAATAATAATAAAAGTGCAAAATAATATTTAAATTTTTTTATAAAAGAGGGAGGCTAACGAGCAGGCGGGTCACCTGATGGAGAGTAATCACCGCCGCCCATGGACACCCGCAAAAACCCAGAGGAATCGCAGACGCGTTGCCGGCCTTTAAGAGAGGAATAGGTTTAAGGAAGGAATAGGAATTGAGCCTCCGGAACCCTCACTGGTCGGACGAAACACAACAGCACCAAGTGCCATTATTTCACGCCGAATATTAGTGAGAGGGTGGTATTACGCCGGGC
The DNA here is from genome assembly GCA_963921215.1 of Scoparia ambigualis. Lineage (NCBI taxonomy): Eukaryota > Metazoa > Arthropoda > Insecta > Lepidoptera > Crambidae > Scoparia > Scoparia ambigualis. The sequence goes on from OY992512.1 coordinate 5,286,702, forward strand.
GAGCCGGCCCAATGCGTGCTGCAACGCAGCGTGGCTCTACCACTCAGTCAGTGTCACTCATTTAGCACCACACAGGGATCACGTGTAGGGTCTCAAGGGTAAACCTACGGACGCGAGCAACTTTGACCCCCAAATAATGTTAATACATCCAGCATCCATGGCAGTTATAATTTAGTGAAACGTGGACTATGGCAGAGGACTGCTTTTGCTGTCCTCAATGCCTAGTATCCAGGGCTTGGAACCGGTACCGAAAATACAGGTGATTATATCGATAAGTACCTGCGAAGTTGCCATATTGTGTTAGTGCACAAACGCAGCGCTCGCAGTCGCAACGGAACTATGATTTCATTCCAATCTCGCGAACGAAAACAGCCTCCTTACTGTTGAAACCGATCTGTATTGGATCGGTTTGGTATTGTGAAATTGCGTACTTTTAAGTTACGACACCAGCGCTAATTTGGATTCATATTGGGTGAACAATCCTACTTGCTTATTTAATTCAAAGGTACCGGTATTCCAAGCCCTGCTAGTATCTGACTAACCCTTTGGGGATAACAATCATGAATCTAAGTATGTATGCATAATAACTATAGACGGACCCTCTCAACCAGCTCTTTGGTCTCCTCAAATTTCTCCTTGTGCAGCATCTGCGTCTTCATCATGTCCTCCTGGCAGGAGGCGATCAGCAGGAACTGCTCCTTCATCGAGTCGTTGTTCTGCTTCAGGGTCTCTTTCAGGATCACATTCTCGTCCAGCATCTCGCCGAACCGCTTCTGGAGCTCTTCAGTGCTGGCGTTGTCTGTGACCACTGTGCTAGCTACCATCATGCTCGCTGGTGAAGGCTGGAAGATAGAACTAAGGTTATTTTCAATAGACTTTTTCCCCTTGTTTGTCACGAAGACTCCTAGAGGTTGCTAAGAATCGAATTTATTATTTGTCTGGTATTACGACAGCTAAGCTCTTAAACTGCCTCACTGCAGCAAACATGCCATTGATCATTGATTTTCTATACTTTGATGAACAAATCGCAAAAAAAAATCCACATCCATAGTGTCTGACCAATCGATCGATCGTCGATCGAGGGCATCGATCGCTCCTAGAATGTATTAGTCGACGTCGAATGATAGTTTCTACCAGACCTATCGACCGATCGTCAATCGATCGACGACATCGATCGATAGTAAAAAGGATTAGTCGACGTCTATCGATAGTTTCTACTAGACCAATCGATCGACAATCAATCGACTGGTAGAAAGGACTAGTCGACGTCGATCGAAAAGTTTGAAAGACGCGCTGGCCGCTTCACATAGTACAAGCAACATCGTACTGGCCAAGAGCAACGCGTCCTCTTCTGAATATGATACATTTCGAAAGAAACTGATGGAATATAGCCGGGGTTAATCGATCCACGTCGACCGACCGTCGGTCGATGGATTGGTTAGTCGAACGCTATCCGTCGATCAATTAAAGCTACCAGGCTTATCGATCAACGTTGACCGATAGAATCGGTCCATTTGGTTAGTCGAACGGTATCCGTCGATCAATTAAAGCTACCAGACCAGTCGATCAACTTCGATCAACGTTGATCGATGCCGTGGATCGACGATCGATCGGTTGGTCTGGTAACACCCGAGTACGCCTTATATGGAACATATCTTTTACTGACAAAAATGCAGCATCATGCATACTACCTGCCTGGGAAGATAGGGAACCTCCCTGACGAATTTTAAGTTTGTAGGCTTTAAATTTCCATCGTTTTTTCAGTCGTTCAATCAGGACGTTAGTGTATTGTATGGTAAAGAATGCCTTAAATCCATTTGTTTTAAATCATTAGCCTTGGTATAAATAGTAATTATGATATCTAATACTAGTGAAGCACAGTACCTAATCTACATTGAAAAATACTTGTTTGGTTATAAACTAGCGCAGTGTTAACAGAACATAGACGTTAGTCTCGTAGCATAGAGGTACGTAACGTCTCTAAAGCTAATACCTCGTCTCGGATGTAAAGTGTTTTAATTTGCATTCGCTATCTAATATCTAGTTAGCGAATGATGAAATACAAAAATGAAATATGTAAACTGTGATTAACTATCATCAGTCAAACAAAACCTAACTGAAATGCACCTTATCGGTTTTGATTTAGCACATCAAACGATATATAGTATGTATATCGGGGCTATCCAGATAAAAATAATCTAGTAGTGACTATTATCTGAGATGGTTTTTCCTGATAATAGAAAGCCCCTATAAACTTTTGAAAGGGAATAGTAATTTTGAACTTCAACTAATCCGAATTATTGATTATTTGATAGTTATTATCATATTTTAAGGAGTGCGACTAAAGCAAATAGTGACGTAAAGAGAAGCTACGCTCTTTAGTGTACAGACGCCATCACTGCAACCTACCACAAAATGTCAATGTGTTTCTTTAAGGGGAGGTATTTCGAGCGCTTCCCTCTCGTTCTCTCGACGGTACAACGGTAAGGGACGGGTATAACAGCGAAGCGACGCGAATAATCGCGTTTTATATTTTAAAAAATTGATAGATGTAATAAATAAAAAACCATCGGTTATAATAACTCAAGTTATTTACGAGCTTCATTTTAGTAAATGACTCATAATATCAAATCACTTATTTTAAGAATAAAACCTGGAAAAGAAGATAAAATGACACGAAAATATGTAACTTTGTGAATTTATTCTATCGAGACAACTTTATAAAATCGTGTTTCCATCGGGTGTATTTCACAGAATAAAGCCTCAACAATATTTCATAATTTTCGCAGTTTTTAATTTTACTGTTTACTACTTTAAAAAGTAGTTCTAAGAACGTGTTATTTTAGTTTTTCACTAACACCTAGCCTTAAGGCGAGTCACCGGTATATGCGGGCAAAACTGTTTTGCTAGATCAAATGGTTTATGTATTTACTATTAAATTACGCTCTTATAAAAAGTAAATAATACACTAAAGGATATTGCCTAAAGAATGTGCTAATTTGTTACGCGATAAGATGTACTTTACTAGATTATAAAAAATCCCGAAAACAGGCCAAATAAAAGTCTGATACGGATGATTTCTTACATTTTTTTAAGTTTTCGACATAATTTTTACATGTAAATACTTATTTTGAATGTCATATTATATGTATATGCAAAAAACCTACAAAACGCGCCTATTTACGCCGCTTCGCTGTTATACCCGTCCCGTACCGTCGTCGGCGTCGTACCGTCGAGAGAACGAGAGAGAAGCGCTAGAAAGGACTCGCCTTAATATACATTTTGAACTTTATCACTGATACTGGTATACTGATAAAAATTGATTGGAGAAATTTGAGTTTTAGATAGGTTGTCTGCAGGCGTGTGTGATCACAACAGCACTTTATGCCGTGCAAAAACTGTCAAAATTCTCCAGGCGATTTTCAACTTTAGCTATTATGTGTTAAGTTCAAACACGATTGCACAATTTCAACGTTTTGGGGTAGAATGACGAGCCGTGGTCCGCACTACTCGCCTATAATTAATAGTTGTTAGCACGCAGTAGTTAAAGGGAACACACTGTCCAAAGATCATGTGTGTTCTTTAAAAACTTAAGTTTTGAAAAATGCAAAAAAATGCGAAATTCACTGGTTTATACTCGTAATAAAAAAAAATTGCAGTCTCAAGTTTCAGGCTTTTTAGGTGGTTCGTTTTTGGGTAAATGTGCAACATTTTATAACACAATTTCACATCATGTGAAAAACATTAACAATCTCAGTTAGGGTCGGCGCGGCGCAAATTAAATTGAACAAATGTTTATTAAAGAAAAAATATGATAGCTATAATAATAATATGATCAATTTGGAGAGTACGAGTATGTATATAATTATAATTTATTGCTATATTTATATCCACTAATGGCTTTCGTTAAATGTGTTTATCGTGACATATAATGTTATTAGTTGCTTTGCTTTACTTTACTTAGTAAAAGATAAAGGTAGGAACATTATTGACATACCTAAATGTCCATTGAAATATTATAATGTATGATAAATCACTATAATTGATGAACATTAGATCATTACCAAAGGCAATATAAAACAATGCCTTTTATTTATGGCATTGAGAAACGTATTATCGTAATTGCTATTGCTACATAGTTTAGAGGAATGATGTAATTCGAGAAAGATGTGGTCTGAAAGATGATATAGGTAGTGACAAGAATTTGAGAAAAGAATGCCTGGGTGGTTTGGTCACTTAGAAAGGATGAGTGAAAGTTGAATCATGAAAGAGATATATTGTGCGAATGTGGAAGGAACGATTGCGCAAGGGCGTCCCAGAAAAACCTACGCGGACCAGCGGGTCTATCGGCTAGAAAATATGGATATAGACATGGGCTTCATTTGACATTTGAAGCCCATATTGTCTTGTCTTGGCTTCAGATGTCAAATGAAGCCCAAGTCCATATTATATATTCATATTTTTAGCCGATAGGGTAGCAGATAGGGGTTTTAATAAAAAAGGCTGGTGTACGCAGTGACAAAAACCGCCGGGCGTGCATGAAAAGATTGATGGATTTGAATGAAGCGAAAGAAGTGAAGGACCGTAGCAGATGGCGATCCATGTCTCTGTCTACCCCTATGGGAAACAGGCATGAGTTTATGTATGCACTAGCGGCTTCTCGCGGTTTCACCCGCGTGGTTCCCGTTTCCGTGGGAATATCGGGATAAAAAGTATAAAATGTGTTAATCCAGGTTATAAACTATCTGTATGCCGAATTTCATCCAAATCCATTGAGTAGTTTTTATGTGAAAACAAACATCCATCCATACTTACAAACTTTCGCGTTTATAATATTAGTAGAGGATGTATGGTATGTACATAGTTTAAAGATTAAAGACAGAAAATTAATTTATATCACAAAATCTTGGGAATAAATTAAATATACGAGTTTTATATATTGTACATATACATAATATAAACTAATATAAACCCCATTGATATTTGACAGAAAAGATCCATAAAGTGTGAAGAACCTACATCTTAAGGGCCCTATTACATTTCGACTGTGATTTCTGCGTAAAATGGCCAATTTTGGCGTTCTCGATCTCAGAAACAAAAATACATTAACAGTTTTGACTTATTGAATAGTGTAGAATAGCTATTGGAATAGTTCGTAGCGGCCTCGCTTTTTGTAAAGTTTGCTTAATTTTTAATTAAACCCAAAATTGCTGAGAAAGATTTTCATAAAATGCGCGAAGGCACTTTTTTGAGCTCCTCGATTGAACTACTGTTCTAAACAAATGAAATAAAAAGAAATGAATGTTATCTCTTAAACAGGGTGTAATCGTTAAGTGTACACAGGCGATTATTCTGAAACTATGAGAGATATCAAAAAACTTAAAACTGATAACGAAAGTACGTTATCTAATGAACAAATAACAAAAAGTAACTTTTTGTTATTTGTTCTAAATTCAAAATCTTGATCGCGGGTCGGAATATTAAATTTAGAACAATTAACAAAAAGTTATTTTTTTTTTGGTATTTTTGTAGTGCGTTGCTTTTCAGCCAGTTCAAATTAATGCGATATTGAAACAAGGTTTATTATTAGTTTGAAGTAATAAGATACCTTATTAATCTACACGTGTATCTACTTGAAAATCATAATTATCATATCATATGTAATCATAAAATATGATTAAGGTAAAATGAATACTAGACCACATAAAACAAGGAAACTAAAACCTTTCTCTTAATCTCATACTAAATGTATGGGAGTGTTTAATGTCAAAATTTTGGATACTTCTCGGTTGATTTTTAAAAAGTTATTGATGCCATTTTACTCATTAGATAACGTACTTTCGTTATCAGTTTTAAGTTTTTTGATATCTTTCATAGTTTCGGAATAATCGCCTGTGCACACTTAACGATTACACCATGTATAGTCGAATAGTTCGTCCTTGGAATTTTTAGATATCATTGATTTTATATAGAAAAAAATCTTATTCTAAAACAAAAAACTTCGAAAATCGCTTTAAGTTAACTGTAAATTTCTCCTATCTATCTATCTAACAAAATTTATACCAGAATAATTGTTACTACATGAGGATAAAGATTTTATAATGAATTTGATATCCTATTTCGATAAAAACCATAAATATAACTGCAAAATTACTACAAAATGCGATGCGCCGGCCGTCCGAACTCAACTTCTTCTCACAGAGTGGAGATTAGTAATATAAAGCATGAATTTATTATCATATTTCGATAAAAACAATAAATACAACTGCAAAATTACTACAAAATGCAAAAATGGTCATTTTACGCAAAAATCTAATTTGAGTTGTAATAGGCCTCTTAGAGTTTAAAAAAAGTTTGAGTTTTAAAAAGTCTTTTGAGTTTTACAAATTCGCGCAGGCGCAGCTAGTATACAATACTATGACATGTAAATAATATATGATATAATATCTGCTTTAAGCTTTTGATGAAAAACTCATTCAAAAGTGTTAATAAAATAACTACTTTGTATTAAAAAGTTCTAAGGAATAATATTTATGGTATATCTAAAGTAAGTAGGTATATTAGTGACTGTAGTAACTTTTGTTTTGCTCAAAAGATCTCACAGTAGCAGGGGAAAAAAAAATTCTAGCATATTAATATCTGGCCATTTGTATAATATTAAAATGTTTGGTACTTACACAGTCGCCAAGTTTAAAGTGAGCTTTGAAAGCCATGTTCGCCTCATCGGACAAATCTTTCAGAGCATCTTCCAGATAAGACTTGTCCAATTGTGTATCACCATTGGGGACAGCATTTTTCATATTGTCTAAACTCGATCCAGGCGATGTCCTCAAGATTATAAAGGAGTCATCATCACTAGTATTATCTACATTGGCAGCCATATTTCAACATAAACCTAAAAAAAAGTCTAATTAGCAAGATTCTACCATATCTTTACATCAAGTATCACTTCATCTCACTAGATGAAAGCTTACTAGCTTTATACCTATGCTCTTGTTGTTGTGCTGTTGTTGTCCTAAATAAAATAAGTTAATGTTTAAAAAATGTAAGATTTAACTTTACAGAAAAAAAAAATTATGGAACTACCAGGGATCAAACCTGAAAACAGTTAGTTATGTTTAAGGATTTTTAACAATCTTTTCTTTTTACTCTTGTCTAACGTTGTCTCAGCCTAACGGCGCTTGTTGTCGAGCCGGTTTCTACCCGGTCCGGCGCCGGGTCGGTGCCGGCTACGCGTGTTGACGAGCACGGTCAGTGCCCGGTTCGCAAATGACGGCTAGCCGGCTGAAGTGCGGCTTCTTCGGCACACGCCGTGCGTAGGTCCGGTACCGTCAACAAACCCACAAAGACTGTCATACGTGACCGCGCGCCGGGTGTAGACACGGAGCGCGCCGGCCGCAGCATCAAACGGACCGGCGCTAGCGCAGGCTCGTGAGCATACCTTCATAGTCTATCATAGCCAACTGATGACCGGACGTAAAGCCGGTTTATGACCGTCTGTAGGCGCGGCAAAAACCGGCTCGTCAACAAGCGCCCTTACAGTCAACATATTTAACAGAAAGTCATATTTAGATAGAAACCAACAAATTGCCATTTTGTTTTGAATATTTTTAAAATGTACTAAAAAAATATGTACAGTATAAATATATAGTATTTATATCCTTAAATAAGGTGCACTTAAGTGTAAAAGTAATAGAATAGTTTACTAACTTATTTTATCCTAAATCTATATAGCATTGTGAATGCAAAATTTTAATAATAAAGATATTTATAAGCAATTACGTCTTTATCAATTGTTAAATACTTGCAATAGTATTTCTTCCGAATGTGAGGGTAGACTTCACAGTGACGTAATACCGCTGGCTTGCAGCGTAAATCAGACTACTAGGAAAAATTCAACGAGTCTTCTGGGGTCTCGGTAGCTCAGCCGTTAGAACAGGACCGGCAATCTAAAGGTCGTGGGTTCGAATCCCACTCAAGCTTCCTGAGACTGGTTGATTTTTTTTTCTAGTAAACATTTTATCCTAAATCTATATAGCATTGTGAATGCAAAATTTCAATAATAAAGATAGTTTGCTAAGTTTGCATGAGGCAATAACTGTCCCAGAATGGAAAGAATAGTCCTGCAGTATAAATATGAAAGAGAATTTTGTAGTGACATATTAACTTGTTAAATATATTATGTCATCTATTGTTATGTAACATTTTATATGGCAATTTCCATTTAAAATTAGTATGATATGTACACAGTTGGTGGTAGATGGAACCTTTTAAGTACTTACCTAATTAAAAAGATTTACACTTTAGTTTAAATTAAAATAACTAGTAAATAATACTATGTCTATGTATTTTTAAATGTACTGTATTCATTCACTAGCTCGCTACTATGGAATAGCTCTATTATGTACCTATCTACTTAACGTTAAAACAAGATTTTATCAATATTGAATTTCCAACAAAAAACAACCTCAAAACATTAATAAACAAATAAACACACATATTAGTTTGTTATTGAAGGAACAAACATGATTGTAATTAATTTAAAAACCGTGATTAGATTTATAAACTGTTTGCTTTTAGTGTTTAGAGTTTGTGTACATAAGCAGTGAACACACTTTAATTTAAATAAACAATGTCAACTTTTTATCAAAACAAAGATGAAACCGAATGTTGACTTCGTTAAGGCAAGTGATGAAATAAGCAGTTTATAGAAATTAATAGATCCCTTAGTTTTATAACTAAGGGAACATTTTTACAAAAACAACACATGCCTTTATTCTACTGCGCCACACTATTAATTTATTTTAACAGAATCAAAAGATAGAATATTTTGAAAATCAGGAAAGTAGACGTAACTGTTTGTAGTAAAATTGAGTAACTTCCTACAATAGTAAAAAAGTCCCCGTTTCCAAGAATATGTCACTGGATCTTAGCTTTGAAACTTACCGAACAAGTGCTTCAGGTTTTGTTTTACAAAGTAACACAAAATTGTACACAGACAAAGAATTACAAGCACACTTTAATGAAAAAGTTTAGTTAAATTGCTTAGGAAACGATATTTGAATCGAAATAGAGCAAATTTTTAGATCAAATCAAGTACCGAGTTCGAGGATGCGATTATTGTGATTGTAAATGTCTGTCACTCACTCACTTGACATTGACAGTACTTGGCAGCAGCTGACTGACTTGATTTTTTTTTAATTTTTTTTTTTATTTATTTGTTTCGTGAAGGAACAGGCTAAGGTCTGAGACCATACTGCCTAGTCATTAGTTTTTTTATTTCTTTTTTTTCCCTTGATGATAATGAGTGGTGATTAAGATGATGAATGATAAATGATGTTCCCTAAACCCCTTGTCTGAGAACTCCTCAGTAAAGATGTGGGACTTTACTGAGGTCTCACGCGGACTTCTTGAGAGAATTTGAAAAGTGATGTTGCACTGTTTTGTTTCATTTGCCAACACTCATGCACGTTCACAAACTGACTGACTTGACTTTGAGTTTAGTGATGTTCTAAAGCTAGCCGCACACACAAAATAACCTCTCAGCTGGCGCGGCCTCCCCCGCGCGCTCTATGGGCGATTTTCTGACAGCCCAAATTAAAAAGTAAAAATTATTTCAAAAACACTCGATAGATGTCGTTTTATGAAAGCCGAGCCGTACCTACCTAAGGGCTGTATGTAATACATTCTACACTTTTACTTGTCTACCAAAAAAATAAAAAATAGTACTTACCTATTTTTATTCAGGACATCCAGGACCTATTTCTATTTTGAAATAGAATAAATATTACGCAGCCATACACGTGCTCTTCATGAACTCTCCTTTTACTAAGCGCCATACTAATCTATGCTAAGCGCCATCTATGAAGTCATTTACGAACCAATTTCTTTTTTTTTGATCTCGGAAAATCGCCCATTGTCAATACAAGATTGTCAATAATATTGATCAATATATGGTACCGCACACACAACGCAATAATATTGTAAATTTTTCACTCAGTCGCTCAGCAGCTTGATTCGTGGACGCACGGTTTAAAATGGACAGAAAGAAAAAAGTCGTTGCATTGATTACTGCAGTTATTTTAAATGGGTAATTAAAAAACAAAAATATCGAAACAATGAAAAAAATGTCTACCTCAGGTTGCGGGTTCTATTCCCGCCTGAGGTAGACATTTTTTCAACGTTTCGTTAACTTTGAGTTTATTTGAGTGTTTTTTAACGCTAATAATCAAAAATTACGAATTAAAAAACAATCAAAAAAGAAACGACTGATTAAAGGCTGGATGAGAAATAAACTGAGTTAAATTATTTGTATCTACTAAATGAACTAATTATAGAAGAGCATGATTTTAAAAATTACATGAGAATTAGAGATAGCAGCTTTCAAAAACCATTATCTTTAGGATCACGATGGATGTTTTCCACAGCTCTGGATAAGTTTCCCATGTATTCATAATAACAAATATCGCTTTTCTGTGAAATTAGTAATATTATTTATACTATTTTTGTTTTCTATTGTCAACGTAAACGTGAACAAAAAACAAACGCCCGCCTGTCTAGAAATCTTTTTTCAACTAAAATATTGCCGCGCCCCCGCACACGTCAATATTATTGTCAATATTCCTGGCTCCTCCCAATATTGATGTGCCCGTGATCAGAAATTCTGGAAATCCACAATAATATTGAACAATACCGCAATACGGGCCGCACACACAATATTATTGACAATATGCTAGCCATTGGGTCAAAGCTCAGAATAATAATGAGTCAAAGTCATGTCAAATTTCTATCAATAAAGATTTGGGGTATGTTGTGTAACATCTTAACCTTTAGACCGCCGCGCAAAAATCTTGCGTCCGTGCCCCTAGCAGCGTCGCGCCTATTTTACCTTTACCTCGATCGATTCCATAGTGATGTGCCATATGCATTCAAAGGGCTATCGAAAATTAATATTATGTCAATGAGCAAATTATGTTTTACTTTTTAATTCACTTAATACTAATGATCTTTTACCATAAATACAAATGTAATAAAACTCAATTAGGTACAAAAAAGCTGGCCAATTACCTATCTTGATTCTAGTATTTAGACTACAGTGGTATTTTTAAAACATGTTAATTCTATTAATACTATGAAATACATTGTATTATGGGCAGGACACCTGGCAAGGCGAGGTGATGACAGGTGGAGTAAGGCGCTAACTGAATGGAGTCCAAGAACTGGACACAGAAACGTCGGTCGTCCTGCGGCAAGATGGGCAGACGATGTGGTGAATAATAATCATAAATACCATATCAAGAAAGTAGTAATACTACGGATGTAACTCGGGGTTTCTAAAAGTATTGCCAAAGTCAGTGCTGCGCGTACGAACATCACTGCATGCCCCCGCCTTCTTTTCCCCGCCCACCTGCGGCCCGCGCCAAGGCTAGGGTCCGCTGGCCGGCGCCCGTCGAGAGAGCTTCCCGACCGTCGAAGGGGACGGTTGAGTAACGATATCCTCCGCGAATCTCTTTGAGCGTGACGTATTATATCTTAGTTTCTGTAGGTAGATGATTTTGATGACAATATTTTTAAATATCGATCTTTTGGCGACTCTAGCGAACGCTTCAAAGCGTCTTTGGCGGCAGCGACCGGTTAATTTTGTGAGATTTAGGTAAAACACTAGTATGTTGTAACTTTAGCTATCGAATATACTATAAAATAATCATTGACATTTCTATGCCACGGACTCGTAAAGGCGTCCGCTTATGACGTCACAAGTTGTAACAGGCTTATTAGTCTTTATCTCACGGTGGCGCCTGCCATCAGAATAAAAAGTAGCCTATGCCCTTTCTTAAGGTCTAATCTATATTTGTGCCAAATTTCATCAAAATTGGTTTAGTGGTATAAGCGTGAAAGCGTTACAGACAGACTGTTACTTTCGCATTTAAAATATTAGTAGGGATTTTATAGTGGCTGAATATTTATTTTAAATTTTACATCTAACAGAATTAATAAAAATAAAATTACTTTATAGTGATTTTATTGTTCAATTAAGCCCACCGGAATAATATGTACACCTCCTAAGTACACCTAAAATATACTTTTAATTAACTAAAAAAACTAATAATTATTTGACAACTCAAATAATGACAGCGATTTCCTTGGGTTCAAGTGCGGCTGGCCGCGCTGGCCCCATGTAAAAAGTTGCACAGTTTCATCGACACAGTCCTTTTATCCTACGTTTTGTCTAAACATGATGTGCCGAAACGGAACCAAAATAATAATGGATAAAGGCAGAAAGAGATACCAAACCTAAGCTTTCTCCATATAGTAGGCCGGCCATGGGCAGAAAATACAAAATCTCGTATGTAAGATTTGTAAATACCTACAACAGGTATGGATGTGTTCGGGGTGTCCTCCAGTTATGGAAACTGCTTGTTGTATAGTTCTAAAGTGGTGGAAGGGGCAGCAGTGACGTCATAAAAATGGCCACCGACGGTTTTGTTTTCTTTAATTGTGGCGCACCTATGCAGTCAATTTGCTTGTGCAAGGTGTCATTTGAAAGCGCATTAAATTTACTTTAATCACTTCATAAACATCTATAACAAAAACATGTAATTACAAAAATTTTTTTAAATAATTGAATTTTCGTAACCTACTATGAACTGTTTCTTCATTGTTCTCGGAAACGAGTAACTTTTTCTGTTTAATATTGTTTTCTAAAACATGCAGAATTTCATGAGCTATCCACAAATATAAGGTTTGTCAAAATACAACTTCCATCGACTGCGCTGTGTTCAATAATCTGGAGCGAGGAGCACTATCACGACGAGTCCAAGCGTGCGTGCATGCGTCGCGCGTCGTCGGAAATGTGCGGCGGGCTGCATAGTCACATGACAGTGTGTCAGCCAAGATCACATCACCTTAGCGATTCTCTCGTTCATACAGTCAACCATACCTTGGAAAGTTATTAATCAAAAACATAAAAGTAAAAAACAGGCCAAGTTCTCGTGATACTTCTTCAGTGATCTTAAAAAAAATAATGTAATCTGTGAATTATGAAGCTAAGCCAAGTACAGTCAATGCAAAGGGAACGGATCCCCTAACATTATATTAAATGTATGGTAAGGGCGTCCGTTCACTCTGCAGATGACTGTACAAGTATCACGAGAACTTGGCCTGTTTTTACTTTTATGTTTTTGATTAATAACTTTCCAAGGTATGGTTGACTGTATGAACGAGAGAATCGCTAAAGGCGATGTGATCTTGGCTGACACACTGTCAGGTGACTATGCAGCCCGCCGCACAACCCCGACGACGCACGCACGCACGCACTCTTGGACTCATCGTGATTGTGCTCCTCGCTCCAGATTATTGAACACAGCGCAGTTGTTTCAAGTTGCATTTTGATGAACCTTATATTTGTAGATAGCTCATGAAGTTTTGCATGTTTTAAAAAACAATATTAATCAGAAAAAGTTACTCGTTTCCGAGAAAAATTAAGAAACAGTTCATGGTAGGTAACGAAAATTCAATGAATTTAAAATATTTTTGTAAATACCATGTTTTCACTATAGATGTCTATGAAATGATTAAAGTACATTTAATGTGCTTTTAAATGACACCTTGTACAAGCAAATTTACCGCATAGATGCGCCACAATTGAAGAAAAACAAAACCGTCGGCAGCCATTTTTATGACGTCACTGCTACCCTCTCCACCACTTTAGTATTATACAACAAGTAGTTCCGATATCTGGAGGACACCCCGAACACATCCATACCTGTTGCAGGTATTTACAAAACCTGACTGGTCGCTGGCTCATTCTGCAGCTGAGAAAGCAAGTTTATTTGCCTCTCTGTTTGCGAGCAACTCGCATCTAGACACCGGCTCTCAACAACCACCAAACTTACCTCGCTGTGATTCTTCGATGCCGGAGATCAGAATCCACAATAAAGAGGTCCGTAGAGCCCTACTTATTCTGGACGTGAACAAGGTTAGTGGTCCTGATGGCATACCAGCAAGGGTACTGAGGTATTGTGCGCCTGAGTTGTCTCCTGTGCTAACACGCTTGTATCGCCTCTCTTTCGAGGCAAAAACCGTACCTAAATGCTGGAAGCTTGCTAATGTACAGCCAGCACCCAAAAAAGGAAGTCGTGCCAACCCATTCAACTACCGACCGATCGCCATCACTTCCATACTCTGTAAGGTCATGGAAAGAGTTCTAAACAGTAAGTTGGTCTCATACCTAGAAGTTAATGACCTCCTCAGTGACCGTCAATATGAGTTTTGCCGAAGACGTCGACTGGGGATCTTCTAGTTTATCTGACGCACTACTGGGGTGAGGCCCTCAAGATGCACGGCGAAGCACTCGCCGTATCACTTGACATCTCGAAGGCTTTTGACAGGGTCTGGCACGCAAGTCTACTGCGCAAACTTCCTGCGTATGGTATCCCCGCTGACTTTTGTAGTTGGATAGCTGATTTCCTAATGAAACGGTCGATCAGAGTAGTCATCGATGGCTGCTCCTCTGACTCAGTGGCTATTGATGCCAGAGTTCCTCAGGGGTCTGTTCTCTCTGCAATGCTTTTTCTGTTACACATCAATGACCTGTTGATACCGGGAATTGTTGGGTATGCAGATGACAGCACTGTCGTAGAGAGATTCCTTTCGGATGCAAAAGCTAGCGGTGATGACGTGATGTTGATGAGAAAGGCGATAGTTGAGCGAACGAACCAGACGACAATCCACGTTTGCCAGTGGGGTGTGACAGTAACCTGGTAAATTTCAACGCCACCAAAACGCAAGCGTGTTTATTCACCGCTAAAAGGAGTCCCTTTAACCTGACTCCTACTTTTCGGCGTACATCTATGCATGTTACCGATTGTGTCGTCCTTCTGGGCATGGAGTTGTCTTCAGACCTCAACTTCGGCACCAGCATCGAGTCCAAGGCTCAAACTGCAGTTAAAAAGCTGGGTGTCTTAAATAGGGTCAAGCGATATTTCATGCCGGGACAGCTTTTAACTCTCTATAAAGCTCAAATCCGATCTTGCATGGAATATTGCAGTCACCTGTGGGACGGCTCAGCGAAATACCAACTAGCTGGACACGATTCAACGCAGAGCTGAGAGGCTAATTGGCGACAAAGAACTGGTGAAGAGCAAGTTTAACACCCTAGCTCACCGCCGCGAAGTTGCCTGTCTGTCGGTCTTTTACAGACTGTACTTCGGAGAGTGTGCTCTGGAGCTGCATGAGCTCATACCGCTATCCCCCTTCTTCCATCGGACATCCAGACGCACTGCGGGCTACCACCCTTTCTAGGTGGATATTCCTAAATGTCACACAAAGCGCTACTCAACATCTTTTATACTGCGTACAGCAAAGGAGTGGAACTCCCTCCCTGCGTCTGTGTTTCCAAGTACATATAACCCGTCCATCTTCAAAGCAAGAGTAAATGGCACCTTCTGGGTTAGCTCGCACCATCGTGGATCCTGTCTTAGCCCCTGCGCTTGATTGGGATCAAGAGCAAACCCATACCTAGTAAAAAAAAAAACTTACGTACGAGATTTGGTTTAGAGACGACTTTTTGGCTCTTGGCTGGCCTAATAATAGGTTATAAAGCTCAATGAATAAAGCCCATTGAAATTTTTTTTTAAATTATTTTCATAAACGACGTAGTTATGATAGGTAGGTACTTTTTCCGTCACAGACATTTAATATAAGACGTACAATGGCGGACTCAGTCGCGTTACCAGTCTAAAGGTCAAAATCACTTGCACACCGCGTCGTCTATTTGGTACGGACCGGCATATACCCGGGCGGTCGGTGCGCTTCAAACGAAAATCGCTGCAAAGTGGTAAAGCGACGGCGACCCCACATAGTGTTTTTTTATAATACTGGCGACCGACCCCGACCGTACGTCACAGACATATATGTCTGTGCCGTACGTACCTTCTTATTATACATCTGTGTTTCCCGTCCGCTTTTAAAACTTCTCGGCGCGCGGCCGGGCAGCGTCCTCGTCTCGTCACAAGTCTCGCACCGGACTCGCTCGAGTCGAGCAAATGTAAATAATGTAATGAAATTTTTAAAACCGTAAGCCAATTTTGATATAACTCAGCATCCTGAAGTAAAATATAGAGATCTAAATAGTTTGTTGAAAATATTTTTTAAAAACGTGAGTTATGGCAATTTTAAACTGTGTTAATTTAAAAAAAAATTTAAAAAGTGAACTTTAAATCGTAATAACTCAGCCAAATAAACGTTTTCTAAAAAACTATTTAGATCCCTGTATTTTACTATAGCATTTAAAAATATTCTTTAAAAATGTCGACTTGGAAGATTGTATGGGAAACCGAAATGCGTAAACCCTCTTAAAGTAGTTACGGTGCATTTCACGTGATGGGTGAAAACTTAAGAAAGCCTTCCGTTATTTTGATTGTGTTTGTTATTTAGAGAAACAACACCAACCTTATCAGTAACCCTTTCGTTCTGCATCATAAAGTTCGAGCGAGTCCCGCCTAAGACAGTTGTCCTTAGATAATCAGCCGAATTGCTATTTAAGGAATACGCGCCCAGCCGCTCAGCGACGAACTATTGGAGCAAGTCCTCGCCGGCAGTGTGGTGAACAGTCAGCGATCAACTATTTATATATGCATCACTTTTGTTTACACGGAATGTATATCAATTATACGTTTCATGAGCGAGAAAATAGCCGATAGTCAGTCGTTTACTCGCCGTTGGTGGGACAACTGCCTAAGACAAGTGATTACTCAAAATTCCATAAAAAATCAGAAATTTATTGTTTATAAAAATAAAGGAAAGTCTCCTTAAGGGCGGGTCTCCTGCGACACTGTTTTGTGTTTTCTAACACCTAACATCAAACATCTAACAAATTAGGGTGTGGCCTACGTACATATTATGACATATTTTGTTAGATGTTAGGTTAGGATGTTAGGTGTTAGAAAACACAAAACAGTGTCGCAGGAGACCCGCTTTTACACAGAATGTGCTATTACCAATATTTAAGGTAGTTGCTATGGCATTCGATCATTCCACCCTGTATATTAATAAGAACTGATACGAGCTCAACGAGAGAGGACCTAACTATGACTTCAATATAGGTAAAATAAATACATAAATACATACATACAAATAATCACGACTATTATCCCCAAAGGGTTAGTCAGAGGCTAGTCAATGAGGACTTTTTTATGTAATATCAATATGGGTATCATTTCCATGTTTCTCAGCGGTGCCCATTTTGAATACAACAGATCCAAGATGGCGGACGCGACTTTTTTGTAAAATAATTATGGGTAGGTATCACGTCCATGGTTTTACAAACTAATATGGCGTAGGTAAAGTGGTACCCCCCCCCCCCCCGCAGGTAGTCAGCGTTTTGGGTGTCGGATTAAGTTTTTTCAATCTTGAGCAATAAGTTTTTTTCTCGTTTTTTTAAACCCCAGGAAAGTAGAAATAAAACCATTTTTCATCCCACCTATTCGAAAAGAACGACGTGGTTCGCCTTTAAGTGCACCCAAAGGTGGTGTTTTCTATAAGAAGCTTTTAGTGGGCAGTAATGAGTTATTAATCCTCTTTATAAGTGCGCCGCAAATTATCTTTGCCGTGCACTTTTTGTAGTATTATTTTGATGAGCCCATCACCGCTCTATGCTGTTGGTTGTATGTGCAGTATTTAGTCCGTTTGTTGCCTTTTACGACACCCAAGGGAAGAAAGGGGTTGGTGCTATTACCGCCGGAGAATCTTTTTTCTGACAGGTACTGTCATGTGTAGTTTTATAATATAACAATACCAATAACCTTTTACGACACCCAAGGGAAGAGATGGCTCTTCCCTTGGGTGTCGTAAAAGACGACCAACGGACTAAAGACTTCTTATACATCCTACAGCATAGAGCGGCGATGGGCTTATCAAAATAATACTATCGACCCCTCTCTTTCCTTGGGTGTCGTAAAAGGCGACTAACGGACTAAAGACTGCACATACATCCAACAGCATGGACAGGCGATGGGCTCATCAAATTAATATTTTCTCATAGTGGGTGATGAAAAGCAGTGTATCACTCGGGCGCAAAATATATTTTTGGCTCGGGCGATGTACTTTGAATCCCTTGCTACGTTCAGGATTCTACTAAAGAATCCCTCTTTATGCTCGGGATTCTACTCTAGAATCCCTCACTTCGCTCTGGATTCAAAAAAGCGCCCTCGCCGTCAAAATATTATTTTGCTCCCATATAATACAATCTACTATTAAAGAAGTATATTTGTTTAATTTATAACATTACACATTAAATTACAATAATTTGTCAATTAAAAATTAATATATAAACGTACCTACCAATAAGCAAAATATGAAATAGACTAAAAATATAATGTGACAACCCTGTGGCAATGACGAATGTCTAGACGATGGCGGCATTTCGCGCAATCGACTGTCATTCCATCCACATCACCTTGATGGATGGCGGTCTACTACTGTGCGTTTTTCAAGAAATTTCTTGCCTCGAACTACAGTGTTGTGGAACCCGCTCTCGGCGGCGGTATTTCCGGACCGTTACGACTTAGGGATCTTCAAGAAACGAGCCTATTCCTTCCTTAAAGGCCGGCAACGCGCCTGCGATTCCTCTGGTTTTGCGGGTGTCCATGGGCGGCGGTGTTCCATCAGGTGACCCGCTTGCTCGTTTGCCTCCTTCTGCTATAAAAAAAAAAAAAACTTGAAAGGCGTTGGACCACTGTAAGTTCTTAACACTGTGGTATTACTTTGCTAGTTTTAATATTTGAAACAATTTTTTTAATTTTATTATCAAACTAGTAAAGCAATGTACTTCTACTTCTTTTACTTTGTCATGTCCATTGAGCTTAGTTTATATGTCAATGGTCATGTCAGTCATTGTCAAGTTGGTCAGTTCCTCAGAACAATAACAAGTTGTCTTGTCTGATGACTTCTTGGCGGGAAAGTGAAGCGTCATGTCTGCAGTTTTGCTTTATTTTCTAAAATTTGTGTTTTTTCGAACATTAATATAAAATAATTGATGGTTAAACAAACTGATATGAAGTGAAGTTTGACCGTAATTGTACGAGACGTTGCATCCGAAGAGATTTATATTCACAAGGTAGTCCACTCTTCAATGTACCAGGCATCCAACACATATTAAGAGCTATCTAAAAGAAATTTTATTAAAAAAAAACATAAAACGTTACCCATATGTATAGACACAGGCGCCATCTAGTGAATACCAACCGAGTGCACGAGTTTGTCACCCGCGCTGTCATCGTCATTCACTTTTAGAGCTTTTTTGCAAAATTAATTTATATGGGGCCAGCATGTAAGGGAAGGGAGGGATCTTTATATAAATCTCTTCGGATGCAACGTCTCGTACAATTACGGTCAAACTTCACTTCAGGTAAGTTTGTTTAACCATCAATTGTACTTCGACGTTGCATCCTCGAGATTTATATTCACAAGGTAAATGTTTAGAACACAAATTTTGCGAAATAATTTAAGTACCTATATGATTTAATTCAACTATTATAATTGAGTATTTACGAGTATAACCGATTAAATATAATTAGGTACCATATTAGTACAAACCAGTATGATATATTATAATGTTATAATGAATGATAAGCTAGAAATTAATCAATGTAAATAGCCGCTGCAAAGAATTATCGTCATTCTCAATGGTAAGGGGTCGATTGTAAAACCGTGCAAACACCAGAGAATTACCAGTCCATCCTGCAGTTATTGAAAGGCCTTTTCTGTTTGCTGCCGAGGTGGACGTGGACGCGTCTTACACGTGTGTGCTGAGAATAAAGAAGTGTCAATACCGCTGTTAAATAGGGTGTTTTTAAACTAACGACTTAATGTAGAACTAGTTTTGCATTATGAATAGGCTTCAGGTGAGCAATAATCTTTCCGTTCTAGGTTTATCTCTGTAAACTTTAGTCATATCTAAGTAGGACGGTAATGTTTTTGCAGGGCAGATCTCAATCTTATTTAGAAAAAATGGTATATTTAAACAAGGCGGTCGTCGCCCTGGAGCAGACGTTTTAAATAAATCATCCACAATGGTTTCGACATAGTTATTATTTATTTTTAAATTAGAAATTCGAAGATAACGTCTGTACTCGTTGTGCGGTTGACAATGCGAGCAGAGTTACTAATTTTTTAGTAATAAACTCCAGAGCAAGTTCCTCATTTGGATATAAATTACTAAGGTGATCGATTACAATCTTTGGATCTCACGTCTCCGAATATTTCGGATGACTAGGTTTAGTCCTGTAAATACCTTTAAAAAATCGAACAACTAAATCAGCTTCACTATAACGTTTGCCCTAAATAGCTAGAGCAGAACGATGCATATTTAATGAACTACAACCAATTTTTGCTGTTAACAGTTGGCCGTAAGGAATTTTGATAGAATTGGAAGTGGGGAGTTATAGAAATCAACTTTATAAATATCACAATAACTCCACCATTTCGTAAAAGCAACATTGTATTGTTTTAGTGAGGATGTAGACAATGAGGAAGTCATCACCTCGATGGTGTCATTACATAACGATTGTCTTTGAAATGCTTTTCTGATAATTTATATGCTACCAGGATAAGTTTCTTGCAAAGGGGGTGCTGGGTCCTGAAAGGTGATAATAACATATCGTCACTTGGGCCGAAGTATATCGGTGGTGAGCTACTGAGCTAAGTAGGGGATACCAGGGTTGACTCGGCCAATACGATACGACTAGTACACCAGTGGCTTCGTCGTTAATTAAAAGGGGCAAAAGCATAAAAATAAAATATATTCCAATTTAAGGTGAATGCATCTATGTCAAAGCCATAGGGGTCTTGTTGCCATGAAACGTATTTATTGCATGTATAATTTTGGTAAGTAGCAAAGAGATCTTTAAGAGGTGTCCCAAACGATTGAACAATTTTTTCGAACACAGTGCCGACATTTGCCATTCTGTATCGATATTCATACGCCGTGACTCCTTATCCGCCTCGAAGTTATCTTTAGATTTTATGTAGGATGCAAAGACAAATATTTTGCGTTTCTCGCATCATTGCCATAGACGACAAGTGATATTATTTAAAGGAACTTATTGTACTCCACCCATTCTATTGATATTTATTTGTTCAAGAATGCGTTTTCGTTTTCCTATTGGCAATTGCAAACACATATTTTCTGAATTTAATTCAAAACCGAGAAATTTTCTAGTCTTTTGTGGTTCCAAGCTACTCTTTTTGAAGTTTTTATCAAAGCCTAGATTTTGTAATAAACAAACAGTTTCGAGAACAAAACTTTTACATTCTTCATAAGAATGGCCAAGGCACAAGATCTAAATATATCAGAATTAAAAAACCTCTGTTTCTAAGATAAATCCGGTAGATAGACCGGTTTCATGAGTTTCGTAAAGACATAATAAGGTGCTGAACTAAGTCCAAACGGTAGGCACTAAAATTCATACGTTTTACTTTTGTGTCCCAAAAATTTGAACCTTAAATACTTTTTGTAGTTTTCATCAATAGGAACTAAAGAAAAAAAATACGCGTCTTTGATATCAACATTGGCCATACCATTGTAGAACTCGTAAAGGTTGGGGGGCGTTTGTTTTAATAACAACAACCTTTATTTAGTATACGAGTTCATTTATTGTATACTTTTATATACATTTACAATTACATATTTTTACAATATAAAAATAACATGGTCAAGTCTACCCATGTTGGCACTTCCGATCGTTCATAACTGTCTTGGAACAAAATTTGCTTGCTGTCCGTATGTCCTCCATTTTAAAGTGATATGAAGATTATTAAATGGTATTTTGTAACCCGTAACGTACTGTCAGACTACCGGGTCATTTGCGATTGAACACCATGTGCCAACAAAAAAAAATTTATACAACCAGCGTGTAAGGTTACCTTGGTTGTTATTTACGCAACATCAGTCTGTATGACGGTCTCACTGCTGTCGTGGTGTGATAGCGGGCGGACGTCGGTCTTGCGCTGATCGCCTCGGAGGTGGATACGGGAATCTTTGCTTGCTCCCACCCGGCCTGGCAACCCATGACCTTGTTGCTTGGATGGGTTTTGCCACTTTCCTGCTGGGCGACGTAGTTCTTAGTGAAGTTGACGGTCCAATGTTGTTAGTATTCCGTATTTGCAAACCAGATTTTTCAGCGGCCTTAGCAGCTTCTATCTTTTCTCCTAAATTTTCTCCAAAAGAGTGTGCTTCTCTTTTAACAGCTTGTGTCATTGACAAGAATTTTTTATCAAGAGTAGGCAGGTAGTGTAAGCATTTTTCTATTCATGGTATTTTCATAATGTAAATGCAGCATAATTTGGCCAACTTCAAACAGGTATCAAAGTTGTTGCTAACAGTTCTTTTTTATTATCTTTGTTCATACCATCTATGAGGATTTCCCTAGCGTTTAGAGACCTCTTCTGGTATTTTGGGTCCCAATGGTACCTCCTTCACTTTAGAAACTCCAAGAACGTCAAGAAAATCCGCCGATATTGGATTTACAACTGGCAACTCCTCTGCTGCGCTTGGATTATTACGACTAGGTATCGCTAGCGTCCTGGATGGTCTGGGTAAGATCCGGACCGTGTACTTGTGCTACGGTCATGACAGATCGTAAGTCTTTTTCAATATTAGATTTATATACGTCCGTTATTTACGGTTCTCTATTGAAATCGGAGTCACTAAGCCTTGTGGTAGGCGAGAGGCCTCGCGCAAACGAAGTCATTTGAAAGGAATGATCAAATAATAGATTGCCGTAATCGCGTCACAGCATAGGGTACGTACCCGTAATATCGATCGTAATCGCGTCACGATACTAGATTTCATATTAGCACTGACCGTAATCACGTCACGGTACTACATAAGTGTGCAGTATGTAAGGCGGAACTGTAAGATTTTGTAGAAATCACTTGCACACAAAAAAACACTCCAATAAAAAGATTATTAAAAAATAAAATAGAATGTAGGTACTGCCTCGCGCAAACGAAGCGTCATTTGGAAGAAATGACCGAGGAATATAATTGCCGTAATCGCGTCACAGCATAGGGTAGGTACCCGTAATATCGATCGTAATCACGTCACGGTACTACATAAGGGTAGGTACCCGTAATATCGATCGTAATCGCGTCACGATACTAGATTTCATATTAGCACTGACCGTAATCACGTCACGGTACTACATAAGTTTGCAGTATGTAAGCCGGAACTGTAAGATTTGTAGAAATCACTTACACACAAATAACACTCCAATAAAAAGATTAATAAAAAAAAAAAATAGAATGTAGGTAACTACTGCCTCGCGCAAACAAAGAGTCATTTGGAAGGAATGACCGAAGAATAGAACTACCGTAATCGCGTCACAGCATAGGGTAGGTACCCCTAATGTCGATCGTAATCTCGTCACGATACTAGATTTCATACTAGCACTGACCGTAATCACTTCACGGTACAATTTATATGTTTTTTACTTTTTATTATTATTTAAAAAAGCTAAACGTCCTATGTATTCTTGAAAATCGATAAATAGTGAAAAAGTCAAAAAATGTAGGTAACCACAAAGGCACTAGCGAAAGTATTAATCGAAATTAAAGAAGGAAACGTACTATGAAATATATTTCAATAACGTTTCTACTTTGAATGGTTAACTAAGAGGTTCTGAGTCGTATATTCGCTAACGAATCACATAGTTTTAAAAAAATCGTTAGTCTTTGTAATTTAATCATAACATCGACAAAATGTAATATTTAAAACACTGACTGACCTGATTTACTTGGCGATCGTCGTTTACGCAGTTTTTCCACATGCGTATATAATGATTATCCAGGCTTCCTTTTGCACATAGTTTTTTGCTACACAAAACACTTTTAGGGTAACGATGTGAGGATGTCCGAACACGAAAAGCGAATGACGATGACAGCGCGGGTGACAAACTCGTGCACTCGGTTGGTATTCACTAGATGGCGCCTGTGTCTATACTATGGGTAACTCGGACCAAAATATTTGGTCCGAGATGGGTAACGTTTTATGTTTTTTTTAATAAAATTTCTTTTAGATAGCTCTTAATATGTGTTGGATGCCTGGTACATTGAAGAGTGGACTACCTTGTGAATCGGGGGGTTAAAGTTTCTGGCGTCCGTCGGTTTACCCTTGAGACCCTACACGTGACCCCTGGGCGGTGCTAAATGAGTGACACTGACTGAGTGGTAGAGCCACGCTGCGTTGCAGCACGCATTGGGCCGGCTCGCCCGGCGTAATACCACCCTCTCACGAATATCCGGCGTGAAATAATGGCACTTGGTGCTGTTGTGTTTCGTCCGGCCAGTGAGAGTTCCGGAGGCCCCTTCCCCTCCCACCCCTCCTCACAATTCCTATTCCTTCCCCTAACCCTATTCCTTTCTTAAAGGTCGGCAACGCATCTGCGACTCCTCTGGTTTTGCGGGTGTCCATGGGCGGCGGTGATTGCTTTCCATCAGGTGACCCGCCTGCTCGTTTGCCTCCTTCTAATATAAAAAAATATATATATAAATCTCGAGGCTGCAACGTCGAAGTACAATAGTGGATTTTTAACCGTTAAGTGTTTGTGATCGTGCATGAGTGTTAGCAAATGAAACAAAACAGTGCAACATCACTTTTCAAATTCTCTCAAGAAGTCTGCGTGAGACCTCAGTAAAGTCCCACATCTTTATTGAGAACTCAAGGGGTTTGGGGGAACATAATTTATCATTCATCATCTTAATCACCACTCATTATCATTAATGAGAAAAAAATAAATAAAAAAACTAATGACTAGGCAGTATGGTCTCTGACCTTAGCCTGTTCCATCATGGAACAAATATTAAAAAAAAATGTCTTGTCTGTCACTGTCAGTCAGCTCAGTCAGCTGTAACGTCAGTTTATAACAAATAAATAGTAAGGTACCTACCCCAGAAAATCACCAAAATTGGTGCTCTCCTCCGTGAGTTTCGTCTGTTAATTTGTTTTGAATACAGAAATGTCCAACGAAAACACCTTAGACTTGCATTACGTGCACCAAAGCTTCCAAAGGAGCCTCAAAGAAGAAGATGACGTTGTTATTGAAGCGTATATAGACGGATATAACGAGCTAGTAAAGTGAGTGTTTTGAAAGGGATCTAAATATTCCGTAAGGATAAACCTTAATAACTAGCTTTATATTGCAGGTTTTTAAATCTCATTGGATCAGTATTTTCATTTGTGAGTAGTGATGTGAAGAGCAAAATCAAAGTAATGGAGAAACACAAAGAAGGGGAGAATGCTGTTTACTACGACTCCTTCAAGAAAATGATGAAGTACGAGAAGGAAACGAGTCTTCACGAAAAGGGTGGCTTCGTGTCGGGCTCGAGGACAATGCTGCGTTTGCATAGGGGCTTAGGTATGCTTGAATACGTTTATTTTATTTTTATTTTCTTTATTGTTGAAGGACCACTCAAAGTTGTCACTCACAACAAAACTTAATTTACATAATTAATACAAAATTATATAAACATATAAATACGCAACTAATTAACACTACAGTTACACGCGCCCCTTTATTACATAAATGCCCGCGTGGCCTATTATGGTACACCATTCTAAAATGTCAATAACTTTTTTTATGTTAATATAAAATTTAAACAATTAATAATATTAGTTAGTTATTTATTATGTCTTGTATATAAACTTTAGTTTTATATATAACAAGAAGGAACTGTAAACACTAACCGAAAATTAGAAACAATTTAGTTATCTTCAAGAATAATTAAACAATAATGGTACTCCTGCGATCAATGTCTTACATTTTCATTTTAAAACCTAATATAATTATTAAAATCTCTTTTTTCATTATATTCAATACTACAGCCTGGTGATCAGGCAAAACCCATTTGTTAAAAGTTTTGCACCACTTTTTCGTCGATCGATATAGGGCTCTTGAACAAAGAGCTCATCAACTCTTTCTTCTTCATTTTTAATTACATTGTCATCATCAGTTTCCAACTCCATAAGCCACCTCCTCTACACCACCTTTTGCAACATTTGTGATGAAATTATGAAATAAGTAGATATCTGCAAAAAGAAAATAAGCAAATTAAAAAAAGGTAAAACTTTTGAATCGAGTCGCCTGAATCGGGGGTGGGGTGGGGGTGGAGAAGGTAGGGGAAGGGGGGAGGAGTGCCCCCCCACTTAACCCTCCTGCCACAGACAAGTAATTTTTAAGTTATGTATTTTTTTTTAAATATGGAAATTTACAAAAATGTCATTTCTGGCGCTTCGCCGCCCGCTCCCGCGGCACGCTCGCTTCGCTCGCTCGGCTCGCGCGTTTTTGGTCAACATAACTAACCTAACCTAATTAACTCTTGAGATTTTTTTCATGACGGGGGGCTTCAACCCCGAGCCCCCCCACCCCCCGCCGCCGCCCCCGCCCCCCCCTGCTTCGGTTCTGTTACTATGGTACTGTATAACCTAAAAACGTGTAATTTTTCGTGATTATAGCCGATTGTGACAAAACTTTCAAGTGGTTTTTTTTATATTTTAACGCAACGGCGGCAGCTAAAATATTAATAAACCTTTATTTAAGAACTCCTTAGACCCCCCCAATACATACAATAGAAATGGCGTAAGTACCCAAAAGTTGAACACCAATACACGTGCGGACTACTATGGTAGGCCTGCGACTTTGGCGCTGAATTGCAAAATTCACGCGGCGTTCCGCAGCCTAAGAGTTAAAATACAAGAAAGACTGAAGACTGTTCATACACAGTATTTGCAATAAATATATTTCTATTTCATACATCCAACAGCAGCCATGGGCTTTTATGAACTGCCACACTGAGCATGTAGACTGTAGCAGTGCAAAGCTTTTGCGGTCTTCGTTACCTACCTAGTATCCATTCAATTTTTCTCCAGATTTCATAAGACTGTTCCTGAAGCGTCTCAGCGCCACCGAAGAGGGTTTGAGCACGTGCGGTACGTGTCAGTGCTCATACAACGAGACCCTCGCCGAATTCCACCCGTGGTACATCAGGAAAGCGGCCACCCTCGCCATGCATGCCCTGCCTTCTAAGCCTGACCTGCTGAAAAAGGTAAGGAGAGATTGTCGTAATACCTATCACTAATCGCTACGAACCATGTCAATAGCTATTCTACCCTATTCGATAAGTCAAAATTGTTAATGTATTTTTGTTTCTGAGATCAAGAACGCCAAAATTGACCATTTTGCGCGGGAATCGCGGTCGAGATATACCTAATAGGGCCCTTAACTACAAGTTAGCTGTTTTTTTTTATTAGTATTGACATTAAGTGCCTGTAAAGGTTTACATTGAATAAAATAATTTGATTTTGACTTGACTTTCAATACTTTTATTGAAAAAAATTGATTTGTAATTATTAATGATGTTCCATTATAATTATTTAAAAAAATCTTTATTGCTGTTATTAAGGTAGGTACAGATGCCAGCACTTCAACAAAATGTCAAATTTCTTTAATACATTTTGTACTTTTTACCAAGGGCGTAAGGATCAATATTTGGAGGAATTTGACAGTTTTGGATAGGTTGATCTTCAGGCGTGTGTAGTGTACTTACATCATAAAATACTTAAACTAAACAGCTTGTCGTTCATAGTATTTAAAAAAAAAAATAGTCACAGATTAAGTAATACTACTATTACTTGCCTACTATTACCTTCTGTGTGTTTCCATGTTTTTAGGGTGAGCTTGCCTTTCTTCTTTTGCTATTTCTCTCTCTGTCTCTCTCTCTTACTATTATTTATTTGATAATAATAATTATAAACATCTTACAATCTTTTTTAATAAAATAAATATGCTCCAAAAGCGCATTTAAGCTACTGATCGTAATTCGAATTATAACGCATCCAAAAACTATTTCATTCTTGATTGTTCTGGGCTCGTGCTTTCGCCCCCGCCACCATTCCGCGACGTTTTATGAGTGGCATAATAAATATCAATATCACTACCATGATAACAAGTGTTTTATTAATATAGCTGATAAAATAATTTATTGTAGCTAATTTGTTGGTTTTGTTATGTGTGTTATCTTTATGACGTTGCTAATATAATTTTACAATAGCTGCTGTATTTGTGATGCTTGCTTACAATAAGATCGCACACGACAGATAAATCGGTGCCAGTTTTTTTTGTCGCAAACAATGTAAAGGCCCCAGTACACAGTGGCGTGTGATGGGCCATGCTTGGCCACTGCCGGCCATCGCCATTGTGTAGACGGTCGTTCCACAAAAACCCGATCGTACTTATTAAAATGGTGATCGACTCTCGTCCGTTCCTTTGTCCAGCAAATATGAAAAATTCGACGGGGTAGCTATGAGCGTTGATGGGTCATTAAAAAAGTCAGACAAAGTTTAGGAGACCGACCATCGGTTTGATAGTAATCGTCCCAACAAAATTTGTTGTGTGCGACCTCGCTACACTCTGAATAATAATAGTAGCACAGTTGTGGCTTATCGCATCTCGTTATGTCAGAATGACCGCATTATAAGTAGTCTCAAACGTTTCCGTTTGTTAGGCTACTAGCGGCCAGCCCGCGCCTTCGTCCACGCTAACTTGGAAACACCGTACCTAATGATATTATATAAAACAAGAAGCAGATATGTTATAAACTCGCGCGAAGTGAAGACTCAAATACGTCCCAATTGGGACGTCTTGTATGTAACTCTATGCACAAGAAACATTTGAAGTGCAATCATTAAAATTATAGCTATCTCTTTCATTTGCGTGCTATTTTGTATCTTTTGTTTTTCAGTGAAGCTTTTCAATGGGTGCAGCTCGGAACACATTTAAAACGCAAATTACTATAAACGTAACATATCTATAGTTTATAATATCATTGACCGTACCATACTTCAGCCATTTCATTCAAAATATCTACAAATCATAACAAAAAACCGTGTCGCGTAGCGGTGAAAGAACTCTACCACCCCCTCTCTTACTTTGGGCGTCGTAAAAGGCGACTAACGGACTAAAGACTGCACATACATCCAACAGCATAGAGCTGCGATGGGCTTAACACCTTCACGTTGAGCATATTATTATGTGCAGTCGCTATTTGGTGAAAAGTGGACTATGGTAGAGGGCTGCTTTTGCTCTGACTAACCGATAAAAGATAAAAGATTTTATTATTTATTTTTTATTATTTATTTATTATTATTTATAACCCTTCAGGGATAATAGTCGTGCTTATATGTACGTAAAACTATCCTCAGATATCGCTCTTTCTATCAGTGAAAACCGATAGAAGAACAAATTTTTTGGGTGGCTTAGAAGAAGGAACCGGGCCACATACACAGGAAAACGGCGACTTTACTTTATAATAATGTAATGAGAGCTTTTTTTTGAACTTTGATTTTATTTTTTGTATAAGTAGTAACAAAAAATTAAATCAAAGTTCAAAAAAAAAGCTACTGTTTCATTGTTTTTTTTTTTGTCCTAGATTGGTTTAAATGTATCTACTGTATGTGACTTGTGTGATTGTCAACAAATATCTACTTACTTATTAAAAAAACATGTAATGAAATTGTTTTAAGTAAAATTTTAAACACTGAAAAAAGACGACAACCCCAGGCGGGAATCGAACCACGCACCTTCCGCATTCCGGGCGGCTGCCTTAACCACTTGGCTACCGAGGTCTAGCTTTCAACCGTCGAAATTTGTCAGTGCTTGATGCTTATGTTTTTAGTCAACATTGCTTCATCAAATCTTAGAAGTTTTCACCTCTGAGATCCGAAAGAAATATTTTTACAAATATTTAAACACTCGGTTAAGACGAAGCTTCATATATTTGAACTTTCGGTTAAGATGAAGCTTCAACTTAACATCAAGCACTGACAAACGACGGTTGAAAGCCAGACCTCGGTAGCCAAGTGGTTAAGGCAGCCGCCCGGAATGCGGAAGGTGCGTGGTTCGATTCCCGCCTGAGGTTGTCGTCTTTTTTCAGTGTTTAAAATTTTACTTAAGTAAATTTAAGCGTTAATAATACGCTAAAATGTAATGAACTTTTAAATATCACAAGAAAATAATGTTGCCCTACTCTGAAACATTAGGCACGCCTCTTATGTACAGTGAAGAGGTTGTAGGGTTTTCACAATGGAACTTTGCACCGTTCTTATTATAATCGCCTCCTTCATTTATATCGGCTTGCCCCCTCTAGGCCATCGGCTGGCGACGCTCTTGCGTAAGGCCAGCCTGATGGCAAGGAACGTTGGCAACACAACACCAAAGGCATTTCTTACGCGGTGCCGACCATGCAAAAACCTGTTTTTAAGAATCCCATTGCCAAAGAGCTTGTTCAACACCTGATACACGGGAGGAAGCTCTCCTGAAACCGACCATTTTGGTTATATGGTGTAAGGATGAAATGAGTACAACAAACCTTTAATTAAAACGGGGGATAGTCAGCTATCTTCGTGTGATTAAAGTTTTTATCATGAATGATAAATACGTCATTATTATTAAGCACTTTCGAGTGTCCGGAGCAATATTACAAAATATCACATTGTTTATTCGTTCACGTTCAGAATGTCCAATTCTCATAATGTCCAGCGGTTTCAAAATGTCTAACTCTCAGAATGTCCAACTCTCAGAATGTCCAATTCTCAGAATGTCCAATTCTCAAAATGTCCAACTCTCAGAATGTCCAAATCTCAAAATGTCCAACTCTCAGAATGTCCAACTCTCAGAATGTCCAACTCTCTCTTATTTTAAATTATAATTAAAACTCAATCTAAAATAACTACTAACAAAAAAATACTATTGAACGTTATGGGAGGATAATACAGCCTTTGTAGGAATCTATTCTGAAGAGTTGGTTTGGTTGAATGCGCTATTCTCAAGAACTACTGGGTCGAATTAAAAAAATCATTTTGTGTTGGATAGTCCATTTATCGAGGAAGGCTTATAGGCTTTATAATGGAATATATTTTAGTAGGGTTTTCCCTAAATTTAACAAGTGACGGAATAAAAATAAAGCAAATGATAATGTCAAAAGACAATTTTACGTTTACAGAGTGTCCCAAAACCATTGCACCTTAGTGATTATAGTGATTGATTAGGAAAAGGCCCTTTAAATATTAATTCTGCTGCGTACGTGATATTTAACGGCAAAATTATTCGTTTGTCTTCACTACTACCTACTAAAGTACAAATATGTCGAAGACACATTCATTGTGGTCTTATTATTTCAATAACTTTGTTTATTTTAAAATATGAATCAACATAACATAATCGGTAACCAAAAGCATTTTGTATAATATGAGGTCATAAACCACAAAGCTTCTTACGATAATAATGTATTATGGGTGACTCAACAGTTTTAAATTACAAAATATTTGAGCAGGAAACTGTTTACAGCTGTCATCAATATCAGCCCAATAAGAGCGCTGCACATATAGGCATTTTAGTTGCGCGACTTAGAAGCGCTCTTGTAGCACAGATGGGCATCCCTCCCATA
Organism: Scoparia ambigualis; assembly: GCA_963921215.1. NCBI lineage: Eukaryota > Metazoa > Arthropoda > Insecta > Lepidoptera > Crambidae > Scoparia > Scoparia ambigualis. The sequence goes on from OY992512.1 coordinate 5,318,202, forward strand.
CATAATATACAAGTAGCGCGGCTACAGCGCGAGTGCTAATCTGCGGGATAGAAGCACATGAGTAAAGAAACGGAACAGAGACAAAGCTTCATACAACGTGCCGTCGCGAGTCTCTCCGTTTGTCCACTGGCCGAGCTAGCGTAAATACTGTGGTGAACCGGTTTTATCCAGTGGCGGCGCATACGCGACGCAGCGGCTAGTGGACACGCACACATGCACCGAATGCTTGTAGTAGTTGACTCGCGACGGCGCGGTTGTATGAAGCTTTGTCTCTGTTCCATTTCTTTACTCATGTGATAGAAGTGCCGGATGTGTATATGATAGCCTATCATATACACATCCGGCTATCATTGATAGCAGAAGCGACAGCGACTTAATCGCGCTGCCCCCCTAGACTAAAGGCAAATGCTTACCCCCTGTCTATTCGTAATTCGTCGTACAAATGGCACAGTACACAGCAATGTACGACGAATTACGAATAGACAGGAAGGAGGAGCGACGAAACAAAAATAGTTAAGAGGGTTTACGCATTTCGGTTTCCCATACAAACTTCCAAGTCGAAATTTTTAAAAACCAACAAGCCAATTTTAATGAAACTTTGCATGCTAATGTAAAACACAGGAATCTAAATAGTTTATTGAAAGTTTTTTTTAAAACATTTATTTAGCTGAGTTATTGTGATTTAAAGGCCACTATAGAAAGTCTAAAAACGCAATAACTTAATTTAATAAACGTTTTTTAAAAATGTTTTCAACAAACTATTTAGATCCCTGTATTTTACTTTATCATGCCAAGTTTCATTAGATTTGGCTCAACGGTTTTAAAAAATTTCAAATTGGAAGTTTGTATGGGAAACCGAAATGCGTAAACCCTCTTAAGTACAAAATGTCTAGATTGTGGCAAAATGCAAAAAACTGTTGGTTGTATACCATACTAACGAAGAATTTTACTTTATGATAGGAAAAATAGTAGAAAAAAAGCATTGTATGTGAAGCTCTTCAAAAAAAAATTGCTATTTAAATATAGTATGTATCTAGATTTTTTTTAAATGCATTTTACCAATTTTGATACAACAAAATCGTACTTAACTAATTATGATCTAACAATTAGCACTTATCTAACTAGTTTTGTTGGATAGCATTTTGTATAGGAATTAACAAGTTTTGTTAAAACAAAATCGTTTAGAACCATTTTTGTTCCATCAGTCGGATTATTAGGTAATAGTGTAACTGATTTTGTTTGGACTTAAATCTACATCGGGTAAGATTTAATAAATTGACGCCTTAACATGTGTCATGTCATTATCTCTTGAGTAGTTAAGAGGCCTATTACATCTCGACTGTGATTTTTGCGTAAAATGGTCAATTTTGGCGTTATGGATCTCAGAAACAAAAATATATTAACAATTATGACTTATTGAATAGCGTAGAATAGCTATTGGAATAGTGCGTAGCTGCCTCGCTTTTTGTAAATTTTGCTTAACTTTTTAATTAAACCCAAAATTGCAGAGAAAGATTTTCATAAAGTGCGCGAAGGCACTTTTTTGAGCTCATCGATTGAACTAATTACTGTTTTAAACAAGTGAAATAAAAAAATTATAATGTTATCTCTTATATAGTCGAATAGTGCGTAGTGGCCTCGGAATTTTTAGATATCATTGATTTTATATAGAAAAAAAATCTTATTCTAAACTAAAAAACTTTGAAAATCACTATAAGTTAACTGTGAATTTCTCCTATCTACGATAATATTATTGAGCAAAATGTATACCAGAGTAATTGTTACTTCATGAGGAATAAAGATTTTATACTGAATTTATTATCCTATTTCGATAAAAATGATAAATACAACTGAAAAATTACTACAAAATGCGATGCGCCGGCCATCCGAATTCAACTTATGCTCACAGAATGGAGATTTGTAATATTATACACAAATTTATTATCCTATTTCGATAAAAACGATATTTAAAACTGCAAAATTACTACAAAATGCAAAAATGGGCATTTTACGCAAAAATCACATTTGAGATGTAATAGGCCTCTTAACAATTTTGGTCCGTCGCTCCTCAGGGGTCGAGCGTTGCGTTTGCCACTTGTCGTCTAGAAGGGCTGCAGCCGTTGTATGAAAGGATTCGCACAGCCGCGCTGTCACGCGTGTAAAACGCTTTTATGTTAAAGCGCTTTAATAATAATGTCTCATAGCATAGCTTTGGCCGACACATGGCTCACCATGCACTCCCATGTTCATGCTCATATTCATATCACACGAAGAGACAGCCTGACGCCATACACAAAAGAAATCAAATTTGAAATGACATTTGGCACGGCGCGGCGGCGTGACGTCACGGCTTCTGATTTCCGTTTTATGTCAATGAATGAATGCGTATTATTGACGATTTACGTATTATTTACCTACCTAACTACCTATTTATTTAGGTAAGTACTTATTAACTCACTTTTTTTTGTAACCGAAAGTGTCCTTTCTAATAAATAAATATTATGGGCATGGCATCCGTTTTAAATTTTTTATGGCGGTTCTTCTCAGTACACGGTACTTATTACCATCCATACGTAAATATGTCCAATTGATAAATGGTACTGTACTACTTTAGATTTGCGCAATTGAACTACTTACTTGTTATTATTAATACAATCTTTCAATGCCGTAATATTTAACACATTGATTGTCAAATAACATAACTAGAACAGTAGAAATTGAATTGTTTGTCGCTCAACGATGATAATAACTAGCAATATAATATTATTGATACATACATACAGCATATAATCACGACTATTATCACAGAATTGCTATTATCCCCGAAGGGTTAGTCAGAGACTAGGCAATGAGGACCGGAAAAGCAGTCCTCTGCCATACCTTTTCACCAAAAAGCGACTCCACATGTGCTCATCGTGACAGGTGGTGAGCCCATCGCCGCTCTATGCTGTTAGATGTATGTATGCGGTCTTTAGTCCGTTAGTCGCCTTTTACGACACCCAAGGGAAGAGAGGGGTGGTAGATATTCTTTCACCGCTACGCGATACGGTTATTTTTTGAGAAAGTATTAATTTAGCATTGGGCCAGCGTGGGGTGCCAAATCTCCTTCTAGACACCGAACAGGAACACACCTACAATTACACCGTAGGTAATTTTTCTTTTTAATAAAGAAGGAGGCAAGCGATCAGGCGGGTTACCTGATGGAGAGTAATCACCGCCGCCCATGGACACCCGCAAAACCAGAGGAGTCGCAGACGCGTTGTCGGCCTTTAAGGAAGGAATAGGCTAGTTTCTCGAAGATCCCGAAGTCGTAACGGTCCGGATATACCGCCGCTGAGAGCTGGTTCCACAACACTGTAGTTCGAGGCATGAAATTTCGTGAAAAACGCACAGTAGTAGATTGCCTTCCATTAAAGTGATGTGGATGGAATGACAGTTGATTGCGTGTAGTGCGGAGAAGGAAATCAACGGCAGGGATGCTTCACTCACAGGCTGCCGATGCGTTTGCAAAGATTTTTGAGGAAGGAGTAGGAATGTGAGGGGGGAAGGGGGAGGGCCTCCGGTACATTCACTTACCGGACGGAACACAACTAGGGTTGCCAACCTTAAAAAAAATATTTGGATGATAAAAAAAAATAAACAATATTTTAGATAAATAAACAGTATTTTATTTTTTCAAAGATTTATTAAATATGACTGCGATGCATCGCGCGGACAACGTTCGCAACTTTTTTACTTTTTAAACGGGTTACCAGTGTACAGTGATACTAAAACAGTATTTTGGTTAAGTATTTTATTTTTTGTTCAACAGTAAAAAGTATAAGTAGTAAAAAACAGTATAATACTGTTTTTAACAGCATAGTTGGCAACCCTAAACACAGCAGCAACGAGTAGGTACAATTGTTTCACGCCGATGTTCGTGATATTACATAAATAATAATAATAAAATATACTTTTATTGCACACAAGAACATATAACAGAAAAACATTTATACAGTGACAAAGTGTAAAACAGGCGGCCTTATTGCTAACAAGCAATCTCTTCCAGGCAACCTTTACATGGCCATGGCTTTATATGACCAGGCAACCTTTACCATTACATGGTTAATACCACCAGGCGGGCCGGCCCAACTCGTGAAGCTCTATACCACTCAGACAGTGTCACTCATTTAGCACCACCCAGGGCTCACGTGTAGGGTCTCAAGGGTAAATCTACGGGCGCCAGTAACTTTAACCCCCAAAACTAACTTAAATCTAACTATAACTTTGTCAATGTTAATGACACTCTTTTTTATTTTCAGATATTTGGCACAGATGACAGTTTGACGACAGCGATGGCTATCCTGCCTCAGACACTCGATTCCTGTGACGAGGTGTACAGGCGAGTCCATCAGTTGTACACGGACTTTTCGTTTCACGAGTTGCCATAGGTGAAAACATAAATACTACCAACAGAGATATTAATTTGACGTGGAGTGACGTTTGATTTTGGAGAGTTCAAATTAAAATACTACGGTTTCAATGTTGCTAGTGAAATGTACTTTCAATGTAGCGCATTGAGGGCTTTTTTTGCGGAAATACCACATAAGAGTCAGTTTTCAAACAGTGCAAATATTACAATTGATATTTTGTTTAAAAACATCTTTAGATACTCTCTCAATAAATTATAGACAAATGATGTTTGATATCGAAATATTGATATAAAGGTATCTTTAAAAACCATGAACCTACTTAAGAAGTCTAGTTGCAATTTTGAATAAAAACGTATGAGTATGAACGTATATGATGGTAGAAATTTTTAAATAATTGCTATCCTAAGGACAAATGTACTTGTAAAGAGATTTATTAACTTTTATATTAATTAATAAGATTTTTATTATTATCGCCCATAAGAAAAGATACATGTTTACCATACAAATCATTTAGTAGCTATTTTTGGTGCCAACTAGCATAATCTTCGAGTATATTTTACCTGGACTCAAAATGATTATAACTATAAAAAAACGTACTCTTATGAAATGAATGTAATGTTAGTTTTTGTCTAAAAGTTGCTACGATAAATTTAATGCTACGAACTAAGGCTCGACCGAGATGTGTTTTTCGTTCTCGGCCGAGACCGAGAATAAAATAAAATCTCGGTCGAGACCGAGACTAGACGAATCGTGAACAAAAATTAAATGCTGTTATGTAACTGTTGTAAAATATTGTAGGTACTGTTTAATAAAAACTAACTGTTTCAATAATCAAAGGTAAATAACATTCTATCGTGGCATAAAAAAGCAAGTTTTCGGCATTTTCACCCTTCAAAGAGTGTCTGCCTCTCATTGCTACAACTGTCCAGGGGCCCAAGTCTGCTAATTTACGAATGGCATAATTGAATCGCAATTGGATCGCATTGTAATTGTTTGACACATTTGGTATTCTCTTACTCATTTATGAATACCAAATGTGTCAAACAATTACAATGCGATACAATTGCGATTCAATTATGCCATTCGTAAATTAGCAGACTTGGGCCCCAGTTTTGTAAAGAGTTGTTTACTTGCTACTTTACTTGCTTACTCAACAATATAAGTTTCTTTGCAGTCTTAGCTTTATAAAAAGCTTTCTAGCGCTTTTTTAATCACTGAACATAACTGTTTTCGTCATTGCTCATTGGCTCGTCTTCCAATTCTATGTCATCATGTGCTGCCCATGAGTTGGATTGCTCTGTTGCAACCATGTTTCAAGAGTTATCTGAAAGAGAAGAAGAAGTTGAATCCTATTCCGTACAAAGTTATACAGTCTCGGTCATGGCCGAGAAACTCGGCGATTTTTAGCCGAGAACCGAGACAGATTTGTAGCCGAGAATGCCGAGACCGAGATCTCGGTCGAGCCTTACTACGAACATACGGACAGGCAACGAACTCATTAGTTTTTTTTTTGTTTTTAGGCTATGTTTTAGTGGCCGTGCAGTATTCATCCATCCACAAAGCAATAAACACATAATATTCTTCGTTGTAACAAACCGTTATATCATTATGTAAAAAAACGTGTACACAACTTTTTACTACACTGTCTCGGTTTTAAGGTTTAATTCTGTTTGTCACCCTGACTGTATTAAATCGTGGTGTTTGACGTAGCCATTGCATTATCGCTACTCTAATAATTAATTTTATCAGTCAAGGGCATTTTTGTTTCTTATCAACATTAAACCATTAAGATAATTGCAACTTTTGTGTAGGTAATAATTTTTATTGTAGGCTATACAGAACTGTCTAAATTTCCTGATCGATTTTTAACTATAGCTGTTGGGTATTGAGTTTAAAATCGATATCAATATTTTGACGTTTTGGGTAAGTCTGACGTGTTGTTGTGTGTACGTTGTTTAATATTAACATTATGGTAGTTTTCACTACCGGAAGGCTTATTTAGCCCACAATTAATTAATTTATACTTGTCATAATAACAAATGTAGGTAGTTTCATTTATGCCATTTTAAGAATTAATTGTTTATTGTGTCACTATAGAGTAAAAAATGACGAGGCGACACTGTCATTAAAGAGCTACATGTGTGCCGGCCATCCGTAGTTTTTTACCATTTGACATACTACGCTACCGCTGTACCGCGCCTTGGGTATGCGAGCGGCGAGGCGGGGGGGCGAAACAGTTGCTCCATTTTGTCATTCTGCCGTCATCGCTCACGGCGGCAACTAGTGTGACAGACGCACATGAGATAAAATATCTAAAAATGGGTCGTGCAATTATCTCGAGATAATCAAGACTGTCATTTTTAAAGTGGCCGAATATTTTAAGAAAGCAAACAGGGAAAGATTATATATATTTCCAAGAATTAAAGATTTATTTCATTTATATTGGTTCTTTAATTGTACTTATCTAAAAATCATACTGGACAAAAACGGATTGGATGTAATTATACTCGTAAATATAAAGCTTCAATAAACTGTGCTTCGATATCGTAAGATCTGTCTGACACTACGAATCTCATGTGAGTTCATGCTCTTTACTTCCCACTCCCCCCACCATCCGCGCATACCTGGCGCGGTACAGCGGTTGCGGTCAGGCTATATACCTACTAATTTGTATTAAAGTGATCGAATAATAGTGAAAAAAGTCTCACTATACACTTAACGCTAAAGTAGCAAACACAGTGACTTTTCTACACATTATTTATTCTTAGTGAATTGTTAGGCTTACTTTTTTAAATTTATTTTAGATGTATGTCAGTGTATAGATCAGTTTTGTATTATACTTACAGTACGTAACTACCCGATTTTTAAACTTTAAACTTAACAAATTGATCTCGCTGCTTTGTAAAAGAGTTTAAATAATATTTATTATTTTCATCAATGTTGTTCATTAACATATATAGTTGATTCTACATCAGAATCAGACCAAAGAGAAGAGGCAAAATTACAATGTAATAAATCAGATTTTGTAAAGATTTACCTACATAACAATGTATATTTAATGTGCTATGTCTATGAATGAACTTTTATGCTAACGAAAGTGGGGAACGGATCTTTTTGGACATTTAGCCTAATTTTTCTTGTAAGTATTGTACTGTGTTATTTTATTTTACAGCTAATTCTATATTTGTGTCACTGTCGCACTCAAGACGTGAATAATTACTTGGTATGTAATTATTTTCAACCCAAAATAGTGTTTCCGCTTATTTAATCAGAAACTATATTACAATTAACATTTAGAGGTAGGTACTGTGATTTGACATCTATTATTCCGCAACTACAGTGTATCACATTTATGGCCTATTGTATATAAGGTGACTGCTAGAAACCGCAAGAAACTTCAAGGGCTGGTCAGGTCAAGTGTTTTAAACATGATAAAAATGGTCTCATTGCAGACTAACGTAGGTACTAGTAGCCCAGCTGACGCAAATGGGTCATCAGACTGTAGGTCAGGCGGCCAGCCGTTGCCCGCCCGTTGTAAAGAATGGTTATTATTTTTAATTGTTTTTAATTTTATTTTTCTTATGTTATTGCTTTAAAATAAATGAGATACTCAAAGACTATCCAATTAAAATTCACAAAATGAATTCTGTAATTAAAAATGAAAAAAACACGAATTCCTTTTTTGTCATCTTAAAAACACTTGACCAGACCCAGCTCTTGAAGTTTCTTTCGGTTTTTAGCAGTCAACTTATATATTTTTTACTATTTGTGGCGTTTTGCTTAACACTTAAAGCGCCATTGCGGTCACCGGTGACTGACAAACAATATATTTTCTATTGTGTCTGGTTATGTGTTCCTCCCTCTAAACTACGTCTTTTTTGTATGAAGTTTTGTTTTTTACATGGTAATTTTTCTGTTTTATCACAACCTGTAACCATTTTTAACCCTTTATATCGCTCACGAGTCGCGTTCGCGTATAATAAGTAATAATAGATTTTCTATTGATATAATTTTTGGACAGCCGAAGTTGTTAATTATATACTCTGTGATGTTACAGCTTTTGTTATATGTAACTTAATCGTAAGCTCAATTGTAACTGTTGCTCAGGTGATTTGTTAAAAGTAGCTTTTGATATGTAGTTACGTAACCAAACAACTCTATATCTAGCTATCTCTATGCCAGTCAGTGGAAAAATATAAATCACAATAGTGATCCTTATTCACTAGTAATAAGATTGAAAATCGATAAAAAGTTACACCACCTGGCTTGAATTCTATGTTCGTTAAGAGCTTCGTTTGACTTAGCATGTAAAAAATGTATATAAGTCTTAAGTTAACAATATACGTAAACATATATTTAGTTATGTAAAGTGATTTGTTTCAAAGCAGTTTCCTCAGAAATTTATACAGGTATGTTTTATTTATACATGATTGGTAGAGGGTTGTCAAATCGAAAGAGGCGGGTTGAGAAGGCCATTGGTACTACCTAGTTCAGGCGCAATAACCTGGATTTTGCTTTTCACAGTTATATTATCATAACTTTTCTTTCTTTTGGATGCAGCCGCAAAAACTTATTTTTTTTTAAATGTCAAAGAACATTTACCCTCTACCAAACACAGTGTATATAAAATTTATATTATTTATTTCAGCATCTGTGTAGATAAAACTTATGTTTAAAAATAAAATTAAATGTATAGCAAGATATTATTTAAGCATATGCTTAGTTTCAAAAATGATTATTTCAGTTCCATCACCTGGTAGTCTAAAACGAAACTAATGGCTGTCAAACGATTTGAGGATATTGGGTCATGACAAAAGGTGCTGATTGAGTATCTGGCACGTAACTGGCAGATCAAAACGGGCAAGAAAGTTGTATAATAAAAACGTGTACTATGACCTTAGATAGGAACAATTGAAAAAGTATACCTAAGTGTTTGTACCTAGTCTTGCCTAAAGTTCTGTCCCAACATAAATGAGGGTATTTTAAAATAAATTATATGACGGTAGTACTATTATTAGATATTATTATATTAAGTAGGTTTTATACTAGGTATTCATTTCGATCTAACACATAACTGTGGAAACAAAGTGGGGTACCACAGAGAATCGTGAGAACCAAGAAGTTGTTGCAGAGACACGCAGACGGTGGCCACCGGACAATTCTCTTTACGGATGAAAAATATTTTTGTGTCGAAAAGAAGTTTAACCGTCAAAACGATGTGTATGCACACAGCTCCCAAGAAGATACTGAGAAAATTCCGAAGGTCGAAAGAGGCCACCACCCAGCATCTAATGGTTTGGTGGGGCGTGTCCTACGAAGGCGTGACAAAGCTCCATTTTTGTTAAGAAGGGGTGAAAACACGAGCAACTAACTACCAAAGCGATATTTTAGAGAAGGTGAGAAATGTGTAAAAGCTAAAGGTGTTCATTTTGAATAGTTTAAATATTTGTGGTAATCTTCACGTTAAACGTATAAAATACATGCTTTTAAAATTTCACTTATTTTTTTTTCTTTACACTAGACATGTTTATATGAGGGCCACTAAGTAACACTGTGTTCGCTCATTCGCTGGTAGACAATGGATATTTCAACAACAAGCACCAGCGCACAAAGCGAAATCAACCCAGCGCCGGTTAGACGTGAATTTCTGCAAGTCCTGATCTTAATCCTTTGGATTATTGCTTATGGAATATTTTAGAGGGGAAAACCTGCTCTAAACCTCATCGAAATATCGATACGTGAATTTTTTCATCCGTAAAGAGAATTTTCCGGTGGCTACTCGTGTCTGCGTGTCTCTGCAACCACTTCTTGGCTCTCACGATTCTCTGTGGTACCCCACTCCACGTTTACACAGCTATGTGTTAGATCGAAATGAATAGTATAAAACGTACTTATTATAATGATATCTAATAATAGTATGTACTACCGTCATATTATTTATTTTAAAATACCCTCATTTAAGTTGGGACAGAACTTATGGCAAGACTAGATACATTGCAGCCTTTTGGCCGATCAAATTAAAGTTCCTTTATAATTTACAAATTGCTAGCTATACTATTAGATTAGGTACCTAATGTTCATAGTATTATTATTGTTTTATTTTATAAGTAAAATAACAATATCGTGTGCTTTTCCATGCATTCCGAAATCATTCCTGGGTTGTTGGGAACACATTACTTTTATTGTATTTTGTGTGCAATAAACGTTTGTCTAGCAACTTGTGTTTTATTAATTAGGGTCAAGTATAAAAGCGGTCTGTACACGTCTGGTGCATGTCGAATGAGATGTAGACTTACCGCCGTACTCAGAGACGTCAATTAAGTTTTAATGACAATTAAGTCTCTTGCTGTCACTTTCGTATGTATAGTGATAAATAGAGAAGAAAAGACATTTAATTGTCATTAAACTTAATTGACGTCTCTGAGTACGGCGGTTAGTGCCCTTTCCCTGTGACGCGGATTTATATTTTAAATGTTTTGGAATTATATAACAGATAATTACTTCTTCAACGTTCACATCTGCACGAGTACACTGACTGGCGACACGCACGAGACTACAGCAGTCTACGAAATCTTTGTCCTGCGTGCAACCAGCAGCGTGATTTTACACGCACGCGGACCAGCGGGTCTATCGGCTGAAAAATATGGACATGGGCTTCATTTGACATTTGAAGCCCATATTTTGTCCTTATATGGGCATAATTTGGGCTTCAAATGTCAAATGAAGCCCATGTTCATATTCATATTTTTTTGCCGATATGGTAGCAGATCCGCACGCGTGCCGAAATCCGCATCGCAGGAAAATGGCACTTAACATAACATGCAATAGGTATATAGATTTACGCACGACATTGTAGATTCCCCAAAGGAATAGTCAGCAGAGACTAGGTCATGAGGACCGCAGCAGCAGTCTACTACCAAAGTCTACGTTTCACCAAATTACAACTTCACATGTGTGCTTAGCGTGATAGGTGGTGAGCCCATCTCCACTCTGCTGTTGGATGTATGTGCAGTCCGTTAGTCGCCTTTTACGATACCCAAGGGAAGAGAGGGACTGGTAGTATTTTTTTTTGTGAGCCGCTATACCACACGGCACATGTGGACTAAACTCACCACTGAAGCCCACACAACGTTAGACGACGTTGCGGCAGGCCCATTAGATGGCAGGATGAGCTAGACTTTTATTGGAAGGACTAGCAAGTTATATTAGTTTTTATTAAAATTTGACAGCTTTTTACCTACACCACTCAAACGTCGACGGTGACTATAGTTACCCAAAAACAAAATTCATATACGTCTATGGTGACTGTAGTCACCCAGAATTCTAAGCTCCTACCGTCAATGGTGACTAACAGTCCCCAATAAATAGCTCAAAGCACGTAGTACGTAGGTCCGTAAAAAATTTGAGGTTGTTGTGGTTACTAATTCATCACACAAGTAAAAGAAATCTATTTATTGGCACACAAAATTTCACAGAAAAAAAATGATTTACGAAATAGACAGTTCGCCAAAACGGAATTTTGCAGCTTAAGCGTCTTAAAAATGTCGAAATACTCTTCTACTCACCGTATTTCCTAAATAAGTACACATCAAAACAATCGCAAACTAATTAATGTTAAGGATAGGTTAATAGGCCAAAGAGGCGGTATTAAGTCCTGTTCTGTCATCATAATAAAGGTTAAGCTTGAATGAAGTACGAGAAACAAATAAAATTACAATAATTAGAATATAAATTGCATTTATTCAACACAAATATAGCAAAGGGAATAATAAGTATAACACTTGGACGTTTTCGTTCCAAAATCAACATAATGATTCAAAACAACAACAATAACAACACAGCTATACAGCTACAGTGAACATAATTACGATCATCAAGACCTTATTTCAAAATTTACACTATACTTACACTTAGTGGAGCTAATTGCACAGCTGAGGGTGAATAAAATTAGTACGAACTGGTCAACTTACAAGATTATAAACTTTAAAGGACAATTCTACAATTTGTTCAAATTACAGTGATCAAGTTAGATGTATAAGAATATGAAATATAATTTACTCTTATAAGCCTTTTTCGCACTAAGTCTATGGGAAGTAATTAAGTCAAGTATGTATCGAGTACATTGCTTTGCTAGTTTATTTTAAAATTAGTTCTTACTAAGCAAAGTAGCGAAGCAGTGTACTCACGCTAGCAGGTCAAACTACCCAAAACTATCAAGTTTAGTTCTTACTAAGCAAAGTAGAGAAGCAGTGTACTCACGCTAGCAGGTCAAACTACCCAAAACTGTCAAGTTTAGTTCTTACTAAGCAAAGTAGCGAAGCAGTGTACTCACGCTAGCAGGTCAAACTACCCAAAACTGTCAAGTTTCTCTAATCAATATTGATCCATATACCCAAACAATAACGATCAAAATGTATTAAATAAATTTAACATTTTGTAGTAGGTTGATATGCTGGCGTCTGAACTACTGAACTAGCTACCCGTCCATTTATCGTGCACAAAGCTTTATGGATGCCATCAAAAGTCGACCCTAAGCGGATCCGGGGGCTAATTGCCTTCTAAACCTATCGCAATACCTTTCAAGTGCAAGTAAGTTGCTATGCTATTCTTATTACACTATTCTCCTAAACCACGCAATGGATTTTTATGCGGTTTTCACTAAAAGATAGAGCGATAACTGAGGATGGTTTTTGTTTATATTTTGTAATATATTTTTTAAATGGCTGAAGTATGTCAGTTTTTCTAAGTTAGCGTGGACTAAGGCGCGGGCGGGCCGCTAGATTTATAATAATCAAACTAGCAAAGCAATGTACATCTACTTGAAAGGTATTGCTATAGATGCTGAAGTTATACAATATGCCCCCTGGGAGCCAAATGAACAAGAACATTTTACATATCTACAGACTACAATGGCTTTGAAATATGTCAGATTAAGTTACAACTAATATTATTATGATTATTCTAACTACAAAAGTAATGAGCGTTATTCTTTGTTTCATTCTATATTTTTGTTGTGTTTACTGGAGTAATATAAAAATATTTTTTTTCTAAACTAAACGAATTTTATTTTTCTCCGTCAGTTTGTGAATTTAACCAAAGTATGTAAATATAAAAAAATGTGTAATAGGCACACATTTTTTTATGTACAAGCCTTTGTCATCGCAAATTGAATAGAAAATTATAAAGAACATTACTCCAAATGTCAACCAACATCAGCTAAACAGACAACAAATAATATTAGCCATAAAAAATATAACCCACGGTGAGTTATCAAAATGTATGAAGTCATAATTTCCGTCCATTTATTTTACCCTTACGTTATGGGTAATTAAGCAAGAAAGACAATAGTAATAATAATATCATAACGTGGGTATTCGTAACAAAAGAAATTAGCGCCATCTAGCGAACCACTGGTTAACGGCAGAATAAACGCTCACTAACCGAGTTGTCTTAAGCTACAGGTTACTATCACAATTACAGTAATCACTCTATAGTAAAAAGTTTTCTATTACAATGGAGGACATTTTAAGTATATACTATTCTAAAATATAACATCTGCAATTCCGTGATCCGATCTCTTACTCCCAACTGTTGGTATTAAGGTTAGAATCCACTGCAGCGAACGCTATGCAAGCTCACATGCTTCCATACAAACCACACAACTGAGCAAAGCGTGGTTGCAGACGGTTTCTATGAAAACGTAGTCAGACTGCAGAGAGTGTGTCATAGTGAATGTATGCCTTTATGGTATTAGACTAAATTATTATCTAATTTGATACTAGTATTATTTATTGATCGACAAATTATACACCGACATTTTTCATTGGTTTTTGAGCCGAAAACGTTATAATACAAAAAAAGTGTTGTACCTATTTATGAAATAATAATCGGTTTACGAGCAAAGTAAAAAAAGTTGTAAAAGTGACTTTTTGTCGAAAACACGTAGTAACGTTCTCCTTATCTACTCACTACCGTACCGTGACCCCAATGAACTTTCCCGGCCGGCCGCCTGCGCCGGCGGCGGGGCGGGGGGTAGGCGGAGCGTTTGCAGCGCCTCCGTCATTGACTTTCGTAAGATCGTCCGGTACTAAGGGCTCTTACATTTCTTTAATGATTTTTTTATGCTAATATTTTTAGTTTTAGATGCTAAATAGCTTCTACTGATGATAAACATGAACAGGGTGTCGGCTCCTAAACCAATGAAAAATCTCGGTGTATATCTGTGAGTCATGGCCCGAACATAGTAAATGTTGCATTTTATGTTAATAATTTTACACTTCGTTATGTTCACAATACTAATGTAATTGCACTATTCAATTTAATCATTTAAAACATTGTATCAAAGGCACATGTTAATATTACATTGGAGTTATTTGATTTAATTTTCTTGTTTCTGTGTATGCATATAAATTACATAGAAAATAAAAGTCTATTTTCTTGCCGATATTTTATATTTCACCTAGAGTAAGCTGCTTATTAAATCTACTAGCTAGCAATATTACATTATTAAAAGTTAATTTTAAAATATTATATTACTACATTAAGTTATGTACCTATAATTATGTAGGTAAGTAGATATATATAAAACTTTAAATTTTTAAATATTTTTATTGCTAGACTATTAATAGGTTATTAATTTTAAAAAATTAACTACACATTACCATATCAACTAAACCTATACAATTATGAATATTATGATACATTGTTTATAACTAATTATGCTATTTACAATAATATTGCTTAATACTTCGTACAATTGAATTTTCATGAGCAATTATTACCGAAATCACACAGTTTGAACATTATTTTAAACCACATAATATTATTATATTATATACGGATTTCCTAGTGAATAGATCTGTATAAAGTGTATCATCGCAATTTGCTGTCTATCTGTTTTGATGCAATTATATTATGCAATCATTCGGGTTTGTTCAGTTTTAATGGTGACCTGAATAGGGGTTATAATAACCTTAATAATTAATTAATATTGATAAGAACTGGTAATATCGAGATTTTAGAGTTTTCTATAACTTTCGGCACAAAATAATTAGCCATTATCATCATCTTTATTTACCGGCGATTGCACGTTCTAACAGTGCTACTATTAGCAACGCTTCTCATGATGGCACATGAGAAGCGATAAACAAATTTTATAACTATCAACTTTTAACCACGTGTGACTCGTGACGTGTGAAAAGCAATCATTGATTTGAATTTTATAATGCTGTACCTGGCACGCGTTGCAATGTCACGTTTTCTTGGGCCAGGAACTCTAGAACACCCTACCAAAGTTTCATCAAAATCTAATCAATGGGTTTTCTTTTTCATTTAATTTTTGTAATTTTTTGTAGATTCAAATTAAGTTATGCGACGCATAGAGGACAAAAAAATATACAACCATTGTATTTCGACGGTCCCAAAGAATAAAGTAATATCTGCAAATTTGTTATAAAATTTGCTATACGTGAAAATTTTTTGTTAGCATCTGATTGTTTATAGTTTTATTTATACCTAATATTTATCTGTAAATAAAATAAAAAAAATAAAAAAACATTCGACGGCCCTAAAGAATAAGGTCATATCTGCTATAGTCTGACCGCTACCGCTGTACCGCGCCTTGGGTATGCGAGCGGCGAGGCGGGGGGGCGAAACAGTTGCTCCATTTTGTCATTCTGCCGTCATCGCTCACGGCGGCAACTAGTGTGACAGACGCACATGAGATAAAATATCTAAAAATGGGTCGTGCATTATCTCGAGATATAAAGACTGTCATTTTCAAAGTGGCCGAATATTTGAGAAAAGAAAAGCAAACAAAGAAATTTTATATTACTTATATATTTCCAAGAATTAAAGATTTATTTCATTTATATTTGTTCTTTAATTGTACTTATCTAAAAATCATATTGGACAAAAACGGATTGGATGTAATTATTTATACTCGTAAATATAAAGCTTCAATAAACTGTGCTTCGATACCGTAAGATCTGTCTGACATTACGAATCTCATGTGAGTTCATGCTCTTTACTTCCCACTCCCCACCTCCCCGCGCATACCTAAGGCGCGGTACAGCGGTTGCGGTCAGGCTATAATACAACTATCTTGCAGATAGACGTTATTCTTTAGGACCGTCATTTTATTTACATGGATTGTGTCAACTTTGAGCCGTGTGCCTTGGTGTTAAGGTAGCAGGTGGTGTGCGCTGCCGCGCGTCAGGCCTGCGGCGGCTCGTCGAGCGGGTTGGCGCGCGGCAGCAGGTCGGGCGGCGCGGGCGCGGCCGCGGGGGCGGGGGAGGGGGCGCTGCGCCCGGCGGCCGATGACGTCGATGTGGGCGAGTCGGCGGATGAGGTGGGGCTCGTTTCTCTGAGGAGAGAAAATAAGGATATTATCTATCTATATTAAAAATAAAATTGTTGTTCGTATGTCTCGCAAAAACTCGAGAATGAACGAACCGATTTGGCTAATTTTCATTTTGAAATATTTGTGAAAGTTCAGGGAAGATTTAAATGGTGAGAAAACATACTAAATATCCGTAAAAAAAACTATAAACATATAAAAACGACGTGCAATATAGGTATTAAATATTAATTGGTTGCTAAAAACTTTTTGCAGCTTTCTTACTTCTTCTTCGCGACATTTATGTTTTTCCTGTCGTCGTCGTCAATAAAAATTAACTGTCGAAATGTGCGTACAAATATTTCGGCAGTTGATTTTTATTAATATAGATTATTATAGTAGACCCGACAGACGTTGTTCTGTCCAAATCATAATGACAACTCAACTGACAGGAAAATCATAAATGTTGCGAAGAATCACTACAAAACGGCTGCAACCATTTGTCTAATTCTTTTTTTGTTGTGTTTGTAATTGTCACGACAAGGTTTTTTTTTTGCAACTTCGCCACGGGGTACGGGGTCCACGGGGACGGAGTCACGGTCGGATCGCCAGTAAAATAATAATTTAAAAGTGGATAACCAAACGGATAAAGTTCGAGTCGAATGCAAGAAGTCGGATTATTCAGACACATTTTTTTTGTCTGAGTCATTTCTACACGTTAAATAACTGTTTTCTTAATAGATACTTTCATACTATTGAACAGGTTTTTTTCAACACACTTTTCAAGTTTCAAGTGCAGGAATAATTCGTATCCTATATTCTATCTATTATACAACAGTTGTTTGTCGTGTAAACACGACTCGTATGAAACGGATAAGAATATCACACAATTAGGGGCACAGCAACTAATGTAAAACCAAGCGGTGAAGGTTCAAAATATTGTTCATTAATTCAATTAATAATAAAATAATGTAGTAGTCACTATCCCGGAAGCAGCGGTCAGCAACCCGCCACCTTTGTTTGCATAGCGAAAAATTACAAATTAGAATTTATGGCAGCAGATTTAGTACGTGACAAACAAAACTATTTTTAATTCTCAAATATATCATCATCATTAGCCTATAGACGTCCCACTGCTGGGCATAGGCCTCCCACGTGGACCACAGCACGTGGGGAGATTGAGCCATAACCCACCACGCCGGCCCAATGCGGGTTGGTATTCAAAACAATTCACAAATACAGAAAAAACAATAATTGTGTTCGTCTCAAAGATGAGCGTTCAAATGCCATAGTTATTGCGAGTTTGTACGGCCAACACGAAAGCGAACACCAACAATTAGCCGATAAAATACAACAATCAAAAATCACACACAATTTTTTTTATATGCAAAGTAACATAACAATTACATTCACTATCTCAAAAACACTTGACTCGCCGTTTGATGATGATGACGTCGAAATCTTTATCCTCTGTTCTTTTTTTGTAATTTTTCTAAATATTTTGGTCATTGTTATTTTTTTTTTAAAAACGTATTTCGAAATCAATATACTATTTTATTTATCTTTATTATTGAAATTTTGCATTCACAATGCTATGTAGATATAGGATAAATTGTTTTACTAGAAAAAAAAAAACCAGTCTCAGGAACTCCAAAAAGGAATCCCACTTGAGCTTCACATTTTATTTCTTTACAATATTTGAGCTGTTATAAATATCACTACACCTAATCGCCGTGGCCGTGATGATGATATTATGATGATTTATATTCTTGCATGGTTAACTCTTTGATATACCTATTAAAAAAATCATGAGCGCGCGCGAACCTCCTTGTTTCCATGTCTTCAGTATGCCCACGCCTGCTAAAAGGTTGCCGACCGCTGCTGAAAGGTATAACAGTATCTGTGTACAAGATTCCCCGCTCTTTCAGCCCGCATTTGATAAAGCGGTTCCTCAATGGTTGATGATTCCGGGTGAAGAGCGCTTCCACCTTCGGCCTTATCGTCACTTACCATCAGGTGCTTCGATCAACAATACCGACTAAATAACGCGTCACGTACAAAATCAAAGCTAAATTCTGTCCACGTGAATAAATACTTTTTCAAATCAGTAAATTACACAAAAGAAAAGACGTCAATAACATTTAGTGGTGAAATCAACCTTAAGGGGCAGCAAATAAAGTACTTTTTCCTGTTATGCCTTGCGAGAAAATAAGAGCTCACTTCTCAAGTGCGCTCTTATTTACCGAGACACATTTTTAGCGCCGACCTGACATCTAGTTGTATTGTTGATCGAAGATCAGGTGAGATGAAGGTAAATTGCTTAAAGTGGAAAACAATTTTTTTTTCAACCTTTTTTATCTTCGTAGTAAAAAAAAATTAATATTGACAGGTGTATTCAAATTAAAACAGAATAGAAATTGCAAGAAATCAAATTAAAAGAAACATTCAAAAAACAAATGTGTGTTCACCTCACTGCCTTTCACCTCCCTGCCTAGTTAGAAAAGCTTATAATTGGAAGAGTTATGATTATGGCGTATCTTACTTGTGGAATCCATTTGTTTGGCATGTGTTGTAGGCTCCGCAGTGCTGGCATTTCAGACCAACCACGTGGAATTTCACTGTCGACAACTGAGAACAAAAAAAGTTACATGGATAAGAGTGCAGAAGAGGGTGGACTGTTTCGTCTGCCAATAAATTTCTGCATTCCACCCACAAGCCTCAGTTTTCCGTGACCATGGTGCGTGCAACCGCGCCGAAATATCGGGAGGACATTTCATGGATAACCATGGTAAATACCTCGTAAAAAGTAAAAATAATGTTTGCAACCATGATAGTTTTAAAAGTTATACATAGATTGAGTTTTATTTATCACAATAAATCAAACTACGAGCTACGTAGGAATAAAGGAACATATCTATCGCAGGAATTTACGTGTAGCTAGGTACTTATGTTATTTTACATTGTTTTATAATTAGTTATGTAGAATTTTTATTAAGTTAACACTTTATTACTAAATAAATAGTATTTGAAATACCGGAATTTTAATTTTTTTCCCTAATTGTCACTTGCTTGTTCAAATGTTACATATTGTTTATACCGATTTTGGTTAATCTTCATCAAAATTGTCGATATGTCGAATTTCATAACTGAACATCCCTACCGCAGAGCGTGGGGGTGGGGCTACCGTGGGGTAGGTAAAACTTATTCTAATTGTTATTAGTATACTTTATAATTAGGTTTTGCCTTTCAACGTTAGATGGCGTAACTTGAGCACTAGCTCAAAGATTTTGTATGAAATAGTGTCTAATAGCGCTCTATTACTATTTAAATCTCTTTGGATTCTATACACCTCACTTATCATTGCTTTTTTTGAATTAACGTATTAGATTACTAAGTTGGCTGAAAAACAATACATACTTATATACATATATTACATTGTTGTTTGTTAGACACAAGATAAAAATGGAGAAATCTACAAAGCTGTGTCTGTATGCAAGGAGGCGCATCTGTACAAGACGCCATGTGGTCCTTATCTGTATAACGACAGCTCTTTATCAAGAATATTAACTTGTTTATATTGACCGACACGACACCGCAAAAATCATTTACAGTTTAACTCCATTTGACGACCTCCTTGGTCGAGTGGTTTGTACACCGGTTTTCATGGTGTCACCATCTCTGAGGTCCCGGGTTCGATCCCCGGTCGGGTCAATTTAGAAATTATTGTTTTCTAAATTGTCTCGGGTCTGGGTGTTTTCTATGTATAATAAGTATGTATTTAAGTATTTTAAGTATGTTTATCCGTTGTCTAGTAACCATTTAACGAGTTTCTTCGAAGCTTCTCTTGGGCTAGATAATTGGTGTGATTGTAGGAAAGATTTATTTATTTATTTATTTATTTATTGTATGCAATAATATTTTTAATGATTTTTGACAATGAACAGTCGGTATCAAATAGATCAAAGCACTATACTACTCGATCAAAATATACATTACTGTGAATGATTTAAATATTCTTTTTTTTTCCCACTTTTATGCCAAAAATTTCCCTAACCCTATCGTTTTGGCGGTTAAACTTTTCTTCAATACAACTTTTTTTAAATGGCTTTAGCAAGTTGAAATCTCGACTGGTGTAACTTAAATTTGTGTAATGCAATCACTGCGATTCGATTCTCTGTGGTACCCCACTCCATAGTGTTTACACAGCTGTGTGAGATCGAAATGAATAGTACAAAACCTACTTAATATAATGGTATCTAATAATAGTACTACGGTCATATTATTTATTTTAAAATACCCTCATTTAAGTTGGGACAGAGCTTATGGCAAGACTAAGTATATCCTGAATATAATGGATGAATAATATACCTTATGACAATCCTTGCAGAGGATAGTCGCTTTGTAGTCCGCATACTCCGGCGGCATGGGCGTCGCTGCCACCTCGGAGTCCAAGTAATGCCATAGCTGCACACAAATAAAACAAGCAATCATTATATGAAACCTTCTATCCGTATTTTATTTGATTTTATGATATAGCGGTCACAGGGTCAGGTAACAATGCTCTAATAATTAAAAAAAATACCCAAACATGAATGTAACCTAAAAATAGGTAAATGAACCTTCAATTGATTGAGTACAATATTGACGTCATAGTTTGCTTTGACAGTATTTTAATTGTTTTTTATTATTTAAAGTCAAGTATTTGACCACGATCTCACCTGATGGTAAGTTGCGATGCGGCCTAGGATGTGGCATACTTGCCTAGATAATGCTTGTTCACTCTTGCCTTGAAAACGTGTCAGGAAACAGATCCACAGGAAGGGAATTCAATTTAATCAAAGCATTACAAGGCTCTAATAAAAACTAAGTAACATACATACTTAAATCACACTGTTATCCTCTTAAGGGTTAGTCAGAGACTAGGCAATGAGAATAGCAAAAGCAGTCCTCTACCATAGTCCACTTTTCACCAAACAGCGACTACACATGTGCTCAGCGTGACAGGTGCTAAGCCCATCGCCACTCTATGCCGTTGGATGTATGTGCAGTCTTTAGTCCGTTAGTCGCCTTTTACGACACCCAAGGGAAGAAAGGGGTTGGTAGTATTCTTTCACCGCTACGCGACACCATTGAAACTAGGTTATATAAACTAATAATAAATAAACTTTCCTTCACTCACACCAATTATCTAGCCCAAGAGAAGCTTCTTCATGAAACTTGTTAAATGGTTACTAGACAACGGATAAACATACTTAAAATACATACTTATTATACATAGAAAACACTAAGACCCGAAACAATTTAGAAAAACAAAAATTCACCGGGGTTCAAACCCGGGACTTCAGAGGTGGCGACACCATGAAAACCGGTGTACAAACCACTCGACCAAAGAGGTTGTCGGTCGTCGTATAAAAAAAAATCAATCTCACATTAGTCATATCGATCATGCTGGTCTGACAAGTGGGGCAGGCGTAGTGGCCCGAGTGCAGCAGCTGCTCGAAGCACGGCCTGTGCAGCAGGTGCCCGCAGTCCGGGATGTGGCACGGGATGCGCGACGTGTGGATGTCCTCGAGGCACACGGGGCAGTTCGAGCGGGACACGTTCTCTACGCACTGCGACCGTACAAAATATCATAGAGAGTCAGTCACGAACCGATGGTATTACGTGTGATAAAGGTCACTCACAAAGCATTGTGATCCAGTATTACTTATAGCATAAATTAAATAAATGATTAGACTGTTGAGCGACGTGTGGATGTATTCAAGGCACACGGCAGTTTGAGCGGGACACGTTCTCTACGCACTGCGACCATACAAAATAAAATACCATAGAGTCAGTCACGAACCGATGGCATTGTGAGAGATGAAGGTCACTCACAAAGCATTAATGTGATCAAGTATTACTTATAGCATAAATTAAATAAATGACTAGGCTGTTGAGCGACGTGTGGATGTATTCAAGGCACACGGGGCAGTTCGAGCGGGACACGTTCTCTATGCACTGCATGCAAACAAAATTAAAGGAGACCCGGCTTTTTATGCTTAAGTTGTACACTTTTTTAATTTTTTAATCCGTTATTCATTACTATCTGGCAATATCTGTCAACAAATGACAGCCGCTAGCTGTCAAATCAAACATGTCGTGACGGCATTGTTGACATTTTCCGTTTTTAAAAGCAAAAGAATTATGGTTTATGCAGCCACGTTAGACATTTTTAAAGTACCATGTCTGTTTTTTGAAGAATTAGTGTTTCCATATTTAAAAATATTAATAATTAAATAACTCTTATCCGCGATTCGATAAAAATAAGACAAAACTTGGTTTAGGTATAGTCTGACCGATACCGCTGTACCGCGCCTTGGGTATGCGAGCGGCGAGGCGGGGGGGGGGGGGGCGAAACAGTTGCTTTATTCTGTCATTCTGCCGTCATCGCTCACGGCGGCAACTAATGTGTCAGACGCACATGTGATAAAATATCTAAAAATGGGTCGTGCATTATCTCGAGATAATCAAGACTGTCATTTTTAAAGTGGCCGAATATTTTAAGAAAAGAAAAGCAAACAAAGAAAGTTTATATTATATATTTCCAAGAATTAAAGATTTATTTTATTTATATTGGTTCTTTAATTGTACTTATCTAAAAATCATACTGGACAAAAACGGGTTGGATGTAATTATACTCGTCAATATAAAGCTTCAATAAACTGTGCTTCGATGTCGTAAGATCTGTCTGACACTACGATACTATGATTCTCATGTGAGTTCATGCTCTTTACTTCCCACTCCCCCCACCACCCGCGCATACCTAAGGCGCGGTACAGCGGTTGCGGTCAGGCTATAGCAAATGATATTAGCTTTACTTTATGACAAAATACTTTTGTATAAAAAATTAAGCATTTTATCTATGGAAAGTGCCGGTTCTCCTTTATAAAAAAGTACAGCCTGTATACTATCCCACTGCTGGGCAAAGGCCTCCATCATTGAAATCACGTCATCGCTACAATCGATGGGCTTAATCACTACGCTTGCACCTCACAATCACAAATACGAGTTGGTAATCATTAACCCGGGCAATACAATGCATCAAAAGATCCAAAAACACACTGCCTGACCTGAGAAATAAACCCGGGACTCGCGGGTTCGCGCTTGACCACTCGGCCACCGAAGCGTTACGACAGAGCGCCAAAAATTGATAAAAAAAAAATATATTAAAATGTAAATCAACTCGAACGAAACCACCAAAAGCTAGTCACAAAATAAAGGCTGCCTCACCCTATGCCCGACCCGTTGCAGCTGCACCGGCAGGCACATGTTGCAGCGCTCGCAGTGGAAGAACCGGTCGCGCCCCCCCACGCGGCAGATGCCGCAGCCGTCGCAGTGGTACTGGCGCTTGTCCTCGTCGTCGAACAGGTTGCATATCAGGCATGTATACTGGGGAAAAATTATGTTTTTATTTAAATATGCCGAGTCGTGTGTGTATCGGCCCACTAAAAAAACACTACCAACCCTCTCTTCCTTTTGGTGTCTTAAAAGGCAACTAACGGAATAAAGACTGCACATACAACCAGGGGCCCAAGTCTGCTAATTTACGAATGGCATAATTGAATCGCAATTGGATCGCATTGTAATTGTTTGACACATTTGGTATTCTCTGAGAATTTGGTATTCTCTGAGAATACCAAATGTGTCAAACAATTGCGATTCAATTATGCCATTACAATTACAATGCGATCCAATTGCGATTCAATTATGCCATTCGTAAATTAGCAGAATAAAGACTGCACATACAACCAGGGGCCCAAGTCTGCTAATGTAATTGTTTGACACATTTGGTATTCTCTGAGAATTTGGTATTCTCTGAGAATACCAAATGTGTCAAACAATTGCGATTCAATTATGCCATTACAATTACAATGCGATCCAATTGCGATTCAATTATGCCATTCGTAAATTAGCAGACTTGGGCCCCTGCTATCACGTTTGAGCACATGCGCAGTTGTAATTTGGTGAAACGTGGACTATGGCAGTGGGCTGTTTCTTTTATTTTATTTTCTTTGGCGTAGTTACAAGATATAAACCATACAATACAAATTAAACAATAATACATATAAAAAAGGAATAAGTTTACATCTCTGTTACAACCTACACATAAAGTTTTACACAAAAAGTATGGCGAATTAGAATTTTATCTACTAACGTAACGTATAATAATAATTGAGAAACAAAAATATGTTAAAATAACGACAAAAAGAATAAGTAACACAAATAAAATGTGGTCCTATCTGTGGTCCTTATTGCCTTTGCCATTGCGGGTTAAAGTCGGGAATCTATGTATGTATGTTTATTTAAATATGTACATAATGAGTAATTTTAAAAGTGTCCTGCGTCAATGGTTGCTTGAAAATACATTTAACTCGGTTGATTAATTTTTTGAAACATAAGTAGAAAGACGCGATGTGGTGGATGCATAGACCCTATTTAGTTAAATTAAGTATTTCTGTACCTAAATATTTTGCATGCTGTAGCTTACGGCTAAGTAGGTTTAAGCTACATTGTATTCTTTGACCAACTGTATTATACCCTATTTATGGCAAATAAACAATTAAAAAAAAACAAAAAAAACTGACTAGCAGGAGATCAGCGGCACACTAATATTATTTAAGTTTCTTTTAATCAGAGGTCGGAATTAGAGAGTTATTTATGTACATACACTGATTTCATACAGCGAAATAATGAAGTGGATATGCCTCAAATCCTGAGAAAATGATTCTGATGGGCCATTTGAATATGCAAAACCTCATGAGTCTAGACTAGAAGCAAAAGTAATTTCGTATTTATAAAAAAGGCGAAGTATAAGTATGAGAATTTGCATAAGACTATTAATAATTTGTATTGTGAATTAATGTAAATACTAATAAAAATTGTAAGTATCTTAATTATATTTGTTTTATTTGTCTTATCTATATCCGCGGTTTTTATTATTATTTATTTGTTATATTGTTGGCCACGGGAAGATCCATATAATATCAACATTACGATGCCAGTACATAAATAATAATAATAATAATAACAATCCTTTATTCAGAAAATTTTTGTATGTACATTTTTAAAATAACAATTTAGTAATGCATATCTGTTTGCCCTTTTTTGGCAAAAGCCTCCTCTAGCCTACTTTATTCTTTCCTATCTTCTGCTATCCTTGTCCACTCTGATCCCGCCATCTCTTTTAACTCATCCTCCCATCTCTTATAAGGTCTCCCTCTCTTCCTCTTATTGTAAATGGGGAAGCAGCTTATAAGGATTTTGCTCCATTTATTTTTCCTCTCACATTGTGACCGGCATATCTCCACTTTTTCTTTATTTTTATGCTGACCTCTTCTATTTTTGTGCTATTTCTAAGTGTTAAATTTATTACTTAATCTAGTTTCCGCTTTCCAAGCATACTTCTTTTAATGGCAGATTGATATAATTGTAGCTTTTTAGCTTAGCTTGTGCTTTAGTTAGATCCCAAGTCTAGCAGCCGTAAGTTAATACAGGAAGAACACATGTATTATAGAGCTTTCTTTTATATTACATGTTTAACTATTTGTTCTTCATTATTTCTCTAAGTGACCTAGTTCTTTTGACATTAAGTCTTTTGGTCATATAATTTGTCCTAGGTAGGTGTACTCATAAACATATTCAATATTGCGGTTATTAATTTCTACTGACTTTTGTATGCTATTTGTCATCATTTTTGTTTTATCAAAGTGGCTAGGCCCACTCTATGACTTTCTTCTTCTAGCTGCCTGAGCATTTGCTGAATTTCTTCTTTGGTTGATGCCAAGATTATTAAATCATCAGCTTATGTTAAGTCCATAACTGTTCCAATTGAGATTACGAAAAATTTCTTCTAGAACAGCTGAAAACAATTTTGGTGAAATAGGATCGTACCCCTCTTTCTATTTTAAATTCTTCTCCCTTTCTTTCTAATTTAACTTTAGCTGTGTTGGTTCTGTAGATGTTTCGAATTATTTTTGTGTATTTGTCAACTACCCCCTGATTTTTCAGTGCTAACTAGATACATACATGTATTAGTAAGTCGAAAGCTTTGCAATAATCTACAAAGCAACAGTAAAAAGCGATGTTGTATTCTTTGCATTCTTCAAAGACTTGTTTCACAGCATATATCATATGGTCGATAGTAGAGTTCTAAACCCAGGTTGTTCCTTTGGTTGGTTCTCGTCGAGGATTTTAGTAATGCGTCCGAGGATTACTTTTGCAAAGACTTTGTAGATGTTGGACTTTAGACTGATGGGTCTGTAATTGGCTACTTGACAGTTTTCGAAAAAGTATTTAAAAAGTTACAAACATTTTCTTTCTCAAAAAAACCTTTATTTAACAGAAAAAAAATATTTTTTCTTTATTGATTTCAAACTTTGTGCGAAAATGGTTGGTCACGTGACATTTTGCTCTGTGATGTCACTTTTCAAATCTAGGAGTACAATGT
Organism: Scoparia ambigualis; assembly: GCA_963921215.1. Classification (NCBI taxonomy): domain Eukaryota; kingdom Metazoa; phylum Arthropoda; class Insecta; order Lepidoptera; family Crambidae; genus Scoparia; species Scoparia ambigualis. The sequence continues at coordinate 5,345,440 of OY992512.1, forward strand.
GACCCCTATGAACTTCCCGGCCGGCCGCCTGCGCCGGTGGCGGGGCGGGGGGTAGGCAGAGCGTTTGAATCGCCTCGATCATTGACTTTCGTAAGATCGTCCGGTACTAAGGATTCTTACATTTTTTATGATTTTTTTTTTAATGATTTTTTTATGCTCATATTTTTAGTTAGACATGCTAAATAGCTTCTACTGATGATAAACATGAACAGGGTTTCGGCTCCAAAACCAATGAAAAATCTCGGTGTATAGGCTTACCACCTATCACACTGAGCACATGTGCAGTTGCTATTCGGTGGATTGTGGACTGTGGCAGTGCACTGCTTTTGCAGTGCTCATTGCCCAGTCTCTGACTAACCTTTTGGAAATACCAGTTGTGAGTGTAAGGAGGTGGTTTACCTTTCCAAATGTAGCACCGCAGTTCTCGCATTCCGCCTGCACCTTCTGTCTTGTGTCACATTCTGTGCAGATCAGTTCAGTGACTGTCTTTCGGTTGAAATAGTGCTGTTCGTTCTCGTCGTGACAGTATCTGCACATGTAGAACTTGTTGCAGCATGGTGTCTGTAAAATGGATACAATATCAAAATAAGAAACTTATTGATTTGACTGGGTATTTAGTAAGTTTTAGTACACATAAGTTCTCAAGTAAAGTAAGAAAGAGGTACAAATTGAAGGTTAAGTAAACACAGAATTTCCCTGAAATGAAGTGTCAACATGAAAACATTGGTTAAATGTTTGTCCATTTCTGTGAAGAGATCCTCGTCAATGACTGAAATTAGACAATGCATCACGCACCGAAAATTGCAGTTCATTGACATGCGCGGCTTTGTTTTTAAACTCGCATTTTCATGTTACGTTTCTTTGCGTCGTAAGATCTAAATAAAGAAGAAGCAACTGAAAGCATTGACTTGATTCTGATTGTTAAGCAAATCAATCTAATGTCCTTGTTAACGATTATTAGACCAATAACTCACCACGAATTTGGCTCGCCGTTTGTAATGAGCGCAACCAACTCGTTTCTCGCTATTAAGCTCGGATGGTGGTGTACTATCTCCATTGATTTCTTCATTTTCCGTAGTAGACATCCTTGAAGATATCACAAAATTATTTATATTTGGAACATTCAATCAACTGCTAAGTTTGTTTTTATGTAAAAGAAATAAGATGAATTCGATAAATTAAAAACTAGCGAATGAACGAACAAACAGCAGGCTGGCTGACTGATATAATTCGCCAACAACGACAGTGCCAGTGCCAGTCGCGGAGTCGCCAATTATTTGGCCAGCAAAAACTAATTTAATATGACATTGACTTTTGACATCTGATCTGACAATTGACTTTTTTTTTTATTTATTTGTTCCGTGAAGGAACAGGCTAAGGTCTGAGACCATACTGCCTAATCATTAGTTTTTTTTATTTCTTTTTTTCCCCTTGATGATAATGAGTGGTGATTAAGATGATGAATGATAAATGCACAGACATATAAATATGTCTGTGGATAAATGATATTCCCCCAAACCCCTTGAGTCTTCATTAAAGATGTGGAACTTTACTGAGATCCCACGCGGACTTCTTGAGAGAATTTGAAAAGTGATGTTGCACTGTTTTGTTTCATTTGCCAACACTCATGCACGTTGACAAACACTTAATGGTTAATAATCCACTATTATTTCACATTAATGTTCGAAAAAACATAAATTTTAGAAAATAAAACAAAACTGCAGACGTGACGCTACACTTTTCCGCTAAGAAGTCTGACTTTTTTTAGTATAAATTTGTTTCTGTGATTTGTTTCGTAAAGGAACAGGCTAAGGTAAATAAAATACTAAAATAAAATACTAATGACTAGGCAGAAACCATACTGCCTAGTCATTAGTATTTTATTTTCTTTTTTTCCCTAAATGATAATGAGTGGAGAATAAGATGATGAATGATAAATGATATTCCCCCAAACCCCTTGAGTCCTCAGTAAAGATGTGGAACTTTACTGAGATCTCACGCGGACTTCTTGAGAGAATTTGGAAAGTGATGTTGCACTGTTTTGTTTCATTTGCCAACACTCATGCACGTTCACAAACACTTAACGGTTAATAGTCCTCTATTATTTCACATTAATGTTCAAAAAAACACAAATTTTAGTAAATAAAACAAAACTGCTGACATGACGCTACACTTTCCCGCCAAGAAGTCTCACACCATCCCACGGAGCAAAAACAAAGAGGAGGTGTTGCAATCAATGTAGTCCAGCAACTATCAATGTAGTCCTGACGTCACACTGTAGTTGAACTACTTACGACCAGGTGTCGCTTTCGTCAGTACAACTCTCGTTGGCTGGCGAATAGGTTGTTCGTGGCTTATTCAGTCTTTTAAAGAATTATAAAAAATTCTCGACCTAAACTTTTTGCAAGCATGAAGTGCTGTGTTGTATCGTGTAGTGGTTACACGGATAAAACGAGATTAAACGGAATAAACATATCTTTCCACTCGTAAGTAATATTTAAATTAAATTTATACTTCATCAAATAAAGTTACGACATACACGACATCTAGTGAAATATAGCAGAACTTTTATGACAACTCTGCTAATCTCGTAAATTAGGTAGGTACTTGCTTTGGCTACTGGCCACTAGATGGTTTTCTCTTATTTGGACTCCCCCCGCAACCCGCGCAGCTGAGACACTATTATTATATGAAAAAAGTTGTTACAACACCTCCTCTTTGTTTTTGCTCCGTGCACCATCCTGACCTCGGACCAAATATCACAATGGACCTCGGACCAAATTGTGATATTCGCCCATTGTGCGATTTTCCAAAATCAAAAAAAAATGAAATTGGTTCGTAAATGACTTCATAGATGGCGCTTAGCATAGATTAGTATGGCGCTTAAAAGGCGGGTTCATGAAGAGCACGTGTATGGCTGCGTATTATTTATTATATTCCAAAATAGAAATAGGTTCTGGATGTCCTGAATATAAATAGGTAAGTAAATACTATTTTTTTATTCTTTTGGTAGACAAGTAAAAGTGTAGAATTTATTACAGCCCATAAGTAGCCCAGCTTTCATAAAACGACATCTATCGAGTGTTTTTGAACTAATTTTTACTTTTTAATTTGGGCTGTCAGAAAATCGCCCATTGACATGACGCATGACGTTTATGTGTGTTCTGCCACAGACAACGTAATACTTTTGTGTTGTCATTTTACTCTGTGGTCCTTGTTACGTTCGGTTTCCATCACAAATTGCATTGGGGTATTTTGTTTAAATTATTTAAAAACATTAATCAATATTATTATTTATTCTATCCAAAGCCACTACCGTTTGGGTGCCTTACAATGCTAGAAGGCAGACCACGGCGAAGATGGCGTGACGAGTTGAACGCGTATCGGCCAGATTGGACCACTGTGGCGGTGGACAGAAAAAAGTGGAAAGAAGGAGGGGAGGCCTTTGCCCTATGGTGGGACAGAATAGACTGACAAAAATATTAATAATAGACGGTACGGTCACAGACATATAATCTATATGTCTGTGGGTACGGCCGACATATTATTTCCGGTTGTTCTCATCTTGCTGACGGAGAGTATTTGCACACAACCAAGTAGCCAGAATAATTCACTAGCAACTTGCTCTTCGATATGGCCTTGTTGGATCAGAGGTGCCGTACTGTAAGTACGCACCTACCGCCTGCTCCAGTTCTCGAAATGGTCATGCAACGCTCTACTGGGATCGCTCTATCATCACGGATAGGACTATTGTCGCCAATAAGCCTGATATCGTGGTGGTCGACCGATCTCAGCGCCGGGCAATATTGGTTGATATCACCGTACCTCATGATGAGAGCCTCGTGAAAGCCGAGAAGGACAAGCTCAGTAAGTACCTTGACTTGGCTCACGAGGTTACCGCCATGTGGGATGTGGATTCAACCATTATTGTACCGATAGTCGTTTCGGCAAACGGTCTTTTAGCTAAGAGCCTCGATCAACACCTAGAGAGGCTCTCGCTAAAAGGTTGGGTCAAGGGTCAGATACAGAAGGCAGTAAGTACTCCTTGACATGGCACGTATTGTCAGAAGGTTCCTCACTCTGCAGCCCTAACCACCAATAGCTTGGGTCTATCCCCGCTGCCGGTGGCAACCTAGGTTATGTTTTTTATAATATTTTATATTGTAAATATGTTTTTTATATAAAATATTGTAAAAAAATTTACATAAGATAATATTTATTGAATAAAGAGAATAATAATCTAGTATTATTTATCAGATAACTTTAAAATAAATAAGAGATTACCAACTGAAAACTTGGCCCCGTAGCTCCTTGTTCTGAGCTCCGTAGTTCATGATTGTTGTTTAATTTATCAAATAAATAACAAGAGAGAAAATCAAAATTGCATAAATACATGGAGTGGAGAAATACAATTTATAAATATTAAGTCCATGCTTAAACATTTTTGGGACTTCTTGGCGGGAAAGTAAAGTGTCATGTCTGCAGTTTTGTCTTTTTTTCGAAAAGTGTTTTGTCGAATATTAATTTGTAATAATGGTAGATTATTAAACGTTAAGGGGGGTTAGGCCTCAGAACAATAACTAAAGCATATTGTTCTGAGGGTTAGGCGGTCAGCGAAAAGCCCTAGCGGGTGTTGCGCGGTGAGGGGTCCGCGTAAATTCGTAAGCGTCATTTACATTTTTATTAAAAAGGTAGGTAGTAGTAATAAAAATGTTTAGTTTTTTGGAAATCTAAAACAGTCAAGAAATCGAAAAGAAACAAATACCTATGTGTTTAAGATTTTATAGAAATTTTTATTGTAAAACACGGTCGTAATGTGCATTTATATGAAATTTTAGATAAAGTGGTTTCCAATCGTGTTTTGGAAACAGTCATCTCCTCACACCTCTAAGGTGTGAGGGGCATTCAACCAACCTCACACATACGTTCTGTAATACATATTGAAAATTTCATAATTTCAACCCCTCTTAGGGGGGCTTAGGCGGTGAAAACGGAAAAATTGGCTGTTTCCTATTAGCTGTTATTCAACATATGTGCATGAGAAAACAAAACAGTGCAACATCCATCACTGTTTTGATTATTTTATTTTCTTCTTTTTAAAAAGATTATAATTTAAGGATTTATAGCGAAACTAATATTATTGTGATACCATTTTTGAACTTTATTAAACACTTAAATCTTAAGCGTACTTAGGTACTGATTACTGAGGCTCCACCCGGCACCCGTAACAGCTGGTCCTTCGAGCCGGATCTGAAGTCGAGGTACGGTACGCCACCGCCGCCGTCAAAAATGGTAGTCACGCAAAATGGTAATAAAAAATAAGACGTGTCCGCAACGAAAGTTTACTCCGACTGTTCATGACTAAGACACAATGAAGACATGTGTTAAGTCCGACCCGGTGAAACGAACGTTGAACTCGTGTAACCCACCGCGGGGTCCTTCGCACAACCCACCACAGCCGCATTCGTTGGTAGTTCAGCGCATGCGGTCCCCGCAGTTGCCGGCACGTCATGGCCTTGAGCAGCCGATGTTCCCCGACAAGCTCAAGGTAGCATGCAAAGCCACCGCTGCACCGTAACACCAAACACAATTCACGGTTGTCGAATTTATCTTCTGCCAAATCACGGCGTAAGAGGTCAGATCTTGAGGCAGCAGAGGAAAAAGCTAGAATGTAACTTATTGACAAAAAGCTAGAAGCAGACCTATAACTTACCTAGAAGAAGAATACAGTCCACCATAAAGTCGCGAGAGAGTGCAAACTCGCACTAATGTAGAGGAGTGGTTAGAGCACAGCCAGCAGGAGATGGACAAGGAACAAAGCGCCCCCCAGAATGGTCCCCCTTCTGGTGAGCTTATTTTATTCCACATAATGGACCCATCGAGATGCTAGCGAATCGAACGCACTTCACGCACATCGACGGCAGGTGGCACGTTGGACTGACGCAGACCTTAGAGCATTAAACCATTAATGCTCTAAAGACGCAGAAGGATTAGAGAACCTATAAGTTACCTGACAGCAACCATTATGTGCTTTCTCGTTTGCGAAGCTTGAACAAAAAGATGAGCCCAGCCAGAGTACGCTAGTAGATATGAAGAACGTATCGATAATTTACATAAAAATGATTTCGCACAAGTACCTAGAGCATACCGACCGGACACCTAAGACATGGGTAGTTTTGGGTACACCGTACAACGCAATACGATTTTGTGAAATGATCAACCGGAGAGCGAAACAAAGACGTACGTTATTATGAGCTCAGAACAATAATGCTTTAGTTATTGTTCTGAGATTATGACTACGTCACAAGATGTAGGTAATTATTTTTTCACTCCTCTTGTTTAAAAACCAACCAAACCAATCATTGTAGCGTTCCAGAGCGGGAAAAAAATAGCTTTTCTTGCTCGGACCATTGGTCCGAGTTTTCTTGCCTTTTTTCTTTTTAATTTTTGTCTGTCAAATGACAATGAGCTTACAAAAACGAAAAAGTCTTTAGTCATATCATGAATAAAGATTCGACCTAAAACTGTTTACACAAATCAATAACTTTTTTGAAATTTTTATTTAAAGTTTATGGTAAAATTAGTAATCATTTGAAATTTTGATCTATGGACAACACAGACCACGCCCACACAGTCCACGCTTCAGCAAGAAACAACTGCACAGTCTGCATATGTGCTTAGGTGGTGAGTCTTTAGCCCGTTACTCGCTTTTACGACACCCAAGGGAAGAGAGGGGTTGGTAGTATTATTTTGATGAGCCCATGGCCGCTTTATGCTGTTGGATGTATGAGCAGTCTTTACTCCGTTAGTCGCCTTTTACGACACCTAAGGGAAGGGAGGGGTTGGTAGTATTATTTTGATAAGCCCATCGCCGCTCTATGCTGTTTGATGTGTGTGCAGTCATTAGTCCGTTAGTTGCCTTTTACGACACCGAAGAGAAGGGAGGGGTTGGTAGTATTAATTTAATGAGCCCATCGCCGCTCTATGCTGTTAGATGTATGTGCAGTCTTTAGTCCGTTAGTCGCCTTTTACGACACCGAAGAAAAGTGAAGGGTTGGTAGTATTATTTTGATGAGCCCATCGCCGCTCTATGCTGTTGGATGTATGTGCAGTCTTTAGTCCGTCAGTTGCCTTTTACGACACCGAAGAGAAGGGAGGGGTTGGTAGTATTAATTTAATGAGCCCATCGCCGCTCTATGCTGTTAGATGTATGTGCAGTCTTTAGTCCGTTAGTCGCCTTTTACGACACCGAAGAGAAGGGAGGGGTTGGTAGTATTAATTTAATGAGCCCATCGCCGCTCTATGCTGTTAGATGTATGTGCAGTCTTTAGTCCGTGAGTCGCTTTTTACGACACAGAAAGGGAAGCGCTCCAAAGAGTTTATATTATTTTGATTTATTCCTAAAAGAAGGATAGTGAAACTAATTTTATTGTGATACCATTTTTGTACTTTTTAAAAACATTTTACTACATTTAAGGCGTACTTACTGAGACTCCACTGGCACCCGTAACAATCACTTTTTAAATTCTCATAAGAAGTCCGTGGGAGATCTCAGTAACGTCCCACATCTTTACTGAAACTCAAGGGGTTTGGGAAAATATCATTTACCAGTAAACTTTCATGTTATCATTCATTGTCATTTTCTAGCATAACCAATGACGTTACTTAATTTTACAATAAAGAAATAAAAAACTAATGACTAGGCAGTATGGTCTCTGACTTTAGCCTGTTCCTTCAAGAAACAATAAAAAAATGTTTGGCGCAGAATTTTAAAATGTTACAAAAATATTTTCTAAATTAAGTATTTTAAATCTTAAAATCAAAAATAGGCAGCAAAAATTATACAGGCACTTTACACGGCAGGATGAGAGTTGTAATATTTACCACACTGTTTATCTTACTAGTTCAAAGAGCGATACCATTGACACCACCTAAGTTTCAATGGAAGGCAATAGATTTTGCGTGGGAAAACAATGCAAATAAAAGCATGGCTTTGGCATCTGGCGATTATATAGCGGATAACAATATGCCGACTGGACTAGCCAGGTGGAAAAACAAACTATTTATCACCATACCACGGTGGAAGAATGGTGAGAAACAATATAATATAAACTATCCTACTTACTTTTATCCTACAACCTACTACTTACCAACCAAACCAAGTACACGAAGATGTATCCCCGCTAGGAATTGAACCCGAGACCTCTGGGTCTACTGGTAGCTTATTAGCTATCTAGACCACAGAGACCCAGAGATATCTCTCCTCCCTTCCCTTCCCCCTCCACTATTCCTAATCCTTCCTTACGCCCTGGCCACGTAGACGGGCTAGGCTTAGCGCGGGCGCGGTTGACTTCTGCGGGCGCGGGTGGCATGCCACGTACATTCAGTAGCGGCTACAGCGGCTGGCTAAGTGGACGTATTGAGGATGGCTCTAACTAAAGTGACGCGTAGTTGCCTTGACAGCAGTTTGTATTTTATGCACGACATTTTGAATTCAAGGGACGGAGTTGAATTGTCCATAAGTTTCCATAATAAAGTCCCACCGCTCGTAGATTCGTCTAAAAATATTGTTTTGCTCGTACCGTCCCGCGCTAGCCCGTTTCAACCGCCCGAGAAACCGCTGTGCACCGTGGCCATGGCCAGGCGCAAACTAGCCCGTAACATTGTTTCCACCCGCCGACCTCGCCCGCAACCGCTGCCGCCGACCGCCACCGCCGCCAGCCGCAGCCGCTCTAGCCCGCCGCGCGCGCGTCGTGGCATGCTTTATACATTCTCATACATTTGTTAAATTAGCCAACCGCCGCCGCCACCCGCAACCGCGCCTAGCCCGTCTACGTGGCCAAGCACTTAAAGTTCCTTCCGTACAGCCTCCACTATATATAATCCTTCCATTAAGTTCCTGGTGCTCGTTTGCTTCCTTTCACATAAAAATGAGGCGGTTATACTGCTAAAATACAAATAACATCACACTCCCACCAGGCGTTCCCTCGTCGCTCAACTACGTGTACATGAACGACAGCCAGAGCGCGCCGCTGCGGCCCTACCCCAGCTGGAGGGACGCGTACGTCACCAGTGATACCCAGCGTGCCAACACCAACGCCACGGTGGTATCAACCTTCAGGGTGCACGTGGATGACTACGAACGGCTGTGGGTGGTGGATAATGGGGTCGCTGATATGAACAGTAAGTTGCCATAAAATTTCTACTACTACTATTCTACCGGAATTACTACGGAGAGTGTTCTGAAGAACTTTTTGATCAAATCCCGCCCTCTTCTTTCCTATCCCGGACTACACGTGCTGGTCTTAAGAACAACCATAATACTGTGCAGAGTGCAGACTATCAGCACTCGTACCAAAAAATTTGGCAAGTCGCTCCTCTGTAAGACCATTCGGCATTGGAATTCTGTGCCGGCGCATGTGTTTCCTAGCTCCTATAGTCCCGGGTCTTTTAAGCGGGGCGTGAAACGGCATTTATGCAGGCCGTCATAAATGGGTGCACATGTTATCGTGCTTGTTCCACAGTGAGAAGCGCTCTCATTATTTTGGAGTGCATCGGCTGCTTACCATCAGGCAGGATGTGGTCACTATGACGAGTCACGACGAGTTAAAAAAAAACTTTATACGCACGCTGTTACATGTAAGGCGAAGTGAAACGCCACGGTGGTTTCTTCATGGTGCACGTGGTGACTAAGACCGGCTGTGGGTGGGGTTGCTGATATGTCCAGTATTTAGCCTCCCAACTATTCACTGCTGGGCAAACGCCGATAGAAATAGCTGTGTTAACGATAGGACTGTTGTAGGAACAGAAAAAAAAAGAACAGTAAGTAGAACGATTCTGTAAATTCATTTCAAACCAAGAAAAGCTGAATCCGCAGCGAAATAACGCCGGGATGCGCTTCACCGCCGAACGCGGTGGTGAAATTAACTTTGTCAAGTCAGATTTTGTATCCTGTTAGTTGGTGAAGCGCACCCGGCGTGATTTCACTGCGGTTTCAGCTTTTTCGAGGTTCAAAATGTTTATACAGAATCGCTCTACTTACTGGCTCGGTTGGCAAACTCGAAACTCGCCTTCACAAAACACCAACGAGTACCTACACTAAATCATCATTCGCTTGCCCTGTTCCCATGTTATTTCGGGTCGGTGCCGTATGTATTTTTCTTCCATACAACTCGGTCATTCGTCATCAAATCATCTAATCCCTTCTCATTCATGTCATCCTTCACACAACCCATCCATCTTTTCTTTGGTTTTCCTCTTCCTTTCCTACCTTCAACACTCATATTCATCACTCTTTTAGTCACATGGCTTTCGTCTCTTCTCATTACATGACCATACCAAGACAAACGGTTCCCTTTCAACTTTTCTGTTAAAGGCGCCACTTTCATACTTCCTCTGAGTACCTACACTACATAAATACCGGTTGATAATCACAACTCAGGGGTTATACATGATAAATTTTTCTTTGTGCTTGCCAGAAGCATAATAAGACACCTTAGAGCTCTACACACAAGCGGCATTTTGACGAGACGGCACAGTAACTGCAGTTACCGTCACCTGTCGACGGCAGCCATCGACACTAGCCGCCCGCCTCACGACGGCGGCTGCAGTTACTTTCGTGTGTTAGAATCAAGGAAGATATACAATTATTTGTCTATGGTTAGAACTTACAAGGCCTACTTTGCACCATTTTATAGAGGAGGTAAGGAAGATCTCGGCCCCGGCGGTGTTGGTGTTTGACCTCAACAAGGACGTGCTGATCCGCCGCTACGAGCTGACGGGCGACGTGCTCAGAGACTCTTCGGTGCTTACCAGCGTGGTAATTATCACTTAAAACCCATTTCCTTTTAAACCCTAGACCGAAATTAATGATCAGCAGTCTATCTGTTGTTTTGATTAGTTACTGTCTCAGAGTCACACATTACCGTGCTAGAGTTAAGTTACACACTTTAAACGCCATGACAGACACAGGTAACCGACAAACAATTAAACAATGGAGTCTAGTTGATGGATGTCATGCCGCGTCCGCACGCTTGGCGCTTACCGCGAACTCCAAACCTCTACAAACGTTTGGATTTGTGATTTGTTCGACGGATCGGCTACAAGCGCTTGCAAACCAAGCCAAACGCTTTATCCACACGTTTGAGTTTGTGACGGCTTGTAAGGCTGATTTCACAGTCACGCGTTTGATCAGCGCCGGCCACACGCGCGCGCTTACAATTATTATTACACTACATAATAGTTGTGCGTTTGAACTGCGTGACTGTGAAACGCAACTACTATCTAGCTAGTGTAATTGTAACCGCGCGCGTGTGGCCGGCGCTGATCAAACGCGTGACTGTGAAATCAGCCTTAAGGGTTTGCCAAGCGTGTGGACACGGCATAAGAGGAGCAAGCGAGGTGTGTCAGGCAGGACCGCACAAAGTGGAGATCCATTGTCTCTGCCTACCCCAGTAGGTACTAAGGTACTAAACTGAGGGCCTAGTCAACTGGCAAACGCTCGACCGGTGACAGCGTCAAAATCGCTCATCAAATTCGCTAGGCTACATCGATATCGATAAGCTAAGGGATATAGAACATACAGGCTTGTCTTAGTATTTTTTGTTTGATGATAATGTAACGCTTATGTAAGATTAATAAATAGGTAGTAACCACACCGATCCTTTTGAGTTTTAGTGAATTGAATGTCACTTTACTAAGAAATTCGGGTAGACTCCTTGAGACAATTTGAAAAATGAATCAATCGCTTTTTTCGCCGGAAGTTCGCCAGGCAAGCACGTTTAAGTTTTAAGTAAATAAGTACTTAAAATGATGACGAGTGACTTACCTACCATAATATGATATTGATATAAGACCAAACCCATTTTTCAGCTTATAATATAAATAAATTAAGACTGAAGACCACAAGCAAACGCTTGCTGCCAAGAATTTCTCAAATATTAACAACTTGACGTCCGTCTGTAATGAAATAAGTGATAACACTAAATGTTACAAACCGCGCGAACATTTAAACAGTTTGATCTTAGATGCGAGTACCCACTAGGTAGTGATTAAAACGTTTGCATCTTGTATGAGCGGCTAAGGCTTTCGGGTTTAGTTGTCTAACTACAACACCTATCACATTACTTTTCTAATTGATTATTGTCTTAAATAAAATAAAATAAAAAACATTCCAAGTACATGGTTTTGCTGGTTAAAATAAAACTAATTTTAAAATATGCAAACTAGCGAAGCAATGTACTTACTGTTACTTGAAAGGTAATGCTAGAGGTTCAACTAATGCAAAAAGTCCCCGCCCGCGCCGCACCGGTTTGTGATCTTGCCAGTTAGTTACGCAACTTTCACATTACCGAGCTAAAGGATGGGTAACCAAATAAAAAGCGTCTCGAGCTCCTCCGTGCTTCGGAAGGCATGTAAAGCACACTGCGGTTGTATTGGCTCAGGGCTTAAGCCTGTTATAGCCCAGTCTGCCTTAGTGCTGTCGTTCATAAGGGAACGTTCAGGACGTTCATAGGATGACGATGAAGAGAACATCGCCTTACTAAAGGATTGTTTCATTGTTACTTATTTATAGCGGTAGGTACCGAAAATAATTGAAATTAAAAGTCAAATCATTTATTAAATATACGCCTTCACAGACACAATGACATGATCGTGGTCTCTACGCGACAAGTTAAAATATTTATTTATTTTACATTATTTATTTCACTGCCATTCATTATGAGTTGGTTGATAATGTTTCGAAATAAAACATAGGATTAGTTATATGTTTACCAAAAATAATTTTAAAACAATTAATTTTATATAATTACCCTAGTAACTATGTTGATAATGAATCAAGTACAACTTTAAGCCATGTTTAATGCAGTTTCATTGTTGGATACGACATGTGGTACACATCCCTTCTTTATTGTGAGCCTGATGCAGCATTAAATATTGGTGTTATTATGATTAACCATGCTTTTTGAAGGTATCCAGAATCTCCTTAGAAATTGGAACAATATACTTACTTATAGAAAATTGTCATACATAAAAAGTTAGTAGGTAGTATATATTTACCAAAAATAATTTAAAAACAATTAATTTTATTTATTTATTTTATATTCACAGGTGAATCGACAGTTCTATAAAAAGTATAACACTGAAAATGTGAAACAGCAAACCATTTACAGATTCACACAAATAAAAATGTGATAGTAACATTACAAACTCAAGCAACAATTACAATCGATTACTTCACAATCGCCAAATTGATAATAACTAAACTATTACAGAGTATGCTAGATATGGAACTTAATTTGTATTATATGTATAACAAGCCACCTTATGTTAAGCCACCTATTTAAAGAAAAAACAATATTATAACAAACACAATAGAACCCACCAGATTTAATAATCGGATAATAATAATGCAAGTTTATACATATAATTACCTTTGTATGTTGATAATGAATCAAGTACAACTTCAATAGCTTAATGTTATGACTAGTAGAAATTGATATAAGTAGGTACTTAAACATTTTCTATAGGTACCTACTGCAAGTAAAATTAAATATCAAGTAAAAAATAACATTAATGTTGTATTTCTTAATATATTCTTATTTCCTTACCTAACTCTCTCAAAGTCAAAGTTTATTAAATATGAGGCTTCACTTTCTCTTATTGACATTAAAACTATATGTGTATAAAATTAAATGCCAATTGTGTGTATAAGAAGGTACTGTTTTTTAGTAGGTACCTACCTAAGTAAATCTTTTTAATAAAGTACAATAAACTTAGAACTAAATTAACTTTATAGGTACTTAATTTTTCCTCATCAAATAAACCAAATTATTATTTTATGGATAAATATATTTATGGCACAGACTGCTCCTTTTTGTAGAATAAAAACGTTGTCAACATTAGAGCTCCACAAAAAAAATCATATAAATAACTAAATTCAACGATGCCAAAGCCATGTTCAATGCAGTTTCATTGTTGGATATGACATGTGGTACACACCCCTCCTTTCTTGTGAGTCTGATGCAGCATTAAATATTGTTGTTATTATCATTAACCATGCTTTTTGAAGGTATCCAGAATCTCCTAAGAAATTAGAAAAATATACTTACTTATAGAAAATTGTCATAGATAAAAAGTTAGTAGGTAAGTACCTATGTATTAAACAAATTGCTTGATATTGTTTTTTACCAAATAACCATGTTTGTTCACCATTCTGAGGAAGTCCATCCTCCAAATTATGAGGTAACATTTAAGATTTTTGAATCGTCGTCTCAAATCTGCAAAACCACATAAAATAGTTTTATCTTTATGTCAATACTCTTTATTCTAGCAATTTTAACAACACTGACATTTCCTGGTAAATCTCAATATAATAATAGGCATAATACTTACCTTTATTATGTAAGTAATAATTTATTTATTAAAACTTACCGTTTGAACGTAAGGACTGATATCTTTTCCTATTAAGAAAGATGCTTGTCTGTATAAGATTTATAGTCAATAGGTACACCTTACTACACTTAGAGCCTTGGTTTAATACTCTAAGCTACCTGGCAAATTAAATCTTCATTGGAACCTGTAAAACAAATAGGCAATCTAAGTTATAAATTGATAAATGGACATTATGGATAGGTTACATTTAATATTTATACAAAAAGTCCCTTACTGTTGTCTTATTCTTGACCTTTCTTGTCATGATTAAAGGTACTTAGGTGGATTTATTTGGCCCAAATGTTTGTATGGTTCGAGAGCCCCTACAAATTGTTATGCAGCGACTTGCTCTTCGTTGCGGAAAATGTTGCATGACACACATTTATTTGGTCACTCACATCGCAACAACTATATCAGCACGCAATTCCCGGCAGACCTTAGTTAGATATTTGAAAGTTCGTAAACGAGAACTCCGAGAACTATTCACAAGTACAACAAACTCGATTTCGTTAATTTGCTCCAAGTAACGTAGGGAAACATTTCTTCCTTAGCGCCTGAGCACTTGATTATCGCAGTCCACAATAGCCCTAAAAAGAGCATTTTAAACAAAACTTTCAACACAACACCATTATTCCTTCATCAGCTGATCAAACAATCGCCATTTTGTGTGAATTTTTATCTTCAATGTTTGAGTGATCGCTAGATTAGCGATTCTTGGCTTGTCAAACTGTCAATTAGGTCTATTTTAGCGTAAATTTTACGTCGTAGGTAACTTTTGCTTATGTCAATCCCATACATTCGGTTTATCGTAGCGAAGATTTCGTAGCGTTTAATTTGTTTGCCAATTGACTAGGCCCTCTGATAGGTATTTCCGTGACCCCAGCGGGATAACCCCTTCAGATCGGCTTCAAATTACGCACCGATTTAGTTGATAATAGGTATGTTTAAATTTGTTAGAAAATACCAGAATTTGTTGATCAATAGTTATGGAGATATCCCATGGGATGTCATGGGACGTGACTCCAGCGGGATACCCTTTAACATGTTAAAGGGTATCCCGCTGGAGTCACGCTCGCCAAAATTATTTGACCTAAAACGAGCAACAACGAGACACGCTACTGTTATAGTTATTCTGCTTAGTTTTTGTTGATTCAATCACGAATCCATCAGTGAAAATTCCAGGATTCTACCTTCTGTAGTTACCGAGTAATCAAATACCTACCTACTTTTCGTCAAAATTCCTCCGAAAAGTAAGTTCTAGTTGAGGTATAAGAAAAAAGGCTACATTCATGAAATTTGGGGAAGATTTTGTTGACTCTGAGAGTAAATTTGTTAGACAAAAACGAGAACTCTAGCTAAAGTACATCCTGAGATATAACGCTAATTATGTTTATCCCGCTGGAGTCACGGTGTTGATACCTAAACATTGTTTATCCACAGGAATGGAGCAAGTAGCGAGTTTATATATGACTATAGCCAAGATTTTGTTGATGTAAAAATCTAACCAGTTCCTACTTTTCAGTTTCCTAGGTACAGTATTTTAGGAGAAATTAAAGTTTATAATTTTTTCATACTAAAAGTACGCGTATAAGCCGACCAAATTAAGTTGATTCCTTATAAAGACCAAGATGGCGGCCAAATTTTGTTTATGGGCCGATTCCGATAAAATGTGGTTGGACATTATATTCAAATATTGGTACCTACACCATAATTCAATACATACACCTAATATCACCATATATCTAATGTAATATATTAATAACTATTCATATCAATATACTAATGTAGATAGATAGATTTACCCTTTTATGATTTACTATCTAATCTAAGACATGTTGAAATAAAATGATCAAATTTATTTAGCAAGTATTTCATTTTATTGTAATTTAAGAAAAAAACACAGTTTACAATCATAGGGAACTTTTTACATTGATCGGTTCACGCCGTATTAACGTCACACCAGACGTGTACAAAATTAAAAAAATAGTCTCGTTCTGTCGACAGTCTCTTAACATACCTAATATTGTTTTCTGAGGTTTAAGCGAGCACTACACATTGAAATGAAACACTTTTTTACGGATTAACTCGCGTTTAATTTACTATTTACATAGTTTTTATATTATCCTGACGTTTCGAACCCTTAACAGGGTCCGTGGTCACAGGGAGACTGAGGTGTTAGTCGTCTCATTGTTAGAAGTTATTTGCCAACCGTCAATAATTTTTATATTTAACCGGGTGCGTTCAAGTTTACACAATACGATAGCTAACAATACTTTTAGGTCTGGCAATGTGTTGGCCATATATGAAAGGCGTCACTGACAAGATTGGTCACATCTTGAAGCGAGCTTCAATCAATACTTACTTTATGGCCCCAAAGAAGATCAACCAGTTCTTACGACCTGTCAAGTGCAATATACCCCTTCAAGATGCAGGCGTGTACAAACTGGACTGCGACTGTGGGCTCTCGTACATCGGGCAAACAAAGAGAAGTGTAGGAACCCGCGTAAAAGAACATATAGCCGACGTCAAGCATAGGCGCGAAAATAAGTCTGCAGTGTGTGAACACGCTCTCGAGGGACCCAACCATTACATCAGATTTGACAAACCTCAAATACTCGCCAAGGAACAACGATTCATCCCTAGGATGATACGCGAGGCTATTGAAATTAAATAACATCGTAATTTCAATAGAGAGGATGGTTGGAATTTACCACCTGCTTGGAACCCCATCATACAGGTCATCAAATCCCAGCCCCAACAGCAACACATTGCCAGACCTAAAAAATATTGTTAGCTCGTATTGTGTAAACTTGAACGCACCCGGTTAAATATAAAAATTATTGACGGTAGGCAAATAACTTCTAACAATGAGACGACCAACACCTCAGTCTCCATGTGACCACGGACCCTGTAAAGGGTTCGAAACGTCAGAATAATATAAAAACTATGTAAATAGTAAATTAAACGCGAGTTAATCTGTAAAAAAGTGTTTCATTTCAATACCTAATATTATCTATAATCATAGAAACAGTTCGTCATAGATTTGTATTATTAAGGTGAATAAAGACTAAAGCATTTGCTCGAGCATTACGGCGGTGTAATGTAACGTTGTACAATACAGGCAAATGCTCAGTTTCCATGTAACATTTCCATGTAGTGAAACGTTCTTGCGAATGCTTGACGCTGTGTTCGACGTAAGGCTCACGGCGAGTGAGCCAGTCACACTTTTTTTTAACTGACGTACACTCTTGGTTGAAATGTTGAAAAAAAAGAAAAATAGAAATAGAAGATGTTGGCAAATAAACATAATATACAAAGACTAACTTTGAGCGGTTTCCAATTAACGTTGGATAATAAATAATTAATGTCCCCCTGTTACCCGCGCTCGAGCCTTTGCTCGATGATACGTTACACCAAAATGCTTGATTTATTTTATTTTATACACGTGTAACGTTAATACGACGTGAACCGATCAATGTAAAAAAGTAGGTACTGTACCATGATTGATTGATTGCAAACTGTTTTTTTATCATTTTATTTCAACATGCCTTAGACTAGTTAGTATTATAATTAATAAATCATAAAAGGGTAAATCTATGTATCTACATTAGTATATTGATATGGATAGTTATTCATATATTACATTAGGTATATGGTGATATTAGGTGTATTTATTAATTTATGGTGTACCAATATTTGAATATAATGTCCAACCACATTTTATCGGAATCGGTCCATAAACAAAATAATTGGCCGCTATCTTGGTCTTTATAAGGAATCAACTTAATTTGGTCGGCTTATACGCGTACTTTTAGTATGAAAAAATTATTAACTTTAATTTCTCCTAAAATACTGTACCTAGGAAACTGAAAAGTAGGAACTGGTTAGATTTTTACATCAACAAAATCTTGGCTATATTCATATATAAACTCGCTACTTGCTCCATTCCTGTGGATAAACAATGTTTAGGTATCAACACCGTGACTCCAGTGGGATAACTATAATTAGCGTTATATCTCAGGATGTACTGTAGCTCGAGTTCTAAGTCAAAGTCAAATTATTTATTCAATGTAAACCTTTACAGGCACTTATTGACGTCAATACTAATAATAATAAAAAAACAGTTAACTAACTTATAGTTAAGACTTAATAACTAATCTAACGAGCTATTATAGTCTGTGCCAGACAAATGCGCATTGCTACCCCCAGTACCACTGCACGCCGAAACAGAATGGCGTCGAACCGAAATATAAGCCGTGGTCATAGAATTGTGTAATATGATTTCCAATTATCGTATTGATACTGTGGTAAGTAATATAAATTGGAGTTATTGAAGTAAAATAAAGTAGCGGCTGAAATGAGTTTTGGAAAACATTAGTACCTAACCAATAAGGTTGACATTTTTAATCATTCAAATATCTTTTTTTATAAAAACTTAAGCATAAAAAAACGTCAAAAATTAATAAGCATAAACTTGTGTGTTTTAAAATTGTTTCGTTATTCGTCTTGGTACAAGCACAGAATAACTAATACTACTACCGTACAGAAGGTTCACCCTCCAACGACTCCCACGCGAAACTGAAACCTATCTCGTGACCCGAGCGTTCATATTCCGATAAGCACAGCCGACTCGATATCGATTTGACGTCCGTCAGGAGCGCAGGGTTTACGCGCGCGCGTAGGGATTACGAGTTAAGAGGAAACACCACGCCGACGCGGCACACAAAACTCCCACACCAAACACAGAAAAACGACGCCCCGCAGCCCCCTTCTGGTTTTTGTCTAACAAATTTTCTCTCAGAGTCAACAAAATCTTCCCCAAATTTCATGAATGTAGCCTTTTTTCTTATACCTCAACTAGAACTTACTTTTCGGAGGAATTTTGACGAAAAGAGGTAGGTATTTGATTACTCGGTAACTACAGAAGGTAGAATCCTGGAATTTTCACTGATGGATTCGTGATTGAATCAACAAAAACTAAGCAAAATAACTATAACAGTAGCGTGTCTCGTTGTTGCTCGTTTTAGGTCAAATAATTTTGGCGAGCGTGACTCCAGCGGGATACCCTTTTACATGGGATATCTCCATAACTATTGATCAACAAATTCTGGTAATTTATAACAAATTTAAACATACCTATTATCAACTAAATCGGTGCGTAATTTGAAGTCGATCTGAAGGGGTTATCCCGCTGGGGTCACGGACATGTAATAGGTAACTGTATGTAAGTATGAGTCGGTTTTGTGGCCGGCAATGTGTTAAGTTCTATACAAATTTCTAACTTTAATAGGCAAAACAACAGATAGTGTTGGCGCTTAAGGCACCAACATGCGACGCAGGGAAATGGAAATATAGGATAATGGGGGCTTACTTGGTTCCGGGCTGTGGTCACAGGATCGTGCTGGAGCTGAAGGCGGCTGGCGCTGACCACGGGCGGCGAGGTAGTTGATTTCCTGGCGCACAGTCACTACACGAAACTATTCACTAGGGCAGTTCTTTAGGCGTTAGGCGTAACTTTACACATATGCTATTAGTGGTATTGCTTTATTTCGAAGGCTGAGTTCAAGGGCGCGCGACGCGTGATTTCGTCTTGAGATCTCAAAGGCCATTAACTGTTGCGCGGGCGCCGGCCGTCAAAATGGCCGCGCGACGGGTTAGTGCAGTCCAATGTGCACTCTATTCCTGCGCAGAGACAGCTGTTATTCGTTGCGCTGTGGCGCAAACATCTTCCCGGGGCCCAGGGTGGGCTCATCCAGAGGGAGCCTGGCAATCTTGAACACAGGCCTCCGGAGGTGTCCATTGGCGGTGTCCAGGTCCACCACCCGCACGACGCCATCCTTCCCAGGCAGGGTGCGAGTAATGCGCCCCAGTCTCTATTGAAGGGCAGGCAGGTTGTCCTCCTTGATGAGGACGAGCTCGCCAACTCAGGGAGGGGAGGATGGGGACAACCATTTGGAGCGGGTTTGGAGTGTGTGGAGGTAGGACTGGGTCCACAGCGTCCAGAAGCGCTGGGAAAGGGCCTGTACCATCTGGAATCGCCTACGTGTGGAGATCGGCCTATCTTCCACGGATAGTTCGGGAAGGGCCGTTAGTGGGCGGCCTATAATGAAATGTCCGGCCGTAAGCGGCTCAAAGTCTGAAGGATCAGACGGAAGTGGGCAGAGAGGTCTAGAGTTAAGGACAGCTTCGATTCGTGCTAAAAGTGTAGAGAATTCCTCGAATGTGAGGTGCTGTTCGCCAATTACGCGATATAAAAGTTGCTTTGTTGATTTTACGTTGATCTCATGTAACGCACCGAACCATGGTCCCTTAGGGACGTTTAACAACCAAGTAATGTGCTGACCAGCGAGCTTGTGCGCAATCGTGTCATTGTTCAAGGCAAGAAAGTTTTGTACTTCGATGAGCTGATTTCTAGCGCCTACATAATTTGTGCCGCAGTCCGAGCGGATGAGAACCGGGGCACCGCGGCGTGCTATAAAACGCTGTAATGCCGCGAGGAACGCTTCCGTGCTGAGGTCCGAGACCGGTTCCAAATGAACCGCCTTAGTCGAGAGGCACACGAATATACAAAAGTACGCTTTTAAGAGTTTAACATTACGTAGGGTACTAGATTTAACGAGGAATGGTCCGGCAAAATCGGTCGTGACTTGACTAAATACTGGCTGAGGCGTAACTCTATCGGCTGGCAGGTCGGCCATGAAGGGTGCTTGCGGCTGGGCCCGGCATCGAAAGCATCTAATGCATTTAAAAA
Source organism: Scoparia ambigualis (assembly GCA_963921215.1). NCBI lineage: Eukaryota > Metazoa > Arthropoda > Insecta > Lepidoptera > Crambidae > Scoparia > Scoparia ambigualis. The sequence goes on from OY992512.1 coordinate 5,366,624, forward strand.
CTCGGTGTCTAATAATACGGCGCGCGGACAATATCCAAAATTGTTGGCGTAGGATAGCGTGTAAAGTGTCAGCGCCAGGATGGCAGTGTATTTTGTGGTAGTGGTCAATGATAAGGTCTACAAGTGGGCTAGAGCTGGGAAGTATGAGCGGATGCTGCGCGTCATATCGGATAGACGCATGGGACAGTCGTCCACCAACTCTAAGGAGCTCATCTTTAATGAGAGGTGACAGCCGATGGAGTCTGACGGAGCAGATTTTGCCAGTTTGAAGGCGGTGGATGTCCTCCGCAAACTCATTGTGCTGAACACTGCGCACCCAGTAAAGTAGGGCCTCTCTTCGTTCACTGACGTACAAGGGGCCTGAGCGTCGCGAATCTGGGTGGTGTCTGCAGTTGTGCAGAAAGCGTTTTAGACAAGCTGTCACTCCGACGAGCTTGTCTAGTGAACTGAACCGAGTGAGCAGGTCAAAGTCAAGACCGGGCACTGTGACCAGTGACGGGACGTGTTTGGGCTTAAGGCCGGGCAGGGCGTGATGGCCCAGAGCTAAGGGCATCGCAGGCCAAGACTCAGAAGGCTGTCCAAGCCACGTGGGAGACCACCATAGGTCGTGGGCTGACAGGGATTGCGCAGACATCCCTCTGCTTGCGCAATCTGCCGGGTTGAGCTCGGAAGGTACGTGTCGCCAGGTACATTCTGGTGAGCCTGAGCTGATTTTGACTACCCTGTTGGCTTCAAAGGGTTGAAGACGGTGAGGCGGTGTATTGAGCCAGGCCAGGACTATCGTACTGTCTGACCAACATATGTGTTGTTGTATACTGATATGGGCCGATAACTGAACCGACACACGGATCATGAGCTGGGAGAGTAGAGTGGCGGCCGACAACTCTAACTTGGGGATTGTGAGGCGGTTCTTGATTGGTGCGACTCGCGACTTGGCGACAATCAAGTGTACCAAAGTATCTCCCGAGGCATCGAGCTCATGGAGGTAAACAACGGCGGCAAACCCGGCTTCAGAGGCATCTGCAAACCCGTGAAGCGAGTATGCAGCTGAGCCTTTGTTTGCACAAATGTGCCGAGGGAAGCGAATGTTAGACAACAGCGGCAGATCCTCTGAGATGTGGTGCCACTCCGTTTGTACTTCAGAGGGAGTGGGCTCATCCCATTCCAGCTTCAGTAGCCACAATTGCTGAAGCAGCAGCTTTGCGCGGAAGATAACGGGCGAAACCCAGCCGTTTGGGTCATAAAGTGAGGCTACGGTGCTTAAAATAGACCGCTTTGTGACATGTGTGATGGGGGGCAGAGAGATGCGGTAGGTGAACTCGTCTGACTGAGGGCTCCACTGTATACCCAAGACCTTAATGGACGTGGACTCTGGGTTCATGTCGAAGTCCTTGGGCATGTCGCATTGGTTGTCGGGAAATCTCTCGAGCAGCTTAGGCGAGTTAGATGTCCACTTACTGAGCTGAAAGCCGCCTAGGTCTAGCAGACTTATCAACTCGTCCTGAAGTGCTTGGGCGGATTCAACCGTGTCATGACCACACAAGATGTCATCAACGAAGATAGACTTGCGAAGAACCTGAGCGGCTCCAGGGTAGCGATGGCCTTCATCATCAGCCAGCTGAAGCAGAGTGCGGATTGCATGATATGGGCTTGATCTTAAGCCGTACGTGACTGTATTGAGGGCGTAGGTGAGCAGAGGGTGATCTGGTGAGGACCGCCATAGTATCAGCTGATACCGTCTCTGGTCTGGGGCAACCAGCACATTTCTGAACATCCTCTGGATGTCAGTGCTGAAAACGACTGGATGCGTTCTGAAGGACATGATGATGTCCACAATGTCCTGTTGAAGGGCGGGGCCTGTGTGTAGGCATTCATTTATGCTGACACCATTAGAGCTTTTGCAGCTACCATCAAAAACAATGCGCAGCTTGTCCGACCCTGACTTAAATACGCCATGGTGAGGGATGTAGAAGTGAGGTTTATGGGCGAATGTATTTGGGTGACAGGGAGCCATGTGCCCTAAGTCGATGTATTCGGCCATAAAGTCGACGTATTTAGAACGCAGAGACGGGTTCGCCATTAGCTTCTTCTCAATATTGAGGAATCTGCGTAATGCGATAAGGTGAGTTTTACCTAGTTGAGGGGCGTCCTTTAGAAAGGGCAGAGCGACCGTATATCTGCCTGAGGGATCGCGTGTAGTGGTAGAGCGGAAGATTTCTTCGCATTGTTCCTCCAGGGGATCATTATGAGTGTGAGATTGAGGGAGAGGCTCCTCAGACTCCCAGAACCTTTCCAGACTCTGACGTATGTCCTGGGCTGATTCAGCTGAGTCTGGTTGTGAGCTGACGACGTGAGCTGAGTTAAGCTGCTGCGCCGGCTGCGCATACAAGTCCTCAATGGGTCCTATCAACGCGAAGTCGAAAATCGTGCCGAAGGCTATGGGCTTGCCCGGGCCCAACGAGACCTTAGTCCCGTCCAACACCTGGCCAAGAACGTCCGACCCCAATAAGAGGTCGATCGGGGCTGGTGTGTGGTAAAGCTGGTCAGCCAATGGCACGGGTGGCTGGCCTAGTACGTGGGAAATGTTTGGTACCTTTGTCTAAGGGAAGGTAGCCAGTGACGTTTTTTAAAATGTGAGCTGTGGCAGTGATTGTAGGAGTATTATTGTGAGTGGGTCGGCATACTATTGTTATTGCCGCCTTTGACTCATGTTTGTGCTGATTCCCAACTCCTGTAATTTTTAAAGAAGTGGGTTTTGATGGCAGGTTCAAAAGTCGTGCCATGCGTGACGTTATTAACGTCAGCATACTGCCACAGTCCAATAAAGCTCTGGCTGTGTGAAGATGGCCGTGTACGTCCGCGACTCTTAGTGAGACGGTTGGCAACAAAATTTGTGTGCCAGTGGGCACAGAAGGTGAATGAGCTGATTGAGTATCAGCTGAAATTGTATGAGCTGAGTATGTATCAGCTGTGTGGGCATGGGTTGACTGGGCATGGGCTAAATCTACCTCTTCGCTAGGGTGCTCTGTGATAGTTGGGAGTCATAATTGCTGGCGGCGTTCGCGGGGCCTACCTGGCGAACCGGACCTGGGCGGGCTGGCTCTGTGAGCAGAGCTGGGTTGCGCCTGTTTGGCGTGTGCGGGTTCGTGCCGCCTGCTGTTTCTGGGACGCTCCCTCGAGTGCTCTGTCAGCTGTGGTGGGGGCACATGTACAGACGACGAATGAGCTGAGTGCGTTGGGCCGTCTGGTCGATGGAGGGACGTGTGGTGGTTCGTACTCCCACAGTTCTTGCATGCCCCCCTTGATCTGCACTCGCTCTCGTAGTGACGGCCGAGACAACGCTGGCAGCGCTCGCGTGCCTGTACAAAGTCCCAACGGCCCTGTGTTGGCTGGGCATTGTACCATCTGCACGTCATGAGCGTATGTCCCCTAGTGGCACAATAGGGACAGTAGGGCGTCGAGCGTGAGGAAGAGGACGAGGACGACGATGATGAGAAGCAGCTTTGCTGGAAGGCCGAGTAGACGGGAAAGGGCTGACTGTGAGCCGGGGAGGTGGATGGGCGGTGACGCATTTGCTGAGCTGGGTGGAGCGGTTGGTGAGTAGGCTGATCGTAGGCGCGGTGAGGCGATGAAGCTGAGGAGCGGCCACGGTAATGGTCGGGTTGTTGCTGAGCCATCTGAGCATAAGTGCGATGAGGCAACTGTGGAGGCGCGCGGCTACGAGAAGGGCCGGGCAGGGCGTGAATGGGCTGCGGTTGGGCTATGTTGGAGAACTCTGTCTCCACACAGCGCGCGTGCTCCTCGAGGTAGGAGATGAGGTCACTCAACGTGGGCAGGGAGCTGCTAGACCCGTGTCTGCGTTCAAATAACGTGCGGAGCTCACCCTTAAGCTTTCGCACCACTATCGACACAAACACGTAGTCGTCTCCTATGGGCAGATCCAAATTACTAAGGGCACACTGGGCGGACACCAGCGGAGTGAGGAAAAGCGTGCGTATGTTTGAGCGCGTGTGGATGCTCGGCAGCCCCAGGATTATGTCGACGAAACTATCGATAAGAACCCGGCGGTTCTCGTACCGCTTGGTGAGGATGTCCATGGCCACGGCAAAATTTTCATTGGTGACCTTTAAGTGGGACACCATACTTAATGCCTCACCGCTGAGACTTGAGAACAGGTAGTGGAGCTTGACTGCGTCCGACAGGGTCGCCATGTCGTCAGTCAAACTCCTAAACAGCGCAATGAAGGAAGGCCAGTCCTCCACTTTTGAGCTGAACCTGGGCAGCGCTATCTTGGGGAGGACAGCTGTGGGCGTATTGACGCCGAAACTGGGCTGAGCACTATGGGTTGGGGACGACGTGGAAGAGGGTGAGATTTCCTCCCTCGCCACAAGTATCCCCAGGTATGCCCCGGAGGCTTTTGTGTGGTTCTCAGTGTATGTCCTCTCAACCCCCTCGTCTAAGTTCTCTTCGTCGAGAATGTTGTAGTACACTGAGTCCAGCTTCTCCTTTATGCCCTGTATCTGTGCGAAACGCACGTTAAATTCCGTTATGGAATGTTTGGTGTCGCCAGCAATGATCAGTGATCCCACCTCTAGGAGCTGGTGTAAAGCTTTGGCGGCCTCCTTAATTTCGCGGCTTGTGACTTGGTCGGCATCGCGATGAATAAAAGGAGACAAAAAAAAATAATAAAAAATAAAAAAAAATTAAACAAATTTAAAGGCAGTAAAAAGAACAACACCCTGTATATATTCTATAGTTGGGCTGGACGTATTTGTTTACTAAGGTAAACGCAAATGGGCTAAAATTAACGCAACAATAAGGAAAGCAAAACTAAGTTGGGACGCCTTGTATATGGCCCACGGGTGGTGCAAACGCGTGTGTATGTGTATGTCTGTGTATGTGTATGTATGCTTATTGAACGCGCGTACGTAACATTAGCCGACCGCAAAACAAAAAGCAAACAAAACAACAAAAACAAAAAAAATCACGTTATCCGTAGCCCACTGTTGGGCAAGGCGCTCACAGTCGGGCAGACCTGTTGCCGACACTAGCGCGAAGAATGAGTCAGTCGCAAACAAAAAAAATAAAAATAAACTAATAATAAAAACTTAATTTAAAAGGTTGGGACACTCTGTCTGTGTCCCACAAGTGGGCAAACGTGTGAACGTGTGTAGAAGTACTATGCTCTTGTGGTGAGCACGCACAAGAATGAGCCGATTGCCAAGGCAAAAATTAAAACCAAAAAAATACAAAATTAATACTAGCGAAAAATAAAGCACGCTACTTGACACGCGTGGTGAGCATGCACGAGATCTGAGCCGATTTAACACGACACGAACATAAAAATTTCATTACAAAATAAAACGGGAAAATAAATCTCTCGTCATAATACCACACGCAACGCAATAAAACGGGAAACCTTCTCTCGTTATATTACCCTACGTAACGTAATAATTTAACTACTAATTAAGTCACCGTTAGGAGTATGAACAACGTATCGTTAGGCAAAAATCGTTTGGGTACACACACAAGCCCGCTCAGATTACAACAACATTACAACATTGCATCACACTTTCAACGGATGCATACACAAAATCAACAATAAAAACACTAAACTTGTTAGCGTAAATTAACTAGGAGTTAGCACGAATCGGATACTGGTACGAACTTTTATTTGGAACACGATACCCGAAACACGAATTTTTATTCGTGTAGGTAGGTCAATAATATTTCGCAATGCACTTTGCAACGTCTGTCGTGCAGAAAAGATTTTGTATGGAGATGAAATTATAAATGTTAGGAAGTGAAATAGATATAATTATGAAATATTATTTTTAGCGGACTGTAAATAATTAATCAAAGTTAAGGGCTGATTCGGGGCTGATTATGGTCGAAAGACCATGAAATTTAGAGGTATTCCGCGCTCGATGGACCAGATATGTTGGCGCTTAAGGCACCAACATGCGACGCAGGGAAATGGAAATATAGGATAATGGGGGCTTACTTGGTTCCGGGCTGTGGTCACAGGATCGTGCTGGAGCTGAAGGCGGCTGGCGCTGACCACGGGCGGCGAGGTAGTTGATTTCCTGGCGCACAGTCACTACACGAAACTATTCACTAGGGCAGTTCTTTAGGCGTTAGGCGTAACTTTACACATATGCTATTAGTGGTATTGCTTTATTTCGAAGGCTGAGTTCAAGGGCGCGCGACTCGTGATTTCGTCTTGAGATCTCAAAGGCCACTAACTGTTGCGCGGGCGCCGGCCGTCAAAATGGCCGCGCGACGGGTTAGTGCAGTCCAATGTGCACTCTATTCCTGCGCAGAGACAGCTGTTATTCGTTGCGCTGTGGCGCAAACAGATAGATTGATTATATTATATACCTATCCGTAAAATTACAGGGAAAACCAGCTTAATAAAGCTGAATAAATAAAGCTAATTTTATTGTTCACCTGGAAAGATGAAGATGGAGAGATCGAACCATAACCATACTATTAAAAATACTGCTTTACCTACTTATTTATGTTTAACAATATTCATAAATTGTGCATGTAATGTACTTTCGGTAAATATATTTTTTTAAACCATTCTACTCTAACTAATTGTGTGTGTGGGTGTCCTTTCTCCCATCTTAGGTAGTAGACGTAGCAGGCAAAGGTTCCAATTGCAACGACGCCTTCGCCTACATCACCGACATGGGCTCCAACGCGATCATAGTGTACAGCCTGAAAGCCGACGACGCGTGGCGCGTGGAGAACCACTACTTCCATTTCGACCCTCACGCAGGCGTCTACAAGGTCGCTGGGATGGACTTCTATTGGAGCGATGGCATCTCGGCTGCTGCCTTGTCGCACGTCAAGAGCGATGGGTGAGATTTTATTTTACTTTTTTTCCTTTTAAATAATGGCTTCGTGCGGCCAGCACATTTAGCCAGTGTCAAGTGAGATATTAAAGTGAAATTTTCTTTGCATAAAGTAGATGATAATGAGTGATATGAACGTTTATTGGTATATGATATTCCCCCAAACCCCTTGAGACTCGATAAAGCTGTGGGACTTTATTGAGGTCTCACACGGACTTCTTGAGAGAATTCGAAAAGTGATGTTACACTGTTTTGTTTTATTTGCCGACACTCATACATGTTCCCGTATACTTAACAGTAAATAATCCACCATTATTTCACATTAATATTAGACAAAACACAAATTATAGAAAATAAAACAAAACTGCAGACATGACGCTTTACTTTCCCGCCAAGAAGTCCTATTTTACATTCATACGTACAGACGCCATCGCCAGCACATAAACCAACTACAAAATGTCACATTTCTGCAATCAATTTTTAACTTTATGGTTGGGTTTTAAGTTTCAATGTCCATTGGAAAAATTTGAAAGTTTTGGATAGGTTGATCTGATGGCGTGTGTACCTATTGTTTCTTAGGTTTGAGCGAACACTACACATCAATAACACTTTTTACGGATGAACTCGCGTTTCGAATCCAATCCGGCTCGAAGGACCATAAAAATATACGCGCCAGTCTTCTTTTTTTACCTCTTTTCAGTCTTGTGGTAATTTACCATCAGGCACCATAATAAAGCCAACATCAAAGCCACTGCAAAAAATAATCAACGCTAGTGTATGTTATGTTAATAATTTATTAACTTATAAATAATGAAGAGTTTGTGTCATTAGTTACCGGGATCTGTACTTCCACCCAACCTCCAGCACGAAGCAGTTCAAAATGTCCACCAAACTGCTCAGGGATAAGTATGCGCCGCAGGAAGACATTTTTAATGGAGTTGAGGTTAGTCTGGCACACGTTTTTACAGCTTGCAATTCTTGCGATACTTTTTATTAGTTTTCTGTGGATGACTCTCGCATCGCCATTTATCGCTATTTAGCCACTAAAAACGTTGTCTACTTGTGTCATATATGCCACAAAACGTCTGCAAGTCAAAGTAAAAATCATTTAATCAAATAAACTATTTTTAAAAGTGCTTTTGAATTGTCCAAACACTTTTTTGCCTACTTCCCATTCAAGACTTCTTTTAGCTGTAAAGAAAAATGAACGTAATTAACTCCACAGCTTTATGCCATGACGCAAAGGCCTTTGATGATTATGCTTAACTAAATACAATTATTTCTACATAATATGTATTTTTTTGCCGCAGGTGGTAGGAGATAAAGGCCCATTCACACAAACCACTGCGTGCGACTATGACAAAAAACATAACATTCTGTTTTACACTCAGGTATGGGATAAATTTGACCTCTTGTTATTTCTTTGTTTTTTTATTTTATTTATAGACCTGCCGAAATTCTTCAATAATTTTTGACTTTGTTTTTATAGCAACAGTGTCTCATCAACATCACCTTAGATGTCACATTTTTACAACGTTTCATAATCTTACAGTATATTTGAGAGTTATTAATGCAAAAAATTCAAAAAGGCTTCGTCACAGAATCGAATCCTACTGGACTGGGACCGCTCCAATGACTATTCCAGACTATTTTTTTTGCATAACGGTGTTTCAATTCGTTTACTACATTCAAATGAAGTTACAGGGAATAAGAACTTTTCGGGTTCGGTAGCCCGCCCGTTAAATAATAATAACTTTAGCGTCGCAAACGTCCATTGGTTGCGATACCTACCCACTCTCCAATCAGGCGGACCGTATACTCGTTAACGTAAAAAAAAAAAATACTTATAGTGGTATTTCCATCTTAAAGGTATGCAAAAACGCAATTGGATGCTGGAACACTGACAAACCTTTCGTACCTGAAAATACTCCTACCGTCGTGAGGGATTGCAACTTACTAGAGTTTCCCAATGATGTCAAGGTGAATACAAATATATTAAGAAACAAATACATTAATACAAAAACAAAAAGACCAGACAATGAGGACCGCAAAAGCAGTCCTCTGCCATAGTCCACTTTTCAGCAAATAACGACTGCACATGTGCTCAGCACGACAGGTAGTCCATCGCCACTCCACGCTGTTGGATGTATGTGCAGTATTTAGTCCGTTAGTCGCTTTATACGACACCCAAGGGTGATACAAATAAATATACATAGTGCAAATTGTCATTTAGCAAACGTATTGTATGCCCTCTGACCAACACTTTAGAAAAACAAAAGATTGCGGCCGTGAAATTAGCCGCGAGGAGTCGTCGCAGCTGCAGGTGCGAGCGGGGATGCAACTATTTTTGATTCCGGATGAGGAAGGCGTCTTTCAACCTCAATTTTGAGCTATCTACAGACGCGCATAGATGGTACCATCAAGTGAGATAAAAGCCAAAAGTTTACTCATGTGAAAAAATAAAATAAAAGTTAACTAACAAGAAACAGCCTTTGCTCAGCGGTGGGACAATATATCTCTAATATAAAAAATCTATTGCTGAAATGTTTATACGCGCATCACTTCAGAACGGTACACCTTATAAGGGGGTCTCCTGCGACACTGTTTTGTGTTTTCTAACACCTAACATCAAACATCTAACAAAATATGTCAAAATATGTAGGCCACGCCCATAATTGTTAGATGTTTGATGTTAGGTGTTAGAAAACACAAAACAGTGTCGCAGGAGACCCACCTTTATGCTAATTCTTTTTTGTGTTTGCAAGGGTTAGGACAAGGTGTGAAAGAACATTTTTGGAAACTATCGTCACGGGGTACGGGCTCCACGCGGACGATATCGCGGGCGGGCAGCTAGTGCTAAATAGAAAAAAAAAGAAATAAGTAAAGATGGTTTACGCATTTCGGTTTCCCATACAAGCTCAACATTTTTAATATTTTTGAGCAACTATTTAGATCTCACTGATTTCCTATATTTTTTTTTACTTTAGCATGCAAAGTTTCAATAAAATTGGTGCATTGGTTTGTATAGTTTTGAACTTGAAAGTTTGTATGGGAAACCGAATTGCGCAAACCCTCAACTCTTTCCATAATACCAGGTGGACAACGAAGGCAACCTGTGGATTCTGAGCGACAAGCAACCGCGCTTCTTATACGGTACCATGAACTTCAGCCAAGTCAACTTTCGTGTACTGACCGCACCGCTTACTACGCTCGTGGAGTCGACATCCTGCCAGAAACAGTCTATGCTCGGCCGAGCGTTGAACGTGTTAAACTTAAAGAAGAAAAATCTAAATCGAGATGTATGTGTATCGCCTGTGTAATTAAACTGCCATTTTTATTGATGTATTGACAAGACTTGTTAATAAAACTATTCACAAAAAAGCTGTTTTTATTAACAGCATTTCTATTATTTCAAACATAATTAAAAAATATCTTTATTATTGAAATTTTGCATTCACAATGCTATATAGATAACGGATAACGAACGGCAATCCAAAGGTCGTGGGTTCGAATCCCACTCGAGCTTCCTGAGACTATTTGATTTTTTTCTAGTAAACATTTTATCCGTTATCTATATAGCATTGTGAATGCAAAATTTCAATAATAAAGATATTTATAAGCAATTACGTCTTTATCGATTGTTAAATACTTGCAATAGTATATCTTTCGAATGTGAGGGTAGACTTCACAGTGACGTAATACCGCTGGCTTGCAGCGCAATCAAACTACTAGGAAAAATTCAGCGAGTCTTCTGGGGTCTCGGTAGCTCAGCGGTTAGAGCAGTGGACCGGCAATCCAAAGGTCGTAGGTTTGAATCCCACTCGAGCTTCCTGAGACTGGTTGATTTTTTTTCTAGTAAACATAATTAATAAAATTTTAATATTTTTAAAAGATAAACTGTGCCAATAATCTTCGAAAAAAATATTGATTACTTACATGAAATTAAAACACGTTTAAATAATTTAAATTTTTATTTAAATATACAACATGGTAGTAATAACTATGTATTTAATTAAATAAGTCTATGTGATCGAATAATTATAATATTTTGCACGTGTCACCGCCGACGTTCGTTATGTTTCGTTCAGATAAATCTCAGTCTTTTTATAACATACGTCTTTTCATTGTGAACAAGCCTTTCTTTCTAACCGTTTGTGTATTGAAATGGACATGCCTTTACAATCTTCTATTTATTGTCTATTTAATTCTACTATTTAATATTCAACATGATATCTAATGATTGCAACAATAAATTATTTTCTAATACTTTCGTCTTTTTACACTTATTAATAGAGGATATGGTAAATGGACAATGTTTAAAAAAACCACTAAAAACAAGCAACGTCTTATGTAATACTTAATGCCTATACAATCAAGTAACCTTCGTTTCACAGTTTTCACACATCCAATTTTGTTTCATTTATTTTAATACTTACCTCAATTTAAATCAAAAGTTACATGTTTTATTAAACAAATAATATACGCTAGCTGATTCTACCATAAACTAATTAGAATAAAGAGTATGTTTTGACAACGTATATCTTTAATATAATCGACAACAAAATTTATCGGTTCATGTTACTGGACACGACAAGAAAGATTTTCCCAAGAACACTCGCTTTTTGCATAAACAACCATCGAACAAATTTGAACTTACAAAGTTTAAGACTCCGCTGTCCGATTTAGTACATACAGCCTTGTCAATAATATACAAGTACTTTTATAATGTTGTCTCATTATCAAAATAGACAATGCCTATGGTTAGGTACATATTCCCTAGTGACATTGAAAACCATTAACAATTTACAGAAACAAACTCATGTGAAAAACATTTATGCACATGAGAAGTAATTTTTTTTTGCTATTTGAGTTAGCGAAATCACTGTTATCTAAACATAGACTAGTACTTAATTTTTTTCTTTTCGGACATTGAGTGTAAATTTTTGATGCAATCTTTAGAACAAAGCATTATCGATATTATACATATATGTAATTTATTACAAAATATCGAGTGTGCTTGGCAAACTAAACAGTTTCATTTATGTAGGCTTTTGACAGATTATAATATTTAACATTAAGTCATATGCCAGACATGCCCATTCCAACATAACACCAGAATTTACCTATCAACAGTGCTACGCGGGTGTGATCCGATATCTGAAGCGTTACGAATGTTATTAAAGAGTTCTTAGTATTTACAAGTATTTATTGCTCGACATTGTCATAGGCCATAAGGTAAAGAGTTTGTAAAAAGATTCAATATAAAATAAACATGTAGAAACGCGCAACATTAGCCTGAGAATCGGTAACGTTTGCAATAGAAAGATTGTGATAGCAGCTTACTTCCGCCTATCTGTAATGGTTTTTTTTACTTGCATTTTGTGGAGCAAAGCTTAGTGCAACATTTCATTTAGCTAAAATTCTTGTAATAGGGCGCTGTCCACTACACATGGATCTACAAAAAGTATTTTCAGTGTGGACGCAGCCTTACTACAACTTTTGTCTCTTTCATAATCATCACGCATGACAGAGACAAGGCTTATCGGGCGTGGTATAACATACCCTAAAAATTATAATATGTATGAAATTTTTACTACAGCAATTTTTTGTTTTTTAATTTCTTCTAATTTTAAATGAATATAAAACATGCAGATTATCCACAAAATGTGCGCTACAGATGTACACACTAATAATGTAAAGAGTTTACAGTAGTAGACTTAGTAGAGAGAAAAGTTGGGGCATGATTTTTTGTCTCTTCTTCCCATCCGTAAGTAAGCTACTAGGTAAGTACTACAGAAATTTGATTGTTCAAAAAAAGTAAGAGATTTCTAACGAGATATTCAACGAACCAATAAAAGTTAAACACTAGTAATCTTCATAATTAAATTCAAACGCGACCGATTCCCGCGCGACGTCCTCACAAATATGGCAAAAGACTTACCAAGTCCTAAACTAGCCCATTTTCTCAAACGCTTCCAAATCCAACTTTGAGATCGGAAACATTGGTTAAATTTTAATTTCACTAAACCCACAATATACCTATATACGAGACAGATCACCGAAAGTGATTGAGAACAAGGGCTGTACAGTCAGCCGCAAAACTAAACGATCCAATCACATTCCAGCAGCCATACTCTGTACTGTGCTAATGCAAGTTCTCTAACTGTTTAAATCAAAACTTCAGTTACACAACATAATTTGAAGGGACATAGAACAATAGGATCATTTACTTTCGATGTTGACCGTACCTAAACGATTAACAATGGTGCACGATGCGTCTCGAACGAAGTAAGAGCTGTGAACCTAGCACGAAATACCATACAATACGTAACGTGAGCTTTCAACAATGTCAACATCATTCTATGAAGTGACATCTGTCAAATTTTAGTTCCGTTACGGGCGTCAGCGCCGTGGCGCTTCACCAATGTGCATAGAAAATTATACTTTAGCGCTAACGACACAAATTCGATAGTTGTCCGCGCTAGGCTCGCCGCCCTATCTAGTCACCTACAAGGTCCGTCTGCTATGGGAAGTTGTGCCTTAGGGCTTTAGAGTTAGAGTCCTCGCGCGGCGGCGCCCCCATTACCTGTTCTCGGCTTCGGGCGGCGGCTGCTGCGGCGTGGTCTTAGGTTCGAGTCTCTTCTTGAGCGGAGTGTTGTACTCCCAGCCGTCCTCGCCTTTAGGGCTGAATAGCTGTAATGAAGCAAAAATGAGTTAAAAAAACCAATTTTTTTATGTCCGTGGTACTGTTCCCACCCATAACATTAATGAATACCAGTACTCATTTATTATGTGTGGGTGTTTTTTTACATAATGTAAAGTCGATTATTCCATTGATAAATACTATCATGGAGGAGGATTCTTCTTTCTTGATTCACCAGACAGAAGACCCAAAACTATTATATAAGTAACAGAGCATTTATTTATTTACATACATACATATTAAAATCACGACTATTATCCCCTAAGGGTTAGTCAGAGACTAGGCAATGAGGACAGCAAAAGCAGTCCTCTGCCATAGTCCACTTTTCACCAAATAGCGACTGTACATATGGGGCTCAGCGTGACAGGTGGGGAGCCTATCGCCGCTCTATGCTGTTGGAAGTATGTGCAGTCTTTAGTCCGTTAGTCGCCTTTTACGACACCCAATGGAAGAGAGGGGGTGGTAGTATTGTTTCACCGCAACGCGACACGGTTAATTTATTTACTGAATGTATAGTAAATAACCGTCTAAGGACCGAGCGAAGTAAAATAAATAATAATAATAATAATAAATAATAAAATCTTTATTGAATAACTTATTTTACAACATATCCAGAATACTAAACATACTATTAGTGACAATAATACACAACTGCCTGAACTAGGTTTATCCTGTTTTCCAGGCAAAAATAAAGGACTTACTAAATACTTAAATTACAATGCAAAATACATTTATGTTCATAGAGACTAAATAATAATAAAAATAAAAAATCAGAACTATATTCATTAAAAACCTATCTTCCTAATGTATAAATTAAACATTATTTGTTTCAAACTAGGAACCATACTAAATTCTTAAATAATAATACAAATGACTCTTTTATTCTTTGTGGCTAAATAAATAAATAGCGAAAACAACATTCCATTCGTGGACGAAGTGAACGGGTTTCAGCAGCAATGCATTCCGGTCTAAAAGGTTCTAGTTCCAGATGTTTCGTTTTAGTTTATTTACGCGCATGGTCCTCTTGACATTGCAAGCGTCCATGTGCTGCGGTGTCCACTTTTAATCAGACTTGCGTGCCGAAGTGGTGAATTTTGGTGTAAAATACATTTTTTTTATATATGAGAAGGAGGCAAACGAGCAGGCGGGTCACCTGATGGAGAGCAATCACCGCCGCCCATGGACACCCGCAAAACCAGAGGAAACGCAGATGCGTTGCCGACCTTTAAGAAAGGAATATTGTGAAGGAAGGAATAGGAATTGTGAGAGGGAAGGGGGGTAAGGGGCCTCCGGAACTCTCACTGGCCGGACGAAACACAACAGCACCGAGTGCCATTACTTCACGCCGGATATTGGTGAGAGGGTGGTATTACGCCGGGCGAGCCGGCCCAACGCGTGCTGCAACGCAGCGTGGCTCTACCGCTCCAAACAGTTACATTCGTAACATTATGATTTTTCAATACAAAGTAGCGTAAGCCACCTTTTAGTATCCATCCATAGATGGTGTTGAAAACATCTGTTTTTACACGGTGCATATTAAAGCAAAACAATAAAGCAAGAGTGGTGTAAGCAAGATTTTAATTCCTCATTATCTTCCTAATGAAGTAGTTTGAGGTTATGTTCCGTCGTGTTAATAATAAATTATGTGGCGACAAAAGGCGCCACAGTTCCGTCGTACGAAGTGTGAGACGTTGTGATGATGATGGGATTCATTGCGATGGTAAATGACGACTGCGTCTCTTAAGGTGATGTTGTATATTTACAGTGACTACATTGTGACTAACTTATTATCTAAACCTTACAAGACTATTTATACAGTAATACTACGTAGATGTTGGAGGGAGGATGCCGTGACATATCTTTATCGGATCTGCACGCGTTTAGGAATGTGCTTACAAACTCTTTAACCGATACGTGATGATAATAAATTATGTGGCGACTCTGGCCGCCACAGTACTCCCCCTCTTGAAAAAGGGAATGAAATCAAACATCAGGTCTTCAGCTTGGAGATGCCAGTGGTGCTCTAATCCACGTTAAGTCGTGATGAGCGTGCTCAAGTCTTCATTGACAAAACGAGCGTTCTCCGGTCTACATGACTCGAGACGAGCGTGTGCTACCATGTCTGCTGTGAGTCGAGACGTGTGGAGTGCGACGGTACTTATTTTGACCGTCGAGTGATGCCGAGGATCCAGGAAGCGTTACGTTGCTGCGATGGAACCTTATGGCTAGCTGGCTTGCTGAATGCTGCTAAGAGAGCTGTTTCCTTGTATTTGAACAAAATACTTATTATAGGTATATCTTTTAAAAAACAATCGGTCGTTTTACATTTACGTACACGAATATTTTTTATAATTCCTCTCAACACCATAATATTGTTACTAATATTATTTTTATATCACGTTATACCAAGACTATAATAAACACACAAATTAAGTGGCATAAACAAGTACAACTTTAAATTATGCATATTCTTGCAGTGAACTTTAAATTACGCATTACATGTTAATAATAAATTGAACTAGGTATTAGACTTAATAAAATACATAATAACAAAACATAAAAATTAGATTTGACTAAGATTAAACATTAAGTACATAGAGATAAGACATGTTGCATTCAGTATACATGCTTAATATAGGGAAATAAGTGCCTAGCTAAAATAAATATTATTAAAATTGACTAAAATCTTATTATTACATTAGTTACCCAAACATGGTTCATTTTTGTGCTTATTTGTTCTACTGTATTCTTATTGCACAATCAAAGCATTTTAAACTTGTTGAATATCTTCATTTTGAGTACAACTTCATTATAGCTTCATAATTATCCTCAGACTGGCGTATTCCTTGGCTCTTTGTCAGATAACCGGAGAAATCAATTCGCACTGGAGGTAGCTAGTAGCAGTTAAGTGTCTTATGAAGTGTAATAATATCTCATAAAATCATCGACTGGTAAAATAATGCTTCTAAATATCTCTTCCCGTAGTTATAAATAACATACCTCAAACCACTTTGTCAGTCGGTAAAAGTGAGGCGGTTAAACGGGTGAATACTCGTTGTATACATATATGCTTATTTTCCTTTGTTTCATTTTTCATAATCGTGATGAATAAGCAACATATTGTGTTCTTTCTGATCTTGACCTTGTGCAAGCGTAGAGTAAACGGCGAAAAGTGCTGCGTCGGAAATTCTTGCGCGTTCGCTGCGCTGCACAATTTATGACATAATGTGTGCAGTTATGAAATCGTTAGTTTATTTTATTTCACATTGTTTTTTCTGGGTACCTTATTTCTTTGCCTTGGTCGATGAAACGTTCTTGTTACGATGTGCCGGAAAGGAAGCCAAAGTTGTGGGAGCCATAAGAATGATGTTAAATGACGCAGTCGCAGCTTGATGTGGCTCGGCGTAGTGATTTTCTTGTTGTGTTCGTCGCTGAATAGAATTTTTCCTGCCATGGTTAATGTGTAGATATTGCAAATGACTCACGTGTTCTTTTCGGGGTACTCCATTGGAAGGTTGCTTGTTGCTTGAGCGGGGTCACCAGTGTTGCGTCTGGTGATGTGTGCGAGGTGGAGGTGATGGTGGAGGGATTCCATGGCGATGGTAAATAACGACTGCGTCTCTTTATATGATGTTGTATATTTACAGTGACTACATTGTGACTGGCTTATTATCTAAACCTTACAAGACTATTTATACAGTAATACTACGTAGATGTTGGAGGGAGGATGCCGTGACATATCTTTATCGGATCTGCACGCGTTTAGGAATGTGCTTACAAACTCTTTAACCGATACGTGATGATAATAAATTATGTGGCGACTCTGGCCGCCACAGGTTACACCACTTTTACGCTGATAGCCTCATATCATGAAACCATATTTAAAAAAAAATTTGGACGATTCAAATCACTTTAAAAAAAGTTTAAGTACTTAAATAATTTATTTGTTGCCATGTGCGTCGCGTCGCTTGGCGAGTATCATATCCTACCTGCGTCTCCCACTTGTCTCCAGTAGCATCCCTCTGCGCCCTTAGCGAGCAGGTGGCGTGTATCATCACCTACCTTCGTCTCCCGGTGGTCCCAGGTACCGCTGGGGAGATGAGGTCGAGAAAGCCTTGCGGGGGTCCACGCGGGTGACTGGCGGGAGGTGGCGCGGGACAGACCGCTGGAAGCTCTTATCTGAGGTCAAGATTCATTTTTGGTCGCTGCGCCAACTCAGTTAATTACCTACGTTTGTCCCACGACCCACTTATCGCCCATGGTTATCGCGCGCTATATGCTTTATACGCTTTTCATTAGTAGCGGCGTCGGTATCCTGGGCCCTTCGCGCGCAGGTGGCGTGCCGCTGCGCCTGTATCGTATCCTAACTGCGTTTCCCACTTGTCGCCGTAGCCATGGGTGCGTGTATAGTTAGCGTACTACGTAGCGCACGTATGTACTCGTATAGTGTGCGTAACAGCGTGTTTTTTTTTATACTTAGCCCGGCAAATGACCCCACTCTACCTGATGTCAAGTGGAAATGAAGTCCAGGCGCGAGGACAACTGGTGCAGCGCAAGAGACGTAGCATCAGTCACCCTCACTCTGAAGGGGCAAAAAGTGCTTCTTCACGCCTCGTTTGAAGGACCCTATAAAATATACGTGTGTATAAAACATGTGTACGATCACCTACCTGCGTCTCCCACTTGTCGCCCGTGGTGTCGCGCCGCTTGGCGTGGTCCCGCTGCGCCTGCTCCACGGCTCGTTTCGCATTGGTGGCGGCGTCGGTGTCCTGCGCCCGCAGCGCGCAGGTGACGTGCCGCCACACGCGGCGCGACTCGTGCGCGGGCTGCCGCGGCACGGGCGCCACGCGCTTGCGCCGCGGCTTCATGTTGCTCACTTCGAACAGCACTTCCGTGCGCTGCAGGGGTGGAGGGGTGGCTGTTTATTTATTCATTTTTTAGATTTTTCTGCTTCGATTATCTATACACTAGACACTTAACAGGGGTCTAACAAAATCAATAAGCGTCTAAGAGGCCTATTACATCTCGACTGTGATTTTTGCGTAAAATGGCCAATTTTGGCGTTATGAATCTGAGAAACCAAAATACATTAACAATTATGACTTATTGAATAGTGTAGAATAGCTATTAGAATAGTGCGTAGCGGCCTCGCTTTTTGTAAATTTTGCTTAACTTTTCAATTTAACCCAAAATTGCAGAGAAAGATTTTCATAAAGTGCGCGAAGGCACTTTTTTGAGCTCATCGATTGAACTACTGTTCTAAACAAGTGAAATAAAAACATTATAATGTTATCTCATATATAGTCGAATAGTGCGTAGCGGCCTCGGAATTTTTAGATATCATTGATTTTATATAGGAAAAAAATCTTATTTTAAACCAAAAAACTTCGAAAATTGCTATAAGTTAACTGTTAATACCTATCTACGATAATATTATTGAGCAAAATTTATACCAGAGTAATTGTTACTTCATGAGGAATAAAGATTTTATAATGAATTTATTATCCTATTTCGATAAAAACGATAAATACAACTGCAAAATTACTACAAAATGCGATGCGCCGGCCGTCCGAATCCAACTTATGCTCACAGGATGGAGATTTGTAATATAATGCACAAATTTATTATCCTATTTCGATAAAAACATTAAATACAACTGCAAAATTACTACAAAACGCGAAAATGGGCATTTTACGCAAAAATCACATTCGAGATGTAATAGGCCTCTTAAGGGCGATATCTATACATCATTCTGAATATACAATAACAAAAAATGGGCTCCAGTTTAATAGTGATTTTTCATCATTTGTTATGTTTTCTAACAAACTAAATCAATTAAAATAATGCACATCATGAAACATGCTGTATCTTTACTAACACGCACGCAACAAGCGTTAATAAAAAAATAGCTCAGTGTGCTTCGAGTTTAGTGTGCATGTTCGGCTATCTTTGTGTGCGTGTAGTACAGCTGTACAGGGTTTGGAAAGGGTGTATTTTTTGGTGAATTATGATAATGTTTCGTTGATTATCCCGGTAACGAGCCTGTAGTTTTGGACCAAAGGACAATGGCGAAATCATTTTAGAATGAATTCTTTAGCGTCTATAAATTTCACTATTACAACTACGAATGAAATAAATTCGATCTCGAAATAAAAACAAGTTTAAAAGACACGTAAATTACTAGTTAATGCTGTTCTGTTTAGGACAATGACGACGTCTTTATTTTTTTTACTCTTAAATAATGGCTTTGTATGGTCAGCATATTTAGCCAGTATATTAAAGTGAATATTTTCTTTGCATAAAGTAGATGATAATGAGTGATAATTAACGTTTAATGGTAAATGATATTCCCCCAAACCCCTCGAGACTCAATAAAGCTGTGGGACTTTATTAAGGTCTCACACGGCCTTCTTGAGAGAATTTGAAAAGTGATGTTGCACTGTTTTGTTTTATTTGCCAACACTCATGCACATTCACGAACACTTAAAAGTAAATAATCCACCATTATTTCACATTAGTATTCGACAAAACACAACTTATAGAAAATAAAACAAAACCGCAGACATGACGGTTCAATTTCCCGCCAAGAAGTCCACGTTTTTATTTTTAATTTGGCAAAACGTATTTTTTATATAATTTGTTCCTTGAAGGAACAGGCTAAGGTACTAACCATACTGCCTAGTCATTAGTTAATTAAAATCACCTTGTTATTATTAAAAGCCTGTATTTTCCCACTGCTGGGAAAAGCCCACCCTCCCCTCTTTCCACTTTTCGCGGTCTGTTGCTTGTGCTGGCCAATCCTTGAAAGGATAACACAACTAGGTAGGTAAGTACTTGTTTTATCCAATTATGATAGACATTACCTCCAAAACTTTAAATTGGAATATCTTTATTGTAGACTTACTAGAAAAGTAAAACCAAGAGCATGTTGTTCAGGATTACAAACTAACATATTTTTTTCATTTATAGATGCTTAAAAAAAAGAGTTGACAAAAGTTTGTATGGGAGTTCACCAATGTCCTTTGGTGAGCATGCTCAGTGTGATGTATAGATGCTCCCCTTAAACGTTCGCTTATTGATATTGTTAGACCCTATATAAAATACGTTCGAAATAGTGGTTCCAATTATTCTATACAATTTCGTTTTCAAATAATCACAACTAATTTAAATATTCGGTCCTATCTTCACCACTATAGGTATTCAATTGAGACGGCAATTTTAAATGACCACTGACAGCAATCCAATGCTCCTTCTTACTTGCAGCATTAGTTCAAGGCGACACTTTGAGAGCGCTAAGGCTGAGTCCTGAGTCACGGTGCATCGCGCAGGCGGATTGCGGAGCGTAGGAATAAAGTAAGTAGGCGCGCCCGCTCGCAGTTCGGACAGGTACTTACACGTCGAGTATTTGTTTCGTGCGCGGCGGATTCCGCTTCCGCGAAGCGCCGTGACTCAGGACTATTGTGTATCTAGTGTTTAGATAATCAAAGTTTTTCAGCTTCTATGTGACAACAGGGGAAAGAAACCTAAAATAATACTTAACAATAGAAAGTCAACTGTTATGAATTGCATGTGATAGAGCTAACTCTTTCATTTAATGACAGCATTTAATTAAACTTCTTAAAACACCTAGCTTTAGTTAAACGCTCCGTTTAACCAAACTTAAATAAATTTCAAACACCTGGCTGCTCAGTTTAGCCGTCTAAGCGACATTGGTCCTATCAATGCCGGCATTTAATGAACAGACATTTAATTAAACAGCTATGTTTAATCAACTATGTAACTAAACCAGATCCATCCATCCAACCATCTGAACCGCCGCGCCATTCCATTACCCCGATATCTTTTAAAACATCAGCGGTGGCGTGGTGCCTCTAAACTTGTTGAGGCTTCGTCCCCTCCCACACGGGGCGATCGCATTCAATGAAGCCTTATATAGATGTCTCCAGGTCTATGGCAATACCTAGGGGGTGTTTAGTTACTAGTAATCTGACATAACCTCATCCAGCCGCGTGGGTGAGGTACTCATGATACATTCAGATTTGTCTCTTTCGGTTTCCGGAGAATGACTGCTAAACAAAAAAAAAAGCTTCATGTAATTATGCGGTAATCTCTTACCCCGCTTTCCGTCCACCGTCCGTCCACCCTCGTGTTCCACTCGCCCTGTGCAGTGTAGTACGGTTTCTTATCAGCTCCGGCGAACACCTCGGCGGTGACGCGATGCTTCTTGCCGCCGTAGAAGGGCTTGGTGAGGAACTCCACGTTGGCGCGGTGGCCGCTCTGCAGGCACTCGATCACGACGGAGCCGCCCAGCTCGATCCACGGCACCGTTAGGATTGACCTGGCAATTGTATTTTTGATAAGTAAAAGTCTGTTCCACTGGTGGGCACAGGCGTCGACGCCGACCATTAACTTAAACAATTTGAATAGAAGGCCTACAGTATAGTCGCCTATAAGGTTGCCGCGAGCGCGAGAGCACCGAACACCGAGCGCCGACTCGATAACTCGTAAGTGCGCGTGCAAGGACACCCTACGCTCTGTGACGTCATGACGTCAAATCGACATCGAGTCAGCGTTGCTTAACGGAATATGAACGCTCGGGTGACACGATAAGTTTCAATTTCGCGTGAAAGTCGTTAGAGAGTGAACCTTCTGTACGTAGTAGTATTAGTTATTCTGTGACTGTACTCGTAACCGAGATAGTCTGTCGTTCCCGCCATCGAAGGAAGAGAGAATATCGTGTGCGACATATCTCGTGTTGCGCATGCTAGGCCTACTGGAGTGTGACGGTATCCTTTGCCAATGTTGTGCACGCCGGTGTAGAGGCCGAGGAACTTGCTCTTGGTTACACTAAGGCCCTTCGTACACAAGGCTACGCAAATCTCCGATACTAATGTTGTATACTACATTAGTATCATGTCGCGAGTATCGAGTAGCGCACAGTCCGTACACAAGCAGTGTTGCCAACTCAACTACTTCAAATTAAGCTAGGGTGGTGTAAAAAATATGCCAAAAATATGCTAACTCTCTTTATAAAATGCCAAAAAAAAGCCAACATAATTCTGAGTTAGTATTTATTACGAAATAAAATCAGCGAAATGAAATATCCATATCTTCTTCATCTTCATCAACAGCAGCTGATGTGGAAGACTGAGAGCCAGAGTCCTAACTCTCTTTGGTACCTACAAAGCATAGTACATTGTCAGAAACAGTGTAAGAAGAGCCAGCACTTGCCTGCTCTCTTTTGGCCAAATCTAACGTATAAAATGGCATTCCGGGTTTTCACTGCTAAACGATTTCGGAGTTTTGTTTTGACCAGACTCATTTGGCTAAATAGAGAATACTCGCCCGAAAAAAGGGTTGCCTGTTCACAATGCTAGTGCAGTGGGAACATCGATGGAGTTTTCGATATCGTTTTTTGTCAAAAATTGTGATTTACATTCTTTTTTTTTTTTTTTTTTTTTTTTATAAGAGGGAGGCAAACGAGCAGGCGGGTCACCTGATGGAGAGTAATCACCGCCGCCCATGGACACCCGCAAAACCAGAGGAATCGCAGACGCGTTGCCGGCCTTTAAGGGAGGAATAGGTTTAAGGAAGGAATAGGAATTGGGAGGGGGGGGGGGGGGGAAAGGGCCTCCGGAACCCTCACTGGTCGGACGAAACACAACAGCACCAAGTGCCATTATTTCACGCCGAATATTAGTGAGAGGGTGGTATTACGCCGGGCGAGCCGGCCCAATGTGTGCTGCAACGCAGCGTGGCTCTACCACTCAGTTGGTGTCACTCATTTAGCACCACCCAGGGATCACGTGTAGGGTCTCAAGGGTAAACCTACGGACGCGAGCAACTTTGACCCCCAAATATTAATAAAAATATGTCAAACAAATATGCTATATGCTAAAAGCTAATATATATATAATATATAATAAAAGCATGCTAAACAAAAAGAAAATATGCTAAATTTAGCATAATATAATATGCTAAATTGGAAACACGCTACGCAAATCTCCGATACTAATGTTGTATATATAGGCAAGGATATTTCTGCACCGCAGAAACAAATTTAATATTTAATGATTGCTCTGCTATCTTGGAAATCGCCGCGACTTAAGTAGCGAAGATATCGACTGGCAGGTAGCGCGCGACTGGCGCGACGCGAGTCGCGAGACAAATGTCGGCGACGCGACTAGTGTACGAACCTCAATGGATTAGTATGATGGCGGTAGTCGCTTGGAGACTAAAATCGTCGAGTATCGGAGATTTGCGTAGCCTTGTGTACGAAGGGGCTAAGTCTACGAACTTGCTCTTGGTCACACTAAGTCTACAAACCTGCCGTATCCGTTGGGGACTTTCAACCATAAATCTTTTCCAAGATCCAGCAATAAGTAGGAATCTCCATACTTATCGACAAATTGCGTAAAACTGCTATTGCACAGGTTGCCTTAGCACCAACCTGCCGTATCTTTGAAAAATTTGAGTGTCTACTTCTTCCCCAGATCCAGCAGTGTGACGTTGTCAATACTGTATTTCTGTCTTAAAACCACCAACCTGCCGTATCCATTGGGAAACGTCAGTGTATACTCTTCCCCCAGGTCCAGCAGTGTGACGGTGCCCTTGCCGATGTTGTGCACGCCGATGGAGAGGCCGAGGAACTTGCTCTTGGTCCACACCCACGCCTCGAACTGGATGCGCTTGTTGACGTGCTCCGCGTAGAAGGCGGAGATGGGCGGGTGGTGGGACACTTGTTCGGCCACAAACGATAGCTGGTCGGCCGTGCACCAGGGCACGGGGCCATCGCCTACTTCCTGGAAAAAAATACGAGACAATTTAGTGTAAAATGTGTATTAATAACCGCCTTTTGTTTGTTTCAATCATGAATAAAATGGAATAGGCATTTTTTCTTGAAAGTTGGAAACTCTACGGTAATTACGCGCGCCTACGAGAGAGAGCGATGTTGCCGCTGCGATAGAAGAAAACTAAAGATAGAGTAAATTTAAAAGCGGCGTAGTCGACAATTTTTATTTTATAACATCTGACTTATATTTTTACTCTCGAATCTGAACAAACTAATTTCAGGTTTTGAGCAATTTCATTAACAAGTTGTTGATTGAAACATAAATAGATAAACAGTTTATTGATAACACATAGCACCAACAGTTAGTTACACATACACCACGACGATGCAACTCGGAGAATTACGTTATATTTGCTATATGCAGATATAACGCTATTATTCGGGGCCGTCGTATGACAATATTTCCCACCTTTTCTGAAGTGTCCGGGTGGTCTGCCTCTCCGGCGCGTCTAGCTCCCAGTGGCAGCGGGACACCTCGCCCAGTAATGGGTTGTAAGGTGCAATTTCATTAAACACGTTGTAGATAGATAGATAAAAACGTTTTTGTTTACATACAGTAGCGACAGTTACACACACCACGATCGGTGCAACTCGGTCGAAAGGAAGGATGTGAGAGAGATTACCGACGGTCTCGAAGAATAACGTCTTATCTGCAAGGTGTAGTGTAGATGGAGATATAACCTTATTCGTCGTATGACAACATATCCCACCTTTTCCGCCGTGTTGGAGACGCTCTGCCCCTCCGGCGCGTCCAGCTCCCAATGGCAGCGGAACACCTCGCCCAGTATGGGGTTGTAGGGCTTCTTGGCCACCTGCGACTTGCGCCCCGCGTGGTACGAGCTTAGGTACCAGCGCACTACCTGCACCATGCGCTCGCGGGCGGTGGGCTGGTCCACTATTCTGTAAGTACATTCTTTTTATTGGATAAAATGTTTACAAGAAAAAAAATCAACCAGTCTCAAGAAAGCTCGAATGGGATTCGAACACATGACTTTTGGATTGCCGGTCCACTGCTCTAACCGCCAAGTTACCGAGACCCCAGAAGACTCGTTGAATTCTTTCTAGTAGTTGATGATTTACGCTGCAAGCCAGCGGTATTACGTCACTGTGAAGGTTTAACTACCCTCACGGTCGAAAGAAATACTACTTATTGCAAGTATTTAACAATCGATAAAGACGTAACTGCTTTTATATATCTTTATTATTGAAATTTTGCATTCACAATGTTATAAAGATATAGGATAAAAAGTTTCTAGAAAAATATTAGCTTTTTTTCTAGTAAATATAAATAAAAATAATAATAAAAAATTCAATAATAAAGAAATTCTTTTTATTGTTGGAAAGTAATTACATTCGTTATCATTTTCATTATTCATTTTAATGTCGGCAAAAGGTAAATGACACTAAATTACTATTGTTATTATTTTTATATTAATCCTGGCAAATGATCCCACTCCACCTGATGTTAAGTGGAAGTGGACTTCCCTGGACTTCCAGGCGCGAGGCCAACTGGTGCAGCGTAAGAGACGTAGCATCAGTCACCCTCACCCTGCCGGCCCACAAAGTGCCTCTTCACGCCTCGTTTGATTGATTAAATGCAGGTCTTATTGCTAACGAATAATAAGTCCTTTCGACCAATTTATCAGGTTTCACCGAAGTAACTACTACCTTTGTCAAATTAACACCAATGTAAATATATGGGTTAATTCTTTTATTTCATTAATTCATTTGCATATTACCCAAGTAAAGCAACCTAATAATAATTAACAGTGACACTGAATGACACACGAACAAAATTTGAACGGAAAATAACGTGAAGTGAGGGAGTTTCTCCCGTGTTCTTATAACAACAACACGTGTTGTGAGACGAGACTCCATTTTAACTCAATCTACCGTACAAAACTAAATATAATTTTAAAATATATACTACTTGAAATTGGCTTAATGCTTAACGCGAAGCCATTAATTAAGATTAATAATAATAATAACGTGAAGTGACAATGTCAGTCATAATTATTAAAAAATAACAGAACTATCCTCGGTTTAGCGCGTGACACCGGCAACTGCTAGGCAAAGACTTCATTGAAATCAAGCCATCGCTGAATTTTATGGGCATTGGTTCAATCCCCACGGTTGCGAAATGCAGATTGGTGATCACAATCCTGAGCAATGTATCTGAGCCTCGGGCAACGAGGCATTACAGTTACCCTGTTATATAGTAAAGTTGTTCCGTATACAAATAGGCAGCTTCATACTATGACCACTTACTTAACAAACTGATCCGGGTGCGCAAAGGAGTCCGCGTACATTTCGAGGAGCGATCGCCTCTCTAGTATGAACGTTGGCAGCACAACCTGTGGACGGCGTCACTATTAAACACACACACACAACGTTAGGAATCTTTAGAGCCGTGTCGTTCAGCGGCTAACTAAAAAAATACTACCAACCCCCCTCTTCCCTTAATTGGGTGTCGTAAAAGGCGACTAACGGACTAAAGACTGCACTTACATCCAACAGCATAGAGCGGCGATGGGCTCACCATCTATCACGCTGAGCACATGTGTAGTTGTAATTTGGTGAAACATGGACTAACTTCTGCTGTCCTCATTGCCTAGTCTCTGACTAACCCTTTTGGGATAATAGTCGTGAATTTATTTATGTAGGTATATTCAACATCATTTCAGCCTGTATCCACTCACTGCTGGGCATAGACCCTCTCCATCGGCAATTGGCTACTTGACAGTTCTCGGAAAAGTATTTTATAAATTACAAACGCTTTTATACCTCTTACAATATTTTTTTTCTCAAAAAGCTTTTTAATAGAAAAAAAATACATATTTTTCTTCATTAATTTCAAATTTCACGCGAAAACGGTTGGTCACGTGACATTTTGCCACTGTAACGTCACACTTCAATAAACAAACAAATTTTATCTTGAAACCTGACAGATAGTTTTGGTTTGTTTTGTGAAATGTGACGTCGCACGAAGCTCAATCATGGCCCGTGTTTCGGGTCTTGTAATCCACAAATTAAAAAAATATATATTTACAATGTATTTTAACTTAACAATAAAAACTATTGGATAATTATTGTTAAATTATAAACTACCTTATCCGCCATATTTCATATTTTATTATTACAACTGTCAAATAGCCAATTCTCTTCTGTTTTAAGCCAATCGCATCCAGCTTTTTCCAGCTGTACGGTACAGCGTTTGGTTGACCACGCTGCCACAGTTCACCTTAAATTTGTCAGATGACGTTGATATAAGGCTTGATTAAGATAGATAGATAGATAGATAGATAGATAGACAATACTTTTATTGTAACATAACACAAACATTTACATTAGACATAAAAGAGCAAAAATACAAAGTTACAACGTGGCGGTCTTATCGCTTAAAAGCGATTTCTGCCAGACAACCAGTCGGATGGAGAGAACTTAGTAACAGAGTTGTTGGTAAGTCTGGACGGGGGTGATCTGCCAGCGCTTCGCTGTGTAAAGTATCTTATATTATATTTTTATATATCTAAGTGAAACCTGCCGAGCTCTCAATAGAACTTTAACCTTATAGGAAGAAGTTCACGTCAAGTCTCGTCACGCTATCTTCTTCTGGGTCACTTATAATCATCGTCATCATCAGGGTATATACGTCCCACTGCTGGGCACAGGCCTTGTATACATGGACCACAACTATCACTAGCAGAGATTGGACCATCACAACCTCTCTGGCGGGCTGGTGAGTTGGCCCAACGCGGGATGGTGGTAGTTCATATGAGCTCAGCTGTTGTAATACCAGAGACAATAGAAATTCAACTTTACGACCTCCGTGGTCGAGTGGTTAGCACGCCGGGTCTGGCGTCGCGCTATCTTTGAGGACCCGGGTCCAATTCCCGGTCGGGTCAATTTAGAGAAAACTGTTTTTCTGAATTGTTTCCGGTACTAGGTGTTTTTCTATGTTTATGTAATCCGTTATCTAGTTTAACCATATTAACGAGTTTTAATAGAAGCTTAGAGTATCTTAGGCTATATAATTTGTAAGAGCGTAAATAAATTTTATTAGCGTTAGCGACAGCTAGGAGTCATCGTTATAGATAAGGGGTTATTGCACTGACCTTGGTAAGATCCATCCCAATCTTGACCTGCGAGAGGAGGTGCGTGACCACGGACCCGTGGTTCTCCATCGATCCGAGGTCGCTGTCCGACTCATCCTCGTAAAGGGCTGCGACAAATAAAAAAAAAAATTTTGAATATCAAACAAGCACTGAAATTAAACACTTTTTACGGCTTAACTCGCGTTTAATATTACTACATTACATAGCTTTTCAGTTTCCTATCGTTTCGAAAAAAAAAGACTATGTAATGTAGTAAAATTAAACACGAGTTAATCCGTAAAAAGTGTTTCATTTTAATGTGTAGTGCTCGCATAAACCTTAGAATACAATATCAAACAAGCACGTTTGGGAAGATACATAACGATACGTAATGCCCAGTATACAGGAGGGTATAATGGCGCAGCTGGGCCATCATAATTAAGTGCAAAGAATAACTATGAGCTTTGTCTCGAAGAATACTATCGACGCATCCCTTCCGTTGGGTGTCGTAAAAGGCGACCAACGGACTAAAGATAAGATAAGATAAAATTTATTGTCATAACTGTGTGCATTGGTTGTTACAATTAAAATGGTGTCAACAGTCTGTCCATTTCGGAAGTACAATATTTTACAAATTCCATAAAAAAAAAACTAATCTAAAAGCTACTCATAGGTACGGTCGGAGTCACCGTCGCTTTACCACTTTGCAGCGATTTTCGTATGAAGCGCACCGCTCGCCCGGGTACGTGCCCGTACCAAATAGACGACGCCGTGTGCTAGGGATTTTGACCGGTAAAGAGCGGCGATAGGCTCAAAACCTGTCACGCTGCGCACATGTGCAGTTGTTATTTGGTGAAATGTGGACTATGGCAGTGGCAGTGGACTGATTTCGGTCCACATTGACCAGTCTTTGCTAACCCTTAGGGAATAATAGTCGTGAGTGGGTGCGAGGGGCACCTCTGAACGCACGGTCTACGAGGGGCGTTCAAAATATTCTCGGTATGTGGATAAAAACAAACAAGTACGAAAAGTTTGATATTTTTATTTTTCAATATACTCCCCCCCTATGTTCATACACTTATAAGATCGATCAATTATTTTTTTTAATCCCTCATAAAAATATTTTTTATCTTTGGTGTAAAAATGCTCCTCCACGGCCGTCTTCAACGCTTCATCGTCAGAAAATTTATTTCCACGCAGATCCTTTTTAAGATTGGGGAACAAAAAGAAGTCGCTTGGGGCTAAGTCCGGACTATAGGGTGGATGAGTAACAGTTTCAAACCCACATTCAACAATAGCTGCCTTGGCAATATGAGCAGTATGGACAGGGGCGTTGTCATGCAGAAGCAGAACACCTTTGGTTAACTTTCCTCGTCTCTTTTCTTTGATCGCATCTCTTAATTGACGTATAACGTTAGCGTAGTACTGCCCTGTGATATTTACACCTTTTTCTTTATAATCGATAAGCAAAACTCCTTCACAATCCCAAAATATTGTGGCCATGACCTTGCCAGCTGACGGGATTACCTTGAACTTCTTGGGATGAGCTGAACCCTTAATGTGCCACTGCATGGACTCCTGTTTGCTCTCTGGGTCATAATGATGAACCCAGGTTTCATCTCCAGTAACTATTTTTTGCAGCACCTCATCGGGATTTTCACCACACAGGTCGATAAAATCTGAACAGCAAGCCACACGCATATCCTTTTGAAGAAGCGTCAGCATTCGCGGAACCCATCTTGCACTTACTTTTGACATATTAAGATGGTCATGTATAATGTCATGTACGGTACCAATAGAGAGATTGGTTACTTGAGCTATAGATTTTACCTTCACTCGGCCGTCTTCCAATATAAGTTTTTCCACTTTATCAATATTTTCTTGTGAGGTAGCCACTACAGGCCGGCCAGGTCTAGGGTCATCTTCAATACTCTCCCTTCCACGCTTAAATTCGCTTGACCATTTTTGAATAGTAGATAAAGAAGGAGCAGACTCACGGTAAACACAATCCATTTCCTCTTTTATGGTTTTTTGATTTTTACCCTGTTTTGTCAAGAATTTTATGACGGATCGGTGCTCTAATTTCGTTAAAATTGTTAATTCGCTCATGGTGTTCATGTTTGTTCGGCAATTGCAGAAAAACAAAAGAACATCTCGGTTCCAATTTTACTTTTTTTTAATGTCAATGGATGAATCTTAGCGGCCAGTAACAAATATATATATAAAAGAGGTTGTAACGTATCAATACCGAGAATATTTTGAACGCCCCTCGTATGTGTGGCTGCGTTAAATGAAGTATTTGATTAAGTCCAAAATTAATATTTAATTCTATCTTTTGTTTGCAAAACACAGGTCTTTTTAAGCTTTACAGGAGACAGCAGCACCTACAGGGGTATAAAAGCAAAAATGCCACTGTCCACTTTAGTAATTTTATTACAATCAAAGCTAAATCTTTTATTGAAATGAATATTGAAAAAGCGTAAAATTATATTTTTTTTAGTAATTAGCTAAGTATTTATTTTAATGGTAAATAAAACTTCAAAAATAATCAAAGATTTATAGCTTTGATTGCAATAAACTGACCAAAGCGGACAGTGGCGTTTTTGCTTTTATACCCCCTTGTACAGTCAGCATCAAAAGTAGCTTAGCATACTTAGATTAAAGCAAAACTTTGCTTTAATCTAAGTTTGCATATGAAATTTTCAAATTATTGTTACGGTTGAAATTGAACCAGAATTGTCTGATATAGCTGTTGAGTCAAAAGTACATGACCGTCACTACAGGTAATTACAGAAAAGTTATAATTATGAACACAAAAAATGTCATATAATTCTGAAATGTGAAATGATGATGATCACTTACATGTGACTATTACTTTTGCCACCTTGTTTTTGTTCAGTTACTTTTGATGCTGACGTACTATGGTTTTTGTTCAGTTACTTTTGATGCTGACGTACTATGGACCTGCTTAAACTAAATACAATTTATTTTTTTATTAATTTCGGCTGTAAACGCGTTGAAACAAATCAAAGCCACCGTGCGTTGTCGCGCGACATCTTAAGTTCGCTGCATTAGTTCGTATAGTTTGTTTTAAAAACAATAATAAACAATTGTTTACGCTAAGGTGTAGCGACATTGTATGCTAATATACAGAGTGTGACTCATGGAGGCGAACGTGCACGGATCGGGCGAGAACCAACGGCAGGGCTGCCAGACCAATCGATCGGAACAATAGGAACAGAACTCGTTCTTATAATCCGCGACGGGTAAATACTTGACCTTCATCGCACCTGATGGTAAATTGGCCAGCGATGATAAGGTCTAAGATAAAATCACTTCAAAAAGATCAGCCTCAACGATTGAAAAAAAACCTGGCTATCTCTAACAGTCGGAACACAAAAATTTTGCCAAACATTCGACAAAGCAAGCGCAAAACGCTGGGAATAAAACCGGGAAAATTTTGTAAGACCTGTGTGGCCAATTCCTTGCGTGGCGGTAGGTAGATAGGTACTCGGTTTGGTTAGTGGTAGGAACACAACACAGATTAAGTAATAGTTACGTAGGGACTTCCTTACATCAGTCTGGATGCTAGCCACCACCTAGTCGAAGTCTGCCATGAAATGGGATGGAATGAAAAAAACTTCTACGTTATAAATATCGATAGCAAAGTTTTCCTATTACCCTAGCCTATTCCTCCGATAGCATACAGCTTTTCATACTATTTTACACTCTCATACCAGTTCTTGATATCATTGTTTTATTCCGACAGTTAGGAGATATAAAAACTATTCCCTAACGGTGGCGTATCGCCATCGCAAGTGAGTTCAACATCGCCATTGTTTCGGACCAAATGAATAATGGTATCGTGACATCATGTCGTCAGTCAGTCAACAGAAATCGCTGCACATATCCATTTGTCACGGTGATTGGTTCCATAATTCATTTGGAGTCTAGCTGAGGAGCGTCTTGTCTTGAATGCGTTTATTAACTTTTTTTTTTAATAAAACTTTGAGAATATAAAATTTTTTCCGAAGCAAAACGAGGATAACAATTGGATCAGACACGCAATATCTTCTTTAGCAAAATAACAACTGTACCAAATGCCTACTAAATATTTTTTTTTATTAATTAAGCACATAATATACTTTAAGCTTAAATATGGCTTTATGTACCTACCTATATGATTATAATATTTTTTAAATTAATTTATTTGTTTACTAGGCTACGTTTTTTTTTTGTATTATGACTCGTCATAGTGACTGCATCCTGCCTGATGGTAAGCAGCCGATGCACTCCAAAATAATGAGAGCGCTCCCCAGTTCCCCGCCGTGGTATAAGCACGGTAACGAGCGCACCCATTCATGACGGCCTGCATAAATGCCGTTTCACGCCCCGCTTAAAACACCCGGGAATGTAGGAGCTGGGAAACACACACATTTCAACCGCAATGGCAATCAGGCATACAGCAGCCCGCTGCCTGGCGAGCTCTTTGTTAAGGGGGCCCTGCACGAAATTGTGAAAATTTACGTAAATTTAAGTCACTTGTATTATGCGCTGAATTAGTTAAATACATTAAAAGAACTTATGTAAGTTAGCCTGACCATTGTACAAGGTCATGGCCTTGTTGAAAGGACATTGACAGGGTATGGACCAAGTGCTGCCCAGATGTGGAAGTACTTTAAGTGGTTGCTTACGTTACTAGTAAATAAAAAAAAATAAAAAAAATAGGTCCGAGGGTTATCGGCTAATTAAATATTTTGTTTTAAGATTTTTCATGTAATTAAGGCATTAGAAAACGATTATTTTCTATTTTTTTATTGTTTACGCTCAAAAATATGTAACGCCAAGCTTGTCAGATGTTATGCTTGCATCATGCTCTCTCGGTTGGCTTGAAAACCGGTTCTTTTGTTATCCTCGGCTTATCACTTGGCTGAATGTTGCCAACAACTTGGCAGATTAAGTAAATGAAAAAAGACTAAACCGCAATAGCGCCAGTTTTGAAAACATTTCTGTTTTCCAGAACAACATTACTGCTTTTCCAAAAATGACTCCTGAGGTGTTAACTCTTTTCGCTGTTGGTACTTACCAAATAAAACTGGCACCAAGATATTACAGTGAACATATTATCCGCAGTAGTGGGTCATTCATTGTACAAAAATACAACGGAAATCTCGTTGTGTTCAACTGATGTTCAACTGATACGAGCCCATTTAAAAAGCAGACATATATCGTCAAAAATGTACCATTGCTACATATTAATAGAAGAGGCCAATCGTGGACTAGACTGCATTAAAAACTATTGCTGCTCATGTTTCACTGGTCGGAGAACAAATTATTGGCAGTTACGTCACAGAATAAATAATAGTACTTACGTGCTCACGTTGTGCCTAGTTTGGTTGTTAGGGTGGGCTAGGCGCGAGGACGTGAGGCGCGCTGCATTATTCCTCGACAGTATTATCATCGATGACGACGACGACGAATAAAGGTACTAGATTGTTTGTATTTAATAAATGATAGTAATAATAATTGTTATAATAATAATGTATTGTAATAATAACGTAAATCATTGTTTAAAATAATTACTGTTAGTAAAAAATATTGGAATTAACCATTATTATAATCATTTTTATTCTTCATAAATAAAAATATTTTCAACAAGGAATTTTTTTTTTCTCTAGATCTAT
The DNA here is from genome assembly GCA_963921215.1 of Scoparia ambigualis. NCBI lineage: Eukaryota > Metazoa > Arthropoda > Insecta > Lepidoptera > Crambidae > Scoparia > Scoparia ambigualis. The sequence continues at coordinate 5,400,817 of OY992512.1, forward strand.
GTCAGGGACATAGATTTTGAAGCGCTTAGTTTTACAGACTAATGTTAGTATAAGGAACATAATGCACTATATGTTCATTCTGGGCAGCACTTGGTCCAACTCCCATACAAAGACTGTCAATGTCCAAAACCAATTCTTTAATCAATAACAAACAACACATAAATCTAATGAATCCTAAAAACATATTTTGCGACAACTTTCTTAATTTTAAGCATGAAACAATAATTCTTACATGAAAATATTTGTATTGACATTCCGCAGGGCACCCCCCTTTTTTAAAAAGAAAATTTTAATTTTTAACACTAGCGCGTGATGGTTTTGCACATTTCGCAGAATAAAAAAATTGCTCTAATTAAATTACTAGGTCTGAAACTTCAAAGCAGAATTGTTCTAATTATAAATATCATTATAATTGAAATTGCTTTGAAGTTAATTAAGAGACTTAGTTAGTTTTTGCGATCGCGCGGCACCCCATTGAGGTACCAAGTTTGTGCGCAACTAAGGTGCAGCCGCAAGGTCCACAATCGCTTGAATCACGCGCAATCACTAAGGCGTTTGCAGCCCAAGTGCAGTGTCTTCTCTATACGTAGTAATAATAGCTCAATGCGGCACCCCCTTAAATTATACGATTTAGACATAATTAATTAGACAATTGTATTTAAACCAGCTAAATTATTACCAAATTAAAGCAAAACCGCAGACCACAAAAAGGGTAGAGACATTCGATAAGTGACATTGTTATGAACCCAAAAGGGCAGAGCTGGATTAGTCCGAGCGAATACAAATTTAGGTTATCCATTAATATGTAACGCTCTCCGAATGTGGTTCTGCATATTAGAACGAGTCTCGTCATAGTTCGGTTATTAATAGTTATTATAATATGAAGGTTCGAAACTGTACGTACGCCTGATTTAATGGTATTTTAGTCTCACGTCATTAATTTGTAACTTCTTTGGGATAGAGGATTAGGTACAACGGCCACAGAACTAACAATATTCCGCAAATATTCAAAACTTTGTGGCCGAGATTAATTTTCAGTTCACATCGTAGGTGTGGTTATCAAGGAGCCATGAGTCTTAATTAATCTTTTCTTTCATATCCTATATTATTATTCACTTTTCACTTAAAAGCGTAACTAATAACAGTGTCGCGTAGCAGTGAAAGAATACTATCACTCACTCTCTTCCCTTGGGTGGGTAAAAGGCAACTAACGGACTAAATACTGTACATACATCCAACAGCATAGAGCGGCGATGGGCTCACTACCTGTCACCTTGAGCACATGTGCAGTCGTTATTTGGTGAAAAGTGGACTATGGCAAAGGACTGCTTTTGCGGTCCTCATTGCCTAGTCTCTGACTAACCCTTCCGGGATAAAGTCGTGGTTATATGTATATACTTAAAATCCACCAATAAGTAGGCAACCCCTCAGGCCCCAAGCGGTCGCATGAGACCGCACCTACAAAAACACACTTGACTTTGTACCGTGTCTTCATAGACTTACAGACTACTTTAGTATGAACAAGTTTGGTTATTTCGGTTCTGTGGTTCATCTTATGTATTGTTATCACAAAATATCGCATAGTCTATGTTCGATTCTGTCAAATTTGACGTTGACAGTTGCGCCAAAAAAAGTGTCAAAAAAAATCCAAGACTGAGGGGTTTGCTTAGGCGGTGTACAATAATGTAACCTATTGGTGATTATTTAGTTTAATAATGGCATAAGCATAGGCGCACCGCTTAGCCACCTTGCAGAGCTCTGGAAACGCTGTTAGAAGGTAAAATTCTGTGCAGATTTCGACCGGCCCGCTAGCACCCTTAAACCTATTTCTGCCGCCAAGCAGTATTGTTTTACATTGATGCGTTATTGCGTTCTGTTTTGAAGAGTACTAGGTCCAGTACTGGGGCATAGACACTTTAGGGTGCGCGTGATGCCTCCGGTGTCGCGCGCGTCCATGGGCTGCGCTGGCGGACAAGTATTCTGTGGTATAATCATAATGTCAAAAATTGGCTCCAGTTTCGATCGGGCACGTAATGACAAGTGTGTCGCGAAACAAGTTTTTGCGTATCGAGTAACGGCCCATAGGCTGCAAACGCCTAAACAAAGCACCACCCCGCCCGCTGTCATCTAGCTGAGCACATTTTTGTATAGAACAGCTCTAGTTGGTCTGACAAATGGGGGAACGGCTGCGAGGCTAGACGCATCTCACCGTCATAGCACGGTAACGGTCTCATTGCCTTGGTCGTAGTCTTTTAGGCCAGGTCCGCACTAGGCCAGCACTCATCGTCATAGCACGGTAACGGTCTCATTGCCGTGGTCGTAGTCTTTCAGGCCAGGTCCGCACTAGGCCAGCACTCACCGTCATAGTCTATCTCTCCGTCGCGCGTGCGCGGCAGGTCGACGGCGGGCTGCGCCGAGTCCTGCTCGGGCGCGCCCTCCGCCGGGCAGGTGCGGCTTGCGCTGGAACAAACATTATCTTTAATCATCAAGTACAGCAACAAAGTGTGTCTCATCTTACTTAAACATTTTATAAGTTTATTGGTTTAGCTGTCGTAATATCAGCAACCTTTAGGAGCCTTTGTGACAGACAAGGGGATATGCAAAATCAGTTATTGGCTGTATGTTTTTGGAATATAACTCTTAATTTAGATTAAGAGTTTTGGATTTTGGAATATATCAAAATAAAGTAAATAAACTTTGGAGTCATACCAACATTCCTTTTACTTTTTACTTGGTAAAACGCTGAAGGCCTGTGGTGACTTTAGGTTACATGGGACTCCTTCCTCTCCCCCGCCTAGTCAGAAAATCTTGACGAGGGAAAAAAGAAGGCCTACCCACTAAAAACCTGTACCATCCTTTCTATGCGACGCCGTGCTTCGGCACCACGGACGGCAAGCACCGAGTTATAACTAACACTCCTAAGATTTCTTATTTTAAAGTTCAGATCTTCATCATCTATCTCTAAACGTCCGACTGCTGTGCACTCGCCTTATTCCCACATGGACAGATTGGCCCATCCCATAACCCACCACACTGGCCCAATGCTGGTTAGTGGGCTCAGATGAAAGGGGTGGTGAAAGTTTAGGTGATCTTGAGAATTTCAATGACTTTACGCAAACAGATTTTTTATTAAAACGTGTTTTTGCATTCACAAAATCACAATGGATGTTTACATAGATCGAAACTGAATATAGCACTTCAATCGTTTCATGTGTGTGTATACCTTCTCACCGTCCGTAAGTATAACGTCATAATTTATTTATTTATTTATTGTTTTAGGATAACTAACAGCTTATAAAAAGTAATTAATTACAAAAATAGAAACAAAAAGCTATTGATGAGCTACCACATATAGACATCAAAAAGATTCTTAACCATAAAAACAATAATCGGTTTCACAGTCTTCTTAATTATCAATATTAAAATTTCTGTGTAAATACTTTATGAAATTTTTAAATAACTTATAAACATGTATTCTTATGTAACATTATCAGCGAGTTCAATTATTACCTTTCGTATACTATTAAAAGTATCGTAGAAAAGGTCAATATCGCTTTCTATAGCTTTGTTAATAGTCGTACAGACCCTAATGAGGAAACTGTTCTGTCTATAGTTGGTGCTGTAAGACTGAATGCTAAATGGTTTGTAGGAGCTATGACGGAGTGATCTTGTGGGTATTTTAAAATTGATTTTACTTAACAGACTGGGGCAGTCCGCTAAGCCTCTAATCACCCTGAGAAGCAATGTTACATCAGCAATGTGCCGTCTAATAAATAGGGGTAAGATATGAAACTTTGCACAACGTTGTTCATATGACATTTTTGGTATTTTAAATTTATAGTTAAGAAAACGTGTAAACTTTCTTTGAATTCTCTCAATTCTTGTGACATAAGTTTCGTACGAGGGGTTCCATATAGAACAAGCGTACTCAAGGAGGCTACGGACGTAGGCACAATAAATTATTTTTATTGTTTTCATTTGCTTAAATGGCTTAGAAACACGCATAACATAACTCAGTCATAACATAAACATGTAAAAATTGTTTGCAACAAAATTTGCGTTAAAATTATAAAAACAATAACATTATAAACATGTAATTTATGGTAAAATAAATAAATAAACATACATGGGTAATACTGGAAAAACATGCATGTAAGTACTTTCTTTGGTCGACCTGTCTTTTTAGCCATTAAAAGCGATGTCAGTCTGCTCAAATACTCAGTTGCACCATAAATCGTCTGCTATAGACGCAAAGGCATTTCTTGCCGAGTTTCTTGCGGAGTTTCTTGCCGATTATTCTCAGTACAATACATGGTCTCCCGCCATGACTTACGAACCGATCGATGGCGTACACCGACATTCATAAGTGCTCAAATATTGTAGCTTAAACTGAACAACAAATAGTCGAAAAATTTTGGTTTGCAAATTTTGACGGACAACTTACCTACTTACATACGAACAGTGCAAGTTAAATTCAAGCCTGTAATAAATGCTATTGAATTGAATGATGATGACGACTGTCTCTGGGCACGTGATGCCCCTCAATCATGTCATGTCCAAGACCACCGGATCAGTTTCGCAATGAGCAATCAAGGTTTCACTGACGAGCCTGTGAGCTAAATATGCCGGTTTCTCTGTAATGGACTAATGGCAGGACGTGCTCGAATGCCGAATTTCAGAGGCAACGTGACGCAACACTGCCGATGCGCGTGTGAAAGTTACCCGCCGAGTTACGAGTTAGCATATGCACTTCATAATGCAGTTAATTATTCTCAACAACGTAGAAATGTTGTAGAATTGTGTCAATCACCGTACAGATTTAGCTGACTTAGCGACCTACTTCGGTGCGCGGGCCCGCCACATTATTGGCCATCACCTACTGCAGTAGGTTGTCTAAGAACTGTGGAAATTAAACTACAAATCTTGAATTTAACGCGAGTGTCTTCCTGTTGATTTATCGAAGCAACGCCCCCGCATGTCAAATCCTGCTCGTATCGTGATTTTTTTCTAAACTCTCTTATTATCGCGCAGATTAACTCTCTTACAACATCAGATATCGGAAAACACAGGACACATTCAATTACAAACAAACATACGAATAGCAAAACATGAAAACAAATATGTTATTGTAAAAAGGTTCATATATCGACAATGAGAAAGACAAAAGAAAACATAAATAAATATTTGAACTCGGGTGTAGTTAAGAGGAAACATTATGTCGACGTGGCATGCAAAATCCTCATACAAAACACAGAAAAACGACGTTTTGTAGTCCCCTGTTTCCTCCTTCAGAACTGGACCAGAGTTTATTACTTTTTCAGCATCGGTTAAAGAAAGAGATTTTCTATGTCTGTATGTTTGATTTATTTAATAACCAGGAGCCTTCAAAATTTAGCGAAATCACTCCGTTTTAAGGCGTCTTCAGAAACATTAAGTGGCTGGTTTAAAAAAAATATCAAACATACAGACATAGAAAACCTTTTTCTTGAACCGACGTTGAAAACGTAATAAAAATTAGTCCAGTTCTGAAGGAGGAAACAGGTGACTACGGAACGACGCTTTTCTGTGTTTTGTATGAGAATTTTGCATGCCACTTCAAAGTAGTGTTTCCTCTTAAAGCATCCTATAAACGCACCTTTTTATGCCCGAGACGTTTTTGTGTCCAGCACGGGCAGACTGCTTACACAATGTTATTTTTTTATAATAAGCGATTTTCCGAGATCAAATAAAAAAAGAAATTAGTTTGTAAATGACTTCATAGATGGCGCTTAGCATAGATTAGTATGGCGCTTAGTAAAAGGCGAGTCCATGAAGAACACGTGTATGGCTACGTAATATTTATTCCATTCCAAAATAGAAATAGGTCCTGGAGATCCTGAATAAAAATTTGTAAGTACTATTTTTTATTTTTTTGATAGACAAGCAAAAGTGTAGAATTTATTACAGCCCTTACGTAGGAACGGGTCGGCTTTCATAAAACGCCATCTATGGAGTATTTTTGAACTAATTTTTATTTTTTAATTTGGGCTGTCAGAAAATCGCTCATTGTAAAAATACAATTATGGTAGTAGGTATTGGTAGTCTATCGTAGCGTAGTAGGTACGAAACATTAAAGTTTGCGTTCACTTCACATTTGTTGGCATTTCGAATGAAATCCTCCCAAACGGCGTTAGGATCGATACGCCCCATGGCATTCCTGGCATTGACCGGCAGACACCGGGCAGACGCCTAGGGCTGCATTTATATTTACCCAATATTTAACTTTGTACTGTGTCATCCTTGTATTACGAAAATAAATAAATACCTACTGCCATAATTAATACTACGGAAGGTGTAGGTACTCCTGTTAGTAACGGGTATGTATCCGACTCCTTTGTTCGTAGTTTATATCTCTGAATTGATCGTTTTGCTTATCTATATAGGCCTACTCTTTTTCTCAGAAACGAAATTTCGCCCGATTTTCGTTTGATATTTACAGCGCTATTCATTATTTTTGAAATTTAAAACAATTTTCTATAAATTAATAAGCTAAATGCCAAACCTATTTTTTTATAAACAAAATTTCGGAATGAATGGAAACCGCTGTAAATAGCAAGCGAAAATCGGCCGAAATTTCGTTTGGGAGAAAGAGAGTAAGTTAGTAGGTAGATAAGAGAGTAGGTTTAGATCATTTATCCATAAAGTGAATCATACGTGTACGGCTACTGGGGCCACGTTGTCGGCGTCTCGGTCGTTCAGTTAGCCTTCCCATGATTTTACTCGCTAGCGACTAGCTGCTCAGAATAAACATCTGTGTATCTGTGTTTTTTGTTAAGGGGAGGTATTTCGAGCGCTTCCCTCTCGTTCTCTCGACGGTACAACGGTAAGGGACGGGTATAACAGCGAAGCGGCGCGAATAATCGCGTTTTATATTTAAAAAAATAGATAGATGTAATAAATAAAAAACCATCGGTTATAATAACTCAAGTTATTTACGAGCTTCATTTTGGTAAATGACTCATAATATCAAATCACTTATTTTAAGAATAAAACCTGGAAAAGAAAATAAAATGACACAAAAATATGTAACTTTGTGAATTTATTCTATGGAGCCAACTTTATAAAATCGTGTTTCCATCGGGTGTATTTTACAGAATAAAGCCTCAACAATATTTCATAATTTTCGCAGATTTTAATTTTACTGTTTACTACTTCAAAAAGTAATTCTAAGAACGTGTTATTTTAATTTTGCACTAACACCTAGCCTTAATAATTTTATATAATTGTCTTATTTATTTGTATTTGTATGCTTATAGATGTGAATGTTATTTATAACGTCATAATTTTATATGCTGTGAGAATTTTATATCTTAATTTTGTAACTGGGTTCCGCGCGTGTAACTAATAATAATAAAAAATAAATAAATATCAGATCATTACATATTATAAAGTAAAGTCGCCGTTTTTCAGTGTATGCAGATCCACTTTGTTTATAATTTGTGGATGTTTTTTTTACAAAATAGCTAATTATGACGGTGTTTCTTAGTTAGCGTGGTCGAAGACGCGGGCGGGCCGCTACAAATAAAAAAAAATACAAAATCAATGAGTGCGGGTTTTTTTCTCTCGTAGACCAATTTATTTTTCGATTTGATATTATTTTTATCTTCATCATCATTGACGTTTTTGACTTGCGTTTTTAGCAGACGAATTATGGTGCAACATCTGACAGTGTCGCTTTAAGTATCATCCATCACCATCACAACCGTGTGTAGCGGTGAAATAATACTATACCACCCCCTCTCTTCCCTTGGGTGTCGTAAAAGGCGACTAACGGACTAAAGCCTGCACTATTGTGATTGTTTATTTCAGCTTTCTTCAGAAATGAAGCTTGTGTTCCGTTGGCTCCGAGCTCAAAGAGCTTCACGTAGAAGTGGACAGCCAGAGTTTTAACTGCATTGTGGGGCTACGAATGCACATACATCCAACTGCGTAGAGCGGCGATGGGCTCAACACCTGTCACGCTGAACACATGTGCAGTCGCTATTTGGTGAAAAGTGGACTATGGTAGAGGACTGCTTTTGCTGTCGTCATTGCCTAGTCTCTGACTAACCTTTCGGAGACAACAGTCGTGATTATATATATGTATCATCATCATAAATGCCTCTTACATCTATAAAAGATGATTCAAACAGCGTCCGATTGTGAGGTTTGGCATTTTGAGACTTATTGTAAGGCCAATCGCTATAGCATAGTTGACAGACGAATTGAGTACCTGCTGATGTTGGAGGAAGTGCAGCGCGTTGGTGACGCTTTAGGTATATAAGAACGATAAAAAAATATATACAGTCACTGATATAGGAACGCATACGTACAAATAAACCTTTGAATCAGCGATAGTAAAATTCTACCTGACGTCCTGAAGTAGTTGTTCATAAGGATACATTTAGACAGACAGTAACATACATTTTAGGATATAGATTTCGCAACTCAAATCCTACGTTGTGCCATCGAGTTCGTCCCAATTTTACGATATCACGCACTATCGAAAATTATCCATACTACTAATAAGTGTGTGAACTGAAAATGGTAAGGGCCTTCACATGTGACAGGGGGGAGGTCAATCCACGGCCAATGTCGCGGCCTTGGCTGCCACTACATCGAGACTTGTCAACTATTGATTGGTGCTTGATAACGGGCCGTTCACGATTAATGGTGAAAGTGGTATAATTCACTCCAGGAACAAAAATGTGACATTATTTTTCCACCATGTTTCGAAGGCAAAGTGGATTTTTTTTGTCACATCATGGCCGCGGCTCGTAATACATAGCTATTTGGGAATTAATGAAACTTTAAGTAATTATTATTTACATACATAAGTACATTATAATCACGACTATTATCCCCGAAGGGTTGGTCGGGGTCTAGGCATGAGGACCACAGTCCACTTTTCACCATATAGCGACTGCACATGTGCTCAGCGTGACAGGTGGTGAGCCCATCGCCGCTCTAAGCTGTTGGATGGACTTGACCTTTACCTCATCTGTTGGTAAGCGACGATAAGGCCGAAGGTGGAAGCGCGCTTCACCCGGAATCCTCAACCACTGAGGAACTGGCTATCTTATCTCTAAACTGTCGGAACACAACAATGCTATAAACATTGTTGTTATGGCGCCAGATTTTAGATAAGATGGTGGTGGCTAGCCAGGCGGACTTAACAAGCCCTATCACCAACAAAACCAAGTACACAAAGGTGTACCAGCCACTGGCAATCGAACCTAAACCTGTGTTTACGACCGGTGGCTTAGCTACAGAGCAAAGAGGCGGTTAAACAGTCTTTGACTCATGTTTAATACAAGCCAACAAACACAACACGTGTGGGAAACTACCATTTGTAAGTGCTTCCATTTAACTTAGCACGTGCCTAGGTGAGACTTCCATGGTCATGCTATCAGCCTCGACGCACCGGCCACATTCACAAGTATTGATCTAGTAGTCAGCCACAACTAATACAATACCTTGAACACAACAAAGGAACAAAGAAACAAGTGACTGCAATAGTAAAAGTCCTATCGTTTGAATAACTCGTACAAAGGTGGTGGTGGTAAACCCCCCCAAACCGCATTGGGCCAGCGTGGTGGGTTATGACTAGGGTCGCCAGATGATAATTTGATAAAGATGGGTCTAAAAAGGAGGATTTTCTGTAAAAAAGGAGGACATTCGCAATTACACGATTTTTATTATTATTTTAATCATATTTAGCTGAGCTGCCAATTTTTGCAAGAAGTTCTTTTGTTTTTCAATAAATAATTATGAAAATCTTCACATGTCATGTTTTTGAAGTTGTATTGAGCAATAATTAAAGCGTTAAAGCGAAGTTAATAATTAAAACGCTAATATATATATAAAAAAAACATTAATAATTAAAGATTTAACTGACTGCACTGTAGTCATAGTCTGTCATAGACTTCCTCTCCTTGCTCTACCGAGTATTAATCAGTGAAAAAACTCTTTCCACATTTGCGTTATGTGCGCTTATACAAAAATAAAACTCGCAGATCTTGAGCAGTTCTGAGAAACATTCAATATCTTTAGCACTTAGACGTTTTGCAAAAAGGAGGACTTACAGTAAGTAAGGGAGGACGGGAGGACAAAACATGGAAAAGGAGGAGGACATGTCCTCCTTTGGATACCATCTGGCAACCCTAGTTGTGACCCAATCTCCCCATGTGCTGTGCTGTTGTATATGTGGGATAAGGATAGTGCCCAGCAGTGGGACGTTTATAGGCTTATGATGTGCTTTAATGCTGGAAAAGTACTTTCCTACGAGGACAGCATGCATTCACTCGAGTGACTCAAAAACTTTTCGCGAAAAAAGAAACATAATTTAAAGGTTACGTCTTAATTTAAGAGTAGTTAAACTTTTACAAGTATAGACTTTTATTTGTTTAAGTTATTCCAGTCGCTCTGAAACTACCAGATATTATTATGTCGAACACTTTTATACACTTTTGAAAACTTGAAATGCCAGGTTCACAGTCTCGAACAAAAACATTGATTTCGCAAGATACCTTTCTTCCCGTTCGCCATAAAGAATAATCTCGAATACTGAATAAACACAAGACGGTCGCCGACTCATTGTAAGATGGGCCTTTAATCAAATAGAGGGACCCTTTCATCTCACATCATTGTCTGTGGGGTTTCCTTGTGAATTGCACTGAGGGAACAGGCACAAATAAAAAAGATAGCGCCGTTTTATCACCAATTACAATCTTACAAAAACCGTATAGGAATAAGGAAACCGCTTTCGAGGTCTTTCGTAAATATTCCCGTTTTATATCGTTGTATCTACTGAAATTGGAAAAGATTTTGGCTTTTCTGAAAGGTTAATCCTTTTTTTTTACTTTCTAGTAGATTTACTTTTGTAAGAGGTATGGATTATAATTTTTCGTTTCATAAGGGTTCGCTGGCTCTCTACGTAGAGCTTGACTAAAAGTCGGTTTTAAAATTTCCACAGATATTATTTTAAATGCGCGAATTAAACGTTTTCACATTTGTTTTTCATTTCAAAAAGTTATTTCTGCCTTTTGAAACTGGGTTGTGAAATAAAAGTATTTTTTTAAACTGGGTTGTGAGATAAAAGTATTTTTTTAATACTCGTTTAACACAAAAACGACCAAAATCACGCAGCAGATAACGAAACGCAAAATAAAATTAATCAATCAGTCGGTGCGTAAAACATCTACTTACTTAGGATTTTATAAAACAATGAAACTAAACTGTCGTAAACAGTTTGCCGTAGGTACACATATTATATCCTGCACAAAATTGTGAAAATTTAGGTATTTTTAAGTCCCTTGAAATAATGCGCTGAATTAAAGTTAGTACATTAAAAGAACTTATGTAAGTTAGCCTGATCATTGTACAAGGTCATGGTCTTGTTAAAATATGAATCAAATTCTTTAAACAATAACAAAAAATACATAAATGTAATGTCTCCAAAAACATATTTTTTTTATCAACTTTCTTAATTTTACGCATGAAACAATAATTCTTACATGAAAATATTTGTATTGATTATACTGTGATGGTTTTGTACATTTCTCAGAATAAAAACATTGCTCTAATTAAATTTCTAGGTCTGAAACTACAAAGCAGATTGTTCTTATTATAAATATCAATATAATTGATTTTTCTTTGAAGAGACTTATGTCAGCTTTTGCGATCGCGCGGCACCCCCTTATCAATAAAAAAATAACTCCCTGATTTTAAGTGGCGGTAAAACCAAAGGCGACGAAAGGGCGCTTCGCCAGTTTTAATAAAAAAGGCTTCATCAGAAATTACACAATGGAGTTAAGTCAAGTTATTACTTGACTTTACAACTCGTATATTTTTATTATCATTTTATAAAGAGTTTGTGAATTAAGACATCACAATTTACCCCACTGTGCAGTTATCTCCAGAGATGTAGCCAGAATCTTGGCAGTGTGACTAGTTAGTTGTTAATAGGCAGGGTTGGCAACAAACTACTAAAGATTAGAAATGAAATGAATATTTTAAAGCGATAGTTTTCATTTTTATTATTCTCAGGCAAACCCATCTGATGGGCAGCGGTCACAGTAACTTATAGACGTTGTAACACTTTTGATTACTTGAACGTAGTTACACTAAAGAGAAAGGTGTAAAATACTTTTGAAAGCTTTGCTGATCTTGAGGAATTAGTTTCTTTAGAATCTATACAGGTAGACAGAGTACCTATTTTAACTCATCTGAATACCTACAGAAAATGTGCTGTGTAGTGCAACTTATACGTACATTAGCATAGGCTGATTTTTCTAATTGATAATGACGATATACGATGATTACGTCAGTAAATCAAACTTTTCTAACTGTCGAATAAAAAGTAACACTTATATTTGTAGTAATACCGACAAATCTGGGGACAGAAGCAATACGCGCAATTTACTATGTCATTTCTATAAAAGTGTAAAAAATTTGAAAGAAACAAACTACTATTACGGAGTGAGCATGTATTTCGCAATAAAGAATCACGCCTAATTTCCCTAGCGGTTACGGTATAAAATCAACTAGGAATGTCATGCTAAAAGTTTTGCTTTGACTAAGGCGTTCGATACTGTATCATGTAACATACAAAGACCTAGGTTTCCGTTCTTCACGTACGTAGGTATTCTATCTTGTTCAGAACGACAATCAACAACTACGCAACAATGTTTCGTAAAGTTTAAGCGAATCTACACATTGAAATGAAAGACTCAATATTTCGTGTTTTTCCCTGAGACCCAGAGTCTTTCTGTGACCACTGACTATTTAAAGTAATATAAAGGTCAGAATTAAAATAATCAGCTATTCCGATAAAAGTGATTCATTTCAACATCTATGAATGTTCAAATACATTTACAAGACATCAACATTTGACATGATCGGGCAATAGCAAACTTGGCATAAGTGACGTAACGAATGTGCGCCATTCCGTGAAAGTTGGCAGCCCTGCAAACAACAGCGCGCATAATCGTAGGCGCGCCGGGACGCACGCCAAGTGTAATGTAACGGCTCCATCGGTCGTCCGCTCCACCATATTCCGCCGATAAAAACCTATTTGAGGAAAGTGGACACAGGCGAGTGTTATGAAATTTTTTTTTTTGGCAAACTTTTCGTTTTTAACGGGACGTGTAGTCTGGTTTGTCCGCGAAAACGTTGGCGAGACGATGCCTTTGGTTTGGGCCTTTGCTCAGTAGTGGGACAAAATCACTCTAATATTATAAAGGCGAAAGTTTGTGAGTGTGTATGTTTGTTACACTTTCACGTAAAAACTACTGAATGGATTTGGATGAAATTCGGCATACAGATAGTTTATCACACTAATATTATAAAAGCGAAAGTTTGTGAGTGTGTATGTTTGTTACTCTTTAACATAAAAACTACTGAATGGATTTGGATTAAATTCGGCATACAGATAGTTTATAACATGGATTAACACATAGGATACTTTTTTCCCGATATTCCCATGGGAACGGGAACCACGCGGGTGAAACCGTGAGCGGCCGCTTGTAGGCTGATAAAAGAAAACCTTTTTTACCAACGACTGTGGTTCAGTGGTTAAAAAACCACCGGTCTCTGACCTAAAGATCGCAGAGTTCGATGTTTGTATTTAGTTTAGTTGGTGGTAAGCCTTGTTTTAAGTCCGCCGGGCTAGCTACCACCATCTTATCTAAATATGTCGCCATAACATTTATGTTGCTTGCTAGCATTGTTGTGTTGTGTTCCGCCATTAAGATAAGATAGCCAGTTCCTCAGCAGGTAAGATGAAGGACAAGGCTTATTGGTAGAACAAAAAAAAACAACTTTTTAAAAATTTAGGATAAACTAATTTACCAGTGTTAAAACAATGCTTAAGTTATAAGCCGCGTAGTATTGACACGCCAATAATCATAGTTTATTTATTTAAAACACTCATTTGGAGGCTATATACCTAGAATTGTCAACAGAACGTGCAAAAACAAAACACATCATCGATTATAATAGACTATTTCAATCGATTTAGTAGGTAAATAAGTCTTGTTCTTAGATTTGATCTTATTATGTTACCAAAAGGCGTTTACAGGCTGATGATAATGATGACGAAGAACTGCTTGACGTCTGAAATAGGAGTGTAATGGTGGCGATGACGAAAACAGTATCTATGCAAGAGGTAAAATTACTATATCTACGAGTAATATTGTTTTAACATAACCTTGCCAACACGTTATATGATCGAATTGTTCAATTAGCACAGGGCCGCAATATCAGTAGAAGAAATGGAGGGAGGCTTTTGCCCACCAGTGGGAAAGTGAAGGCTAATAGAAACGTCGGTAGCCGAGCGGATAGATGCTCGGGTTGAAGGCGAGAAATCGTGGTTCAATACCCTACACAGTTATTTTAGATTAACAGAGATTATTAATGTGTTAAACGCACATTAATAATAAATCTTTAAAAAAAATCTTGAAGCCAAAATGACAGAAAAATAGAGGCTCTTGCTGAAAGGATCAAGGGTCAGACGCAGAAGGCAGTAGGTACTCACATATTGTCAGGAGGTTCCTCGCTATGCAGCCCTAACCACCGATAGCTTGCGTCTATCTCCGCTGCCGGTGGCAACCTAGGTCCATATTTTACCAATATATTATATGGCAAAATACATATTTTTTATTGTAAAGGACTTTAGCATAAGAATTTAATACAATAAAGACTATAATAAAACCTAGCCACCTTTTTTTCTATATATAAATTAGTTAGTTAATCTAACTACTTCCGGCTTATATCGAAATGACGGACGCTACGAACACAGTATAAATCTTTAGCTTATATTTATACTGTGCTACGGACGACGGTTCTGTGCCGCTATGCGTCACTGACCGTGAAAAACGGCACATCTGACGAGCGATGCCCGCGAGGGTTCATGGGATTTATAGCGTGACACGGATTAAATTCCGCCTAGTAATGTGAATTATGATACTATATTATATGCAACCCCTAGGAAGTAAACTTAGGTCACATTACAAGGGAGACACTACAGACTGCTATCGTGGCTAGCCTAGCAGGTTATCCTACCACAAAATGTCAATTTTTTTACAATGCATTTTGAACTTTAACCTTTAGGTAGCTATTTTTTTTTTTATAAAAGAGGGAGGCAAACGAGCAGGCGGGTCACCTGATGGAGAGTAATCACCGCCGCCCATGGACACCCAGGGGCAAAACCAGGGGAATCGCAGACGCGTTGCCGGCCTTTAAGGAAGGAATAGGTTTAAGGAAAGAATAGGAATGGGGGGGGGGGGGCCCTCCGGTACCCTCACTGGTCGGACGAAACACAACAGCACCAAGTGCCATTATTTCACGCCGAATATTCGTGAGAGGGTGGTATTACGCCGGGCGAGCCGGCCCAATGCGTGCTGCAACGCAGCGTGGCTCTACCACTCAGAAAACCTATTTTATTATTATTTTTTATTTTACTGGTTCATCGGAAACAAAACCAGCTTAAGAGAACACCTTATTAATACAACTTATTCGAATTGTACGATAAATAGCTAACAAAGTTTCCACTGGTAAACCAACACAAACAGTTGCGCAGACACATAACTTGGCATAAGTAAAAAAAAATATTATTATTATTATTAGTAACAAAACTAACTTAAAATATTCTTCCTAATAACAATTTAAAAATATGTAATAAGAGTAATACAGATGAAAACTATAACTATAAAATCCTTAAAGGTTACAAATAAGGATAATATAAAATACTAGTAGACCGCCGGCGACGTCGTCGTTCGCGTGGACCCCGTACCCCGTGACGAATTTTTAAAATGACTTCCCTCCTAAGAACACTTATTGTGACGTAACTAAAATAGTTAAACATATGCTATCGCGACACTTTTTGTAGATAATGGTGTGTTTTGCAAAGCCATAGTACATTATTTTATTCTATCATCATTAGTTTTCTTACCGCACGCGATTTAAGGAATTTATTTGAGTTTTGGTAAGGATCCCTAATTGTTATGAAAATATAATATAGCTTATGTCACCCGGAGATAGTGTAGCTTCCCAACGGTAAAAGATTTTTTTAAATCGGTCAAGTAGTTTCGGAGCCTATTCAATACAAACAAACAATCAATTGTTTCCTCTTTATAATATTAGTAGAGTTAGTATAGGGATCAATATCGAAATAGTAGTATTTGACAGTTTGGATAGGTTGACGTTCAGGCGTGTGTTGTACTTCCCGCTTTGCTAGGGATTTAATCAAAAACGAATTGTGACAATTTAGCAACACGATCTTTTCTTATTTTTTTAAAATTCACTTACGAGTAAGCAGTAAGCACTTGCTCTTTATCTCACCTGATGATAAGTGATGATAGATATGGTGGGAGCGCACTTTACCCGGGATCCTCTACTACTACCGGGAGCTACCTTATCTCTAACTGCCAGAACAGAACAATGCTGCAAACATTGATGTAATAGCGACATAATTAGATAAGATGGGGGTAGCTAGCCAGGCGGACTTAACAAGCCTTACGACCAACCACACAGAGTACCTACAAACATGTACCCCCCGCTGGGAATCTAACCGGGACCTCGGGGTTTTAGACCAGTGGTCTGAACCACTAGACTACAGAGGTAGTTATAAGCTTAAGCCAAAGGCGCCTTTATTCAATGTCAACAACTACAGATCATCAATTTTCGATTATTTCCGAATTGTAATTTCTTCGCTACAGTTAGTTTGTTATGTTAAAACAAAGACATTAAACTATGTGAAAACAAAGCCTATGTACAATCCAGACACACTATTGTTGCTCTAGGTAGGTACTCTGATGAACCATGTTCATAAATTTATACTATATGTATGATACAGCACTGATGTACTGAACCGATTGCTATTTCCGATGCCGAATTGTATAAAAATAACAAAACTCAAAATCATTTATTCCATTTAGGCTACAATAATTGAGCACTTATGAACATTAACATACAAATTGGAAAATGCCCTCCTATTATAGAAGGATATCCATCACAACATTAAAAACATTTAATACGATTACAAGACAACACAACACATACCTACCTACATAAGAATATCTAATATCAACAGGTTTTGCTTAATCCTACTAATATTATAAACGCGAAAGTTTGTAAGTATGGATGGATGTTTGTTACTCTTTCACCTAAAAACTACTGAATGGATTTGGATGAAATAGTTATACGGCATACAGATAGTTTATAACCTGGATTAACACATAGGATACTTTTTATCCTGATATTCCCACGGGAACGGGAACCACGCGGGTGAAACCGCGAGCGGCCGCTAGTTTAAAATAAAATAAACAACGTCTTACAGTATCTTTGAAACCAGAAAAATAAAGATTTTAACTGTAAGTAACATATTTTAGGTTATCTAACCTAAGAGCTTCACCAAGTATTTATCGACCTATAGGACGCCTTATTCATTCCCGTACCTTTGAGGGTACTGTAATGTATTACCTTTTATCTGTAATCTAAAATCGTTCCCGAACGGACACGTACAGGGGAAGTTCAATAATATTATAATAGTTTTGGCAGAGACGTGGTTGTACGTTAGGACAATTCTTTACAGCTAGTTTATAGCTGTAAAGAAGTAGTTTGCAAGTACAAATCATCAGTAACCTCACAAGCGAAATTCTATATTTTGGCCTAACAACCACTTTAATACTTACCTAATGTTATTGTAGAGAAAATAACAAAAAGTTCTGAAAATGTAGATTTAATTATCAATTTATCAATAAAAAATGGTTTTTATGTCTTAATCGTAGGTCTTAATGAAAAACAATTTGATTACGTCTTTTCCTATACCTATAGAAAAATGCATTCCGAAACGGTGCGCGGTAGTGTTAACTAGTATAATCAAATTAAATGTATGGTTCCGATGTGATTAAGATTCAAAGTAGCATCAACTAACCTTTAATTGTTTCTAAGTATATACCTAACTTGTTAAAACATATTATACTTCAAGTACTAGTAGGGTAAGACAGACTAGGCAACGAGGACCGCAAAAACAGTCCACGTTTCACTAAATAACAACTTGTGTAAATTGTTATGTGCAATGTTAATTGAATAAAAAAGGACATTGCAAATAACACCATTTGTTTGTATGCAATCTATAGATAATATCACGACTATTATCCCCTGACAGTTATTTTATTTTATTTTTTATTTATATATTTATGCCCTATGAAAAAAAAATGGAGAAACCCTTAAAAAATAAAATCTTATAAATAATCCTACTAATATTTTAAAGGCGAAAGTTTGTAAGTATGTATGGATATTTGTTACTCTTTCACGTAAAAACTACTGAATGGATTTGTATGAAATTCGGCATACAGATAGTTTATAACCTGGATTAACACATAGGATACTTTTTATCCCGATATTCTCACGGGAACGTATGGATGGATGTTTGATACTCTTTCACGTTAAAACTACTGAATGGATTTGGATGAAATTCGGCATACAGATAGTTTATAACCTGGATTAACACATAGGATACTTTTATCTCGATATGCTCACGGGAACGGGAACCACGCGGGTGAAACCGCGAGCGGCCGCTAGTAACTATAAAATATTAATTTTAAATTACAAAAAAAAACAAATTATGATTTTATAATGTCTGGTGTGAAATAGAGGACATCCTTAAGTGCTCTTATGTCAGTCGTAATTTTAGAAGAAAATATATCCAGATCTAGGTTATTTTTTGCCAAATCATTATACTGACGAGCCATCCTAACAAGAGGATTATAAAAGGAAATATTATTTTCATAAGTTTGTAAAGCAAAAATATTAGTTTCTTTGGACCTGCGTGTGCTGTACCTAGTGTTAGTAACTAGGGAAAGCAAATAAGGGGTATCGAGTACTGAGTAAACAATTTTGTAAAGATAAAGGAAATCAAAATATTTTCGACGGGTTTCCAACTTTTGCACTCTAAATTTTGCAAGTCTTGACTCGTAATTAAGATAGCTGCGGCCTGAATGTTGACGATAGCATAACAATCGTAAACATTTCCTCTGAACCCTTTCTATTTTGTCTATGTACACTTTGTAGTACGGCGACCAAACTGGACTGCCATACTCCAGCGTACTTCTAACAAGTGCAAAGAATAAACACAGTAAAATGTGTAGTTTTTAAATCCCTTCGTTGACATTAGCACAAATCCAAGGAGTTGATTAGCCTTCGATGTTTATAATGTGCTCTAAAAGTAAGCCTATCGTCGAATAGAATGCCTAAGCCCATAACGGAATTACACCTTCTCAGAACTTGGCCGCCAATAGAGTAGTCATAAACGATACCGTGACGCTTGTCAGTGAATGTTACAGTGAAACACTTTGCGACATTGAGAAGCAATAGGTTTTTCTTACACCAGTCCGAAATGGTATTTAAATCTATCTGTAAGAGATTGCAGTCATTAGGTTAGTCAGAGACTAGGCAATGACGACCGCAAAAGCTGTCCTCTACCATAGTCCACTTTTCATACCAAATAGCAACTGTACATGTGCTCAGCGTGAGCCCATAGCCGCTCTATGCTGTTGGATATATATGTGCAGTATTTAGTCCGTTGATCGCCTTTTACAACATCCAAGGGAAGAGAGGGGGTGGTAGTATTGTTTCACCTACGCGTGCGGCATAAATAGTCCTGCTTCAATAGCTGCCTTCGCATCTGGACTCCGCTTCCGCTTACCATCAAATGGAGTGAAGCGGAATAATTTGCCTGCTTTTCTAAAACTAAAATCACTTTAAGTAAATACTTCAAATTGTAATTTCTAAAATTCCGTTTTAGTAATTTAAGGTATTAATGAATTTTAATGATTATTGCACATCATAGTAAATATTACTCTATTATAGTCATTTGTAGTCTAGAAATGATTTTAGTCGATACTAATGCCAATGCAACAAAACCAACTTTCCCATTTCCGTTTTGCACGCAGTGTGAGTGACACGGATGACACGGTTTTTGACAGCGACTGTTGAAATCAATGTAAAAAAGTGTATTTCTTATAAATGGTAAGTAGATGGCAGGTCAACTCAAAACTTTATGCTTTGGGTATGGTTCCTAAGCGAGTCGCGTAGCGGTGAAAGAATACTACCACCCCCTCTCTTCCCATAGTGTCGTAAAAGGCGACTGACGGATTCAACACTGCACATATGACATCTAACAGCATAGAGCGGCGATGGGCTCACCACCTGTCACGCTGAGCACATGTGCAGTCGCTATTTGGTGAAAAGTAGATTATGGCACAGGACTGCACAAAATAAAACTAAACATTATTAGTCCTGTTTCCAATTTTTTATTCGACTGTACTTTGTACGCGTGCGAGTTGACAACTAAAATAATAGGTAAAATCAAAAGGTGCTGTCGCTCTCGCACATCGTTGCGAGTTTAAAGTGTGCGAGTTGACGAATAACTCAACTTTATGCTTTGGGTATATGGATCAATGTCGATTAGAAAAATATGACAGTTATGGGTAGGTTGAACTGTTGTGGTGGCGTGTGTACCTCTGAGCACTCAATAGTAATTCCGGTGTTGGTTCATAATAGCGAGAGATAGAGTTTAAAATCGGTCATTAACGGTACCGCTTCACGGTGTACGGGCTACGGGTTACGGTAACCGCTATGACGTCACACTCACTACGCCGGGGGGTGGCCAGTGTACTCTGACGAGGTAAGTATTTTTTATCGAAACTGACTGACGTAATTAGAACAATTTATAGATGTTATGTAAATTATACTTAGTAAAGTGAAAGTTTAGATTAAAGTTTATTTAAATTAAGTAAATATTATAAAGGTCATAGTAAATAAAATAACCTAAAACTTAATAACCGGTATTTCCACTTCTAGATAAGAATTATTGGCCAATTTATTAGTTAGACAAAATTCTAATAAGGCTAATCTACTCTTACTAGAAAGTGTTGAACTACAACCATTACGTATCGAAAACTGCGACGACAGTATCTTTACAGCTTTTACTGAAGGAGTTTATCTTTTTTCTTTAGAAAATTATTTCATCTTTCATCCTATAAAAAATTTCAGACTAAGAGTCTTGGAGATTTCTATACAGCAGCAAAAACGAAAATGATTGTAAGTACGCCTCACTTTTCATGACAAGAGATACTGAATGCTTTCGCGTTTCAAAAGTTCTGACGCAATATAATTTTTGTACAAAAATATTCGGAAATATCCAACACCGAAGTGAATAAGTTAAAGTTAAAGTATTTTCGCGTATCTACTTATTTACTTCATATTTTTCATAAACTAACTATAGAGGTCTCCTTTTTATTTGAATATTACGGTTGTGAGGTGACTATGGCAGTGGACTGTTTCTGCGGTCCTCATTGCCTAGTCTCTGACTAACCCTCTGGGGATTATAGTCGTAAATAAAATGAAATAGTAAGTATATAAGTATATGCTTACATACTTACGTATGTATACATACGTTTGCACCTACAATTAACGAACGGAACAGCTTTATTTCAATATCCTTGTCTTATTCTCACTTTGGTTTTGGAAAAAAACAAGTATAAAAGTATAAATATAAGCGTACAAGTAGGTACATAACTTTCACATAGATATAACATAAATCTGGCCATTCCTTTCCACACAGGTAGCGCGGGGCTAACCTCTGACATTCAGCCACAAAGACCGGCGAATGCCTCCTCGAGGGTGCCCGGTGGATAATTGAAGCTTTTAATGGGCTACCCGGGTCTTTGTGGCACACAAGTTTGACTAATTAGTAAAGAATTTGGATTGACACTTAATAGAATGATTGAATAAGACGCATTTCAAGTTATAACATTAAACATAAAATAATAAATGTATTGCATCGGCCACAATCTTTGAAAAACAAACAATAAAATTGCATTCGCCATGTATTTCTTACCTTCCGCTGTCGCGGCGTAGAGACCATCTCCTGCTTGTCAGAGCCCGGAGCATCTTAAGTCTTTATTTCGTATCACTAATCAGTCATCACTTAACCAACTTAACACTACAAAGATCTAGGTCACCTTAACATCACTATTGTTTGAGGAATGTTCCATTAAAGCATTGTGGATTTTAATCCGACCACTTTGAGATCAAAAATTGAGATCATTCGAACGGAGTTGCTGAAAAACGAACGTATTATATTTTATTAATTTCCTTTTACGCCGCAACGATTTCTTGGCAGCGCAGAATAGTATTTCCATTGTTACATCTATAAAGAATCTTTGGAATAGCAAGAATGGGTATGGAATTTGGCAGAGGCATACTTTGTACCTAACAAAACATTTAAGAAAACAACATGAATAAATAATTAACAAGGTTCAATTCAATTTTTAATTTGTTCACCCTGTTTCAAGTGATACTTATATTTTTTTTTACCTTGAAAAAGGAAAGTCTAGTTCCAAAGATGTAGAGCCTATAATTGATATTAAATGATAATAAATAAAATTGGGCTCAGTGGCATGCCCTGGGAGAGGCCTATGTCCATCAGTGGACTGATACGGGCTGATGATGATAATGATGATGAATTAATGTTGAATTAAATGATTCTAAACAGACTAAAGATCATAATTAATCATAAGAATTCTTTTGACAATGTACGAGCACTTTCAAATGATATATTTATTTTTTATATGGTGAGATACGGTTGTCAGCAGCTGACTGAAACATAGCGAATGCGCTGCTATTCTAATACATTATGTTAAGACATAATCACCATAGTGATGTAGGATTGTGTATTGATTAGGAAGGAAATGTTAAAGTCAATATCTAATTTAACCTCAATTTCCACTACAGAAAAAAAAATTATATATCGTGAACCTGGGTGAAAAAATTAAACATGTTTTCTAATTATGAACATAACGTGTTTTTTCTACAATATAGAACAAGAATCATCAGGGCAAAACCATTTTAAAGGGACCCAAGTGCCCATACAAAATGGACATCCTTTAGGCGGCTTTAATTTCACATCGGAATCTACATATTGTATGATCAATTTCCACGAAAAAGGTCAGAAAACTGTTCGATAAAAGTCACGATAACCAAACCACTAAACTTGTAAGTACTCCTATGATTTAGATGACCTTTAAATAATACTGCACAGAATTTGTTTCAATAGAAATTACGTAAGTGATTCAACATTATGATCAATAATATTAAATAGGTTTAAGCGAAAACTTAATTGTGTTAAGAATCCAGATAGGTGGTCAGCGAAAGTTCCGGGCCCTTGCGGGTGTTGCGCGGTGCGGGGTTCGCAGTGAGTTTTTTGGAAATCCAAATCAGTCAAGAAATTAAAAAAGGAAAATACCTATATGTTTATGATTTTATAGAAATTATTATTGTAAAACACGGTCGTAATGTGCATTTATATGAAATTTTAGAGGTTACTTCAGGATTTTTTTCTATCGAGCAAAATGTTTCCAATCGTGTTTTGGAAACAGTCATCCCCTCACACATACGTTCTTTAATACATATTGAAAATTTCAGTGCGAAATATCTATAATATTTTGAATAACAGCTAATAGAAAACAGCCAATTTTTTCCCTTTTCACGCAATCACTTTTAAGAAATTAACAACAATGATGCAACAGGATCAAATATTAGAACACATCGGCGAAATTTTAATCATTTCAAAATGTGATAAAGAAATGTTAAAAAATCTTGCATTGCAGATTGGTGAGAGATCATAATGTTTCCAAAATAGTTTAACAGAAACATTTGAAATCTGAACTGAAGACTTTATGGATAGTTGTTGGACAACAGTCGAACACCACAATATCGAAAGATGCCATACAATAATTGCTTTTAGCTGGATTGAACATTTAAATCCTCGAGTTCGACCATATAACATTTAAACCAATGTACGGATATCGTACATTTACAAAAGACCAAATAACCTTTCAAATAAGATCGATGCTTTCTATTTGTAATCAAACGTGATTAGGTACATTATGGATATAGTTTTCTGAATTGATCGATATACTTGATAGATGATCACGATGATTGAATGGATCTGATTCGAGTACTAAGTGCTTGAGTGTGAATATTATTAGTTTTTTCATCACATTTACGAAACCCTAAATGTGTATGGCATTGAAGCAACGCCTCCTGATGACAAACGAGGGAAGTTACAATGTTGCCATAAAAAATCTCGCTTTCATTAACGTGATCGAATTGTCAATAAAAAATTCGCAATAGGCTTTCAGTTAACTGTCGTTACCGAAGCATTAAAACGCTCTAAGTACGAAAGGTTAAGGTTCTTATAAGCCGACAAATTAAATGGCTTCTTCCAAGTATACGTTATTAAAGGGTCTATAGTTTAATGGTTGGGAATTTAGTTACAAAATACGAAGCTTTAAAGCAACATCCAAAAGAAAGTAATCGTGTTATCGTTGTTACAAGTTAAGTTGGTCGTGTGTGGGTTCGTAAAGGGCGATTGGGGTTGTAAGCCTCTTTGTTTCAGCCTACGCAATATTGAAAATTTGGCGTGTCTGCTTTGTGGAATAATAATGTTTTAATAATTTTGTCAGGTACATTATTCTTGTGGGATAAGTTATAATTGGCAACCAGCAATTTTGATGCCAGCATAATTGAGTAAGATAATAAAACACTGTTATCGAATTGCATTGACTTCCTATCAACAGTGCTATGTTCATGTGGGAACTCTTGAATCCAGCAGTAGACTACGGGCATATTTTACTGCATATTTATAGCAGCATAATTTACTGCTTTTTAATTATAGGTACTTACGACAATACTGTAAAATGAGGGACTTACAAAGTCCTATAAATACAATACAGTAGAGAAGATAAAACAGAACAAGATTTACCCAAAAGCCTAAGATTATTTTTAAAACTTAATAGAAATCTCAACTACACCTACGTATAACATAACATATATTTTTTATTACTATTTAGCTAACCGATGAAGTTTTTAAGTTTGTATACAACGAGAATAATAGCAGGCACTCTAGGAAGAATTCTAGTACTTAGACAGAAATACCTAATAACTCTAAAAAAAAAAACAAAAATATAAAACATGGAGGATAGGAAGTCGTAACCATAAGAATACCATTTGCATATACACATTGTACTTTATGTTCCACAAAACTGAACTCCTAACATTTAAAGTTGAATTTCTATTGAACAATTTTGTCAGTTTATACAGCCTGAAGTTGTGTGTACTTAAAACTAGAGTAATACGAGTATCTAAGAGGAGGGTAAAGTTACAGGTAACAGGCACCTGACGCGGTGAGAATATGTAATGTGCCGTATGAAAGGATATTTTCATACCAC
This sequence comes from Scoparia ambigualis, assembly GCA_963921215.1. Lineage (NCBI taxonomy): Eukaryota > Metazoa > Arthropoda > Insecta > Lepidoptera > Crambidae > Scoparia > Scoparia ambigualis. The sequence goes on from OY992512.1 coordinate 5,426,133, forward strand.
TGAGACGCACGTGCACATAATTGATGAGCTTTCGTATTTGTAAACGTCTAAAAAGAACCTACTATAAATAACATATCTATAATTCTTCAAATATTATTATAAAACAAGGTTAGAGCGGGCTGAAAAATAAAGAAGCAACTTTCTGCGCCGGTCTCATGTTCTGCTCACATGCAGCCTCAGAGAGGTTCGATCCACTCTCCACAGAGTAACCGAAATATCATCATGGAATTATGGAAGAAGTCGTTAGTAATAATCTCTTGCTACTATCCAAAGTAACCTGATTGTCATCGGGGTCACGGTCTTTCTATGTGAAAAATTTGATCCTTAATCCTTTGAGCCGTTCTCAAGTAATGCGCTTACCAATGAACAGCATTTAATTTTTATTTATATAATACTACCAATAGACGTTGTTCTGTACAAATGTTAACAATTTAGTTTCTAATATTTTTTTGGTTTTAGTGATTTTATATCTTCATATCCTTTTACTTTAAAACTTTAAAAACCTGTATTATGCAGTTATTGTTATGCTGTTTTATATACATATATAAATTTAATCACGAATATTATCCCCGAAGGATTAGTCAGAGACTAGGCAATGAGGACCGCAGAAGCAGATCTCTACCATAGTCCACTTTTCACGAAATAGCGACTGCACATGTGCTCAGCGTGACAGGTAGTGCTGTTTTATAAAATAAAGGAATTTCGTCATGGTTTTTAGTTCTTATAAAAATCACACAGAAAAATGAAGTTCAGTTTTACTTGCATACGAAAATATTACAGGAATCTTTTTCAGTTTTTCTTTCCGTTTGATCCTAATTTGGAAACATGACAATTTCTTTTTGTATGCCGTATCAATTAGCAGGATCATCGCGTCACTAATCACGTCACGGTATCTCCTGGAGACACTTACAATATTATACCTTGAAAAAGTGGCTGATTACAGAAAAAGCCAATGCCTAGTGCCATTAATAGTTACGATTAAGCCCTATAAGCCCTAGCTCTTTTCTTTTTCTAAGATTTAGCGGAACGGTTGATCGAGGTAATCCACTTTGAGCATCCGCCTAAACAGCACCTGCAGGTATAGCACATGGCCGAGTCATCTATTGACATATCCAGGACATTTCCTGATACTCATAACTGCCTGTTTTTTTGCGTAGATAAACATCGTTATGTATTCGGTTGCAAAGAAATGCCTCTAGACTTTTGGGAACATTATAACAAATGAGAGAGACAGAGAAAGAGATAGAGAGAGAAAGAGAGACAGAGAGAGACAGAGATAGAGAGAAGGAGAAACACTTATTGACAAACAGAAAATAATAAATGAGCAGATATTTTCACATTTCAGATAGTTTTGCATTGTTTCATCATCATAAGATGTGATCTCTGTCAACTCTTTCGGGAAAGGGGCGGCGTGACGAATGAATGTTTTATTGTTTAGAATTGTTGTTATTAGTAAGCATAGTGATTATTGTTCTTTATGTTTTGCTGAAACTTGTCAATGCACATTATATTCCTGTAACGATGAATTCTGTTAAAGATTAAAAACATTTAGCTATAATATTTATTAATTAATATTTCATCAATTGACTCCCATTTTCGCTGACTTTTCCATTGCAGCAAAACATCAAACATCTAGTTACTTCGCAAGATTTAAGAACACGAATAAATATTTAACGAGACGAGATGGCAAAAATATTGTCGACGGTATAAAGTAACTGCCTAGAGCGAAAACATACGAAATGTCATGTTAAAAATTCAGTATTCAGTAAGTATAAAAGAAACATCCAAGTGTTGAAAAGAAGTAGTTTCATCGCTACCAAGAGGTGCCAGAACACACCAAAAGCACTTTAGAGCACATGCAACAGAGTCGAAATTACCACAACGTAAGAAAATACCATCGAAATCTCAAAGCAAACCCTCGGAGCGGTTTCAAAGTACCAAACAATCTAAATACACATATTAAAGCAGGCATAACAGTAAAATATATTAAAACCAATGAGCCCAACTAAAATCAAGACACTAATTAATGAGGTAATGTTAATGTTAGTACTACGACGTTCGATGCATTGAACGGAACGTAAACATTCGGGGCACCACGAAAAAAACAAAACACTGCCGAGAAAGCCGGGCATGCGTTCCACATTTAAAACTCGAAATAATCACAAAGAGCACAATTCCATTTGCACAGATAGAAGAGACGTTTCAATCCACGTACGTAATTTTGGCGTTCGCGATTTTCTCCGTAGGGTTTTAGTGAGGTAGGTAGGTTGCGCGGCGTTTTGTGCGAATCGCCGAGAACTGTGTGCGAGAGCTATCGATCGCGCCCGCCGCAGAGCTGTCGAGATGCGGCCCGCGGCACGTAACGTCGTGCACTGAAGTGCGGTGCGGCCGGCGCCCACAGACTAAGCAACTCAGAATGCCCGATAAACCCTGGATTATTGTTTACTGGCTCCAAGGTTGACTTATTTTCCTCTTTTACAAACTTTAAGGACACGAGGTGTTTACACGCTACATTACGTTTTCGGTAAACAGAGGGGTGTTACAGAAATGTTCTTCTAACGTAAGTTTTACTTCTAGAGCAGTTTAAACGCTTCTGTGGATAGAGAGTTATTTGAACAATGCTAATAATCTCTAAGGACTAAAGTAATAGACAGGCCGGTATGCGGGAGACGTGTAAAGGCAGTTAATTTAGTATAACAACCAATAATATTTTTGTTTGTGTAAGTAAAAAGTCGGATGAAAATTCGTTAAGTACGATTATAATAAATAAACTTCCCTACACTCACACCAGTTATCTATAGCCCAAGAGAAGCTTCGTTATGAAACTCGTTAAATGGTTACTAGACAACGGATGAACATACTTAAATACATTATACATAGAAAACACCCAGACCCGAAACAATTTAGAAAAACAATAATTTCTAAATTGACCCGACCGGGGATCGAACCCGGGACCTCAGAGATGGCGACACCATGAAAACCGGTGTACAAACCACTCGACCAAGGAGGTCGTCAAAGTAAAGATCGTCAGATTGTAATGTAAAGAAACAAATGCGATGGGCTCACCACCTGTCACACTGAGCACATGTGCAGTTGTAACTTGGTGAAGCGTGGACTATGGCAGTGGACTGCTTCTGCGGTCCCCCTTGCATAGTCTCTGACTAACCCTTTGGGGATATTAGTCGTGAATGTATGTAAAGAAACCATAAAAGGGAAAAAAAATCAAAGAGATAATAAATGGTAAGTACCTCAGTTACATTACATTATTTGTATTTGAACTGTCCAGTCTGCGTGTATTGTTGACTCTTTGGCGCACTCCGCACAGAGTCGGCGCGCGGTGACTGCGGATTGCGCCGGATCGACGCACAACATTGTGTTTATAAATAAAACCTTATTAGTTCAAATTAGATAATGTCTATCGCACAAGGGTAACACTGGCAGCGTAAACAACAGTGCGAACATCTAGAGCTCGACTTTGTTATTGGATATAAAATTTTATCACAATGGAATAAATCTGATTTGGAATCCTAACTATTATTAAGAGAGCACGTGGAGCTGGCAGATTTTGAATAAAAGAATTCGCTGATATCAGCGGAATGGACACATAATTTTTTTTTTAAACAATTTTTTTTCTTCCTATTTTTATCAAAAATAAGAGGCACATAAATATGATCATTTTAATACTCGACACTTTTAATTGACCTGAAGTGGTAGTGGCTAGTCAGAAGGATTTAAACCATGCCCTCTCATCAACATAACCGATCTTCCTAAAAATCTTTCGTGCAGTTGTTAGGGGCAACCAAAACATTGACGAAAAGACGCTGACTAACAGTGTAAGATGAGAGAACCACTCGACAAATTCGACAATGAAACCGGGGGCTCGCCAGCTTAATTAGAAGAGAAGTCGCCATGCATGTAGGTATTACTTTTGTTTCTTTTTCTGTATTTATTGTCTACTGTTTCAAGATTTACAACCGCGTGTACAAGCGTGAACAAAGTAATGTTGCTTGATGGTAAAATTTTGCTTCGAATCAAGAGTGATTGGCGACCATCCAAAAACTTATTTATATGTGAAATGTCTCTATAATTCAATAAAAACGTAATATTTTATTTTTGTTACATAATTTATTATGTGAATTTGGATTAGTCCTAAATAATAATTATTGAAATTAATAAATATTTTTGCCAATTAATATTGCAGTATTCCGGTTTCAAATGAAGAGTCCACTGTACCACTAGATCTAATGATATTACAGAGTATTGAAGCATAAGAAGAAACTTTAGTCTGTTCTTTTGGGCCAACAACGATAGGTACTTTTAGTGAGCAAGCGTCTATGGATGCCGAATGGCGTCTATGCAAACGAGCATAGGGCCTATAGCCATAGACTCTATGGCTTTATGGGCCGTGTTAGTTTGAGAGTTCCGGAGGCCCCTTCCCCCTCACAATTCCTATTCCTTCCCTAACTCTATTCCTTTCTTAAAGTTCGGCAACGCATCTGCGACTCCTCTGGTTTTGCGGCGGTGATTGCTCTCCATCAGGTGACCCGCCTGCTCGTTTGCCTACCTCTTATAAAAAAATAGCTGGCTAAGTACATGGGAAGGTTAAGATATATTATTGGAGGTCATATTCCACCACGCTGGTCCAATGCATTAAAACCTCTATGTGCAACATAAGCGTCAAAGTTCATAGCCAAGTGGCAAGAGAAATAGAAATGTCAACATACAAAATAAAATGTGGAGCAAAATGGCAAAATGGCACATAATAGGAGGGAAAAAGTCGTCAAGCCATTACGGAAACGCGCCGCGCCATTGAAACAATGGCCCCTCTCAGGGAACTAACTGGTCGTCGCGATTGTTCGATTACGTTGTGACTCTTTTCATACGAACACACGAAGAACGCAAGAGTGAAGTGAACTGTGTGACACTGTGACCGTATTGTCCGCATTCTATCATTGAGTTATAATGTACTACGTAGTACGTACTAGAGGAGCTATCCCATGCAAAAGTCTTGTTCTATTTTTTTAAAAGTCAAAACTAAAGTGCGCTGCAGCGCTAAAACAAAAATTTATCGTCTTTCTGAACAATCCAAACAGCGCTAGACCGCTTCTTTTCTCGCGACTAAAAGGTCTAAGGCGCCGAAACATGGCCGCCGCTCATGTCTCGGCGATAAAATAATTAGTCAAAAGCATGTTATATCGATAATTTAGTGCGTATTTACAGGTAAAAAGTGATTCGTTTAGTTTTATTTGTATTTCATGAACTCTTTAAACAGTACCTTAGCACACATGAAGGCATATTTTAATAAAATGGAACACGGAATACACACGTATTGTTGAGTCTAGCGCCTGCCACAGGTACAGTTGGAGCGAGCTGGCTCTAACGTGTGTAGCAAACAATCTAGTTGGGACGTCTTCTCTAGTACGTAGTACATTATAACTCAATGCATTCTATAGATTTTTTGTAGGCCGGCAGGGTGATGGTGACTGATGCTACGTCTCTTACGCTCATAGAGTACTATATATTATATATGTATTATATATGCTTACGCTGCACCAGTTGTCCTCGCGCCTATGGACTCGACTTCCACTTAACATCAGGTGGAGGTGGAGTGGTGGAGCGGTCAAACGACCAATCGTTTGCCGAGTTTTAAAAAAAAACCAGAAAAGAAAATCGTCGAGGAGTTCTGGGGCCTTACCATCAACTCTTAGGCTCGTGTGCAAAACCAAACTCACACTCAAATCTCTGCTTGAGTACAGTTAGAAAGGGATGCTATTCATCGATAACTGTATTCAAGCATAGATTTGCTTTGAGTTTGATTTTAGAATACGAGCCTTAGATAATTACACTTGAGAGCAAAACTATCACACCCCTGTAATTTTTAATAAAGTCTTATTTTCTAAGTTCACGGTACATTATATATATATAAGTTTCTGAAAACCTTGTTTTATAACGAACAGATTGATACGTAACTCATATAAAATCATATAATGCAGTTTAAATGATTGTAGAAATCATTTTAGTATTTTTGCAATCATTTAAACTGCATGAACCTAAAGGTTCAAAAAATTACAACTGTGCGATATTTTTGCTCTCAAGTGTATTACTTTAATCTTCATCATCATCATCAGCTTATAAACGTCCCACAGCTGGGCACAGGCCTCCTACGTGGGGGGATATTGGGCCATAACCCACCACTCTGGCCTAATGCGGGTTGGTGGGTAATTTAATCTTACTCGGTACTTTAATCTTACTATGCAAAATTCGTATGGGAATGAGGTGACTGGTACATAATAAAGGAGGTCTATACAGCAGCTAGTCTATCCCTAGCAGTGGGTGATTACGGGCTGAGATGACGGTGATGATGATGAGGACCTGGAGTTCTGTGGCGCAAGAATATTTTTGGTCAGTTTTAGGTAATCGTAGAGTGATTAGCCAAACAATACAACTTTATGAACTTTAAATTGTAACTTGTCAACTCCTAACAAAGAAACTACAGGTTCGCTCACATTTGACATTTAAAATGGTACGGCCGGCGTGAAGTTCCGTTTGACATAAGACTTTATCGCGTGCACGTTGTCGTAATGAATTTTACCGGGTTATAAAGCAGCCTACGGCACTCCGAACCTTCTGACTATTAACATACATTTAAATCACGACTATTATACCCGAAGGCTTAGTCAGAGACTAGGCAGGACAGCAAAAGCGTCATCTACCATAGTCCACTTGTCCCCAAAAAGCGACTGCACATGTGCTCAGGTTACAGGCGGTGAGCCCATCGCCGCTCTATGCTGTTGGAAGTATAAATGCAGTCTTTAGTCCGTTAGTCGCCTTTTACGATACCCAAAAGAAAGAGAGGGGGTGGTAGTATTCTTTCACCGCTACGGGACACGGTTAACCAACTATTAACAACAACGTAAAAACTTGTTGCTTCATTTTATTGTTAAAACAGAAAGTAGAGCTTCACTCTAAAATTCGAAATTACGTAGAAATTATACAGGGTGGAAAAAGACCGTGGTTGGAGGAAAAGTACCCTTAGTTAATATTGATGATGGCAAATTTTACTGAAAGGCAACATTGCTTTATTTTCAAAAATAATAAAACTGCATTTAAGGATTTTTGAAAATAAACCTGCTTGAGCCGGGAATCGAACCGGTGAAATGTGAAAAAAAACATCTTGTATTTTATGATACTAACCGAAAGAGATATTCATTATTATATTTCATTCTTAAGGATAATGTTTTTAACAACATAGTATCTTAAATTATAGAAAGACCACAAAGACACCCAAGGGAAGAGAAGGGGATGGTAGTATTCTTTCACCGCTACCGACACTGCCCGCTAGTGGTGGCCCTTAGTTCATAATAACAATAAGGATCTTTAAATCTAATGCTTTCCTTGACCTTCATCTACTCCCTAAGGTCACACGCAATGGTGGGTACAAATCGATTTTAACATAAATTAATTCAGTTCACTATGATGTGGCGATAACACATTTGTAAGAAAGCATTTGTTCCGTAAACTATGTAAATACAAGAACTGAAACAGTTAAAACTCGTTGAAATAAAACGCTAAGTAAAGATGTCCTAGCGCTTATTTTAAAAAGTATGTTTTACTAGCGGCCGCTCGCGGTTTCACCCGCGTGGCTCCTGTTCCCGTGGGAATATCGGAATAAAAAGTATCCTATGTGTTAATCCGGTTAATCTGTATGCCGAATTTCATTTAAATCCATTCAGTAGTTTTTACGTGAAAGAGTAACAGACATCCATCCATATTTACAAACTTTCGCGTTTATAATATTAGTAGGATATTATTTCATATTCAAGTTCACAAACTGGTCATTACAGCATAGCACTTAAAAATATAACATTCAGGTTATAAGTCAGCTGAATGACCATAAAACTGTGAACACAATATGCACGCTTGCATTATTTGATCCTGCCGTTGTGTTGGATTGGATAGTCTCAATTTAACGTAACATGTACATCCATTATTTTAAATCGGATTTGGAATTAAATCGTGCAAAGGGTCGAAAGGGTCGAGACGTCAGAATTATGTAAAATAAACGTGAGTTGATACGTTTCAATTTTTAAGTGCAAAATTGAGCAATGCAGTGAAACACATTAGCTCATAAAAAAATAGGATAAGAAACAATTTGGAAAATGTTGAGAAAATTCTCACACGAGCACAGCAGTTTTGCCTTAAAATAGCATACGGGGCGTCTATTGCAATTTTGTACGCGTATATAGTGGTTGATGAAGGTCTGTTTAATTGTTATCACTGTCATTATCATTAACCTTAACGTTCTATTATACTGTGCTCGGGAATTCCTATACGAACACAAGCCCGCACTACGCCGACTCAATCCCGCCGCGACAACAGCTTCACGTGCCTCTCATTTATTTATTTTGTATTTCGGTTCGACGCGATTCTGTTTCGGCGTGCAGTGGTACTGGGGGTAGCAATGCGCATTTGTCTGGCACAGACTATAATAGCTCGTTAGATTAGTTATTAAGTCTTAACTATAAGTTAGTTAACTGTTTTTTTATTATTATTAGTATTGACGTCAATAAGTGCCTGTAAAGGTTTACATTGAATAAATAATTTGACTTTGACTTTGATTTCAAATTAAATTGATCACCTATCCAGTGAAAAAGAGTTGCGAAATTTGCTTAACTTGCAATTTCGCGGCGCTAACGCGCAAGTTGCTGCGTTACACGTTTCTAAGTTCTAAGCTATTTTGACTTTAAAGTTTTTAGCTAAATCGTATTCCCTACCTGTGTCTTCTTAGCTTCCTAGACACGCTCCCTACTCTTTACAAGTGACGTAATTTATCGACAGCTATAGTAAATTCAACGTACATCTGAGTGCATTTGAAATTCTAGAAGCGCTGAAACGATTTCCAAGTATAGAAACCATTATGTTATACCAGACACTTTGGGTTTGCCCAAACACAACAAGCCAAGGATAGACAGCGCGAGTTCCACTTAATCCGCGACATTAAAAAAACCCCGCGGGCATAGTATAATACTATGCCGCGGGTTAGTTTAGCCTTTAACTTTTATACCTCCATAGCACCAAAAAATAAACCAAGATACACACATCGCATTGAATAGAACCGATTTTTATGAATTTACATTTTTTAAAGATGTTTGATGATTTGACCAATCGTGTCGCGTGGCGGTGAAAGAATACTAGGTACCACCCCCTCTCTTCCTTTGGGTGTCCTAAAAGGGGACTAACGGACTAAGGAGCTTAGGGCGGCGAATGGGCTCATACCACCTGTCACGCTGAGAACATGTGCAGTCGCTATTTGGTGAAAAGTGGTGTATGGTAGAAAACTGCTTTTGCTGTCCTCATTGCCTTGCGAGCGAGCTTGACAGCTCCGGCTACCTATCTGGACAATAGGCAGTGAACTACACGTGTTCACGGGGATACTCTCCCGAGACACTAGTCTTATGAGTACCGAATGAAGAGCGCGCTGCGGCGGGCACTAATTTGGCGTCAAGACCTAACGTTGGTGGTCTCCTGCGCGAGTGTTCTACTGGCGCAGGGACGTCTGGCACCTCTTGCATAACCTAACGGTTGGTCTCGAGGTGCCAGTACAAATAAACTTAGTGAAGTAAGGAGAAGGGATGTCCTCATTGCCTAGTTCTTGACTAACCATTCAGGGATAATAGTAATGTATGTATGTATAATAATTTAAATTTTTTAAAAGATAATTATTATTCATCATCATCATCCTATAAACGTCCCACTGGTGGGTTGGTAGTATTCTTATAATAATTAATTAGTATACTTATAATAATAAAAATATAATGATGCCGCCACACCACACAGCTTATCCTACTAATATTATAAACGCGAAAGTTTGTAAGTATGGATGGATGTTTGTTACTCTTTCACGTAAAAACTACTGAATGGATTTGGATGAAATTCGGCATACAGATAGTTTATAACCTGGATTAACACATAGGATACTTTTTATCCCGATATTCCAACGGGAACGGGAACCACGCGGGTGAAACCGCGAGCGGCCGCTAGTTCTTCATAAATAATTGTCCTGTTAATTTATCCGAAAAGCTAAAGTTGGTGTTATTTAGGCATGCATTCGACCTCCTTGGTCGAGTGGTTTGTACACCGGTTTTCATGGTGTCGCCATCTCTGAGGTCCCGGGTTCGATCCCCGGTCGGGTCAATTTAGAAATTATTGTTTTTCTAAATTGTCTCGGGTCTGGGTGTTTTCTATGTATAATAAGTATGTATTTAAGTATAAGTAAGTTTATCCGTTGTCTAGTAACCATTTAACGAGTTTCTTCGAAGCTTCTCTTGGGCTAGATAATTGGTGTGATTGTAGGAAAGATTTATTTTTTATTTTTATTTTTTATTCACGTCCGTCATCGTCAGTAGTATGACGGAGCTATGGGGGATTTAACCAATATTCATCGCATTAGGCCCGAGCACTTATCCAATCGGCTACTGACGCCTCTTATATTATACCCAGATTTTGATGTGTTTGTCGACAACCTTAAGAATTTTTTAAGCAAAACAGATATTTGTTTGTGAACTACTGATTAAATACTTACTATTTGTTATTATATAAGTACACTAAACTATTCATAATTATGTAATTGGGTTACGCCCGTTTAATTATGTTAAATAAATAATAATAATAAATAATAAATTGTTGTCAATGTTGTCATATTGTTTTACGACAACAGCTTACGTAGAACCCTTTACATTACAGGGTCCATGAAACAGACAGAACGGGAAGTGTTCGCGAAAACTTTGGTGGACTGATCACGTCTGAACCCGACTCTTGTCTTGACTCACGTCAATGCCAGACGTCATATCAGACGATCTCGTCTAATCACTCAACTTCTTTGTTGTTCCTTCAATAAATACAACGAGATGAGAGAGACGAGATTCTGAGTGTTTCTACAATTCTAAAAACACTGAACCTATTTCCATTTGCAATTAGTTTTTTTCTATTTAGTGAGTTACGCGTGCTACGAGGACGCGACGTTTGACGGGTTTTGCTTACGAGAATTTGAAACTGTTTTGGTTTATTCGCCAACAAATTCTTCGCGGGTTCAAGGGTCACCGACCTCTGTCCACTACGGCGAGTGCTGTGACCCAGAAAAGCGGCGCATCGATCTCCAAATGCTGCTACGTTTCGGGAACGCGGGAGTGAAGGGTTAATTTTAGAAAAAATCCATAAATCACAGCCGGTGCGAGGCCCAGTACTGTTCGTGAAATTGAGACACGTGATTATCTTAAATAAACGGCAGCGTTTTGTTTGCGACTTTGTTTTCGAACATATAAACTAATATTTAGAGCCGTAATATTTGATTGATGATGCTCAAAGTACTCCAAAAGCTATTTCTAATTGTCTATAATTAATATAAAGTACCGTATATTTTAAATTCAAATTATTATTTTGTATTTTAATATTCTGTTGTGCGCTGTGGTTTCTTGCGCCCGGTCTTTGCCAAAGTTAAAAAATGACGTTCTGAATGGGTGGTAGGTTAAAAATTTGGACGATTCAAAGTACTTATTAATTGAGTTTATTGAATAAATATATTTTGAGTTTGATTATTTGCGTTAAAAAAACGCCCAAATAAACTCAAAGATAACGTAACGTTGAAAAAATTGTCTATCTCAGGAGGGAATCGAACCCACGTCCTTCGCAATCCGGGCGCGTCCCGCGTTATGTTTAAGATTTAAAGGTAAAGTTTATAAGTTTGTAGTAGGAGGTAGGTAATCTATGAAAGAAGACATTGCATTTCAAAAATTCTTTTCCTAATATTTAGAAGTAACTTTTGCTCGCGTCGCTGGCATTAATTTAGAATAACTTGCATATCCAAAAATAAATACAAAGACTTTGATGGCTATGATTATGAATAATGTTTCTTCAAATTAAGAAGCAAAATGAACGATGCAATAAAAAGTTTTATACAAAGTTCATCCCCCCAATTCCCCTCCTTCAAGTTTTAATTTCGAGGGTAAAATGTAGGCTATAACCGACTCTACAGCCCAATCATTCTCTTTGCCAATATTTAACAAAACCGGTTTAGAGTTTTAAACGTGAAAGCGTAATAAAGAAACAAACGAGCTCACTTGCATAATTATAAAATTGTTAGAAAACGGACCTTCAGGATAGAAATAAAATAATAGACTTTAAGTATTTTTTTTTTCATCATTTAACATTTTAACATCAGCTTCTTCTTTTATTTCTTCTATAAAATGTTAACTAGTTAGTAGACTTTTTTTGTCATATTTTAATGTGAAACATTATTCCGCGAGAAAAGTATGACGGATGAAGTGTACATCAACTCCACGGCGACGTCCGTCGTCGTCCCCCTAGCCAATTCAAAGCACTCGTTTACTAGAGAGTTCCATATGAGACACTTACTCTGCGAGTTTGTTATCTATAGCTTTTTACAAGCTTTTATTTTTAACAGTTTACTTTAAAGGTTGCTTTTACACGAGTTATTCGTCAACTCGCACAGATGTGCGAGATGGCACCTTTTGGTTTTACCTATTATTTTAGTTGTCAACTCGCACATACGTATAAAGTATAGTCGAATAAATAATTGGAAACAAGAAATTTTGTTTTATTTTGTACTCATAACTGTCTTGTATATTAAATATTTAAGGATTATAACTTTTTCCAAACCTTTTCGTAATTGACTGGACATGACTACTTCAGACTAACTGGTGTGCGATGCGAGTTGACGACACAAATAATAGGTAAAATCAAAAGGTGCCATCTCGCACATCTGTGCGAGTTTAAAGCGTGCGAGTTTGACGAATAACTCCTTCACACATATCAGTGAAGTCACAGTTCCGACACAGTACCAGCACAGTGAAAAATATTCTTTCATACATTGTCTATGAACGTTGTCAAAACGAATACGTCCGTGATTTGCCGGTGGCGGCACTGACACTGAGAGCACTAACACTGATAAGTGGGGATGCGTTCATAGAGATTGTATGAAAAGGACTGTGCCAGTACTGTGTCGGAACTGTGGCTTCACTGATACGTGTGAAGCAACCTTAAATGTCAGTCAGCTCATGAGGCAAAAGTTAATGATGCCTGCACACATTTAAGATGCTATTCGATGTGTCTAAGGATATAATTTTGTCGCAGTTTAGTAATGGTGAGGAAAAAGACATACAAGTAAGTAAACGTTCAGGGTCTCGATTCTGCCATTTTTAATCGTCCACAATTGTCCGATTGTCCGACATAGAACAACAAAAAATGTAATTTTCAACACTTTCACTCAGACACGTTTGTACACGTTTTAAAATAGTAGAATCACGGCACTGTACGACTGAATATCGTGAATTCGTGACAAAAACAATTGAATGTGAACTATGTGCGACCTCTATTCTTTGCTTAGGCAATTGGTCACGTATCCTGAGTTTACGTAGCGACAGTGTATATCGACGAAGGTACTTCAGACAATGCTAGCCAGATACCATTTTTTTATAGAGGTTTTCATCTCTGGTCCATTTACGCGACTTTTTTATACCACTAAAGTTTTTTTCTTGTTAGGCCCATAACTCACATGATGGTATATAAGTGACGATAAGGCCGAAGATGGAAGCGCGCTTAACCCGGATTTCTCAACCATTGACGAACTGGCTGTCTTATCTCTAAGCTTTCGGAACACAACAGTGTTCTTAACATTGTTATGGCGCTAAACTTGAGATAAGATGGTGGTAGCTAGGCAGGTGGACTTAACAAGCCTCACCACCAACCAAACCAAGTACACAAAGATGTACCCGCTGGGAATCGAACCCAGAACCTCTGGCTCTAAGACCGTTAGCCACTAGACCACAGATGCGGTTACCGTAGCCTATAAACGTTTGCAAAAGAAGTGCCGATTGGCACCATCTTTCAGCGATCTGATAACATTTAGACTGTGAGAAAAATCACATAGAGGTAATCACTCCCGCGTTGATGACCGTGTAAAAACCTGACGAAAATACAAATAACTTTTACGCTTTTGTTTACTACGGTTTTCACTGTAAACGTATTTTCATACAATTAGGCCATTAGTAAGAAGAGTGGTGCCAGAACAGCGTTTTTTTGACGCGTACCATATTTCGCGCTATTCGCTTGCATACTATCTACGCGCACGCTACTAGCACAGAATAACTAATAGTAGTACCGTACAGAAGGATCACTCTCTTGAAATTGAAACTTATCGTGTGACCCGAGCGTTTATATTCCGTTAAACAACGCTGACTCGATATCGATTTGACGTCAGGAGCGCAGGGTTTCCACTCATGGATATATTTTACCCTTTCAACGCCAATTACTGATATATCAGACAAACCAATTCAGTGCCCACCACGCTAACGATTGATATATCAGACAATAAAACCGTAGAAACTAATCTTTTTTTTTACATGTGTGAAGGATTAATTCAAGTTTGTGTAGGTATTCTCGAACATTTTATAACTAAAGCCGTGACGTCAGGGGTATGACTTTCGGAAAAAAACACGTGGCGTGGAAAGGGTAAGTACGATTTCGATTTAATGCCTAGTTCGCACCTGTGCTAATAATTTAGTAGAGTAAAGATACAATGCTTCGTCACTTTGCTAATTTAAAATGAATTTTCAAGCGAAGCAATGTACTTCTACTCGACTAAAATACTAGCACAGGTGCGAACTAGGCATAAGCGACGACGCGCGACGTGGAGCGTGCGAGCCGAAACCTTTAGTGCCTACGCCTGCCCGGGAGGCGCGCCGGCCGAACGTAGGTACCTTAACTGCGGAGTAACACCACCTGCTACTAGTACGTCGTACGGTCGGAATAAAGCGCAAGCGAATATCGCCAAAAAGTGGTGGACCGGAACCTTCCTCGACTGTACGAGGGTCAAACCTCGCGCCCGAGCGAGAGGCGACTGACTATATAAACCACCGGTTCGAACAAACACGCTAGAATAAGCTTGCGTTTTTTATGTGAAACTGGCAAACGAGCTGGCGAGTCACCTAATGGAAAGCAATCATCGCCGCCCATAGACAACCGCAAAACCAGAGGAATCGCTGATGCGTTGCCGGCCTTGAGGAAGGAGCAGGATCTTTGAGGTAGGAGTTGTGTTCCACACTATTACATCTCGACTGTGATTTTTGTGTAAAATGGCCAATTTCGGCGTTCTTGATCTCAGTAACAAAAATACATTAACAATTTTGACTTATTGAATAGTTTAGAATAGCTATTGGTAAAGTGCGTAGCGGCCTCGCTTTTTGTAAATTTTGCTTTTAATTAAACCCAAAATTACAGAGAAAGATTTTCATAAAATGCGCGAAGGCACTTTTTTGAGCTCATCGATTGAACTACTGTTCTAAACAAATGAAAAAAAAAAAAAATAATGTTATCTCTTATATAGTCGTATAGTGCGTAGCGGCCTCGGAATTTTTAGATATCATTGAATTTATATAGAAAAAAAATCTTCGAAAATCGCTATAAGTAACTGTGAATTTCTCTTATCTACGATAATATTTTTGAGCAAAATTTATACTAGAATAATTGTTACTTCATGAAGGATAAAGATTTTATAAAGAATTTATTATCATGTTTCGATAAAAACGTTAAATACAACTGCAAAATTACTACAAAATGCAATGCACCGGCCGTCTGAATTCAGTTTATTCTCGCAGAGTGGAGATTTGTATTATTATGCATGAATTTATTATCCTATTTCGATAAAAACGATAAATACAACAGCAAAATTACTACAAAATGCGAAAATGGGCATTTTACGCAAAAATCACATTCGAAATGTAATAGGCCTCTTAAAGATTCTACTAAGGCTACACCAAAACCAAGTTAAACCATCTCTGCCCCTTTCACCACCTTCTGGTTAAGGGGGCAGAGATAGATAGATAGATAAAACGCTTTATTTCACACACAAAAAAACGGAAAACATATAATAAGAATATTAAAACTAATGTGGCCAAAGGCGGTCTATCTTCCTTCTCTTCCAGACAACTATGGCAGTATAGGACAACAGAAAAAGAGCGACAAGCAGTGCACCAGAAACAAACAAATATGAAAATAAAAAATAGAATTAAAATACTTAATACAAAAATAAATTTAATAGACTTACTATACAGATAAGTACCTATTATATATTATATACATATATAATTATACTAGTAATAGTCCTCCGGTACTTTCACTCACCGGACGAAACACAACAATAACGGTGCTAATATTGTTTCACGCCCGATATTCCGCGAGAGGGTGGTATTAGGATGGGTGAGCCGGCCAAACTCGTGCTGCAATGCAGCGTGGCTCTACCACTCAGACAGTGTCACTCATTTAGCACACTCCAGGGGTCACGTGTAGGGTCTCAAGTTGGCTCGCCAACTCCAAAAAATGCATTTCCGGGATTACCCAGCTCGACATCCGGGACTTGGGTATATAACGCGGGACACAACACACCACACTTAAAATGGTTAGTAAAAAATACATTATATATATTTTTTATCATTTAATAAAAACAAACAATACAAATGCTTAACCCGGAGGTAGTTGGTACAAGATAGATACTTATATTATATTATCACTCATATCCGGGACAAAAAGCGTCCCGCAAGGGGTCACGGCGGGACGTCCCGGAAAATCCGGGAAGGTTGGTAAGCCTAACTCTCAAGGGTAAACCTACGAACTCGAGTGACTTTAACCCCAAAAGTCGGTAGGGTTGTCGGTGTTAGTGCTGATTCTTAAAAAAAACATACATACATATGTACATATAATCACGACTATTATCCCCGAAGGGTTAGTCAGAGACCAGCCAATGAGGACAGCAAAATCCACTTTTCACCAAATAGCACATGTGCTCAGCGTGACAGGTGGTGAGCCCATCGCCGCTCTATGCTGTTAGATTACGTGCAATCTTTAGTCCATTAGTTGCCTTTTACGACACCCAGTAGGCCTAGCATGCGCAACACGAGATATGTCGCGGACGAGAGACGACAAATCATATTAAGTTGTCAAGTTAAGGTATGTAGACAAAAATACCACAGTTTATGCAAAAACTACTATTAAGTCTATTTTTAACATATTATGTAGAGTTCTAAGCGCATTCATGTGTCTTTAGTGTCGATAGACATTAGAGTTAAATGAATAAAACACGAGAAAACGAGTCGAGAAGAGTTCTCGTGTTGCGCATGCTAGGCTGGCTGGAAAGGGAAAGGGTGGTAGTATTCTTTCACTGCGCGCGACACGTTTACTTAAAAAAAACATACAATTTCGGTGTAAGTGTAGGTCTTATTCAACGTAGGTTATGTAGGTCGTCATGAACACAATTTGGGTTGTCGATCTGACTCATGCGGGGCTCGTAACGCGCGCTAGTTCGGGGTCGAAGCCGATAGGATCGGCCGCACGGCTGACTTATCGGTTATAGTTGGGTGAAGGACGATTACACCTGGATCGAGCGAGTAATTTAGGCATAATAGCTATACATACATAGCTTCGCTGCTTTGTTTATTTGTAACAAATATTTAAACCCCACTTCCTGGGGGTTGGGTGGGGAGGGGTACCCCCCCAGTGTCATTCCCGCTTACAGGAGAACATAGTTATGGAGTTATAAGCATTTGAATTCTCATTAAGACTAATCTTTAAAATGTGTAAAAAAGTTCATTGAAGATGGTTAAGAGGAGGGAGGAAAGAGATAGGAGAGGGGGGGGGGAAGTGCTATAAAAAAATATTTTTGTATCGACCTAGATACTTACCTCTAAACAAAAATATAACTAGGACCTCAAAACAAAAAAATATGGAAATTTAGCAGGAGGGAGACTAAAAAGAGGTGGGGAAAGGGGAGAGAGTATGTAAAAAAATTTTGCACGTACAAAAACGTCGTTTCTGGCGCTTCGCTCGCTCGGCTCGCGTGTTTTAAGTCAACATACTAACCTAACCTAATTAACTCTTTGTTTGTGTCTTTAATTAACGCGCCGCCCCGCGCTCGCCCGCGCCGTAAGAACGGGTAGAGTTCAATTTCGCGGTCCCAGTCGATTTACCATGACCAACGGTATTTTTGTGGATATGTTTCATCAATTATAATTTCTATATTTTTCACTTAAAGAAATTAAAATATAATCTGCAGCTCTAGATTAATTTACTCCATGATTTAAAAAAATTATGTATACTGATAAAAAAAATCATGTATAACTATGAAGCAATGTACTCCTAATTCAACGTTACTTGCGAACCGTCAATTATTATTAATTATACCGGTGCGTTCAGGGTTAGGCAAAATACAGACCCTGTTATTTCAAAACATCGGAACTAAAATAAAACTCTAAAATGTAGGTAAAAAACGCGAGTTCATCCGTCAAGTGTTTCATTTCAATGTGTGGTGTTCGCGTAAACTTTATACAACAAAATGTAGTCCTACTATGACTACATTACTCGCATAGAGCCATAAGCGAACAAGACTTTAGTTGGGTGAAGGACAAGTGACGGCAATCACGCTTCAGCGCGGCACTGCTATTTTGTATTACCTACAACCCCTATACGGGACCCCTATAATAGTTGATAGTGTTATTTAATGATCGCCTTTTCACTTTCCATTGCCACACGGTAATTGATTACGAGCCCGGGCTGGCTATTCATTAAACAAATCTGAAACACTATTTCCTACATGGGAATTTCTGCAACACTATTTCCTACATGGGAATTTCTGCAACACTATTTCCTACATGGGAATTAAGGCAACGAGCACCGCAAAAGCAGTGCACTGAAATTCGTCGTTTCATCAAATAACCACTGCACATGTGCTTAGCATGATAGGTGGTGAGCCCATCGCCTTACTATGTTAAACAGTGTGCCAGATATTTCCATAAGTACTTATATTAATTTGTGGGTGCACCTGTACCATTATCGGTTTTTTGAACGTCTGTCCTTTTGAGAATCTGTCCTTATGAAATAAAAGGATTGGATGTATGTGCAGTCTTTAGTAAGTTAGTCGTCTTTTACGACACCCAAGGAAAGAGAGAGGTTGGCAGTGCATGGATCATTCAACAATCAGAAACACTATGTCCAACCTGGGAATCGAACCGAAGATCTCCGGCGTTAATAGAAGACAGAAAATTATTATTATCTTTACGCCTTTGAAAGTTTACGTTGATAAATTTTACACGCCAGCAACATTCTACCGCATAAAAAGCTAATCAGGAATTGCGTAGGCGATTCATGAATACTTCATCAAGAGTTTGTAAAGTTCTAGTCAGATCTCTAGGGCCTAATAAACGCTTCATGCTGAGCCTACACTGCTGCGTGCGTGGGTTGGAATTATTAATACAGAGTATATTTATGTTGCCGTCACATAATGAAAACACGAGAGTGAATGAAACGAAAGCGAATTTCATTAACAAAACATAGGTACTATTTTAGGGGTCTGATACTCTAGTTCGAATGACGTTACCTCGATGGTCAAAATACTAGTGAATTGAAATGAATATCGATATAATCATAGAGGCAACATTTATTATCACTCTGCATATAAATTTACAATTTATATGGTTCATAAGACACTTTTGTCTTATTCTTTTATCAAAATGTTACTAAAAATACACAATAAAAATAAGGGAGACTTCTAAAAGTCATGGGAGTTATAATTGTACTTTTTATGATTTCTTCGAGGTAACAACCCATCGATCAAATGTAACATCGAAGAAAAGACCCGTCGAGGAAGAGACCCTTCAAGGTATTGACCTTTCGAGGTAATGAGCCATCGGTGAAGTGTACCGTCGAGGTAGAGAAATCGAGGTAATGACCATCGAGGTAACGTCATTCGAACTAGAGTATCAGACCCCTATTTTAGGTATAATGTATTATTATTATGTAACATCTCCAACTTCGTGTCTGTGAAATATTATTTCTTCACCGAATGATGCCTCTATTAGAAAGTAATAATACCACCCCTAACCATCAATCCGGCTCTAGGCAGCAACACTTTACTGTTAAGGGGAGGTATTTCGAGCGCTTCTCTCTCGCTCTCTCGACGGTACGACGGTAAGGGACGGGTATAACAGCGAAGAGCCGCAAATAATCGCGTTTTATATTTAAAAAAATTAATAGATGTAATAAATAAAAAACGATCGGTTATAATTCCTCAAGTTATCTATGAACTTCATTTTGGTAAATGACTCATAATATCAAATCACTTATTTTAAGAATAAAACCTGGAAAAGAAGATAAAATGACACAAAAACATGCAACTTTGTGAATTTATTCTATCGAGCCAACTTTATCAAATCGTGTTTCCATCGGGTGTATTTCACAGAATAAAGCCTCAACAATATTTCATAATTTTCGCAGATTTTAATTTTACTGTTTACTACTTCAAAAAGTAATTCTAAGAACGTGTTATTTATTTTTTACTAACACCTAGCCTTAAACAAGTGCACCGAGTGGTTGAGAAAATCAGAAAATCGCTGTAGGAGTAAGAAAACTGTTCATCAGCATTCTCGGACTTTCAGCAGGCTTTTGATATGGTCTGGCATGAGGGCCTTCTTTGTAAAATAAAGTCTTCCGCATAGTTTCTTCAATCTGCTAGAAGAACTGAGCTTTTTCAAGTCAAAGAATCGGATTCAACCTTCATCAAATCGGATTTTCTAAAATAAAAGCAAGAGTGCCTCAGGGTTCGGTGTTGGGTACAATTCTGTATATCGTATATACCTTGGTTTAACTCATTATTGAGTACCACCGCGCCTGGGGTGGCGCGGATGGTTATGTGGAGTTCTCCCCCGTCTCCAGGGGCCACAACAGGGATTCGGAAAAAAGGGGGCAAACCCACTACAAAACCAAGTACACAACCAAACTCACTTGCCGCTGGGGTCTGGGAGCACCGGTTAGGCCACTTCCGAAGCCAGCCTGTCGTAGCCTGTGTGGTGTCGCACCCACCGGAAAGAAACACCTGCTGGGTCCAGCTATACTGATGACGCTGCTGCATGTGTCTCAGCTCTTAATGGAGCTCTTCGAAGGCAGAGGAGATCGTAGAGTACATACGGATTAAGAGTGAATTCACGCTTTACTCTGGTATACATAAAAAAATAATAATAATAAGAGCTTTGATAGAGGCAACACCTGAGTGGCTCTAATAAAGGTTTGCCGTTTGGTTGACGCTTGCCGCGAGTGAGCCAAGTAGCACGCAGTGATAAATTGTTTGTTTTCGTCCGTGGTTAAAGGCGTCTAATTGTAAGCCGCGCGCGCGCATTGAAGACAATACTGTCTATAGTGATATTAATTTAACAGGTGCATTTGGACAGTTGTAATCTAGGGCTGGGATGTCTACAAATCAATTGTGAGAATAATCGATTCTCATGCCAAACGGATTAACGATTGAAACATAGTTAATCGTTTTAAAATAGTTTTACTTTTATTTATATATAATATATATAAATATTCTGCAAAGAAAGATTACTAGGGCGACTGCAGACGCCGTCAGCAGTTGAAACGTCGACAGCTTGCCGACAACATGTCGACAGCTAGCCGCCGACTTCTAACGTCGACTGCAGTTACATACGTCGTCGACAGCAAACTGCTGCTCGTGTTTTAGAGCCCACGCCCTTCGGGGATAATAGAGTCGTCTGCTCTGTCGACCTGCCTGCGGCAAGCAGTTGAAACGTCGACAGCTTGCCGACGACATATCGACAGCTAGCCGCCGACTCCCAACGTCGACTGTAGTTACATACTTCGAAAGCAAACTGCTGCTCGTGTGTTGGAGCCCTCACCCTTTGGGGATAATAGTCATGATAATATTATGTACGTATGTGTGTGGCACGGAAAAAGGCCCAAACGTATGCAATATGAAGTAAATAAGTCGTCGTATCTTATAACTATGTGTGACCATTCATCAGTACGATGGTTTGTGTCATTTTAAGAGGGTAGTTACAAAAACATGTTCGTTACTTAAGCCTTTGTGATACTTGAAACGACTCAAAAAAAAAGGTGAGCATTAATTAAATAAAAAAATGTGTTTGCAGTTAACATTGTTTCTTTTGTTTTTAAATGAATCTGTAGTTATGCTTCTTTGCAGAATCATACCACAATGCCCATTACTCCAGCTCTTGAGCAGCGACTTGTCGCTCCAGCTGTATTGCTTAGGAATCAAGGGTAAACTCAACGGGAAATGGCTGAGATTTTAAATGTACAGCGTACAAATCTGAGATATGCATAGACAAGGTATGATCAGACCGGGCTCTATACCAGAAGGCCAGGAAGTGGTGGAATAAGGTGCACTTCGGCGCGTGACGATCGATTCATTGCCCTCGCAATCTTGCGAAATCAGTTTCTTACCGCGGTCGAGATCCAACAACACCTGCAAATTGCGAGAGCGGTTAATGTGAGTGAGCGTACAATTAGACCAAGAATGGAGGAACTAATCTACGTGCCCGAAGACCAGCTCGGGGTCCAGAACTCCGCCAAGAGCATCGTGTAGCTCGACTTCGTTTTGCTAGAGAACACGCAAATTGGACGCATGAGCAGTGGAGCAAAGTTTTGTGGACTGGTGAAAGCAGAGTGGCTTTAAGAGAGCCCCTGATGGTCGTCAGCGTGTGTGGAGAAAGCATGGAGAACGGTTACTGCCAATCACTACTACTCAAACTGTCAGCTTCCATGGAGGATCCGTTATGGTTTGGGGCGGGACCAGTTGCAAGGCACGTACAGAGTTAGTAGTGGTGGAGGGTCGTCTAAATTCAGTGCGATTCATCGAAGACATCCTTCAAGAACATGTTTTGCCATACGTACGGTTCATTGGTCATGAAGAATTTCTTTTAATGCAGTATAATGCTCGACCTCACACAGCTCGTTGCGTGAACGATTATTTTTTAGATGTCAGAATTCAAAAAATTCAGTGGCCAACAAGAAGTCCAGACATGAACCCTATAGAACATGTCTGGGATATGCATACGTAGGGTTCATTGGTCATGAAGAATTTCTTTTAATGCAGTATAATGATCGATCTCACACAGCTCGTTGCGTGAACGATTATCTTTTAGATGTCAGAATTCAAAAAATTCAGTGGCCAGCAAGAAGTCCAGACATGAACCCTATAGAACATGTCTGGGATATGCTAAAAAGAAAAGTTAAAGGTAATCCTAACACTCCACAAACGCTCTATAACTTGAAAACCGCGCTGGTGGCCGCCTGCGAAGAAATTCCTCAACTAGACATAAAAAAAACATCATCCAAATCATGCCTGATCGCATGCAGGCGGTCGTCAGGGCCAGGGGTGGTAACACTCGTTATTAATTTTAAGTGTAATGTTTTGATTTTTTTAGGGCTTTGAAATTTAACATTGTTTGTAGCGAAAATTGCCCTTTTTGTAAATTGATTAAAAACAATTAAAATTAGATACAATTTTCTGTTAATTTTTTGGCAAAAAAGTATGTAAGGATAACAATTACATTAATTCAAAGAAAAATTTTATGCATTTTAATTTCAAAAATAATTATAAGGTCAAAATGGGTTTGGGCCATTTTTCGTGCCGCTGCGTGTGTGAGTGTGGGGACTGACCTGGGCCCGGGCGGCGGCGCGGCGGGCGCGTCGTCCGCGTCGTAGAAGTCGTCCTCGCCCTCCGACGACGAGTAGGACGTGTCCGGCACCAGCAGCGACATCGCCTGCCCTGCGACCGCAGAAAGATGTTACGGCTCGGCCATTACCTTGCCGCGGTGAGCGAATACTTTGTTCATTGCGTCCTTTCTATGACCATTGATTGACTTCGCCGTACTACAACGCGCAATGGTCAGAGTATCCGCTCGCCGCTTCGCTCACAGCGGCAAGGTCTTGGCCGGGCCGGTATAGCGTCTACATTTATGTGGGATTTTACTGAGTCTCGAACTCTCGAAGATAAGGAAACGGTGAAAAAAAGATTTGTAATATTTGATTATTTGCGTTAATAACGCTATACTAAACTCAGAGATAATGAAACGTTGAGAAAGCAAAAAAAGGTGTTTATTTGCAATGATTCCTTTTTTTACAGTTTATAAAAAAATAGTTTATTTGAGCGTTATTAAGGCAAAAAATTAAATATTACAAATTTACTGAGGTGTTCCACAGGTTTGTTTGGATGAGTTTAGCAACGCTCATGTACAGTCACGAGCACCAATATGTATACACTTTGACTCTTATTCCATTGCAATAAGAGTTAAAATTGTTTACATATTTTTGCTCGTGACTGTACACCCGCCACTAGCGGACCAAAGACTGCTCATACATCCAACAGTAAAGAGCGGTGATGGTTTCACACCCTGCCACGCTGAGCACAATGTGCATTCATTCATTTTTTTATTATTTTTTATAATAGATGGGCTTGCTCTTAGCCACATTCATATCTGTAGGATTAAGAAGAGGCCGACGATGAAGCGAGCTTGCCCAGAAGCAGCCTATTCACTCGGGCTTTAAGGGGGTCCTGCACGACATTGTGAAATTTTACGTATTTTTAAGTCACTTGTACTATGCGCTGAATTAGTTAAATACATTAAAAGAACTTATGTAAGTTAGCCTGATCATTGGACAAGGTCGTGGCCATGTTGAAATTTAAAACAAATTCTTTAAACAATAACAAACAATACATAAATCTAATGACTGCTAAAAACATATTTATTCGACTTTCTTAGTTTTACGCATGAAACAATAATTCTTACATGAAAATATTTGTATTAATATTCCGCAGGTCACTTCCATCTTAAAAAAAGTAAATTTTAATTTTTAAAGGGACGGTTTTATATATTATCAGAATAAAAACATTGTTCTAATCAAACTACTAGTCTGAACCTTCAAAGCAGAATTGTTCTAATGTGGTTGATTTTGCTTTAAAATTCATTAAGAAACTTATGCCAGTTTTTGCGAACGCGCGGCACCCCTTTAAGGATGTTAGGACTATGTGCACTCGGGAACACAGACGCCGGCAGGGAATTCCATTTGGCGAAATGTGGACTTTGGAAGTGGACTGCTTTTGTAGTCCTCATTGACTGGTCTCCGACAAACCCTTCGGGGATAATAGTCATGTATATATGTATGTTTATAACTTACTCGGCGAGTCGAGGTCTTCCAGCGGCTGTATGGGCAGCGTGGGTGACGGCAGCTCGCGGCACTCCGCGCCCAGCTCCACGCGCGACGACGCATCTGCGCACGACATGAGGGAGCTGAGACAAGTGGCGTAATGATGACATATGGAATAGAATCATGCCAGCTGTGTGGTGGCGGTACATTATTCAAAGAATAATACATATAGGAATAAATATTGCACATACATCCAACAGCTTAGAGCGGCGATGGGCTCACCACCTGTCACGCTGAGCACATGTGTAGTTGTAATTTGGAGAAACGTGAACAGAGAATAGGCAGTGAGGACCGCAGAAGCAGTCTACTACCATAGTCCACGTTTCAGCAAACTATGCTTCGATCAACAATACCAACTAGATAAAGCGTCACGTACAAAATCAAAGCTAAATTCTGTCCACGTAAATAAATACTTTTTCAAAGCAATAAATTACTCCTGTCACTCAAAAATGAAAAGACGTCAATAACATTTAGTGGTGAAATCAACCTTAAGGGGCAACATATAAAGTAGGTACTTTTTCCTGTTATTGCCATGCGAGAAAATAAGAGCTCACTTCTCAAGTGCGTTCTTATTTACCGAGACACATTTTTAGTGCCGACCTGACATCTAGTTGTATTGTTGATCGAAGAAATTATGACATTGTATAATAATATGGCAGTGGACTGCGGCCCTCATTGCCTAGTCTCTGTTCACGTTTCACCAAATTGCGACTGCACATGAGCTCAGAGTGACAGGCAGTGAGCCCATCGCGGCTCTATGCTGTTGGATGTATGTGCAGTCTTGAGTACGTTAGTCGCCTTTTACGACACCCAAGAGAAGAGAGGGGGTGGTAGTATTCTTTCACCGCTACGCGACAGGGTGGTTAAAAAAAATCATATTAAAATTATCTGTTTCTGTAACCCACCTTGTTTGATATGTGTCTGTGAGAGGTTCGTTGGTCCTTGATAAATTCCATTCACTGGGTTAACGGTATTCTGAAAGACAAACGAATCATAAACACTCAACAAAAAAAAATAACAATAGTTCTTTATTGTTGAAATTTTGCATTCACAATGCTATATAAATATAGGATAAAATGTTTACTAGAAAAAAATCAATCAGTCTCAGAATGCCTGTCCATTGGACCGGCAATCCAAAGGTCGTGGGTTCGAATCCCATTCGAGCTTCCTGAGACTGGTTGACTTTTTTCTAGTAAACATTTTATCCAACAATAGTTCTATTGATAGTTGCAATTTAGGATAGTTATAGATGGATAAACTTAGTCAAGCACGGCTATCTCCTGATTGTATTGTGTAGGACATTATCTATGTGTTGTGTACATAAAGGGATCTCTTTTAACAAAAGCGGCGTACTATGTGCCAGTTTTATTTACCATTTGATCAATCGATCATGTTAACCAAGGGGAGTGAATTTTATACAAAGTGTATTGGCAAAATTGGCAACACACATCGTCACCAGCCCCCCCTAGACAATTGGTCAACTGCTCCATTCGTTAGCGTATGTCAATAGTAACCCAAGTAACAAAGTTCTCATGTAGTGCACAGTTTATAGGCTTACAGCACTAGTACCTCTCTTTTAGTGGTTCCAGGTTTTACTACCAAGCTTATAACAGGTTACACGGAGTTCGTTTGGGTTTATAGTATACCTGTTCTTATAAGTTGACTTATAGTCGTGTATAGAATGAAATTATAGGCGCAGTAAAGGCTAAGATGGCCTATAAAAGTGTTGCATAGGTGTAAATACACTTGAGAAAACTTGCTCCAGTAAGTTACACTTATAATCGCCTACAAGAAGTAATTATAAATCCGCTATAAGTGTCATACGCCAGTAATAGTAATTTATAGACTTAGAACCATTTGCACTAACTTGTTACTTGCCCTTATAGGGGTGTATAAGTTAACTTAATGTGCCAATTATAAGTGAATTAGTTTTACAGTGGTTTCTTCTAAGAGTAAGTGTACTTGGTATTATTGTGGACTCTCAAATGCTGTTATAGTCTTAATTGCTATAAAAAGGTTTCATGTAAAACTATTATTGTCCAAAGATATCTTCGTGAAGTCCATTTAAGAAGACAATTACTTTTAATATTTGTCGCATCTTCACGGCCATTTTGATTTCTTTCGAGTCATTGGGTTTTTATTCAATTTTTACAAAAATGGACATAAACAAATGGAAATATGACCATGATAGTTCGATCAAAGTCACATCTAAAACATAAAAATAATAAACTCTTAGTTATTAAAATTAAGCATAGGATATTTGTATGCGGAACCCTAATTCGCCACAATATGGCGCGACAATGCTGTTATGACTAATATTATTTTTAAACACAACTTTGTAAATACGCCGTGTTCAAAAGGCGAACAAAAATTGAGATGTAAAACACAATATACTTCACCGAAAATACATACGCGTTTGCCGTGCAAACATGTATGCACGTATAATATTACGTGCGAAATACTTGTTAATACATTTTATATAAAATAGATGAAGTTAGCTTTTATTTTTTATATTTTTCTCCACAACCGCACAACAAAACATCAATTCACAAATGTTTGAAGTAGCTAATATTAGAAGCGCGGAGTACGTTACAAGCCTGCCTGGTTCTATTAAATGCTCATAGTGAGCTTCACGGGAGCAAATGGTTCTGCGTAGTCTACTTATAAGTGTATTATTGGTCTAAGTGGTGCTCGCCAAGTCTAATATGAGTGTTTTATTAGCAAAAGTACGCGTATAAAATGGGCCCTTTTCCGTGGTTATAAACTTTTACTAGCCTGTTATAGACCTGGCTCCGGAACCACTACAAGACATCATTTTGTTACTTGGGAAATTGGTAGACAATTTTACAGATACTTGGCAAATGCTAAATCTAGTCGATCGCTACTTCATTGAAAAATGTTCATTTATTTATAAAAGGTGACTGCTAGAAACTCCAAGAAACTTCAAGAGCTGGATTAGATTAGATATTCAAAAACTATCCAATTCATCACAAAATGAATTATTTAATTAAAAATAAAAAAAACACATTCCCTTTTTGTCATTTTTGCCATGTTTAAAACACTTGACCTGACCAGCCCTTGAAGTTTCTTGCGGTTTCTAGCAGTCGCCTTATATAGCTCTTTAAAGTTATAATTTACCAATTTTTAAGTTTGACGTATCATTCTATTCTACAAGCGTTCATGCCATTTGTCTAGGCCCTCTGGAGGTGCTGCGTCAATGCCATACAAATTCCTCGAAGTGGATAAATGGTGCATAAAACTGACATAAAGTCTTCTGAATGATACTGTTAAACACATTTATTATTTAATTACGGTAACGAAAACGAGAATGCGAATTCAAAATTGCTGCAACTCACCTCCCAACGTTTGTCAAATAGATTCTCTAAAGCTTGATCGTAAACTACCCTCTTACTTCGTCCCTCACATTCCCCTCGTTTCCGATTAAGAGTGACCATTGTGACGTTTGCGTAGAGTCGAATTCAGAGAATGCGGATTTGACAACTCGTCAGGATCGAGTTTTGGATCGAGCCTTTACAGAATCGCATTGCAAAAGGCGCTGCAATACAAGTTATCATTTTCGTTAACGTAATCAAACATTAAATAAATCTCGTAATCTGATAAAATCTTTTTAAGAAAGTTTTTAATGTTTGTCAGTCGTATATCGATAGTACAGTCAGTGTACTGTATTTGAATACAAATGTCAAGTGAATACTATGCGTAATTGAAAAAAAATATAATCTGCGTATATTTGTACCTTAGCAATTTGAAGAAGCACTATGGAATGTTTTATGTTATCCAACATTGCCTGCAAAGAAAAACAGAATTCTATGTAAGCTTGTTAAGTTAGCAGTGGATAAGAAGGAAGGCTTAGTTTCATTGGCAGAATGTGTGATGTACAATATATTTCTTTCTTTAAGAAATAACATTAGTAGAAGATACAAAAATAAAGAAATAATTTAAAGGAGGTTTAGCGCAAAACTTCACGGAATTCAAAAAATTAAAATATTACTTCCTAAACTTAAATATATTATATATTCATATTTAGTCAAGCCTTAGACATAAAGTCATATTGTATCAGTTAGCCCTTGACAACGGCAGATGCAACTAAGTCTAAAAAAAAGGTTTCCCAATAGGATCAAAGAAGTTTGTGTTAAGCCTCTTTTAACATTTTATTTTGTAGTAATGCGAGACAATAAAAAATTAAATTAAGAAATAAATCTAGTGTTTACGTGAACACTATAGAAATGAAATACTTTATTGGGACCACTAATAGCCTACTTGTAACCAATGGACACAAAAAAATGTATGTAAAGAAATATGTATGGAAGGAAAGGAAATAGATTTGAATAAAGTATATCATTTCAAATAACGTAACATACGTCTGAAATATCTGTATTTTGATGGTTGTATATACAATTGAAAGTTGTAATTGTTATGCTGTAAAAAAGTAGATTGATTATGTGCCAATTGTAAAAATAAATTATGTTATGTAATTAGGGCAAGTAAATTTAGGTAAGTAATTTTGTATATTATGTAATTTGCCGTTACGACTGTCTATGGTCTTTACAGCGCAACCGGATATATAGGCGGAGAGAAACTTATGGTTCCTCAAGCTGTATTATATGCTGCTTGTAGATAAGGTGACTGCTAGAAACCGCAAGAAACTTCAAAGGCTGGGTAGGTCAAGTGTTTTAAACATGACAAAAAAAATGTTTTTTTTTCATTTTTGATTACTTAAATAATTTCATCTTGTGAATTTTAATTGGATAAATTTTTATTAAGTATCTAATTTATTTTAAAGCAATAACATAAGAAAAATAAAATGAAAATAATTCAAAATAACGATAATTTACAACGCGCGGGCAACGGCCGGCCGGCCCGCCGTCTGTTGACCCGTCAGCGTAGGTACTTATCACCCAGCTGACGCGGCAAAACACGAATTGCTTTTAGACATTTTTGTTATGTTTAAAATACTTGACCTGACCAGCCCTTGAAGTTTCTTGCGGTTTCTAGCAGTCACCTTATATATATTATTTATACATTTCAATGAAAGAGGTCCACTGCTGGACAAAGGCCTCCCTTAAGAGGGAACACTGTGTCGACGTGGCATGCAAAATTCTAATACAAAACACAGAAAAACGACGTTTCGTAGTCCCCTGTTTCCTCGTTTAGAACTGGACCAATTTTTATTACTTTTTCAGCATCGGTGTAAGAAAGAGATTTTCTATGTCGGTATGTTTGACTTTTTTGCATTAAATCATTTATGTAATAACCAGGAACCTTTTAAATTTAGCGAAATTCTTCAGAAACATTAAGTGGCTGGTTTAAAAGAAAATCAAACATACAGACATAGAATATTTCTTACTTTAACCGATGCTGAAAAAGTAATAAAAATTGGGGCAGTTCTGAAGGAGGAAACAGGGGACTACGAAACGTCGTTTTTCTGTGTTTTCTATGAGAATTTAGCTTGCCACTGCGACGTAGTTGTTTCCTTTTAACCAATGGCCGTCGCGTCGGTTAGACTGTATTATATTCTACAACACCATCTAATCGGATTCGTTATCGCGAAGGCACCTCTAATCGAAACACATCTCTCAGGACAAAATTAAATTTTAACAAATAGAACCTTATACTAAATTATTTACATTCACATTCCCTGTTAATCCAAAACTTGGAATAAAGTTAAATCTGGTTTATACTCTCTGTTTTACATTTGTCTAGATGAGGCATAAAGACTTAGCATTCGTTTTGAATCAGTTTTTACTTTAGTCCGCGTTTTGAAATAACAGGAACTATATATCTAACAGACTTCATATCCTGTGATTCATCGCTTTATAAGCTATCTAAGGAAGCGTTTATAGAGACGCGATGACCGTTACAATGTCGAAGTCTAAGTTGAATAGACTATAATATGTTTAATAAGGAGGATCACTTCGTCGAAATGGAATAGCCACTATAACTTACCAGATTCTCCAAGGCGTTTAAGCCAGAAACATCTAGAATGTAGAACAAGAGGACGCCTCTATTAGGTTAAACCTCAACTCATGTTAAGAGTGTAAGTGCCTGCCCACCTTGTCGCTGCGAGCGATTTAATTGATTTTTAATACTATTAACATTGTTGTTATGGCGCCAGACTTTAGGCAAGATGAAGGTAGCTAAACGGACTTAACAAGCCCTGTCACAACCAAATTTGTGCATTCTTGCGCCAGTCTACTTGAATCTAAATTACATGCGCTCGCGTCGAATCCGCTTAACTTGGCGCCTCTATAAACGCATCCTGAGAATGAGTACCTATGTATATTTTTACAATAACATGACTTCTTAGAACAGTAAAGTTATGAACTCACATTGGAATGGTCTAAAATGACTTGCCCTTTAGTTTTCTCTTGCGGGTCTGGCAGCTCCGACACGCGCGTGCTCATTTTCTGAAACAAATATAAATTATGTCATAAAGTTATGTAGTGTGTTAAGAATTGTTAACTTAGTGTTTTTTTATTTTTTATTTATGTACGGGTACGCACTTGGCCTTCATGTCACCTGATGTTAAGTGATAAGACCGAAGATGGAAGCGCATCTTATCTTATCTTATCTTATCTTAGTAGGACCTGCAGAGGTCTCCCTCTCGCAGCAGCACGTCGACCCATTTGGATCTTTTGTGAGACCCCGCCCTATTACTCTGTTTCCTCAGTGAAGATGACTGCCTTAAGCTTGGCAATGTCTCTGGGGGCGAAGAGCCTAAAATTTTCTGGTTTCGGGTAGGCCAATCCCAGAAGACTCATTCCATTCCTAGCATGGGAGTCACAGTTACACAGTCAGTATTGCATGGACTCCGTATTCTCTCCACATACCCTGCACAAGCTGTCTGTTGCTAGTTGCATTCTGTGGAGCATTTGTTTGGTGGCATAGTGCCCGGTCAGGGCTCCGATGATTGTTTGCACCTTACCCGGGATCCTTAACTTGTGAGGAACAGCTATTTTATCTCTAACTGCCGGAACACAACATAGCTACAAACATTTATGTTATGGCGATATATTTAGATAATAGCCAGGCGGACTTAACAAGCCCTACCACCAACCAAACCGAGAAAAAAATGTACCCCCAGCTGGTAATTGAACTCAGGACCGATGGTGTCTTAGAGTGGTGGTCTAAACCTCTAAACCACAGAGGCGGTTAAAAACCTCATTTTGGTAAAAGTTATTAATAAATTACAGAGCAAGGTAGATCGTCATTGTATCGACAATTAATTAAATTACATCCAAGAAAACTTGAACAGCTCGATCATGATCTGCAGGTAGGCGTCGGCCTTGGAGATGCGCCGCTCCAGGTGGCCGTGGCGGTGGCGCGGCGTCGGCATGGAGCGCGATTACCGCTCTCCATAGCACAATTGGCACTATAGTGACTCACCGAGACCAGCTCGATCATGATCTGCAGGTAGGCGTCGGCCTCGGAGATGCGCCGCTCCAGGTGGCCGTGGCGGTGGCGCGGCGTCGGCATGGAGCGCGATTACCGCTCTCCATAGCACTATTGGCACTATAGTGACTCACCGAGACCAGCTCGATCATGATCTGCAGGTAGGCGTCGGCCTCGGAGATGCGCCGCTCCAGGTCGCCGTGGCGGTGGCGCGGCGCCGGCATGGAGCGCGACCACCGCTCGCGGCGCCCGTGCCGCGCTATCGTGTCCTCCAGCGCGCGCACCCAACGCTCGCGCTCGGAACCGTCGCGTGCCTACAACAATCAAATTAGTTAATTTATTAATTAACTAGCGGCCGCTCGCGGTTTCACCCGCATGGTTCCAGTTCCCGTGGGAATATAGGGATAAAAAGTATCTGTGTTAATCCAGGTTATAAACTATCTGTATGCCGAATTTCATCCAAATCCATTGAGTAGTTTTTACGTGAAAGAGTAACAAACTTCCATCCATACTTACAAACTTTTGCGTTTATAATTTTAGTAGGAAGCTCTTTTTGTTTTAATCTAAGGTAGGAAGTAGGATTTGGCGATAGAGCGAAGTATTCTCAAAATCAAACTGATATATATTAAGTCAGAAATACGGTTATTCGCTCCAGGGCCTCAATTCTCATTTTTCGAGATGTATTCTCGAATCGAGTTTTGATTTCGATCTCTATCTCGATAATCGACATTTTGTTCACGAATCTCCTATTCTCAGCGCTAATCGAAATAGACTTCGAGTTTTTTTTTGATGAATATTGCCATTCTTTTTAATGCAATCAACTTGGGATGCGTTCCGTTTGACACGTTTCATCCGGTTTTAAACCGGTTGCAACTATGTACCTCAAATATTTTTACTGTATAGGTATTTAAATGTATTGAACTTGCTTTTTAATTAAAGTAGTAAATTTTTAATAAGTAAGTATCGAAAAATCATTATATTTAATGTGTTGTGATCAAATTTAAATTCCTTAAACAACTTGTATTGTTTAAAACGTGACGTGTCGTCGATAAATTTTATGTTTTTTGTTTGTGGCTGTGTGCTTGTTTGGTGACGAAACGATCATTTTAGTATTCACAAGTCACACACAATGTCACAGTGTCAACAAAAAATACCCAACGCCATAGCAGAAGCAGCTTCTTCTACAAATGTTGGAAGCCGATATACAGTTAAGGAGTGGAAAGTTTTCTTTCACCTTTTAAAAAAAAGAGAGCGAGCTCTCTCTATATTTTAAATCACTTCCACGACAAAATTGGAAATTAACTCCTCCATATCCACCGTAATTTCGCCGATATTTGACGTTTCATTAGCTTCTCGTAGTCGAAATTACGTCTCGACCACTGCCGACCACTCGAAGCAATTCGAGCGGCTCTCCCTCGAGAAATGTCGAGTTCGAGATGTTCAGAATAACTAATTTGGATTACCACCCGATAAAGTTCGAATTCGAATCAAACTCGAAGTCGATTAGCGCTGAGAATAGGAGATTCGTGAACAAAATGTTAATAACGAGATTTTATGGTCGAGATAGAGATCGAAATCAAAACTCGATTCGAGACTACATCTCGAAAAATGAGAATTGGCCTCCTGGACCGGAATAGCAGATGTAGGTGAGAAAGCTGCCAAGATGAGGTAGAAGTGGGCGGGTCACGTATGCAGGATGCACCCTAATAAATGGGCTCATATTGTTACTCGGTGGATACCCACGGACGGGTGCCGTCAAGAGGAAAACCCAAAAAGAGATGGTGCGATGACCTTGTGAACCACACAAGGGATTGGCAGTCTTTAGCTCTGGATCGGGATCTGTGAAAGAGTTTGGGGGAGACTTTTGCCCAGCAATGGGACACAAAAGGTTAAAAAAAAAAAAATATTTATTTATACACCCTTCATTTTTATTCGTTTTACCGCCGTACTCAGAGACGTCAATTAAGTTTTAATGACAATTAAGTCTCTTGCTGTCACTTTCGTATGTATAGTGATAAATAGAGAAGGAAAGACATTTAATTGTCATTAAACTTAATTGACGTCTCTGAGTACGGCGGTTAATGAAATTTTTGGGGGTTAAAGTTACTCGCGTCCGTAGGTTTACCCTTGAGACCCTACACGCAACCCCTGTGTGGTGCTAAATGAGTGACACTGACTGAGTGGTAGAGCCACGCTGCGTTGCAGCACGCATTGGGCTGGCTCGCCTAGGTAATACCACCCTCTCACGAATATCCGGCATGAAATAATGGCACTTGGTGCTGTTATGTTTCGTCCGGCCAGTGAGAGTTCCGGGGACCCCTCCCCCGCCCCTGCTCGTTTGTCTCCTTATTATATAAAGAAAAATTAAGGGTAAGTTGGAACCATGGAACTGAACCACTTTACTCAAGAAACCTATGTGCAAAAATGACATAAAAGTTTCGACCTCCCATACAAAACTGTCCGATCAGCTGACGACAAATAGTATGGGAGGTCGAAATTTATTTTGTCATTTTTGCACATAGGTTTCTTGGGGAACGTTGTTCAGTTTCATTGGTGGAACTCATACTTAATTTCATTAATTATATTATATTAATTTAATAAATTATAGTCAAAAACATGAACAGGATACATAGTAATATATAAAGTATTTTGTTTAAACTACAATCCGATAATGAGTGCACACATCATAATTTAAATATCCAAACTATAAAAAGGTGCTTCTTTGTTACAATTTAAACTAATTAAAACCAATATAAAACTAAAAATAAATTACAGTAGAAGGTTTCATCGAGACTTTTAAGCAATTTTAGAATCCTGAAAGACTAAGTTACAAAATATCTATAAGTACCCGAGTTATTATATTTATTTAATTAAACTTTTGCAACATTACATTACATAGCGGACTTAATGCCTGAGGCATTCTCTACCAGTCAACCATAGGGTGGTGCAGAGATGACATGGTAGGTGCAATTATCTGCGGTGATTAAAGTTTGATGAGCCCATTAAAAATATTATGCGCATGTGAAACATAGGGTTAAAGAAAGATGTATTGTTTTTGCAGACTTTAAAGTAAAGTACAGCCTGTATACTGTCCCACTGCTGGGCAAGAACTCCATCATTGAAATCAAGTCATCGCTACATTGATGGGTATTGGGTAAGGGTTGAATCACCACGCTTGCCTAATGCAGGCAGTTGATCACTAACCTCCTTCGATCAACAATACAACTATAAGTCAGGTCGGCGCTAAAAATATGTCTCTGTAAATAACAGCCCACTTGAGAAGTGAGCCCTTATTTTCTCGCAAGGCAAAGTCATCGCTATATTGATGGGTATTGGGTATGGGTTGAATCACCCAGTGGCGTGTCTAGGGCTTCAGATTGGGGCAAGCCACGAAACCTGAAGTTCCTAATCTTGCTACCTAGGTACAATGTTGGTGCCCATTTGTGACACTAGCCAGCCACATTTTTTACTCAAATCGTCATAGGCCTCGCTTTTTGTAAATTTCGCTTAACTTTTATTTAAACTCAAAATTGCAGAGAAAGATTTTCATAAATTGCGCGAGGGCACTTTTTTGAGCTCCTGGATTGTTTGGACTAAACAAATAAAAAAAAAAATGAAACAAAACCAAAAAACTTCGAAAATCGCGTTAAGTTAACTGTGAATTTCTCTTATCTACGATAATATTATTGAGTAAAATTTATACCAGAATAATTGTTACTTCATGAGGAATAAAAATGTTATAATGAATTTATTATCCTATTTCGATGAAAACTATAAATTCAACTAAGTACTTACAAAATTACAACAAAATGCGATGCGCCGGCCGTCTGAACTCAGCTTATTCTTGCAGAGTGGAGATTCGTAATATTACGCATGCATTTATTATCCTATTTCGGTAAAAACGATAAATACAACTGGAAAATTACTACAAAATGCGAAAATGGGCATTTTGCGCGGGAATCACAGTCGATATGTAGGCCTCTACACTTAATTTATTAATTATTACTTAATTATTAGAATGGAAGCAACCAACAATCCAAAGAGTTTTTTTTTACATAGACCTATTATAATTAATGCCCTAGATGACTTTCAATAGTTTGCGAAATACATAAATCATGTGTGATGTTCAAAGAATTTATTTACCTCTGCCTTTCGTATGCCAATCATCAACACGTTTATTACACATTTGTTTCGAACACATCACATGCTCAACACATCTTAGTTCGTCACAGAGACCAATAAAGCGACGAACTGAACTCGGAACACATTTTTTTATCACAAATTTCGAAAACACTTGTTACCTAAAAACAATCCCTCAAATAAAGTGAAGTGTGACAAAGAATAAAAAATGGCTGGCTGCTGCCTGTGGCTGCTGCACAGCACAATCGCGTATAAACGCTCGCCTCTGATTGGTTCGCGCGAGCTCGAGCTGTCGTCGGTCGCCTCTGATTGGTTCGCCCGCGTTTAAGTTGCACGTGATTCGGTAGAAATAAAGCCTGATTTGGAGAAGGCCTTACTTGCGAACTTCATAACGCAAGCTGGCTTTGACGAAGCGTATGAATTTCTCATAGAATCTATACATACTTACGCAGTATTATGTTTATAGAGTAGCAATTTTGTTAAAGTTAGAAGAGAGCGGATATACTTTAAATCCGAAGCCCGGTTGCAAGCCAACTTGTGCGAGAGAGATGTAAAGCGTCGCACGAAACTTATAAAATTGATAATTTGAATGCTGATGAAAGAAAATTAACAATGGTAAAAAATATTAAGTGGTTTTAATAATTGCGTTTTACCAGTAGTGATATTGAGTTTTTGTTAGGGCAAGCCGGGCTTTTCGGCTTGTATGAAGGTACCGCCACTGGAATCACCACGCTTGCCTAATGCAGGCAGTTGATCACAAACCTCCTTCGATCAACAATACAACTAGATGTCAGGTCGGCGCTAAAAATATGTCTCGGTAAATAACAGCCCACTTGAGAAGTGAGCTCTTATTTTCTCGCAAGGCAAAGTCATCGCTACATTGATGGGTATTGGGTATGGGTTTAATCACCACGCTTGCCTAATGCAGGTAGTTGATCACAAACCTCCTTCGATCAACAATACAACTAGATGTCAGGTCGGCGCTAAAAATATGTCTCGGTAAATAACAGCCCACTTGAGAAGTGAGCTCTTATTTTCTCGCAAGGCAAAAACAGGAAAAAGTACTTTATTTGTTGCCCCCATAAAGTTACTATACCTAGCGGAATAGAGCAACAAAGGGCTGAGCGAGCAGGATGTCACTAGCAACAACACTGTGGGATAAAAAGAGATGCGTGATGCGACGTAACAGAACTGTTTTTGACTACTGTTTGTCAGCACTCATCAGCACGCTAAGAATTTGGGTTATGTGAATTTTTTGGATATTACTTGAAATCGTGGATATTTTCCCATCCCATCCTATTTTAGTTCTATTAATACTATTACTGTTAGTAATTAATGTAATAAATATCGATGTTAATGTGAAAAGCGACATGACGTAAATCACTGAACGCATTCTTTACACACACAAATGCCATCATATTTCGGTTTCGTTTGACAGCTCCTGTTTGTTGCTCTATTCCGCTAGGTATAGTAACTTTATGGTTGCCCCTTAAGCTTGATTTCACCACTAAATGCTATTGACGTCTTTTCATTTTTTTGTGACAGGAGTAATCATTGCTTTGCTCTTTGTTTGTGGCGAATGATCATAAGTATAAGATAATACTTAGAAGATTTGTGACTTTATAACTGGGTGCCATGGTTATAATTGGGTGAACTTAAAACTATTTTATAACTTTTGTCTCAGTTCGCTATTAAAAGTATTTATTCACGTGGACAGAATTTTGCTTTGATTTTGTACGTGACGCGTTATCTAGTTGGTATTGTTAATCGAAGCAAACCTTCGAAAATTGCATATTAAAATTAAAACACACATTGCACTGTGTGAATTGAACCCAGGACCTTCGGATCGGTCGAGCGCATTACTATTGAGGCCACCGAGGCGATTCTGGTTCCGTGTAGTGACAATAATGATGAACGACAATCGGACTCAAATTGTAATACTTATTTTAATTTGGATACTTAAAAGCATGTACTTGAATTAATTATTTTTAAATGAACGGCACCTATTCACAGAAAAAAAACCTTCAATATATAAAATCAAATCACTTTAAAAAAATCCATCTCCGCAAACAAATAGTTTGCATAACACGTATGAGACATGCAACGAATGGCAACATTACTATATAAGCTAGTGTGTGGTACATGAAATTCAATTACAGCTTAGACGGACGCTAATGATCTCTAATGATGGTCATTAAATCAGTTACGGGGGCGAAGAGAATGGGAAACGTGCCTAGTGTTACCTTCAATGCTGGATCGATTAGTATTTTAGCTTTTAATATTTAGCATTCAGCATCAAGTAGCAGTTACAATATCTAGGGGCGGTAACTTCAGCCTCTGTGGTGGGCAAATATGGAAACAACTGATGTTCATGATGCTTCTGACCGATTTCGACAGCTTGCCGACGAAGAAGCCCTGCAAGTAACGGCTCGGCCACGACCCTGCCGCTGTGAGCGGAGCGGCGAACCGACACTATGTCCTTTCTATGACCATTGACTGAGACTTTCGTAGTATAACGAGCAATGGTCAAAGAATCCGCTCGCCGCCTCGTCACAGCGGCAAGGTAGCAGCGGGCCGCAAGTGTAACCGGCGTCATGAGGCGACGGTGGGCGGCCATCGGCAGATGATGAGATGATAAACGGCAGTGTGCCTCATCATTGGTGTGTCGATTCACATGACGATAGTGACAGGCGACGGCAACTGCAGTTACTCTGCCGTCATCAACGTGCCGCTCATGGGTCAGAACCATATAAGCGGTTTAGCACTACGTCCGATCGGAATCCGATCCGAACCCGTGAAAATACGAATCTAGAAAACTCGCACCGA
Organism: Scoparia ambigualis; assembly: GCA_963921215.1. Taxonomy (NCBI): domain Eukaryota; kingdom Metazoa; phylum Arthropoda; class Insecta; order Lepidoptera; family Crambidae; genus Scoparia; species Scoparia ambigualis. Next base: position 5,465,592 of record OY992512.1, read on the forward strand.
ATTCGGATATTGCTTAGCTTAGGCACTAGTCCGATCACTGATACAAATCCAAACAATTCAGGGGCCATCGTTAGGCATACATCATTTTACGCGAATTCACGGATGACGGAAGTAAATTGGATGACGGCAGTCTGATCTAATGCGTAAACTCCATAGAAATAGTTCTATGATTTTCAAGGGTTCGGATTAAAGTGCGAAACCGCTCTAAGTGTAACGTCTTGTTATCGGTCGGATAGGGCACCACTTTTGGTCACCATCCCGTGCCTGACCTGTCTAAAGGTAGCTTAACGATAACGATCGACTGACCTGGAAGTGGAACGTCTTGTGGTCGACGGTGATGGTGAACGTGGAGTCGTCCTCATCGTCGATGCCTATGACCGCCGCGCGCAGGCGCACGCAGCCGCGCCGCACGCCGCGCGTCATCTTCTCCTTCGACTGGAAATATCATCATCATAATTATAATCCATCAGCCTATAAACAGTGGCGTAGCTTGCATAAGACGGGCCCTTTTTTATACTTGGGAAAACTCTTGAGTAACAGCGCTTCCCGGGGTGGCACGAATGGTAGTGTGGGTTTCTCCCCCCAGCTCCCGCCACCCTCTCTAGGCCCAAAGTCCTTGACAAGGATTCGGAAGAAGGGACGCATACCCACTAAAACCCAAATACATCCCTGCCGCTTTGGTCTGGGACCACCGGTTTGGGCGTGTTCCAGACGTCCTGAGGCCAGAGCTATCGCTAGCTAGAGAGCCCCATCCCTCACCACCACCTCATTGCGGGGGTGCCTTAGACGGGCCCTGTATTAAAATTCGTATCGGGCGTTATCACCTTTTTTTGGCAAACGTATTATTGAAATCATCACCTATAACTTTAGAAGATATTAGTTCTTGTAGATTTTCCGACTCTATACATAATAATGACAAATCTGATAGCTGTTCCTGTCCCATGGAAGTGCTAAAATAGTTATTTATCACACATGTTTGGGGCCCCTTTATCCCGGGGGCCCCGTATCGTTGATACGGCTGATACAGCGGTAGCTACGCCCCTCCTATAAACGTCATTAACGTTATTAACGTCTGCTGGGCACAGACCTTTCCACAAGGACAGGAACACATGGAGAGATGATTGGACCATAATAACCTACCTGCACGCTGACCCAACGCAGGTTGGTGGGTTTTAGCGAATGTCATCTTACTACAACAACCGGGACCAACGGTTTTACGTGTCGCCGAAGCACGGAGGAGCTCGAGATGTTTTTAATTTGTTAAGTAATTCCAGTTAAGCAACTTTCGCATCGGCGTGCCAAAGGATGGGTAACCACATTGGTCGTCGGTTGCGGTTGTTGTAAGATGGCAGTCGTTGAAATCCACAAACATGCCATGGTTTTCACGCAAAATCTAAAGATTGTGTATGTATCGATGGGTTATTTCGTCCTCTTTTTGAATATTATATATATATTTTTAAAACCAGACTACGCAACAGTGCAATTACAATTTCACAGTAAGCTTTCTTCTTTTAGGTACTTATTTTTTTTCGCGTTTTGTTCAATGTATAGTCGCTGTTATTATAAGCTTACCGACGTCGATGTGACACGACGACACTGAATCGTAATGAAGTCGTAAATTATTAATGAATTTTAAGGATTCCATATTATTTAAAGATAACACGTAAGCAATACATGGTGGTGCAATAATGAGTCCGATTTATAACCGAAAGACTTTTACTATTATTTATACGAAAGGCAGGGACAGTTTATTTATATTTATTAATCAATTAATTTTAGCAAAGTGTTTAATTGACTTGGTAACTAAGTATACAGTATTTTAGTTTACTTACAATATACGTAAAATACACTAGTAGTGTTAATACCACGACCGAGACGCGATGGCCACAAACGCACAACTATATACTCGCAGGGTTACTTGCTGGGTAACAGATCGGGAACGGGAGTACCTACCAAGGGTACAACACCACATTTTTTATATTCGTATCAATAAATATAGGGTAACTGGAGGAGTACCAAATAGACATGGGCGCCGAGTTAAAAAAACCAGCGGCGGCGCGCCTTAAAAATATGCTCGGCGGCGGCGTGAAGCCGGCGGCGTGGGATTTTTGAAGTCGTTTTTGGTTATGTAGTTAAAGGTAGAAATAAGAGTGATAAATAAAACCAACACTTCATAAAGATTTCAACAACGAAACATTATATCGTTGCCGTAGAGCGAAAAGTCACTTAGTAGGTAAAATTGATAATTTAGTTCCTCCTTGCGTCGTGTTCCTCAATGCTGAGGGTCGTGACCTCCCTTCTGCATCACTTTCTCTCTTAGGGTTTTCCTCCATCTGTTTCTGTCTCTGGCGGTGTGGAGGGCGTTATGAACTGAAGAGTTAAGAGTGGTGCGGATTTCGTCAGACCAACGTATTGGGCTGCGTCCTCGAGGCCGTTTCACGTCTACTTTGCCGGTCACGATAAACTTCTCGAGGTTGTCACCGTCTTTCTTTGCAATGTGACTGAAGTATTCGAGAATTCTGCGTAGACATCTGAGGATGACAGCAGTGACGAGATTTTGAGTTCTCGCAATATAGAGACGTTAGTCCGAAATGCTGTCCAAGGAATACGGAGCATCTTTTTTCAGCACCACATCTCAAAAGCGTCAATGCGTTTGCGGTCTGCAGCTTTTAGTGTCCAAGTCTCAGCGCCGTGTAAAAGATCGAGAAGACAAGAGTCCGTACCTGTCTGATTTTGGTTTTTACGGAAATGTTGCGATCCATCCAGATTTTTGCAAGCTGAGACATGGCGCTCTTAGCCATGCCAATTCTCCTGCGCACTTCCTTCTCGCACGAACCATCGTTACTGATGTTGGAACCCAGGTATATAAAGTCGTCCACTATTTCTAGGTCCAATGCGCCAATGAGTTCCAACTTCCCAAATCTATAATATGCGAAATCTGAACTGGCAGTCACTGAGGAGATCATTGGTCTCAAGGTATACCAGCAGTCGAGAGTTCACTACACGTTCCATAATCTTGCAGAGTATGGACTTGACTGAACTCGTCTTACAGTAAGATGGATCGGCACGGGTATCTTTTTTTGGCACAGGCTGCACATTAGCCAGCTTCCACGACTGAGGGACTAGAGCAGTCTCAAGTGAGAGACAATACAGGCGTGTTAGAACAGTAGACAAGTTAGGTGCACAGTTACGTAGGACAATGGCCGGGATTCTATCAGGACCACTAGCCTTATTCACGTTAGAGTACGGAGAGTTTTGAGTACCTCTTTGCTGCGGATGTGGGGTTCTCCCATGGAGAGGTTGGCTATAGGCAACTTAGGTGGAACCTTGCTAGCGACTTCCAGACGTGAGTTCTTTGCAAAAAGAGTGGCAAACAAGTTAACTTCTCAGCTGCAGTGTGAGCAAGTGAGCCGTCAGGCTTTATCAGCGGTGGAAATAAAGGTATTTCGAAATGTTTCGCACCCATTCGTATTACCTATAACCGGACCCCTTTAGGGGGTAGCTTCATGTCCGCGGCGGGGAGGTACTCAAAACTCTCCGTGGAAATCAAGGTATTTCCAAGTGGGTGCGAAGCTACGTAATGTTCTTTAACTGGAGCTTTTTCAGGGTCTGGGTAGCCGACGATTTGCGCGCTCGAGCATCAGCCCAGGCTAAGAAAGCTGACGGGGTTCCGGTTACAGTTACAGCAGTGTGCCATACTCCCTAACATTTCTAAGATACTATGCCAACGCGTTGGTGTGGACGTCTTAACGCTAGGCACGTTCGCGAAGTCCCCAAACAAAGGGCGTTCTTCTGATTCTTCTCCCTCTTGATCGGAAATAGGGTCGTCTTCGTCGTCATTGAGCACCTGAGCTGACGCCCCCGCGCGGCGTCCGCACGGACTACATTAGTAAAGAATAAACTGAGATTTGTTACAAGAGCCCAACACATTAGAACAGTCTAGTCGGCGCGAAATTTTGAACAGTCGGCGGCGGCGGCGGCGCGCCATATCTAAACGGCGGCGGCGAGCCACGGCGGCGCCCATGTCTAGTACCAAAGTAATAAATAAATTTGAATCAAAATCTAGCACCATATGGTTGGCTTTAAACGATGGCATAGGAATAAATTTATTTATGCTGTGTTAAAACTTAAGACACAAAACTAATTAAATAGAATTTGTCTCTTACATTGAAGAATAATAAATAAATAAATGAATAAAAAGAAGCGGTAAGATAGGTGACTATTCATATTTCTGAATTTTTGAAGGCATTAGAGTATAATCTACCGAATCGCATCACATGTCTCTGCAAATGGTATAATCACAAGAAATGTTATAAAAGCACTAATTTAAAAGTATACACCCTGTTTAAACTGCTTACGAGTAAGTTTAACAATGTAAGTATTACGATTGCGTATAATGTGAGTCTAAACTCAGTGAGGATTCAAACAGTGACAGGAAGCTATACACTTGCCAAGCAGTTTTGTTTCAACCATGGATTTTATTCTACGTGTTTATAATAAAGTATTTTACGAAATGGCAGGTCAGTAAAAGATCAAGAGAGAGACAATCACTAGATTAGTTTTAATTAGATTAGTTAGTCCATCTTTCTTAAATGACCGCGATGAAGGTACAAATCGAAGAACTGCCTGGTCGAACACCCAGACCCGGAGTCAATTCCCGTGTACTCGGTTTGCTTGGTAGTACGATTTGTTTTAAGTCCGCCTAGCTTAGCTACCACAATCTTATCTAAACATGTCGCCACAATACAAGGTGACTGCTAGAAACCGCAAGAAACTTCAAGGGCTGGTCAGATCAAGTGTTTTAAACGTGACAAAAATTACAAAAAAGGAATTCGTGTTTTTTTCATTTTTAATTAAATAATTCATTTTGTGAATTTTTATTGGATAGTCTTTGAGTATCTAATTTATTTTATAGCAATAACATAAAAAAATCCGTCTGCTGACCCGTTCGCGTCAGCTGGGCGATAAGTTCCTACGTATGTCTGCAATGAGACCATTTTTGTCATGTTTAAAACACTTGACCTGACAAGCCCTTGAAGTTTCTTGCGGTTTCTAGCAGTCACCTTATATAGAGATAAGATAGCCAGCTCGGTAGTTGAGAACCCGGCTGGAGTGCGCTTCCACTATCAGCCTTCACCTTACATCAAGGGAGATGAAGACCCCAGTGGTTACCAATATGCAGGTCTGCGGTCTGGTGCCTGGGGCCTCACTGTCCACCCAAATTAAAAGATTAAAGTTATACTCTTCAAATCCCCGGATGCGATAATAAGGACATGCCACGATAATAGAACGGAAGTCTTTTACTATTATGACTGTGTAGCTAATCCAGCCAGTCAAGAAAATGTACGATTAATATAAACAACGTTTTGCGTAGTGACATTCACAATTGCTTAATTTATTTATTGTAGCCTAAACTGAATAGAAGATATTATCTTCATCATTGGGTGCCGTCTTCATATTGAAGTTTGAAGGTCAGTTGACAAAGTTTCTTGCGACCCCGACGATAGCCAAGTCCAGTCCACTGTTTGATATCGTCCAGCCATTAAGGAAAAGATGATATACTTATATTTTTTTAAATATTTTATTAGTTTAAGAATAATAACATTAATAACATTAAAATCGAAATAGCACGTCAACGCGGTTGGTACTCCATTTTCAGAAAAGTAATCCTTTTACGGTGTTTGGATGTCTTTCTAGTAATCGTAATACTAACACGAAAAATAAGAAAACAAGTATATAGGTACATACTCCTATTAAGGTTATTCATAATTAATTTTCTATGGTCAACGTGTAAACTACTAACTACACCAGCGAAGAAGCGCACTGACGACCTAACCTGGAGGTATATACATTTTTTTTAAACCTGTCTCCTAAAAAGAATCCTCGAAGATCCTAAGCGTAGGTACCTACTATGTTCTAAGATTTTGTGATGACAATTTTATTTCGAAGTGTACCTATATTAGACACGGTATTACTACATATGGTGTAATACCGGTAACAGAGATAAAACAAAGTTTAGAACGGCTATTCATTCCAAATGGCTTGACGGCGTTCCTCTCACCGGCGGCGGCGGCGCAGTCGACATTTAAACATTACATCAAGTCGCATCGGAAGATCGGAACGGATTTTATAAGCTCATCATTGTGATCACATCGAGAGCCAACACGTGATTAGATCCCGCGATAAATGATAATCCACGACGAGACCATTTATTATCCGTAACAATTATGCAGTAGTGATTGTCTGATTCATTTCAGTTACGCGTTACGTGATAGTTTGTCATCAGCCAATGCAGATGCAAAGGATTTTTTAAATTAATGCGCTATCAACACACTAATAATATACTGAATCGTTGAAAACATTACTATTTCAGATGGAATCAAACACAACAGTAACCAATTTGGGGTTTTCTACGAGAGACGTAGAGAGACAAGAGGTTAAATTAACTGCATGTTTAAAATATATGTAAAAATCAACATCATTCACATCTCCGTCCGATGCAAATTCAAAGAAGTTTGATAAGACAATATTGTTAAATAACATTTATTAAAAAGAATATATACATGTAAGTATTTAAAAATGAAGAGTGGATTAGTAGACAGTGCACTCCAAAAAACAAATCCATTACAAAAAACACAATAAGTCGTATCCGTAACACAATTTCACATTCGCGCTTGGTCAAATTTTAATAATAATGCATTGAGCAATGTGAAAAAAATCTAGGCCAGATGCAACTTGCATGTAGTTAGCCAGAACAATAATTTAAACACAATCCATCTAATGACTACCAATGCTAGATTATATCTATGCACGAACTCTGAAGGTCCGCAACGAAATTGTGAACTACATTTTTACAGCATCATTTGTCTCACACACATTTTAATAAGTTTAAAGTATTCAGATGTGTGGTGTGGTGTGGTACCGAACGACCCATTTCTTCTCTTGGGTATCGTAAAAGGCGACTAACGGACTAAAGACTCTACACATACATTCAACAGCAAAGAGCGGCGATGCGATGGGATATAATATAACATGCCTAGTTACAAATTTATTTCTAAGTGTTGTTCTAAATTAGGTGAAACAAAATAACATACAACATAAATCACGACTATTATCCCCGAAGGGTTAGTCAGAGACTAGGCAATAAGGACCGCAAAATCAGTCCTCTACCATAGTCCACTTTTCACCAAATAACGACTGCACCATGTGCTCAGCGTGACCGGTGGTGAGCTCATCGCCGCTCTACACTGTTGGTAGTATGTGCAGTCTTTAGTCCGTTAGTCGCCTTCTACGACACCCAAGGGAAGAGAGGGGGTGGTAGTATTCTTTCACCGCTACACGACACGGTTACTTAATAACTTTTATAGTGATAACGTCGATAACTACACAATCTTTTGTTCGTAAACAACAAACGACTTCATCATCTTTATTTTTAAACAATGTTAAGATATATCTAGAATTTCGTAGGTCTCTTTTGTAAGTCTTTTAAAAACTAGAAAAATCTGTGTTAATGCAACGTTATCGCACTTTAATCTTTTTTTATGACGGCACAGAACATCATCGAGATAATAAACCGAACTATTTTCGTTAGGCCAACATTCTAGGACGACCGGACGTTCATCATTTTTTCTCTATTACAGATCCCAGACTGAAAGATTGGCTGTTGATGACGTCACCGTGGCCGCTGGTCTCCATCATTGCTGTGTACCTGTGCCTCATAAAACTGGTCCTTCCCACGTTCATGAAGGAAAGGGAAGCTGTCCACTTGAGAGCTATCATCAAGTGGTACAATGTGACGCAGATTATCGCGAACGCTATCGTCACTTGGGGAGTGAGTTAAGTTTTTTTTATATATACATACATACATAATAATCACGACTATTATCCCCGAAGGGTTAGTCAGAGACTAGGCGATGAGGACAGCAAAAGCAGTCCTCTACCATAGTCGACTTTTCACCAAATAGCGACTGACATGTGCTCAACGTGCAGGTGGTGAGCCCATCGCCGCTCTATGCTGTTGGGTGAATGTGCAGTTTTTAGTCCGTTAGTCGCCTTTTACGATACCTAAGGCAAGCGAGGGGTGGTAGTATTCTTTCACCGCTACGCGACGCGGCTAATCTCATTTCATTTCAATCATCTCACCTCATCATAGGTTAAATTTCATATAGTGGTTCCTTAACCCTTTATGCAATTGAGATAAGATCGAAAACCAATGAAAAATTCCAACATGCTGTGCCCGCTGAAGGGTTAAAAGAATTCTGCCAACCCCTTTCTTAAAATTGGGTGTCGCAAAAAGCGATTAACGGACTGAGGACTCTACATTATACAATGTGTGTAATTCTAACCTGTTAAGGCTAAGTACTACATCTAAATTCATTGACAAATAAAACAATATGGACTTATAAAAAAGTGATTTTAAATCACAAAATAATTAAGTAATGATTTTTTTCTCACCAAAATAATCTCAAACATCCGAAACAAAGTAATTTATTAGTTAGCCAGTGTCATTAGCTACCGTTTGCCATTTTTTTCATGTTTCTCCGGCGTATGAAACCTTTGATATCGCATAAAGTAAAAAAGGTCATAAATTATAGGGGGAGGGGGTAGGACCCCCATATTATTTTTTTTGTCGATGAATTGAGATGTAGTACTTAGCCTTAACGGGTTAGAAGTACCACCCCTATCACATTGTATACTTCCAACAGTATAGAGCTGCGATGGGCTCACCATCTAGCACGCTGAGCACATGTGCCGTGTCGTTATTTGGTGAAACGAGGACAGCAGTGCGATAGCCTTGGTAGCAGCGGCTGCCGCAGCGCTGAGAATTGACTCTGTTTTTTCATATTCGTAGAATTGAAAAGAGACAGCAGATCACAGCCATGCGCGCAGCGTCTATGTGTCGCTTAAGAGCCGTTTCACGTATTAAGTTGTGAAGTAGGTAACTAAATTTTAAGTTAATTTTAACTAAATTCTTGCGTGTTAACAGTCACTTAAAAGCTCTTTAAAAACAAGTGGTAGGTAAGCGATTAAGGCTGGATTCGACCAAACTGGAATAAGACTTACTCCAAGATTAGTCTATCCAAATACGGCGTTTAATCTAGGTATAAGACTTTATTCCAGTTTGGTCGAATCCACCCTTAGTGGGCAAGTGAACAAGTAGAATAGAATCGAGTCTATTTTTTGAGTAAGTGCCTCAGTCTCTAACTCTTTTCGGAGATAACAGTCATGATTATGTATGTATATAATTTGCAACCTTAGTGGTAACAAGAAAAGGCATCCCAAAAGGCCTGTAATTAATTTCCAACGGTTGTGACAAAGGCACTCATCATACCATAAGCGAAGTGATGCAACATACCGTTAGCCATTACTCCAGCGAAGGCTACAGCCCATTCTTGATCCGAAGACAGATGGCCCGTTGCCATAGATCGATCGATATGAACACAATGCATTAGTGCCGTTGTACATGTCCTTGCACGCTAGATCAATCTGGGTACAGTCAGCTTCAAATTAACAGAAACATCTTACACGGCGAAAAAGTTTTGAAATTTAAAATAAGTCGATAGACCTACAACATTTTGTTGAAATAACAAAAAAAAATCGAAATTGAGAGTAGAATTGATTCATTACTACTTCTTAACATGGTTTAAGTTTTACATGCATAATTGGTTTAGTTGCCGCGTCTTAAAGTTTTTAGCGCTGTGCGCTACTCATTGATGCTGCGGTATCCTGCAAGAATTAAAATGTATAACTACGACGACACAATCAGAAAGTTCCGTTAAATTGCATGAATTAAAATAATTATTTTACACTTACGAGCGGCCGCGACTTCGTCCACGTGAACATCCATTTCACACAAACCTTGTCCTGACAATTAAGAACATAAAAAATGATTTCTATTAACACTAGAGCGCACGCACCTCTGTTTGGTAGGTACACGCGTGGGGGACTGATGTACCCCAACTGAGATACCAGTTTATTCCTTCGTATAGTGTTTTAAATGAAACAAAATTATTATAATTATAAAAACGAACTTTTATTCAAATAAGTTTTACAACAAGAATGTAAACCAACCGTTTTTTTATAAAAGTTTAAATAAAAAAACAAAAAATCAACAAATTTTCACTTATTTTTATATATTTGGATTATGAGGAGCCTGTGTACAAAAAAAAAGAAATTAGTACGTCATAATTGGCTTTGATGACAGTTTGGACATATCATCACCTGATGATCACTGCAAATCCATTTGGAACAAAGTGTACAGGCTTGCAAAGTTCACCGATCCCGGCGTCGACAGCAAAACTCACATCTGCCTTTTCCATTTCTTCTAGGTATATTTTGATGAGATGTTGCTTCAGATATAACTAAAGGAGCTCATTTGATCAGTGTCTGAGTCATGCGGGGAGTGAATGATCTGCTCTTCTTCTGAAATATGGTGCTTTGCTGTCAGTGATCGTTAGCCATTGCTTCATTGAGCCATGATTCCACAATTTTGTCCGCGGGTAGTGCCATGTTTACTGCCTAACAACGAAAAATAATAATCATAGAGGTTATATTAACAAAATAAACACAAAAATATAACTTAGGAAATGAATGAAAACCCCAGAAAATGTTTGTAATATCCACAAAAAAACTTCCACGATCGCACGCATGGGATCATGTACTTGCGACTTTAAATACTCACAGAGCAAGCGACAGACAGACAGACTAAACACGTATACATTGGTTAATAATCGAGGCTTAGGTAGACGCTCAAGGCCAAACAAATGCAATTCGTCAAGTTATTCGACAAAATCAAACACTGGGGTACGTATGACCCCACGCGTGCGCTCCCGCGTGTGTTAATATTTATTTGAACAAAATCTAAGTCGTCTTAAGTTTTGCTCTATTGCAAATACCACGTTGAATTTTCTTTCAAAAAGCCTAACTACTTTTGTTCGTATTTTATTTTTTTGTCGAGAACGTACTCTATTGTATGGCAATAAGGTTTAAATGCGTATGTATTGTTGACCACTTACATAGCCTCATTAAATTTCACGCTGACTGTACGAGGAGGCGTGAAGATGACAATGACGATGCGTTACCGTCCGATAACAGATAGCTCTGTCGACCCATTTATAATAGTGATTACAACTCCAGACATTTGATGATGATTGCAATGCAGACATTGGAACATCTTAAACTGGTAAAGATAACGATGGAAGGACTGCTGAATGTGTCAGAGTTGTATGTTGATAATGTCTTTTCTACTTTCGAGCCGCCTGCCAGGAAATGTTTTTTTTTTTGTTTATTAGCTTTGCTCCCCGCTTTTTTGCAGGACTTTTGGTTCTGTTTGTATTTTGTCTTCTTATTTTGAGGGGGGGTTAATAATCTTGAGCTTTAAGAGCTCGACTCTAATTTCTTATCTATCTTAAGTTTTTTCTTTTTTTAACTTTTTTTTTATCTTTATTTTTTGTACAAAATTCTTTCTTTTCTTTTCTAATGCATTTTTTCTTATGTTTACAGTATCTCATTACAGTATATATATTATTCTAATATTTCTTAACTCTATCCATTTATTTCTCTTCTACTTCATATTTCTTTTCTTATTATAATACATTTCCTTACTTAAATTAACATTCCATTTCTTATATACTATAACATGTCTTTCTTTATTACTTTACACTCTTTTTCTTATGCCAGGAAATGTTAGCTAGCACTTAGCGCAATGCAAAACTTAGTACATACCTAAATTAACGAGTATTATCCCCAAAGGGTTAGTCAGAGACTGGGCAATGAGGACAGCAGAAGCAGTCCACTACCATAGTCCACGATTCACTAATTACAAATGCATGCTCAGCGTAATAGGTGGTAAGGCCATCGTCACTCTATGCTGTTTGATATGTGCAGTCTTCAGTCTGTAGTATTCTTTTACTGAGTTGCTATACCACACGGCTTTAGAAATTAAGTTTTAAATTTATTAATTTTCAAGTTCCATAATGACTACGCAGTTAATGGTTTCTTGAATGAAAGTTTAACATTATATACTTATTAATAAAGTATCTCTAACAGGTTGACCTTCGAAGTTGAGTGAAGATGAGAGACAACTGTTAGTAAGTCTCTAGACGCTTGGAAGTCTAGTCTTCGCAAAATTATTGAATGATTAATTTATTATTTGAATTTATTGTTTATTGAATGTTATGTTTTTGTATATCCCTATTTAATTTTGAATTAGCGATTATTAATGTTTAATTAGCAATTTTTATGTTTTAGTTTTAATTTTGAATTTAATTTTAAATTTTGAATTGGCAATAATTAATGTAATTATTTTGTAATTACTTTAGAAATATTGTTTTATACTCAATTATTATTGATCTCGATGTATTTTATGCATGCTGTCTGCACATACCTTGGAAGTGCAGTCTACCTATTGTTTGTACAAGCCGAAAATTACTTTGTAAACGCTGTAATTCCGTTTTGTGTGGCTAGTAAAATAAATAAAAAATAAAATAAGGAGGAAGTGACTACTGTTGATAGTTATTCCATAGCTCGACTCTTATATCTGTCATATAATGTACCTTTGCATAAATTCTGGATGGACATTAATGCTTCGTTCTTTATAAAAGTGTTCGCCGTTGCCACAACACAAGTTTTGTTCTGTAAATTTAAAGTAAATTAGTGAGTTAGCGAAATTAACACTACTTACATATTTTAATTCCATTTTAGTAAGCCATGGATTTCCAAAAAGTAACGCCTGATTCCATCAATTAGTAAATATGTGGTTGAGTATTGCGGTTAAGGGGGGTTAGGCAGTCAGCGAAAATTACGGGCTCTCGCGGGTATTGCTCGGTGCGGGGTGCGGGGTCCGCGGTAATTCGTAAGCGCCATTCACATTTTTATCAAAAAGTTAATAAAAATATTTAGTTTTTTAGAAATCCAAAACAGTAAATAATTCGAAAAGGTAAATTTTATACCTATGTGTTTATGATTCTATAGGAATTATTATTGTAAAACACGGTCCTAATGTGCATTCATATTAAATTTTAGAGGTATAACTTCAGGATTTTTTTTCTATCGAGCAAAATGTATCCAATCGTGTTTTAAAAACAGTCATCTCCACGTTCTGTAATACATATTGAAAATTTCAGTGCGAAATATCTAAAATATTTTGAGTAAAAGCTAATAGAAAACAGCCAATTTTTCCATTTTCACCGCCTAACCTCCTTAAGTGCGCATCCATCTTCGGCCTTATCGTCACCTACCATCTTTTAATGATAAAATGAATCAAGCACTTATCTGTTATAGAATACACATAAGTATACATGTGGTGTTTGTAAAATCTGCCTTATTTTTAGTGTCTTTTTTACTTATTGTATGTGCAAAAACAGGCAATATTTTATCATATATTTATTATAATAATATTTTATATATCCAACGTTTGTAAAAAATTAAAAGTCTTGGTATCCAAGACAGTTTGGTTTGGACTAAGATCCGAATCCTTAAGTTAGACGGAAAGTTGCGAAATGCTCAAACAAGTGTGCAGCCAGCAGCCAGGGAGATCCGTCTGTGAATCATCCGACCGGCTAACTCGATATTTCCGTACTTATAATTCTTGCCAAAGAAAGTGCCGGGCGGGCGTGGCTCTGACGGTATCTCTCTCGTCTACCGACGTTTAAACATATTGACCATATTCACATTCTTCGAATACCTTCCTTAATGTGAAATATTATAAATGACGACTTTTGTGAATGAAAGTTCTTACCATTTGTTCTCGATATTGATAATAATGTTGGTCACGTTAATTTCTATTCCCACTGATTCAACATAATGCTACATTTGAATAATGTATGCATATATATGCGGTGTATAATATGCGTTGTCACACGATATTTGGTTACGACTGTGAATGAAGCTGTTATGGTAATTTTCCTTTCGTTTTTTATTGTTTCGCTCATTGTGATACTGTTTATTGATATATCGGTATTTTCCTACTTATCGATGAGATAAATAGGTAGCAACCTTAACACGTTTAGAAGTTTTTTTTACAACGTATATGGAGCTCGCTGTAGGAGTCTTCTCATGTCCTATTGTTCAGAAATCCTCTGCCCAGTAGTGGTCCATTTTCATAGGCACTTTCCGTGTTTTACCCGAGTTCTTTAAGATCTATTTGAGGCTTAATGAATGATCGCTTTACGAAACATATCAACAGACAAATATTATAAACAATTAAGTACTTACTTCCTATAATTATTCAACATTTATTTATAGCAATATGAGCATCAGAAACCTTTTTAGCTCATCACTATTGTTTATCCAAACGTTAATGAAGAGTTAGGTACGGCTAAAAACGCTTTTGTTGCCTAAATCTGTCTGGTATGTGCACCTTTCACCTACCTACATAATCGATAAAGCTCATACAGTTTAGTTCTATTATCGCCGGCAGATGATAGATGTCCAGCTTTAATCTATTGTTATTTGGTGAACAATATAACCCAATTGCTTCGAACAATCAAGTTGCTACACACGAGTCGAGTGTAACTGAAATATTATGTGGATTATCATCGAAACTAGATTCTTTTGTTGTGAATGCGAAGGCTGTGTTGACATGTTGACATGCTTGTTTGAACAGCTTGTTCGATTGAATTTAATTACAATGATTTTTTTAAAGAATATTTTAATGCGCTTTGAACCTATTAAGAATAGTTCTGTTCACCCACCCAGTAAGCTAATGCGCTTTTATTATTGATTGAGAGGGAGTCTTATTGGGATTGCGTTCGGCTTAGGGTTTCTGAGCCGAGAATTCTCGTTCTCGATTTCCTGGAAAAACCAAGGTAATCAACTCTCGAAAAATTTGGCGAGAAATCGAGAATACGAGAGATTTTAGTAGATTAGATTTTAGATAGATTTTACTTTTTTATGCCTAGTCAAGTCAAACCCACCTCCATGGAAAACCATATTTTCCATTGCAAGAAATATTGTAACAAAAATAAGATACTGATTATCAGATAAAGCAATTAATGCTCTTGTTTTTTTTAAAGGCATCTTTTTTCAAAATAAGTAATGAACAACAAATTCCTCTAAATTCGAGATCATTTATAATTATAAATATTATTTTACTTAGTTTTTTTATGTAAGTAAGTATATGATAATATGTGATTAAAAGCGCGATTTAAATTTTATTGGCATTTTTATGAAAAATAAGATGCGAGTGCAAGTGCCAAAAGCCCCAAACTAAATAAAGAGGAAAAAACACTATAAGCTTCAACAAAGTTAGTTTATTGATTAAATTAAAACATTATTTTATTATTGTGCAGGCAGTCATCATTTAGGACTTCTGTTTAGGTATTAAGGTAACTTTATAAAGCAATTGATCAAAGCTTATTGTAAATAAAGGTGATAGATTTTGTTATTATTTAATTTTCAATATATCCCTATTCGCATGACTTAAGTGTCGTAAAGTAAACTAGCAACGGGCAAGTAAAGTAAACATTTTATCCTGTAGGTAACTGTTTATATTGTTGATTATAAATAACAACAAATTATTAAGGTTTTATTAATATTTATTGTAACTCAGTAAAGCTTAATATTTTATAAAAATCAAACGCTTAAATGAGGGCAGTTGAAGAGAATACCCTCAAAAAATATCACTAAATGTTGTATTATTATACCATACGCCACTAAAAACAAAAATATTTACTTATAATAGATTTCACTAACAGTTGTAGGTATGGCATTTTACTTCAATTACTTAACAGCGGTGATCACTTTTAACCAGGCAGGTCTTTTTGGTCTGAGAATACTGTTATCACTAGATCCTATGATGAAGTCATACTTAAGTATTTTTTTTTTAAACACTAAAAAAAGACGACAACCTCAGGCGGAAATCGAACCACGCACCTTCCGCATTCCGGGCGGCTGCCTTAACCACTTGGCTACCGAGGTCTGGCTTTCAACCGTCGAAATTTGTCAGTGCTTGATGGTTATGTTTTTAGTCAACATTGCTTCATCAAATCTTAGAAGTTTTCACCTCTGAGATTCGAAAGAAATATTTTTACAAATATTTGAGCATTCGGTAAACACTGAAAAAGACTTTTTTTCGGATTTCGGAGAATTCTTTCGGATCTCAGAGGTGAAAACTCTAAAAACGCTAAAATATAAAACATTAGTCATACTTGTTTTTTTAAATCCAAGCAGATACGTCAACGGCGCAAGTAAGTAGTTCTACCTTTACGGCCATAGATAGAGATACGACGATTAGTGGAATCCGTTTGAAAATTAATTTTAAATAAGTTTATGTATTAAAGTCACTTTTGACATAAATGACAGTTACGACAGACATGCGAGGGACGACATGTCGTTTATTTATTATTTTATAAATTACTTAGTTTTTTGTGTTATTTTAATTAATTTGGGTCGCAGGTAAAAGCGTGTCGATCATGGATGTTGACCGCAACAACAATAATTCCAAAACATTTAAACTACAAATGATATCACAAAACAGCTCTTCAAACATTAAAGCTATTGTATAACTAGACCTGAACACAAATACCTCTAAGTAGGGTTGCCACCTTTTTTTAGGACGAAAAAAGTATTTTTTCATTTTGTTAGAACAAAAATAAAGTACATAGCATAAAAAAAGAATATTATATATATATTTAACAGAGCAACAATCACGATTCTGAAGACGAACACGTCTTCACTGAAGCTTCATGAACTGGGTACTGACATGTGTGAATTGAACCACTTACGCAACACTGTAGCACCGATACTGAACTGAGCGAACACGTTGACGGAACTGTGACTTCACTGATATGTGTGTATCGACCTTTATACAATGCGTTTCCTAATCTATTCAATAATTAATTATCATCCTATAAATGTCCCACTGCTGGGCACAGACCTCCTCACATGGAAGACAGCACAAGGGAGATTGGGCCACCATAATCTAAGTACTCCGCTGGCCCAATGCGAGTTGTAACGACTGTCATCTTACGACAACAACCGAAACCAACGCATTTGTACAATTTCTATAAAATATTTCTACAATCCGTGACTTCCGAAGCATGGATTATTAAATAATTAAATAAAAGAATTATCTAAGATACTAACTGCCGCACACGGAGACAGCAATCAACATTAATGAATTGGTTACTTAACATTTATGATTTTGCATTGTAAAAAAATCTCTAATAATGAGATAATCTCCAAGTGTAAGCACATTTTTGGCAAGATACATTAAGCACATTTTTGGCTAGATACATTTTTGTTGGTAAGGTATTATAATCATTAACTATAATGAGCTCAGCTTTCGTAATACCAGACAAAATAGAGATACAATATTGTTAGCAACCTCTAAAATAGGTCTTTGAGTGACAGACAAAGAGATTTCGAATTCGCGTAATGTGCACATGACATATTAAAAGCACAGAATAAATAACTAAACGGACAAAAATACGGCGAGAACAGTCCCTCGTCGGCGCATGCCCTGAGACTAAATTATTCTAAGCTTAACACTTAACACTTTAACCGCCATAGCAGAGACCGGTGACCAACAAACAATTAAATTTCAATTTTGTCTGGTTTTGTGGCAGTCAATGTACCTATTAAGAAATTGTAGGCATTTGTTTTAATTCTCCTTTGAATCTTTATAAACGTCTGTCTTCCCTGGCAGTAAATAGTTTCGTGACATCACGACATAGCAGTTTCACCGCGATATCACAGGTTGGCGTCACAAAATAAAGTAGTTTGTTTCGTCTATGTCGTTTACCACCTGGAGTTCTTCTCTGTGAATCGCACTTTCAATCATCGACAGATGTCTTCGGCATATACGACGTCACGCGCATTATCAATTATTATTATGTCACTACTCACTATACACGTGTCTTTATCCCCTTGTCTGTCAAGAATACTCCTAGAGGTTAAAAACAATTGAATTTTTATGTTGTCTGGTTTTACGGCAGCTGAGTTGCACAGGAATGCAACTCTACACAATATACGACAATAACAGCTTGATTACTGCAAAACGTTTTGGTAGAAGGATGAATGGGAGTTAACTTTATTGTGATTCGTTCTGTATTATATATATTTATCTATATAAAACAGAACAGAATTTAATATCTATATTTATTTTACAACTTTACTAAATTTTGTATTTAACTTAATTGTCTTTATTTTTATTACTTTAGAATTAACTGTAATTGGTATAAGTATTTAATGTTGTAATAAGCATTAAATAAACAAACAAAGATCAAGAATCTGAGATTCGATTTATGGTACTGAAATGTATTTTTTTATTAAATAGTTAATTTGACAAGTTAAGAGGGTTTACGCATTTTGGTTTCCCATACAAACTTCCAAGTCGAAATTTTAAAAAACCAATAAACCAATTCTAATGAAACTTTGCATGCTGAAGTTAAACTCAGGGATCTAAATAGTTAGTTGAAAACATTAAAAAAAAATGTTTATTTAACTGAGTTATTGCGATTTTTAACTTTCTATAGTGGACTTTAAATCGCAATAACTCAGCTACAAAAACGTTTTTTAAAAATGTTTTCAACAAACTATTTAGATCCCTGAGTTTTACTTTAGCATGCAAAGTTTCATCAAAATTGGCTTATTTGTTTTCAAAAATTTCGACTTGGAAGTTTGTATGGGAAACCGAAATGAATAATGAATTAGTTACCCTCTCTAATGTGTTGTTAGACCATTAATTGCATTCATTTTATAAAGACTATTGCAATAAAATTACGCAGGAAATATTACTTTTAAGATTAATTACAATACAACGAATTAACCTGTTTACCTTGTTCTATCAGATAATGACATCGGGGTGGACAACAACCTACCACTTCGGTTGTATGCTACCAGACTATTCTATGAAACCAGAACCGTTGAGGATGCTTCGTTTCCTTTGGTGGACTATCATACTGAAGATATTGGAACTGCTGGAAACCATGTTCTTCATCCTGAGAAAGAAGGAGAGGCAAGCGTCCTTCCTTCATGTGTACCACCACGTCAGCACGCTTATCATTGTGTGGGCTGGAGCCAAGTATGTTGGAGGTAAGTCAAATATTTTGGGGGTTATGCCGTGGCCAGACTGATTCTTATTCCGTTGTCGCGATAAAAAACGTCGTGTTCCGTTGTCGAGATAAGCTTGGCCACATCAAAAAAAACTTCGCGACGTCGCGATAATCTTGAACTTTATCGCGATAATTCATTTCTACGGAAAAAATAGAGGAGGCGGTTGCGCTTTACTATATGTCGGCAAATAATTATTTACTGCATCTATATTATTTAAACAAAATAAATAAAAGGGTGAAGACAAGAAATAAAAGGCGATGGTGGATGTTAACTATACACAAAAATCGGTTCGTATTCTTTCACCGCTACGCGACATGGTTATTTATATTATAGTATACTAGCGGCCGCTCACGGTTTCACCCGCGTGGTTTCCGTTCCCGTAGGAATATTGGGATAAAAAGTATCCTATGTGTTAATCCAGGTTATAAACTATCTGCATGCCGAATTTCATCTAAATCCATTCAGGAGTTTTTACGTGAAAGAGTAACAAATATCCATCCATATTTACAAACTTTCGCGTTTATAATATAAGTAGGAGATAGTAGGAAGTCGGATATGATCTAAATCACCAACCCACCTGGCAAAAGTCTATAAAAATAAACCATTGTAAGTAAGTGAGAATATTTGAGAAAATATTTTTGATTTATATAATCAAGCGTAATCATGACCATAAACCTTCGATCAGTTGATCGAAGCCATAAACTTTCCTGACGATAACCAAGATGTGGTTCGGCACACGCTTCAGTAGAGGTCTCTAGCAAGATTTGTCAATTTTAAAAGCCGGTAGTTTAAGAGCAATTCAACGTCTTAATTCATGAATTTGGCTCGCGGTAGTTTAGCAAACGATCCAAGAAACTAGACATTAACTGGCGAGTAATTTACAAAATCCGACGAGTTTCCGAGCAATTTGATCTCCGCAAAGCCTTTGTGCTCGAATTACGACAAATTACAAGCCTGTATTTAAAGTATAAGACAGTACAGCAGAATAATTAATTGTTAGTCAGAGTCCAGTCAGAGAAATTATCGCGACAATTATGGGAAGATTACCATTGATTTTCGACAAAGCTTTTCTTAGAGATAACATAATGTAGTCTGTTTTTAATACATTGCTTACCTACTGGTACACATTGTATCAATATTTATATTGTTTGTAAGTAATTTGTAGTACAACATACGTATTCCTGCACCGCCTACCAATTTATCTGCATAGCATTATGGTTGAGTGTAGATATCTCTACACTCCATACATGTATAGTTAAAGGACCCGAGATTGTCAAAGGCTTTTTATCACAGTCAAACATAACCCTCCCGAGGGCATGCGATAAAACACTTTGATGATAGACCGAATTTAGCTCGGGCCAGAGATAACTGTAGTCTACATACATGTAACACGCCTGTTTCCCGGCAGTCTACATAGGTACAATGGCGGACTCCGTCGCTTTACCAATCTAAAGGTTAAAATCCCTTGCACAAAGCGTCGTCTATTTGGTACGGGCACGTACCCGGGCGGGCGTTGCGCTTCATACAAAAAACTGCGTAGAGACATTGCTTCTCTCAGTGTCGTCTACCGGAAATGCTACGGAGAGTGTTCTGAAGAACTTTTTGATCTTATCCCGCCCTCTCCTTTCCTCTCCCGGACTACACGTGCTGGTCTTAGGAACCACCATCATACTGTACAGACTATCAGTACTCGTACCAAAAAATTTGGCAAGTCGTTCCTCTGTAAGACCATTCGGCTTTGGAATTCTTTGCCGGCGCATGTGTTTCCCAGCTCCTACAGTCCCGGGTCTTTTAAGCGGGGCGTGAAACGGCATTTATGCAGGCCGTCATGAATGGGAGCGCTCGTTAGCGTGCTAATTCCACGGTGGGGAGCGCTCTCATTATTTTGGACTGCATCGGCTGCTTACCATCAGGCAGGAATCGGCAGGATGCAGTCACAATGACGAGTCATAAAAAAAAAATCGCTGCAAAGTAGTAAAGCGACGGTGACCCCGACCGTACATATATCACGCGACGCCTGTTTTTTGGCGGGCTGGGCAGAGACATCACTTTTGCGCCATATAACGATTAGAGCTGTGTGGTGGTGACTCATTGATAGAATGTTACCAAGCCTTCCCTTGGGTGTAGTAAAAGGAGATAAACGGACTAAAGACTGCATATACATCCAACAGCATCTTATCTTAGTGGGGCCTGCAGAGGTCTCCCTCTCGCAGAAGCACGTCGACCCATTGGGATCTTTTGTGTAACCCCGTCCTCTGTTTCCTCAATGAAAATGACTGCTATAAGCTTGGCAATGTCTCTGAGGGCGAAAAGCCTAAAATCTTCTAGCTATGAACTTTATTTTGGTAAATGACTCATAATATCAATACACTTATTTTAAGAATAAAACCTAGAAAAGAAGATAAAATGTCACAAAAATATGTAACTTTGTAAATTAATTCTATCGAGCCAACTTTATCAAATCGTGTTTCCATCGGGTATATTCCACCGAATAAGGCATCAACAATATTTCATAATTTTCGCAGATTTTAATTTTACTGTTTACTACTTCAAAAATTTGCAGTCCCCATTGCCTAGTCTCCAACTTACCCTTTGGGGATATACGTATGAATGTATGTAATCGATTACGGATGATGCAAAACACATTCACCGAGCAACGTTCATTTGGGTCAGTTCTACAACACCAATTAATATGTGCTTTGCAATGTGTCAATAATTTCTAGATGAGGCAAGTGAATCACGTTCATTACGGGGTTTGATTGAGCCGTTGTTTGATTGGACAGCAGCGCTTCAGTCGCAGCAGAATTTGTGACGCTGATTGGCGGCAGAAATGCGCTCTGTCATTCCGTCGCGTATATACTTGATTTAGTACGTAATTTTTTGAACGGCGGCCTACTCGACACAAATCATTGGTGCTTATTAATTAATTAGCCACATTATCTCAGATGAGACCAATTGAATACATTTCTTTAAATTATAAGCCACTGTATCTCATCGCACGTAGGGTTACCATCTATCCGAATTAGTCCTGACATGTCCGGATTTTTAAACTCTAGTCCGGACTTTGTCCGGCTCTTTAATTTGTCCGGATTTTGGAATATGAGTAACAAAACTACATATCAAGTAATATAAACATCATCAAACAACATCATCTTGTTTGCCAGCAACACAGAGAATCTGCAGATAATGATAGACGAGCTGTATTCCGCATCTTTCAATGTCGGCTTGAAGATGAACACTTCAAAAACCAAAATTATGTGTTGCGATGCCGACATTGACTATGTTGTGGACTTGTGGTCCATGGCCAAAACATTTAAAGGGTTGCGGAGTATACCTACCTGGGTCAGGCTTTGAGTCTAGAAAGGAATGGACAAAATCGTGAAATAAGCCGTCGCGTCCAACTTGGGTGGGGGAGCCTATGGCAAACTGAAGGAGGTATTTAAAGACAAACGAGTGCCCCTTAACCTTAAGCGTCGAACTTTCAAACAGTGCGTCCTCCCTGTGATGGTCTATGGGCCAGAAACTTGGTCACTCACTAGACAGCTTATCCACCGATTACAAGTCACCCAGAGGGCTATGGAGAGAGCTATGTTGGGTATTTCCCTCCGCGATCAAATTCGCAATACAGAAATCCGCAGTAGAACACAACTCACCGACATAGCTAAGATTATAGCCCAAAGGAAGTGGAGTGGGCTGGCCACATCTGCCGCAGGTCTGACGGACGATGGGGGTTGAAGGTGCTAGAATGTAAGCCACGGAACGGGTGCAGAAACGTAGGAAGACAGCCCAGGAGTTGGACCGATGCCCTAACCCAAATAGCGGGGAAGGACTGGATGCGAAAAGCCCAGGATCGCACCGTTTGGAAAAGCATGGAAGAGGCTTTTACTCAGCATTGGGTAGATAAGGGCTGAAGAAGAAGAAGAAGAAGAATATAAAATAATTTTTAATCTTTATTAACCTCTCATTTAGGTATCTAAACAACAACAACTTCATGGGGTGCCAAACCTCATGTACTACGGACGTCAGGGCTGGCACTCTGCTTCTCGGCGGGCGAATACGCATGTTCAGTGTGGCATCGGTCCGCTCATGCCAGGGAGGTAGACGTCGCCCTGAACGAAACATGCAGAAAAATTACAGGTTGTCTCAAACCTGCTCAAACTCAAACCTGCTATACCAGATAATGGGTAAAGCATGTTAAGGGCACACCGCCACAAGTTCGCAGAGGTGTTGCTTGCTCTCTGGAAAAGCAAAAACAGGAATCCGACAACAGGCACTCTCTGTTCAAGCACCTACCGCCTGAAATTGGCCTTAAAAGTCGTAGGAGCTTCCTGAAGTCCACAAAAGCTTCAAAGAAACACCCTAGAGAGGCCCGCTGCAAACTATGGCAGGAAATTTGTGCTTCACCACCTAACTCCATTGCACCTTCCGAAAACCTTCCCCCTGGCAATGAACTAGCGTGGCCCATATGGACTCCGGACCCAAGTGGGCCGCTGCAGATCGAATATGGCCAGGTGGGGTTATACTGTTCTGAACTCTGCCTAATGCGAGTGTGGCGCTCCAGAGCAAGACATGCGGTATTTGCTGTCATGCCCGCGTTGCCATTACACCTGCACGCTGAAAGATCTTAATGAGGCTTCTCCTACTAGGGTGGCAACAGCTGAATATTGGGCCAAAACTATTTAAGGTTTGCTGCGTGGATGCTGAACCATCGATACGAAGAAGAAGAAGGTATCTAAAAACATAATATAATATAAAAAAGTGAGTAATGTTTCCATTTCGTGACTAAGAAGTCCGGACTTTTATCGTCAGTATATCGTCGTCGTATTATTTTTGTCAGAACTTTTAAAATTTCTAAATGGTAACCCTAATCGCACGTAACTTTGCTCGGGACTTCTTGGCGGGAAAGTGAAGCGTCATGTCTGTAGTTTTGTCTTGTTTTCAAAAATTAGTGTTTTGTCGAATATTAATGTGAAATAATGGTGGATTATTAACCGTTAAGTGTTCGTGAACGTGCATGAGTGTTGGCACATAAAACAAAACAGTGCAACGTCACTTTTCAAATTATCTTAAGAAGTCCGTGTGAGATCTCAGTAAGTCTTTACTGGAACTCAAGGGATTTGGGGGGAATATCATTTAGCTCATTATCATCATAAAAGCATAGTAAATGAACTCTATTATTTCGACTGAAGGACAAGTATCAATGGTCAAGAAACAAATAATGAAAAAAAATCGCAAGTAACTTTGCTCTCATAGCGCCTGTAGAATATTAAAAAAAAAATCCGTCTTAATCTTGCCTACGTCATGAAAAGGACGAGGCCAGCAAAATTTATTTTAGACTGTGGTGATCAGTCAAGACTTTATATAACTATAATTTTATTGGTCACCCATCCGGCATTGTAACATCTTGCAAGATCGTAACACAAACGCGGAAGCCGATGCGCCATTAACTCCTCTCATAAGAAATATTGCATATCTACAAAATAACATAAAAGGAACAAAACGGTTGTTACGCCACTAGTAAGCGGGTGCTGGGCGTTTATTACAAGTGTTGCACTAGTCTTTATTACATAAAGACCCGACAATAGTCCAGCAGCACAAAAGAGCTATCTGTTGAATGGTCTAGATTAGTCTAGAACCGCTCGATGCCGCTGTCGACCTGCGGCTTTCCGTTTAGATCCGTCCGATATCATCCTCAATAGATACCGATTCACGATTGAGCGAAGTAAGCTTTTACATTTTAGCGACAACACGGACACGTTTGCGTAAAAACAAATGAAATGCTATAGCTTTTTAAAGGTTTCTCTATATAATTCTTTATTATATTATCGTCATCAATGTTTAGTTAATTAGTACAATTTGATAATTCGAAACATATATTAAGGTATCGGTTAAATATTTTTAAAATATGTGTTTGTTGAAATTACCAACATTTTCTTTATTTTAATTTCCATTATGGCAACAATGTTTTTTTTTTATGTTGACAACATTGTGTCTCTCTCTTTGCCTCCATCTTGTGGAATATAGTGTACGTGAGTTCAAGACCATTTTTTATTTTATTTACCAGCCAATCATCAAGCAATACAGTTCGCTTACTATTTTATTCAGTATTCATTGCAAAAATATAGCAAAGACGATCTTAATGCCCTGCTGAAGCATTCTATAATAAAACAGAGACGATAGAATTTTGTAGAGATTTTGGGGGTTAAAGTTTCTCACGTCCGTAGGTTTACCCTTGAGACCCTACACGTGACCCTGGGTGGTGCTAAATGAGTGACACTGACCGAGTGGTAGAGCCACGCTGCGTTGCAGCACTGGGCCGGCTCACCCGGCGTAATACCACCCTCTCACGAATATCCGGCGTGAAATAATGGCACTTGGTGCTGTTGTGTTTCGTCCGGCCAGTGAGAGTTCCGGAGGCCCCTTCCCCTCCCACCCCTCCTCACAATTCCTATTCCTTCCCCTAACCCTATTCCTTTCTTAAAGGTCGGCAACGCATCTGCGACTCCTCTGGTTTTGCGGGTGTCCGTGGGCGGCGGTGATTGCTTTCCATCAGGTGACCCGCCTGCTCGTTTGCCTCCTTCTCATATAAAAAAAAAAAGAGATTTTAATGTAAGTAGTGTTCTTGTACGGCGATATGCTTGTTTGCCGGTTCGTTTAACCGTGTCGCGCAGCGGTGAAAGAATACTACCACCCCCTTACTAAGACCACCCCTTCTCTTCCCTTGAGTTGAGTGTCGTAAAAGGCGACTGTATGTGTTTTTTTCAGATCCCACGACCTTTCGCAATCCGAGCGACAGCTCTTCCAACCTGACCTATCGATACTTTGGTTACCTTATCGAATTTTACAAGTGCATGTTTGATACATGCCAAAGCTGTTTTGTGAACTTTCGACCGCTCTTTATCCGGCCGTTCATCTTATCAACTGATTTACCGCATTATTAACCCGGTGCCAGAGTTCAGACAGGTGACAGGTCTTATTTTACGACTGAAAACTTCAGATAACAGCTGGGACGGCTTAGCGAGGTTTTCTAAAGCACGGAGGAGAAACAAGAACATCTTTCGAGTACCCATTCGAGCACCGACCACGTCTAAGGTAGCCTAACTTTTTCGATGCCCATGAGCCCCTCAAACCGGGTCATTATAAGTAGTTAAGAGGGTTTACGCATTTCGGTTTTCCATACAAACTTCCAAGTCGAAATTTTTAAAAACCAATGAGCCAATTTTGATGGAACTTTGCATGCTGAAGTAAAACATAGGGATCTAAATTGTTTGTTGAAAACATTTTAATTTTTTTTTTATTTAACTGAGTTATTGCGATTTTTAACTTTCTATAGCGGACTTTAAATCGCAATATATCAGCTAGAAAAACGTTTTTTAAAAATGTTTTTAACAAACTATTTAGATCCCTGTGTTTTACTTCAGCATGCAAAGTTCCATCAAAATTGGCTCATTGGTTTTTAAAAATTTTGACTTGGAAGTTTGTATGGGAAACCGAATGGCGTAAACCCTCTTAAGATAATTGCTAGTGAAAATTAACATTCTAAAGCTCTTCGAAACTCGTTGACAATAAATCATCGAGTTAGCTTCACAATGTGAATTCCACTTTTCAAAGAGAAACAAATTAAAAGTATTGTAAGATCTCTGGCAACTTATCATTAAACTTCAAGCCAATGAGCCAACAACAACGAGCCTCTGTGAATCATGGTGAAACATGTTGTTTTGTTTACCCAGGGCGTGGAAACCACACAATGGAAATTCGATCAGCCTGCAAGGCAAATTGATGGCGCTACACGTACGCTTATGGAATATTTTCTGCCAATCGACAAAACTTTGCTATAGTTAGTTGCCTATATTAGAAAAATTACAACTCGCATTATATGACTTACGTAGAAACAAAAGGTAACATATTTCAACAGAATAAATATCCATGGGATCTAGAGAATCTTAGTAATTTGATAACTAATAAAACCAAATAACTTGTATGACATCATATTTAATTAAAATTAAAACTTTGATACCTAAGCAGTGCGGTCAGTGAAGTAAGTGACACAGATAATTTAGCTCATGTTTCTTCGTCATCAATTAGCACAGACTACCCGCCGGTTTATTGCAAAAGTTCACAAATTACCGACGATGAGCAAACAAAACTAGACTTTAATTGGTCTATTTTGTTTTCATTTTTATTTTTTTAGCTGCTAGCAGTTGCAGTATTGCATTTACAGCGTCTAATGTTTATTGAGGGCGAGCGCGTTTTTCTACACGAATATCTTGAACTATTGAATAGATTCTAAAAATAACAACATGGGCATAGAGATACACTAAGTATCCCTAATGAATATAAGGCTAATATTCTGTTACCGGGGCAGGTGATGACAAGTTAATTTATTTTATCCATACACATACATGATCGAACGATAGATAAAACTCGAACACAAAGCCCTTGTGTTTTTTACTATTCGATCGAGTTAAAAGAGAGAACTACAATTTATAGGGGATGGAGTAACATCTCCCAATGACAAGGCGGTTTTACAAGTGACAAAACTAGATGGCGCTGTTTCGACATAGAAATAAGGTATAGGCAATGTGAAAACTTTACCGAGGGTATGATGATGGCTACTGATCTGAATTTATACACAAAACTAAACTATCATTCTCACTATTTGTTTCTTATAGCTGACTGGGTTATAATACTTGCGCAACTACTAATGATAAGAAACTTGGTTTGAACCTGACTTTGTAACAGATAAACTTGTGTAATTAATCCTGTGGTCCCTTTTGTGGCTTTGATGAAACTTATACGAAGTAAATTAACACAATCTAAGTAACGAACCACAGAAACATAGTTATTACAAAAGATAGCTTTTACAATTTAGCGCAAAGGAGAATGACCATCGTAGTATGGGCAACGGTATAGTATGTTTTGTGATTGCGTCAATACCAAACCAATTTTATACTATTCTTTATTATTCAAATAATAGCTTACACCTGTAATGTTTGAAATAAAAACAGGGGTTTTTTTTTCATATTTTAAAAATGTGACATAACCTCAAAATATATTCAACTCTTATTTAAAGTGATGTTTGTATTCTAGCTTGGGTAGTTTTTTAATCTGTTGGGCAATTTTTAGTTAATTTGTTAAAGTAAAGTAAAGCTCACATATTGTTCTACTATCCGGTATCAAGAAAGAGCAAATGATGCACTTAATTTGGCGGTCAATTGTTCATTACATCATCTAATGTTCATTATTATTCGACATTGTAACACTCAACACAATAACCACAATAAACGTCCTGTCGTAATTACACTAATTTAGCACTACTTCAAAGCGTCCAGTGGTTATTCACAATAAGTAATCAAGTCTTCGAAAGAATCTAAATAATTAAAAGTCAATGTAAGTTAATGACACACAACCAAAATAGGATAAAATGTTTACTAGAAAAAAAACAACCAGTCTCAGGAAAGCTTGAAAAGAGGCTTGCAGCGTATCAAATACTAGAAAAAATTCACCGAGTCTTCTGGGGTCTCGGTAGCTCAGCGGTTAGAGCAGTGGACCGGCAATCCAAAGGTCACGGGCTCGAATCCCGTTCGAGCTTTCCTGAGACTGGTTGTATTTTACTAGTAAACATTTTATCCTATATCTATATAGCATTGTGAATGCAACATTTTAATAATAAACACAATAAAAATGTTGCCATGTTAGCATTGATAAATCGATTCTACATCGAATTATGGTTGAAATGGTGTTACTCCAATATGACTAATCGATAGGTCGTTAATTCTATTGAAAAATCTTGTAGAAGGGATATGAAAGTCAATATGAGGATTTTTTGTATAATATATTCTGAAAAATATGTCTAGAAGACTTGAAGAGTTATTTATAATAATTATTACTTAACTTCTGCAGCTCTGCACTCGATTATTCGATATAATTATTTAATATGTAAAATTAGAGAATCAATGTACTTTTATAAGTTGTACAAAAACTACAACAGACAAGTTAAACTTCATAATGTTTGTACTCCAACTACTATGTATATTACATTACATTCATATCATCAGAAAAAATCGTGACGTCATCATGGGCGGACTTTTAATTCAATAAGTATTTTAATTTAAGTAGTAAACATTGCGCTTCACTATTCATTTACTCAAAATGCTTAAATAAAAGTAGAAGTCTAGTGAAGTTTGCCTAGCGGCCATCCCATTCTTAGCTAAATAGAATAGTACATACATACGTTATGTATAACTGTTTCCCTGTACTCAGAGTCTCAGACAATAGAAATGTTTCGAACACATTATTAGTTAAAATAAATTATAGTTTTTAAGCAATATTAATTAAATATTAACTGGTGATAAATAATCGATAATTATCTTAATAATCTAATTAATTACTATGGCAACACTTTTGACACAATTAGATAACCGGTGATGGAACCATGATGGAAAACGAACAATATTATGTCCTATTATGTTTAAAAAAGAAGCCCCTGTTCTAATCAACCATATCAATAGTTCAAATCGCTTCAAAATTAAAAATAATATTTTTAGTACAATGTTTTTCTTGACGCGTGAGATAAATGCGTAGGTACCAGGTTTGGGCATTCTCCTTTGTTGCGAAATAACTAGAGAAAGAAAACATTGTATAAATATCTACGAGCACAAAATAGTTTTTCAACATAGTATTTTTTGATTTATAGCTAACTAGCGGCCGCTCGCGGTTTCACCCGCATGGATCCCGTTCCCGTGGGAATATCAGGATAAAAAGTATCCTATGTGTTAACCCAGGTTATAAACTATCTGTATGCCGAATTTCATCCAAATCCATTCAGTAGTTTTTACGTGAAAGAGTAACAAATATATATCCATACTTACAAACTTTCGCGTTTATAATATTAGCAGGATAGTAGGATATAAATGTAGAGATCAAAATATTTGCTGATTGTTATTGTCATCATTATTATCAGCCAGCCTATAACGTACCACAATCAGCTATGCGATTCTCTAAGCGACACTTAGACGCTGCGCGCATGGCTGTGATCTGCTGTATCTTTCCAATTCTATGAATATGAAAGAAACAGAGTCAATTCTCAGCGCTGCGGCAGCCGCTGCTACCAAGGCTTTAACTTAGAGAATCGCACTGCTGACCTTGCTCGCTTGAAGCAGTCCATGGATGCTTGCCACACGCGCGCGGTTCCGACCCTCATGCTTCAGTTCTTATTTCCTTTTTTTTTCTGAAAACCATCGTCACATTCCAGGCTGTGGGAGAAGTGATATTATTGGGAAGTCATCCCAATAATATTTCATACATCAGCGTCTTTTACTAAATACTAGCATCGGGCAGCGATTGACTGAACGTTCGAAAAGTGGTTTTGATGGAAATATTATTAAGATGTCTGTCTTAAATCAATACAACCGCGGAAGAAATTGAAGCAGCGAACGAAGTGAGCGTGGTTATCACAACTTGTAGTATAAGTTGAGGAGTAGCAGATTTAGCATTTTAATATTATTTGTTGTTGTAATGTGGGTACCTTTTTAAGTTAATATTTTGATGAGTAGACATTTTATTATAGTCGTTTCTTTCCTTTTAAACATGCCCTGTAATTTTAGTGGATCTCGTACTCTTTAAAATAAAACAGCAATGCGAAACAATGCTGCTTGGCGGTAGAAATGGGCAATAAGGTGGTAGCTATAAAGTTGGATTACAGACAGAATAATACCACTTAGTCAAATGTCTCTACATTAATTTTTGATGTGCCCAGCAAATGAACATCTATGTCATTACATATTATTCATTAATAAAACATACACATGTTAATTTCATGATTATAAATGAAAGCATAAGCTCCTAAGTGGTCCCAAGTTCCTAACACATAAGTTGTACGTATCTCTATAAATTTATAAATGGGGCTCAAATGTGATCCCTGGAGAAACCCGGCTAGCTCAATGCGGTGCTTAGCTAACGACTCATAACTCCCGCCCACCCTCGTCTACTGACATTATTAATAGCGCAGGTAAGTACCGGCTTAAAAGCCTTCGAATGTACAGACTGCAGAGATTAATAGATCGGTCGGCTATTCCGAATGGAATAAGAATTTCCAACCCGCAACTGGCAATCGTGGCATGGCATTTGGCAATACCCATTAACAGTGCCGACAACTTCTTTTAAATGATATTAGAGGCCTTTGCTTAGCAGTGGGACAACATTACTTTTCGAAATTTGAACGGGATCACAAGATACGAGTGTTTACGAAGACGAAGTCGCAGGCGGACACTACTTATAAAATAAACAGTAACTCTGTAAGCAAGCAGCTTATACAAATTGGTCCGTTTCAGGGCTTTCACTATATTTCTAACCTCGTTAAAACCGTTTTATCGGTTCTTGTTATTTGTTTTGAACTAAACCTAACTGAGTTGATGCGCCGACCCAAAATGAGTCATGACCTCTGATATTTAAAGATTGTTTTGAAGTTGAAGTTAAAATGAATTCATAATTGCCTCAGGACTTGCACCCAGGACCTTTTGGTTTCCCCGTCAATTGCTAAATGCTTGTTGAATGCGCTATTCTATACTGTGAAGTCTAGATGAGTTATTGCTCTAATATAATATTATTATGTAGGAAATATTTAACACAACACAAGGGTATATATGTCGCAGGTATATAATAAAAACAGAGATTTGGTCAATTCCCTAAGTGATTTAATCAAATCTCGGAGGATGTTAAAATAACAACACGTTTTTAGCATTTCCCTAAACAAATCTAGGGATTTGAACAAATACAAGAACTGGTTCCGTGAAATGACAAAAAAAACATGTAACCCACAGGAAGTAGGGCAGCTAGTTTTTCTGGTCTAATAAAAAAAATAACCTCGAAATTCAAGACAATCGCTACGCTGTAATTCGCGATTGTCTTAAATTTCTAACCTATCACCTGACCCATGATTAGGGCAATCGCTAAAGAACCATGGGGGATTTTGTATGAACCATGTCCCCACCCTACAACAGTCATGGGATACGTGTCAATTTGTTTATTGGGACCCAAAGAAGCCTAAATACCTGTTAGTTACAAAAAGTATAGGGTTTATTTATAATAAAAAAAAGTTGCTCGAGTGTGTCATGCTCTCTCAAAGTGTCTCTGCGGTAGTGGCATGTGCGTCGGGTCATTACGTTACCTAAAACATGGTTGAGCAAAGCGATGGCTGATTCACATGTCATACTCGTGAACGGGTGAGGCCTGTGGAGGCTGGTCTGTTCTTGCAATCTTATTTTGTTGGAAAAAAATATATAAAAACAATATATTTTTTAAAACCTAAATCCCTCGTATTTGAAGGCGTCGCCATAGCAAAAAAAATATCTATCCTACTAGACCCTTCAAATGACAGTAATTTGAAATCTGTTGGATGGTGGGGACGTTTCTTCTCATGGTCCTTTGTTTTGGGAAATGATAAAATCGTGTTGTTATTTTAACATCCTCCGTGATTCAATTCAATTGATCAAATCACTTCGGGAATGGACCAAATCTCTGTTTTTATCATATCACTGCGACATATATACTCATAACATTAACCTTGTATTCCACCGAGAATACACACATCACGCTCGCTTCCCGGAGGGGTAGGCAGAGACACACCTTTCCATTTGCAACGATCCTGACAAACATCGTTTGCTTCACTTACACTCATAACGTTCTTTATACATGCTCGTCGGAATCGTCTACCGAGAATCATTCAGAGAAAAGGGGGAAACGACTTGAATTACAATTTGCGCATTTTCGGCGCAGTCGAGACACACCAATTTATTGCTATTAAATAATTCAGAGCAGCAGATAGGCGTCGCCTCGTCCGAAAACAGACGTTTCGGTTAGAGAAAGGTCCAACGTGAAATATACAGACTGAATAATTAATGTTTGCGCGTAAAAATAAACGAATTAACGGAAGATCAAAAGGCTTAGTTCGTTTATTAAATAATCGGACTAATGCATTGGATTAGCGGTACTAAGTCTAATTGATCAAACAGAATGTTTAAGTACCTTATAAAAGTTCTTCATTTACAGGCCGGCCGGGAAGCAGTGTTTTCTGAATGAACCTATATTTAACATAATAATCGTTCCTTTATATTATTGTCTTTTTAGACTTCTCTTGAGATAATTAAATTCGGTCATTCAGCCAAAGATACGGCAGAAAAGGGAGGCCGGCTCACTATATAAAACCTACTAGGTACCATCCTTTCTATGCCACGATGTTAGGCTGGGGACACAGGCCACATAACCCGATGGGGACCACGAATGGCAATCACCAAAAACCTTAACGATCCTGCAGCATATAATCTTAATCATTATCAACACTTGTATTTGTCAACAACACACCTTAGTGTCGTGGGTGTAACGACAACGGTCCCAGCAGCTTTCACAAACTACGTAAACGGAAATGAACTGTATCCAAGCGTCAAAGGCTTCGCTGCTGGCTAGAAATAGGTCGGCAATTAGGCGTCCCTTTGTTGGACGAGCGCGGATTTTCTTTACACCCCGTGTAGAAGCAGCATTTTTTATTTTTAGTTTTACATCTATTGTTCTTAAAATGTTCTGAACTAAAAGAACTTCAAATAGAATAGTAAGCTGTAAGTATGTTAAAGATTATTTTTATAAGGCAGTATTGCAGATTGCAGCGCCTCGATGGCCAAGTGGTTAAACGCTCTGCTCGACATCCGGAGTTCCTGTATTCAATTCCCAAGTGGAGCAATATTTGTGTTGGATTTTTCAATGCATAGCCTGGGTTTGTGATCACCAATCTGCATTTGGCAAGTGTAGTGAATGAGCCAGTAGTCAAGACGCTGGTGTACCAATCAGCTCACGTTCGTTCACTATACAAGAGATCAGCGCTTATGCATTATTACGCATTTCGGTTTCCCATACAAACTTCCCAAGTTGAAATTTTTAAAAACCAATAAGCCAATTTTAATGAAACTTTCCATGCTAGCTTATTGGTTTTTAAAAATTTCGACTTGAAAGTTTGTATGGGAAACCGAAATGCGAAAACCCTCTTAAGAATGTCATGTAAGTTTGCTGTAGGTCAATGATACGGTACAATAAAATCTGACAACGAATGGCTTTTGGACGTAACATGATATATTTGAGTCCCGTTTTAAAGACCACCGGTGCGCAGTTGCAAAAAATAAATATCATCGCAATGATTTATTTACTACGGTATTATAGGGTTGCATATCCTGTGTTCGCAATAGTTCGCATGCTCTCTACATTGACAACTACATATTATTTATACACTACCAAGGTGCCTATTGCCAACGATAGCAGTCCAATGTCAACTTAGAATGTCTAGTGACTGAGCTGTCTAGTGAAAATTTTATTCATCATTCGATCACTTTAACAAAAATTTGAATTTTTATGGCAAAATTGCAACTGACCTCGTTGTTACCAGAAGGCGCTTTTTCACTATTGAAGACATTAGAAGACAAGACAATTTGTATGCTATGATACAAATTGTCGTTTTCGCTAACGTGACCGAGTCGTGAATCATGAATAAAACTCACACTTAGCACATAGACGGCGCGATGCATTTCGTTAACATGGATGGAACAGTGAATTTGTATGGTATGAAAGCAGCGCATTCAATTGTCATCATCAGACCCTGGTGACAATCGAGACCAGTTTTATTGTTGCCATACAATAAGCGTTTTATATATAAGGTGACTGCTAGAAACCGCAAAAAACTTCTAGGGCTGGTCAGGTCAAGTGTTTTAAACATGACAAAAATGACAAAAAAGAAATTCGTGTTTTTTTATTTTTTATTAAATAATTCATTTTGTAAATTTTAATTAGAAGGTCTTTGAGTATCTAATTAATTTTAAACCAATAGCATAAGAAAAATAAAATTAATAAAAACAATTAAAAATAACGATTATTTACAACGCGCGGGCAATGAACGGCTGGCCGGCCGACTGTTGACCCGTGCGCGTTGTCAGCTGGGCGATAAGTACCTACGTTAGTCTGCAATCTTTTGAAATGTGCGTAGGTATAAGGTGCAGTTAAGTCCAACGACTATCGATAGCATCAAGTTATGTTATGGCCACATTTTAACTGTAATTATGATAAGTGTTATGATGTATGAACGTAATTTCAATTCAATCCTAGTAAAAATCTATCACACCACACATTATGAGAAGTTACAATTATCTTTCCTTACAAATGAAAGATCAATGGGTAGTTTTCTAATGTCGCGTCCGTACGCTAAGCACTTGCCGCTAACTCCAAACCAAATGACCAGATGACTATTCATGTCCTCGACAACTAAACAGCCTTGTGATAATAAGTATCAGTCTTACCTATTTATTTACACTAAATTAAGTTAAACTAATGTCTCGCAATAAAGGCAACGTTAATACCTAAAAAGCTGAATAATTAATCTGTGTCGGTAGGTACTTACATGGTGTTAAATAGCATTCCAGTTTATTACATCAGCGAACAGGAAAGGTGATAAGCTTCCCATCACACATAGCAGGCTTTGGACTGTCAAACTAATGTAATAATAATTAAATAAAAGTGAAAACCTGTGCTAAAATTTCGTAAATAAATTAAAATTTATTAAAGGACGAACTAGAACAACTTTTGTGATCGGCACATGATTATTATTACACTAATTCGGCGTGTTTAAAAGTTCATCACCTATGTATTTACAAGTCTTATTTACACTTTAAAACTAAAAAACTCTCTCTTCGTTTAAGCGCATAGCACCACTTACTACCTCGTCACTCTCACGATATCAAAATAGCATCTCAAGATATTGCTGGTTCGTATACCTAGGCATTTTTACGCACACGACACGCGACGCGACGCCAATGCACCAGAATGCATAAGTTGACTGCCGAAAAAATCAAAGCAGCCGTGTGTAGGTCACGTGATTAGGGTTGGCACGCACAAGAAAATAAAACCATTACTTACTTAGATCCTAGAAGTACTGACATGTCAAAACTTTGGCCTTTTGTTGATAACAAACTCTTTCACATTTTTTTTACAAACATGAATAGACAAACTTAAATAATTAAAGCTATCGTCCAAACTTGCATATTAAGCGAATTTACAATTATAAAAGTTATTAGATTAGATCAATAATTTATCTGTTAATTTTTATTAGTTAATTTGGTAAACCAAAAAACTTATACTATCAAGTAAATGTTAATAAATCTGGATTGCAATTCAATAGAAAAACTTTAATTATCCATAACCACAACGCACCAGCAGGTTTACATTGTACACAAACTAACACACTTGGAATATCAATTCTAAGATTAACATGTTACTGTATTGACTACAGTTTTATGGGATTTGTTGTGTTGGTCATAAAAATATCCAAAAATGTTTGCTCGTAAAAGTTTAAAAGGATCATAACATAATGGTTAAACAAGCTACTGATGATAATGATTGAGATTCAAACTGGTACGCATCGCATCACTACTAGTGCGACTAGCTGTTTTTGGTCTGCATCACGTGAATTCAGAATTAAGAAAAATAAATCAACAACAAAATTAGGTCTTTTTATGTGGATGCCACATAGGTACTTGAAATCAATTTATTAATTATTCGCGCCACCGTTTCTCTTTTATCACGAATTCTTATCTTATTAACATTGAGATATTAAAACGTCGAAAAAGTTTACTACCTCAGATGGGAATCGAACCCACATCCTCCGCAATCCGGGAGGCGGGCGGTGTTAACCACTCCGCCATCTAGATATTTTTTGACATGTCAAAATTTTTCAACGCATTTGACTTGTGTTTTAAGCAACAGTGTCTCATCAAACCTCTTTCACTTTACATCCATTACACAATTTACACACGATATGAATTACGAATTCGAATTCATATCGAAAAAGAACCGCTCATAGTTAGTGGCAGCCCTAAATAGATATGGATCGTCGCAAGCGTCTTTGAAGAAACGCCGCCACACACAGTGTTGCCAAATTGACGGATTTCTCGTCAGATCTGCCGGACTGCATGCGAAAGCGAGCGACACATAGATCTGCTGTCTCTTTCCAATTCTATGAATATGAAAGAGACAGAGTCATTCTCATCGCAGCGGCACCAACTTTACGACTTTAACTTAGAGAATCGCACTGTGGCACTGCGCTGCGCTGTCAGTGCTGAGTCAGTCACTGAACTCACTGATTCTCATGCGCAGCAGGTGTGTTCAGTTTCCTCGGGGAAATTTTGTTGTGTAGTGTAGGTACCTAGTTGTGTTGTGGTATGTGAGGTGCATTTGTGTATGCGCGATTAAACTAATAACTAGTATGAGTTAATTAGTGAAGGATTAGTATTATTATGAATAGGCTTTCGTAAATAAAGTAAACAGTTCAGTAACAAATTAATGATTTGAGTAACAAATGGGTGTTAAGTTGTATTAAGACTTGTAGGTAGAATAGGTGGTGTTCTTTTAAACACGTTGAATAAGTGTAATAATAAATATGTGCCGATCACAAAAGTTATTTTAGTTCGTCCTTTAATAAATTTTATTTTATTTAAGTACGTAATTTTGGCGGAGGTTTAATTTTTATGTAATATTACATTAGTTTGAAAGCCTGTTAAGTGTGATGGGAAGCTTATCACCTTTCCTGTTCGCTGGAATAAACTGGAATGCTATTTAACACCATGTAAGTACCTACCGACACCTATTAATTACGCAACTTTTTAGGTATTAACGTTGCCTTTATTGCGAGACATTAGTTTAACCAAGGACGATTTGTCTATGGTTTAACTTAATTTAGTGTAAATAAATAGGTAAGACTGATACTTATTATCTTAATGCTTTAGGCTGTATAGTTGTCGAGGACATGAAAGGTCATCTGGTCATTTGGTTTGGAGTTAGCGGCAAGTACTTAGCGTGCGGACGCGACATTAGATAACTACCCATTGATCTTTCATTTGTAAGGAAAGATAATTGTAACTTCTCATAATGTGTGGTGTAATAGATTTTTACTAGGATTGATTTGAAATTACGTTCATACACTTATCATAATTACAGTTAAAATGTGGCCATAACATAACTTGATGTTATCGATAGTCGTTGGACTTAATAACTGCACCTTATACCTACGCCTAATTCAAAACATTGCAGACTAACGTAGGTACTTATCGCCCAGCTGACAACGCGCACGGGTCAACAGTCGGCCGGCCAGCCGTTCATTGCCTGCGCGTTGTAAATAATCTTTATTTTTAATTGTTTTTAATTTTATTTTTCTTATGTTATTGGTTTAAAATTAATTAGATACCCAAAAACCTTCTAATTAAAATTTACAAAATGAATTATTTAATAAAAAATCAAAAAAACACGAATTTCTTTTTTGTCATGTTTAAAACACTTGACCTGACCAGCCCTAGAAGTTTTTTGCGGTTTCTAGCAGTCACCTTATATAGGTAGAGAAGGGCTGAGCGAATTTGGATGAAATTTTGCACATAGACAAACCATGACTCGGACATACTTTTTATCCCGGTAGCAGCGATCGAATTCGCGGGCGGTTGTCTTACAACTAGTGATGACTGATGAATAAGACCCGTACAATGCACTCAGCACTCTGACCAAACGATGTGATGTAGTCATCGCACGAGAATCCGCGTACGGACCAAGTGAAAGCATATCACAATATAACGCAGCGATATCAAACTCTATGCACAACAAGGCAGAGCGTATATTTTATCGTTAACAGGATCTCGTTACCGATACGAGTGACACTATAATATAATACGTTATTGTATAATAAAGAAATGGTAATACAATACAATATGTTGTTTGTATTCCACCTGTATCGGATTACAAAAAATATACGTAACGGTATAGGAGGCCGCTACGTACAGTTATGAAATAACGATGACATGATAATGGCAACGTCTTCTCTCCTTACTATTTTGCGTTTAATGTCTTTAAGTCAATGTTTAATGTTTTTAGGTCAATGTTTAATGAGTTTAGGTAAATGTTTATTGTTTTTAGGTCAGTGTTTAATGTTTTTAGGTCAATGTTTGTTCACAATTAGTTCATCATCAACCAGCCAACCAGCGATTCGATTTCAAACTGATGCTCCTTTATGAAATACTTAATTATGGTTTTCTCTCAAGTAATATCTGTTTGGGGATGGTTTTGAAGTACCCTAAAAGGACGTATCAGGTTTACGAATTTTTAAAGGCTAAAAGCTCCGTACCGTTAGCACTTCAGCCAGCCTAATTATAAATAATTCAACAAATTAAAGGGTAGGGTCGAATCGCCGGGTCGCCCCGCGCTAAAAGGTGTCGAGACATGCCTAACGGGTTGTTTTTAATTAAAATTCTCTTTAGTGCCTGCCGTTTTTAAGAGGCAATACACAGCGCTTTTTATTAATTTGAATCAAGTTTTCAAAAACAGAACATAAATTAAAGTCATTCTGTTTTTTGTTTTATTTTATTCTGTCATACAATCTGTCCGGAGAAGTAGTAGTAATCAAACTTTAAGAGCGTGATGTATGGACAATTTTATTTATAGAAATACCTCGAATCAGGGGTCTGACCCACCTCTCGCCAAATTACAAGATTTGATTTTTCGTTTAATACGTCATACTACTTTCCTGGACATATTGTATACTGTCCTCCTGCTGGCCGAAGATGTCCTAATGATGGGGATCATTGAAATCAAGTCTTCGCTACAATTAATGGGTATGGGCCCTATCACCACGCTTACCAAATGCGAGTTGGTAATCACAAACCCGGGCTCACCAGGCTGTAACTGTAAGCCGGGACATAGAAAAATCCAAGGGCCTTTTAAACCCCTCAGGCTGAGAACGTCAACTTCCTAAAATGACAAGTTCCGAAAATGACAACTTCCTAAAACGACAAGTTCCTAAAATGACAAGTTCCGAAAAAGACAACTTCCTTAAACGACAACTTCCTTAAATGACAAGTTCCGAAAACGACAACTTCCTAAAATGAAAGCATTGTCATTTTTACAACACTATGAAAAACAAAGTAAGTAATTCAAAGTTACAACACAAACATCCAGTCAAATATTCCTAAAATGACAAGTTCCGAAAATTACAACTTCCAAAAACGACAAGTTCCTAAAATGACAAGTTCCGAATATGACAACTTCCTTAAACGACAACTTCCTTAAATGACAAGTTCCGAAAACGACAACTTCCTAAAATGACAACATTGTCATTATTACAAACACTATGAAAAACAAAGTAAGTAATTCAAAGTTACAACACAAACATCCAGTCAAATATTACTTGCTACTACGGAACACTTATGACCATACGCTACGATTTATTACGTATAAACTTGACATTTCACAACCTGAGGGTCGAAATTCACACCCCATAATAAGTACCCCCACTTATTAGTAAGTTGTCATTTTCGGAATTTGACGTTTTCGGAAATTGACTATTTTGGAATAGACGTTTTAGGAAGTTGTCGTTTTGGGAACTTGTCATTTTAGGAAGTTGCCGTTCTCAGCCTGAGGGTTTAACTACCTAGATTTCTGCCTCTAAGTCTAATGACAAGTCTGATAATAGCTGTTCCTGTCCCATAGAAGTCTTTAGATATATTTTTTGTGTTATTGTTACGGCAGTAGTACGCCCTTGCAAGTTGTCTTCACATTTTCATCGCTATGTGGCGCTGACTCACAAAAATTTAACCCTTAACCTAAAGAATAGTAAGGTAACCTCGCATTTGGCAATCTGATGATTACTTCGTACGAAAGTACTAAAGCGTATGATGACATTGGGCGTATCATAAATTAAATATAGACGCCATCGTATATTAGTTATGTTGGCTTTAAGCCAATGAGTATATTGATAGGTGTACCTAAACGTTGCTATCTTCAGACATAACCTGGGATTAACGGCTTATTGTGCTTGCTTAAGTAAGGTCAATTTAATACATAGAAAGAGTCAAATAAGCATTTATAGGTCTTCATGTACCTACACACTTACATAATGCTTGATCAAAAATCTTTGATGCCAGTGCCGTAAATGATTACAAAATGGCAGATGTGAAAATGGTAGATAGGAAATGACGTACCTAAGTCTAACTTTAATTTCTTTTTAAAACGTAATTTTCAACAACTTAAAACACGAGGTGGCGTGGCAGTCGTGGCACGCTATTTTTCACTATAGAAACATGAAACGTCTCTAGGGTAGGAATGGGCAGGGCAGAAACATCTCCCTTTACAATAAATTTTGTACTTTGTTAATTGTTAATAGGGGTATAAGGATCAATATCGATTGGAGATATTTGACAGTTTTGGGTAGGTTGAACTGCATACAATACAATAATTGAGAAACTTCTCGGTCAACTATTTTTCGACGATATTCGGTGGCGCGCCATCCCGTACGCGCGTACGGACCAATACAATTTGTGATTATTTATTTATTTGCTTATTGCTCTTACGTATATCTACAGTAATCTACAGATATGTGTACAATCGAGGAACTTTCCGAACGACCATTTTTCGGCGATATTCGCTTTATTTTTTTGATAATTTGTTTCTTGACCATGGATACTTGTCCTTCAGTCGAAATAATAGAGTTCATTTATTATGCTTATAAGATGATAATGAGTGATGATAATATGCTAAATGATATTCCCCCCAAATCGCTTAAATTCCAGTAAAGATGTGGGACTTTACTGAGATCTCACGCGGACTTCTTGAGAGAATTTGAAAAGTGATGTTGCACTGTTTTGTTTTATTTGCCAACACTCATGCACGTTCACGAACACTTAGGTAACGGTTAATAATCCACAATTATTTCACATTAATATTCGACAAAACACAAATTTTAGAAAATAAGACAAAACTACAGACATATCGCTTCACTTTCCCGCCAAGAAGTCCCCGGCGATATTCTCTTGCGCGTAGGGTAAGTCCTGAGAAAAAGCCTGACATTTCGATAAAAGTCCGGACTTTTTAGTCACAAAATGGAAACATTACTCACTTTTTATGTTTTGTTTTTAGATAATTGAGAAGTTAATAAAGATTTAAACCGTTAACCGGAGACTTATTTGATATTACTTGAAATGTAGTTTTGTTACTCATATTCCAAAATCCGGACTAGTCTAAATTCCGGACATGTCCGGTTTAATCCGGACGGATGGTATCCCTACTTGGTCGCCATTTCGACCGCGCGTAGTAGTATAGGGTTTGTGATTTTAATTATTTTTTATTTATTCAACTTGTGTATACACTATAACTTATAATAATACAGTAATTACAATAATATATGATGGCCTGTTACA
Organism: Scoparia ambigualis; assembly: GCA_963921215.1. NCBI lineage: Eukaryota > Metazoa > Arthropoda > Insecta > Lepidoptera > Crambidae > Scoparia > Scoparia ambigualis. The sequence goes on from OY992512.1 coordinate 5,507,912, forward strand.
TACCCTGAAGGGCGTCGCAAAGGAGAATGACCAAACCAGCCTATTCTATATCTATTGCGTCTCAATCATTCACATATCAAAAGTATTCTCTTAAGTTATAATGATTACTGTTAAAAAGGTTTTCTATAGAACGCCGCGTTAAAAGTCAAGTGATAAATAAATGCTGAACTGAACTGATAGTCATACGATAACAGTTGTCATAACCTCAAAATACCTAAAAAGTCTTAAGCCAATAATGAAGAGAGCTTCAAACTCCCGCATGATATCGTAATGTAATTTTTTCTTCATAATTCAGAGCATTGCTGCTATTGATTACTATTTATTTCATTAAAGCGCTGTGTTACGCTAGCTAGCTAAAAAACTAGCCTAACTCCCATAGTACCTAAAAAGGTAATTCTCCTTTACATCTCTTTTACGATATCACCCAGGCATTTTATTATCCGACACGGAACGCGCAAGTGCAACCCCCTACATACATAGTAACTAACTATTACTTAACTTGCGCCCCTGTACCACCCTCCCGGCGCCTATGCACTCATATTTGTCACGAAAACTTCTAGAGGTCACTAACAATTGAATTTCTATTGTGTTTGGTTTTACGACAGCTGTGCTCACAGCTGTGTAATAAACTTTGACCCGTACATTGCCAACAGGTGGCATAACCTCGTTCTCGCCTATGATCAACAACGCCGTCCACGTGATAATGTACAGCTACTACCTGGCGGCGGCCGAGGGAAGCCCTAGGTGCCGGGCATGCCTGCGCAAGTACAAGATGTGGATCACCGTTACGCAAATGGTCGGTTAATTCAATTGCTTATTATAAAATACTAGCGGACCGCTCGCGACTTCGTCCGCGTGGACCCCATACCCCGTGACGAATTATTGAAAATATTATATACGAGTATGTCACCCGGAGAAAGTGTAGCTTCCCAACGGTGAAAGAATTTTTCAAATCGGTCTAGTAGTTACGGAGCCTATTCAATGCAAACAAACAAACAATCAAATCTTTCCTCTTTATAATAATTAGTATAGACATACATACATACATACAATCACGAGTTCACGACTATTATCCCCGAAGGGTTAGTCAGAGACTAGGCAATGAGGACCGCAAAAGCAGTCCTCTGCCATAGTCCACTTTTCACCAAATAGTGACTGTACATGTGCTTAGCGTGATAGGTGGTGAGCCCATCGTCGCTCTATGCAGTTGGTTGTATGTGCAGTCTTTAGTCTGTTAGTCGCCTTTTACGACACCCAAGGGAAGAGAGGGTCTGAAATGAATCCCTAAACCGTCCATAAAACAGATTTAGGGTCCCGCACACGGGCCACCGAGTCACAGCCACGAAACGACGCCACCGGCATATTTTCTGTAGTTTTCATGTACATTTTATATGGACTAGTCTTTAGTCTGTTAGTCGCCTTTTACGACACCCAAGGGAAGAGAGGGTCTGAAATGAATCCCTAAACCGTCCATAAAACAGATTTAGGTTCCCGCACACGGGCCACCGAGTCACAGCCACGAAACGACGCCACCGGCATATTTTCTGTAGTTTTCATGTACATTTAATATGGACTAGTCTTTAGTCTGTTAGTCGCCTTTTACGACACCCAAGGGAAGAGAGGGTCCGAAATGAATCCCTAAACCGTCCATAAAAACAGATTTAGGTTCCCGCACACGGGCCACCGAGTCACAGCCACGAAACGACGCCACCGGCATATTTTCTGTAGTTACCATGTACATTTTATATGGACTAGTCTTTAGTCTGTTAGTCGCCTTTTACGACACCCAAGGGAAGAGAGGGTCTGAAATGAATCCCTAAACCGTCCATAAAACAGATTTAGGGTCCCGCACACGGGCCACTGAGTCACAGCCACGAAACGACGCCACCGGCATATTTCCTGTAGTTTTCATATACATTTTATATGGACTAGCCGCACACGGTTGACATCGGTGGCCGCCACACGCTACAAATCGTCGCTGCTCGCTTCTTGGCTTTTTAGCTTCTCGTGGCGGCGAGCGCGGCGTTTGTGACTGTGGCCGGTAGTCCATGTGCGGGGACCCTTAAAACAAGCCCTACCAATGAAACTGAGTACAATATGTACCTACTGGCTGGGAATCTAACGCGGGTCCACTGGGTTTGGTGTGTTGTAAATGCTAGATCACAGAGGCAGTGCCTATACTCCAGCCAAATTCGATGACGGATGTTTGTAAACAGACAGATAACTGTCATTTCTTTGTGCAATTATCTAGTTTCACTCGGATTTGTACTGCTTTTTGGAAGAAAGACACCATAGTTAACTGTTTTCTTGTGAGTGTCTCTCAAGAAAAAGTAAAAATTCTAGTGAAACTAGATATTTGCACAAAGAAATGACAGTAATCTGCCCCCTTACTCTTGAAACCGATCGCTATTGGAGCGGATTGGTATTGTGAATTTTCGTACTCCTAAGTTACGACACCAGAGCTAATAATATGGAGTCATATTGCGTGGATATTGAGTGAAAAAAATACAAAACTCAATGCCATTTAGTTCACCCAATATAAATCCAAATTAGCGCTGGTGTCGTAACTTAAAAATACGAAAATTCACAATACCAATCCGATCCGATCCAATAGCGATCGGTTTCGAGAGTAAGGGAGCTGTTTACAAACATTGGTCATCGAATTTGGCTGGAGTTTAATTATTTCTAAATCTGCATATTTCAATTTAAGTTACTACGTTAGGTCCTGATTATTATTTCTTTACTACTTTCATTCCACCTGTTGAATCTTGTTGATATTAATCATTACAAACTGATTAACTGACTCCATGGTCTAGTCTTAGCATTCCACAAAACTTTGATTAAACTGTCTATCAACTTTTAGAATAAAAAAAATTACTTACTGTAAATATGGATACAATGAACATTGCAATGACAACTAAATACTAATAAGGTATTTTTTATTTAGGTATTTAAATTGTCATTTATTTTTAATATCACTTGTTTTATTGTTAGTAATACCTGTATGTATGTATGGTATTCCTTTTACATGAATGATAATAAAATAAGCCTGTTCATTTGTTTCAGATACAATTCACATTGATGCTAATCTACTCATCCCAAGTATATTTCCCGAGTTGCCCGGCCCCTCTCGGAGTGTCAATGTTGTATTTTCCTAATGTTATATTTGTGTACTACATGTTCTATGACTTCTTCAAAAAGAACTATATCAAATCTAAAAGTACGTCTTTAAGTAAGAACAGTAAAGTAAAATAAATTTGCCTATAAATACAAGTTTTGAAAACATTTGTAAAACAAAACTAATGTTGAAAATATTAATTAAGGTTAAATTTATTTATATTTAGTTATGAATGATGATGCAGCACAGTTTACAAAATTAAATATTAAAACAAAAATTAACAATGTAAAATTATGTGGTATTTCCTTACTACACTTACAAATGTATTGTAAAGGAACATTATTGCTATAAATCAATACATTTATGAGATATTCGTTATTAGACAGAGTTGTGGGATATTTATTACTTTTCTTATCATGCCTATGACTTGTCCTTTGGTCATAGCGGGTACAGACTATGTATGTGTTATCTATGTATAATAAGTATGTATTTAAGTATTTTAAGTATGTTTATCCGTTGTCTAGTAACCATTTAACGAGTTTCATAACAAAGCTTCTCTTGGGCTAGATAATTGGTGTCAGTGTAGGAAAGTTTATTTATAGTTTATTAAAGACATAATTTCAACTTCTTGAATGTCCCCCCCCTTGCTTATAATATATATAGGTAGGTAATTAAAACTATTGACAAGACCAAGTTACTTTTAACTCATCGTAATTAGTTTTAGGTAAGTACTTTTAAAATTATATATAAGTAAGGTTTGGTATAGTTTAACCTCTAGAAAAAGCCACATCCTAAGAATAAAAATAACTTTTGGTAAATTTAGATTGTATGCCCTTATTAATTGTATAGCTTTAAGTAATTTATAAAGAGTATAGAAGTTCTTTATTTTATGCCAAAAAAACAACTCAAAATCAATATAAATAAATGTTTAACAACTACTAAACAAACAGTCTATTTATTGAATAAACATTAATAAAGTATGACCTTAGCACAAAGGTCGTATTAGTATGTTTATTTATTGGATTCCTACAAGACTTTTAAAACTAAAATATATCAACATACTTAGATGAACTTCGTAAAAAAGGTTTAAACCTTACTAGAGAAAAGTAAATCATTGCTTTGGTTATGATCTTAGTAGTGTTTTATTAATAAATTTGTTGTGTTCTAAGAAAAGTATACGGTGAATACGTGATTTTGCGGCATCCAAAGATTTATAATCATTGTCACTTACCGTATAGTACGAGAGTAAGCCAGCATTCTCGTCCAACACGAACCACCGGTACTGCCAGCCTTTCATCACATTTGTCCATTTGCTCAGAGATCCTTCCATCATGTTTGTAACTCAAAAATTAATATCAAAAGTCATGAAAAATAAAAACGACAAATTTTTACACATCCGCAAGACCTTCCACCATAAATCCATATGTTTGACGTTTGTCACAGTATTGCCACGCACAAAAATAGTAGGATTTTTGACGATTAAAGCACATCAGATTAATATCGATTAATTATTCGTTTTTATTTTCCATATCAACTCTTAGTACCTAACTTAGTTGTTGCATAAAGTTAGGATGGTATGCATGTTTAATTTAATCACTATTAAAGTTGTACGAACATAGCGCTTAAGTCAGCTAAGGACGAGACTTGTACATAATAGCATTTCGTATTTTTCATAAATCCTCTATGGATAAGCACTTGGCCTTGATTTTATCTGATGGTAAGTGACGATATGGCCGTGGCCATAGCGCTTCACCGGATAGGTATCCTCAACCATTGAGGAACCTAAACTGATGGAAACAACAATGCTATTAACATTGTTGCTATTAACATGGCGCCAGAACTTTAGAAAAGATGGTGTACCAGCCAGACCGACTTAACAAGCCCTACCACCAACCAAACTAAGTACACAAAGACAATCAACCACCGCTGGGAATCGAACCCGGGACCTATGGGTCTAAGACCGGTGGCAAAGACAATAAACCACAGCGGCGGTTGAAAATAAAAAATATAATGTTCATTAAATGATAATTAAAGTCGTAGAATTGTGATAATAAATAAAATAAATAAGACTGATTCTAAATAATTTTGAGAATCGGTCTACATTTGACCGAGAAATCGATTCTACATACATAAAAAAATACATACAGTGGAACATAGAAACTCCTCCTTTTTTTAAAGTCGGTTAAAAAGTAAGTAAGTACACAGCTTTGTAAAAAAAGATTCTTTATTTGTACAAAATGATCATTACTGAAATAATCGACTATAATACACATCATCACGCCGCAATATTAATTTACTCATACTAAAACTATACTATTTACAGGAATTTGCCTTCCGGCAATTTTTGCATCAATGTCTACTAAGTGACCTGCCGAGTTTGGTTTTACTATATCCCGATGATATTGACACTTGATTGCTATTTCCTTGATTTAAACTCAGACCGGAAATATCTACAAATAATGGCACGTTGTCTGAACCGTCTGCGATTTCGTCGTTTCTGCTGAAGTCCTCCGGAGTTCCTTCGCCTTCGATGGCCAGTTTCTCGATATCTTTACTAAGCGAATTATTCTCTGCCGCCTCCACGAAAGCGTTGCTGAGCTCTCCACTAAGTTTGTTCACATTTCCCGATGCGACGTCGTACATGAAGATTTCCCTTTCTTCTGATGGTTCCTCGCTCCTGAAAAATAAATCTATGTTAGCTATTCTTCTGTTATATCTAGACTTATTATTAACCTTGTCGCGTAGCGATGAAAGAATACTACCACCCCTTCCTACCATCTCTTCCCTTGGATGTCGTAAAAGGCGACTAACGGACTAAAGACTGCACATACACCCAACAGTATAGTGCGGCGTAGGGCTCACCACCTGTCACGCTGAGCACATGGGCAGTCGCTATTTGGTGAAAAGTGGACTATGGTAGAGGTAGAGGATTGCTTTTGCTGCTGCTGCTCTGACTAACCCTTCGGGGATAATAGTCGTGATTTTATGTATTAGGTATTACACCTACAAAAACATATACTTACTTAGTAGTCCGTTTGTGATAAATCTTTAATTAAATACCTTTCCGCTCTAAGACATCGAAACCCAGACGCAGAGGTGACGAGTTCGATTCCAAGCGATGATAGCGATTAGAGCCACCATCATACCTTTTTAGTTAGTCGAAAATAGTTAGAAAGACAATCAAGCTACACAAAAGTTTTTCAATCAGCTCATCCGATTTTCGGAAGGCACCGTAAAGCCGTTGGTCCCGGTTGTTGTCGTAAGATGGCAGTCGTTCAAGCCTACCAACCCGCGTTGGGCCAAAAGGGCGTCGCTGGCCCTTGGCCTTGCAGCTATGCGATTCTCTAAGCGACACATAGACGCTGCACGCATGGCTGTGATCTGCTGTCTCTTTCCAATTCTATGAATATGAAAGAGACAGAGTCAATTTTCAGCGCTGCGGCAGCCGCTGCTACCAAGGCTTTAAACTTAGAGAATCGCGCTGCTGAGCTGAGCTGTTTGATAAACTGTTGTGTTGCTTGATTATTTCTCTTTTACTATTTTGGACTGAGATTAAAAAAATACGTAAATAACTGTTAAAATCACAGAAAATAATGATGCCCTACTCTGAAACCTTAGGCACGTCTCTATGTACAATGAAAGAGGGCCTACTCTCTTTCTTTGAAACGAAATTTCAGCTGATCTTCGTCTGCTATAGCGATAGCGCTTTCCATTATATTTGAAATTTCAAACTAATTTCTAAAAATGAATAATCTAAACGCCAAACCTATTTTGTATGGACAAAATTTTGTTTCAGAGAAAGAGAGAAGGCTCTCAGGTCGTAAAGTCCCCATGAGCTGTGCAACACGGACAAATGCAATAAATTATCTCGGCCATGGCTTCATTTAAACGATAATGTAATGTAAGTATGTACATCAATAAATGACAAAAATAATAATATTTAAATCCGTGTCTTTTATAAAAACGTCAATAATCTTTAACCAAGTGGTTTTTTTTAAATTTAACCGTGTCGCGTAGCGGTGAAAGAATATGCCCTTGAGTGTCGTAAAAGGCAGGCGACTAACGGACTAAAGACTGCACAGACTTCCAACAGCATAGAGCGGCGATGGGCCACCACCTGTCACGCTGATCACATGTGCAGTCGCTATTTGGTAAAAATTAAGTGGTATAATATGTAATAGACTATTGCCTAATAACGTTTTTAAAAATTAAACGGCTAATTATTGAGTTAATAAAATACTTTACCCCGTCACAAGCAAAATGACTGACTGCATGTCTGTAGCAGTTTTCTTTTCAACTTCCAGCCACTTCTTGAAGTTGTCTGTCGTTGGTTTTTTCAGTAAATCTTGCAAGCTATCTCCAGCTACAAACTTTATGCCTTTCAGCGTGTTTGTTGCTCGTTCTTTTCTTACGTGATCACCGTTTAAAGCTTCAGTCTCCACTGGCGCTAAGACAACGACCGATGTAACTTTTCTACCTTTCAATACATCTGGAAGAGGAAACTGATTACCACTGACTTTCAAAGGTAAATATCTGTTATATTTCTTATCATTCAAAGCCACAGGGTCCAGCTGTGTTGCGTCATCTTTCACATACTCTTTAGCAATGTTCTGGCCTTCAGCTGTCTTAGGGTCAAAATGTACAACTTTCATTTCAACTGCTTGTTTATTAGTCATCGTCGTGGGAGGAGCGACATAGGTAGCAACGTTTTCAGATGCTGCGATTTCCTGATCATCTTCTATATCCTCGTCTATCCTAGATTCAATACTATCACCATTGGGCTTTACGACAATGGGTCTATGTTCACTAGCTGCTATCTGTTGAGCTCCACCTGCACTGAAAAAGTTTGCCAACTGATCCGGAGGTAGGGAGTCTAACGGCGTGTCTCCTACTTTGTCGTAATCTAGTACACTAATGTCGGCGTTATCCAAAATGCCTGAAGATAGCAATTGTTGACGCAGATCATCAGGAACTTCATCGGGAAGTTCTATGGCAGGCTTTCTCTTTTTCTCTTCTTTCTTTGTTTCAGGTGTAGAGTTGATAGAGTTAAGAGTGGAAGAAACATATTTTTGTGTAGTAGGTGTGATTTCGACGGTTCTTGAAGAAGATTGGTAATATTGAGGCGATGGTGTGCTAGCAGTGTATAACTGTTGCTGTTGATACTGTTGTCTTGACCTTTCATGAGTTTGAGAATACTGTGATCTAGGTGTAGAAGCTTGAATTTGTTGCTGGTTGTAATTCCTTAACTGATTGTTGTATTCATGTTCAAATTGTAAATTTTGTTGTTGCTGTTGTTTCTGCTGCTGTTGTGCGATAACTAATTGGTTTTGAAGACGTTGTATTTCTTCTTGTTGTTTTTGTACATTCTGAGCTAGTTGCAATCGGACTTGCTCTTGTTCAGTGTCAAAATATTGTTGTTGTTCTTGCTGCTGTTGCTGTTCTTGTTGCTGTTGTTGCTGTTGCTGTCGTTGTTGTTGCTGCTGTTGATGTTGCTGCTGCTGTTGTTGTTGCTGTTTCTGTTGCTGTTGGTGCAGCTGGTGTTGTTGTTGCTGATGCTGTTGTTGCTGCTGCTGTTGTTGCTGTTGGTGTTGTTGTTGCTGCTGTTGATGTAGTTGCTGTTGTTGCTGTTGTTGATGATGTTGTTGTCGTTGTTGTTCTTTTTGTTGTTCTTGTTGTTGTTGGAATTGATGATATTTAGTGTCAGGACTAGGTGAAGGAGAAGGTTGAGGGGATTCGCTGAAGCCACTATAGCTTGGTTGTAAATTAGGTCCGTTGACAGTAATGTGCTGTTCGTATTTGGGTATAGCGGCTACAAGCTCTCCGCCATTAGGGACAAACTGGCCAACATTTTGTTGATGATGGAAGTTTGCCTGATCATGGAAGCTGCTAGGTCGTTCCGATGGTCCCTGGGATTGTTGAAACTGTGATCTTTCCGACGAAAAGCTTTGTTTTTGAAATTGTTGATGTTCTGGACCAGGTGATGGTTGTGGGTGGAAGTTAAATAGAGTAGGCGCTGATGGTTGAGGAAGGAATTGACTTTGTGGGATAGGTGAAGGAAAAGCTGATACTGGGCTCGAGAAAGATTGCTGGCTATGTAAATTTGGTTGAACTGGAACAGAGGGTCGTGATAAAGGTTGAGGTCCCTGGTGGAAACTGAATTGTTGTTGGGGTTGATGTTGTAGGAAAGGTGGGCGATTATTTTCTATTTGAGGTGGTGATGGCTTAAGATTAAAGAATGGTGATCGGATAGGTGCTGCGGTGAAAGTTGGTTTGTTCTGGACGTTTTCGGTGAAATGCAGAGGCGGTCTTTGCTGTGGTAGCTGTTGATTCACTGGGATTATAGGTGACTGATTATGGTCGTGAAATTGAGCAGGTGTTGGACTCGGACTTGGACCAAAGTTAAAGTTTTGGGGATGTCTGCTCGGTATCGGTTGTTCTTTAGCTGGATCAATTTGATCCGTAGTTATAGTGTGATAGTTTTCTTGCAAATACTTAGCTTCATCGAAGAAAGGTTTTGATTGAGAGTGTGGTGGGTGAATTGGTCTTTGAGGACCTGTGTGGAAGCTTGATCTAGGAGGTCCGTTGAATTGAGGTCGAGGTGCAAATGTTGGTGGGCTATTAGGGCGAGAATGGAATGATGGGGGACTATTTGGTCTCGAGAAGGGTCCTGGAAAAGGTGGACTAGAGGGTCCAGGATTATTAAAATGTGGGACTGGACCTGGAGGTCCACTGGCAAAAGGTGGATGAGAGCTTGGCTGAGGGCCTAATGGTCCAAAGGAGTTTTGACGCGAAATGTGACCCTGAGCTCTGAATGGAGCAACAGATGGTCCCTGCCTTGGAAGTTGTTGTTCATTAGTTAGATAAGGAGACTGGAATTGAATTCTACTCTGGGCTTGAGGAGGATTAGGCCTGTAAGTCTGGCTGGCTTGGTGACCTCCTACAGGTCTTGGCTCGTGTAGTTGTGGTTTTGGTGACACAGAGCGCTCTAAAGGAGGGTGATTTGGTGGTTGGTTGGGATAAGCTATCGCTGGTCGAGGAGCAGTCTCTTCGTGACCTTCAGTGTTTCCTTCTCGCCTGTCACTGTAATGGCGACCTTCATTTCCAAAAGTTACTTTGACGCTGCTATCACTGTGGTACAATTCTGATTCTGGTTTAATGATTGCTCTGAGAGTGGTGGTCTGAGTATTTAAGTATATCGGCTCAGGTGTGACGGTAACGTACTCATTGTGGTGATCATCTTCATCGTTCGAAGGTGGAGTAATAGCTGCAATAGGTTTCTCATAGATGACTTTATCTTTTGAATGAGGATCTTTGCTGTATTTAACATAGAACACTTGGACAGGCTCTTTCTTCCTTTTCTGAACTAGCTGCGGAGGCGGTGGTGGTAGTGTTTCATTAGATTCTTTAATGATAATTTCAATTATGGGTTCTGGCGCTTCATAGTAATGATGTGGATGAGGATGTGGTTCTTGGCTGTATAAGGGAGCAGTCGGCAACGTGCCAAAAGGTGGTCCGTATGAGATCTCAGAGGAGTCTTGGACATTCAAGATTTTGGGTTGCGCATAAATTTCGTTTTTATTTACAACGACATCGTCTAAATTGTCGAGATTTGGGTCGTATAGAGGGTCCTTTTGAGAGTATTGCACCACGGGTTCCATTTGTACAGCGTATGGAGGAAGTTTCCCTCCTTTTGGGGCGGCATTAGAGATCCTTCGGCTGCTGGTCAGTGCTCTGAAGTGCGCGACTCTCGAATGAGGGAGTACCAAGGAGTATTGTAGGTTCTGCGGAGTTCGTATGTTGTCCAGTTGTCGCTTCGGTTTCGTTTTCGTGGTTGCATTTTTAGCTTGTGCAATGCTGAGCACAGCTAAGGCTGTGACCTGAAACAAATAATAAACAATATTTAAATATTTGGAAACGTAACTAGCGACTTACATTCAGTCAGTGAATGAACTGGAACGTAAACGTAGGTAAGTACATGTTTCTAAAAAAATTTAAAATATTTACTTTGATCTAGCAATAAAAACTTTTTTTAACGGACATTTTATAAACAGTTATATTTTATGAGAAGCTCGACGGCGCATCAGTTTGCTTACGATTTTGCAAGTTAAGCAACTACCGCAATGCCGGTTCATCGGATGGGATGGGTGACCAAATTAAAATATTTCGAGCGTTTCCGTGCTTCAGAAGGTACGATAAGTCGTTGGTCTCGGTTGTTCTATGGTTGCAGTCATCAAATCCATAAACTCAGATGTGGGAAAACGTAAACCCAGCGGTGGGACTTTATATAAGGTGACAGCTAGAAACCGCAAGAAACTTCAAGGGCTGGTCAGGTCAAGTGTTTTAAACATGACAAAAATGACAAAAAAGAAATCGTGTTAGGTACTTATCGCCCAGCTGACGCGGGCGGGCCAACAGACGGCCGGCCGTTGCCTGCACGTTGTTAATAATCGTTATTAATAATTGTTTTCATTTTATTTTTCTTATGTTATTGCTTTGAAACAAATTAGATGCTCAAGGACTATCCAATTAAAATTCACAAAATTAATTATTTAATTAAAAATTTAAAAACAATTTCCTTTTTTGTCATTTTTGTCATGTTTAAAACATTTGACCTGACCAGCCCTTGCAGTTTCTTGCGGTTTCTAGCAGTCACCTTATATAGGCTGATGTCTTATTAGTTTAAATTATGTACTCTGTTTTGTTTACTCTACACTCTTTTTATTACTTCATAATATGAGAATACGAGTCTGTCTTTCCATATCTTAAATCTTAAATAAGAATGATTCTTATGTGGAAAGATGTTCAGCTATCTTGGTATATTGGTTTACGTAATACTCATCATATTCATGTGTGTACAGTATTTGCCTATTTAAGAAGGGAAAGTCATCGTCGAAAGCACTAAGTGTGAGTTAATGTTTGCCTACATGCTTGGAGTCGCTTATGACTTGGTGTATGGTCCACGTAAAAGTTAATACTTGTAAGTATCACATAATTATTTGTTATTTAGTGAAACTGTGGCAATAAACCGCTTTTGTGGTCCTCATTGCTTATTAGTCTCTGACTAACCCTTCGGAGATAAAGTCGTGAGTGAATGCAGCAGCTGGAGAAGAAGAGCCAAAAATAGTAGGTGGGTGCAGTGCAGTGCAGTGATTTCAAGCGAATTATGAGAATATCATGAATGATACAATGATGGATGAATCCATCACCGCAAATAATTATTTGTATTCCCATCGCAATGTTACATAATGTGCTAGTACCACGGTAGCCTTTTAACATTGATATGAAACACTTTTTAGGGATTAACTCGCGTTTAATTTGACTACATTACATTTTTAACATTATGGTAATTTATTTAAACAAAATATGATATAAACAAAGAAATTGAGATATAAATTATTTGGAAACTAGAACTCGTTAGGTAGCCTACTTTTTATCCGAAAAATAATAAAATATAGCATCACCCCCCTAAAACTAGACACTAGCTGAATCATACAAAGAAAGAAGAAATTCAACACTCATCCGGCGACAACGATCAAACAAGCCGTGTAACCAACACGAAAACCAAAACTCGCCTCAACCTCTGACTTGGGGCTACCGTAAACTACATGAAGCATACAGTGCAGCTTATGCTGATAAAAATAAACAAAATGTACAAGAAGAAGTTAACAATTTATGGAAAAGTTTGAAAAGTAGTTGACAATGTTGAAAGTAAAGTGGAATCTAAAATCAAAGAATTGCAAATAAAATAAGGGGTGCCATCATTATTATTATTATGAGCTCAGCTGAAGTAAAGCAGGCACAAATTGACACAATAGACATTCAATTCGTGACACACAAGGGGATAAATAATATCGTTATTGGTAGAATGTTTTCATTTACTTTTACAATGTCGGCATAGTATGGATATGGATGGTTTAAAAAAAAAATCCCGATTCTAGTAAAATTAAGTACCTACTTACTTACTTATAAAGGTAAAATGTGGTAGCTTCATTAAACCCCGCATCTGTGGACCACGAAGATTTTTTTTTTCTCGTATAAAAATATTATTATTTTTTGTTGAAATTAACTCAAGACAACTCTATGGTTGACTTGCAGAGAACGCACCAGGCATTAAGTCCTCCATGTAATATAATGTTGAAAAAGTTTAAATAAATGAATCTATGACTATCACTCATCAGTGATTAAAGAAGAGTGAAGACAGAATAATTTAGAAAACAACAATTTAATAATCGTAATATGACTATTTAAAATAATATATCTTCATACTCTGACTACACATCAACTACAAGATTAATATATTATAAACGATTGACAAATACAAAGTGGCTGTAAACAGGTACAAATGAAAATATATTTTAATATTCCAATTAGGGAGAGAACGTCTTTACAGAGCGTCGTCGGCGTTGAGAAATACCTAGGTATTACAAAACAGACACATTGGGTAAGGATGTTCCATACGTTGCAGATAAACTTGATATTTCATTGCGGCACGTAAAAATGTTGCCCGAAATGCATTTGGATGTTCTTTTGCAATTCGCAATACAATTCAGCACATAAAAGTTTATGAGATGCCAAGGTTGGCAATTGGAACTTTGAAGTTAGTAATAATAATAATAAAAATATATCACTTATCTTTTTAGATTACATAAATATTACCAATTGAAATTTAATAAAATAAGTAATGGGAAAAAAATAAGCTATGACTTAAAGGTAAAACTGCTTACTCTATACTGGTGGGTGTCTCAGAAGACCTCCTGGTTCTGGTATTACTATCTGAAGTAAGTAGGTGGTCATTTGAGAGCTTAAATGTAACTGACAAGAGACACTTGTAGTTGTAACCAAACCCATTACCACCCTTTCTTGGTTGATATTCCACTCATACGCACCAAGCGTTATTCGTCTTCATTCAATGCGTACAGCCAAAGGGTTGAATTCTCTGCCGGCGCGGCGGCGACTGTATTCTCGAGTGCATACCCAAGTAACAAGGTTCTCCTATAGTGCACAGTTTACAGGCTTACAGCACTAGTACCTCTCTTTTAGTGGTTCCAGGTTTTACTACCAAGCATAAAACAGGTTACACGGAGTTCGTTTGGGTTTATAGTACACCTGATCTTATAAGTTGACTTATAGTCGTGTATAGAACGAAATCATAGGCGCAGTAAAGGCTAAGATGGCCTATAAAAGTGTTGCATAGGTGTAGATACACTTGGGAAAACTTGCTCCAGTAAGTTACACTTATAATCGCCTACAAGGAGTAATTATAAATCCGCTATAAGTATCATACGCCAGTAATAGTAATTTATAGACTTAGAACCATTTGCACTTGTTGCTTGACCTTATAGGGGTGTATAAGTCAACTTAATGTGTCAATTATAAGTGAATTAGTTCTACAGTAGTTTCTTCTAAGAGTAATTGTACTCGGTATTATTGCGGATTCTCGAATGCTGGTCTTAATTTCTATATAAAGGTTTCTTGTAAAACTATTATTGTCCAAAGATATCTTCGTGAAGTCCATTTAAGATTTAATATTTATCGCATCTTCACGGCCATTTTGATTTCTTTTGAGTCATTGGGTTTTTATTAAGTTATTACAAAAATAGACATAAACAAATTTATGGAAATATGACCATGATAGTTCGATCAAAGTCACAACTAAAACATAAACTCTTAGTTATTAAAATTAAATATATGACATTTGTATGCGGAACACAAATTCGTCACAATATGGCTCGACAATGCTGTTAGGACTAACAATATTTTTAAACACAACTTAGTAAATACGCCGTGTTCAAAAGACGAACGAAAATTGAGATGTAAAACACAATATACTTCACCGGAAATACATACGCGTTTGCCGTGCAAACATGTATGCACGTATAATATTACGTGGGAAATATTTGCTAATACATTTTCTATAAAATAGATGAAGTTAGCTTTTATTTTTTTTATTTTTCTCCACAACCGCACAACAAAACATCAATTCACAAATGTTTGAAGTAGCTAATATTAGAAGCGCGGAGTACGTTACAAGCCTGCCTGGTTCTATTAAAAGCTCATAGTGAGCTTCGCGGGAGCAAATGGTTCTGCGTAGTCCACCTATAAGTGTATTATTGGTCTAAGTGGTGCTCGCCAAGTCTAATATGAGTGTTTTATTAGCAAAAGTACGCGTATAAAATGGGCCCTTTTCGGTGGTTATAAACTTTTACTAGCCTGTTAAAGACCTGGCTCCGGAACCACTACAAGACCACATTTTGTTACTTGGGTATAGCCCAACATCTTTAAAGCCCGAGTGTATAGCCTGCTTCTGAGCAAGCTCGCTTTATCGTCGACCTCTTCTTAATCCTACTGATAAGAATGTGGCAAAGAGCAAGCCCACCTATTATAAAAAAAAAACATTTACTAGAATACTAGGTACCTCGACCACACTCTATCACATGAATTGCCTATGGAGTTGCTTTCACGGTGGATTTCAATAAATAATGGACTATCGCCCTCTTTATTTTTTTTATCGTCAGGTCGGCAAATGACTCCACTCCACCTGATGTGAAAATGTGTGATGTCGAAATTCAAATGGAGTCCGAGCGCGAAGACTACTGGTGCAGCATTAAAAAGATGCAACATCAGTTGCCTTCACCCTGCCCGCCCACAAGTTACCTCTCTCCTTCAATCTCTCTTTGTTCGAAGGACCAAAAACCCAGGATAAAATGTTTACTAGAAAAATATATATATATATCTATATAGCATTGTGAATGCAAAATTTCAATAATAAGGACCAAAAACCCTCTGTGAGTTTTGTGACCCTTAGCCGAACGGATGTAGTTTTTTAATAAACTACCAAGACCACTGGTAATATGAAATCTAAGCTGATTTGCGTAAGACATCTCGGCCATTACATTACAAACTTCCCGTTCATTACATAATTTCTTCTTTATTTGATATCCTGGATACACCAGCAGTGGGTCTAAATAATTTTACATCGTTTTTTTCATGCGGTAAAGATGTTGCGGTTTTATTTGCATTTCATTTAATATAGGTATTCAAGCTAAATAGAAAGAAAACTAAACAGAAAGGAATATAGCGAATATATAGTAACCTACTCTAAGCGAAACTCAAATCGACAACGGATAATATCGAAGAACAACAAAAGACACCGAAATAAAAAGTTAAGTATACACAAAAGAAACAGTTTCGTCTTATCTACTGTTATCTGTGGCAGCAGCCGCCACGAGGCATTATCTAACTGATCCCAAAACAATGAATGCAATTTTACGTAAGAAATATTCACAGTGCCACACAATAAATCTTTGTGTGGTAAACAAAGAAATATCAGTCTAGAAAAACAGATTTGCATACCGAGAGAAATGTAATTTACTACGTTACTAGTGCTACTACATTTACCGAAGAAAATATTACATCTACAACCAATTTGCACTGTATTAGTAAGATAATAGGAATATTACAAAGTTTACGAAACGAGCGATGCATTTAGGAAAGTTAGGTAACTCCTTTGTGTTTTTTTCAGTTCTCACGATGGAGATAACATGTTGACTGTAGTACATTTAAGTTCGGGTTCTTAGAGCTGTAGTAGAGTGGAAGAAAACACCTTTAGGACTTCGATTACTATTTAATTTTAAACTTATTATTTTTGGTTTTTCGACAATCTACATTTTGTCTGCGACAACAACAATAACAGCCCACGGACCTTGCATCATCTGAATTAATTTTATTTCATATACATAAACCTCAAAAAGGAATAAAAAAATACATTGCTGCCATAGAGGCTATAATAATCTCTCGGCCTTTCTGACACAAACAATAAAAAGCCAGCTTTGTTATCGAAGAAACTTTAACTTTTTCATACTTAATATGTGAGATACCTACATATTACGAAAAAAAATAAGCTTGAAGAGGTATCGAGAGAAATATTTGTACTTAATTTAATCATTAGTTACAGTAACATAATAAATAACACCACGGATTTAGTTTGAAGGCGCGGCAGCGGGCGTGGCGTGGTATAGTCCACAGGTGTGGTCCATTTAATGTATGTCTTATTTCACCGGCGGCGGAACATAACACCATGAGACTCATAATTTTACTTTGAGCCTATGTTGTTTGTCATTTGTCTTGGGAAACGGTCAGAAATCTTTTATAATGACTATTACGTATGTAACGTTTAAAAGTCATTACATAGTGGTCATGTGGATATTATACCGGAGTTAATTCACGAAGTGTTTCATTTCAACGTGTAGTTCAGTGTTTTTTTTTATATGAGGCAAACGAGCAGACGGGTCACCTGATGGAGAGCAATCACCGCCGCCCATGGACACCCGCAAAACCAGAGTAGTCGCAGATGCGTTTCGACCTTTAAGAAAGGAATAGGAATAGGAATTGTGAGGGGGTGGCGGGGGGGTGGCAGGGGCCTCCGGAACTCTCACTGGCCGGACGAAACACAACAGCACCAATAAGTGCCATTATTTCACGCCGGATATTAGTGAGAGGGTGGTATTACCCCGTGCTGCAACGCAGCGTGGCTCTACCACTCAGTCAAAAAGTCTTGTTTATAAGCACCCGCGTTTAGGGTTGCCACCCATACTCTAAATTTGAGTATTTGTCCTCTCTTTCATGTAGGCGTACTTTATAATCTACGGACACCAATAAAGAATGCTAAAATACTCTATTTACGTAAAACTATTTAAGACTTGATTGAACTTGATAAAATAATATATTCTTGTAAACAACGATAACTTAAAACAATATTAAAATGATGATGATTTGATAATGAGAACGCGCGACTGTCTTGATAGCCAATTGCGAATGAACTGATTGAAATGTGTAATGTGAAAAGTAAAGAAATGCCTTATTGAGGCCAAATCAAAACTGATGACTTTGACTGTGTGTGACTCAATGTACGTTGCTAGCTCGTACAGGTACGTAAAAGACAAATTTTTGTTAAATGTCGCAAAGAGCAACAAAAATTTACGTTTTTAAGGACAAATAAATGAATACTCTTTTTTTATGCTATGTACTTTATTTTTGTTCTAACAAAATGAAAAAAATACTTTATTCGTCCTAAAAAAGATGGCAACCCTACCCCGCGTTGCACCGGTCGCGTCGCGGTCATGGGTTCATAGAAAATGGACTATGGCAGGACTGTTTTTGCGGTCCTCTTTGCCTAGTCTCTGAATAACCCTTATAGATTATTAGTCGTTGTATGTATGTATGTATGTAACTATGTATGTATGTCGTTTAAACATTGTGTTCTCTAACGGGGAAGTCAATGGGAGTCAACAAACCACTACTTATTGCAACTAGTTCGCAAACACTCATTACTGGGCGGTAACACGCGAGGGCCAGCAATTGGCCAGGCGTGGGAAGGCTGGCAGGAAGGTGCTTGTAAGTGCAGTGTTCAATAATATATAAGCACTTAAACATTAAAGAGCCAAAGATTTGTTTGTATAACAGAAGTGGTATTGTTCTTGAGCTTTATGAATAGTAAAGTAACAGATTTTAAAGCCTACTGCATGGCAAAGGCCTTTACCAATAAAATCAAGTCATTGCTTTAATTAATTGAGATCATAGCTTTGTATTTGCTACGATTGTGACTAGGCTTGCCAACTCCAAAAAAGGCATTTCCGGGGTTACCCAACTCGACATCCGGGACCTGGGTATATTACGCGGGACCACAGAATGGCGGGACACAACACACCAAGTATAAAATGATTAGTAAAAAAATCATGTATTTCATTATTAAAAAATTAATACAAATACCTAACCCGAGGGTAGTTGGTACGAGATAGATACTTTACTTATATCATATTATCACTGATTTCCGGGACAAAAACGGGGTCACGGCGGGACGGTCTAAAATTGACCCAGAAGCGGGACGTCCCGGAAAATCCGGGACGGCTGGCAAGCCTAATTGTGACACACATTCTTTGTTTCACTTACTTTTAAAACGTTCTTCACAAAAGCTCAGGTTCAAGGTATTTTTGACCTGACCTTTAACTGAAATCTCTTTAACGTTGTTAGTCAATATGTTATTAAGTATATCTTTAAACACATATCAATTGCCACGGATACTTTGTTTGCGCATCACTTCAGAACAACTAATAACCAATTTGGTTATTTCTTTCGCTGTAGTGTATTTAGATTTTTTTTGGAAATTCGTCACGGAGTAGTCGCGGGCGAGCCGCTAGTATCAAAATAAAAACAAGCATAATCAAATAAATAAAAAAGAACCACATTGGAACTACGAGTACAATGACATGCAAAAGTTTGAAAACGTAAATTGGGTCAGCTCTCTTATGTCACAATAACGAACGGACGAGATTGCACACGTGTAAATATTATTTCAGATGTTATAAATAAAAGTGAACGCTGCTGCATTCACTTTTACTCAGCCTGAGTGGTAGCTAAAGGCCGCCGCCGTCTCTGTCTATTGAAGCGTCATACATAACAAGTCACGAATAGTTTAAATAGGATAGAGCTTTACATATTATTATTATTTTTCTCAGCGCTCGACTGGCAAAGTCATAATAGCTCATAACACGTCACGAATAGTTTAAATAGGATAGAGCTTTATATAATATTCGCCTCGGTGCGCGACTGGCAAAGTCATAATAACTCAAACACGTCACGAATAGTTTAAATAGGATAGAGCTTTACATATTATTCGTCTTAGTGCGCGACTGACAAAGTCCGAAGTCCTCGGCCCGATATCCTGACCCTGAGTTGAGCAACGAATGTTTTGGTGCATAGATAGCCGGCTATACTTATCTATTGCAGTGGACCCCCAGTAATCCGAGCCCTGTCTAATCCGGCATCCCCTGTAATCCGACATGACTATTATTAAGTATTAAATAACATTTTTGACAGTTTTCGCTAATGTAGAATGCATGATTGAGCAGGTTACAGGTTAAAAAATCCATACTATAGGGGGTCTTAGGCAGTACTATAATTCGACAAATTCGACAGTTCGACACTGCCCTGCAAAACGTTTATCGGATTAGGGGGGGTCCATTGTATTCTGGTAGGCTACTCTTGAAACAGAATTGCATTAATCAATTTCCAATCACAAATCTAAAAAATGTCAAATGGCACTTTTGTAAGCGACAATAGCGCCACATTGGAATTAAATTGCGTGGAAATTGATTGAAAAAATTACTATCGAGATGGCGTTCCGGAATTATCTTTACTTATCCCAATATCGATACATATTTATCGCATTGGAATTGTATTAAGATTGAGTTTGCGTTCGAGAGTAACCCCCCTGATCATCAACATGCGTTCGGCAAGCGTGGTGCTTGGTTAAGCCACCATTGTAGACTACTTCTTACAGCTGCAGAGTGAGCTGCAGGAATACTATGGGTTAGATTGGGTCTGTGCCTATAGGCTATTAAATTCAAACGTATTTTTACGTGTTTGTCTCATAATAAAAAAGAGCTCGTTGTGTTTTTGCTTTTTAGCTTATTAAAGACTGCACATCATCCAACAACATAAATCGACGATGGGGTCACCCCCTGTCACGCTAAGCATATGTGCAGTTGTTGTTCAGTGAAACGTGGACTTAAAGTTAACTACAACTTTTTGACGAACGCCTTGGTCGAGTGGTTTGTACACCGGTTTTCATGGTGTCGCCATCTCTGAGGTCCCGGGTTCGATCCCCGATCGGGTCAATTTAGAAATTATTGTTTTTCTAATTGTCTCGGGTCTGGGTGTTTTCTATGTATAATAAGTATGTATTTAAGTATTTTATGTATGTTTATCCGTTGTCTAGTAACCATTTAACAAGTTTCATAACGAAGCTTCTCTTGGGCTAGATAATTGGTGTGAGTGTAGGAAAGTTTATTATTATTATTTATCAAAACCACCTTGCGACAAAGTTTGGTTCCGTAAACAATGACAATGCGAAAACCACGCCATTGGCATTGGAGTTAAACCAAAATCGTAAACAAAGTCGGATTTAACGTCTTGCGCAATTGAAAGTGAAAATCGAGTTAAGATAACATCAGTTACGATTCCCAATTCGCATTCATTAATGTTAATTTGGCGTTCCCACAGTCCAAACAACTAAGGCACATGGTGTTTAGCTTCACGTCACGGCAAACAGTGGTCGAAAACAAAACTTCTTAATTGCCATTAATTAACTTGCTTCTAATTCATTGCCATTAATTAACTAGAATTCACTTAGCTGTAGGCAAGTGGCATGTGATAATTGAGAACAACAACATTACATTATCGTTCCATGTTATAGTCGGCGGCGCGGTAAAAGGTGATTATAATATTATTAGTGGATTTTATAAAGTTTATTAAAATTGCATGCAAAAGCTTTTCAGATGTTATTAGTTGCTTAAAATTCAAAATTTTGAAAATTTGTATTTCAATGTAGTGTAACATTATTGAAAAAACCATTTGAAAATTAGGTATGAAATGTATGTATATGCCTAATGTATATGCCTTCTGAAGCACGGAGGATTTGGGTATACTTCGGTGACCCGTCTGGTAACCCGCATTACTAAAGAAACTTAACGCGCAGGATCAGAACTAAGCTACTGCGCCATTGGATTCCTTAAGTATTTGACCCCAACTTGAGTATAAATTATATTAAGTGGAAAATCAAATCATTCGAAAAACATTGTCTGCTTCTCTTAGTGGGTCTCAAAATGACGACGTTTCCGGGCTGCTAAGATATAATTTTTGTAATATATTTTTGAGACCTGTAATTACAAAGTAATAGTCTAATGATGTAATTAACTTCTGTACAAGCCTCACAAAATTAATAAACTTATGTAAACAGCCGCAGGCATATAAAAATAAGTGCAGTTGCATGTCCGACATCATTCCCTCCTTCTATCCACATCTTCCGAGTTACGTTTGCACCATCTCGGTGTTCT
Organism: Scoparia ambigualis; assembly: GCA_963921215.1. Classification (NCBI taxonomy): domain Eukaryota; kingdom Metazoa; phylum Arthropoda; class Insecta; order Lepidoptera; family Crambidae; genus Scoparia; species Scoparia ambigualis. Next base: position 5,529,923 of record OY992512.1, read on the forward strand.
TTCGTGACACGGTTATTATCAAGATGTTACCACAAATTGCGTAATTTCCAACTTTACTTTTCTATTTTCTCAAATTATCAAGCAAGTTGTCATGTTTTGAGATAATGTAGGTAATAATGACGCTTCCCACTAGCCACTTACAAAATTTGGTGTCTAATTTTCAATTGAAAAAAATGTTCACACTTATTGTTTACTAGCGACCCGCCCCGGCATCGCACGGGTTACTACCCGTGCCCGTACCTAAATAAATTGCCTAAAAAAATTATTGCCTATTAACCTTCCTCGATAAATGGGCTATCTAACACTGCAAGATTTTCTTAAATCGGCCCAGTAGTTCCTGAGATTAGCGCGTTCAAGCAAAAAAAATCATCAGCTTTATAAATTAGTATAGATTTATTACACACACCTTAGCTTATTGTTCATTTATTTATTTCTGGTTACAATAATGGATTTACGCTATGGTTACTTAGTAAAACATATCAAAATATGTGGGAAAGAAAAGTGGTATACTGTACCTACTGATAATATCAGCTGGCCGCGATCAGGGGGGTTACTCTCGAACGTAAACTCAATCTCAATACAATTCCAATGCGATTAATATGTATCGATATTAGGATAAGTAAAGATAATTCCGGAACGCCATCTCGATAATAATTTGTTCAATCAATTTCCACGCAATTTAATTCCAATGTGGCGCTATTGTCGCTTACAAAAGTGCCATTTGACATTTTTTAGATTTGTGATTGGAAATTGATTAATGCAATTGTGTTTCAAGAGTAAGCCTACAGTAAAAAAGATTCGAAATTACCTACATACCATTTTATTTTTAATCCAGGCATTTCTAATCCTTTGCTGGATCTGTGGTCAAAGAATTACGTAAATTATACGTATATGTACACCTATTATTCTTATCCGTATAGTCTTTATAGGGTTCGCTTAACAAATTACTATCCTCAATTCCTCACCATCATTGACTAACCACAAAAGAGTAAGTAAATCTTTTATTATGTAAGGGACAAGGTAAATGAGTAATTATTTTAAGTAAGTATACCTAAGGCAGGTTTCTTAAAGGATGTGAGTATCTCCTACGAAAGGACTTAAAAATTTCCTTATAGAACCACGGGATATCTATTTCCGCAGACAAAGTCGCATGTATCAATAAACGCTTTTTAGAAGAGTGTCATAATGTACAATGCAATGCAAAAAACTTAGATAAGGCAAGTCACTAAAATTAGTCATCGCAAACCTTAGTGGATTCAGAATGCGGTGTATAAATCTGTTAGTAAAGATTTTTAATGTTATGCCGGATATAGTATAACTTTTACATGTATACATTACATACATAATTATAATCACGACTATTATCCCCGAAGGGTTAGTCAGCGACTAGGCACTGAGGACAGCAAAAGCAGTCCTCTGCTATGTCCACTTTTCACCAAATCGCGACTGCTCATGTGCTTAGCGTGACAGGTGGTGAGCCCATCGACGCTCTAAGCTATAGGATGTATGTGCAGTCTTTAGTCCGTTAGTCGCCTTTACGACACCCAAGAGAAGAGGGGGTGTAGTATTCTTTCACCGCTACGCGACATGGTTTATTTTTACACACTTTCATAAATCCGGCTATTACCCCGCCGGGGCCAAAGCTTTCCACTTGCAACCATCCTGACATGCTATTGTAAATGTTATAATAACTACAACTAAACGAAATTCACGATTTAATATATTATATTTTCCGTTTAGTCTTAGGACATTTTACCCGGACTGAGTTCGACCTATTTCTAGGTTTTGTAAAGTGTTTGGTTTAATAAGCCATTGTTTCTTTCATAACTTTCAGATATGTAATGTTTTTAAATTTTTTTATTTCTATTTGCAACGTTTTTTATCTGTTTTTTGAATTGCCAATATATTTTATTTCGGAACAGTCTTAAAAGGCAAGTCGTCTCATGGCACATTTCAATATAAACAGGGCATTGTGACTGACAAAATAACAATTTAAAACTAAACCACAGAATAATATTACTAGACTAAACATTGCTTAGCCTCGGAGCTTTTTACGTAAACTTAACTTAAACGAGTGTGTATTACTTACCTATATTTGTAACTCGTCTTTTTTCAACTGTTTTGTGACGTAATCCAAGCGAAATGAAGCTTAGAGCGGCAACAACTTACGGCTTGCCTTGTCTTACGTAAACCTCCTTATGATCATCGCAAATGAGTGCGGGCAGAAGGTTAGACAATTAAAAACGCACAGCAATTAACCTTTGTTTTAGAACATTCGTTTAAATTTGAGGGAACAGAGTTTCTTTTCTCTGTTACTATACCTACTTATGATATTGAGAGTTGTCTGCACATAAGAATATACTTTAGCTATTGTTTTGAAGTTTAAAAAGGTAACATTGAGAATGTTTCTTTTGGATACGGTCTTGGTCCTCAAATGCCTTACATTTGGGTACTACCTACCTACATATTTAAGGTTAATGCAGAGACGCCGACTAACTCACAGGACTTAGTGTGGGCAACATTAATTTAAACTTACACTTTCCACTTTTGCTACTTTAAATTGCGTAAATCCCTCTAAAAAGATCTCTTTTCGAGATTTATGGCCGCCGTTGCTCACCATTGTTAGTACATACTTAGATAATTTTCTATACGTGTTTTTTGTGTAATAAAGAATATTAGTAGTAAATTTAGTTGAATAAACTTTCGTGAAATGCCTATTTATAATCGTGAATCGTATTCAATTTATCGATTCTAACGTTGCTGCACGACAATTAATAAGTCTTACAGAAGCTTAGAGCTAAGCTCGGTCTTTTTGATCTAGCACAAAGCACGACATGAGCACAACAACGTGTTCAAAAGTCATAATATTAATCTTATTAGTCCATAACTTGATAGATGCATTTATCACTTCATACTAAAGCAGAAAAAAAACGTTGAAGTTTTACTAGTTTTTTTCTGCTGTAAGTTCTTCTTTTGTTTACATCATTTCAATTTAGCTCTACAGTTCTAGTTTTAATGCTTTATTATTATTCAATTGTTGCTTTCAATTCACCTTTCTTTGTTACACAAAATTGTTTGCAACTGTTATTGGTAAGAATTGATTACACAGACGATATTGTTGTGCAACAGAGCATATCTTCGTGTCAAGACGGATGTGGTGAGTGACGAGAACGAATTAAAGTGTGATTCGGTGCCAACTGCCAGCCATCCCACACACAAGGCTGTGAGCCATTTCAATTTACGATATTCAATTTACGTTTTATGTTATAATTGTTATATTGGTACAATTTTGTATTATTCAATTTTGTTTAACACTATCGATCGCGACTTCATAGTTTATAATTATATAGTAGTTTATAGTATTAAGTATTTGTATAAATTAGCAAACACCACGAAGGCAGGAAGATTTTTTTTCTATGCTTAGACAGTTCCATCTTATTCTACATGCATTCTAATGCATAAAATCCAGAAACACTAAAAGAACCTATCAAAAAAAGCTGAAACATAGTTTGTGTATGTCACCCGTAACAAAAACTGAACAAAAGTGCTTACCGAATCATTTAGGAAAAACTTAAACATTTTAAACAAATATTTCTGACTTTATGCGACCCAAAATGTTTCACTGTCAAGGTAGGTAATACTCACTTGTAATTTGAGATGCCTTTCAAAGTTAAGACCATTACATTGGCTACGTTCTACGAGCTACGTTTCTAAAAGCGAATCCAACATTGAACGCAACACTTAACATTTTGGACGACACAGTTTCACCTTACCGAACTGGGAATGACAAGGTCTTTTTACTAAAATAGTTAATTGAGAAAGACTTTAAATGACAATCTTGAAAATAGAAAAAAACCTAATGCAAGTAAGTTGCAAGCAATGTTCCAACTTTCTGTACTAGTTAAAACTATTCTATTTTAATCTGCTTACTTACATCCTATATAGACGTCCAATTGCCATGGGAAATTGTGCCATAACCTACCAAGTTGGCTGCATTGGGGTTGAATTCTATTTTATTACAAGTATTAATGAAGTTTTTTTTTATTTGTAACTACAAGATTATAATAGGTCACTCATAGGGTGACCTTGCTTTGAGATGGTTGCTTAACTCGCACGATGGCAAGACGAAAGCGGTGGCTGCTACACTTTTAAACTGATTGTAAAAAACTAAACAAAAAATAGTGTAAAAACATAGCTCTAAAATTAAGGATTCCGAATGCCATTTCAAATTCAATTAAAGTGTGATTAATCGAAGCGCTTTTCCAATCGGAATGTCATTGGGTGCCGTCTTTATATTGAAGTTCATATTGAAGTCACTTGACAAAGCTTGGCCACTTGCCGATGATATAAGTATAAATAATACTTAATAGTTAAATAATGAGAAAGGCCAATTATTACAATTATTGTAAAGTTACAGCTGCGGCCTTGAACGAAAGCGAGTGTCTTACCGAATCTCAAGGTGTCATAATTAGCTTCCACATCTCGTGAGGCCATAACCGCACCAATTATCTTAAACTCAAACTCAGCATGAGTTCGGTGTTCTAAATGAGGTTCTATACATCTGTGCCACAGATTAAATAACACTTTTGCGCTTGTACCGTACCGCTGCATAATTAAACCGTCAAACGTCCGTCAAACTAACACCAACACTGAACCGCGTATACTCTTTTCTATGAATAGAAGTTTTATAATTATTATTTAGATTGCATGGTAATTATAGCGTTACGTATATTAGACGTAAGGTTTTTCTTTTATTGGAAAGATATTGAACAGTATAATAGGGTTACATACAACATATTTTTATTTTACTAGGAAGTCTTACATAAAATTTATATCGATGACTTTTAAGTTCTAATTTTCTTGATCTTCGTAGTATAGTAGCATGTTTTCTGCATTGCGTTTTTGTAGTAGAATCTCATTACATAAAGTATTGATGTAGCATGTTTTCTGCATTGCATTTTCTTAGTACAATCTCAGTACCTTATAGTATTCTGCGTTTAAATAAATTAAGAATTAACTTAGACCTTGCAACTTTAAATGGTATTAGTAGACTAACTGCGAAACTTAATTGTATTGGAGAATCTGTTGTAATAATATCTTCTCTATTTACTACTATTTACTACCATTTACTACTCTATTAACTACTAGCGGCCTACTACCATACCCATACCCGTAAATCATCTTGAACTACTTTATGCTTTCAAAGTGACGATTAGCCGTTGGTCTATGTTGTTGTAATAAAATGGGAAGGAAGCAACGAGTAGTACTATTATTTATTCTGTGGCAACGACAAGACGACAACCCACCATCCGACATTGGCCCAGCGGCCCAACGTGGTGGGTATAAACTCTACCCCGTGTGAGAAATCCAGAGCAGAGCAGTGGGACGTTCATAGGCTAACAATACATACATGACAATACATTTCTGAGTGGTAGAGCCACGCTGCCTTGCAGCACGCATTGGGCCGGCTCGCACGGCGTAATACCACCCTCTCACGAATATCCGGCGTGAAATAATGGCACTTGGTGCTGTTGTGTTTCGTCCGGCCAGTGAGGGTTCCGGAGGCCCACCCCCTCCCGTTCCCTCTCACAATTGCTATTCCTTCCTTAACCCTTTTCCTTCCTTAAAGGACGGCAGCGCGCCTGCGATTCCTCTGGTTTTGCGGGTGTCCATGGGCGGCGGTGATTACTCTCCATCAGGTGACCCGCCTGCTCGATTGCCTCCTCTTTTATATAAAAAAACATACATTTACTCATGACTAGTCATCGAATTATATGCACTATCAAAACGAAAAACATGCATGCAAATATGCACGAAAAAAGGCAGAAATATGCACTAAAAACTTTCAATATGCACAATAGAAATGACAAAATATCATGATATAATAAGTTGGTATTTGAATTAAAAAGGGTCCAATGGATGTTTTCTAGAAATTTATACATCGAAAACTATCTCTCCAAAATAGGCATAACTAGACTTTTGCCGTTGATGCAGGCATATTTTCTTCAAAGTCTAAGCAAAATAGAAATATAGTACTTTTTTCAAATCTTTTCTGAAATTGCATTTAAAAAGGCGTAAGCCAGTTCGATGTTGTATTCAGTATTTCTAAGGTCATTAGAATATGGTTTTTCTGTTTCCAATTTTTATATGGCATTTGATACATTGTGTTGAGATGAAAATTATTGTTTGATTAAAACGTACATTACAAAACGAAACATGCACGATGCGGAAAAGATACTAAAATATGCATTAACGCCACAAAAAGTGCTTTTTATGCATTTGCTTATGTAAATACGCAAATGCATAAAGCCCGATGTCTACTCGTGACTATATTATCCCCGAAGGGTTAGTCAGAGACTAATAGGCAATGGGGACCGCCAAAGCAGTTCACTACCATAGTCCAGTCCACGTGTGATCAAATAGCAACTGCACATACTCTCAGCCCATCACCGCTCTATGCTGTTGGATGTATGTGCAGTCTTTAGTCCGTTAGTCGCCTTTCAAAAGACCCAAGGGAACAGATGGGTTGGTAGTATTCTATTAATAAATCGCCACCACACAACTCTAAAAGGCTAATGATGAGATGAGCATAACATTGCGAAAGCAACGATAATCAAAACAAGTTAACGGACTAAGTTGTAAGCGATCGGCGAGCTAGATGTCGAAAGCATGTACGAGTAAGTGTTGCGGTGTTTTTGTTTTTGCCTCAAAACTCGAGGTTACTTGGAGAGCGAATTCAATATTGTGGTTGCAATATATTTCGCAAGTTAACGCCAATTAACATAACATATTAATATACTTATAGTTTAAAAACAAGATGATTTTAAATAAGTTATAATCGAAATTGTAGAGCCTTGAGTTTCATTTAGTCAGTGAAAATGGCGTAATACGTTTCCAATTTTGGGATAACTTTTACATTTTGATGCACATCACGTGCACCACTTTCTAACGGGTCATACGGAGCTCGATTATAAACAATTTGAACACCTTTGTTTGTTTGTGTTTGTGCTGTGTGGTAGCTCTTTAATAGAATACTAACAACCCATTTCTATTTACATATCATTTAGGGCCGATTTTTCAATTGTCAATTAAAACTTATTCGTTAGATAAAGTATTATACAACCAATTTGAAAATGTACTGTCAAATCATGTCTTTTCTCTTATTACAACTGAAATTTCCGGTAGGTCACCTAATACTTTATCAGACTGATAAGTTTTATTTGACGATGGAAAAATAAGCCCTTAATCATATAATATAATCACGACTATTATCCCCGAAGGGTTAGTCAGAGACCAGGCAATGAGGACCGCAAAAGCAGTCCTCTGCCATAGTCCACTTTTCACCAAATAGCGACTGCACATGTGCTCAGCGTGACAGGCGGTGAGCCCATCGCCGCTTTAAGCTGTTGGATGTATGTACAGGCTGTAGTCCTTTAGTCACCTTTCACGACACCCAAGGGAAGAGAGGGGGTGGTAGTAATCTTTCACCCCTACGCGACACGTTTATACGTTTCCAGTTTTGGGATTTTACTTTTTAATGCAAATCACGTGCACCGCCTTAGTCAAAGTCAATTCATTTATTCAATTTTGGCTACAAAAATTGAGCACTTATTGTATGAATGTCGCTATGCCATCGGTTCGTAAGTCCTAACTATGGGGCGAGAGCCTTGTACTGAGAAAAACCGGCAAGAAACTCAGCAAGGACATTTCTTTCCCCCCTTTTACAGCGTCAATACAAATAGAAAAAAGCCCTCCCTATCATTGGACATTTTCCATTACAACATAAAAAAATTTTTTTAATACGATTACAAGACAACACAACACATACAATAGAATATACAATAAAAAAAATTAAAATAAAATTAAAAACTTTTAACAGCTCTTTCGGAACTCGATTATAAACATTTTGAATTAATTTTGTACATCTTCAGTTTGTTCATGTTTTTAGATGGGTAGCGGCATTATTAGAATACAACCAACCCATCTCTTCCCTCGGAACTAAAGACTGCAAATACGTCCAACAGCATAGAGCAGCGAAGGGCTCTCCACCTGTCCACCTGTCCACCTGTCACGCTGAGCACATGTGGTCTGTTGTTTTTTTATTTTATTTTTTATAGAGGGTTTGATCACATTGATCATGTCACCCTCGATGTACAGTGATACATGCTTAAGTTACACACCTCCGACTTATACATACCTTAACTATCTTTATTAACATTCCAGCGAAAGCTGTGTTGTTGTTTGGTGAAACGTGGACTGTAGCAGTGGACCACTTCTGCTGTCCTCAATCCTCATTGCCTGGTCTCCGACGTTAGTCGTGGGTAAATAGTCTTGAGTTTATATGTGTAGGTAGGTATATATGTCTTAAGTTTGTAACCAGTGACCACGAACCCGTCAAGTGTTCGCAAAGTCAAGATATAAAATATATTATTAATGTGATACCGTGAATGATTAACCTTTAACTCTTTAAGTGTTCGCAAAGTCAAGATATAAAATGCATGAATCAAACAAACATTTTTAATTGCTTTTAACTCTTATCTCAAGGGGTTTTAAGGTTCTAAGTATGATTGTTAACTTTTGGCAACATTATGCATATGCACATATTAAGGGTTAAGTTCGTGAACGTGTATTGTGAACGTGAGTGTGTGTTGGCAAAAGAAACAAAACAGTGTAACATCACTATTTTATTCAAATTCTCTCAAGAATGTGTGAGATCTAATTAAAGTGCCACATTTTATTGTATCTCAAAAGGTTTGATGGGAATTACTATTCATTATTTCTATCACCAGTCATTACCTATTTATTATTACATAAAGTTTAAAGTGCAAACCGCATCAAACCATTAAAGAAGGAAAAAAAGAGGTCGTAACAATTTCACACATCTACAAAAAGCTTAACATTACATTTTTTTAAATAAAGTGAGAGATTAACACTGAAGAATGTTGAAAGGCGACAACCGCATAGATTTGCATTAATTTCGATGTAAATGTCTTCTTTGACAACCTTGACAGTTGTCTGTTAGCTCTCTTTACACAGTAAAGCTGTAATACTTACGAGACTCTTCATGCCCAAGGCCGATTGGATCATTTGCTTGGGGTTAACTAAAACTGACCTGTTACGTCTCGAATAATTAGTAACAGACATAATTAGGCAGCTGCTTAATAGTTCTGTGAGGCTAATTTTAGAAGCTACTTATTATAGTTTTTCTTTTACCGAAAGTTTGAGGTTTTTTTCAGTTAATTTACTACATCTTTTTTTTCGTATTTAAGGAATATATTATACATCTTTTAGAATACAAAGAAAACGATTGTAGAACAGTTTGGATAACTATAGATATTTTTTTTGGCAATAGGCTTATAATCCCTAAACTAGGATATCCTGTTAAGTGCAAAAATTAACTATTAGTTTAGGAGTAACTCTTGAAAAAGACAAATACTATTTATAAAACTGCAAATACTCGAGCTGTTCCATACATAAACGTCCTAAATGTAGTACAAATTTGACCGACCTCGCAAGCCACTACGTCATCGTGCTTTTCTGTAAGTACTATAGTAGGTACGTTTTAGCTTCATAAGCTATGTACTCTTACCGCTACCATTTATTGCTTGGGCCACAGCCTAAGGTAACGACATCCGTGACCATTGTCGGTGTGGGGCTGTGGGCTGACAATCACGCAAAGGTGCAATAAATAACACGGGAAGTTTGCCAGCACTCTCCAAAAGCCTATGTTGTCTCGTAGCTAGATTATATACGACCTCCGTGGTTGAGTGGTTAGTTCTGGCGGTGCGCCATCCCTGAGGTCCCGCTTTCCATTCCCGGTCGGGTTAGAAATCACTGTTTTTCTAAAACACCTATATTTCAATAAGCAATTAAATAGCTCAAAACCTGGCATTACTTTGATCAGAATTAAGAGTAGAATCGATTCCACTCCACTCATAAAAAATATGGGTCGCATTTTATTTAAAAAAATATCTTTGACTATGCCGCTACTAGGTACTCTATCTTCTTAGCAACGTTGTTGCACTCACAATTTAATGCAATCGCAGCTGGCAGCGCGGCAACATCGCTCGCACTCGCAGGCTTAGATTGCGTGTAAAATTACCAGAAAGTTTTTAATTTGCAACAAGTGCAAGAAAACAAAAAAGCAAATATGTAGGTAAGTATATTCTTAATTTTTCGCGAAAATATTTTATAGTAAAAGTAAGTTTTGGTGTCTGAGAATTTGAGCTCAACACACACAACTTCTAGTAACACGTTTTTGTAAACGATGGACGCACACCAGGCATGAGATGACTCAGGATAGAGATGGATGGAGGGACTTGGGGGAGGCCTTTGCCCAGCTGTGGGACAATATAGGCTAGCAAAAAAAGGTAGAAGATTGCTCCGTGTAGCAGCGCTAACAAAAGTTCGGCGCAAGGGAACTTTCTTCACGTCGTCGTGCGTCGGTCGTCTCGGTTAAAATCATAGACAAGAGGCTCACTTGTCTATGGGTAAAAGCGTTCTTTTATGGCGTTACCGTCGCTTTTAAACAATTAGAAAACGATACGTTACTTCAACTAAGTACTTGTCGGTATTGAGCAATTCGAGTATTTAATTGATTCATTCGTCGTTACAATATTGTTTGCTTAATAAAACACACATGTAGAAGTTATTAATAGTTCCATCGAAATGGTTATTTCATTACAGATATTTGTGGAGAATGTAAATAAATACACTATGAATCGATTAGAAGTAACAACGATAAAGATCGCTTGTAGTGTTTAGAAAGCAACGCAAGAATTTCAATAACTAGACTGGTCACAATTTTGTTATTAATTAATTAAATACATTATTAATTTGCACTAAATATGTAAAGCTTTTCTGTCTACGCATAATAATTAATTATGGCAGTCTAAGGAACAGGTTTTTTTTTAAATTTTCTTGTACAATAGACCTTCATTTGGATGATGATGATGTTAAGTGAGTCATTCTGAACGACCAAGGAACTGGCGATCTTATTTCTAAGGTTCGTAACACATACGACACATGCATACTGTTATGGTAATACAGATAAGATGGTTAAGATGGTGGTAGCTAGTCAGGCAGACTTAGAACAAGCACTACCACCGAATAGCAATAACTTTATCAATATGCACCTAGCGAATCAAATTCGGGCCATCTAAGCCTGTACTTTTAATCACTAGTCCACAAAAAGTGTTTTAAGGTTCTTGTGAAGATACTGTTATTGTTATAATTATGATACTTAGAAGTTTTTACAATCATACTTTCCTAAGATTATAACATTACCAGCAACGCAGATCGCATCGGCATAATTGAAGGTGTTTTGTCTCGTTACTTGGCGCATTGTTAAAAGCATTGTTTTTATAGTAGGTACAATCATGTGCGAACCGTACAGTTTAATCATGGTTCCGTTTTTTGCTGACTTCAAAAAAAGGAGGAGCCTACTATGGTAACCTATCATAAATTCGAAACTTTCCTGTACGAATTTTAATTGTTCGAAAATGGTATGACGAAGTTTTAAATACCAGGTCGTTGCTTTTACATAATTTTGTTAATCCATAAACTTATCATACATGTTTCATTTTCCAAAAAAACTATTATCCGATTATCAAAACTACTTTTTTTCTTTTGGAAGATGTTTTGTTTACAATAAATTTTATATCTAGAAGTATTAAAATTCAAAGTAACTTTTCCTCTAAAATATCATACTCATAAGTACCCAGTTTTTTTTTGTTATTCATATATTCATATTATTAGGTGAATAATCTTAAATGTCTTAAAAAGTTAATACTTTATGTTTCCGGTAAGATTGTGTTTCAAAACGATTCGCTGCAAAACCGACTCCACGTCTTGTCTGCCCTACGCTAGAGTGTAATTCAAGCCTCGCAGCGCCGGAGCCGTGACAGAAACCATGCCTGCTGCATGCTTGGTTGCATGCTGCATGCTTGCTGCATACTTGCTGCATGCTTGGTTGCTTGCTGCTTGCTTGTTTGCATGCTGCATGCTTGCTTGCATGCTGCATGCTTGCTTGCATGCATGCCGCAGCTTGTTTGCAAGCTCTAAGCTTGCTTGCTTACATGCTGCATGCTTGTTTGCATGCTGCGTGCTTGCTTGCGTGGTGCATGCTTGCTTCCATACTGCATGCTTGTTTGCATGCTTAAACGTTACTACGATTATAAGTTGTTCGATGATATTATGGATTTCAATTATTTAAAATGTTGTATTTTAATAATATTGGAAACGTGTTTCTGGAAAATGAATCGTCTAGCATTAATTTCGTACAAAGAAAAAAATCAGAAGCAATATTCATTACTTATAATATGTTTATCATTTGTGATGAAGAATGCTGATTTAGATTACCATATTTCTAGCTAAAGAATTTGCATTTTTTTATCATAAATTATGCCCAGATTTGAGCGCGAGAATCTTGATGGATTCTCAATCCTTGGTTGCCAAATAATCTTGGACGCTTTCTTTCTGGAACCTGTCATGGCGTCCTCAACTAAAATTTTATTGATATTTAAAAAACATGACCAATGCATAATAAATTAATATTTATTTGATTGTCTGTTGTACCTACTATACAATTCGAGAGCCAGGTCGCATTTCGGTTGCGTAGCCTCATACAACCTTATCGTAACGGTGACAGCCCAAATTGAAACTCCAAAGCATACAGCCGAAGCCTCCTTGGCCAGTCAACAGAGCCTCCTTTTCCATTCATCCTCCTTACGTGACTACCGGCTTGTTCGACTCCATTACCCGATCGAATCAAGTTCAGTGGCACGACACTTTCTCCCCACAATGGATGTTATCGATACATTGTTAGACATCCGCTTGATAGCGATGAGAAGACGGATTTGTTTGTGAGGCGCCTTAATTATGTATCATCTATTCTTATTTAGAGCACTTCTAAGTACATATTGCTATGAAACAGTTTTATATAAATTTAATAAAGTTTAATGTTACATAAATAGTTAGATAGAACCCTTTACTGAGACTGCAATGTAGCACGGGTCATAATTAATAAGTAACCAGCATGCATACCTTACATACCTTACCCATACCCATGTCAAGGGTTAGAAACGTCAGGATAGAATAATATGTAAAATTAAACGCGAGTTTTGTAAAAAAGTGTTTATTTTGATGTTGGGGTTCAATGGAATGTGGGCGGACAACTGTCTATTGTTAAAATAATAGATAGAGAGATTCGAAGTCAATGGAGGTGCTGTTTATCAGCTGTCAAGCTGTCATGTTATGTATTATTGTTGGTAAGGGAGTCATCGGTAATCTTACTATCATTAGTGTCAGGGTACCTATTGACTTCAATAACAAGGTCTACTGACATTTGAATCTCCAACATATTTTATACAATTACTTAATCTATTTTATCTAAATCTTGTTTAAGTTTAAAGCCGTTTCAATACATTCTGTGAACGGGGAGGCAATATATTCTTTATTGAAGATTATTTTTTATTTCTTTTATTACACTACGAGTCTATACGAGCCACTCCAGTCATTAATTGAAATCGGATTGAAAACTACTGTTGTAAGTCATGTCCAACAGTCCTTTGTTTGGCTTTGGGCTCAAATGACGACAATTCAACGTGAAATGAGAATAGTAGGTTCCTTGTTTGTGCCACAATTGAAGCTTACTATCTACAAAAAAATACGCATCTGCCTCATCTAAAAGTAGCAGATGTTTTTTCGGTCAGTACTAAAAGCGATCCTACCTATATCTTTAGTCACTTACAAAAAAACTGTTTTTTTTTATAACAGGAATGAGAATACGTTTAAGTAGATCTATATATGTGCTACTCCAAGAGATTTGTAAATACGAACATGTGCTGGAAAGGATTTCTACAGGTTGTAGAATTGCGTGTTTTGCAATAAATTCCATATTAAAAATGAATGTTATCATTTTTGATTCAAGGTAAAATCTTGTTTCAAAGAACTTAAATTTAAAGTAGTAAAAGTTAAAGAAAAAACCAAGGTCACAAAGGCTGCGGTCTGGTTTGGTCGAATTCCGTTTTCGGCCTACTAGCCTCGGGGTTCATGAATGCTAGATGACATGCAACTAGGCCTGTAGTATAGGCTATAGATACTCATTCATTTGTATTGCAAGAGCACTTTTTTTATATAAATCGTCTTTTTTATATAAGTCCAGCAAACTCCACCTGATGTCGTAACATCAGGGGGTAAAAAAATTGGCTGTTTTCTATACTTAATTAGCTGTTACTCAAAATATTTTACATATTTCGCACTGAAATTTTCAATGTGTGTTACATGCTGCTTTTCATCAGGCAGAGTGAGGCCATTTTAGCGTGTCACAATAAAAAAAATAAAAAAAGAACGTACGTGTGAGAGGATGACTGTTTCCAAAACACGATTGATTTCCAAAAAATTCTGAAGTTACCTCTAAAATTTCATATAAATTCTCATTACGACCCTGTTTTACAATAATAATTCCCAAAAAATCATAAACATAGGTTATATCTTTTCGATTTCTTGACTGTTTTGGATTTCCAAAAAACTAAACATATTAACTTTTTGATAAAAATGTGAATGGCGCTTACGAATTACCGCGGAACCCGCACCGCGTAACACTCGCGAGGGGGTCTGATACTCTAGTTCGAATGACGTTACCTTGATAGTCATTACCTCGATGTCTCTACCTCGACGGTACACTTCACCGATGGCTCATTACCTCGAAAGGTCAATACCTCGAAGGATCTCTTCATCGACGGGTCTTTTCTTCGATGGTACCGCGAGGGCCCGGAATTTTCGCTGACCGCCTAACCCCTTAGAAGTGGAGTTCAGGCGCGATGACAACTAGTGCATCGTCAGAGTAGTAGCATCAAGTCACCCTCACTCTACCAGTCCACAATATACCTCTTCACGTCTCATTGACGCACGCTAAAGTAGGTGCTGGATACAAGTGCAGAGTGCACTTGCGATACAAGTGCAGGTGAGATATTTTATCTCGGTCACCCATCCAGTGACTTGCCCTTGCGAAAAAAGCTTTATTTTGACTCGCTGGGCCAGAGCTTCTAGTAAAGTTACAAGTAGGTACAATATTGTCTAAAAAGCAGTAAAGAGATTTTACGCGTATAGGGTTTAAAGTTCGCGCGTACCTATAGGTTTATAGCGGTTGGCTGACCTATACACGCGAAACTTCGTTAAACTATTTACCCTAACAGTGTATATGGAGAGTCTTATATTCAAAGGTATATAAAACAAGTAATCTTTTGCTCTTTCAAATATGTGATTGTGTTTAACTGCGAATAGAGCTTAAGATTACTTGTTTTCTTAGAGCATTGGGTTGGTTGAATGCTCTAAGTGAATGCTCTAAGCTTGTTTTGTATACCACTGAAAACGGTGCTTACTCACTATAATGCAGTTTTGTGTCTAGCTAGACATTTTCGAAGCGTTCACGCTGTATTTAGGGTAATACACTGGCCTGCAAAAATAAGTTTCACACTTTTAAATTTTTTTTTCTAAACTATAGAAGTCAGAGATTTAAAATAAAAAAACGTTTTACAGCAATTTTATCAGCTTTCTTTGAAACTCTAGTAAATTATACAATAGTAACATTTTTAAGTCTTGTGTGTCTTGTATGTCTTGTGTACTTTAAAAGTTATTACAATTTTAAAGGTGTAATACTTATTTTTGCAGGCCAATGTAGTTTATTAAGGCGCGAATTTTTTTGTAAATTTGTAGTATCGACCACCGGTTGGTTCCGCAGTGTTGCAGTATCAACAAAGACATGAAGTAATGTTGGAAACGCAACTTTTTGCTGGATGTAAATGCAGAGAAACTGCACGCGACGTCGAAGGGACGCGATTTCTAATGACGTAAGTGCCGTGAACTGGCCAATGTTTGATGTCCGCACCTAGGTATACATTACGCAGTTTTATTGTTCGGACGCTTCCTACAGCTCGGCACTTTACTGTTCTTTGGAACAGTGGGAACAAAATCTTTTTGTACGGTCTTAAAATATGAGATTGTTATCAAATGCCTGCTTTTGAGAAGGTGTATGTTGCAGTTTATAAATAGGTTGTTAGTTGGTAAAGTTAAGCAGAACCGAAGTCCAGATGCGATGACAGCTTGAAGCAGAATTTTGTGCCGCACTGGCCGTCCTCATCTTTCCGACGAGCAAGTTGCCTCTAATTTTGTTTTTTTTTTTAATATATAAATAAGGAGGCACACGAACAACCGGGTCATCTGATGGAAAGCAATCACCGCCGCCCATGGAAATGGCAAAACCAGTGGAATCGCTGATGCGTTACCGACATCACATCACACTAATTGTATAGTATTCGCGTTAACTTATACGACAATAAACAGCGATAGGTGTTAATTCACCAAATGTTTATAATCAATAAAATTTTCTTTGAACCTCCTCCCAACAAGTAGCAAATGCAACCTTATAGCTACTGAATAAGGTGCACCAATCTCTAAAATTCAAATGAGTTTTCGTCTGAGCCGAGAGGGACCCGTCTCGCCGGTGCGCTACGCCGTGAAAGCTAAACTTGTTTCGATTTAGGGAAAACCACTGTCATCGGCCATAGCACTTGTGTCTATCTATTGGATAACGATCGGCTTTGCATGATACACAACTCATCTTTTAATATTGGTGTGTTGTATTCGATTTCAACATTGTTTTTCGACATAACTTGACCTAAGGACGATGGAAATACTATGTACCTATGGAAAATGGACGCTGTGGAAATTGGGTGTACCTATTTATACCACAGAACTAATAAGAAGGTCAGATGAAAATTAAATAAGGTCACCTGCACCTGACGACTCAACTAATAATACTTATTAAAAAGAAATAAACGGCTTTAACTAAAGCAAATGTAACCTTATGGAAATTGTGTGTTCATTTATTTGTGGCAACTTAACTAACATTTCGGGAAAAGACTATCCCCTTGTCTGTCACGAAGACTCCTCGAGGTTTCTAACAATTGAATTGCTATTGTGTCTGGTTATACGGTTTGCAATGCAATGCAATGCTAACGCGCACAGGAACCAAGGTTCCTAATAGCTTATTCTTGCCTTCCAAAAATATTTGCTTTATTTTGTATCTGAAAATCAAGTCTCTGACTAGTAGATTTTATACTTAGATGCTTCGATTACATATTATAAAAAATAGGTGTCACTTAATTATGCTCGTTGAAGCATACAAGGAGGTCGCATTAGCACAGCAAGCAAACCAGATCATCAGCCGTACAATTATTTATCTCGTCAACAACTGCGCCAAGAAAGTAAAGATATGAAATCTATAAATTATTGTCAAGTAAGCGATAGTACGTAGAGCGATTATAGTCAAGTCGAGACTGGATTTCGCGTGGGTTTCACTGGCGCACTGGCGATCGTGGGAATAGGCCGCGAGGATGTTGATTAGCCAGTGAAACCACTGTACTGCGTCTTATAATTAGCTGGGGATTTGCGCTTCAATCCAAGTCTACAATCAGGGCGGTACCTCGATCTCTTTTGCAAATCAAAAGATCCTAAACTCTTCCGTTTCGATTTCTGAGCTCCTTTGGAGCGTCAATTGTTTACTTTCGAGAGTTTATTTGGGTTGTGGAACAAAGGATGCACATGGATTTAACGTAGGTCTTATTGACGATCGTGGGAATGGGCCGCGAGGATGTGGATTAGCTAATCTTATAATTAGCTGGGGATTTGCGCTTCAATACAAGTCTACAATCAGTAGGGTTACTCTTGAAACAGAATTGCATTAGTCAATTTCCAATCACAAATCTAAAAAATGTCAAATGACACTTTTGTAAGCGACAATAGCGCCACATTGGAATTAAATTGCGTGGAAATTGATTGAACAAATTATTATCGAGATAGCGTTCCGGAATTATCTTTACTTATCCCAATATCAATACATATTAATTGCATTGGAATTGTATTAAGATTGAGTTTGCGTTCGAGAGTAACCCCTCTGGGCGGTACCTCGATCTCTTTTGTGAGTCAGAAGATCCTAAAAATTCTGATTTTTGAGCCCCTTTCGAGCGTCGATTGTTTTCTTAGCGAGAGAGACAGAGCTCTTTAGCATAACCAATTAAAAAGTAATATATTAGGTTGTATTCCATTACCATATGTCAATGCTTTCGTTAAATGAAGAACAAAGGTAACATAAGAAATACAATATCCAAATCTATATACTTAACAACACTCAATGATGTTACTATAAAAAGAGGTAGATGCGTTACATATGCCAAAAACTGGCACCATAAAACTATGCTAATTGGCTTACCTTAGGCCACCAAAAACATTATCTGTCACACTTTCGTACCAGCTTTGGTCTATTATTGACATCACAATAGTACTGACATAACCTAACTACCTTTTTTTATTATAATATCATTGATAACACCCCTCTTTTTGCGTCGGGGGTTAAAAATCAATAGCCATGAATGTATGTTCGGGCATCACTTCAGAACGGCTGCCCGTATTTGTCTAATTGTTTTTTGTTATGTTTGTTATTGTTAGGACAAGGTTTGTGTGAAAGAGACTTTATGGAGACTTCATTTGACATTTGAAGCCCATAATATGCTCATATTCAAATTAAGCTCATGTCCATATCCATATTTTTAGCCGATAGGGTAGCTGGTCAGCATATTTATTTGTGAATAGCGGCTCGCTCGCGACTTCGTTCGCTTAAAAACAACCCGTATCCCGTGACATAATATGCCCATATAAGGAAAATATGGGCTTCAAATGTCAAATGAAACCCACGTCCATATCCATATTGGATTTTAGCCGATAGACCCGCAGACTTTACGTAACATGGAATCTATCCCGCTGTTTGGTTGCTATTAACAATCTGTGGAGGCGTCCGATCGTCCAATAACGTGCCGCATCGAACTCAGAAACAATCAGTGATACCATATTATTACTGCTGTGTAATGTGTTGCAACACCATTATTTAATAACGCCACACGGATCGGTGATTGTTATTATACCCTTTTTGCTTTTGATGTGTTTCGATTTCAATTCGATTATTGTAGAACTTTCTAGAACTATACACATCGGTGGTTTCTCACTCTTGTTTAGTATCGATTCGCACGTTTTAAATTCGATCTCAAAGTAGATGCATCTGTTAAAGATCTCTAACTGTGGTGTTCAATAGTTGGCCTCAGACGGTGCTCAGAAGTACCTTAGAACACTATTATAGTACCATGACGTTGCGTTTAATCAGCTTATTTATGTTTCGATTTCAATTCGATTATTGTAGAACTTTGTAGAACTATCCACATCGGTGGTTTTTTATTCTTCTTTATTCTCCGTCGTTTTTACAAGACATTCTATCTATACTAACATTATAAAGCTGAAGAGTTTGTTTGCTTGAACGCGCTAATCTCAGGAACTACTGGTCCGATTTAAAAAAATCTTGCAGTGTTAGATAGCCCATTTATCGAGGAAGGTTATAAGCAATAATTTATTTAGGTACGGGTACGGGTAGTAACCCGTGCGAAGCCGGGGCGGGTCGCTAGTACTATATATTTTTCTAAATCATAGCTAACTCCGTTTGGAATTGGAATTATGCAATGGAAATGTAATGGAAATATGTGATGAAATACAATGGAATTATGATGGTTGTAAAGGTTCACAAGCTGGCCGCATAGTTTATACAAAAAGTATTAAAAAGTTGCCTTTACAATGTCGCACGGCAGGGTTGGCACAGTATAACGTGGATGGTAATGGCCTCCATTCAACTATGTTAACATAATTTGTATCTTTTTACTCTATATTGTAGCAAGCAACAATCGGTGTTATTGCTGGGATCTACTCTCTATATGAGTGCATTCAAAATCAGAACCGGTGGTGGTAGAATTATTACTACACGACAACTATCCCCAAAAGAGTTAGTCAGAGTCTAGGCAATAGAGACCGCAGAAGCAGTCCGCTGCCATAGTCTGCGTTTTACCAAGTTGCAACTGCACATGTGCTCAGTGTGCAAGAGTGATCATTCGCCAAATATCTGTAAACTTGTCTTCCAAATTACGCAAACGCAAACGCTGAGCGTTTGGTGCTTGTCTGGCTGGCCGGGTAAGATTGAGGCAGAGGGCAAGAGCACAGAGCATCCCCGTTATCGAATAAAATAATAAAAAATATTAAGGAGTATGTATGACATAATGTTAAATGGTTCGATCTTCTCTTGTTCTATTGTTCACGTGGAAAGGCCTGAGGCCAGCGGTGGGCGTTTATGGGCTAATGATGATGATACACATAACTTTAAATGTATGGACATTACAGTTATGATTGATGATCTCATATGAGGACATATCGTTTACTTTTGATATATCATGCAAATCTTAGACATTTAAAGCTGCTTCACCAAAGTAAATGCTGTGAAATGCGTAAGCCAGACTCAATAGTAATTCAATTGTTAGTAAGTTTTCTCACTGACGAGAGGTTATATTACCAAACCAAAATATAATACTAATAAATCTTTTTTAACCAAAGGCAGTATCATTATTATTCTTAACAAATGCTGAGTATCTAGACTTTATTTTATAGGACACATTTTCTTTTAGTATCTTTTCTACATTGTATGAATAATTGGTATCTGTGTGTGTGTGTGTTCTAAAAATACTTTTCCTTAATTCCTCTAGTTCAGTAACAACAACACAACTTAAAACTTTTAAATCTTTATGTTATCTTACATAACCTAATTCACCTCATAGCAATAAATGAACACTATTTATATTTAAGCGTGCGATGATATTATGGTATCTTCTTGACTTTCTCTTTAAAATATGGATTCCGGGGCATTTGTCAGCGGATTACCATTTGGAATGCTTATTTATGTCGTTAGATGGCCGCTAAAAGGCTTCCGAGGTTCAATGTTATCTGCTTTCCCTGCGATCAATAAGAAAAAATGCCATTGAGATGCGATTAAACTTAACGAGTCAATAAAGCAATTATTATAAGCAGCAGTTGATGAAACCTTTTTATTAAGTATAGCCTTTTTTTAGAGTCAGCTCGTGACCACGGCCGGTGCAATTCGATCGAAACGTAGGGATTAAATGGTATGCGTAAAATGTATTTTCTAAGTAGGTTTGCGTTGAATTCCGTTTAAATATGTGTGCTTATGGGAACGCGAAAGTTTATGTGTAAATAGCCTAAGGATAGAAAACTGGTGGGTAGGTATTACACTGAGGGACTGGCTAAGACACTAGAGCAAAGTCACAGATGTCACCAAACGTGTAGCAAATCTGAAGTGGGAGTGGGCAGGACACGTCGCCAGGAAGCAGGGCTCGTGGTGCAAAGCGCTGGTGGAATGGAGACCATTGGGCGAGAAACGCCCACAAGGACGACCGCAGATGCGTTGGCACGACGATGTTAAAAGAACAGCCGGAGTGAAATGGATAGAAGCTGCCCAGGATCGTACACGATGTCATAAACTGAAGGAGGCCTACACCCATGTGGTTGAGAATGGCTGAGAAGAAGAAGAGTAGCCTAAAGATATACTGTCCAACTGTTGGACAAGTCTTCACTATAATTAATACATTACATGCACATGACAAATTAGATAGATTTTATAACGTTCTTGGTGAAGCTAAAGAAATGTGTCAGGATTGTGACAAAAAGAAAGTGTCTGCCTTCCCTTCCCAGGATCTAATTATGAGAATATAATTAATAATAATAGACGATTATAGTTTGACCTACCAAGTGCTTGGCATTTAAGAGTTGAGAACCTTTCACAATTCAATCTTTGACAAATTACACCCCACTAAGTCAGTTTAAAGCTACACATTTAAAACTACTAAGTCGAAAGTAAACTCCTACAATTTAGATAACATTGAATGACGAGATTTAAATATACACAATCCTTCAGTTTGTCGGTACTCAAGATAAAAGTCGTAAAGTTGAGAGCTTTATAATTACAGCAATCACTTTTATTTGACTATACATTTTGAGTTGCTTTATACTTCGAGCATATCCAACTGTTTTATTATGGTAAATGGTAAATATATTTAATAAAATGGTTGCTGTTTATGCAATTAAGTCTGATATATGAGTATTTAAAGTTCTGATGGATTTAAATGTTCTTTAACAGACGTTAAAGCTGGTTTTTAAAGCGAAGTAAGTATTTCACTTTAAACGAATATTACGTAGATACATAATATTTATAAAAATGTTAAATTAAATAAAATTACGCTTACACCAATCATCTAGCCCAAGATAAACTTCTTTTGAAACTCGTTAATATGGTTAAACTAGATAATGAATAAATACATACATAATCATAGAAAAACACCCAGACTCGAAATCAATTTAGAAAAACAGTTTTCTCTAACTTGACACGACCGGGAATTGAACCCGGGACCTCAGAGATGGCGCGACGCCAGACCCGGTGCGTTAACCACTCGACCACGGAGCTCGTCAAAGTTGTAAAAAGTAAAAATAAAAATCTTGTCTTCTGTTATCTTAGAGACATGGGCGCCGAGTAAAAAAAATCCAGCGGCGGCGCGCCTTAAAAATATGCTCGGCGGCGGCGTGAAGCCGGCGGCGTGGGATTTTTGAAGTCGTTTTTGGATAAGTAGTTAAAGGTAGAAATAAGAGTGATAAATAAAACCAACACTGTACAAAGATTTCAACAACAAAACATTATATCGTCGCCCTAGAGCGAAAAGTCACTAAGTAATTATTTTATTTTTTTATTTTTATTTTATTAGGGATAACAACAGCCAACAATAAATTTTGTGTAACATTGTGAATGTGCAACTACATAGGCCAATTAGAGCTATCCACATTTTACAATTTAGAAAAAATATCCACTAGGTACTTAACATAAAAAGAACTTTTTCGGAACACAATAATGTTTTAAAGTTACAATTAGTTTCAAACGCTATGTTTACGAGGGGATAATATATGTTTAGATATGATATGAATTAAATACACCATATTATACATAAATACACACAAATACACACGTATACATATTAATTACATACATAAATACAAATATACAATATTATGCATACACACAGAGAACACACCTAAGTACATAAACTCAAAACAGTGCACCAGATAAACTGATGTTAACGTCTAGTTCAACACAATATTAAAGTAGTTCATTCCTAAAGGTGACTTTAGAGTTTATAAAGATGTCGATTTCCTGAAATTTGTTGTTGTAAGTGCTCGTCATTCTAGTGAAGTTAAAATTGATAATGGAGTTCCTCCTTCTCGTGTTCCTCAATGCTGAGGGTCGTGACGTCCCTTCTGCATCACTTTCTCTCTTATGCTTTTCCTCCATCTGTTTCTGTATCTGGCGGTCTAGAGGGCGCTGTGAACTGAAGAGTTAAGAGTGGTGCGGATCTGGTCAGACCAACGTATTGGGCTGCATCCTCGAGGTCGTTTCCCGTCTACTTTGCCGGTCGCTATTGAGTTTGTCACCGTCTTTCCTTGCAATGTGACCGAAGTATTCGAGAATTTTACGTAGACATCCAAGGATGACAGCCGCGAGGAGATTTTGAGTTCTCGCAATATAGAGACGTTAGTCCGAAATGCTGTCCAAGGAATACGGAGCATCTTTCTCCAGCACCACATCTCAAAAGCGTCAATGCGTAATGCGTTGCGGTCTGCAGCTTTTAGTGTCTCTTTCTTTAAGTCCAGCGCCGTATAAAAGATCGAGAAGACACGAGCCCGTATCAGTCTGGTTTTGGTTTTTAAGGAAATATTGCGATCTCCAGATTTTTGCAAGCTGAGACATGGCGCTCTTAGCCATGCCAATTCTCCTGCGCACTTCTTTCTCGCACGAACCATCGTTACTGATGTTGGAACCCAGGTATATAAAGTTGTCCACTATTTCTAGGTCCAATGCGCCAGTGAGTTCCAACTTCTCAGATTTATAATAGGCGAAATCCGAACTGGCAGTCACTGAAGAGATCATTGGTCACAAGGTATGCCAGCAGTCGAAAGTTCAGTATACGTTCCGTATTCTTGTAGAGTATGGACTTGATTGAAATCATCTTACAGTAAGATGGATCGGCACGGCTACCTTTTTTGGGCACAGGCTGCACATTAGCCAGCTTCCACGACTGCGGAACTAGACCAGTCTCAATCTCAAGTGAGAGGCGATGCAGCTGGTGTGTTAGAACAGCAGACAAGTTAGGTGCACACTTACGTGGGACTATGGCCGGGATTCTATCAGGACCACTAGCCTTAATCACGTTAGAGTACGGAGAGCTTTATGAGTATCTCTTTGCTGCTGATGTGAGGTTCTCCCATGGAGAGGTCGGCTATAGGCAACTTAGGTGGAACCTTGCTAGCGACTTCCAGACGTGAGTTCTTTGCAAAAAGAGTAGAATTACCTTCTCAGCTGCAGTGTGGGCAAGTGAGCCGTCAGGCTTTGTCAGCGGTGGAAATAAAGGTATTTCCAAATGTTTCGCACCCATTTGTATTACCTATAGCTGACCCCTCTATGGGGGAGCTTCATGTCCGCGGCGGAGAGGTACTCAAAGCTCTCCGTGGAAATAAAGGTATTTCCAAGTGGGTGCGAAGCATGTTTAACACCGTTGGAGCCGATGTGATTGAATCGTGCCCTACGTAATGTTCTTTAACTGGGGCTTTCTCAGGGTCTGGGTACCCGACGATTTGCGCGCTCGAGCATTAGCTCAGGCTAAGAAAGCTGACGGGGTTCCGGTTACAGTTACAGCAGTGTGCCATACGCATCATCATTTCTAAGATACTATGCCAACGCGTTGGTGTGGACGTCTTAACGCTAGGTACGTTCGCGAAGTCCCCAAACAAAGGCCGTTCTTCTGATTCTTCTCCCTCTTGATCGGAAATAGGGTCGCTGACGCCCCGCGCGGCGCCTGCACGGCCCACGTGAGTAAAGAATAAACTGAGATTATGGTTACAAGAGCCTACACATTGGAACAGTCTAGTCGGCGCGAAATTTTGAACAGTCGGCGGCGGCGGCGGCGCGCCATACCTAAACGGCGGCGGCGAGCCACGGCGGCGCCCATGTCTATATCTTACAACCATAACCAGGACAAACATCAACATAACATTTTTTTTATAATGTATTATATATTTACCTTTTTTCTCTCTATTTAATGATATCTTTTCCTCATAAACTACTATTGACTTCCGGTACAGGTTCAACTCAAAGGTATGCCTAACAAATAACCACAAAAGTCTCAACCGAAAGTGAATCTTCTTTACCAGTTAGCGCTGTAAAAAAAAGTAAAAGTCCGCAAACACAACCGGTGCATATTACACGGCTCTTATCACGAGCGACGTAAGGTCGAAAGTGAGTGACGCGGTTACGTTGGGGTGTTTGCTTAATTCACGATTACGTATGTGTCAAATACTTTTACTGATGCACGCAGCGGTGAACTTTCTAGGAAGGTCGTGTTCCGCAGAGAAGTACGGAGTCGCTGCTATAATTTTTTTCCTCAATACAAAGTATGACAAATAAATTGATTCGAAGTTCAATGTTTTGTTTATATAGTTACATGAGTTAAAAGCTTCCTAATATTTTTTTTGTATTGTTTCGAAATATGTTTTTAAGCTGCAAACTGTGTTGTGTTTGTCTTGTAATCGTATTAAATGTTTTTTATTTTATAATGGAAAATGTACTTCTATGTTAGGGAGGGTTTTTTCCAATTGGTGTTGGTGGACGCTCTAAAAGAAAGGGAGAAAAGAAATGCCCTTGCTGAGTTTCTTGCCGGTTACAAGGCTCCCGCCCAATAGTTAAGACTTACGAATCGATGACATAGCAACATTCATAAGTGCTCAATTATTGTAGCCTAAATTGAATAAATGATTTTGAATTATAATGTAATTATTTATATGATGAAAAATGATTTGTTTTCCCGGTCACATTTTAACTTTACAGAATAAAGAGTAATATTTATTCAAATAAAAATGTTTTACAAATAGACAAGTTTGTAATTTAAGTATATTATTATTATAAATAAGATATACTAAAATTCTGTATACGCATTGTCCTTGTCCCACTTTTAACTTTATATGAAATCTTATTAATCTGTCTGTATAATTTATGGAAAAATATGGACAGTGTCATAAGATGGTAATTATTTGCATGTTTCATATCTATCACCGAATTTACTTTTAACCCAATAATGGAAACATAAACACAATTAATGAACTCGGTGCGAGTTTTATTTACAATTCAATAACTGGTAACAATCAATCAACCAATTTTCGCAGATGTGGTATGTATTCGTAAAAAACTCGCAATATGCACTAAGTTTCTGTTTGTTCTAGGTGCATTATCTGGGCAAATGACAGGCAAGCAGTTACATTATAGTACATTAGTTTAAATACTTAACTAAGCCCAGTCAAACAATAACTACGTCATTCACGTACTGTTTCTATCAGCAACAGCCACACATCTTAATAGAGCTTTAACTTTAAAAAGAGTTTTTATGATTTCGGCCAATAGCGTCTCCATATGTGTCGCTGTTCTACGCGATCACGCTCCATTGATAGTCGGCTGATGTGAACGCAGCATCTGTCCGTGTGAGAAATGCCGTCATCACTCAATTGGCTGAGATAGCTAATCATCGCTGAGGTGCAATTGTTATCGACATTGTAATGTTACGTTATTAATGGCATAGCACAGGTGTATCTACTGGTGTCGCCACCGAACAGAATACTTCTTTCTTCAGTGATGTGGTTGTTACTGGACCACAGAATAGAAATACTAATGTATATTGGCTTCCGCTTGCGGCTTTGTTCGCAATTCGAACGGTCATAAAAGTGTGTGACATATAACTGTCATCTAGATATTTATTTTACGATCCCTTGCTTTGTTTTGACGTGAATTAAGATGTAAACTTTTAAAATTTTTTTAGTAAAAAACCTTTTTAAAAAACAAGCTTTTATTTAAATGCGCCAAAACAAACTTTTACTTTAAGACATTTACTATCAACTTATAACGTCATTACACAATTTATATGATATAAAAGGTTGTCGTGAGATTAAAGTAAGTACTTACCATAGTACATATTAACTCAATGGTACTTACTCGTATTTTCTTAGATTGAAAATTTTAATAGTTTAAATCAATCCCATCATGTTATGTAATTTACTTGTTTATTTACACATATATCTATAGTATATAGTAAATCTCGCGACAACCTTTTATAGCATATAAATTGTGTAATGACGTTATAAGTTGATAGTAAATGTCTTAAAGTAAAAGTTTGTTTTGGCGCATTTAAATAAAAGCTTGTTTTTTAAAAAGGTTTTTTACTAAAAAAATTTTAAAAGTTTACATCTTAATTCACGTCAAAACAAAGCAAGGGATCGTAAAATAAATATCTAGATGACAGTTATATGTCACACACTTTTATGACCGTTCGAATTGCGAACAAAGCCGCAAGCGGAAGCCAATATACATTAGTATTTCTATTCTGTGGTCCAGTAACAACCACATCACTGAAGAAAGAAGTATTCTGTTCGGTGGCGACACCAGTAGATACACCTGTGCTATGCCATTAATAACGTAACATTACAATGTCGATAACAATTGCACCTCAGCGATGATTAGCTATCTCAGCCAATTGAGTGATGACGGCATTTCTCACACGGACAGATGCTGCGTTCACATCAGCCGACTATCAATGGAGCGTGATCGCGTAGAACAGCGACACATATGGAGACGCTATTGGCCGAAATCATAAAAACTCTTTTTAAAGTTAAAGCTCTATTAAGATGTGTGGCTGTTGCTGATAGAAACAGTACGTGAATGACGTAGTTATTGTTTGACTGGGCTTAGTTAAGTATTTAAACTAATGTACTATAATGTAACTGCTTGCCTGTCATTTGCCCAGATAATGCACCTAGAACAAACAGAAACTTAGTGCATATTGCGAGTTTTTTACGAATACATACCACATCTGCGAAAATTGGTTGATTGATTGTTACCAGTTATTGAATTGTAAATAAAACTCGCACCGAGTTCATTAATTGTGTTTATGTTTCCATTATTGGGTTAAAAGTAAATTCGGTGATAGATATGAAACATGCAAATAATTACCATCTTATGACACTGTCCATATTTTTCCATAAATTATACAGACAGATTAATAAGATTTCATATAAAGTTAAAAGTGGGACAAGGACAATGCGTATACAGAATTTTAGTATATCTTATTTATAATAATAATATACTTAAATTACAAACTTGTCTATTTGTAAAACATTTTTATTTGAATAAATATTACTCTTTATTCTGTAAAGTTAAAATGTGACCGGGAAAACAAATCATTTTTCATCATATAAATAATTACATTATAATTCAAAATCATTTATTCAATTTAGGCTACAATAATTGAGCACTTATGAATGTTGCTATGTCATCGATTCGTAAGTCTTAACTATTGGGCGGGAGCCTTGTAACCGGCAAGAAACTCAGCAAGGGCATTTCTTTTCTCCCTTTCTTTTAGAGCGTCCACCAACACCAATTGGAAAAAACCCTCCCTAACATAGAAGTACATTTTCCATTATAAAATAAAAAACATTTAATACGATTACAAGACAAACACAACACAGTTTGCAGCTTAAAAACATATTTCGAAACAATACAAAAAAAATATTAGGAAGCTTTTAACTCATGTAACTATATAAACAAAACATTGAACTTCGAATCAATTTATTTGTCATACTTTGTATTGAGGAAAAAAATTATAGCAGCGACTCCGTACTTCTCTGCGGAACACGACCTTCCTAGAAAGTTCACCGCTGCGTGCATCAGTAAAAGTATTTGACACATACGTAATCGTGAATTAAGCAAACACCCCAACGTAACCGCGTCACTCACTTTCGACCTTACGTCGCTCGTGATAAGAGCCGTGTAATATGCACCGGTTGTGTTTGCGGACTTTTACTTTTTTTTACAGCGCTAACTGGTAAAGAAGATTCACTTTCGGTTGAGACTTTTGTGGTTATTTGTTAGGCATACCTTTGAGTTGAACCTGTACCGGAAGTCAATAGTAGTTTATGAGGAAAAGATATCATTAAATAGAGAGAAAAAAGGTAAATATATAATACATTATAAAAAAAATGTTATGTTGATGTTTGTCCTGGTTATGGTTGTAAGATAACAGAAGACAAGATTTTTATTTTTACTTTTTACAACTTTGACGAGCTCCGTGGTCGAGTGGTTAACGCACCGGGTCTGGCGTCGCGCCATCTCTGAGGTCCCGGGTTCAATTCCCGGTCGTGTCAAGTTAGAGAAAACTGTTTTTCTAAATTGATTTCGAGTCTGGGTGTTTTTCTATGATTATGTATGTATTTATTCATTATCTAGTTTAACCATATTAACGAGTTTCAAAAGAAGTTTATCTTGGGCTAGATGATTGGTGTAAGCGTAATTTTATTTAATTTAACATTTTTATAAATATTATGTATCTACGTAATATTCGTTTAAAGTGAAATACTTACTTCGCTTTAAAAACCAGCTTTAACGTCTGTTAAAGAACATTTAAATCCATCAGAACTTTAAATACTCATATATCAGACTTAATTGCATAAACAGCAACCATTTTATTAAATATATTTACCATTTACCATAATAAAACAGTTGGATATGCTCGAAGTATAAAGCAACTCAAAATGTATAGTCAAATAAAAGTGATTGCTGTAATTATAAAGCTCTCAACTTTACGACTTTTATCTTGAGTACCGACAAACTGAAGGATTGTGTATATTTAAATCTCGTCATTCAATGTTATCTAAATTGTAGGAGTTTACTTTCGACTTAGTAGTTTTAAATGTGTAGCTTTAAACTGACTTAGTGGGGTGTAATTTGTCAAAGATTGAATTGTGAAAGGTTCTCAACTCTTAAATGCCAAGCACTTGGTAGGTCAAACTATAATCGTCTATTATTATTAATTATATTCTCATAATTAGATCCTGGGAAGGGAAGGCAGACACTTTCTTTTTGTCACAATCCTGACACATTTCTTTAGCTTCACCAAGAACGTTATAAAATCTATCTAATTTGTCATGTGCATGTAATGTATTAATTATAGTGAAGACTTGTCCAACAGTTGGACAGTATATCTTTAGGCTACTCTTCTTCTTCTCAGCCATTCTCAACCACATGGGTGTAGGCCTCCTTCAGTTTATGACATCGTGTACGATCCTGGGCAGCTTCTATCCATTTCACTCCGGCTGTTCTTTTAACATCGTCGTGCCAACGCATCTGCGGTCGTCCTTGTGGGCGTTTCTCGCCCAATGGTCTCCATTCCACCAGCGCTTTGCACCACGAGCCCTGCTTCCTGGCGACGTGTCCTGCCCACTCCCACTTCAGATTTGCTACACGTTTGGTGACATCTGTGACTTTGCTCTAGTGTCTTAGCCAGTCCCTCAGTGTAATACCTACCCACCAGTTTTCTATCCTTAGGCTATTTACACATAAACTTTCGCGTTCCCATAAGCACACATATTTAAACGGAATTCAACGCAAACCTACTTAGAAAATACATTTTACGCATACCATTTAATCCCTACGTTTCGATCGAATTGCACCGGCCGTGGTCACGAGCTGACTCTAAAAAAAGGCTATACTTAATAAAAAGGTTTCATCAACTGCTGCTTATAATAATTGCTTTATTGACTCGTTAAGTTTAATCGCATCTCAATGGCATTTTTTCTTATTGATCGCAGGGAAAGCAGATAACATTGAACCTCGGAAGCCTTTTAGCGGCCATCTAACGACATAAATAAGCATTCCAAATGGTAATCCGCTGA
Organism: Scoparia ambigualis; assembly: GCA_963921215.1. Lineage (NCBI taxonomy): Eukaryota > Metazoa > Arthropoda > Insecta > Lepidoptera > Crambidae > Scoparia > Scoparia ambigualis. The sequence goes on from OY992512.1 coordinate 5,560,679, forward strand.
CAAATGCCCCGGAATCCATATTTTAAAGAGAAAGTCAAGAAGATACCATAATATCATCGCACGCTTAAATATAAATAGTGTTCATTTATTGCTATGAGGTGAATTAGGTTATGTAAGATAACATAAATATTTAAAAGTTTTAAGTTGTGTTGTTGTTACTGAACTAGAGGAATTAAGGAAAAGTATTTTTAGAACACACACACACACAGATACCAATTATTCATACAATGTAGAAAAGATACTAAAAGAAAATGTGTCCTATAAAATAAAGTCTAGATACTCAGCATTTGTTAAGAATAATAATGATACTGCCTTTGGTTAAAAAAGATTTATTAGTATTATATTTTGGTTTGGTAATATAACCTCTGTCTCCATATGTGTCGCTGTTCTACGCGATCACGCTCCATTGATAGTCGGCTGATGTGAACGCAGCATCTGTCCGTGTGAGAAATGCCGTCATCACTCAATTGGCTGAGATAGCTAATCATCGCTGAGGTGCAATTGTTATCGACATTGTAATGTTACGTTATTAATGGCATAGCACAGGTGTATCTACTGGTGTCGCCACCGAACAGAATACTTCTTTCTTCAGTGATGTGGTTGTTACTGGACCACAGAATAGAAATACTAATGTATATTGGCTTCCGCTTGCGGCTTTGTTCGCAATTCGAACGGTCATAAAAGTGTGTGACATATAACTGTCATCTAGATATTTATTTTACGATCCCTTGCTTTGTTTTGACGTGAATTAAGATGTAAACTTTTAAAATTTTTTTAGTAAAAAACCTTTTTAAAAAACAAGCTTTTATTTAAATGCGCCAAAACAAACTTTTACTTTAAGACATTTACTATCAACTTATAACGTCATTACACAATTTATATGATATAAAAGGTTGTCGTGAGATTAAAGTAAGTACTTACCATAGTACATATTAACTCAATGGTACTTACTCGTATTTTCTTAGATTGAAAATTTTAATAGTTTAAATCAATCCCATCATGTTATGTAATTTACTTGTTTATTTACACATATATCTATAGTATATAGTAAATCTCGCGACAACCTTTTATAGCATATAAATTGTGTAATGACGTTATAAGTTGATAGTAAAAGTTTTAAAGTAAAAGTTATTTTTTTCTTTTTAGCGCATTTAAATAAAAGCTTGTTTTTTTAAAAGGTTTTTTAGATTTAATTTATTTTTTACTTTTTGTTATTCCTAGACACGATTTTCATATGTTCATCTCACTAAATCACTGGTCATCATTATATTGCATTGTCGCGCGATTTACACTTGTTTGCGAAATTTCAGCTCAATCAGTAACCGGGAAGTGGATCAAAATTGAGTTGCAAAATTCTACCCGAACAAAAGACATACATTGCAAGTTAAATAAAAGCTTGTAATAAAATATACTTTCGCATAGAAAATAATTAGTTTGAACCAAAGTGTAAAGAAATATAAGTGGGTTGTTGAGAAGTTTGTAAGACAAAATGGTAATGTCCATTCGATCATTTAAAATTACTTACATAACTGATTTGTACAAAGAAAACTAAAATGTTTTATCTACGGTTAATAAATTGTTAGCAATATGAATGTGTGATGAGTTTAAAAAAATGCGCAATTTCACGCAATTATTTTCAGGCACGCGTCTACGTTTCAAATTGACAATGAATTCGCCACGTTTGCATTGCATTACCACGGTAAAGTGAACAATAAATCTAAGTAAACAGCGAAGAAACACTTTTTCACTTTGCTTGTTGCCAAAATTGTTTTTCGTGGCCAAAGTCACGTTTGCAGGTGCCGCCGATTGTACTTAGCGATTTGTTCCATTATTACGATCATTGACAACCGTATCGAAAAAATCATTTTCTACACTTTAATATTATATGCTTGCTTAAAAATATTAATAAACTTTGTGATGTTGTAATAAATGATAGTTTTGAATACAAAACATTCGTTGTAGGTAAGTACTTTATAAAATACTTGATTACGAATGTGGGGTGTAATTACCTATCTAATACTAGTTTGAATAAATGTATTGACATTTATAATAACTTAAAATAATATAGAAATGACAAAAATATAAATTATTTACATATCAATTTCACATTAAAAGAGCCATAACTATGAGTACCTACTGAATTTGTCCCAGTATTTCATATAAAGTGTTTTGAACACAGTTTCAAACACTACCTACATTACATTGTGACATTGTTTTGATAATTAATAGAAAGTTGAAATTACTTACATGCTTTCCATTTCCAAATAATACTTAATAGTCATACATTTAAATCATACGATATTCATAATCATAAGTAGGTATAATAAACATACATTTACTTTATTAAATGTAGCTTTTAGTAATTCTACTCATTACTCTGTCAAAGCCCACAGTACAAAAGTGTTTGAATTTTAAATAGGATCTGTTACTGCTTAGTACTGTTAGTACGCACACCTACTCTTAACACCATTTCATTGTACGTTGTTGATTATAAATACTAGACAAGATAAGCAATAAATTTGCGTTTTTTGAATACCGCCCCCATGAATAAATACAAATATCACCATCATTATTTCCAGCCCTTCTCAACCCGCCTCTCTTTGTTTATGCCATTCGTAACGTCCCCTATTTCTATATCCATCTTCGGCCACCATTCGTCCAGTTTTTTAGTCCATCTGTAGTCACTTCGTCTTTTTCTTCGAAATACAAATACTTATGTAAATACAATTATAAATACAAGCTATTATCCGTATTTTTTTGTAGACCGATATTATACTCTTTTACATATGGACATATGGAACCGTGTCGCGTAGCGGTGAAAGAATACTACCACCCCCTCTCTTCCCTTGGGTGTCGTAAAAGGCGACTAACGGTACCAAAGACAGCACATACATCCACTAGCATAGAGCGGCGATGGGCTCACCACCTGTCACGCTGAGCACATGTTGCTATTTGGTGAAAAGTGGACACTGACAGGGGAATGCTTTTGCTGTCCTCATTGCCTAGTCTCTGACTAACCCTTTGGGGATAATAGTCGTTATTTTATGTACCTATGTATGTACATATGGGTAGGGGCGCACACAGGCATCGGTTGCATAAGGCAGGGACTGAATAACCCAACAAATCTGGTACCTACCTTAATATTGCGGTATGACGCCATACCGAAAAATAACGTTTACCGGAATATTCCGATATCCAAAGGAGGTCATTCATTTTGGGCCCAAAAGTCAAAGTGGCGGCCAGTAAAAAAAAGGAGTTATTATTATATTTTTTACTGCGAGAACATATGTCTACTAATATTCCTTCTCCTAATAATTAAAGTAGAAAAATCAATATTAATACACGTGGTAGGTATATATAACATTTAAAGGGAGTAATCTAAGTTTTTTAACTTAAAATGGATGATAGAATGTGTATTCAGTGTCGTCATCCTATTGGAGACCGGAGGAGCTATTCTTGGATATCTAGAGAAAAACTCCACATTAATATCGCGCAAATCATTATTACTGATTTGATTAAGTCACTATTACTGTACATGTATTACTTATAGGCAAAAGAACTGTAGATTGTTCACACGTCATGTGCATAATAGTTTGGTACATAACTTATTCAAGGCAATAACCGCATATAAGCCCTCCGGCATTAAGTATTTTTAAATGACGTTGTGGGACAAGCTGTCAACATTTAGTCTAGAGTTTCGCCGTATTTTTAAGGATACGCGAACATTTCATGTTACTTTTATATAAGTCGTAATTATTTTGTAATGTCAACATCTCTTTATGTATGTTTTTGTATAGCTAAGCTTTGTTGATGTTAATAAAAGATTGAACAGCAATAGTATTTTATTAGCTCTTGAAACTCCACCTACAACCTCACCCCATTACTTTTTACGCCAGTAAAATGAATATATTTTATATTAATGTAATATAAAAAATAGATTTTTATACTTCAATTAACCGAACTAGGACTAGTTGTTGAGGTTTACTGTCATAGTAAAAAACGTTCGGAATTACTCCCCCAACAATAATAATAACCCATTCTTTTTCGTTGGCAATTTGACTTTTGGGCCCAGGCTTATATGAAACGTGAATAACATTTTGACCTTTATTTCGGTACCGTAATTTTGAGTACAGAAATAAAAAAAGGTTTATTTCGGTGTGAAAAAGTTGGCCAACAACCATTTCAAGCATAAACGACTAATATCGTGGTTTTTCTTATCAATTTGCATTAGTTTGCTTTGTTCTCGAGATCAAAACCCCTCACCCCGCGTCCCGTAACAGTGTTAATGCAACATTTTTCGGTACCGATATCGCATAAAGGTTCAATAACGGTATAGCCTTACTTCCATTTTATTAAGGTACACTTATTTTATAGGTACCGGTAATGTAACCTTATACCGTAACCGCTTTCAGTCCCTGGCTTAGGGCATATTATACTGCGTGCGCTTCGACTCCGGTGCGTCCGGCGCGTGCGCCCGCGCCGCTTCGGTGAGCACAGCCTTGACTTTGAAAGCGGCCGTTTCCGATCGTTGCGGTATCGGCTTACTGAGCCTTGAGTTGAGCTTGCGGTTAATCCGGTGCGATAAACATACGCAAACAAAATATAAAGGTTATGATTAGAGGATTTTGTTTATAACTAATATTAATTCTGTGTAGCATTTGTGTTGTTAACTAGCGGCCCGCTCGCGACTTCGTCCGCGTGAACGAGCCTATCCCGTGATATATTACTAAACATTTTTTTTATAATATAAGATATGAATCTTTTCTGCACTGCCTTATACAGAAGTCTTCTTCTCTAGCGTTGCTCAATCGCGTAGATGAAGGCCTCCTTCAAATTACGCCACACGTCCCTATCCTTTGCTCTCTCCATCCACTTAAAGCAGGCCACTGGAGGTCGTTTTTCTCTCCAAGGTCTCCACTCAACGAGCCTCTTGCACCATGAGCCATGCTTGCGGGCGACATGACCAGCCTACTCCTACTTAAGTTTGCCCATCCGCTTTGTTATGTCTGTGACCCGCTTTGTCGTATGTCCACATACGGCACTTGTCCGTGCTGTATCCATATAAAGTGCCGTATTTGCACAAAATGGTAGAAATAGGTGTTGCCAAGCGATTTAGACAAAAAAGTATTTCGGGTAAAAAAGTGACATGTGCCCTTTTAGTATTTAGATTTTAGACACTATTAAACTCGATTGACTATATACTCTTTTAAACTTTCGCGTTTCATGCACACATAATGTAGACGGGATTTAACGGAAAACTGCTTAGTAAAGGCATCCTACGTAAACATTTTATACCCAACGCTTCGAACGAGTGTTGACTGATTTCGCAAACCTCCAACAACTAGGTAAGTATTCTGAAATGAACTCTAAAAGATAGGTCACATTACTCAACCCATCAAACGTTGTGTGACTAGACGTAACACATAATAACTGGTGAGTCATGACTACCAACACCGTAGGTCGGTCTACAAACGGAAGGCCGTTTAAAATAGGGTCGCCAACCGTTCTATAATATATAGTATTGTACTATATTTCGGGTCTGCGTAGGTACTATAAACTGTTGAAGAAATATAAAAAATACTTAATTTCATACACCGAAACCTACTACCGTAATATTTGAGGTTTTTTGCGGTAATAAATATTGCTCAAATTTTAATAATGATAGTGATAAAGTAATGACAAAAAGACCTACCTTCTGTAGGACTCACAACCATTTTTTTTACTTTTCCCCTAAAATACCATATTTTTCTGAAGAGTAAGTACTAAAGTAGCATAAAAGTACCATAGGTATTTCACCATGGAAATGTTGGCAACCCTAGTTTAGAACGACACCGAATCGCTGTAATGTCGCACACGAATGGGGACGACACGTTTTTTTGTCAATTACGGCCACCGAAACTACCTGACACAGGAAGCAAGACAGGTGCGTGACCTAACTGCCGTATGTAGGAAACGACGCCCGTATTACGTCGGAGTAAGGATGAAAAAACAAATTTGGAATAACATCCTGCACGGTGTACACACTTTCTTTTCTTTTTTAACAGCTCAGTTAATCAGGCACTTATACATACATACATACATACATACATACATACATACACGACCATTATCCACTAAGGCTTAGGTCTAGTGTTGGACAGGACGCTCTCATTCACGACCATTATCCACTACGGCTTAGGTCTAGTGTTGGTCAGGACTCTCTCATTCACGACCATTATCCACTAAGGCTTAGGTCTAGTGTTGGTCAGTAGGCCTAGCATACGCAACACAAGATATGTCGCGGACGAGAGACGACAAATCATTTTAAGTTGTCATGTTAAGGTTTGTAGACAAAAATACCACAGTTTATGCAGAAACTACTATTAAGTCTATTTTTGACATATTATGTAGAGTTCTAAGCGCATCCATGTCTCTTTAGTGTCGATAAACATTAGAGATAATTTAATAAAACACGAGAAAACGGGTCGAGAAGAGTTCTCGTGTTGCGCATGCTAGGCAAGCTGGACTCTCACTCGAGAACTCGAGTCTTTCACAATAATATATTCAAAGAGACTCATAAGATTCGAGTTCATTGCTAGTTCCGAAGTTTTTTCAAAATCCACTGTTAATAATAAGTTGATGGAAAAGTATTTGATATTCAATAATTTTAAATAATAATCAAAATCCCGAAAAAACAACAAGACTCAACCCTTTTTGAAGTAGGAACTCACTCAATTTCTCCAAAAAGACTTAAGTGTTTTTAAAAAACTTGAGTTCCATAATAAAAGCTCAGTTCTATGAGTCGAGTCTTTTTGCATTAGGACTCGACGAAAGGACTCAAGGCTCAGAACACAGGACTCATATTAGTTAGTCTTGCTAGCTCTGCCAAAATGAGTCCAGTCTCTAAATTAGGACTTCGAAGAGAATAAGAATTCGATTCCTGGCCAACACTAGTTAGGTCAAAGACTAAGCAAAGAGGACCGCAAAAGAGGTTCACTGCCACAGTCCTCGTTTCACCAAATAAAAACCGCACATGTGCTCAGCCTGATAGGTGGTGAGCCCATCGCCGCTCTATTCTGTTGGATGTATGTGCATTCTTCAATACGTTAGTCGCCACCTGCAGGTTTGTATGTGCCTACGATCAGAAATAGAAGACGGTCACAAGAGTAAAGTCTTTTTCTGTCTTTTATGACTGTCAATTGTTACATATAAACGTCTGAAGGTGCCTACAACCTTCCTACTAAGTATATTACATTACACTAATATAATAAAGGCAAAAGTTTGTAAGTATGGATGGATGTTTGTTACTCTTTCATGTAGAAAATAATGAATGGATTTGGATGAAATTCGGCATACAGATAGTTTATGACCTGGATTAACACATAGGATACTTTTTAACCCGATATTCCCACGAGAACGGGAACCACGCGAATGAAACCGCGAGCGGCCGCTAGTAATTAATGAACGAGTTAGCCAACTTCTTCTATCATCTCCGTGCACCTATATCTAAGTCGAAGTATTAATAATGTAGTTTATTTTAAATATATTAGTGCTGGTACAATTTTTAAGGGTCGGCAACACGTCATTAATATTTCCGTGGTTGGAAACGTCCATAGCCTACGGTAACCGCTTGCCATCAGACGGTGAGTAAATTTTGTACATCACTAAGCACAAGTTTATGAGTTCTTTATCGCACCGCCTTCCAACCTTACTGCCTAACCCTATTATTAACTTATGTAAAATGTCATTTGGCACTAAGACCGCCTTTCGTACGGCTTTAAACGATGTTAAGCTGATGGCCAAGTGACGATAAAACCGCAAAGGTGGAAGCGATACTAATGAGGAACTGACTGGGCTTTCCCTCTTGACAGTCGGAACAGAACAATGCCGCCATAAAACGCGTTTTGTTATCTGCTTTAGCTGAATTAGATAGGAATTTTATAAACACACTCGCTTAGATGTAATGTAATCTATTTCGATGACAGTTTTATATGGATGTCATTGTGAGTTCGAATTCAAAGTTGTTGTACTTACGCTTCATTTGTAAGTAAATATATATTTTGTTATTATGATAAACGTCTCGGCAATTGCAGTGCACATTCTATCTTACAAAAATAAAATTTTGCGGTACTATCGCTTTAAAGCGATCTCTTCCAGACAATCATTATTAGACATGTTCAGTCAAAATTACTTCTGACTTATTGAGTTGATAAGACTGTTACAATACGGTTTTTGGTTGTACCTATTAAAAAAAAAGACAAACAACATCTTCACAGCGTAGTACGGTCCATTACGCCGACCGAGATTCCGCAGCATATCGCATAGTTAACATCGCATTATGTCATAATTACCTATGTAAAAGTCGCAAATATTGCTGTGTCATAACGAAATTACCTATCTCGCAACTACTAGTGGATTCGTGATGAGATGACAACACGTAATGTCTGATGTCCTGAAAACCAGACTGAGTATACCGCCTTATACTTATGTCTGCGCAACCGCCTCTGTTGTCTAGCAGTTCGAACAGTCTCTGCGCCATAAGTCACGGTTTTTAGTCCCTGTTGGCCTTCGATCAACAATACAACTAGATGTCAGGTCGGCGCTAAAAATATGTCTCGGAAAATAACAGCCCACTTAAGAAGTAAGCTCTTATTTTCTCGCAAGGCAATAACAGGAAAAAGTTCTTTATTTGTTGCCGCCTAGGTTGATTTCACCACTAAATAATGTTATTGACGTCTTTTCATTTTTAAGTGACAGGAGTAATGATTGCTTTGCTCTTTGTTTGTGATGAATGATCGTAAGTTTATGATAATACTTAGAAGATTTGTGACTTTATAACTGGGTGCCATGGTTGTAATAAGGTTGAACTTAAAACTGTTTTATAACTTTTGTCTCAGTTCGTTAGTAAAGAAAAAGTATTTATTCACGTGGACAGAATTTAGCTTTGATTTTGTGCGTGACGCGTTATCTAGTTGGTATTGTTGATCAAAGCTATTGGCATCACGTTACTTTACTCGGTGGTAGATCTTGTCCTAAATGTACCTAACTTCGTTGACCCGTATTTGTTGTACACTGATGTGTATGTACGTATGTAGTGTGCCAAACAGCAGCGTGCGCGTTTTGTAAGACGAATTACGGGATGAAGGCGAAGACGAATGTTCGAATGCTTAAAGAGTTAGGCCCCCGGCAAACATTATCATCTAAGTAGTCGCCATAATTAACAACTTTGTCAGCAGCAATGTTGCGTCCCGGTAGTTACATTACATGCCTACCTACATTAATCACGACTATTATCCCCGAAAGGTTAGTCAGAGACTAGGCAATGAGGACAGAAAAAACAGTCCTCTACCATAGTCCACTTTTCACCAAATAGCGACAGCACAATACATGTGCTCAGTGTGACAGGTGGTGAGCCCATCGCTGCTCTATGCTGTTAGATGTGTAGTATTTAGTCCGTTAGTCGCCTTTTACGGCACCCAAGAGAAGAGAGGAGGTAGTAGTATTATTTCTACCTTACGCGACACTGTCAGTTGACTAATGTACTAACCGAAATTAGAGCGAGAGAAATTTCTGTTTTATCTTTCGCCAATCTCTGTTCAGCACTTCTTATGAAATCAGCGAATGCCTCTAAACATTGTTTATGCAAAAGGAAATAAATTTGCATGTCTGTTCGTATTGCATTATTGTTGCATAAACGGTCAAGGGAGAGCGTGATACAATAAAAGATAGAGCTGCTCTATTCGCCAGCCTATTGCGTTATTGTTAGTGCTGATCCAAAGATATATCTAGATATTAATTACAGACAGACCATTCACATTTATTTTTCAAGAAGGATACTTGACACCTTTATTCGATAACTAAAATGTTTGATATTTTTTAAATGTATTTTTTTTAATATAAAATTAATAACATAACCTAACTATAAAAACTTAAGCAAAATTTTTTCAGGATTGTTAGGATTAAGAGTACCTAAGCGGTTGCATCACTACGTCCTAAAACGACAGTCGTTATAACCAACACTAATCCGCATTATAGTCCAGAGCGGATCTTTCGTGCTATATTCTTAGTTCAAGTTTTGTTCAGAATTCATCGTAAACTAGAATTTGTAAGAAGGCGCTGCTTCACACGGCCTAAAATGACATGAATGGGTAAGTGAATCAGACTGGATAATCCAAAGTTTGACCCGAGCCATTTCTCATCTGACTTAGACGCTTGTAACGTCGGAGCTCAGGTAAGATTTGACTTTGAACTCATAAACTTGTTATTATTATTATGAGTCGCATGTGCATTTCAAAGCAAAGGCCTTCCTTCTCACCTACCATTCTTCCCTATTTATATGTAGAAATCTGAGGCCAATCCATTAGGAGAAATGTCAACTCTTCTCACCATCTTCTTCTGGGTTAGCTGCGTTGCCAGTTCCTTGTTTGGACATAGTTAAGCAGAAATGAGCCAATCCACAATTTGGTCAAAAATGAGCTAAGTACATTATACAAAAATACCTTGTAATTTTGGTATATACCTAACTCTTCTATGACCAAATTGTGGATTGAGTCTTTTCATTCGGAAATTAATTTAATTCTCTTTACATTTTTGTTTATAACTGTCCGTCCTAAATAAATATTTTTTTAAACAATTATGTGTATGTTTATGAGTAATTGCTTGATGCTCTACTAGCGACATCCCATTACTTCGACCGCGTGAACATCCGAATCTTATATCCGAGGGAGTTTTGATCAATCATCCATCATAATTACATCCTGTATAAAGCCTTACTGCCATATTTCAAGTTTTTTAAGCTACATGGTAGAGACTACTCGTACATTTTCTATAAAAATAAATGTAAAAAAAATTCTATAAATAAAATGCACGTTAAGACAGTAGAAGAAGCCGTATGAAAAAGCTACTCCTATCTGATTTGTTAAAGTTGATTTTATCAGATAACAAAATTAAACTAAAACAAATATTATTATACAACTATGCAAAGCCGAACAAAGTGTGAACACGTACGTATTACATACATACATAATATCACGACTATTATCCCCGAAGGGTTAGTCAGAAGCTAGGCAAACGTAGGTATGTATTATTCTAATCTTATATTTCCTAGCGCGTTGATGTCTCTAACATGAATGATGCTTCAGCGCGCGGCGGGCTTTTTATAAATAAAACCCACGTAAAAGGCAATGGTATAGTTAGTTTTTAATTATTTTATTAGTAGTAAATATCTGCTGGTCTTTGGATTAGTCTTGATTATATCAATCACACAGAGTTCAAATTGTAGATTATAAGTTTATTGTATTAAATGTGGTACTTTTTACATAGGGAGTGCCAATACGAGAAGTAAGGTAAAGCTAAGGTAGGTTATCGAACGTTTAGCTGAAGTGTAAGCATGATTTATGAATATAAATCTTTAATTAATATTATCAAGGATTAATCAAAACATTACTCATTAAAATGATTACAAGGCAATACAGTAAACACAATTACTTTAAAAGTGAACTGAAATTAATAAGAAAAACATTGAGAGATGCTCTTCTTCAAAAAAAAAAAAAACTATTAATTATGCAAAAATACATTAATCTAAAATTAAAATGGTGTAATGGTATGATTTAAACGCAAGCAGGTACTCCACGATCGTAAAAACGTGAAGAAGTCAAAACATGTAAATCTACTCTCTAATTTCTGCACATCTATCTAATTGGCATATTATGAAGGTCTCCTGACGATTCTATGGTTGTAATTGTTCATTGCACTTAGATTTCGATGTTATAATAATTTCAAAAATCGAGGCACAGTCGATTTTTATAATAGAATTTTCCAAGTGTAATATTTATTAAAGTATTATATATCTTACATTTGATATCAACAACGTAAAGAGCTTATTTCCAAACCGACGGAAAAAGGTGCAACATAGAAATTCTATAATTTCTACAAAAGAAAAAACAAGGTAGCCGATAACGGTAACCAGAATCGATAAAAACAAGCCCTCTTCCGATGATGAATCGATGATCACTCGACTTTCACTAAAGAAAGTGGACACGCCGCCGGCTAAAAATCCGCGCCGAAGCGCGCTGACCATTCCGATCGACCTACAAATATGTTTAAGTTCTTATATATTTATAACACCATTAACTCAACTCACCCAAAAAATCGGCCTCATGGTATCCGAGCACAGCACAAAAAATAAAAATTAAAAAATAAAATGTCACAACACATGCGCGGACGCGCGCGCCTCACTCACTACTGAGGTGAAGGCAGTGCCGCATGCAGCCTCCCCGTCAAAGAAAGTCACCAACCTTCACATTCGTGGATTATGTAAACTTGAGCAAAAAAGCAAGTGCATTATGAATATAATGGCGCTGAGTGGCCCACAATGGACGAGGATGGGCAAACACCGGCTCGCCGTATTTATTAACGAGATATAACCAGTTAATGTAACAGAAATTCTATTGTTGCCGTTTTAAACGCGGACTTTGTTTTACAAATGTTCCTATTGATGCTTAATTTGTTGAGAATTATGTAAGAGATTGCGGTGTAAGCTTTTTGGAGGAGTGTTAGATAGTTAGTCTACAAATAATATTAATAGCATCGACGAACTGTAAATATAGTCACATCGGCATTAAGCTTACTTAAGGAAAAAAAGCTCATTATGTGTTTTCGAATCTTTTGGAATTCACATCGTTACTTTAGTGCCATCAATTGTAGCGATGACTTGATTTCAATGATGGAGGCCTTTGCCCAGCAGTGGGACAGGATACAGGGTGTATTTTACTTTACTTTTTTCTCTAGTGCATAGGCACTAGCCCATTCTTTATTTACATTCCATTAAGTCCAAAATATAGTAGTCTGTAGATACGAGATTACTTTGAAAATACTTGGTATGTTTTTTGTTTTCTTTCTTGTCTCCAGTGTGTATAATTATTACGTGCATTTATCGTCAATAATTTTCCTGAATCATGATTTAATAGCATTATAACACACTTAGATAAATTTACCCAAGATATTTCTAATTTAGAATGAAACTTAGCACTAGGACATCAACGTATTTATTACACGCGTTATTATAAAGTAGGTACTCGGTTTTATAGTTTTTCAATAGAACACTCAACATTATTTTTGATAGGTATTTCTATTGTGTTTAATCCAGATTGATTGCTAATTATGATTTATAGTGGAAAAATACAGTGCAGTATAGACATGAACTACTAAACTAATCAAAAAAAAATTTGGACGATTCAAAAGCATTTTTTGCACACACAAAAGCAAAAAGTTTACTTGAATAAATAATTTTTGAGATACTTAGTGACTTTTTTTAAGTAAAAGACAATAAAATAAAAACCAAACGCAATTAAGTATGAACCTTGAAAACGTAACACTAGTTTTTTGTGCGGTCTTGTAAAGGTATTAATTTGTCAGTACATTAATGGAGCCTAAGGTCATGTACCGTAAAGTATTATACAAAAAAAGAATTTAATGAATATAGAGCGATACGTTTAAGTTCAAATAGCCTCAATTGTATTATCTTTGGTAGAATTTTGTGTGAGGTCGTACGTTCTATTAATAATTATCTTTTGACACTAAGCGTTTGCAGAACCTTGACTTATTTGACTGTGGCCTCTTTTCGGAGTCATTCTTTAGATCTGTCTTCTTCAAAAGACTTGCAACTAAGGTCATGTACCGTAAAGTATTATACAAAAAAAGAATTTAATGAATATAGAGCGATACGTTTAAGTTCAAATAGCCTCAATTGTATTATCTTTGGTAGAATTTTGTGTGAGGTCGTACGTTCTATTAATAATTATCTTTTGACACTAAGCGTTTGCAGAACCTTGACTTATTTGACTGTGGCCTCTTTTCGGAGTCATTCTTTAGATCTGTCTTCTTCAAAAGACTTGCAAAGTTATAAATTATATTAAAAGGCATATAAATGAACACTTGTTATGTACTCGTACGTACCTGCGTACGGATCTACTCACGCAGTAGGTATTTTATTAATTTACTGTTTTCCCTTTCATTTCTAAACGTCAGGATCGGTAACAAGGTATTTTATATTAAACATATCTATTTTGCTAATTAAGGAAAAAGACAAATGGTGAAATAAGTGCCACGAGCAGGATTCGAACTGCACATTCTTACATATCGGCTCAGACGCACTACTAACTTTGCTATCTTGATCATTTAAACATTCGGCAGCTTCTATTATTACTAAAAAAACAACAAAAAGGTTTGTGGTTATTTTTTTATTATTATTTATCACATCAGAACGGCTGCACCTATTTATTTATTTTTTATTTATTAATAAGGCTTACCAACTAAATACATACAACTCATTTCAGCAGACAAAGTTTGAAGAGTGGTTACACTTATAAGTATTTAAATTATAGGTGTGGATAACATTTACATTCCGAACCTTAACCGATATAAATAAAATTAAAATGAAACTAAGAAACTATTTCCAATCTAAGCATTTCAAATATAAGTAGGTATACAAACTAAATCAAATTAAATTTTGTTCTGTGTTATTGAGTAATCAAAAGCAAGAAGCATCTTTTTATTTCATTTGGCTTATTAATTTTTGTTCGGTTTGTAATTGTCAGGAAAGGTTTGTGTGGAAGATTTTTTTTTGCAAATTCGTCACGAGATACGGGTAAAATACAATTTTTCAACAAAATTTGCGTTCAATTAAACATATGCATTTTCGTAGTTTACATCTCAATTATGATAATATCTCAAACTAGGTCGAATGTTCAACTCACATTAAATTACGTAATGGTGGCAGGCAAGTATGCTGGGTACCTCTACATGTCTAGTGATCTTTGACATGTTATATCAGTAGGGCAAGTGACCCTTTACTCGTCCATTGCGGAGGTAGGCCTTAGAATTAGCCCCTACCATGAGTTCCTTGACAATTTTTGATGTGCTCGCTATACCCACACAATGTTTAAAAATCCTGACTAGAATCAATTTCATACTTGTATTTTTCCTACACTATATTCGTAATTTATTGCAATTATTCTTACCTTATTTTTTATTTTTGTAAAAATGTTAGCATCGAATGTTGATGACGTAGTTGTTGTCATTGAATAGAGACGCCTTTGGCTTTCAAAGTAAGAGATTATAGTGTTGATAAATTTGCGCGGAAACACAATAGTTTAGTTGGAAATGAACCTGACCCGGAATGTCAGAAAAATGCAGGAACGAATTTTTTATTTAATATGAATGGGTTTGCCCAAGATCCCAATCAAGCCCAGGGGCTAAGACAGGATCCACGATGGTGCGAGCTAACCCAGAAGGTGCCTATTCACTCTTGCTTTGAAAATGGACGGATTGTAAGTACATAGACGCAGGGAGGGAGTTCTTTTGCTGTGCGCAGTATAAAAGAAGTTGAGTTGACTTTGTGCGAGCGTCCCCCCCCTCCCCCCCCACGGGGCGATCGCATCATATCAAGCCTATATGAATCTCTCCAGGTTTATGGCAATTTCATGGGGGTGTTTAGTCAGTAGGAGTCTGACATAACTTTGCCAGCCGCCTGGTGTCGTACTCATGTAAAGTTCACCTCCTCCCTCCCCTTGGTGTCCGGGAGGGTGTCTGCTTCACAGGCGAAAAAAAAGAAGCTTTGTGCGACAATTAGGAATATCCACCAAGAAAGGGTGGTAGCCCGCAGTGCGTCTGGATGTCCGATGGAAGAAGGGGGATAGAGGTATGAGCTCATGCAGCTCTAGAGCACACTCTCCGAAGTACAGTCTGTAAAAGACCGACAGACAGGCAACTTTGCGGCGGTGAGCTAGGGTGTGAAACTTGCACTTCACCAGTTCCTGCTCAGGAGTTTTTATTTCACAATTTCTAAATCGTATCAATCGCATGTATGATACGCATGTGCACATGAAAGTAACTGCCAGACGGACAATAAGTTTACAAAACTTTAGTATTTATATTTTTTCTTTAATGTAATTTAAGCAATCTTTAGAAGTCACGATAAAAAAACTTTTACATCGTCACCGGTTGACTGGTAGAGAGAAGGCCTCATGGCATTAAGTCTGCCATTTTGCAGTAGAAGGCCTCATGGCATTAAGTCTGCCATTTTGCAGTAAACAAAGATGAAATAAATAATTTAAAATAGCTTTATTTTTGTATCCATTTTTTAGAGTCCACTTGAAAAGTTTCAAATTGCATTTAACTATAATTTAAAGAAGTCTCAGGAAAGCACGAATCTCATTCGAGCTTTCCTGAGACTGGTGGTATTTTACTAGTAAACATTTTCTCCTATAATTTAAAGCTCCTGAGAGAACAGAATTTAGAATTTTACTTTTGACTACAAATATTTTTCTATCTTTTACTAGTTTAAATCGTTTTTTTAACCGTGTCGCGTATAGCGGTGAAAGAATACTACCACCCCCTCTCTTCCCTTATGTGTCGTAAAAGGCGACTAACGGACTAAATACTGCACATACATCCAATAGCATAGAGCGGCGATGGGCTCACCACCTGTCACGCTGTGCACATATACAGTCGCTATGTGGTGAAAAGTGGACTATGGTAGAGGACTGCTTTTGCTGTCCTCATTGCCTAGTCTCTGACTAACCCTTCGGGGATAATAGCCGTGATTATATGTATGTATTTAAATCGTTTTGTGCATGAGTGAACTCTTGGTAGGGTATATTTTATGGTGTCCGCGGGGAATGCATCGCATCGCATCATTCAACGCTTTGTATGGCGACGTCATAGACTAATGAACGAATAGAAAGAAACCAACGTAAGTACTACTTTATCAAACTATTAGAAGCTGGTTGGTTTTAACTTGAATGCTTCGTTGGCTCAGTACGATATTGAGTTATGGTTCGTAATATCTAATGTTTCTTTATAAGAATGAAGGCTTCGGTATTTATGTTCTTATTTATTGCATTTATTGCTTTGCCCCTAAGAAGTAAATTCATACATACATACAATACTTACATATAATCACGACTATTATCCCCGAAGGGTCAGAGACTATTCAATAAGGACCGCAAAAGCAGTCCTCTGCCATAGTCCACATTTTCACCAAATATCAACTGCACCATGTGCTTCGCGTGACAAACAGGTAGTGAGCCCATTGCCGCTCTATGCTGTTGGATGTTTGTGCAGTCTTTAGTCCGTTAGTCGCCTTTTACGACACCCAAGGGAAGAGAGGGGGTGGTAGGTATTCCTTTGGTGAGCCTAAAGCTCTTCAGCTTTCCAATTATCTTTGTGCAAGAATTATATTGTGCGTGATGAGGCTTTGAATCAACCATGTATTGTAATTGTGACACGTTCACCTGGCACAAGTGATCATGACGTTCATGACTAAGGCAGGTTGTTAGAAAAATATCTATTCTAATTTATTTGCATTAAAAGCAATATTATAATTTGCGAATTTGTGAAAAGATAGCCAGTTCTTCTGTAGTTTAGGATTCCGGGTAGAGTACGCTTTTCTTCACTTACCATAAGGTAAGGTGTAAAGACTTTGTAAGCCAAATGTAAAAAGTAAAAAAAAAAGATGGTGTTGATTAATTTTGGCGGACTGGATAAGTTCCACGGTAGCTTAACTGGAAAGAGATTGCCAGAAGGGTGCGGGTGCGAATCCTATTCGTGGAAATTTTTGACACTGTCTTTTTCAATTCGTAATTTGTTCGCAACAAAATTTGCGTTATAAAAAATATGATTGTGTAAGATTAGCAATGTTGTAACAATGAACAATTGACAGAAGTGGTCGGCGTTCAACGAGATGTAGATATTTAAGGTTTCGTCAGATCTGTCTCGTCTATCTACTCTTAAGTCTATGGGCGGGCAAGGTGCAAGTACGCCAAGACAAACCTTGGATCACACGGTACCCTATTTGTTTATTTATGTAACTAAGATGGCACTAAATCATACCATGTGGGTGGTGATGGGTCTTGACATCAATTGACCAATCCGTTTGCCTGCAACTTAGGGTAGGTCCGATGTTAACCGAATATGGAATCTGTTTGTTTGTTTGATTATAACAGTTTTATTTGAGTGGTCGTTGGTGGCCACTAAGGAATGTATAGTGTAATCGAAATGACACAGACCATTTTAAAATGATCTTTATGGATTAACATCTTGTGGCCCAAGCGATCTATTTTAATCGAATACCACAAATCTTATGTCTGACTAACGAAAGCTGAACCAGGAAAAACGCGGTAAATTATAAAAAATCATGACTGGGTTATAACACAGGGTCACACACACAGCTGCAATTTTCTCAGAAAAAAATCAATTTGACATACGACATGACACCTCAGATAGACACACATAGAGACAAAGTGTTGCCAATCAAATAACTACGAGGTTCAGCTTTCGTTGGCCAGACTCTACCATTGTTATTTGTGTTCAGACATATTTGTTTCGTCGTATTTCCAACAAATAGTACTTTTAAAACGAATACCAAAACAAGTTTAGGGATTAGTAACAGCATAGACAAATTATATCGTCCTTGGTAACAGTCAGTAAAAATGCTTTGATAGTATTCAGCACACGTCTTTTTATAACCCAAAACAAAACATTGCGGTTCCAGCCTAGAGCTTTTCTCGACCAAGCTAAAATTCACCATCGTCACTGCCCACCGAAGGGCATAATTCAAAAACATTGTTTAATTTTAATTAAAAGTAAAATCTTATCGTATCTGAATGATCTAAACAAAGTTTTTGAAGGCGACGTCATAAAAAAAAGATTTTAAAATTCATTCTCTAGTCTAATTAAGTACAAATTATTTTACTAAAACAGAGTTTTATCTAATTAATGACGACCTTTATCCGAAATAACGGTTTTTGTTTGTTTCTCATTTTAATGCATGTGGTTAGGATACTAGCCAACCAAATAAATAAATAAATTATATTCGATACACTCACATTTGTTTTTAAAGTCAGTCAGTTTAAAGACAAGTTACGTTAATTAATTAAATAATTTATTTATCATTTATCTTATGATTTTAAGATAAGTACACCAACAGCAATACAGATTTTTTTAAAATCTCGATATTTATCGCTAGGGTTAAAGTACAAATATGTTCGCCTATTACGGGTATATACAGAATTTATCACATTACAAACGATATAAAATAAAAGAAAAAAGATAAAGTACTGTATTAGAAGGGCGTGTGAAATCTCACGCTTTGCGTTACGCAGGCGGGGCGGGCGGCGTGTTAACCGCTATATTGCGCGTAAGTTCACGTCGTTAGAGCGAAATAAAGCAGTTAAATGAAATGGTCTTGTTTATCATCTGTGGTAAAATAGCATTTTTTTTTCTAAAAAATATAGCCATTTTAAACTTTTTAACCATAGTTAAGGTTTCCATCACACATTCATATTGTTTGTCTTTTAAATGTAGCTGTGTGTATATAACCCGCCAACCCGCATTGGGTCAGCTTAGTGGGGTACGGCCCAATACTCTCCATGTGCTGTTCAAGTGGGAAGGCTTGTTCCCAGCAGTGGGACGTTTATAGGCGATAGTGATGATGACTATTAATATTTATAATTAATATTTAACTACAATATTTTATAAAATCAATAAGTAAGTATTTCCAAAAATAAAAAGTCTGGCCAACGAAAGCTGAACCTGCAGTTATTTGATTGGCAACACTTTGTCTCTATGTGTGTCTATTTGAGGTGTCATATCTTATATCAAATTGAAATTTTATCTGAGAAAATTGCGGCTGTGTTAGTGACCTGTGTTAACCCTATCATGATTTGCTGAAGCGGATGATCTGCCTCCACCGGCTTCAGAAGCCGGCTACAGAATCTGTCCAGCGTGTCTCTTAGAAGGGTGCCGCGCGGATCCGCACGATCGCAAAAACTGACATAAGTCTCATAATGAACTTCAAAGCAAAATCAATTATACATATTGATATTTAAAATTAGAACAATTCTGCTTTGAAGTCTCAGACCTAGTAATTTGATTAGAGCAATGTTTTTAAGTGTGAAATGTACAAAACCATCATGCGCTTGTGTTAAAAATTAAAATTTACTTTTTTAAGAGGGGGGCGACCTGCGGAATATCAATACAAATATTTTCATATAAGAATTATTGTTTCATGCGTAAAATTAAGAAAGTTGTCGAAGAATTTATTAGTCATTAGATTTATGTATTGTTTGTTATTGTTTAAAGAATTTGTTTCAAATTTCAACAAGGCCACGACTTTGTGCAATGATCAGGCTAACTTACGTAGGTAAGTTCTTTTAATGTATTTAACTAATTCAGAGCATAGTACAAGTAACTTAAAAATACGTAAATTTTCAAAATTTCGCGCAGGATCCCCTTAAAACCGTGCAAAGTTTGGAGGACAACGAGCCTTTTTGTATGTTATAGATGATAAACCAACCGGGGACGTGGCATTGCGAATGTTACTTAACCATAGCAAATTG
This sequence comes from Scoparia ambigualis, assembly GCA_963921215.1. Lineage (NCBI taxonomy): Eukaryota > Metazoa > Arthropoda > Insecta > Lepidoptera > Crambidae > Scoparia > Scoparia ambigualis. The sequence goes on from OY992512.1 coordinate 5,581,057, forward strand.
GTGGAATGAAAACAGAATCAATGCGCGCATGCGCAGCACTAACAATGTAGCGACGCGCTCCGCTGACGAAACTGTCTGCCATCTGCCGTGTGTGCAATTGCTAACGATGGCCGAGGAACAGGTGTGAGAGTTACATATTATTATATGTTTTACGTGTTTCAGACTCAGTCGACAAACTAATGAACGGTCCGTCTCATTGTAAGCGTGGTAGCCTATTGAATATCCACTTACATACTTCAATAAAATACTTTAATTAATGTTTTACACTCAGATGTACGTGTTTGTGTTTCATGATAATGGTTTTATAACATCATATTTAATTCAATGTATGAAACAACATGGTGCAATAATGTACAGTATTACGTAAGCATTGAATATACAAAGAAAAAAATATTTCTACTAAATAAACGTAGTTAGGAATGAAACATAGTGCAATAATACCTATTAGGTAAGCATTAAATATACAAAGAAAAAAATATTCCTACTAAATAAACGTAGGACTTAATTGCTGACAAAATCCTTCACTTAATTATAAAGTTGTCGGTACATCATCAATGCGGATTGAAAGTCCAGTCATAATTGCGTCACATGTAACGTGGTCTGTACCGATCATTCTACAAGATGATATATTTCCAAACTGTGGAGCAACCCAACCGGCCGCGAAAGCATCAACTCATAATGTTTACGGTTAACTATTGCAGTCTAAGCCAGAGGTTAACATGGTAACACACGGCTGTATTTTGCGTTTTCAAACGCGCCTGTTTTATTTTTACCAAAATCATATAAATTATACATTTTTAAACTCTGCTGGACAAAGGTCTCCACGAAGGATCTCCACCAAGACCGGTCTAGTGCTGCTCGCATCCAGCTCGTCTGACCACCTTATTGGAGGCCTGCCCCACTGCGTCTTCCGATGCACGGCCACCACTCAAGAATCGTTCTGCCCGAAACTTTCGCGTTCCATTATAAACAAACATATATAAGACGGTCGTGGCATAGTATAAATATGAGCTAAAGACATATGAGCTAAAGCAGTAAGGAAGCTACGTACAAACGCTAGAAATGACGCACGTCTTTACAGGGCCTCAATCACACTAAGCACCAACGATATTACCAAAACTATACCTTTACCGTTAAGCCGACTTCGTATAGCGCTAACGCATGTGTCAAACGCGATAGCACTATAAAAGTACGTCTAACGACTACATTTCAGTTGTGGTTCGGTTGAGATTATTTAGCGTGATAGCCCCCCAGGGCCCCTAAGCGGACATCACAGTGCTCTCAGTAGCGCGTATTGCGTCGAGAATGAGTGTTCACTGTTGTGTTTTTTAAAAATGCCACGAGTGTATTGCGTAGTATACGGCTGCTTGAACTCGGCTTCTTCAAAACCGGAGCTTTCGTTTTTTCAAACTTCCTGCTGATGTTGAAAGGTAAAAAATAATTTATTATTACTAAATAAAAAGCTTTTTCTTTTAAATAAATCGTTTGGTTATTTAGGTGATAGTTGCCGTACTTGTATATTTTTTGAGCGCGCGTTATTTTAATGGTGAAAAATAATAAGAATTGATACTACGAAACTTCATCCTTAATAAACTTTGCTTTAAAATTCGATATCTGAGGATCTGTGTGGTTTCTGACAATGAACCCGTAATTAGAATGAGATAAAGTAGCCGCCCAATCGAACTTTTTAGTTATTTAACCGATTGCTTTGAAAATCGATATCTGGGGATCTGTGTGGTTTCTGACAACGACTCCGTTATAAGTATGAGACAAAATAGCCTCCATCTTGAACTTTTTAGTTATTCGACCGATTGCTTTAAAAATCGATATCAGAGGATCTGTGTGGTTTCCGACAATGAATCCGATAATAGAATGAGGAAAGTAGCCGCCATCTTTAACTTTTAAGTTTTTAATTTTTTTTAAATAAAAAGTGGTAACCCTTTTTTTTTGCTAGTTATATCAAATAAAGCGCTAACTAGCTGAGATACAGCGCTAACTAAACAAAAACTTTTTCAGTTTAAAATAAATAAGAGGGCAACCCTAACGCTCAATTGGCGCGTAGGTATATAAAGCAAGAAAAGGGCCGAGCTTCCGTACTGCTTTAGCTTATATTTATACTGTGGTCGTGGTCAGCCTGTGACGGTGCAACTCGGTAAAAACGTCGGGTATAAACAGGTATGCGTAGGGTACCTTTAATAAATAGTTTTCTGAGTTAATCCTCGTCTAAATGTTTAATTATAAAAAATGTCGTGTTGGCTTCTGTTGCTCTAATAAATACCCCCCATAGTTCTTCTTTAATATCTATAATGTTCAGACATCAGTTTGTTACAATTTTATTATATGTATGGATACTAGGTGACCAATCCGCATTAGTCTAGCTTGGTGGATAGCCCAATCTCCATACCTTACCCAGCCTTAACCTTTTTTTTATATAAGGTGAAATTCTTTTACGGATACACAGCGGGGCTAGGGAAGCCCGTTGGTTATGTGGGACTCTTCCCCCAGCGCTTCCCTGTCCAGGTAAAGGACTCGATAGGGACTCGAGAGAAAAGGGGCCTTATCCATTAAAACACCTTGTACCATCCCATCACTTGTCACCAGGGTGTTTCGGGAGCGCAGCCTAACTTTGAAAAACTCGGCAGTTTTTATAAATAAAGTCTTCAAATGCACCTTACACTTACTCGCTATAGGTTAGATTGAGTCAAAGACATCATGGTGTCTAAAAATATTTCGCCATTAACTTTCGAGCAGTTATTGCTTTGCAAATGGTTGGTTATCTATGTAAGTATTATACAGACTAAAGAATATACATATCTCTAGCATTAACATTGTTACCAATAATGAACTTACCCTCTCTCCCGGGTGTCGTAAAAGGCGACTAACGGACTTAAGACTGCACATACATCCAACAGCATAGAGCAGCGATGGGCTCACCACCTGTCACGCTGAGCACATGTGCAGTCGCTATTTGGTGAAAAGTAGATTTTGGAAGAGGACTACTTTTGCGGTCCTCATTGTTTAGTCTCTGACTAACCCTTGGGGGATAATAGTCGTGATTATTTATGTATGTATGTATTATGAACTTTAGTTTTAGTAAGGGTGTTTCCATTTTCATCCCACTTTTTCATCCTACCTGCTTAAAATAATGATAATATTTCCGTTTTCATCCCATTGCCTAAATCAATTCTGTTTTCATCTCAATGGGATACCATTTGAGCAGTATGTGCAGATAAATAGGAATCAAACAATTGTTGTAAAAAAATATATTTATTAGTTACATCAGTTTCACTATAAAGATCTAATATACGAACATAGTTCCGTATGTTTCCGTACGGTTGCAGCTAATTATCCGCGGTTGCACAGAGCCCGACCGCGCTCCCATCTTCAGCTCATTAATAATTTGGCACGACAAGTATCGATCACGATTACTCGGCATAATATTCATTATAATTATATCTTATGCCGTGCATTACCCACTGAAGATTTGCGAGAAGTTTACACTGACGTTAAATAACATTTTTTTTTTTATGTTACTGATCCAACAAATAAGCGTACGACCCGCTTGATAGAAACGGAGCGCGCAAAGCACCTTGAAGCTTTAATCCTTCAGTTGCTTATACTACATGCCCTGTATTTTTTACATACATACATTATGTAGACGGAAATGTATGTAATCCATTATTGTATACAATTCCTAGGAAATTTAAGTAATTCCTAAAATCGACTGGAAATGTGTGAAATAAATTATATAAGACACATTTCCTAGGAAATCTATACATTTCCTAAATAGCAATTGGTAATGTAAAACATTTAAGATATCCATGGGTACGCGGGGATAGCGGGGGATACTAGCTGCCCTACTCCTATATATGGGTCACGTGATAGGTTAGAATTTAAGACAATCGCGAAGCGCAGCGTAGCGACTTGTCTTGTATTTAGAAATAATTTTATTTTTATTAGACAACAGAAATACTATAACAGAAATTTAAGACTTTGTACTGTTTGATTGTTACCTGATTGTCAATAAGCCAATTTTAAAGAAACTTTGAATGCTAGAGTAAAGTACCTACAGGGATCTAAATAGTTTGTGGAAAACATTTTTAGAAAACGTTTAATTAGCTGAGTTACTGCGATTTATAGTCCACTATAGAAAGTTTAAAATCTCAATAACTCAGTTAAATAAACGTTTTCTAAAAATGTTTTCAACAAACTATTTAGATCCCTGTACTTTACTTTAGCGTACAAAGTTTTATAAAAAATGGCTTATTGGTTTTTAAAAATTTCGACTTGGAAGTTTGTATGGGAAACCGAATAGCGTAAACCCTCTTAATAAAAATTATTATTCTCATTTTAACAACGTGTATTATTACAGAAAACATTCTTTTTACAAGTTTCCTTATTACGATATTGGAATTAAATACAATTCCTAAGAAATGAATGCATTTCCCAGGATATTTAAGTATATGTATTAAAGTTTTTAAAACAATATTTTACACATTTCCTAAATAGCTTCGGAATTGTATACATTTCCTAGGACTTGTATATCAATTCCTAGATTTCATACATTTCCGGTAACGCATCCTACATCTAATCACGATTATCCCCGAAGGGATCGAGCGTGATGTCGCGTAGCGATAAAAGAATACTACCACCCCCTCTCTTCCCTTGGGTGTCGTAAAAGACGACTAACGGACTAAAGACTGCACATACATCCAACAGCTTAGAGCGGCGATTTGCTCACCACCTGAGCGGCGATTTGCTGACTACATTTGCGGGATAATAGTCGTGATTATATATGTATGTATCCCCGAAGGGTTAGTCAGAATCTAGGCAATGAGGACTGCACAAGCAGTCCTCATCCTTAATCCACTTTTCACCAAATAGCGACTGCACATGAGCTCAGCGTGACAGTAGTGAGTCTATCGCCGCCATACTGTTGGATGTACGTGCAGTCTTTAGTCCGTTAGTCGTCGTTTACGACACCCAAGGTAGCTGTGGTAGTATTCTTTCACCGCTACGTGACACGGTTAGTAATTTTTTAAAAGCAGAATTATTAGACATTAGGTTGGTCGCAATCCAATGGGATTGTAGCCAATTCGTCCGGATGGTAACGACTCCAATTTCAGTTTATTTAGTTATTCAAAAAGAGATCAACAGTTATGTTACAACACGTAGATACATAAAGATAAAGTCAGATAGCAAAATACAGGTCCTCACTAATGAAAGTAGAGTTGCTAAAATTGTGATTTACAAGACACTTATAGAACTATTACAAAAAACTTTAGCCGCCAAACGGCTTTGTTGTGCATTGCTGTCTTCCTGTTTTTTGGGTGGCATAGAAACCTAAAAACTAAAGCATATGGGTCAGCAATGTGCGTGTGATACCTTTGGTGTCACAAACGTCCATGCATGGGCTGCGGTGGTCTTTTAGGCTGTAGGTCTTTTAGGCTGTATAATCGTTTGGAAACTCAACAAGTGTATTTTTAAAGACTAAAAGTTACTATTATGTGCAACGAAATAAGAGTCATTCGTCTTATCTGTGTGTTAATGTTTGGTTTGCTAATGAGAAACGCTAGCAGTCATTGCACAACCCTCCAGATGTTCGCGCATATTAGCAAGTTAATATTTAAATTATACGAGTAAATTATTATTTATGCTAAATTTAATGCGAGTCGATTTGTAAAAATTGTAACTTTAGAAGAATGTGCGAAGGAACTACACGATCTTGATCCTCCAACCCCATTCCACCACCGGTACACTACACTAGACGCAGGCTTGCCTAACACCTCTACTAGTTGACATTCTACCTGTCTAAGCGTTTTGCTAGTTCATTTTTTATGCGAACCGCCAAAGAATGGAACGGAATGGAACGCACTGCCTGCTTTTGTGTTTCCCGATCACTACAACCTTGGTCTTTTCAAGGCAAGAGTGAATAGGTATCTTCTGGGTAAGCATGCAACACCCTTAGACTATACATCCTGCTCACCAAGCAGGTTGGTGGTCAAACGCTTGCCCAGTTTCATTAAAAAAAAACAATATACCTACTCGTACCCATATACATTAATACATGTATAGATAGAAACTGTTCAATGTACCTATGTAGTATGCGTTGGTCAATTTATTTCTGTAAAAGTTTATAACAAGACAATGCTATACGACCGTGATCACTTACTTCATATTACAAACAAGGAAGTGTGTTCGCCAATGTACATCACTAATGGTTGGTTTAGAGCGGTTTTCCAAGTGTTGCAACGTTAACAGTGCACCGAGCTTTCAAATCTGAAAGGTTAATGCGTTAAGTATGGCCCAGAGTGTTTGGATACAGAGACATTTGCGCATATATACGCATGCGCACGCACTCGTGATTACTGCTGGGTAGTTGGTGGTGTAGGGTAGCCATGATACCTGATGGTGCTGAGATGGCAGAAGAAGAAAAAAGAAGAATAACATCTATTATCATCTAATCACTTTATCACCTTAACAATAAAAAGTAGACAGATAATTTAAACAATTAAGAGGTTTCTTACTTTGGCTTCGATGTTTCTAATAATTGAAAAAATAAAAGAAGAAGAAGAAGTAAGAAGAAAAACATTGTATTATCCACACAACATAACAATAACAACAAATTTTAGAGATAGATAGATAGATAGGTAATACTTTCATTGTAACATAACAACACAAACATTCACAATACATTTACATAAGAAAAAAAAAGAAAAACATTGTTACAATTACTATAATTGTTCACTTTTTAAAGTTTGTTCTCTCTTATAATCATCATTAATTAGCGTATAACCGTCCTACTGTTGGGCATAGGCCTTCGCACATGGACAACTTCACGCTGTGCAATACAAAGGTTCATATTGATTGCACGTCCTAAGTACCCCATTTGTTATGGTGACTGTACATACTTACCATATATGATTGAAGCAAATGGTTGAAAATTACTTAATCCGTTAGTCGTTTTGCATTCTGTTTGTATTATTCTTGAAATTTGTTTATTGTTATGTCATGTTTTGTTTTAAAATTCTAAACTGTGTATACTACTTCATCCTTAAAAAAACATTACATGAAAATTAGGTATCATTACATATTATAAAGTAAAGCCGTCGTTTTACTCCGTCTGTGGCACCGCACTATTCTCCTAAACCACGCAATGGATGTCTATGCGATTTTAAAAGATAGACCGTTATCTGAGGATGGTTTTGTTTATATTTTGTAGATATATTTTTTAATGGCTGAACTATGACGGTCTTTTTAAGTTAGCAAGTTAGCGTGGACGAAGGCGCGGGCGGGCCGCTAGTTCCAATATCCAATCCAATCCAATAGTAATTTTCTAATTTTTATTTCGATAAAAAAATCATGATTGTCAGTTCTTACATCATTTTTTAAACGTCCCACAGCTGGGCTCAGGCTTTCCCACATGGACAACAGCTGAGGGTATCGGGCCATAGCTCACCACGCCGGCCCAATGCGGGTTGGTGGGATACAAATAGGGTTGCCACCCGTACTCTAAAATAGAGTATTGTACTCTTTTTCATGTATGCGTACTCTATAATCTACGACACCAATAGAGTACGCTAAAATACTCTATTTACGAAAAACTGATAGTTACTGATTATGAGTACTTCAGAGTTCACTGAGAGAGTCTTCTTTCTTATGAATGTAAAGTGGAGAGACGAAAGGAATAGAGCTGCCCTAAATTTAATAAAAAAAAGAGTTGATTACGTAATTTTAATCTAAATTATGATTGCAAAGAGGCTGTAAATATCTTCAAGAAAGACAAATATTTGTTCAATGTCGAAAAGAGCAACAAAAAATACTTTTTTAAGGACAAATAAATAAATACTCTTTTTTTATGCTATGTACTTTATTTCTGTTCTAACAAAATGAAAATATACTCTATTCGTCCTAAAATAAGGTGGCACCCCTAGATACAGAGACAGACCAACATCTTACCGTTTAGTCCACTCTCGTCCCCTCGACCCCCAATAAATAATGTGTCCACTGGACCCCTAACTACAGTGTTTCTAGATCCTCGGGGGTCGAAAGTTGATTTTATTTTCCAGCCAAATTTAAGTTTCTTCTCGACCCCCAAAATACAGTAGCGATAACAAATTATTAACGAAAAGTTGAAAAAAAATTCTACCTCAAGTGGGAATTGAACCCACTACCTCCGCACGACGGCGTGCGGTCGTGCTTCATTATCTTTAAGTTTATTTGAGCGTTTTAACGCAAATACTTAATTAAATATTAAATAATAACAATTTCAAATAAAGAGTTTTACTTTAAGTATGCTATATTATCCTTTTTGTTATTTTATAGCTATTTTTAATCGACTTTAAAAAAGGAGGAGGTTCTCAATTCGTCGGGAGCTTTTTTATGTATGTTCCCTGATTTGTCAAAGACGGTTGAACTGATTCAGAAAAAATTTTTTTTTTAAATGATGTTCTATTTTGTTTGTCGAATTTTCATCATGTCAGGATCTGATGACAGGATCCTAGAAAATTGAGGGAAAACTTCGAATATTATTGGCATAGTTACCTAAAGCGATTTAGGTATTATTTGCAAGAAACTGGGCATTTGTCTTCGGAAAGCATCATTTAGTTAAGTGGAACTGATAATGAAGACCACAGACGGCCACCGGAATTACGAAATAATAAATATTTTAGGTATTTGCTATACGATTACAAACTTTAATATAGTTGCTAAGCAATTTATGTTCGCCACAATGCATCATGGTGAAGTAGAGCTAATGGTAACCATCAAGAGAGTATAAAGACAACTATCAAGTACTATAAAGGCAGAGGCAGGGTATATATCGAGGCTTGACACCGACTTCAAAAGTATATATGTAAGTTTAATTTAACAGTTATCTGTGGGGATTAAATTTAGTTATTCAAGACCACACTACTATTTAGTTCTTTTTATTTATTATAAATTTTTGAAGATGGTTCTTTATTTTATTTTATAATATTTGATTTTTTAGGTCTTATATACTTACCATATTACATCATAAAAAAGTTCTTATTACATTATAAAAATTTCCTAAGTTCGAATCCCAGCTGAGGGCTAAGAGACTTGTTGTTATTTTTTATTTTTCTTAAAGTAATGGTATAAGTATTTATATTAAATTACACTTTAAGTATTCTTCTTTATTATTGCTCGTTTATTATTTTTTATACTTATCAAATTGATGCCTTTATTCTTTTTTGTTTCTATTCTGCACCTTACTGTACTAAAATATTAATTTTAGGTACTTACCGAACTAGGGGTTGAAAGTGGACAAGGTATGCCTGTCCTTAGTATGAAAATTCAGTCTCGCCCCCTGGGGGTCGAGTGTGAATTATGTTTGAGGGTTGAGAGGAAACAAATGAACAAATCTTTTTTTAGGGGTCGAGGGGACGAGAGTGGACTAAACGCATCTTACGACAACAACCGGAACCAACGACGGATTTATGTGCCTACCGAAAACAAAAAAATCGTCAACTTTATTTACTTTTCTTAGGTAATAAAATTGTGTAAACTCAATAGTAATAATTAAGTATAGAAAGAACTTTTCAAATTACTCACATTTTAAAAACAAGGTTTAAACCAACAGATTCCTTTTCGAAAATGAAACTACGATATCCTACTAATATTATAAACGCGAAAGTTGTAAGTATGGATGGATGTTTGTTACTCTTTCACGTAAAAACTACGGAATGGATATAGATGAAATTCGGCATACAGATAGTTTATAACCTGAATTAACACATAGAATACTTTTTATCCCGATATTTCCACGGGAACGGGAACCACGCGGGTGAAACCGCGAGCGGCCGCTACTTTGTAAAATATAGAAAGAAATTCATAAAACTCGCATCCGGCCATCCGGGTCTAGATCCTATCGATAGTATAAGTATTATTGAGTAGGTAAGTATATTATAATTTATTCGCAAATAAAAAAGCTAAAACTTTACATATTTTCAATGCTGATATCTAATAATGAGATCGAAAGGGAGATAATAATAAAAGAAAACAATATTTATGCAAATAACTGGCTGCCGTTACTCGGTCAAGGCGTGCGTCAAGGGTGCAAGAAAGTTGTTTTACGACAAAATAAAGTTTGCTCTTTTAAGGAAACTTGAATGTGAGTGACTGATAGACGCCTGTGCCAATTAATCAAATATAATGATTGTGTATTATAATGTATCAGTAGTCTTTCATTACACATTTTAAAGTAAAGGCGGCTTATTCCCGTGTCGTGGCTCCGCTTTCTACATCTAATTTTAAACCATGCTATGGATTTTTACGGGGTTTTCACTAATAAGAAAATCGATAAAGGACGATTGTTTTTTTGTTATGGCTCGTAGATATATTTGTTCAAAATAGCTGAAGTATCTGAAGTATTACGGTGTTTCTAAGTTATCGTGGAGGAGAGGGGCGGGCGGTTCGCTATAGATATAGATAAAATCTACTGTCTCATGTACCTACTTATGAAGTATGACAGCTGTAAGCATACTAAGCAAATTATGTCTAAGTATAGCTACGCTATCGACCTACTAGTAAGCTAGAGTAAGTAAGTAAGTAAGTAGTGAGTAAGTAAGTAGATTTTCTTAGCATGTACATATTGAAAAAATATATAATTATTAGTAATTTGTCAGTGAATTCTGTATTCCTATGAGAATAAAGTTCTTAAGCTCATCGTCAAATAAAACTCTTCCCTTCTGACCGCTTTAAACATTAGACGACTTCATAAAACTATGTTATGTTATATAAGCCATATATAAAAGCCACACCAAGCTACCGAGATAATCTTGTAAGGAATCCGCCTCATTAAAATAGCTGTGGAATTGACGTCCCCCATAAAATTATGTAATGTGGATAGTCCATTTACGCCGTGGCTCAGTTGCTTTCGTAACCATGGTCATACTTGACTGATGCGTTTTGCAGCCATGTAATTAATTATGATGTCGTAAGTAAGTGGCGCAGTAGCTTCTGAAGCATAGTACTTTTCTCATGTTCTTCAAAGACTAGCTCTTCATCTCCCCTGATGTTGACGATAAGACAAAATTCAAAGTCAGAGTCATAATATCAATTTAACATAATTACGCACTCTTTTTATTATTCTGCACCTCCAACAGAACTGTAGATTTATTTGCTATGTTACTCTTACATTACTAGTGGTAAATGAGTTCCTACATATTATGGGTCACTTTTTTGGGGTTTTCTTACATTGTTTTTCTCTTATTCTATTCTTATTTTTACATTACATTTTCTTATTCTATTCGTATTAGTTATTGGCATATGAACTTACATACTATTAGTGTTATATTCTATTACATGTTGTGCTTATATTACTTCATAAATTATAGCTTATTCTATTCAGGTCCTAATTATTGTAATTTTAGTCCTGATTTTGAGCACTCTTGGATCGTCTAAAGATCAATTCAGTGCCTTTGTTTTGTTGTTCGCGTATTCATTCATAATCATAATCATAATCATAAATCTTTATTTGCAGAATATGGTAACATTTTACAGATAACATAGTACTTACATATGTGATAATAACATAATTTTTAAGATTAATCAATTTGTACTAACCTTCTATGGACTATTTTGTCTGTTAATAAATTACTTTATTTTATTTTTACGTTTTATTCTTTTTTTACCTAGCATAGCACATCCATTCAGGACGATTTTACGCTTTGGTCTTTTGAACTGTGGCGACGAGTGAGCACAAGAAACTGCACAGCTTTACACTATAGAAGTAATGACGTTATCAAAAACCCTTCACCGTATAATTAAGGGAACACAACGATATGACTAACATTGTTGTAGCGGACAACTTAGACAATATGATTGGAGTTACCCTTTAACAAGCCCTAACAAAACCCAAAGTCATCCCTTATAGGCACTTATTGACGTAGAAAACTAATAAAATAACTGTTAAGTAACATTAATTAGTTACTTATATCATAACTAAGTGTTAAATCTACCACCAGTTCGGATTTTGGGACCTTCGACTGAGAAGAACTGACAAGAAACTCTAAAGGCCTTTATTTTTTTTCCATCTAAGTACCTAACAAAAGTGTAGGTACAATTTTGTACGTAGATATCAATCAGAGTATAACAATGTCCACCCTACGCTGCTAGTCGAACCCGGGACCTCTAGGTATGAGGCCGGCGTTCAACCACTAGACCACATAGGCACATTTGTATGACTGATTCCAGTAAATGAAAACGTAAAACAAGCGAGCCTCTCACCTCTCATGTCACACACGTATTTCAGACATCTTAGTAACGGCTCCATGACAGACAGTTCCGTAAGTGACGATAAGGTCAGAGGTGGAATCGCCCTTCACCCGGAATCCCCAACTAATCAAAGATTGGCCGGTGTACGTTTATATGCTGTTGTTCATCTATTTAACAGCTTCATTATGTTACTTGGAATAGGGTTGCGAACATTTACTGGGCGAAATACAGTACTTTTTAAAATCTAGGTGCCTTACAAGTGAACAAAGAATAAGCAACGAATAGTTATTCCGTATTTTGTTCCTGTCATGTAACGTAATTTCAAATTAGAGTAAAAGAGACAAAACACAGAATAACTACTTCGACCTTGTTCTCTGTTTATTTGTAACTATAGGTTTTAATAAAAATCCATTGCAAAATGAAGCAAGGCAAGTTTTGGTTACTCTGCCTGATGGGGATCATCTGTGGCAATTTTTTTATTTATAGTTGTTATTGCAATTTACTTTTATTTTTCTTTTTATGTTTTAAATATTTTTAATTTTTATATTAGGTTACACTTCCTAATATATCTTTTGTTTTTTCTAGTAAATAAATGATTCTCATTGCCAAATTGTTTGTACGCGCATCACTTCAGAGCGGCTGCACCTATTTAGCTAACTCTTTTTTGTTGTGTTTGTATAAAAGAATTTTTTGGGTATTCGTCACGGGCGGGCCGCTAGTAAACAATAAATATATACTTAGCAGGTACTTACTCGTCAGAAAATACAGTACCTATTTTATGTAGTACTTAAGCAAAAATTGTTGTGGGTTCGATTCCCACAGAAGGTAGTAAGTATTTTTTTTACATTTCATTACCTATCTTTGAGAAAATTTGAGCGATAATAACGCAAAAAACATCAAATATTATCTACGAATCTATAAGTAGTTTACCTTAACTGAAAGAATTAAATATTTTTGTTGTAATGTTATTACATGATTTACATTTTACATTATATGAAGATAAGTAGGTACTTTGTGGATCTTTACGTGTGAATTTGTTAGGTTTCCGTGTTTAAAATATAACTAGTATTTATGAGTATTATTTATTTCTTCAACAGTAGTATTGTATGTAGAACTGAATCATAATATATTACAGTTATCACCCCTGGGCCCTGATTCTGTATCGCAATCTTTAGATTCCACACCTAAATTACCGCGCACAAACGTAAAACGCATATGTTTTTTGGGAAGATATCGTAATTTTTTAAGGAATTAACGTGGTTTTGAAACAAGGAATCGTTACAGAATAAGGGCCCTGCTTGGGAAAAAGTAAAGTACCTAGGTTTAAAATACGCCACGGCTATTTTTACTCAAGTCAATAGCAAAAAAAGTTTGTGTTTTAACACGATTGTACATGCTGTCTAGAATTCGACTGGATGGCACGGGTGACCCTTGTACACATTCCTGCTATCCGATTTCAGGGATACTAAATCCAGTAAAATTGAAGGGCATTAAATAATCTAGTCAACAAAAAAACATTTTTTGCATGTAACATGAAAACTTTTGTCTAGTCATGTTTAGGACAAGGATAAGGATACTAGAAATAAAATTAAAATGCTTCAAATACGAATAGTTTTTTTGTAATACCATTTTATAACATTTCAGAAATTCGACTGGATGGCACGGGTGACCCTTGTACACATTCCTGCTATCCGATTTCAGGGATACTAAATCCAGTAAAATTGAAGGGCATTAAATAATCTAGTCAACAAAAAACAATTTTTGCATGTAACATGAAAACTTTTGTCTAGTCATGTTTAGGACAAGGATAAGGATACTAGAAATAAAATTAAAATGCTTCAAATACGAATAGTTTTTTTGTAATACCATTTTATAACATTTCAGAAATTTTGAATTTTTATGAACAAAAAGAAGTTATTTCGATTTATTGCTACATTAATATGAATTTACTTTTATGATTTTCGTCTGTATTTTGCTTCAGGAACATCTCGTTTTAATGTCCAACAGTAATCCGCTAACATACGTGGGCTCCACTTGCCCTGATATCGTTTTTCTATGGTAGAAATGTCTTGATGGAATCTTTCACCGTGTTCATCGCTGACGGCGCCCAAATTTTCAGGAAAGAAGTCTAAATGTGAATGGAGAAAATGTATTTTCAATGACATATTACTGCCCAAAGCCTTATAAGTAGATAAAAGCTCCACGATAATACATTTATAGTCACTTGATCGGTGATTTCCTAGAAAATTGGAAGTTACTTTCATGAAAGATTCCCAAGCTAATTTTTCTAAATTACTAAGCTTTTCTTTGAATATATCATCTTTCATCAATTGTCTGATTTGGGGGCCAACAAATATGCCCTCTTTGATTTTTGCTTTACTCAGCTTAGGAAATTTTTCTTTTAAATATAAAAAGCCGTCACCACTCCTGCCCATAGCTTTTACCAAGTTCTTCATAAGCCCAAGCTTTATGTGCTTCATGTAACACAACTGATGTGTCGAACCCATGCTTTGTCTTGTTGTCCGATGGCCAAACCAAAATACTGTTCATATAACTTAGTTACTAATGGTGTCAAATTCCTTCGCTGAGTTTTGAAAGTAATGTCACCACAAATGTAACAGAACTTGTTAGGATCATTTTTTAGAAAATTGGAAGTTACTTTCATGAAAGATTCCCAAGCTAATTTTTCTAAATTACTAAGCTTTTCTTTGAATATATCATCTTTCATCAATTGTCTGATTTGGGGGCCAACAAATATGCCCTCTTTGATTTTTGCTTTACTCAGCTTAGGAAATTTTTCTTTTAAATATAAAAAGCCGTCACCACTCCTGCCCATAGCTTTTACCAAGTTCTTCATAAGCCCAAGCTTTATGTGCTTCATGTAACACAACTGATGTGTCGAACCCATGCTTTGTCTTGTTGTCCGATGGCCAAACCAAAATACTGTTCATATAACTTAGTTACTAATGGTGTCAAATTCCTTCGCTGAGTTTTGAAAGTAATGTCACCACAAATGTAACAGAACTTGTTAGGATCATTTTTACACTTTCTTGACATTATTTAAGAATCACTTCACTCTAACAACAGAACAAACCACTGCGCTCTTCAAATAAACAAATTTTTTAAATGCGAAAGTAGAACAAAAACGGTTAACTTTTAATTTTGTGGGTAGTAGCTGTAACACGAAAATTAGATCTGATGGAATCGAGATAAATAAGGTTATAAAATGAGGGTATGTGGGTAATTTAAAATTAGCCAGCACCTTTCTTGTTACAAAATTTTGTTGACCAGTGAATCTGTCAGCTGCCGTAAAACCGGACACAATCATAATAGTAATTCAATCGATAGTAACCGATTCAATAAATATTTAACTGATAGTAAACATTATTTATGATGTGCTAATACATTACCTTCCCATACCGTATTTCCTCAGGTCTAGTGAAAGGGAATTACATTGTTCCACTTTACACTCACGTACTGTTGTGAACTTTGACCGTTTTCAAACTCACATAAGTATAAATAATAATATTGTATTGAAATCAATAAAACATTAAACAAATTTTATATATTGTAAAAAAGTGTTTCATTTCAATATATAAAATTTACTAGTAAATTAAACGCGAGTTAATCCGTAAAAAGTGTTTCATTTCAATGTGCAGTGCTCGCTTAACACGTTCACTGCCAAGAATTTAATACAAAAATCCCGCCAGGTGCCACACTATTTTTTTTGATAATATTATTGTTTTATATGTGCATTCATTAAATATAAATTAATACTATTTTATATTTGTATATTTCTCTTAAAAAAGGGGGATACTCGGATCCGAGTGGTCAGCGCTGTGGAGCCAAACACTCGGATCCGAGTGATCGGCGTGTAGGGTTCTGTGAAGACAAACACTCGGATCTGAGTACTCTTATAAACTGTTTTGTAAATTGGTTGTCTGCTAATTAAAATAAAAAAGTATATGAGTAAATGCCATAAGTATTTTAATTTTGATTCACAAAAAATCAACAGTGTAAAAATTATTTGTGTCATCAACAAAAAACTTCTGAATTAATCAGTGAGTGACATGAACATTTAAAACAATAATTAGTGCAATATACATTAATGGTTTTACAATAAAATATATAAAAAACAACAGTTACAAATTAATTTGTTACATTAACAATAAACTAATGATTTGGAGATAAAATTACGATAAAGTAGATTAGGTTAGGCTATTTTTACGCTTAGATGGCCCTGCTTCACTATCTATTTTTTAATACAAACGTTACACACGCAAAAGCGCTACAGACACACTAATTTTAGTAAATAAATACTCGCGCCACAGGTGCCGGCGTTACATAAACGTACCGCGCCGCGACTCGGATCCGCGTGTGCGGATCCTCGGACTAGGCGCGTGAACGCGGCGCTCGCGCACACAGGTATTAGCTTGTTTATCAAAACCAACGCAAGTTTTTACAAGTTCAATTACATGTCTATGTGTGCGTACGAAACGACGCGCGTTTGCCAAAGGTACCAGCAAGTAATAAACCAAACAAAATATTCAGGACGGTCACTCGGATCCGAGTGTGCGGCACCAGTGGTACGGCATGCCGAACACTCGGGTCCGAGTGTTCGGCAGTCAATGTGTTAAACCTCAGAAAACAATTTTTTTTATATATATTTTAGTGTTATTTATAAGTTTTAATTTTAAGTTATGGAAGCAGTAGTGCTCCACACTTTGCGGTGCCCTTACAAGGGTGTCACATGTTTACCATTTATATTTTCATGCCACCTTTAAACAAATACCATGTGACATGCAAATAAATAAATAAATAAACCATCACCATCATCATCTCAGCCCGCAATCACCTACTGTTGGGTATAGTAGGCCTCCTCTCCTCCTCTAGTTTGTTCCAGCCCCCACTGTCCCGTCCTGGTAGGCTACTCTTGAAAAAGAATTGCATTAATCAATTTCCAATCACAAATCTAAAAAATGTCAAATGGCACTTTTGTAAGCGACAATAGCGTCACATTGGAATTAAATTGCGTGGAAATTGAACAAATTATTATCGAGATGGGCGTTCCGGAATTATGTTTACTTATCCCCAATATCGATACATATTAATCGCATTGGAATTGTATTATGATTGAGTTTGCGTTCGAGAGTAACCCCCCTGATCTCATCCACGAATATAATCACGTTTTTTTACATACGTACAAAGGAGAATGACCAAACCAGCCTATTCGATATCTATTGCGTCTTAATCATTCACATATCAAAAGTGCTCTCTTAATAAGTCATAATGATTACTATTAAAAAAGTTTTCTATAGAACGCCGCTTTAAGAGTCAAGTGATAAATAAATTCTGAACTGATCTGAGAGTCATACGATAACATTTGTCATAACCTCAAAATACCTAAAAAGTCTTAAGCTAATAATGAAGATAGCTTCAAACTCTCGCATGATATTGTAATGTAATTTTTTCTTCATAATTTAGAGCATTGCTGCTAATGATTACTATTTATTTCATTAAAGCGCTGTGTTACGCTAGCTAGCTAAAAAACTAGCATAACTCCCATAGTAAAAATGTCATTCTCATTTAACAAATACCATGTGACATGCAAATAAATAAATAAATAAATAAATAAATAAATAAACCATCATCTCAGCCCACAATCACCTACTGTTGGGTATAGTAGGCCTCCTCTCCTCCTTTGTTTGTTCCAGTCCCGTGCTGATCTCATCCACGAATATAATCAGGTTTTTTTTTACATACATACAACTATTTACGACTATTGTCCTCAACGGGTTAGTCAGAGACCAGCCGGCCTAGCACGACATGCGCAAACTCTTCTCGACCCGTTTTCTCGTGTTTTATTCATTTATCTCTAATGTCTATCGACACTAAAGACACATGGATTAGTAGAGGATCCGAGTATACAACGACCTTCACCGAGCGGTTAATGGATGAAAAGTATTTTATATCAAATTTAATGTGTTAAAAAATATATTGCGAATGGGTTGGCTGAAAAATTTCAGTCCAGTATATGATTAATTAAATATTTTAAATTTTTTTTTTTTAAATATTTCTTTTGTTTCGTTAATAGATAAATTACATAGGTACCAATCGAAAGTATGAAGCCTCTTTAATATGCAAAAGTTAGGTTGACTATTTTTTTCCTGTCATAACATTGGGTAGGCAGGTGTAAACAGGCAAGTCAATATTAGTATAATTTGCAACCGTCTGGTTTAATAAATAAAATTTATGTTTAAATAAAGATAAGCTCATTACAAACACACACACACCAAACTAGTGCAATGTAAAAAGAAATATTTTTTAATATTAAATTAATTATTAATAGTACTGGACTGAAATTTTTCAGCCAACCCACTCGCGATATATTATTTAACATATTAAATTTGATATAAAATACTTAACATCCATTAACCTTCTCGGTGAAGGTCGTTCTATACTCAGATCTTAGACTAGATGCGCTTAGAACTCTACATAATATGTCAAAAATAGACTTAATAGTAGTTTATGCATAAACTGTGGTATTTTTGTCTACAAACCTCGTTTCTCGTCCGCGACATACATCTCGTGTTGCGCATGCAAGGCCTACAGGGCAATGATGACTGCAAAAGCAGTCCCAGGGTAATACAATGTGATAGGTGGGGTACTTCTAACCCGTTTCTAACCCCTCCCCTTTGGTGATACGTAGTGAGGTTTAAGAGTAAACCCCCCCCCCCCCCCCACCTAAAATCACGTGTATTTTTTAGTATACCTACAAAAAAAATAAAAAAATTTAGAATGCTATCTTTGAATAAGTACAGGTACTTATAAAAAATCAAATTTTATTTTAGAAAATTAAGGACCAATAAAAATGTCTAGACAGAAAGGTTGCGGGTTGTTTTTTTTATCAACGGCGAGTCAAGGTCACACTACACACCGCCTTCGGTTTAGAAATCGCGCGTTTGACGAAAAAATAAATACACGTGATATCTAACTACACCCCCCTTGTGATTTTTCGTGATTTTTGATAATATGGGGGGTACCTACCCCCTCCCCCTATAATTTATGACCATTTTTACTTTATGCGATATTAAAGGTTTCATACGTCGGAGAAACATGAAAAAAATGGCAAACGGTAGCTAATGACACTGGCGAACTAATAAATTACTTTGTTTCGTATGTTTGAAATTATTTTGGTGAGAAAAAAAATCATTGCTTAATTATTTTGTGATTTAAAATCATGTTTTTTTAAGTCTATATAATTATTTTTGTTGATGAATTTAGATGTAGTACTTAGCCTTAACAGGTTAGTAGTACTACCCCTATCACATTGTACATTGGCAGTCCTCTGCTAGTCCACGTTTATTATAAATACTTACTTATAATATTGATTATCCCGCCGTGTGTGACCAAAGAAGATCGTCAGGAATCACATTTATAATGAGTGCATAATTTAAATTGTTTAATGCTAATAATTCACGCACAAAATTCTTAATGAAGCATGAAATTAATTTCACACATTTTTAATTAATAAACTTTTTTTTATAATAACATCAACATGTACAATAAAAAGGTAAATTTAATAATGACCTTACTTATAGCTACTTAACTATTATACTAAGTAACACATTAGCAAAATAACAGTATACACTTAGGACTTTTTACAGTTTAAAGATGAATAAGGTTTGTGTAAGAGCTTTGGGAATAGCCAAATACTGAATTAGGTTGAATACGGACCCTTAAAATACTTAACGCTTAATAAATTCTGTATTTCTGTCCTTCCCTTCTTTACGCTTAATAACCAATCTCCTTAAGATTATTAGACATACGTTATTAAGCATTAAGGCTTAAATCTGAAAAACAGCTCCTTCGGCAGTGTTTGGAACAAAATGGCCACTTACGGCTGGCAACTTTTGTTGTCATAATTTATAGTGACAGACGACTGTCAGTGTCAGTGTGACACACACTCACGTTGGAATTTTAGGGGTCTTCTTGGCGGGAAAGTGAAGCGTCATGTCTTCAGTTTTGTTTTATTTTCCAAAATTTGTGTTATTTCGAACATTAATGTGAAATAATAGTGGATTATTAACCGTTAAGTGTTTGTGAACGTGCATGAGTGTTGGCAAATGAAACAAAACAGTGCAACATCACTTTTCAAATTCTCTCAAGTAGTCCGCGTGAGACCTCAGTAAAGTCCCACATCTTTACTGAGAACTCAAGGGGTCTGGGGAACATCATTTATCATTCATCTTAATCACCACTCATTATCATCAAGGGAAAAAAACAAATAAAAAACTAATGACTAGGCAGTATGGCTCAGACCTTAGCCTGTTCCTTCATGGAACAAAATATGTAAAAAAAATAAATGGAATTTTAGTGAGGCTATCGGAAGCGCGGGGGCGCGTGAAGAATATTGACTTTTGTAGTTGTGATTTAATATGTGAGGCACATAGGTTGATTTGGGGGGGGGGGGGGGGGGGCGTAGGAATTACTAAACAGTAGATATGAGTCGTTACGTGATTTTATCGTAACGAAACGTAACCAGTTATTCCGATATCGTCACTTGTTTTGAAACGAGTGATTTTTCGTAGCTAGTTATTTTTACAAGTGCTTTGACAATGAGCTTATTTTATTAACGTAACAGCCTGACTAGGTGACACCAACTCATGAGTATGATGTAGCTACCGTTATTTAGTTATCAGGACTTAGTGACAATTTAAACAAGTTTTTAACATTATTGTAGAAGCAAGTAAGCATTGATCTAATGAACTTTCCTTCATACTTTAACCAGGCTTAGGACTAACTGCATTAACTATGTAGGAAGAATAAATTATGTAATGCAGGAGTATTTAAAAGTTCATTCTATACAATGATTTGAAATTATTATTAATATTAAATATTTTAGTTATTTACAAATTTTCACATACTTAAAAGATTTAAAAGTATTTACAACTTTTGAAATTTTTTAAAATTAAATAAAATAAATTTAAAAAATTTAATAGTTATTTTTAGCCATTTACAAAATTTTAAATTACGTTTTTTTGTTTTTTTTTTACATTACGTTTTTTTGTGTCGGTCATATTCGTCACTGAGGGCCTAGTCAACTGGCAAACGCTCGACCGGTGACAGCGTCAAAATCGCTCATCAAATTCGCTAGGCTACATCGATATCGATAAGCTAAGGGATATAGAACATACAGGCTTGTCTTAGTATTTTTTTGTTTGATGATAATGTAACGCATAAGTAAGATTAATAAATAGGTAGTAACCACACCGATCCTTTTGAGTTTTAGTGAATTGAATGTCACTTTACTAAGAAATTCGGGTAGACTCCTTGAGACAATTTGAAAAATGAATCAATCGCTTTTTTCGCCGGAAGTTCGCCAGGCAAGCACGTTTGTAAATAAGTACTTATAATGATGACGAGTGACTTACCTACCATAATATGATATTGATATGAGACCAAACCCATTTTTCAGCTTATAATATAAATAAATTAAGACTGAAGACCACAAGCAAACGCTTGCTGCCAAGAATTTCTCAAATATTAACAACTTGACGTCCGTCTGTAATGAAATAAGTGATAACACGTTAAAATATTTATTTATTTTACATTATTTATTTCACTGCCATTCATTATGAGTTGGTTGATAATGTTTCGAAATAAAACATAGGATTATTTATATGTTTACCAAAAATAATTTTAAAACAATTAATTTTATATAATTACCCTAGTATGTTGATAATGAATCAAGTACAACTTTAAGCCATGTTTAATGCAGTTTCATTGTTGGATACGACATGTGGTACACATCCCTTCTTTATTGTGAGCCTGATGCAGCATTAAATATTGGTGTTATTATGATTAACCATGCTTTTTGAAGGTATCCAGAATCTCCTAAGAAATTGGAACAATATACTTACTTATAGAAAATTGTCATACATAAAAGCTAGTAGGTAGTATTATTTACCAAAAATAATTTAAAAACAATTAATTTTATTTATTTATTTTATATTCACAGGTGAATCGACAGTTCTATAAAAAGTATAATACTGAAAATGTGAAACAGCAAACCATTTACAGATTCACACAAATAAAAATGTGATAGTAACATTACAAACTCAAGCAACAATTACAATCGATTACTTCACAATCGCCAAATTGATAATAACTAAACTATTACAGAGTATGCTAGATATGGAACTTAATTTGTATTATATGTATAACAAGCCACCTTATGTTAAGCCACCTATTTAAAGAAAAAACAATATTATAACAAACACAATAGAACCCACCAGATTTAATAATCGGATAATAATAATGCAAGTTTATACATATAATTACCTTTGTATGTTGATAATGAATCAAGTACAACTTCAATAGCTTAATGTTATGACTAGTAGAAATTGATATAAGTAGGTAAGTACTTAAACATTTTCTATAGGTACCTACTGCAAGTAAAATTAAATATCAAGTAAAAAATAACATTAATGTTGTATTTCTTAATATATTCTTATTTCCTTACCTAACTCTCTCAAAGTCAAAGCTTATTAAATATGAGGCTTCACTTTCTCTCATTGACATTAAAACTATATGTGTATAAAAATAAATGCCAATTGTGTGTATAAGAAGGTACTGTTTTTTAGTACCTACCTAAGTAAATCTTTTGAATAAAGTACAATAAACTTAGAACTAAATTAACTTTATACTTAATTTTTCCCCATCATATAAACCAAATCACTATTTTATGGGTTAAATATATTTATGGCACACTGTTCCTTTTCTTAAAATAAAAATGTTGTCAACGAAGGTACTGTTTTTTGTACATAAGTAAATCTTTTTAAATAAGGCACAATAAACTTAGAACTAAATTAACTTTATACTTAATTTTTCCTCATCAAATAAACCAAATTACTATTTTATGGATAAATATATTTATGGCACAGACTGCTCCTTTTTGTAGAATAAAAACGTTGTCAACATTAGAGCTCCACAAAAAAAAATCATATAAATAACTAAATTCAACGATGCCATAGCCATGTTCAATGCAGTTTCATTGTTGGATATGACATGTGGTACACACCCCTCCTTTCTTGTGAGTCTGATGCAGCATTAAATATTGTTGTTATTATCATTAACCATGCTTTTTGAAGGTATCCAGAATCTCCTAAGAAATTAGAACAATATACTTACTTATAGAAAATTGTCATAGATAAAAAGTTAGTAGGTAAGTACCTATGTATTATACAAAATTGCTTGATATTGTTTTTTACCAAATAACCATGTTTGTTCACCATTCTGAGGAAGTCCATCCTCCAAATTATGAGGATTTAAGATTTTTGAATCGTCGTCTCAAATCTGCAAAACCACATAAAATAGTTTTATCTTTATGTCAATACTCTTTATTCTAGCAATTTTAACAACACTGACATTTCCTGGTAAATCCCAATATAATAATAGGCATAATACTTACCTTTATTATGTAAGTAATAATTTATTTATTAAAACTTACCGTTTGAACGTAAGGACTGATATCTTTTCCTATTAAGAAAGATGCTTGTCTGTATAAGATTTATAGGGTATAGTCAATAGGTACACCTTACTACACTTAGAGCCTTGGTTTAATACTCTAAGCTACCTGGCAAATTAAATCTTCATTGGAACCTGTAAAACAAATAGGCAATCTAAGTTATAAATTGATAAATGGACATTATGGATAGGTTACATTTAATATTTATACAAAAAGTCCCTTACTGTTGTCTTATTCTTGACCTTTCTTGTCATGATTAAAGGTACTTAGGTGGATTTATTTGGCCCAAATGTTTGTATGGTTTGAGAGCCCCTACAAATTGTTATGCAGCGACTTGCTCTTCGTTGCGGAAAATGTTGCATGACACATATTTATTTGGTCACTCACATCGCAACAACTATATCAGCACGCAATTCCCGGCAGACCTTAGTTAGATATTTGAAAGTTCGTAAACGAGAACTCCGAGAACTATTCACAAGTACAACAAACTCGATTTCGTTAATTTGCTCCAAGTAACGTAGGGAAACATTTCTTCCTTAGCGCCTGAGCACTTGATTATCGCAGTCCACAATAGCCCTAAAAAGAGCATTTTAAACAAAACTTTCAACACAACACAACTATTCCTTCATCAGCTGATCAAACAATCGCCAATTTGTGTGAATTTTTATCTTCAATGTTTGAGTGATCGCTAGATTAGCGATTCTTGGCTTGTCAAACTGTCAATTGTTTGTTTGTTTACATTTTAGCGTAAATTTTACGTCGTAGGTAACTTTTGCTTATGTCAATCCCATACATTCGGTTTATCGTAGCGAAGATTTCGTAGCGTTTAATTTGTTTGCCAATTGACTAGGCCCTCTGGTCGGCGTTACTCGCTCTCTGCGCATAAAGTCGTTGCTCTATGGAACTGGTTACGAAAAATCACCGGTTAATTTTTCAAGGCGAAACTAGTGATTCTGTTACAGGCTGCATAACCTGTTACTGAAACTGATTACGTTAAATAACGCCCATACCTACTAAACAGTGTAGAACCTAAGTTTAGTTGGAAACCAGGGCGGCCTAGCTAAAACCAGTTTTGGTTGGAGTACCAACACGTGGAGTGATTTGTGCAAGTGGTATTGCAATGGTATTAAAACACCTACTAAGCTAGTAGCGTTTGAAACAGCTAATTGCTGAATATAGTATCACCTTCTGAATAATATTGTTTACATAATTCTGGTTTACAGCTTGATACTAAATTAAGGTTTTACTTTTTTTAAACTGTATAAGATTCTATGTTTTACTAATTATACAGCTGCTGAATAAACAATATTATTTGTGTTGTTACTAAGCTTTTTTCAGTATAATAAAGAGTTTCAACTAACTTATTCAAATTAAAGACCACATTTGTATTGATATAGCGCCCATAGCTTAATACCAGCTTAATAAAAATATTGTTGTACGTATTTATTTTATGTGTTGTTTGAATCATGGATCGAAAGTCGTGGAAAAGCGTCAAATAACCGGTCGTATCAAAAGTTTGTTAAAAGTAAAAAAAAATGTTGAAAGAATATTTAAATATCAGTAGTAGTAGTTGTCCAAGTGTCATCAGCAGTAATGATCATGAAAGGATTTGTGAAAGTAATTTAAACAAAACTGAACCCGGTCCCAGCCAGCATGCGTGTTTGCCCTGCAATGAAGAGAGTTCCGTCGCCCAAAAAAATCTAACAGATTTTGGGATTAGGAAAACCGAAAGATATAAAAATCTATTCAAAAGATTTCATTTTTGAAATGCTAATTTTGTTAGCAGAAGGTATCGCAGTACAAGAAAATAAAATTAACGTTGCGATAAAATGTTTTATTTGCGTTGTTTGTTTGTTTCATCGTAAGCCAATCTGCGCGAGGTTGGACACTGCTGAAATCTATAAATATATACTTACTACTAAATATACTATATATACATACTATAATAATTATTAACTATTTGCTTAGGTATTATAAATACTTACTAATACTATATTAATATGGCTTTCTTCTCCTTTTTTATAATTTTGGCATGTATACATCAATGCTATTCACGATTTTTATTTTTTCGCTTAGCTTGTTTCTGATGCAGGCATATTTATTTTTATACTCTTATGCTATTATGTGTAATCCATTGCCGTTTGCCGTGAGGAGCTCGATGGCGCGAGGAGCTAGGCTAGGCTAGACTAGGCAATAAGGACAGCAAAAGCAGTCCTCTACCATAGAACACTTTTTACAAAATAGCGACTGCACATGTGCTCAGCGTGATAGGTGGTGAGTCCATCGTCTACTGTTGGATGTACTTATGTGCAGTCTTTAGTCCGTTAGTCGCCTTTTATGACACCCAAATGAAGAGAGGGGGTGGTAGTATTCTTTCACCTCTTCGCGACACGGTCAAACGGATAAAATAAGCCTTCACACAATGGGCAACAAATGAGGAGGTTGGGTATGCACAGAACAGACAAACCTTCTTTACCTATTCCGTAGGACCATAGGTATGTTATTTATCATTCTTATATTTTAAACTACAATAAATTTACATAAAATACCTACCTAGTTTAAAAATAAAACGTAATAGGTACATTAACGCTTCAATGGACACATCTAACAGCTAGGATCCAAACCCTTCCGAGGTCAGTAGCCGCAGTGAAAGGATGCCACATTTCGTCTACTTAGGTAACAAGCAGTCTCCAATCTTGCAAATTCACACCTCATTGCCGTATTACGAGAGCGCTAGAGTCCAATTTACCAAAGATGACATGCACTACAGCTTGGTAGGAATTCAGCTCACATTAATAACCTGACGGACTATAAGTGTCTCTTTGAAACACCCAACACATAATAATAATTGCAATAACTTCTGTCATTATTGCGTAATAGCATTTCCTGCGTTTATTATTGTTAGGCGAATGTGGGGGTTGTTATATCTTGGTTAGGTCACAGGCTGACTGGCCGCATCGGAATGCGTAAATCAAGTAAAATTCAATATTATTTAAGTAATTTAGGACCGTTTTTTCAATCTGATAAAGTATTACGCGATCAAGCTAAAATGTCATATGTCAAATTTTAATAGAAAAAACATGATAAAATAATACATTTTACAGTAAACATACATTGACGACCACCGTGGTCGAGTGGTAAGCACGTCAGGTCTGGCGTCGCGCCATCTCTGAGGTCCCAGGTTTAATCCCGGTCGGGTCAATTTAGAGAAAAACTGTTTTTCAAAATTGATTTCGGGTCTGGGTGTTTTTCCTATGTTTATGAATATTTATCCGTTATCTTCCCATATTAAAAGGTTTCAAAATAATACTTATCTTGGTCTAGATCTAGATAGTTGGTGTGAGCGTAAACCAATTAAATTTAATTAATTAATTTTCAAAAAGGTTGTAACTACTTACTTATTAACACTTTAACACACTAAGGCTGGCTTCACAGTCACGCGTTTGACCAGCGCCGGCCACACGCGCGCGCTACACTACATAGTAGTTGCGCGTTTGAACTGCGTGATGACTATGAAACGCTACTACAATCTAGTGTAATTGTATGCGCACGCGTGTGGCCGGCGCTGGTCAAACGCGTGACTGTGAAACCAGCCTAATAAGTTTTATCCGACAATTGAAAAATTGGCCCTTAGGCTTGCAATAATAACCACTTATAGATAGATAGATAGATAACACTTCTATTGCAACAGTTTACATTTTACAACACAAAACATAAAAATAAGTAGGTAGGTACAATACACAGTTACAATTCGGCGGTCTTATCGCTATTATGCGATTTCTTCCGGATAACCAGTCGAATGGAGAGAACTTATACACGCTAAGTCGGAGGTGCATACATATGTCTGAACAAACCTAGTATAGCATAAGTCAGAATTTTAAATAAATTTATTAATTGATTAATTGACTACCTATTACAATATAATAGGCAGTCAATTAATCAAAAAAATTAATATAAAACATTTTTAATAATACTTAAAAGGTATAAACCTTTATAAAAAATTACACAAAATTAAAAGGTAATTGTCAATTATTATATTTTCATGCCAGTTGTAATTTGGTGAAACACGATTGTACTTTTATTGTATATTACCATCTTAAATACCGTGTTTGATGCAAATAAAGAATTATTATTATTATATATTATTATTAAACATTAATTTAAGAGGGTTTACGCATTTCGGTTTCCCATACAAACTTCTAAGTCGAAATTTTTAAAAACCATTAAGCCAATTTCAATGAAAATTTGCATGCTAAAGTAACATAGGTACTGAGATCTAAATAGTTTGTTGAAAACATTTTTAAAAAACGTTTATAACTGAGATATTTGCGATTTTAAACTATCTATAGTGGACTTTAAATCGCAATAATTCAAGCAAAATAAACCTTTTTAAAAATGTTTTCAACAAACTATTTAGATCCCTGTATTTTGCTTAAGCATGAAAAGCTTCATTAAAATTTATTGGGTTATTGGTTTTTAAATATTTCGACTTGGAAGTTTGAATGGGAAACCGATATACGTAAACCCTCAGTATTATTAATATATAGCAAAATATGAATTTTGCTACGCCTTTTTTTTTTGTTTTTCGCCTGTGAAGCAGACAGACACCCACCCGGACACCGAGAGGAGGGAGGAGGTGAACTCTACATGAGTACGACACCAGGCGGCCATTGGTTCGTAAGTTATATAGGGCGGAAGAAGTTGTCTTGAGCACGTGATTCAAGTCCGTCTGAGTAGAACCATATGTTTTAAGTTCGGTATGTGGGATTTATTTAGCTTTCGAGAAAATTAACAACAGTATTAGAGATAGAAGATAAGTGAAAGTGTGAACTGTTTATGTGTGAATATAATTTAGTCTTCCGCTACTTAGGAGGACATTTAGATCGATGAAGCGTTCGTCTCCTTAAAACTGGACTGGTCATCCATATTCATGAGCTCAGACACGCCTCTTCCGAGCCATTGGAAGCTGCCATATCTGCATAGCACTGCTCATTTACATAATTGCCGACTTTCTTGCGGCTTTTTATTTAACCTAAATTTCTTTTATGGTTTTTGCTGACCATATTTTCTAAAGTGGCGCAAACATAATACGTGTTGATACAGTACGTACGTACGTTTTTGGTGCGGGCTTATGTGTCCTATTTTATAAGATCCTATAGATTTGATTAGTAAGCGTTTTATAACAAATAAGAAAGTAATTACTTATCTTTATTTTTGTAGCTAACCGTGTCGCAAAGCGGTGAAAGAATACGACCACCCCCTCTATTCCCTTGGGTGTCGTAAAAAGCGACTAACGGACTAAAGACTGCACATACATCCAATAGTATAGGCATACATCCAATAGTATGTTACTCATGTGGTATAGGGCGGCGATGGGCTTACCACGTGTCAAGCTGAGCACATGTGCAGTCGCTATTTGGTGAAACGTGGACTATGGCAGAGGACTGCTTTTGCGGTCCTCATTGCCTATTGTGTCTGACTAACCCTTCGGGGATACTAGTCGTGTCGTTATACTTCCCTTTTTTGTAGAGATCGTCCCGCCCTTCGCCCATTTGGTCTGCCACGTTTAGGTGTGGCTAGGTCACGAAACCCGGTCCATTTTTTAAAAACCCGGGTTTCGGGTTTACTTGTAGTCGAGCTTTTTCGGTCTTTTTGTTATTTTTTTTAAATATGAGGAAACTGTTTTTTAGTTTGGATTTGCTAAGTCAATACGAGTACCTATATAAAACAAGGGAAGGATTCATATCAATTAAACAGTACTTTCAAAATCACATAAATATTTTTAATATTAAAAAGTCTTTTAGACAATGAGTATTTGTTCAAAACAAATATAAAATAGAGAAATATCTAGTATTGTACTTGTCGACCTCCTTGGTCGAGTTGTTTGTACACCAGTTTTCATGGTGTCGCCATCTCTGAGGTCCCGGGTTCGATCCCCGGTCGGGTCAATTTAGAAATTATTGTTTTTCTAAATTTTCTCGGGTCTGGGTGTTTTCTATGTATAATAAGTATGTATTTAAGTATTTTAAGTATGTTTATCCATTGTCTAGTAACCATTTAACGAGTTTCTTCGAAGCTTCTCTTGGGCTAGATAATTGGTGTGCTTGTAGGAAAGATTTATTTATTTATTTATCTAGCTAGTAATTATTTTTGATCACAGACTCACGCAGATTATTTATGTAATAAAGTGACAAATATTTGGTCCGGTGAATGGTGATTCATTAGCCCATTAGCCTAGGCTGTGTCCGGATCAACTAAGCATATGTTTACATAATTTGACTGGTCATTGTACTCGTATACGAAATAGAGAGACAAAAGGTAATGTAGCGTGACTTGGCGATTTTGTTTGGTCACCAATTTGGGCTAATTCAAATTGATTGCTTGTTTCAGTATGATAGGTATTTAGTGACATAACTCTAGAGCTTGTCAACGTGTGCTAGATATGTAGAAGATTATTATCAATCATCCGGTTAGTACTAATATTATGTGCAAAATATTTCGGTGGTAGATAAGTCTTGGACTACTACATTATGAAACAAATCTCGGTTCAACTAAGCTATTTTCAAGTATTAAAAAGTCTTACTTTAAATAATGTAAGTACCTATGTCAAATTAAAATAATTAAAAAGTCTAACTGCCGTACTCAGAGACGTCAATTAAGTTTTAATGACAATTAGGTATATTGCTGTCACTTTCTTACGTACCTACATACTTATTATAGTGCTAAATAGAGAAGAAAAAACATTTAATCGTCTCAAAACTTAATTGACGTCTCTGAGTTGAGTACCTACGGCACTAAATCTCAATGCTATCGCAACAGAGAATTGAAACTGATAGCACAGTAATATAATATATATTATAAATTACCGTGCTGATAGTAAGGGTTCGTCATAAATATCATAATCTTTGGACGTTGGCATGGCAACACCAGTAAAAACTGACGCATTGCGGACCCA
Source organism: Scoparia ambigualis (assembly GCA_963921215.1). NCBI lineage: Eukaryota > Metazoa > Arthropoda > Insecta > Lepidoptera > Crambidae > Scoparia > Scoparia ambigualis. The sequence goes on from OY992512.1 coordinate 5,611,779, forward strand.
TACTGGAATTTCGTTAAATATTAATTTAATAAAATAGCTGAAAGTGGCTTTGAGACTAATAGGAATAAACTCAATGTTCACAATATCCATAATATTATAATTATAATAAATTACAACAACTAAGGTACTAGCACATACGAAGGCCCACTTTAAAAACGCGTACCTACTTGACACTGCCTGACACATTCGAAATTTCGCTCCCACATTTACCTTGGCCCTATATTAAGGGATGATTTATATTAGAGCGGGCCGTGCACGGGGCGTGCCCCGTCCGGGCCCGGACGGGGCACTGATTTGAGACGCTGCATACATTTTGTATATATATTAGAGCGGGCCGTGCGTGCCCCGTCCGGGCCTAACGGGACACGGATCATGCACGGTGTAATATGAACTGCTTCATACAAAATGTATGCAAAATGTATGGACGGGACAAGACGCGTGCACGGCCCGCTCTAATAAAAATCATCCCTAAATGTGCAATAGCGCCAAGTAACTTCCGCGCCGCCATTTTGTTACAACTCGTTCATTTCTCTCTGGTCTGGACGCCGTCGATGTCGCGATGTTGTGATTGTTATGCCTATTTTTCCACAAATAGCGTCAGTTTTCGAGTGTTTCTATCATCATATTGTTAAATAATCATTGGAGAATAGAATACAATGGTAAGTTGGCCGATTATTTAGTTATTTGTGATTTTATGTAAATTTATCCGCCACTATGTAAATTCCGTAGTATGGCCCGGGCCTACACAGGGGCATCTGGGCTTTACTAAGTATACCTATGAAAATGACAAATGCGCTTGGATTGTGAATACTTAAGTACCTACCTACTTAAAACGAAACTGGTTTGTTTAGTTTATTTTTTTTCATGCCAAACTAGTGAAGGTATTTTAAAATAGACACAATATCTTGTAGGTGATTTGAACTCGCATTTCATATTTTGTATACTTATTAATGAGAAATTTAGCATTAACTATCATCATCATCATCATAGATCCACATCCACAACCAAAGAAAAAAAGAGGCCTTTGGTCTGAAGGGTATTTTTTAATTTAAAAGTTGTTCCTAAAGCTAAAGAAAAAAATAAATAATTCTATAGCCCTAGTAAGGCCCACTTAAAATCAGAGTGGCAAATGAGGACTGAATATTAAGATTCTTGAATTAAAGTGTCTAGAGTTTCGATTTTGTCATCAGAAATAACTGTTTTTTATTGATTTATAGCAGAATTTTACTTTTATTATACTCTATTTCGTACATGAGTCAAGGCCCAGTTTGCAATTTTTTATTATGTCTTAAAATATAGGTTGAACAACTTATACCTATTTGAAACTGTTTAACGTGATTTGTGAATCATAATTTTAAAGAAATATTAGGTAGATTTTGAGTAACAGTAATAAACGGGCCTTAGTAAGGGACTGTGCCTTAGTTTTTAGTATGAACAATGCAATTTTTTGATCATTTTAGAAGGATAATAAAACATTACAACATTACAAATAGTTGTTTTGTCAAAACTTTGAAACATATTGTTTTATTGAGATTTTAAACAATAAAATCCTTCCTATGTGTACTGGCACCTTACTTACCTACCAAAAGCGCGGTAGCTCAAACACAGATCTATATCTGTGAGCTCAACCGTTCAAACTTCAGCAACTCGGGGTAAATTAGGAATGTGCTAATCGACTGAGATGCTCGATGGATGGCGCAGTGGCTAGCGCGTTCGGCTTGCGATTTTGCCCGCTAAGCAACTTTCGCATTGCCGGGTCGCTGGATCGGTGACCATATTTAAAACATCTCGAGCTCTTCCGTGCTTCGGAAGGCACGTTAAGCCGTTGGTCCCGGTTTTTGTCGTAAGATGACAGTCGTTAAAACCCACCAACCCGCATTGGGCCAGCGTGGTGGGTTATGTTTTGGCCCAATTTCCCCACGTCCACGTTTATAGGCTGGTGATGATGAATTGATTGATATAAGTAATGTTCGTTACTTAGTTCAAGCAGTTTAAGTCTAACGTGTGTCATATAATAACATCAGCGACGCGAAGACTATATAATCTAGGTGACAAGGTTGAAATCCGCACAGCTAATTGGTTAAGCGTATTGTCACGGCCTGTTCCCACGTCTCCGGTAGCGGTAGGCCCGAGAGTTGACCCGTGAAGCCATAGCCTACTGCCACATGAGTAAAGAAACGATTCGCGACGGAAACAACGAGATCGCAGATCGGCATAGTAGCACATAAATACCATCACACGGTGGAAGACACTTACGTTTTGTTCGGTACCTCAGACATTTTCGTCGGACTTTGTATCTAGAATTCTAGAGCAATCACTTATCTTTATTTCCAGCTGACGCACATACAATAATCTATAAATAAAAATCAATTGACGAAATGTTCGGCTAATTCTTTTTTGTTGTGTTCTTAATTGTCAGGACAAGGTGTGTGTGAAATAATATAAAAAGTACGGAAAAGTGTAAAAATTTGGATTAAAAATCTCCATATAAAGTGATTGAGTGAGTGACATAGAAGACAGCAAAGAGATTTATGTACTTAATGAAAACAGTCGAAATATATTTAAAACAAAATACAGAATTGACTTTCGAATTGACAGTTTGACGTTATTGTACACTCTTAAATGTTAATGTTCGACCACATTTCTCACTACAGAAGACAACTCAAATGGCTGCCTATCCGTGAGCGTAGGAATCTTAGAGTTGTCTGTATGCTTTTCAACATCCTTAACGATCCACGAACCCCAAGATACCTGAAATCTAGGTTTCAGTTTCTGGGAGCCTCTCATCATCGTGACCTTCGCTCCAGTAACAACCTCACTCTTCAAATCCCCGCTCATCATTCTGGCTTCGTCTCCAGTTCCTTTACTCTATGTGCTATCCGCCTTTGGAATGCTCTGCCATTAAATATCCGTGGTGCTCAGAGTAAAATGGCATTCAAAAGACTTGTGCGTGAGCACTATTTTAGCTCTATCTAGATATTGGTTATATTATGAGTAAAATGTATATAACTAATAATATGATGTCACACTATCTGATGTATTTTATTTATATATGTAGGTATTTATATTTCTATGTAAAATATTTATTTATTTATTCATTATATTATATATTGAATCTTTGTTATGTAAGTATATTATATTTTTTGTAGATCTGTGTATTTTGTATATGCTATTTATGAAGTTGGTTGTAAGTTGTTGTTTTTCATTTAACATTCATTAATGTATCTTTTTTGATTTATCGCCTTACCTAAGTCTCCTACATCCATACCGGTTGACTGGTAGAGAATGCCTTGTGGCGTTAAGTCCGCCTTTTGCTGTTTTTATGTGCAATAAAGATTAAATAAATAAATAAATAAATAAATGTTCTAAGATTGATAAGCCTACTAATAGGAATAAACTCAATCATCACATAAGTACATACATACTCGTATAATCACGACTATTATCCCCGAAGGGTTAGTCAGAGACAAGGCAATGACGACTGCAAAAGCAGTCCTCTGCCATAGTCAACTTTTCACCATATAGCGACTGCACATGTGCTCAGCGTGACAGGTGGTGAGCCTATCACCGCTCCATGCTCTAGGATGTATGGGCACTTGGGCAGTCTTTAGTCCGTTAGTCGCCTTTTACGTACAGAGCGCCGTTCGCGCCGTTATACGCAACTCGGGCATATCGATAACTGCAAAGTGAGTGTGCGGGAGTTGGCGAGATGGCCGGCCACCATTGCTATAACTGTCCAATTCCTAATGAAGTGCTTTATAGACAACAATTTCAAATATAAGTGTGTGCTCGGTTTGGTTGGTGGTAGGGCTGTTAAGTCCGCCTGGCTAGCTACCACCATCTTATCTAAGTCTGTCGCGATAACAGCGATGTTTATAGCATTGTTGTGTTCCGACAGTTTGAGATAAGATAGCCAGTTCCTCAGTGGTTGAGGATTCCGGGTGAAGCGAGCTTCCACCTTCGGCCTTATCGTCACTTACCATCAGGTGAGATGAAGGCCAAGCGCTTACCCGTTGTGGAAAAAAGAAAAAAAAAGTATCCCATTTTGATCAGAAATTTTGTAAAATGTCTATTGAGGAGATATAGCTCAATGAAAATGTCAGTAGTTTTTGGGCATTCTAAATTTGTATTACCTATCATCATTCATTACAATAGGTGCATTTATAGGGGTATTCCTCGAAGCGCACCCATTTTGAAGGGCACCTAAACTATTCCTCCAAGCGCAGCCGTTGGGTGCGCTTCAGAGTAGGTAATTGGAATATTATATTTTTGTTCCTCGAAGCGCACCAGCAGATAAAATGAGGAAAGAGATGTAGTAACTAACAGAAAATATCGATAACGAATAACGTACGTTTATTTTTAGAGTATCTAGTTACCTCTTTGCATTTATGTCACCCTCACGGAGCAAATCCGTGGTCACCCTGGTACTTTTAGCACAGAATAAGTAAAAGTACTACCGTACTATTAGTTCAAAATAACTGTCATGATTCAATTCATTATTGACATAATTAGTAAGTTGCAGCACCTAGTCCTACTCGTTTATTTCTTTTTTCCTGATAGTTAAGGATAAGTAAGATCGCTAAGGCGCCTATCTACCTCTTTTCATTTATACTTGGTACTTTTAGATCAATATGACTTTCATGATTCAATTTATTATTGACGTAGTAAGTTGCTTAAGCACCTAACTAGTCCTAGTTTCTATCGGCATCAATATTATGAATCTTTTAAGCTCCTCTCTATTTTTTACCGTAGGTGCGCTTCGAGGAATAAAAATATAATATTTTAATTACCTATTCTGAAGCGCACCCAACGGGTGCGCTTGGAGGTATAGTTTAGGTGTGCTTGGTCTGGTGCGCTTCAAAATGGGTGCGCTTCGAGGAATACCCCCATTTATAAAGTGCAGTCACCGTTTTCCTGTCTGTTGCTCCTTTTTTCCCTTCTAAACCACACATTAGCCGATTTTTACGCGACCTTCACTGATAGGAAGATCGAAAAAGGATTTTTTAATAAATTGTAGTTTTTTTTTATAAAACCGTGTTGCGTAGCGGTGAAAGAATACCACTACCAGTGACCACCCGCTCTCTTCCCTTGGGACACCCAAGGGAAGAGAGCGTTCCTTTTTGTACAGAGTACAAAATGGAATTTGTAGCGGTTTTATTACATTTTGTTAATTGTAATTATGTATGTGTGTTAGACGTTTGTTTGTTATTTGGTAAACGAGACCCGACGACTGTCAGTAGAGCAAAACTCCGCACGCGCGCGCCGAATAGAAAGGATGGTGAAAGCGCATGTCCTTGTAATAAATTCGCGTTCCTGCGAGCACGCATTAGTGGGAAATGCAGACGCCATTCTGATGGCCGCTTGGCCATGACTTATTTTCGAGAAAGTTAGTAAAGATGCGTTATGTGGAGCTGAGTAGGAATCAGAAGCAGAAGTCACTTTTCTGGCAAAGGAACAGTCACAGACATTCGGAGTACCTCAAGGCAGCATGCTCGGTCATACTCTATTCATAATCTATAAACGACTTTCATGACATAATAATACCCGTTGTTAGTTTATTTATTTAAGTAAGTAGGTAACTAACGTGTTGTTCAGGCGTAGTATATTAAAGGCTGTAGAAAATTATTTTTTTGACACACCCACAGACCACACAGTTCTGTGACACTACCCTTAGCAAAATTGACTACTTACCCTCAAAAATATACACAACTACTAAGAATACAAAAGATACTACCTAAGTAGTATCAATAGATACAAAGTTACATACATATAATCACGGCTTATTATCCCCGAAAGGTTAGTAGAGACTAGGCAATGAGGACAGCAAAAGCAGTCCTCTGCCATAGTCCACTTTTCACCAAATAGCGACTGCACATATGCTTAGCGTGACAGATAGTGAGCCCATCACCGCTCTATGGTCTTGGGTGTATGTGCAGTCTTTAGTCCGTTAGACGCCTTTTACGACACCCAAGGGAAGAAAGGGGATGCCTACTACGCGTGAAACGCAACACGTAAATCGCTGCGAATACCGTATCAAGCAAGTGGAACGCTTTAAGTATTGATATTTTTAAATAGGTAATGTCGTCCATAAAACAATGCCTGTGTCTACCATGGACGTAATACAATACCTACCACACGTCCATGGCCTGTCTGTAATACAACCAACATTGAACGTAATAATAGCAAAGCCTAAAGAAAGTTCTAAAGAATAAGCTTATAACAGAGGAAGATTGACATGTCAGATTGTGTCTTCCTTTTGTGAAAATCGTTGGACGAGCGTGTTATGTAAGTATATGGTTTAAACGTATTATTCTAATGTACCCAAGACCAGTTTTAGTTTTGATATTGTGTGTAATATTGTCTTATCTGCCTCTTTATGGACTAGTGGTTAAACTCATTCCAAGACCACGTACTTTCCTGTTGAGATTTATTTATTTAATATTTTAGCATCAAAGTACCTAGTAAGTAGGTACAAAAGACGGACTCAATTTAAATTTGCAATATCTACCAGTCAACCATTAGGTTAGGTAAAATAAAGCTGCTTACGGGTTAAAACAATGTGTTAATGAAATAGCTCAAAACCTGAAATTATTAGATATTAATTTGTTCAGAATCTTGAGGTAAGTAGGTACCTATACTATTGGGGTCACCGTCGCTTTTACCAGTTTGCAGTCACCGCCCGCCCGGGTGCGTGCCCGTACCACAGAATAAATAATAGTACTACGTCCCGTACCAAATAGACGACGCGGTGTGCAAGGGATTATGACCTTTACACTGGTAAAGCGATGGAGTCCGCGATAGTACCTACATACCTAACTACACACATATAGTCAAGGAAGTTCCTGGTCGCGGGTCGACCACTTTTCGGCGATATTCCCTTGCGCTTGTTGCCAGGCGTCCGGATAAAGCCGGACATAGTTAGGCTTTTTGATTGCGTATCCGGTCAAAATAATCCGGCTTGCCCGGCTTGTGCTAGGCTTTTTACATTTTGCAAACGAGCGAGCGCCGAGCGTGGCCGAGCGAGTGCTAGTCGACTGTCGGTCGCTCCTGCTCCTGAAAATGTAGGGTGTCTGGCCTTATTACCCAAATGTCCGGTCAAACTGGCTGGTCTGTCCGGCTATTAGGATTTGCGACCTGGCAACTCTATTTGTGCTCAATTCCAACCGTATAAAGGTAGCGCGCGAAATATCTCCGTGAAGTGTCGACCGGGAATTTTCTCGATAAATACATGCACCAACGACGACAGTATACCGCAAAAGAGCTGTGCACAACCATAGTCCACGTTTCACCAAATGACAACTGCACATGTGCTTAGCATAGGTGGTGAGTCCATCGGCGGTCTATGCTGCTGATGTGTGTGCAGTGTTTAGTCTGTTAGCCATCTTAACATATTGCCAGAAAATTTCGAATTTTCGTTACCGTGATTGAATATAGTAGGTACTTAGGTAGGTACTTATAAATAAATCTCGCACTGAAGCTTGTATGTTATTCTGTGACTGAAGGTACTCTGAACTAGCAACGAAACAAGCTAAGTGAGATTGAATTTATAAAGTAAATGAAATATCTAAAGTTTTAGTACTTTTTATAGACGTTCTATTGTACTCGAAACTTTTTATAACAAAATAGGCTAAATGCGTAATAACAAAAATACTAATGCGGACGTAACGGATAATCTACTAAGTCCAAAATGTTGTGATTGCTATCTGTTGTATAATACCTAGATCAGTGCTCATTGTTAGGTTATCTGAGATTAATCTTTTCCGTACTTATGTGTTGGGAGAGAGAGAGAGGTATACTTAAACTGTTTAATTAAATAGGTACTTAGGTAGGTACAACAAAAATACTGCTAAACTGTAAGAGAATAAAATACATACTTACATAATAAGGACTATTATCCCCGAAGAATTAGTCAGAGACTAGGCAATGAGGCCAACAAAAGCAGTCCTCTACCAGAGTCACTTTTCATTCACCATAAATATAGGTAATTTTCTCACATGATGTTAGGTAACGATAAGGCCGAGGGATTCCTCAACTATCTGAAGAGCTGGTTATCTTATCTCTGAACTGTCGGGACACTAAAAGAATCATCCGAAGAGGCGCTCGTTACGCGCCTTTGCGTTCGTCCGGCTGCCGGCTGGCGCGATGGCATATAGATACAGCCGCCAGGACTCCCGCTTCAAACTCCCAAGGAGGCATCCCCGTGAGGGCACAGGCTGCAGACCAGGAAATAGTCCAGTTTTCTCTCATTACCCGGACCGCTATAAATCCTCTGCGCGCAAATGGATCTTATTTGTGATACAGGGCCATAGACGATACTACGCCTGCGTACATACGGCGGCGGTATGTAAGGCTGGGACTTCCCAGATTTGGGAGAGTTCTGCCCAGCGCTGAAGCAGCGGCCAGCAGATGGGACAAAGTAGACGAGGGATTATATTACCAAACTTATTTATCAATTCAAAAATAATGAACAAAGAGCAGTTAAAGAACGAAATAAACACGACCACGAAGTTCTCAGCATTCACATTCGGAAAATGTTACAAATAATTTAACAAGAAGACGAATAGCCACATAACAATAGCTTGCAAAACTTTACGTATTCCAAACTAAAATATCACACGGCTTACTATCAATAGCGTGGTCCAATTTAATACACTAATGTATTACCTATTCAGTTTGAAAGATATTAGACATTCACACAATTTATCTTGATTTAATCTCGGCAAGGCCATCAAAAATGCATTGAATACCTTTTTATAGCGTATTCTTCATAATTTCATTGTCATTTTGTTGCCCAATAATTTAATTACATCGGTGCCCAATGTTAATGTCGATGTGTTTATTCCTTTACGTTATATATTCCCTCTACACTGACCTCCACTCTTTTTGGAGCTGACTGCCGCACTCTCGTCACGGTAATGATGATCCTTTTCTTTGTAAAAATGTCTCTAACAGTGACGACGTTAGTACTATTTACATATAAGTAAGTACATTGCATATAATCACGACTATTATCCCCGAAGGGTTAGTCAGAGACTAGGCAATGAGGACCGCAAAAGTAGTCCTCTGCCATAAGCACATTTTGGAATGAGAAATCATGATTCGTTGATACTAAGTAATTGACATCCTCGAGTAGGTACAGCAGTAAGTTTCGTCGAAAGTGGGTTTTTCAAGTTGCAGCAAACTACAATTTGTATGGAATCAAAGCAGCGCCACCTACTGACAATCATCATCGGCCTGTAAACTTTCCACTGCTAGGCACAGGTCTTCCTACATGGACATCGAAACACGCACCTTGCGCATTCCGGGCGGCTGCCCCCAACTAGCAAAACGGTGTGCTATAATAGTCACAGCAACGTTCCTGTTTTACTAAACAGTTCTATAAGAGCGTCGTTATAAGTTGAATAGATGTGGAGTCAACGTGTATTCAACGGGATTTAGGCGCAAATTACTCCACTAATTGGTGCAATAGAAGCAGAGTAACTATGGAATACATCGCCTAATTATGGAATAGATGTGATTTAACAGCAAACCTAACACATTTTAGAGCAGTAATAGCATTGTCGCGGCAACTACTGCACTATTTGATGGAGTTAAAGTTACATGGTTTCCAATATTCCACAAAATAATGCTATAAAGGTTGCCGATGTGCTACAAATCGATATTTTGATGCGATAAAAGAGAATAAAATACTGTTGTTCCAAAAAGTTCTGCTTGCAACTGCAACTGAGTGAACAAATACCAATCTCCTCCTTATGTTATTATCCAATAGTAATGGAAGTACTCAACCAAATATGAATTTTGTAGTATGGTTGTACGTGTACAGGTGTAGAAATCTTGCGAAATTAATTTACCGATAAAGTGATATGCCATAATTCACATATATTTATGGGCTCTGCTAAAAACGTTGCATTAATAAATAAATATTAAAATAATATATAAATTACACGAATTTGGTGAATAGATTGCTGTTATAGCGCATAAATTCGATCATGTGTTGAATAACTGCGACACTGTTCCACCATATTTAATAAATGGAGTTATTTTAGGGTTCCTGATTCAAAGTCGGTAACAAAACTTGAATAGTTAGTTATAACTATAGATGTAAAGCTGGTTACTAACATTTCTAGCCTGGCAGCTAGAAACGGCTTATTTGGATTATTATCATTTCTAGCAATAACTAGCGGCTGAAAACGGCTGGTTACATTTTATTGTACAGTTTATATTCACATGATTTAGTTTTTGTTCTTGTTTTTGTTGTTTTTCTGATTAATTTACTATAGGATAGGTACATTTAACATAAAAAGACATAAACAGTGAAATTTGCATCCGTATTATGTGTTAAATACTCAAATTCTCATACAAAATGTGACGCAGCAGTGGAATAGGACTATTATTATTTATTTGTGAGAGATGTTTTGGAAATATGTATTTATCTATGAAATAAGGTGTGGACAGATACCTAGTAATAGTAAGCATTTAGTTGTATTTCTTCAATGCACCAAAAGCCTGTAAGCCTAAATTTTGCCGCGAGATTCCTGCGTTTAGTTTATACTGATGGTTAGATCTAAAGTAAACTAATTTAGCTACCTTGATTCTTATAATTTTCATACACTATCATAATTAACATAAACTCTTATTTCAGTTTCAGTTTCCTGTTCGTCTATAAATTAAATAATGGTGTATTCCGTGTTTATTTAAAAAAAAAACAAAAAAGCAGAACATAGTAAGTCCTACTTTTTAACAAAAATAAGAGTTTAACAATAAAAAATGTAATAAAAATTGGTTTTTTTCGATGTCAAGTCGGGTATCTTGTACCCGGTATCAAGCGGCTGGTTATTCGTTTCTAGCCGCTGGTTTCGGTAACTACCGGCTTACAAGCCGCTGGTTTACAACTATAGATACAACTCTATAATCTGGTAGCCACTGAAATGATTCAAGTTTTTTCTCTTTCTAGATGATTGTTTATAATTATTAATGTGGACACATGGCAGGAAACGCATTTTATTTTATTAGAAAGGTGCTACGGATGTAGAGTGGAAACAGATTTGAATACGAGAAAAATACATTTTATTCTAAATCTCTCTGTCTTGTTCATTTTCAAAACTCTCTGGGTTTTCAACATCTGAACTGCAATTACAAACTCATTATTATTAACTTCTATTGCAAACAGTGAAGCCTGACAGTCGACTTCTTCACTGTATTCTATCAATTTATTTAATTAAACATGAATTTCAAGATTGTCGTAAACTAATAAATTGTGTACGGAACCACTATCTTCAGATTGGTTAAGAAAATATCCTCACATTAAGAGCTCTAAAGGTCACTAAAATCTGTTATTGCATCTTGTACTGAATAAATGTGATATAATGGCATTGAAAACAATTCTGGTTCAGTAGCTGTAATCTAAAAGCTATTATTGGACTAGTCGATTTATAACGCTGTATCAGTTATCATGACGCTTTTTATAAACGGGTAGCAACTATTCAGCAAATTGGCTTCGATAACGGAACGTTTAGTAGTTGCTGTATAGTTGCGACCTACACAGACAAATAGCTAATTCAATGCTCTTATAGCGCTACTATAACAAACTCATGTTGAATAAACGAGTAATAGACACTATTACACGATTGTCGAATAGTTGCGGTATAAGTACGTAGAATAAACGTTTATACGTCATAATTGTAGCGCATAATAGGGAAAATAGCTAAAAAGTCACACGAACGCATCTTTAGCACAATATGATCACTTGATAGCCATTATTCAATATTTATTCGATCTTTAGTGGAGTAACTGATCGCTTATTCTACTACTTTGCTAGTTTCACCACTTGGCTACCGAGGTCTTGTTTTCATCCGTCGAAATTTGTCATACTTATGTTTTTTAGTCAACATTGCTTCATCAAATCTTAGAAGTTTTAACCTCTGAGATCCGAAAGAAATATTATTACAAGTCTTTATTTTTAACGACAAACATCTTGTGACAACAGCTGGGAAAAACGGCTTACGTGCCCTCCGAAGCACGGAGGAGCTCGAGATGTTTTAAATTTGGTCCTCCACCCAGTTCCCCGGCATTGCGAAAGTTGCTAAATTGCAAGATCGCAAAAAAACCGCCTCCGCCGCTGCGCCATCCTCTAATGTCTATTGCTGGACATAGGCATCTCCCAAGGCGCACTACTGAGCCCGGTCTTCGGCTCTCCGCATCCAGCTACTGCCAGCCGCCCTGGGCAGATCGTCGCTACATCTGGTCGGGGGGCGTCCTGACTGCCGGCTGTAACACCCACTGCAGGGTGCACACCCACAACTAAAGGCATCTTCTCTTTTATGCCACTCCTTGCGATCTTGTGTCAGCCGGATCCACTATTCCCCTAGGCCCTAATAATGCCTTGACAAGGTCTGCCCCGGGCCGCCTATATAGAAATGCTAGGTACTTCAATACGTCCCCGTGACGTACTGAGTTAGCATTTTCAAACGATAAACACGCGCAAATCCTGCTCCAATACGTCTCAGACGGTGATGTAGTGCAGCAGGATTACGAGATGACGCGCCGCAAAGTAAGGGTTATCCTACTTCCCGATTGTCTTAAATTTTGAGGTTTTTTTTTATTAGACAACAGAAACACTACGGTAGGGCAGCTACCGTCTGAGATGTATTGGAGCAGGATTTGCGCGTGTTTATCGTTTGGAAATGCCAACTCAGTTCGTCGCGGGGACGTATTGATGTAGCATTTATAAATGCCCCCGGGCCGTCGCAAATAATATCTCTTGGCGACCATTCGTTGACGGTGGGGTGGGGAGGTTTTACATACATGATTAGGGACTATTATCCCCAAGGTAACCCTTACCTACTAATTAACGTTAGAGATTAGGCAATGAGGACAGCATAAGCAGTCTTCTGTCATAGTTAGGGTTGCCACCTTCCGCTAGGTTGATTAACCTTTTGATTACCGCATGACATATTCTCGTGCCGTAGACAATAGATTTTCTATTGTGTCTGGTATTACGGAAAGAGGGTTACCAGTGTATAAAATACGGGTTATTAAATATTTTTACGGGAGACAATTAAAGCAGCAATGGTTAATGAAGATAATCTATTTTTTAAATTTATATTCAATGTTAGAAGGAACAGCTTTTAAAAGCTCTTCATTTTGAGAAGCAAATATATAAAAATCTTTGCAAGATAACTTATTTACTTTATTTACCCCGTTTTATTTTATTCTTGAAATTACGTGTTTTCGTATTAATTATATGTTAGCCTGAAAAACGGGGTAACCCATAAAATACGGGGCATCTGGCAACCCTAGTCATAGTCCACGTTTCACCACGACTATTACAACTGCACACGTGGTCCTCGTGATAGGTGGTGAGCTCATCGCCGCTATATGCTGTTGGATTTATGTGAAGTCTTTAGTTCATAAGTCGCCTTTTACGACACCCAAGGGCTCTTCCCTTGTTGGTAAGTCGCTAAGCCACACAGTTCAAAAACGTGTTATGTAATAGAGATATACATATCAAACCAAAAGTGTGAGTGCATCAACCGGCGTAGGTACAGTCGTCGAACAATAACGCCGGAAAAGAGTTGGTTCACCGAGTGTGGTCGCGTCGCGCGCCGCGTTGCGCAACAGTCGCGGAATCGGATCACACCATTCGCCATTGTTGCTTTCCGGTGTTCCGGTAAACCTTCAATTGAGTTGTATAACTGGACGGCGGAGGCGGCGTGGCCTAGATCTACGAACAGTCCTACTTCTCTAATCTCTAAATACCGGTGAGGGGATTAGTATGTCTGCTGCAGCCATCTGGTTTAACCCGTACGGTCGGGGTCACCGTCGCTTCACCAATTTGCAGCGATTTTCGTATGAAGCGCACCGACCGCCCGGGTAGTGCCCGTACCAAATAGACGTCGCGGTGTGCAAGGGATTTTGACCTTTAGACTGGTAAAGCGACGGAGTCCGCCATTGTACCTATTATCCACTACGCCATTCTGCCGATTACGATGAAACTTTTGTAAATGGTTGACGCACGCTTGCGAAGGTGTCAGTTGGCGAAACGGATACGGGTTTTCACGCGGACGAAGACGCGGGCAGACCGCTAGTGATATTTGGTGCCTATATAAACTCACAGATAAATTAAATTTCACAGCGCACTTGCGCGAAGATGATATATGCTCTCTGACCTTCCCTTCACTTAGCTGTGCGCAGGCGCAGCTGCTATATCAATGTTACGTATGACCATTGACACCCACAAATATTACTTTAGTTAGCATATCAGATCAAATAGATTTCCTAATTTTTAAGAGAATACACAAGAGTGGGCATTTGGGCACTGCTCTGACCAATGATGATACCTTGCTCAATGTTGGTATGGCTATTTTATTCGTCATTTAGAGCTATCTAAGAACGTGCTTTGTCATGATCATATCATGACACATCATGATCATCATCATGCTGCCCGTTGTTACTTAACTCTTTAATATATTAGTGACTAGCGGCCGCTCGTGGTTTCACCCGCGTGGTTCCCGTGGGAATATTGGGATAAAAAGTATCCTATGTGTTAATCCAGGTTATATACTATCTGTATGCCGAATTTCATCCAAATCCATTCAGTAGTTTTTACGTGAAAGAGTAACAAACATCCATTCATACTTACAAACTTTCGCGTTTATAATATTAGTAGGATGCTCGGTTCTGACTTCTGACCTACATACAACCCTAATTTGCACCTAAGTTAGTGATTTAGATGAATATTCAAAACGAATTTTAAAATAATAAATCTAGTAAGTAACTACCTCTAGAGTGGCCAAGCGCTCGGCGCGATATCCGGTGGTCCTGGGTTCAATTCCCAAGTGGGCCGTGTTTTTTGGCTTTCTCGATGCTTAGCCCGAGTTTGTGGTCGATCACCAACACGCATTTGGCAAGCGTGGTGAATACCCGTCAATTGTAGAGATGACTGGATTTCCATGATGGAGGCCTTTGCCCAACATTGGGACAGTATGTAGGCAAAGACGATGATGTAAGCTACAAAGGTGACAAGCTCAAATGAGATAGGACGGGTCACGTGTATCCCAGACACAAAAAAGCCACTTACTGCCTGCCGTACTCAAAGACGTCAATTAAGTTTTAATGACAATTAAACGTGTTTCCTTCTCTATTTAGCACTATACATACGAAAGAAAGTGACAGCAAGAACTTAATTGTCATTAAAACTAAATTGACGTCTCTGAGGACGGCGGTTAATATCTGTAATCCGTATAAATAAAAATACGGGTATGCGCTTGGCCATCATCTCACCTGATGTTAAGTGATGGTAAGTGACGATAAGGCCGAAGGCGGAAGCGCGCTTCACCCGGAATCCTCAACCGCTGAGGAACTGGCTATCTTATCTCTAACTGTCGGAACACAACAATTCTATTAACATTGTTGTTATGGCGTCAGACCTTAGATAAGATGGTGACAGCTAGCCAGACCGACTTAACAAGCCCTACTTCTTCTTCTGCCTAGCCTTAATCCCATTTATTTGGGGTCGGCCCTTCTGGTCGATCTTCGCCAAGACACTCTGTCCTGGGACGTCCGAGGTGTTAGTTGTGCATTTTTTAAATCTCTATCAATAACGGACATCCATGTGAGGCGGGGTCTACCGCGTCCTCTGGGCTGGGTGCTCATGTCAAGTACTTTTCTTGTCATGTGGTCCGATGGTCGCCGCATGACATGACCACCTTAGGCGGCTCTCTAAAACCTTCTCCGGTATCGGTGTCACTTTAAAACTGCCTCGAATGTGAACATTTTGGATGTGGTCCAGCATTGTTACACCACCAGCCCATCTAAGCATTCTCATTTCAGCGACATGCAGTTTATTTTCCTGTTGCTTTTTAAGTGGCCAGCATTCGGCACCGTATGTCATGGCCGAACGCACTGCTGCTTTATATACTCTGCCTTTAGTGCGAATGGGCATTCTTCTATCGCATAGTACCCCGGAGAGCTCCCTCCATTTCATCCACCCGGTGTTTATACGGTGGGTTACGTCTGCATCTGTTGTCCCATCATTACAGATAATTGAACCAAGGTATTTGAAATGGTTGGCTTCCTTTAGTGGTGTGTCCTGCAGATAGATAGTGCTACTGCTGTTCGTGCCACTGAAATTGCAGTGCATACTCTCTGATTTCTCTCTACTAACTCGCAGTCCGGCTCTTTCGAGTGCTCCTCGCCATTCTTCTATCCTTTGCTGTAGGTCTTTGGGATCTTCGCTGATGAGGACGATGTCATCAGCATAAAGGATATCCCATGGTGGAGGGCGCTGTAGTTCTGCCGTAAGGTGGTTCATTACGAGGTTGAAGAGCAGGGGACTCAATGCTGAACCTTGATGGACTCCGACCGCCACATCGAACTCATCACCTGTTCCAGCTGGGCTTCGCACTTTAGTCTTAACATTGTGGTACATGTCCTTCACTAGAAGTATATAGTGCTCTGGTACTTTTTGTGCTCTTAGGGCTTGCCAGATAAGTTTTCTTGGTACACGGTCGAATGCTTTTTCCAAGTCGATGAATACCATGTGTAGATCGGTTTGGCTCTCTCTATGTTTCTCCATCAGAATTCTGATCGAATGTATAGCATCGGTTGTTGACCTACCTGCGACGAAACCACATTGATTTTCAGTCACCTTGGTGAGTTGAAGTAGTCTGCTATTGATGACTCTTTCCCATATTTTGGAGGAGTGTGATATGAGCTTAATGGCTCTGTAGTTTTCACATAGTCTGATGTCACCCTTGTTCTTATAAAACGGGACCAGGAAACTCCTTCTCCAGTCATCGGGTATTCCGTCAATCAGAATTCTGTCAGGAACACTACGCCGGTGCCTTTTAGTTTCATCCACAGTTCAGCAGGGATATCATCAGGTCCACAAGCTTTGTTGTTAGTCATAGATTTAATTGCTGAGTGAACTTCTGCGGGTGATATAGATGGTATCGGGCCTTCGGTAGCAGGTATTTCGCAAAGATCTTCACTTGGAAAGGTTTCATTAAGAAGTGCAGTGTAATACTCTATCCATCGCTCGTTGATGTCTTTATTTAGGTGTGTGTGTGTCCTACTGTGAGCAGTTGGCCTTGTTCGTCTTTTATGTACCTGATGTTCTTTGTATCCCTGCTGTTCGCGTGACGTTGTTTTGCTATTTTGAAGTTTTCTTTGTCATTCATGGCAGTATCAAGTTTGACGTAGAAATCATCGTCTGACATGGCCTTCGCTTGCGCTACGGCTCGTTTTGCATTCTTCTTTGCGTCCTTACGCTATGCTATCAACTGCGTCTTTTGTCGTTTGCCATTGCTTAAAGAGGATTTTCTTGGTATTCAATACCTCTTTGACATCTTTTTGCCACCAAAAGTGACACAAAATTGTGTCTCTGTTGCCGCTAATAGCGCCTTTTGATACACCTAGGTACTGTTTGGCTTTTTGGTTGCAGAAAGATTGGAAGTCACTCCACATGTCATTAGCGGAGTCCTCTTGTTGTGAATCAAGGTGCTCTGCGATGTCTTCACACATCTTCTGCCCCTCTTCACGTTCGAGTTTGTGCCAGCGTATCCGCGTGATCTTTTCCTTTTTCACTTTGTTTGGTTTTGGCATTACAAATTCAGCGACCAAGATACGATGTTGTGATGTAAGCGGTTACTTTACAGTCCTTGAAAGTCCTCAACCGATGCCGATCTGTTAGAATGTAGTCTATTTGTGTACATGCCCCGCCGCTTTTGTACGTAATTAAGTGTTCAGTGCGCTTGGAGAAGAACGTGTTGACGATTGCAAGATCGTGGGTTGATGCAAATTGCAGGATGCTCTCGCCTTCCGGGTTTATATTGCCAAATCCCCAGTTACCATGTATTCTTTGGTACGTGGATGTTGTGCTTCCAACATGGCCGTTTAGATCACCGCCTATGTATTTCGACTCTTTTGTTGGGATGGATTGTAGTAGATCGCTTATCTCGTTCCAAAATGTTTCTTTGTCAACGTTTGAGCAGCTGACTTCTGGCGCATAGGCGCATATGATGTTCATGCACGGTTGGTTATCAAGAGCGAACTTTATTGACATTAGTCGCTCGCACTATGCGATCTTGAAGGTCCAGATCTACAACAATTCCAACTCCATTTTGTGGTCGTGTCCCGTGGTAGATGAGCTTGTAATTATGCCCGATATTTCGCGACTTAGACCCCTTCCATTTCGTTTCTTGAATACAATACAACAGATGTTGAAGCGTCTGCGATGCGACTTAACAAACCCTACAACCAAAGTAAAAACCAAGTTCAAAAAGATGTACCCCCGCTGGGACTCGAACCCGGGACCTCTGGGTGTAGGGTGACTTAACATTAGACCACAATAGGCAGTTAGTTTAACAAAATAATATTGTTCAATGAAACAATCAAGAAGACTCTTAATTTTTGTTGTGTCTAGTATAACTACGCAGCTGAGTTTTTAACATGAAAAACAAAAAAAAAGGAAATCTAGGTATAACGCCTGCTACGGCTGTCATACCCCGCAATAAATGTAATGTGTAACGTTTGCTAAGTGTTTTATATTAGGCACTGCGTCGCCTGTCTCGTTTATTCTTGTTTTTTTTTATTTCTGTTTGTAGCTGCAGTATCAATTGGCAGTCAGTAGGTATACCTACCGAATGCCAATTGCTACTGCATTTTGTCACCAAAATAAAAAAATAAAACGTAACTAGACTAGGGAATTACATTGGAGTAAATAGAGCCAAATGCTTCAGTCATTTAAAGTATCTCCGAAAACAATTACTTTAACCTAGTTAACAACGCTTTGTGTGTGAAATTTGTCAAGTTTATTGGGTATTTAAAGGAAACCAAAATATTATCACAATAAAAAATTTATTATCTATATAACATAACATCGGACCATAACCGTAGAATGAAACGACTGTATATTACAATGTGTATATAATTATGTATATAGGCTATACATGGCTTCGCTTTGAATGCCCGGCGTCCTAACATACGAACATAGAGACAAGCACGGTACTCAAGTAATTGAAAACATACCTAACTAAATAATTTAAACGAAAACTTAAAATCATTCCTTTATCATTTGGCTAAGGATAAGCACTAGCATTTTATTATATAGGTTTAAAAGATACAATTATATGTGTGGTAAAGTATATACAGGAGCATAGAATAATAACGCATAGAACGATAGTCTCGTATTAGAAAACTGTCATAGCGTGAGGCAAGAAAAAAATGGATGTAGGAGTAAGTTACGCGTACTATCTCGGCGACACGCACACAAATGTACAAGTAATGTTGCTAGAAAAATTAGACTTGCCCCAAAAGTAAGGAAATTGAAACTGTTTATAGATAGATAAGTTTAGATTATTAGTACTGACGCGGGCCGTTTCGGTACCAAGCCATACTGATGGCTTGGTTTTACTGGCCTCATTTATCGTGCGTGTTCTCGCTTTCTATGCGTTATTATTCTAAGTACAGGAGCATATAAATGAACTATTGAGCAATTATAACCGTAATAAGTTAGGCAAAATTTAAAAAGCAACGTTTGCTATGAAACATTGGAATAGGAAACAGATTTTGGATAAGAACATTATCGAAGAGAAAATAGGAGCTAAAACTATGCCAATCGTCTGGAACTATTTACCTACACTTATGTAAGATGAGTATTACAAGTAACAACGGTTAATTATAATAACTGGAAAATACTTGTTAAGCAAAGTTTATTTTTATTCAATTATGCACGTAATTTATTTATGGCAATCGCCTTTCACGCATTCACATTGCCAACACGATAATAAAACTCGTCATTCGCTGCCCGCCATCCAAACATTTTCGCCACAATTCTAATAACAACTATATAAAATCGATAAGAAACTATATTTTTCTCTTACACCACGAAACAAAGAATGGACGATTTATAATCATTCATATTTGAGTCCATCGGAATACGCTAGAGGCTGTAGGTGCTGTGATCGTTGTGTCCTGCGTGGAGCCTAAAGGGTTAGTACAGTCGCGGACGCCGGCTCCGGTGTTGTAGTTTACATGAAGTCGTCGAAATCGTCGTCGAAGTTGCCGTATGACTCGTATTCGTTGAGGTGCGCCTGGCGAACAAACAATATTTTATACATACAATAGGCTTGTGTCCACTAAGAATAAATCAGGTGGATTGACGTTTCTAATGATCAATGTTTTAAAGAAACAAAATATCTAAAATATTGAATATAAAAAATTGGGATTATATTAATATTTATAAAGAAAAAATCGACAATAATACGGTTTAGTCTAGGAATGACTGATTCGCAGAATGACTACGTAGTCTATTATTGACCGATTCGTGGAATGTACAATTCTATAAATGACTGATTCTAGTAATGACCGATTCTACAAATGACTGATTCTACAAAAGACCGATTCTACAAATGACTGATTTTAGAATTTATGAACAATAGAGATTTGATAAGGAATTTGGTAAATAAAATGCAAAGTAAGGAATAACGAATCATTTATTTCAAACATTTTTCACCATAATCAATGACGCTAACCTGCTAACAATTTTTATAAAATTATATAGTTCTTGTATTACAATATCTCATACTACATTTTGTAGCGCAAAATCAAAGATGTATTCAGATTTGGTCAAACTTCCTGTTCGCTCTGTTCAGTGTAAGTGCTACAGTGTTGCGTAAGTAATTCAATTCACACATGTCAGTATCCAGTTCACAGAGCTTCAGTGAAAACGTGTCCGTCGTCAATTGTCGTGATTGTTGCTATGGCACTGTTAAATACTACGGAACTAGTAATGATAGCTACTGCTTTAGACGAAGAAGAAGAGCAGCATCAACACTGAGAGCACTGTGTCGTCACTGACACTGACAAGTGCAATGTTTATTTATTTTTTGACCAAATCTGAATACTACATCTTTGATTTTGCGCTACAAAATGTAGTATGAGATATTGTAATACAAGAACTATTTTTTCTCTATAAAAATTGTTAGCAGGTTAGCGTCATTGATTATGGTGAAAAATCTTTGAAATAAATGATTCGTTATTCCTTACATTGCATTTTATTTACCAAATTCCTTTTCAAATCTCTATTATTCATAAACTCTAAAATCAGTCATTTGTAGAATCAGTCAATTGTAGAATCGGTCTTTTGTAGAATCAGTCATTTGTAGAATCGGTCATTACTAGAATCAGTCATTTATAGAATTGTACATTCCACGAATCGGTCAATAATAGACTACGTAGTCATTCTGCGAATCAGTAATTCCTAGACTAAACCAATAATACGCATTCAGTCATATGACATTAAACGGAAATCAGACGCCCGCCGTGATGTCACACCGTGCCAAATGTCATTTTATTGTTGTGACATTTATAAAGAACAAGCCTCGAACGAAACGGATGTTTGGCACGGCGTAACGTCATTTACTCAACATGGCGGTTAAGCGTTTATGCGGTAAATTTAAATCGGAATATAAGTAAACAGGTATCATTTTAATATGATTTTGAAATTTAGTCAACTAGCCTATTTTACTATTACTAGCCCCCTCCTGCGCCTTCGTACGCGCTAACTTAGAAACACCGTCATACTACTACTGCATTTTGTACAAAACATCTACAAGGGTTTTCCGCCTATGGTCAAACCGTGCGATTCGTCAAAATATCCTTTTTGTCTGAGGCTCGTTTGGTCAAAGATGTCGTTTGCCAAAGTCGCGATTCGTCAAACCATTTACGCCAAAGGTGCTTTTGGTCAAAGGTGAGGTTTGCCAAAGTCGCGATTCGTCAAACAATTTTCGACAAAGGTGCTTTTGGTCAAAGGTAAGAATTTGCCAAAGTGAGTGATTTCAAACGACCTCCTTGAATTGAAAGTCTTCCCCGAGAGAGCGAGGAGAGCTTTGTTTTATTTTGACCAACCAAACCATTTTGTTTTACTGAAAAATGTATTTTAAAATATTGTAAAAACGTTTTGAAAAATATGGTTTGACCAAACGAGCCTTTGACAAAAAGGATATTTTGACGAATTGCACTTTCGATAAACACAATTTGACCAAAGGCACCTTTAACAAAAAGAGTATTTTGACGAATCGCACTTTTGACAAACACTATTTGACCAAATGAGCCTTTGACAAAAAGGATGTTTTGACGAATGGCACGTTTGACCATAGGCGGAAAACTTATCTACAAATTGGCTATTTTGACAGTTGTAACAATGAAATATGTTGGATATGGTAGTTTATAATTTAACAATAATTATCCAATAACTAATATTTTATTGATTAGAATAATTTAGTAAATATTTTATTATACAAAATAAATTTGCAATTTTTTATCTGTGGATTACAGACCCGAAACACGGTCGGCCAGCGTCGGTCGCCATCACGGTCCCAAGGTCCCGGGTTCAATTATCGGTCGAATTAATTTGCAAATAACTGTTTTTAATAACTAGTATTAATTAACTCTTTTTGTGTTATTGTTTTTTGTGCTGTGTAATTTTAACCTTGTTTTTGGTCAATAAATGTTTATCTATGTATCTATCTTTATCTACATTCATTTCAGGACTGGGTGTTTTCAATGTATAAGAATGTTTATCCATTGTCTAGTTTAACCATTAATAACAAGTGTCAAGAGAAACTTAACTTGAGCTGAATGAATTGGAAAATGCTGAAGGAATTCCAGAGCAGGATTTCAACTTGCACCCTTCTGACACTAGGCTAAATAATTGGTGTGAAAGTTAATGTGTCATAGTCCGAAAATTGAATCTGTGTATTTGGACAACAATGTTTAGTGAGACCAACTTTTTGTAGGATGTAAGCGTTGGTGTTATGGAATTTATATGGTTCCATTATTATCTCCGACAAAAAAATGTTAAGTTTTATAATAATATAGTACTTAAGATAGAATAAAAAAGTAATTTTACTCAGAAATTGTTTGTAAAGTCGAAGGGCTAATAATAAACAGTTACTTACATTAGTGCCCTCCACTTTTAACTTGGCCTTGCCCTTTCCTTTAGTTGGTTTCTTGGCCTTATCATTTTTCTCTGATTTCTGCTTTTCAATGTAAATATTGTCCACGGTCAATTTTATCCTTTTTATATCGCCCGAAGCCACTGAAACAATACGTACTCATTAATTAGTTAAATGGCACTACTAGAAAAATACACCAAGTAATTGTCTGTCTGTTAAGCCTTTAACTGGTACAGCATTAAATATTTTTTGTTGGTTTTCAATTCTATTACAACTGAATAAGGTTCAAATTATGGTGGCATGTATATTGCCAACTGGTAGAGTTACATGATAAAACATACATACATATAATTACATATACTTTTTTCCCCGAAGGGTTACTCAAGAGACTAGGCAATAAGGACAGCAAAAACAGTCCTCTACCATAGTCCACTTTTTACCAAATAGCGACTGCACATGTGCTCAGCGTGACAGGCGGTGAGCCCATCGCCGCTCTATGCTATTGGATGTATTTGCAGTCTTTAGTCCGTTAGTCGCCTTTTACGACAGCCGAGGGAAGAGAGCTACACAAACGGCTCTATTATACACGTACTTTGAACAATAATACTCCTAACGAGGTCGTCGGCGAACGCCGGGAACTCCTCCTTGGCCTTGTAGTAGTTGACCTTTTTCGCGATGAGCTCGGCGAAGTCCGCAAACTCCTCCTTAGTGGTTGGGTGGAAGCTGTCTAGCTTGCCGCCGCTGCCTTCCGTCACGCCTGCAATCATTATTCATTACTTGGCTATTTGACAGTTGTAACAATAAAATATGTCGGAAATGGTAGTTTATTATGTAGCAATAAAAATCCAATAGTTTTTTTTATTACACGTTAAACGCCATGGCAGACACCGTATGTCTGCCACCATATACACTCGGCGTCAAAAAAATCGCACCTCTTAGAAAATCACTTTCAAATGTCATTTACTCTTGATATGCTGCAATCAGGGGTGCGGCAGTGTGATGTCGCCCGGCAACTGAACCTGAGCCGTTATTCCGTTCGAAGAGTGTACCAGCGCTTCATAGAGACCGGTGGCTATATCCGCAGACACGGTTCGGGTAGACGTCGCTGCACTTCGGAAAGAGACGACCGGTTCGTTGTGTCGAACTCTTTGAGAAATCGTTTCTCCAACGCTGTTGAGTTGCAACAGCAGCTCCAGGCAGTTCGCAGACGCACCGTAAGCGTATCTACGGTTAGAAGAAGATTGAAGGAGAAGAAGATAGCGGCCCACAGAGCTGCTACGGGTCCAAAATTGACTGCAGCGCATCGGCGAGCCCGCTTGCAGTTTGCTCGTGACCACGTCGATTGGACCCTTGAGCAGTGGAGAGCTGTTCTCTTCTCAGACGAGACGCGAGTGTGTCTTTTCTGCAACGACCGACGGAGAAGAGTATACCGGAGGCAGGGTGAACGTTTCGCCCAAGCCTGCATCCAGGAGACGGTGGAATATGGTGGCGGATCCTGCATGTTCTGGGGCGGTATGTCTGCTGCCGGCAAAACCGACCTTGTCTGCGTCTCCCGGACTGGAGGTGCTCGCGGACAAGGGTCGCTGACTGCTCGCCGCTATGTCACTGAGGTCCTGGAAGTGCATGTGGTCCCCTTTGCCGAATCTTTTGGCGAGGGGTTCACATTAATGCTCGACAACGCTCGCGCTCACACTGCAGGCATCGTGAGCGACTTCTTGCAGAGGTCCCAAATCTCTGTGATGCAGTGGCCAGCGCGAAGTCCGGATCTGAATCCTATAGAGCACCTCTGGGACCATCTTAAACGTAAGGTTCGATCTCGGGATCCAGCTCCTTCGACTCTACAGGAGCTCCAAGACGCGGTGATTGAAGAATGGGGGCTTATCCCTCAAGAAGAGCTCCTGAAGTTGGTGAGGTCCATGAGGGACCGTATGGAAGCCGTGATCAGGGCAAGGGGGGGTAACACTAGATTTTAAGTTAATTTTAAGACACTTTTTGTACATTTTTCTTTGTAAATTATCTGTTGTTAATTAGGACTTAATTAAGGATTTTTATTATTTTATTAATTTTAATGTTGTTTGTATAATTATAATTAAACAGAAAGTTAAATTTAATTGTTTTTTGATACTCCTTTTTGTTACCTTTCTAATGATACCCAACACTATCCTCTACATAAGGTTTAAGAATTTTTAAAGATGATTTTTAAAAGGTGCGATTTTTTTGACGCCGAGTGTATTCCCAGTGGGCTTCGTGAAAAATCAAAAAATGGTCATTATCTGTCTACATGTTTTATTGGCTTATTTGTTTTAAAAGGGGATTTATTATAATGTCAATTAAGTAGAATGGCGGAAAATGGTAAAAATGGCCCAGCCGAAGCACTTTGCGTTAGTTTAGTAAAGGGGGGCCCCGCGGGTCACCTTGGCGACCACCCCCGCACCTCTGCGCCAGCGCTGCGCTAGCTCTCGCTCGACACAGCTCAGTGTAGAGATATGATATCGAAACAAAAGAATCGATACTATACTCATGAGTAGTATCACGACAAAAGTAATCGATACCAGTATCGTACTCACATCAAAAGTATCGAGTTATTAGGGTGTCGAGTAAATTTTGTTTTTCATTCAGTGTAAATAAAAAGACGTAAAATAGTACTCAAAAGCTGTTTATTAAAATATTTCTTTATTTTCTGAAAGTCATCTCCCGTGCAATCAGACAAAAATATCTAGTAATTTTTTAACCCTTGGGCCCAACAGGGAGAGATTACAGACACTAGGAATTTCCTAGTTTCTGTAATCAGGGCTCTAGCTTTTGAAAATAGACGTTCCGCCGGAACTGACGTCCCTGATATTATTAAAAAACGATAAGCAAGCATAAAAAGCCCTCGGAACACCGTTTTCATATCTTCCCATTTCTTCCATTTCATATCTGCTGGAATGGGTTTGATTTCAACGGAAACACTGGATTCGCGAGATATAAACTCATCTCGTCTCTGTTATGTTCGGTGGTAATGCTAGTGCGTGGTCTTCTCGAATTCGCTAACATGTTTTGATGATGTCCCCAAAAGTCATCAACTTCATCGACAGGCGACGAATTTCAGGCGAGTATTACCAAAACACAAATTACAAAGAATAATATGTCCAATCCAAGCAAGCATTGAATACCTATTTACCACAGACTACAGTACAGAGTCGAGTCAATCAATCCATAGACTTTTTTTTAAATTCGTTCTCTGATCTCAATAATAATTGTATTTTTTTTTAATAGAGGTATTTTTTAATATTTGGAATGCTTTAGCTTTTACCAAATGATGTACATAATTGAGAATATACTATTTCATATAATATAATTTAAGAAATGACAAATGAACCCTATATAAATTCAAAAATATGATTTTTAACAGCACTAGTAACAACATGTCAAAGAAGAAATGTGTCGGGTCCCTGTCATGTCACGAATATTTTCAAAACTTGTAAGTTTTTCTCTGCGCTAAGGCGTGAAGCTTGTTCTACAGGGCCCCGCGGGTCACTACGAATAGCGTTTACACTGTTATTGATGTCCGCCAGCCTAGTAAAGACCTTTCAGCGCAGGTCGTACTGGCAGTCAAACCGTGTCTGCCGCGGCCCGGTAGGCCCGGCCCACTGTCAGCCATATGGTGTCTGCCATGGCCCATGTGATAATTAAGTATTTTAGGCTTGGGCGTTTAACGTGTTAAGACAATTTGTAAATATTTTATTTTTACAAAATAAATTCGCGATTTTTTTTCTGTGGATTACAATTACAAGACCCGAACACGGGCGGCCATGATTGAGCTTCGTGTGACGTCACATTTCACAAAACAAACAAAAACCTGACATGTTTCAAGACATTTGTTTGTTTATTGAAGTGTGACGTCACAGGGCAAAATTTCACGTGACCAACCGTTTTCGCGCGAAACTTGAAAGTAATGAAGAAAAATATGTTTTATTTTTCAGAGACATTTTTGGGAAAAATAACCCAGGCATCATACACCATATTAAAGTTTCTTCATCACAATCTGATCAATGGTTTTGGAACGCATGGAGGACAAACATACAAGCATTGTTTTTGTATAGATTAATTTGTTACTCCAAGAAAGCAGAATTTATACATATATTCAGTTGTTAGAGTATGGTCACAGAATAAATAATAGTACTAGTATGGTGACAAGTTTATGTACTATGATCGACGACCTCCTTGGTTGAGTGGATTGTACACCGATTTTCATGGAGTCGCCATCTCTGAGGTCCCGGGTTCGATGCCCCGGTCAGGTCAATTTAGAAATTATTGTTTTTCTAAATTGTCTCGGGTGGGGTGTTTTCTATGTATAATAAGTATGTATTTAAGTATTTTAAGTATGTTTATCCATTGTCTAGTAACCATTTAAAGAGTTTCTTCGAAGCTTCTCTTGGGCTAGATAATTGGTGCGAGTGTAGGAAAGTTTTAAGTTTTATGTTACCAATCCACAATAGGCCAGTGCGGTGGGTCATGTCATGGCCCACCTCCCCATGTGATGTTGGCCATGTGAACAGCACAGCAGTGGGACATTTATAGACTGATAATGTTGAACCGGTTAAGAGATAATGTACATACCAAATGTTTCCATGGCGAGCCGCAGGTCGGATTCCTCCTGCAGCTTCTGTTGGCGAAGCTTTTCGGCAACCTTCTGTTCAGGAGTTAACTCCTCCTCTGGTGTCTCGCTTGGCTGTTCTGCTTTCTCACGTTCAAGCCGCTGTAATGTACAAAAAAAAAAAATCAAAATCAAAATTTTCTTATTCAGTAAGCTTAAAATAAGCATTTTGAATCGTCTAAATTTATTTTTACTTTTATCATAGGAACCCACCCACCCCACCCATTCAGGACGTCTTTTAGCTGTGGAGAAGAACGGGCGCAAGTAACGACATTTACAAAACAATATGTTGTTACCAAATTATACAATCAGTAATAAAGAATTAAGAAAAAATAATGTGATTTTTTTTTGTGATATTATTATAACCAGGCTACACAATAACATGTCATGCTTTTACCTTTTATCCCCAAAGGGTTAATCAGAGATTAGGCAATGAGGGCAATAGAAGCAGTCCACAGCCATATTGCATGTTTCACTAAATTACAACTGCATTTGTACTCATTGTGTTCGGTGGCAAACCTATCGCTTCTCTATGCTGCTGGATGTGTCTTTAGTCCGCTAATCGCTTTTTACGATACCCAAGGGAAGAGAGGAGTACTACTAGGACTAATACAATATTACCAACCCCATACATTTACGCTTCAATTATGAATAAATTAGGTTTGTGGGCCTCTTTCTTTACAAGGTTGTGCTCAAACCGGTGTGGATGTATGGTATCCAGCTGTGGAGTAGTGCCTCCGACTCCAATATAAACGTCCTGCAATGCCAACAAAATGCGATCCTGTGATCCATCGCGAATGTGCCATGGTACATAACAAATGGCGAAAATGAATACCTCAACATGCCCACTGTCAAGGAGTAAATACGTGTCGCGGCTGCTAAATACAAGATGCGGCTTATACATCATCCTAACGAGCTGGCTCGCCAATTGAGCATACAGCAGTATACCAGAAGACTGAAGCGACATGAGTTCCTGGAGCTTGAACATCGCTACTAGCGCTATACTCATGAGTAGAGGCTCCTACTGGGGAGCCCACTCGACCTGCCACTGAACACTAAACACATCTGCCTATATAATCTGGGGACTGATATCAGATTCGAAAAAAAAAAAAGTTTGTTGGCCTTACAAACCAGTATTTATAGTGAAATGATAAAGAAACGTCGCAAAAAACTACTACCTCAGGTGAGAACATGTGTTTCAAATGTTGTGCCTCTCTCACAGGTGGCCTGTCTCTGTCAGGAAGTCACAGGCGGTCTAATAGTTATGTCTTCGATTATCTAAACACTAGATAGGTACAGCATTAGCACTCTTAAAATGGCTCCTAGAACTAATGCTCCAACCAAGAGTGTGCACGAGATTCTCCCATGTTCTTTTCGCAACAACACGTGTTGTGAGACTCTCGTTTTTATTCAATCTACCGTACAATACTAAATGTACTAAAAATATAATACCACTTGGAATTGGCTTAATGCTAAATGCGAAGCCATTAATTAAGCTATAATAATAATAATAAAGAGTGTGCATTGGATTGCTGTTGCCGCCCAAATTCAATACCTATTGTGGTGATATAGGGCTGAGTATCAAAATTAATTGAGACTATCCGAAAACAAAACTGTATAGAGTAGTTGGAACCTCTTTATAACTGATTGTATAATTTGGTAACAACATGTTGTTTTGTAAATGTTGTTACTTCTAAAGCTGTGGAGTTTCTTGCACCCGTTTTTCTCCACAGCTAAAAGACTTCCAGAAATCGGGTGCCCATCCATCCAAATAAATTTAGATGATTCAAAATGCTTATTTTAAGTTTGTTCAATAAAGAAATTTTGAGTTTGAGTTTGAACCACTTTTTCAAATGTTTTTATATGGAATTGCGTAACTAGTGTTTAGATGATCAAAGAATTTTGTAGATTAAATAGATTAATATAAGTATATTATACAGAAGAATGTAATGTTTTGTGTTACAAAAAGTTTAATTGACCTTTGTTTGTAAGCAAGCACATTACTATGATTAAGTAAGGTCAACTTTATTTTGACAAGTGTTTTATTAATTACCAAAAATTATCAAGTGGGTATAGTGTCTTCATTTCATTTGACAAAAGGGTGATTTTAACTGTTAATAAACCTAAATATATAAAATATATAATAATAAAAAAACCTAACAGTGCATTTTATATAGAATTCTCTGATGGTGGCTATCATACCACACAAAAATGTAGTTATTGTTATGGCTACATAATTTGAAAAGATTGGTAGTAATTGTGGTGTACTAAGAACTAGTGCTAACACCAAGTACAATAATACGAAACCTAGTCTTCCCACTAAACCATAGAGGCAGCTATCTCAATTAATGCAGTGTAATAGTTGTAGCAATACAAAGTTTATGTAACATTTGGATTGTGTCACCTGTTAAGTGTAATCAGATGAAATAGAAAGTGGTTATTCTAATTGGTTAAATGAACAACAGTGACACGTAATTTATGCTACACATATGGAAAGTTTTCGAAATAGTCCTGCACAAGCATGTAAAAACACCCACCTCTTTTTCAGCGATTTTGTCATAAATTTTCTTTTTGGGTTTAGCTGGAAGTGGGGCTACCGCCTGCTGCTGCTCTTTCTTCTCTTCATCCTTCTTTTCTTCCTCCTCATCCTCCCAACTATCCTGAAATATGAATACGACGTCAACACGTAGGCAAAAATTTCGAGGTTATACATTTCGCGACACATCAAGAACACTCAAGGTAACTACTGCATACAACACAAGACTATAGAAACAAAAAATTGGCAATAACATCCATTACCTTGACGGTATCATCCTCGTCTTCACCCTCCCATCTATTCGAAGTAGTCAACGTGGTCGGAAGTTTTGGCTCAAAATTATCTGCGTCTGGAAAATACCACAAAATGACATCACAATGACACCAAACGAAAAATCAATAATCCCAACACAGCAGCAAACACTCACCCCAAGACACTTCCATGATTGAGGACCCTAAATAGCACCAATCTAATTTTGTTACCGTTTCACGTGAAGACAAAATCAGACAGCTGTGTAAGTCGCTGCAATAATGGTATTCGATCACAAGATGTCTCCAGGATCGACTGAGGATTTACAAACAATACTCTCAGGCGAATCTTGTCAAACGACCGACGCTTTTCTGCAATGATCGTAACCGAATTGAGAAACGATGAACAAATTGCATAATTTTGGTGAATCTCCAACAATAATATCAAAATTTGATAAGCGAAAATAAGACTCCATCGCAGACGATAATTTACCGAATCACTACAACTGCGTAAAATTTCCAAAATGGCGTCAAACGTTCTTGCCATCATTAAAAAAAAATTCTACCATTCATTCATTTTCATTCGATTATAATAATCGATTTGATCAATTCGAACTGAACTCGAACAGATGTTGTATTTCGTGTATTTCACCTCAGAACAATAATTAGAGCATTATTGTTCTGAGTATTTCACAGTAAGTATACATACATAGGTATGTATTTTTGAGGGTTCAGTAAAGTAAAGGAGAGGAGCCGATTATTTAGGTAGTTACAAGAACTATTATTGATCTTAAAAAATAAAAAAGTTTTTAGATCACGTCACACCTTATTAGTTACCTATTTTTTTAGAATAATAACGCTATAGAAAGATAGTCTTCATACAAGCGCTCTGTCAAAAATGAAGCACTAAACCGGTTCACACACGCGTGACGTGTACTTGCTGCGCGCATGGCTGTGATCTGCTGTCTCTTTCCAATTCTATGAATATGAAAGAGACAGCGCTGCGGCAGCCGCTGCTACCGAGGCTTTAATTTAAAGAATCACACTGCAGTACGTTTATATTTTGACCTAATTAACTACAAGATACTATGAAATACTGAAAGCTAACCTGTGAAAAGTGATGTTATTACACTTCTTTTGTTTTTCAGATGTGTTGTTGTGACACAATTTAACTGCACAAACCGTCATATTTTTTTTGTTTTCGCGAGACACGTTCGGCGCGCTTTGACATTGATGATTGAACACTACGGAGCGGTCCGGCGTTTGGAGCAATTTATAGCTCCGATTAAGGTGCTTCAAAATAGGCGCGCGGATTTGGTTTCTATAGCGTTATTATTCTAAGCCTATTTTATTTATTTGTATCATGAAAATGAAAAACACATTATGCTGTTTCTAAAACGTGGATTGAAGTGGTACCTAGTGCAAGTATTATTCAATAGGTAATCGACCGAGTACCGTCAACCCTCCAACTTTGTCCTTTCATCCTAACTTTGCCCACTGACCAAAAATAACTTTAAATCATGTCAATTGAATTTTTTACTCTTTGCTAGTAATCTACGGTATATAAACTGGCAACGCTGGTATGTCAAATGATTCTAACCTATTTCATTAAGTCAACCGGCGAGGTCAAAGTAGGGTGTGTAAAGTGGTGCAAATTTAACTGGCTAAAAACTTATTCCAAGGGCCGAAACTACCTAAGATACGTGATTATGACTGGCAGCATAGGATAAATCATTTGAAATAAGGAATATTTGTTAAATTTAGTCTAAATAATGTCTGTTATTTTTCAAGTTATGGTCTTGGGCAATTTTAGGTAGTGTGGCGAGAAACCAGCTGTGCCAACATTGCCCAACGGGATTTGAGTGCTAGGGCTACCACATTGTTGAAAAAGAAATCTCCTTTTTTGTATGGCCCTCTGGGACGAGCTTATAATTTTTTTACATGGACCAAATAAGCATTAAAATATTGCAAATTTAACGTGCTTCAAGGGATTTTTTATTTCAATAAAATCCTTACCGTCTGATCTGAATCTGATCTGATCTGAAAAAACCCGACTTTGAAAAAGAAACATAACCACTTTTTATGATCTTTGTATAAGAATGGGCTCTTGGTATTTTTTATTGGTATTCAGTCACCCGACGCTTGCGCTGACGTTCGGTCGTGTTAATGAGTCATTGCTATAAACAATGGCTTCTAGTGTCGTGAAATGCACAAACTGCAATTTGGTGATAAACGAAGTTTTAGCTTTCATTTGTAATAAAATTGATGTGATGGACGAGCCTGGAATCACCCAAATATGTGTTAGTGCTTTTTCGGAGAGTGAAATATTGGATGCCAAAAACCTGTTATTTGATTCCATAACAACTTCGAGGCGTAAAAAGATAAGAAAACGACATGGAAAAACGCAGCGAGATATCGATGACATTGTTTGTTTATTGAAGGAGACGGACCCTGAAGAAATTCCCGTGTTTGTGGCTCGAGACCTGCAAAAGTTACCTCCCGTGCTATTCGACCACGTCGACGTAACCCGAATTTTGAAAGATATTGTAAGAATGAGGAGTGATCTGGACCGCATGTCTAAAGATTGTGCTACATTGGATCAGCTGAATGAACTCCAAACCGACATCGAATCGCTTAAGAACGCATCCATTGTCAATAATTTCTCGAGAAATGTGAATATGTCGCGGGGTGCTGCGTGTTTATTGCCTAGTTTTGAATGTGAAAGTGGGCCGATGGGATTATCTCCCGTGTGTAACGGAAACAAAATTACCAAAAAACATCCCATTTCGAATCCTATGAAATCTTGTCTAACCTTTTCTGAAGAGGGTAATGTGAAAACACCACCGGCCGCGCAATTTGTTTCTAACGGCTCGCCAGTCGTGATTGTCAGCGAACCGATGATTTCCGACCGCCCGTCAGCTGACAACCGAGCGGGGCCGAGCGTAGTGAGTCACGCGACGTCAAATACTACTGAGGATGTAGGCGCGAAACTCAGTGAGAGTGTGAAGAAATCATATTTAAATGTAGTTAGGGAAGGACAAAAGAAGACTCAAATTCCAAATGAAGAATGGATTCTCGTGCAAAAACGGAGACTACGAAATCGTTTTTTAGGAAAATCTGGAAAAGCTATTGTGGATCAAAATGTTAATTTTAAAGCGGCCGAGAATAAGATCCCTATTTACTTGTATAATGTATCAAAAGAAACTACAGAGTATGATATTAATAATTACATTAAAAATAAATGTAATTTAGAAACACAAGTGGAACAGGTGAATATGAAACTATCAAAAAACTACAATGCTTTCAAAGTATTTGTTCCTGGACACAGCCTTGAAATGTTTCTCAACGATGACTTTTGGCCCAGTGGGGTTCTGTATCGCCGGTTTGTTCACTTTAGTCACAGAAAAACAATGAGAGCATATCGTGATATTGAACAAGCAAAGAAAACCAATGTATAGTAGTACTACTAAATTAATAAGTTTTAACTGTAAAAACATCACAAGATCAATCGAGTGTGTGAGGAGACTTTGTCTTTCAGCTGACATAAATGCACTGCAAGAAACCTGGCTTTTACCTAGTGACGTGCCATTCCTGGGGAGCATTGACCCGGCATTTTCCTTTACGGGAAAGTCAGCTGTTGATACGAGTGCTGGAGTGCTACGAGGGAGGCCCTACGGGGGCGTCGCCTTGCTGTGGAGATCTGCGAAGTTCTCGACGGTGTCAGTGATACCGTGTCGTAGTGATCGTCTCGTCGCCATCAATATAGTGCTTAGCGATCGGTCATTCCTTGTGATGCCAGTGTACATGTCTACTAATAGTAACGAAAACCTAACTGAGTTCACCGAGTGTCTGAGTGAGTTGAATGCAATAATTGAAAGTGTTAATGTGGAATCGGTAGTAATCCTTGGAGACTTCAACGCACATCCAGGTGAGCTGTTTTTCAATGAACTGCGTACATTTGGTGTTGCCCAATCGTGGTGTTGTGTGGACATGGAACTGTTGCCGTTAACTACTTATACATTTTTGAGTGAGGCACACGGGTGCCGCCGTTGGCTTGATCATTGCGTAGTGACAAGTGCAGCGCGGCCCTTAATAGAAAACGTGTCAGTGTTATACGATACCTACTGGTCTGATCACTTGCCGCTATTAGTTGAATGTAATTTAAATACTATTTTCCCCAAAATTATTAATTCCAACAATCCTTGCCAAAATGGTGCAAAATGGGGGATTAGGGATTTAAACCAAGTCTCACAATATAATAATTTATGTAATTCTGATCTCAAAAGTATTAATTTTCCTATAGAATTAAGTAATTGTGCTGATAAAATGTGTAAAAATAGAAATCATAATTTATTGTTAAATAAAATGTATAATGATATCGTAAATATTTTATCCATAGCGGCGAAAAATAGCTGCCTGCCACGTAAACAGAATAAACATAAATATGTGAATGGGTGGAATAAACATGTTAGCGCCGCTCACAGGCAGGCTCGACTTTGTTTTCAAAGATGGGTGTCATGTGGAAGGCCTGGGTCTGGTAATATATTTAATGATATGACTGAATCTAGAAAACTCTTTAAAAGGAAGTTAAAGTTTTGCCAAAACAATGCAGCTCAAATAAAAATGGATATCATAGCGGAAAATCACGCTAATAAAGATTTTAGCAATTTTTGGAAAAACACTAACAAAATGAACCCCAGGTCGAGTCTCCCTGTGAGTGTGGGTGGTGCTTGCGAGCCCCGCCAAATTGCTTGCGCGTTCCAGCAGTCCTTTAAAGTGGCTTCGCCGCTCGACCCCGTGTCTCGGCTGCTCGATGAAGAGGTTCTGTCAGAGGACTTAAGTGTTAGATTCTCGTGTAAAGACGTTGCTGATGTCATTGCAAAAATGGAGCGAGGTAAATCTCCCGGGTACGATGACCTGAGCATTGAGCATTTGAGACATGCAGGTGTACACTTACCAAGAGTTCTTTCTATGCTTTTTAATTTATGTATAAGTCATAGCTACTTACCTGAAAACTTGATGCGCACCGTGGTTGTACCTATTGTAAAAAATAAGACTGGCGATCCCTCGGATGTATCCAACTATAGGCCTATCTCGCTGGCAACAGTAGTAGCTAAGGTGCTGGACAGTCTGCTTGATCAACAGCTAGCAAAGTTTTTCAACTTACATGATGCCCAGTTTGGCCTTAGGCCTGGCCTCTCCACAGAAAGTGCTAGCTTCTGTCTCAAGCAGACTGTTCAGTATTACACTGCACGCAAAACGCCTGTGTATGCCTGTTACTTAGATTTATTGAAAGCTTTCGATCTTGTAAATTATAATATGCTATGGCAGAAGCTCCGAAATGAAACACGCGTGCCACAAGAGGTAACATCACTGTTTAAATATTGGTATAACCATCAGCAGAATAGTGTGCGGTGGGGAAGCGCGATGTCGGATGTGTATGGGTTGGAGTGTGGTGTGCGGCAAGGAGGGCTGAGCTCGCCCCGTCTCTTCAACCTTTACATAAACCGGCTAATCGGTGAGCTTAGCGGCACCAATGTTGGCTGCTCTGTAGATGGGATTTGTATAAATAACATAAGTTACGCTGACGATATGGTTCTGCTGGCTCCATCGATTGCGGCCCTAAGAAAACTCCTACGCATCTGTGAAAAATATGCAGATGCCCATGGGCTTAGATACAATGTTAAAAAGAGCGAAATAATGATTTTTAAAGCGGGCGCTAAAACATACCAATCTGTACCTCCTGTAACACTCTATGGCACACCACTAAACTTGGTGACACAATTTAAGTATCTGGGCCACTGGGTAGCTGACGATCTATGTAACAATGTGGATATTGAGAGGGAACGCAGGGCGCTGTCTGTCCGGTGTAACATGTTGGCCCGCAGGTTTGCGCGGTGTACTGCACCAGTGAAGGTGACACTATTCAAGTCTTACTGTCAGTCATTTTACACGTGCAGCCTGTGGTGGAACTTCACGCAGCGGGAATACAGCGCACTGCGCGTCCAGTACAACAATGCTTTTAGGATTATGTTAGGACTGCCCCGGTTTTGTAGCGCATCTGCCATGTTCGCTGAGGCACACGCAGACGATTTCTATGCCATTGTTAGAAAGAGAAGTGTATCTCTGTTGGGCCGTCTTAGAGGGAGCAGTAACGGCATCCTGAAAGTGTTGGTCGGGCGGTGGGATTCCCCTCTGTTGAGGAGGTGGATGCATTTGCATATCAGTGCGTCCCCTCTTTCTTATGTATAAGCTGATTTGATTTGTGTTTTCGTTTTATTTATTATTAGTTATCGTACCTATTTTAAATTTTGTATTTAAATTTTTTTATTTTAATGTGCATATGTTATTTTAATTAATTTTTGAATTTTAATATTGTAATTTTTCATTATTATTATTGTTGTTATTATTTTTAATGTTTGATTTTAATTATGTAACTTTTAATTTAATTTAATATTTGTAAATAATGTTTTTAATATTTGTTTTCAATTGTGTTTGTGTTGTATGGATCTCATTATCCGAAATAAAGATTTATTTATTTATTATTTATTTTTGCAGTTAAACTATCTCTTGGTATAACTCGCAGTTTTATTCATAATTACTTCAAGGCATCATGAAGCACAACTCAACACATTATGCAGACAGCGATTCTAGCGACATCTATCAATAAATGTATGAGATAAGAGTTACTAAATTCCCTTGTCTGCGCTAGAATGGCGTTATTATACAACATTAGTGTGTTTTTAAAATATAATTTAAATTATTTGAGAGTAAGATATTAGAAAAACTTACTGATAACATTTAGTAGACGAATATTATGAACTTGAGTCTTTGTTTCGGAACACTTTATCGGGTGTAGTTTATTATTTTTAAATGGTGCCTGTATCCTTTTTTCTCGCTTGAGTCAAACGTGTTTTTAAAAGTTTGTGTACATTTATCAAACTTACAAACAGTAAAGAAAATTGTAATACTTACTTTGCATTTAGTCACCTATATTTATATAAGGATTTTCGG
Source organism: Scoparia ambigualis (assembly GCA_963921215.1). Lineage (NCBI taxonomy): Eukaryota > Metazoa > Arthropoda > Insecta > Lepidoptera > Crambidae > Scoparia > Scoparia ambigualis. The sequence goes on from OY992512.1 coordinate 5,649,174, forward strand.
TCATATTTTCGTTAGTGTACAGTTAAACAATAAGTTTCCTCGATTTGCCCAATGACCTTTATTAAGTATTTGACATTATTATTTTAAGTCATTATCATTACTTTTTGTTGGTAGTCAGACAGACGCAAGTAACTCAATTAACCCACCACTGTCATTGTGAATCGATAAATATTGATTAAAGAAATTTGACAGTTTTGGGTAGGTTGACCTGCTGGCGACTGACCTATCTTGTGCAAAATGAGAAAAGGGCAATGGTAGCACTTACATTTTTGGAATTAGTCATAACAGCAACCAGACGTCAAAACGCTAAAGGCTAGATAGCTTTAGGTAGATAGGTAGATAACCTATTGTGGTTCGATAAGCTAAGGTAGGTAGGTAGGTATCAACATTTGGTACTGGATATCTAGCAAACATTTAAGTGTATTCTAAAGTGATTTGTGTTTGCGTTGGCTACATTTTTCGCCATCAATTAAATTTTTTTTGTGTGTGTTGGCATTTTCTCTATACTAAATTAAACATATCTTTTTTATATTTTACTACCTTGACCTGACAAACGTTGTCCTGTCTTAATTACAGTTTTTTTTATTTAAAAAGACTTAGCGAAATCGGTCCAGCCGTTTACGCGTGATGGCGTGGCCAAGGGAAATAGGCATTCATTTTTATATAATAGATTAAAAGTAATTAATTACCTAAAATTTTTTTACATTTGTGTCAGCCCGGTTTTCCAAATATTTTCATTCATATTCATATTCATATCTTTATTGCACTCCATAAGTTACACAGATGTTAAAAATATAAGTAGGTACATTTATGGACCCTGTAGGGCACGGCAAGTAGGAGAGGCGAGGAGTCACCGTATGCTCGTATTCACAATTTTTTTTTTTTAGTTTTTTATATTTATATAAATCATGCACAGGTAGATAAATCTATATATTCAGCTTATACATAAAGTAACAACTTTAATATGATAAAAATATTATTTCAGGTTTTTATCATCTAAAAATTCTTGTAGGGAGTAGTAGTTTTTATTATTTAATAATTGTTTTAATTGTTTTACAAAAGTTTTTTCTATTGTTATATTTTTTATTGTTTCGGGCAATTTATTGTACATTTTAATGGACATTACTAGAGGTCCTGATGCGTGTATTTTTAGGCAGGAAGTAGGAAGTGTTAATTTATGTTTCTGTCGTAGTGTATATTTTAAGTTTAATTCCTCTCTTCGTTTATAAAATTCAGGGTATTTTTTTACAAATTTGCATATTTCTAAAATGTATATACAGGGCAAAGTAAGTATCTTATATCTTTCAAAGAACGGTTTACAACTTTCTGTAATTTGAATGTTGAAAATTATAGTTACGAATAAGCTTCTTTTGCATAGTGAAGAGGTTGAGGACATCTGTGCTGTTTCCCCACATAATGATCCCATAGCTGAGCCACGAATGTGCATATGCGTAATATGTTGTTAGGGCTGCCTCTATGTTTGTGGTTTTTTTGCCTCACGGAGAGCGTATGCAAAAGAAGATAATTGTGATTTTATTTTTGTATGAAAATTCTAAAAATAGTCTACCTTACTTTGCCTACCTAACTCACGACGGTACTAAAATAGGTTTGATAATTTTTAGTATCACGTTCGCATCTTTGCACAGTTATAAATGTTGGCTCCAAAATTCAGCCTCATAATAATAATTATTAGTCTTAAAATGGCTTAGTAATTTAAAGGTGGCAAAGTTGGGCACTTTTTCACTTTACTTTGCCCGCGTCTTCCTTCTTCATTTTTAGAGAAACTATAAAGAAAACAAAGATATCTAGAATATATTTTGGTCCCTAAACTTGTTTTCCAAACGAATATTGACCTAGGTGCTATTTGTTTGCCATACTTCTTTGTCAGTGATCGAAAAAGTGAAAAAAGCAGGCAATGTTGGAGGGTTTTACGGTAAGCTTAAACTAGTCAAACAAAGCAGTGTCGAGTTGCCCAAATTCGTTACTAGATGGCGCTTTATTGTTCCAAACAATTATCATAAATTCTAAAGGTTGCTTTACACCAAAGACATTAAACTATTACTAATAGACAGGACATAGCGATCAAACCTTTAATCCACAACTTATTACCAAGTGGTAACAAGTCGCTTAGTATGATGTTATGCGCCCTCTAGTGCAGTCGTATTTGTGCGTGAACAAATTTGACGTAAACAATAGAAAATATACCAAATTGCGTATTGCGATACTGCAAATCCCGATATGGAAAAAAGGCTGAATGTGATTACAGCTTATTTTCGTAAATATTTTGTATATTTACCCAATAATCAGACTTTAATCATAATTTCTAATAAATTATTCTAGAACATTTTCCGTTGCCTTATGCTGACCTCTAGTGGTGAAAAGCTAAAGTATCTACTTTTAGGAGGTCACCACACTTGTCGAAGCGGAAGTAGATGATTTAGTGGTGTTCAAGTGATGTAGTTTTACTTATCGAATAATGTTATAAGTAGATAATATTTTTATATCTTAATTTTAAGTTTTATATAAGTAGTAATATTCTGACTCAATGATCATTGCGTCCCTAACGCAATGTTATGCAGTGTAACAGTATCGTGCGATGATCGTTTAATTAGAATATTACTACTTATTTTAAATTCTTCGATCAACAATACCAACTAGATGTCAGGTCGGCGCGCGGCGCTGCTTGTTAAATACTTATTTTAAATTCTTCGATCAACAATACCGACTAGATGTCAGGTCGGCGCGCGGCGCGGCTCGTTAAATAACAGCGCACTTAAAAAGTGAGCTCTTATTTTGTTTAGTTTGCTTGAAACACGGCCAATGTAAACACGTTCACAATGCCGTGTATTTAAAAGTTGCATAAATAATGCCCGAAAAAGCAATTTAACGGCCGGAGTGTATTAGTTTCGGTAAGTACCTACATGTAGAATAAAATATGTTTTAAGCTTTAAACACGCCATTCAAAAGGGCAACGCTGCCAGCCATTTGGGGAACTTGCCGCGCGGCAGCGGTTCTGTTAGAGATATTTTTTATTTATAAAATATTTATAGGTTTTTAGTTTTTAAGTTAATTTGTTTTAGTTTTTAGTTACTCATTAAATAAGTACCTTCTTATGTAAATGTTAATAAAAAATATAAAAAAATACCTTTAAACTAACAAATACTTAATATAAAATTTTAAACACAATTACCGATTTTAACCCACACGCTACAAATGGTTGCATGGCCAACGTTGAACAATAGACGCGCCAACATTTGTGTAACGGATCAGTATATGATAATACTTAGAAGATTTGTGATTTTATTTCTGAGTGCCATGGTTGTAATAAGGTTGAACTTAAAACTGTTTTATAACTTTTGTCTCAGTTCGTTAGTAGAGAAATGTAGCTGTATAAGTATTATTCAAGTGGACAGAATTTAGTTTTGATTTGGTACGTGACGCGTTATTTAGTTGATATTGTTGATCAAAGGTTAAACTTAAAAAACATTGAATGGATACTTATGAAAATAGGATATCCAAATTAAACATATACACGCATCCGTTATGACATTGGTGTTTAATGCTAATGCATCACATAAATCTATGGAATGAAATATAAAGTAACAGATTAAGATCGACAAAAATAATTTGATAGGTACAGTCACGAGCACCAATATGTATACACTTTGACTCCTATTCCATTGTTTTAAGAGTTACAATTATTTACATATTTTTGCTCGTTTTGATTGTACTTGCGATTGCGAGTTGTCATTAACACGCAATGTGGTCTATAATATCTATTTGTATAATAATCCTTAATTATGATGAGTGATCGCGGGGGTGGGTTTACTTCAAAAATGAGTGTTGTTAGTATGCTGTTCGTAGGTACTAGCTAGGTGCTTATGTTATTTCATTCATTAATTATTTGTTATAATTAGTTAAGTATGTTGAATTTTTAATAACTTTACACTTTATTACTTAGTAAATAATCATTTGAAACACCCGAATTTTCATTTCCTTCCCTAATTGTCACTTGCTTGTTCCAATGTTGTATATTATACCGATTTTGGTTAATCTTCATCAAACTTATCGATAGGTACGACGAATTGTTAACGGAACATCCCTACTGCAGGGCGACACCTACCGTGGAGTAGGTGAAACTTATTGTAATTGTTCATAGTATACTTCTTATTATTCTTGATATAAGGTTTTGCTTTTCAACGTTAGATGGCGTAACTTGAGCACCAGCTCAAAGTTTTTGTATGAAATAGTGTCCAATAGCCGCTCTATTACTATTTAAATCTCTTTGCTTTACACATATCAGTGAAGCCACAGTTCCGACACAGTAGTTACCGGCACAGTGCCGAAATATTCTTTCATACATTCTCTATGAACGCATCCCCACTTGTCAGTGTCAGTGACGACACAGTGCTCTCAGTGACACACAATTGAAAATTTATTGTTTCGCGGCCGCCGGCGGTCTTATGATCCTAGACCTATTAAGCGCACTTTGCCAACAATCGGGGAAGTGCGCCTGGTATTAATAAAACGCAATAATGAAGCATTAGAATAAAAACAGCCACATGTAATTTTAAGAAAACAAGCAACGAAACGCGTAACATTTAATTTTTATTCATAGCCACATTCTAGAAGAATCTATGTACTTACCTATTTCTTAGAGCATTCAGCTGGTTGAAGCTGTTGAAGACCTATTTAGACCTCTGACGCCAAATTTCGGCGAAGTGCGCCATACAATCGTCAGAGGCTATGAACATTTTTTCTAAATCTAATAATTGAGTGTCAGGTTTTTTTTTATAAAATAAGAAGGCAAACGAGCAAGCGGGTCACCTGATGGAAACTGAAAGTAATTTCCGCCGCCCACGGACACCCGCAAAACCAGAGGAATCGCAGACGCGCTTGAAGAATTAGTTTTTAGTAAGTAGGTAGGTAATTATTTTTTCTCTTATTTACGACAAGCGGCCGCTTGCGGTTTCACCCGCGTGGTTTCCGTTTTCCGTGGGAATATCGAGATAAAAAGTATCCTATGTGTTAATCCAGGTTATAAACTATCTGTAATGCCGAATTTCATTCAAATACATTCAGTAGTTTTAACGTGAAAGAGTAACAAATATCCATAAATTCTTACAAACTTTCGCGTTTATAATATTATATATATATATTATATTATATTATATTATATTATAGTAGGATGAAAAAGGTATGGAATTGGACATGGAACTAGGTAAGTACTTATTATGACAGTTTCGACTGCTTCGTTCAATGGCTCTCTGGTTGGATCATGAAGGACCATCAGTTTTTCTTTCCTACAGCGCCCCATCTTAAACAAAAATCATAAGCAGATAAATAATAAGGATTTAATTATTGTGACTTTTACTGATTTGTTGTGTGTTGTGTCAGTTGTGTGTCTTTGGTTGTGCGCATGTATGTAGGGTAACCTTATAACACGACTACTAATATTTTGCAGTTAAGGTATCTATGATACTCGGATCACATTATCACTCGAAGTAGGTAATTCCAACAATAGCACACAACTCTTATCGGATTAAGAATTGAAAAATTACAGTGGATTATCGAAACAAAATACAAACACGAACAAGTCACGTTCAAAAAATAAATAAATGCTTATTAAGAAAATTTTTAAAAACAAGCTTTATTTAAATGCTTAAAAAGAAAATAAAATTTATATAAAATCAAAACCTCCCATGTATTACATTACCAACAAAATTTAAATACTTAATAAAAATGCTTGTAGCGATATAAACTTGTGTAAGTAGATGTATTTCACTAGTAAACGTGTATGCAAATTACATCTCAATCGGTTGAAGATAACTGCTTTAAAAATCACTTGCAAGATTTGACTCGACCAAACAAGCAAACAAACATTGCAAGTTATATAAAAACTTGTAAAATGACACGTTTTAAAAGGTTTTTAACATCTGGATTTCGGGGAAGTGTGCCATATAAAAAGTCAGTATGGCGCGCTTCCCTTTAAGGTTAGAATAGGTACTTACTTATACCTATTACTAGATGGGAGTGATATAAATGCTCTTACCTTACTCGTATACTGGTAAAAACTCGATTTCTTGAGATTTACGACGACGATCACCCCTCAGTCATCCATCTCTCACCACTTTGTTGAATCTTTATGAGTGAAAATAAAATGGCATGTTTCAAATTCACATGACTAGAGTCATCTGTGACTATGACCAAGAACTATGATTTAGTTTGTAGCACCGATGTAAAATGTCACTACGAGTATAATCGGTAGTTTTCGAGATATTTGTGGTAGGCGCACTTACTCGCTTATCACGAGAGGCCTTCGATGCGATGCCGATTTCGCATACGCGTGGTGTGCGTTACCCCAGCAGGAAAGTCTGAAAATGGCCATTGCTATGACATCGTTCGTCGAGCTCTAGTCACAGCCGGAATTTCAAACGCACCAGAGCCCGTCGGCCTGACGCGCGAAGATGGCAAGAGGCCGGACGGCATGACCCTGGTACCTTGGAGGATGGGACAGGCACTGGTGTGGGATGCTACATGTGTCGACACGCTTGCCCCGTCCCATCTTCCAAGTTCATGCATCAACGCTGGCTCGGCTGCAATTAATGCGGAGAACCTCAAACGGCGGAAGTATGAGAATCTGACTGGAGATTTCATATTTGAGCCGTTTGGGGTAGAGACGTTAGGAGTTAGGACCGTGGGGTTTGGGTGCCCACCAGCTCTTTAGAGATATTTCTAAAAAACTGGTGGAAGCCACCCGAGACCCCAGAGCCAGCAGCTATCTGGGTCAACGCCTAAGCCTCGCCACCCAGCGCGGCAATGCGTCTAGTAGATGGGGATGATCTGGGTGATTTTTTTTATTTATAGTTTTCTATTTATCTTTATAAGTTGCCAATATTTTAATTTTAATATTAGATGTTGTTTTTATTTTTTCTTGTAAATAATTTATTGCTTATTTGAGTATGATAGATAGGTAATTAATTCTCTATCTTCTCTAATTATTGTTGTTGAAGATGTTTATAATTGGTTTATTTTTTTAAAGTTATTTGACAAAAACAGTTTTTGCTGGAGTAACGTTACTGCAGCGAAATGATGTGTTTTTAATGGGTAAATTAAAATAAATGTTAGCTGGGTACCTACATTAGTTGTTGCCTAGACGATGTAAATGTTGCTAGCGACTTGTTTTACATTTGTATCTCGGTTGCGAAGATTTTCAAAATTCTGCTGGTGTAACGTTTGCGCGATTACTGGATCTATGTAACGGTTAAGCCCACTTTTGTCATTTTTTGTAGGTACACAGCATCATAAGAACTACCTTAGTTTCAATTTGTTTATTTGTTTAGAAATAAAACAATTAAAATAATGCACCGTTTTAATGTTATTTAAGTAGAATAGAATATAATTTGTTTACCCTCCCAACAATCTAGCCCAAGATAAGCTTCAATTAAAACTCGTTAAAATGGTTAAACTAGATAACGGATTAATATACATAAACATAGACAAGCACTCAGACCCGAACTTAATTCAGAAAAACAGTTCTCCAAATTGAGCCGACCGGGAATTGAACCCGGGACCTCATAGATGGCACGTCGCCAGACCCGGCGCACTAACCACTCGACCACTGAGGTCGTGGTCGATCGAGTGAGTGGACCACATGGTACCTAGTCTTAATAATAATAGTAACCAATTAGAATAAGTAGATAAATGTATTTTTTTTAGATAATAAACAAATAAATATAAATAATTATCTTTACCACCCTCGCACCAATTTTCCCACATGGACCAGTGGTTGAGGATTCCGGGCGAAGCGCGCTTCCTCATTCCGCTTATCGTCACTTACCATCAGGTGAGATGATGGCCAAGCGCTTACCCGTAGAGTATAAAAAAACAATAGCACATGGGCTGGCCATTACTCACACACAACACAGGCCCAATGCGAGTCAGTGGGTATTAACGACCTGTCAACATACTATAACAACCGACAACAACAGATTTACGTGCCTTCCGAACGAAGCACTGAGTGGAGCTCGAGATTGTTTTTCTTATTTTTGTCACCTGGCATTGAGAAAGACTGTACCACAGACTGCACATTGGTACATCACACAGCATAGAGCGGCGATGAGCTCACCACCTATCACGCTGAGCAGATGTGCAGCTGTAATTTGGTAAAACTCTTTTTGGAAACTCGTCACTGGTTGTTTACGCAAACGAAGTCGCGGGCAGGCCGCTAGTATAATACCTATTACATATTGACTTATATTGACACAAGATATATTTAAGTACTAGCGGCCGCTCGCGGTTTTATCCGCGTGGTTCCTGTTCCTGTAATATCGGGATAAAAAGTATCATAAGTGTTAATCCAGGTTATAAACAATCTGTATGCCGAATTTCATCCAAATCCATTCAGTAGTTTTTACGTGAAAGAGTAACAAACATCCATCCATATTTACAAACTTTCGCGTTTATAATATTAGTAGAATTTTAACCAGAGTTTCCCGTCAACCGGCTCCGGCTAAGATGTTGATTACTGTTGATTTCCCACTATAAAGTTACGTTTCCCACCGTAAAAAGAAGAAGCCTCTGTGATTATTACCTAGTTATGATTTGTCGGCCCAGTCTTGAGACAGTAGGTACGTAGGCTAATCACTTTATTACTTATCATGTCACATTTGAATTGTCTGCAAATGATTTCACAATAATTCTAGCAGAGGACATTGTAACGTTATCGTGTCTATTTTGATATTGCGAATGCTTAGTCCGCATTTATGCAACCTGAATACTTCAGCCGATTCATAGTAATAATAATATACACTCTAGCGGTACAGTTTTAAGGTCGGTATTGCTGATTATAAGTCAGTACGCTAGTTTGCAATCAACGGATATTATGACAACATTGATCGGGGGTTCCCTTAATTGTTAATGAAGCTACTTGTGCTGTGGACTTTGATCATTCCGTTCACAAGTTTTAATATAAATATGATATCTACAAGAATGCGATGTTTAGATTCTATGTAGCAAAGCATATAATTGTTCCTAGCCGTATGGTAAAGCGACTCACTAAATTAAGAATCTGAATCAGAAAGAATAGGTACTACCATTACAACGGAAACCCTCTCTTCCCTGGGGTATCGTAAAAGGCGACTAAAAGACTAAAGACTGTACTTACATACAACAGCATAGAGCGGCGATGGACTCCCTAAAAGAATACTACCATACCATAGGAACCCTTTTTATATTCGCGTGTCGTAATCGTAAAAGGCGACTAAAAGACTAAAGACCGCACATGTAAAAGCATAGAGCGGCGATGGGCTCACCACCTACCTCGCTGAGCACATGTGTTGTTGTAATTTAGTGAAACTCTAACTAATATTATAAATTTGTTCTTTATTAACCTTTCACGCTTAAACTGTTATACCTACCGATTTTGATGAAGTTTGCTAGTTGCAGTTATAGGCAATACTTACTTTTAAACGCCAAAAATTACCGCGATTCTTCAAGTCGTATATATTACATTAAAATGTAAATTCAATAAATGCATGACCGTATAGATTAATTTGTAAGACCGGTAGGTGTTACTTACAAATACTAAGTGCAGCGTGAAAAATAATGGCAAAAAAGAAAATAGACATTTTCATTGAAATTCAGAATGAAAAGGAGTTTGATAATATTGTAAAGGGTAACCCAGATCGGCTTATATGTAAGTTCACTTGAATATATAAAGTAGAGTAAGGTATAGCTTATGGGTAGGTACATTGTTCCACTGCTGGACAAAGACCTCCGTCATTGCATAAGTGTTCTACAATTGATGGCTTTCAATTAGTCACCAATCTGCCAGATGCGGATTGGTGATCACAACCATAAGCCATGCATCGAAAAATATTAATTAATAAAATTAATATAAAAACAAGCTTTTACCTACATTTTCCCAAGATACCGTGTCGCGTAGCGATGAAAGATGCTACCACACCACACCCCCTCTTTTTTATAATAGAAGGAGGCAAACGAGCAGGCGGGTCACCTGATGGAGAGTAATCTCCGCCGCCCATGGACACCCGCAAAACCAGAGGAATCGCAGATGCGTTGCCAGCCTTTAAGGAAGGAATTGGTTTTAGGAAGGAATAGGAATTGTGAGGGGGGGGGGGAGGGAGGGGCCTCCGGAACTCTCACTGGCCGGACGAAACACTACAGCATTAGGTGCTATTATTTTACGCCGGATTTTAGGTGGTGGCTGGAGGCTGGTGGTATTACGCCGGGCGAGCCGGCCTAATGCGTGCTGCAACGCAGAGTGGCTCTACCACTCAAAAAAACTCTTCCCTTGGGTGTCGAAAAGCGACTTACGGTTACGGACTAAAGACTGCACATACATCTAACAGCATAGAGCGGCGATGGACTCACCGCCTGTCACGCTGAGCACATGTGCATAGTTATTTGGTGAGACGTGAATGTGTCGTGTCGTGTGTGTTTAACCGTTTCGTGTAGCGATGAAATAATATACCACCCCCTCTCTTCCCTTGGGCGTTGAAAAGCGACTAACGGACTAAAGACTGCACAAATATCAAACAGCATAGAGCTGCGATGGACTCACCACCTGTCACGCTGAGCACATGTGCATTTTTATTTGGTGAGACATGAATGTGTCGTGTCGTGTGTGTTCAACCGTGTTGTGTCGCGATTAAAGAATATACCGCCCGCTCTCTTCCCTTGGGTGTCGTAAAAGGCCACTAACGGACTAAAGACTGCACATACATCAAACAGTATAGAGCGGAAATGGACCTAGCGTGCTGAGCACATGTGCAGTTGTTATTTGGGGGGACGTGGACTATGGCAGTAGACTGTTTTTGCGGTCCTCATTGCTTAGTCTCTGACTAACCCCTTCGGGGATAATAAGCGCGTTTAAATGTATGTATGTAGCTGTAGGTACTTATATATGCGTAATTTCAATAGGTGGTGAAGTATACAGCGGCTTCGTAGGCTCATGCACCGCCTTAGACCGGCTGTTCGCCACCATCAAACTGGATTGGAGTAATGGCCAGATGATAATGCTGAAGGTACTTCTTTGTGACGTATATCCGGGTATCTTCATAACGCATAAGGTCCAGGAGAAGCTCGATGACGCAGCGTCTAGCGCGTCCGGCTTGCGATCTTGTCCGCTAAGCAACATGCGCTATGCCGGGTCGCTGGATGGGAGACCAAATTAAAAAAAAACATCTCGAGCTCCTCTGTGCTTCGGAAGGCATGTTAAGACGTTGGTCCCGGTTGTTGTCGTAAGATGGCAGTCGTTAAAACCCACCAACCCATAGTGGGCCAGCGTGGTGGGTTGTGCCCAATATGTCCACGTGGGAGGCCTGTGCCCAGCAGTGGGACGTTTCTAGGCTGATGGTAATGATGATAATAAGGTCTAGGTCCAGGTTTCAACCGCTCCTATGTACTATATTATAGTGGCTAAGCCACTGGTCTCAGAGGTCCCGCGGTTGATTCCCGGCGAGCATACATCTTTGTGTAGGTACTTAGTTTGGTTGGTGGTAGGGCTTGTTAAGTCGGCCTGGCTGGTACCACCATGTTATCTAAAGTCTGGCGCCATAACAACAATGTTTATAGCATTGTTGTGTTCCGACAGTTTAGAGATAAGATAGCCAGTTCCTCAGTGGTTGAGGATTCCGGGAGAAGCGCACTTCCACCTTCGACCATATCGTCAATTACCTCTTTTGGATGAGTTGGAGGCCAAGTGCTTAAGGCCTATTGCATACGTGACGTAACGGCACGTATGCAATAGGCCTTCTTCTTGGTCTTCTTGGACTTGGCATATACCTACGTGGCGTACTTCGTTTTTAGGTGGCTCCCAAACTATCCCAGGGCGCCTTACCTTTGGCGGTCCGAAGCGAGGGGTGGACTAGGTGCTGTGCGTTTGTGGTCATGATACATCCCCATGGCAAGAAGGGATATGCGATCCTACTAGGTTTTTAAGTGGGAGGAGGCTTCCCCTTTCTCCATCGAGATTTCCTAACTGGGTGAGCTGAGTGAGAAGGAGCTTGCCCCAGGCCGCGGTGTATGCGTAAAACTGTATTTTACCTAGCTGAAATAAGATTCGCTTAGAAGTAGGTTAGGTATAATAATAATAACGCACGAGTTCTACCATCAAACAAAATACAAACCGATTAAAATAATATGTAACCTTGGCCTTATACTGGACATTGTGACATCCCCTCTCCTTATCAGTGCCTGCCGAAGCGCGCTCTTCATTCGGTACTCATAAGACTAGTGTCTCGGGAGAGTTTCCCGTGAATAGGTACTTGTAGTTCACTGCCTATTATCCAGATAGGTAACCGGAGCTCAGTCAAGCTCGCTCACCTCTCGTTGCACGAAGGGAACAACTCGCAGTTGCCACTGCTCGGGTCGTCGCCTCTAAAGTCGACTCCCAAGTGTCCACCTTGGTCGCGGAAGTAATAAGCACACTCACTTCTCGGAACTCATCCGGGCGCCTAGCCAGTTCCCACGTCCTACGCGGCTGGCTGGACCGGAGGCTAAGGCATCTAGGGGGCCGCCTCTACTAGTTCACCAGACAGTACCGGGGATATCAACACCAATGTCCAATGAGTACCACCGGACAAAGCTGCCAACTAAGGGAAACTCATGTTCCCTGGAGGACTTTTCGCTTCTGGCCCCACAGAGACCGCTACTAGGCTCCGCTCGCTGTGCGTGAGTTTGGAAGTCCTGGCACACAATACCAGGACAAACGAACATTCCCAATCTCTACAGCTAACCACAAGCCACTACGAGTCCAACCCACGTCCGGATCCCGCCGGTCAAGGCACAACCAGCGGGGGGCATGAACCTGAACCCCGTAGTACCCCTGAAAAACATAGCCGGACCCGTAGTTCCAGCTGCGCTACCCTATTTATAGGGGTCAGTAGATAGGGACAAGGATATGGACATTGTGACAATAATATAACACATATTTTTAAGTATGTGCACGCTACTGTACGCGCACGCTACTGTACGCGTACGCGAGGTGGGAATGGAGCGTAAGCGAATATAGCCAAACAGTTCCTCGATTCGGTGGTATAGTAGTACCTACATCTATGAGTCTTCATAATGTCTTTCAGGTACCGGCGGATGAAATTGAAGCACTACAAAGGTTTCGAAATCAAAGCGAACCGGTTTACTTGTTCATTTTAGTAAGTAGTCATTTATTTTTAGTCATATTTAGTCATTTATTTTTAATCATTAGCACTTCAACGAAGTGTGTGAACGTAGTTCTCTGCCATAGTCCACTTTTCACCAAATAGCGACTGCACATGTGCTCAGCGTAACAGGTGGTGAGCCCATTGTCGCTCTAAGCTGTTGGAAGTATGTGCAGTCTTTAGTCCCTTAGTCCCCTTTTACGACACCCAAGGAAAGAGAAGGGATGGTAGTATTCTTTCACCGCTACGCGACACCTGACAGTTTAGGTGAGGTTGATCAGCAGGCGTGTGTACACTATTAAATTTCCTTACTTTTGATTTAATTCCCACGAACAAGTAAATGAAGAAGGGATAACTTTAGAATCTTGTTCCTTGAAGTAGTCTCCTGCATGTGAACATACGGAGTTTTTCAGGAGTTTTAGGCTATCTCTAATCTCTTCACTACAGACGCACAGAACACTAGGGACACCCATTTTATATTTTACTGAAAGATCTATAGCAGTAAGCAATGTTACACTTGATTAAAGATGGTGAACCCTTGCAAAAAAAATACTACCTATTTACCTCAAGAGGAAATTTATTTCAAAGGCAGTCATTGTTTCCACGTTTTATTATCTTTTAGTATTACATACATACTCGTACATCAATCACGACTATTATCCCCGGAGGGTTAGTCAAAGACTAGGCAATGAGGACAGCAAAAGCAGTCCTCTGCCATATAGTTTGTTTTTCTTATTTTGTTTTTTCTTCTTTTTTTTTTTGTAAATGTCGTTGCTTCTTTGCGCTGTGGTTTCTTGCGCCCGTTCTTTGCCACAGTTAAAAAATGACGTCCTGAATGGGTGGTAGGTTAAATATTTGGACGATTCAAAGTACTTATTAATTGAGTTTATTGAATAAATATATTTTGAATTTTGAATTTTTTGAATTTTATGCCACTTTTTACCAAATAGCTTATTTTAAAATCTGTTGTTTTCTCATAAAAACATCAAAGAGGTTACTTCGGCCTTAGATTAAAGTAACTTAACACTTAAGTACCATTTCATACCCGCCCCTATGTATTTAGAATGAGAAAGTAACCAAGTTGTTTCGAGGAGTTGACGCCATCCACTTCGCCGAGGTGGCCAAGAAAGAGCTGTACTACTACACGATGGAGCAGGGAGGGTCAGTGACGGACAGACGGGTCTACAACCTGGACGAACCTACACCGGAAGAGACGGTAATCATAAAAAAATATTCTACGCTCGCACCAATTTTCTAAGCCCAAGATAAGCTACTTGAGAAACTTGTTTTTAAATAGCGGATAAACATATAAAACACCCAGACCCGAAATGAAATATTACAACTCGCACACAACACAAGAAAAACATTATTTATTTATTTATTCTTTGGCACGGTAACATAATACAAATCAACCCTTACAATAAATTATTTGTATCTATTACACAATATTATATTTGTATTTCGATAACAACCGAACACAACATTCAAATTAAATGTTCTATTCATATCCATCATTATCCATGGAACTAGAGCACCCAAAAGTAGAGAATCGCAGAATCGTAGCCGGTATTTGAGAAATGAGTAAGCTCGATACTTTGAAGTACCCAAGTGACCTAAATGGTAATGGAGTTCTACAGAAAATACACAGCTGTTGGCCTAAAGCTATTGCAGATGGCCATCCAGATCTCCGCCAGGACTCGTCCACGGCCACAAGCGGCAAGCAGATTTCTAGTTCATTGCGCGCTACGGCAGTCTATGTCAACGGGTACAGAAATTACGTAGGTATACCAGAGAAATCTTAGTAACCTAGCAAAGCGTTACTAGTCGTGGCCGAGCGATCAGGAAGACAAGGTGACGCTGAAAACCATCAGCAGCGGAACAATTGTTTTTCTTTTGTTTCTTTGTTAGCTATCGTCACTTTTCCAGGTGTGGCTAAGCGAACGGGCTGCTGAGAAGAAGCATGAAAGTTCAAATGCAGCGTACCGCCGCGCGGCTCGCCAGGCCGCTCGCAAACGGCACCGAGCCGAGCTGATGGTGCCACGCCTTCAGCACCTGAACTTTGTGCTGTTCTGGCCTCATACTATGCACGCGCACCCAGAACTGTACGAACGCTGGGACATGAACAGTTAAGTAAATTAAAGATTCTATGATAATATGCTGTCTACAGAACAAAGGAGTTCTTCTGTTCTGTGATGCTGTCCTATTGCTTGGCTATTCCGCGCTTCAGAAGGCACGTAAAGCTATTCTCTCTCTATAGGTCTCGGTTCTTATCGCAAGATGGCAGTCGTTAAACTAACCAACACGCATTGGGCTGGCTTTTTTATATAATAGAAGGAGGCAAACGAGCAGGCGGGTCACCTGATGGAGAGTAATCTCCGCCGCCCATGGACACCCGCAAGACCAGAGGAATCGCAGATGCGTTGGCGCCCTTTAAGTAAGGAATAGGTTTTACGAAGGAATAGGAATTGTGAGGGGGAAGGGCCTCCGGGCGTGATGGGTGATGGTCCAATGTCCACAAGTGTTGTTGTCCAGGAGGGAAGCTGTGCTCAGCATTGGGATGTTTATAGGCTGACGATGACTGCTAGGCAATGGCCTTCATTATTTTCAATCAATACAACTCTACTAGTCAACGTAATCGCTACAATAGTTTACATAACGCCACGCTTGCGGGTTTCGTTAACCCTGGTTAGGCATCGAAAAATCAGAAGCACGTTTTGCCCGACGTGGGTATTGAATTGAGGTGTCGTGATAATAACATAGACAAATTAGATAAAAACATAGTAAAATATGTTATAACATACGAAACAACAATCATTTTCCTTAAAAAAAATGTTGTTATTCGCGTGAATAACACACGCGATGTCGTAATTGAATCATCACTTCTTGATTAATATGCTTTTTTTCTTTTTCTTTCCGTTCTACTCCCATTTTACTAGAGGTCGGCGAAAATGTGTTTATGTATGATTCAGACATCGTGATGGTTGGCCGTGAGGTGTTGCAACTGACCAAAGAGAAGGCGGATGACATTCTTTACGCTGGTGATGCTCCTGTCAACGAGGCATCGATGCACGTGCTGCTGTCGGCGCCTGCTCTTGCCATATGCTTTAGGATACTCGACACAGATAAGCATTTCGTATGTGAGTAGCTGTGCAAGCAAGCAACTATTCTGAAACTATCACATGCTGATTGGAGAGATGAAGAAGTTGAAGAGATGGGAGAAATAGGTGGGTCGCCGACAAAACAAAATCACGAAGCCGTGCTGCGGAATTAAAGTTGGTAGAGGTATCGTTTTCTAAATCTTTTGCGAACTATTCATAGACATGCGACTTGAGCCCTCGCCGGAGAAACTAGCAGGGAAAAGGGACTTGCTTGGTGGATTTCATCTCCCGCCAGAAATTGGTCACACGGCTTAAGGAATCATAAGTTTCTCGCAATCCCTAAAAAGTCCATCTGCAGCCAACAGTAATTTCTTTAAATAATATGTCCAATCTATAACTACCAAACTACTACCCACTACCGATATAATCCTTAGATTTTTGGAGGGGCTAGCATCTTGTACCTTACCAGATTCTCTGAGGCTTTTGAGTCTGATCAGTGGTAAAACCTTAATGCTTGTAGCGGTGGTGCGAACAATATTATACGAAGTGCCACCGATTGACGAAGACAAACCGCTGAATGAACAATTGCCACGAAAGCCTGCTTTTGACTTGTATAAATCCTTCAGCCATACGAGGGAACAGGTCTGGCAAACGCGTAGAGAAGCTAAAATTCAACGAAAGGTAAGCTCAACACTATCAAAGTCAAATTATTTATTCAATAAGTATAAACCTTTACAGGTACTATTGACGTCAATACTAATCAAAAAACAGTTAACTAAGTTGTAATTAATACTTAACAACTAATCTAACTAACTAATCTACTCTACCTACCTAACTAATCTACCACCAGTTCGGATTTTGGGAGAGCCTTCGACTAAGAAGCTATAGCATGAAACTGAGGAGGCCTTTCTTATTTCTCCTTCTAAGTAATAAAAGCTATTTATCTACCTACCTACCTAACTACCAAGTTACCACCCCCTCTCTTCTCTTGGGTGTCGTAAAATTCCACTAACAGGGTGAAGACTGCACATCCATCCAAAAGCATAAAGCGGCGATAGGCGCACCACCTGTCTCGCAGAGCACATGTGCAGTTTTTATTTGGTGAAATGTGGACTATGGCAGTGCACTTTTTTGCAGTACTTATGCCAAGTCTCTGACTTTACCTTTGGGTATATAGTCGTGAGTGTAGGTATGTTTGTTTCTTTGTTAGTCTTGTATGTATTCCTACACTATTTATTTTTGAAAAATCGTCTCCGGAAATGGGTGTTCACGCCGACACGATCACGAGCCCGCATTGGGCCAGCAGCATGGTTGGTTATGGCCCAATCTAACGTAACGTAATCTAATGTAACCTACCTTATTTTATTAAAAAGTCCCCTTTTTAACATTTTTTAAGGTGTTCAGTAAAGCAAGACTCACTATTATACGTGTACACTTCTTTTTGGTCTTATTTTTGTAAGTGATTGCATTTTTGGTAAAATTTAAAGTATCTCCCCATATTCAGTTGTCCATGAGGAAAGGCCTGTGCCCAACACTGGGACGTTTATAGGCTGATGATGAGGATGACGACCTGTGGGATTTTTGAGAGAACACTTTGTGGCATATCAGATTCATGGCTTAATTTACTTTTTAGGTTTGGGTAAATTCTGAGAATTTGAGAACCAACCGAGATAGACTTCTACTTTCATGTATAGTTTTTATTTGATTCATCATCAGCCTATAAACCGAACACTGATGGGCACAAAGCTTTCCACATGGTCAAATGCAAATTTGGAGATTGACTATCATCACCCACACACGCAGGCTCTTGCTGGTTGGTTAGGTATGACCATATTTATGATTTCGTTTAGCAAGAAGAAATTTATAAGCGTGCAAGGCGCTTGTCCGAGATGCAGAGACTCGCGCGGCAAGCCATAGAAGATGCGATCGAGGCTAGAACGATGGAGAAGGAAAAGAGGAAACTGGAACTATTGAAAGCTGGCGTCAGTGGTTTTAATTTTTGTTATGCTAACTAAAAAAAAAGTGTGAGCTGTATGGATGGCGGGTCATTATTAAAAAGAATACTCCCAACCCTTCTCTTCCCTTGGTTGGCGTAAAGACTGGAGACTGCACATACAGATGTATCTAAACCCAGCGGGATCACCTGTCTGGGAGACTTATGAGTGATGCAGGGAATTAGATCTGGATTTGTTCTAGTGTTCCCTATAAACAACGGAAGTATAAGCTTTTCTAACCGACTGGAGGTCGGTATGTTTTCTGATGAAGTATAATTTGGTATTAACTTTTAGATCTGTAATTGGCCTGTTTACCAAAACAAAAATCATTCGTCTAATGTCCTTACTTCAGCCACAATCAAGCTGCAAAGAAACCTCCAGTCAGCGGACTTTTTCTCTTAAGGCATTATTTTTGTAACTTTTACACTAAATTATTTTTAACCAAAAAAAATCAAAAATAAGCTTAGTTTATTATTTTACCAAAATACTTGACACACAAGTAATTGACTCCCTCTTTTAAGTACTTATTGCACCTGAACCAAAGGGATTCGCTCTTCCTTAAAATACATTTTTAAGACGCTACGGAACGTGAGTACGTGTGTGCAAATACTTTTACAACAAATTTAAACTATTTACGACTAACATACATACATACCAATATCCATCCTCACAAACATTCGTATTTATAATATTAATATTAGTAAGATAATGTAGACTGGTGACATTATTTTGTATTCTACCCCTGAATAATTTTAAAATTTTATACTTTCAATTTTAACACAAGATGTACGAATAGGTAATTTAAGTAAAATTATAGTCGTAAATAGTTTAAATTTAATTAATTTAGTGTAAAAGTTACAAAAATAATGCCTTAAGAGAAAGAGTCCGCTGACTGGAGGTTTCTTTGCAGCTTGATTGTAGCTGAAGTAAGGACGTTAGAAGAATGTTTTTTGTTTTGGTGAACAGACCAATTACAGATCTAAAAGTTAATACCAATTTATACTTTATCAGACGTAGCTTTGGTAAATATCCCGCTGGCTGCAGGTCGGTTAGAAAAGCTTATACTTCCGTTGTTTATACGGAACAAATTCTGTCTTCAGCATAATAAAATTCAGTACAACAAATCCAGATCTAATTCACAGCATCACTCGTAAGTCTCCCAGACAGGTGATCCCGCTGGGTGTAGAGAATACATCACATACAGGGTGTAACATTTAGGGTCAGTAGGGAAGTCTGAAACTATAAGACATACGAAGATCTGTTCTCATCGTTCTCTCGATTTTAATAACAAGAAAAACTGCATTCATACATTTAAAAAAAAAACTTGTACTCAGCTTGGTAAACGAACCCGGACGTAATAAAACTAACACTATTTCTAAGTCAATCCTGCACGGAAAGAAATTATTAGTTGGGTTTACCATATTTCAACAAAATTTTAGGGTTAATATAGCACCTACTCTTGAGTTTTGTTGAATGAACAAAAACTGTATTGTAGATCAGTTACGGTAATTTGAACTTATTACATATATCTTTTGTTGTTTTAACGTACCTATTTATTTTGTAAATTTAACTTTAAAAATGGTTATTTCAACAACTTAACCAGTAAAATCAACAATTACCTATTGAATTATGCATGAATTGTTACGCCAACATGTACAAATAGGTAAAAACAACTGTTTTCATATCAACAAAAACTTTTCTGTGAAAACAATAATTTGTTCATGTTGCTTTAACCCATCACTTTGTTAATTCAACTAATGTGTCGCCAACTCGTGCAAAATCAACCTTTTTGTTCTTTCAGTGTGGGACACTTGATTTTGAGGGTCACAGCATAATATAAATTATAATATACAACACACAAAATAATTTAGCACTTATAATTTATTTAACTTATGTAGTATTGAAGCATATCAATTGAAACCAAAATGTTTAAACATTCATTTGAAACTGAAAAATGGAGCTTTTTATGTGTCACACGCGCAGCGCTCGGTTTGTTATTGTGTATTATATTTTTTACATTTATAAGACTGCGGTAATTAACACTTTGTTGAATACAGAAAGAGTGCCTCTGTCAAATCATGTATTAATTCTTTTAATATAATCAAAACCCTTGTGTCTGTAGTCATTCAATAAAATGTCGCGGTGGGCAAATGTTGAATCGCGCGACGAAATTACGTTTATCTACTTCATTGAATACGTGGTAAGTCTCGTGATTGGTTCAAACCATCGCAAGTAGTACTGCAGCACATCGTCAGGAAGGACGAGGCGCTAGCTTTTGGGCAAATACTTTATTTTTAAGTTCTTTCAAATTTTTTAAAACTTCGGTTCGGTAGGTTGCTAAAGTTCGTGTCTTATTTTGCTACTAAATTAAGAAAAGTTACATTTAACTGTTCCGAGAACATGGTTGTATTCATCCCTGAGTAGGTATTGAAATCAAAATTAATACGATTTTATTTATATATAAATAGCTTTATTTTAAATTGTTGTCAGATCCATGGCTGTAAAATCCGTGGATTTAAGCCATGGATCTGTTTTATCGGTCGTGGATCTGACCACATATTATATGACAATTAATTACCGTGCCTTATTGATAGAAAGACTCGTTTTTAAACCTTCTTTTGCCATGTAATTTTTGTTTTCACCAGTCACGAGAAAAAATAAATGCCTCGGCTCTGACGCGAAGAACGCTTCACCCAGGATTCACCCTTCTATTTAGATATCGATTGTGTAGTTCATAAGCAGCAAATGTTACTATGAAACATGATGTCTAAAATTAATAAAATGCATTGTTTTCATATCCTCTCATTTATTTTAGTATTTATTTTAGACATCATGTTTCTCATACAACCTGTATCTAACAGCATAAAGCAGTGACCGTGTCGCGGTGTCGCGTAGCGGTGAAAGAATACTACCACCATTGACACCCCCTCTCTTACCTTGGGTGTCGTAAAAGGCGACTAACTGACTAAAGACTGCAAAAACTTCCAACAGCATAGAGCGGCGATGGGCTCACCACCTGTCACGCTGAGCACATGTGCAGTCGCTATTTGGTGAAAAGTGGACTATGGTAGAGGACAGCTTTTGCGGTCCTCTTGCCTAGTCTCTGACTAACGCTTCGGGGATAATAGTCGTGATTATATGTATGTATGTATAAAGCAGTGATGGCTCACCTCACCACCTACCACCGCCATCAGGCTGAGCACATGTGCAGTTGTTATGTAGTGTAACGTAGAGTGGGGCAGTGAGCTGCTTTTCTCTCTCTCTCTCTTCATAGCATTTATTAATCCCATCTGATGGTGGGGTCTGCTTTTCTTGTCAGTTTCTTCCACTTTGCTCTGTTCGACGCATCGGTGTCAGTTACATTGCAGCTTCTTATGTCTTTGGCAATAATGTCTGTCCATCTTGATTTCGGCCTTCCTCTCTTTCTGGGCGCAGGTAACTTCAGACTTATTGCCATATTACTCATGTGGTCGGGAGGTCTTCTCTGCACATGTCCATACCACCTTAGTCTGCTTTCTTATAGCTTGTCGGCGATATCACGTACCCCGAGACTACCGCGAATGTTTTCGTTGCGTATTTTGTTAAGTCTCGTTACTCCGCACATCCACCGAAGCATTTTCATCCCAGCGACTTGGATAGCATGAACGTGGAGCTGAGTCGTGGCCCAAGTTTCACTCCCGTAAGTGAGCACAGGCCTGATAATGGTTTTATACACCAGGCCCTTTAATTTCACGGGCATGTGCATGGGCAGTGAGCTGCCATTGCGGTACCTAATCATTGTTTCGTTTCTGAGTTTCTGACTAACCCTTTGGGTACAATAGTCATAAGTGTATGAATGTACAGTCACTAGCACCAACATTATATACACTTTGACTCTTATTCCATTGTATTACATATTTTTGCTCGTGACCGTACTTTTTATTAAATTAATAAAATGTTCATCTTATCTTAGGTGGGGCCTACAGATGTCTCCCTCTCGCTATAGCAACGTCGACTCATTAGAATCTTTTGTGCAACTATGAAAGATATACTTACCCTATTATATGAAAAATATATTTTCTTTGTAAGGATCCCAAAAGGTCGATACCGGGATGGGTGTACAAAACATGTTTATTTACCAAAGTGAAAATACACTGGCCTGCAAAAATGTATCACACTTTCAAAATTGATTTTTTTTCTAAATTATAGATGTTAGAGATTTTAAATAAAAAAACGTTTTATAGCCATTTTATCAGCTTCCTTTGAAACTATAGTAAATTATACAATAGTAACATTTTTAAATCTTAGTGTCTTGTTTATCTTGTGTACTTTAAAAGTTATTACAATTTTATAAGTGTGATACTTATTTTTGCAGGTCAGTGTATTTATTTCGTATGAGCAAGGTGTTAAGTATACGTTTAAGATGACGAAACGAATTCGTGTTATTTTACGATGCACGGCACAAAATCGTCAACACGTTTGTAACTTTGAAAGGGATATTGCCGCCATTAAAAAAGACACTTGCTATTTCACGTATATAAAAAATAATACACTTGATTAAAAAAAAAATATAAATTACTTCGATCATATTATTATTACTTACCTTATTCATTGAATTTTACAGAACTTGACAGCTTTAGACGAAATGGTCAACGAGGTCGACGAAGAAATAAATATTGTCATACCGGAGGTAGGAGATTTTCTATATTGTCTACATTTGTATGAGAACTTATAAAATTACATTATTTATACCTGTGACTGAATTACGAACAAAACTTTTACCTATCACGTTACAAAGAAAAATAATAACCTAGTCGAGTTTAATGCCAGAAAAACACATGGTTTGTGCATTCTCGTCTAAGATAACTCCCTTCCTTATAAAATGAAATGAAATGAAATGAAATGAAATAGTAATGAAATAGTATTTATTTGCCATACATATGGATTGGCTAAACAGATTACTCACTCCTCCCTCTCTTCAGAACTGTCCTTCACCCATTTCAGTGGACCTTAGCATTTTTGGCATGGACATCGGCCAGGAACTGAATACAAAATGCTACATCGAGAGTGTTATTTTAACTGCCTCCCGTAAGTTGGGTATTTTGAATATGGTGAGGCGGTTTTTCACTCCCGAGCAGCGCTGTTAGCTGTACAAGACTCAGGTGGGATCGATTATGGAGTAATGTTCCCATCTATGGGACGGCTCCGTTAAATAACTCCTCGATGCACTTGATAGACTGCAAAGGCGAGCGGTACGCATTATTGGAGATGCTGAGGTTACAGCCTCTCTTGAGGACCTCCAGCTGCGTAGAGACATTGCTTCTCTCAGTGTCTTCTACCGAAATTACTACGGACAGTGTTCTGAAGAACTTTTTGATCTAATCCCGCCCTTTCCTTTCCTGTCCCGGACTACACGTGCTGGTCTTGGGAACCACCACCATACTGTGCAGAATATCAGCACTCGTACCAAAAAAATTGGCAAGTCGTTCCTCTCTACGACCATTCGGCTTTGGAATTCTCTGCCGGCGCATGTGTTTCCTAGCTCCTATAATCCCAGGTCTTTTAAACGGGGCGTGAAACAGCATTTATGCAGGCCGTCATAAATGGGTGCGCTTGTTACCGTGCTTGTTCCACGGTGAGGAGCGGTCTCATTATTTTGGACTGCATCGGCTGCTTGCCATCAGGCAGGATGTAGTCACTATGACGTGTCACATAAAAAAAATATAAATAACTTAGGTAGGTATGTACCTAGCTAAAATTTCATTCCAGTAGTAAATTTTAATTATATTAGAATGAGTGCCAAAGCGCTTGATTCGATATCTGTTAGTCCTGGGTTCAATTCAACACTTTGTGAACCTTGTGAACCAACACTCGACCTGGAAGTTTCCTTTTTTCTTTGGTAATCAACCAACCAACGCCAACCCAACCCACGTTTGGCAAGCGAGAAGAGCAAGGTGATTACGGCATGTAGCGTTGACTTCATTTCAATGATCTAGGCATTTGTAAGACAGTAAATAAAGTAGGTTATTTCTTTACTTCAACTTTTTCCAGTGAAAGAAACAAACAACAATAACAAAACATTACAAACAATTACAATAGTTTATTCCTTTCACTAAACCGCAAACATTCCAACAATATTGTAAATTGGTCAGCCAGGAAGCCAGCAAACAAGTAACAAACAAAATTGCTGGATAATCGAGGGTTGAGAGTAATTAGCGAACGCACTCGGGATAGACGACATTTTAGGTCTTATTCATGTCTTCTAATGTGTAGTACTGTACTGTGTGTGTAATGCTTAGTAACAACATTAATGTATTAGCTAAGAATCAATACAACTGAGGCCCTCCTCTATAAGCGCGTCCGAAACTTCATTGATCGGTAATTCACCGTACAAAGTCTCGGATGCATTTGGGGAACCTCACCTCTGATTATGGTGATTGATGTAGTAGTGATTCTCATGAGAAGTAGTGATAGAAGAGAACTGCCCAATATTTCCATATCCTTTTAGGAACTCCCAGAAGAAATGGAAGAAGAAATTAGCGAGGAGGAAGATGACAATGAATATTTACCGCCGCCTGGTCTCCTCATACCAGGTTTCTACGCGCCGCCCAACGACATCGCAAAGGCCAACGGATTAGCGATACTGTTCCCTAGAGTAAGAATTCTCTCTGTTTCAAGAGGCGGGAGAACTGCCGCCTTTTTCTTCCTACTACGACAGAGACGGTTCCCGTGAAGGTCGAAGGTCCGTCCTCCACAAAGAGTCTTCTTGCCAGTAGATCGACAGTATTTCATACTGTACGTACAGTCACGAGCAAAAATATGTAAACAATTGTAATTCTTAATACAATGGAATAAGAGTCAAAGTGTATACATATTGGTGCTCGTGACGTACATAAGTACACTCAAGATTATTAAACTACGACTATTAGTCAGAGACTAGACAATGAGGGCAGCAAAATCAGTCCTCTGCCATAGTCCACGTTTCACCAATAACAACTACACATGTGCTCAGCGTGTCAGGTGGTCTTTAGTCCGTTAGTCGCCTGAGACGACACCCAAGGGAAGTTAAGGTCCAGTAGTATTAAATTAGCCACTACACCACAGCTCTAATCATACCGTAATAATTTTCTCATATCCTTAGTTGGTATTGGATTGCGTAGTCCCGCAGCCTGAGTTCCTCCCACCTCACGTTTTGGTCACGCTGAGGGTATCGCAGCGTCACACGGCAATCAATTTACTGCGCAAACACAAAAGTTATGTTATTCATGTGAGTATGTTTTACGATAGCGTAGTGCCCATGACAATATAAAGGTCTTCACACACGGCAGCTATAATGTTTATTAATGTACATTTACATCTCGGGATATGTGTGTGGTCTCTTGACGATTTCCATGGAAAGATATAGTGAGATGTATCGTGCTATAATATATGGTGACTGTTAGAAAACGCAAGAAACTTCAAGGACTGGTCAGGTCAAGTGTTTAAGACATGACAAAAATGGTCTTATTGCAGACTAACGTAGGTATACTTACTACGTACTAATTTTAAACAGAGAAATAATGATCCATTAAGTTTTGACATCTGCTATTTAGGAAACTCGATTAAAAAAGTAGACTCAACTAAATTTTTAGGTTTGACTATAGATAATAAACTGACATGGAAACCTCATATTGACGATTTAGTAAAAAAATTAAACCAATTTTCATATGCTCTTTATCGGCTTGATGACATATTAAAAACACATGTACACCTCCATGACTCACAGTTCGGTTTTCGGACTGGATTGTCAACAGATACAGCTATATATTGTCTCAAGCACACCGTTCGGTCTACACTGACAGGAAGACTCCTGTCTATGCATGCTTCCTTGATCTTTCTAAAGCTTTCGGTATGGTGTCCTATGACTTGCTGTGCTGAGGAAGAAGTTAAAAAATTAGACAGATGTGCCTAACGAAGTAACTAACATTCTTGATTATTGGTACCGAAACCAAGTTAACGTTGTACGCTGTTAGAGGGCACTGTCTGATGCCTATAAATTGAAATGTGGGGTGAGACAGGGTGGGCTAAGCTCTCCTCGTCTTTTTAATTTTTATGTTAATGGACTTATTGAGGGACTGAATAGGACTAAAGTAGGCTGCTCGATAGACGGAACTTTTATTAACAACATTAGTTACGCTGATGATATGGTCCTATTGAGTCCCTCCATCAGTGCCTTGAGGAAATTGGCCAGTGTCTGTGAGAACTACGCCGGGTCGCATGGGCTGCGGTACAACACGAAAAAAAGCGAACTTCTAGTTTTCCAACCATTAGGTGCAAAGATTTCGAATGTTCCCCCTGTTCGATTGTGTGGTGCAGAGCTCAACAGAGTGAATCGGTTTAAGTACCTGGGCCACTGGGTCTCGGCTGCTCTCACAGACGCTGACGATATCGAAAGGGAGCGGAGGGCGTTGGCTGTAAGATGCAACATGTTGGCCCGTAGATTTGCCCGTTGCAGTAAACAAGTTAAAATAACTCTTTTTAAAGCCTACTGCCAGAATTTGTATACGTGCAGTCTATGGGTCAAATACACGCACAAGGCATACAACGCCCTTCGCGTTCAGTATAATAACGGCTTTAGAATGTTGTTGGGGCTGCCGAGGTGGTGTAGCGCATCCAGGATGTTCGCGGAGGCGCGCACGGTCGGGTTACCGGCCATAATGAGGAAGCGAGTGGCTTCCCTGCTCCATCGAGTGCACGGCAGCAACAACAGCATTATAAGAGTTCTGGCTGGTCGAGTGGACTGCCCTATGCTGAAGCATTGGATCCGGCTTCATGTCCTTGGTGCATGAAGTAGGTACCGGATCTAGAGTAATTATGTTGCCCTATATTCTACATTACTAACATAGTTCTTAAGTGCATTGTTACTAACAAATTCTATGGACATATGTCTGAATTAAATATATTAATTAAAAATTAATAAATTGAGGAAAGTTGCCAGTGTTAAAACGCTTTTGTCAGCCTATTACGGATATATTGCATCAGCACTAAGATATGGAATAATGTTTTGGGCTAACACAAGTGACAAGCAAAGTGTCTTTATAGCTCAAAAGAAATGTCTTAGATCCATGTTCGGACTAAAGCAAGATGATTCATGTGAACCGTAATTTCGCGAGTATAACATTCTCACTCTGCCGTCTATGTATATATGTGAAATTGCAAACATTGTCCGAAATAATCCAACTCATTTTGAAATGAATACTCTCGGAAGTCGTCGTGAAGGCACACTGAAAGTAATTCATAGATGTAAAACCCTTCTCCGAAGAATGAGTATAAATAACATGGCACCTAAAATCTATAATAAAATTCCGTTAAATATCAGGTCGATTAAAAACATTATCAGGTTTAAAAGTGCGCTCAATGGCTTTCTTGCGAAAAAAGCTTATTATGACATACGATCTTTTTTTGATGACAAAATATAATTAATAACGTATGCTATGTTACTATGTTTAAGAGGCCTATTACATCTCGACTGTGATTTTTGCGTAAAATGGCCAATTTTGGCGTTATGGATCTCAGAAACAAAAATACATTAACAATTATGACTTATTGAAAGGTGTACAATAGCTATTGGAATAGTGCGTAGCGGCCTCGCTTTTTGTAAATTTTGCTTAACTTTTTAATTAAACTCAAAATTGCAGAGAAAGATTTTCATAAAGTGCGCGAAGGCACTTTTTTGAGCTCATCGATTGAACTACTGTTCTAAACAAGTGAAATAAAAAAAATATAATGTTATCTCTTATATAGTCTAATAGTGCCTAGCGGCCTCGAAATTTTTAGATATCATTGATTTTATATAGGAAAAAAAACTTATTCTAAACCAAAAAACTTCGAAAATCGCTATAAGTTAACTGTGAATATCTCCTATCTACGATAATATTATTGAGCAAAATTTATACCAGAGTAATTGTTACTTCATGAGGAACAAAGATTTTATAGTGAATTTATTATCCTATTTCGATAAAAAAGATAAATACAACTGCAAAATTACTACAAAATGCGATGCGCCGGCCGTCCGAATTCAACTTATACTCACCTCAGTTGGTCTGAGATGCTCACAGAATGGAGATTTGTAATATTATGCACAAATTTATTATCCTATTTCGATAAAAACGATAAGTAGGTACAACTGCAAAATTACTACAAATTGCAAAAATGGGCATTTTACGAAAAAATCACATTCGATATGTAATAGGCCTCTTAAGAAGTTTCGATACTGACATCTTCTAGCCACTTTATTCTATTATTTATATTGTTACATTTGGGATTTTGTCCCTTTTGGGGAAAAGGAAGAAAATCCCAAACGCAGGCTTCAGTGGGTTGTTATAAAATAAAACCATCAAATGTTCAACAGCTAGGCAGTATATTGTAAAAGAACACACACCCTAAAATTTTGTTCAACAACAATAAACTAAAATTATAAATTTTATTTCACTACTATTATTTAAAAGAGGGGGTTAGTCACAATTTTCCTTATTTTATGTTAGGTACTATTCATCTACGTTACTCCTTTTAATTTATTAAGCCGAAAATAACAAACAAAAAAAACTATCAGTCGAAATTGACCCTGGGGTCAATCTCAAATGAAAGTCCAGTAAACTTTCTAATAATTTTGCCAACTATAATTTACTGTTTAAATTAATCTAAACCTTATTCCAAAACTATATCACCCCCTAAAACACACTAAAATCCTAAGAGTCAAAAGTGACCAAGCGGGTCGGTGATAATTTTAATTTCAAATAAATTTTATAATACTGTTCCTACTACTACCTAAAAAGGCAGCTAATATTTCAGTGGTAAGAGCTATGGTCGTGGGGGGTTGGGATAAAACCAGTACCGTCCGGAGTATGATGTTGAAATTAAAATTAAATTACTCCGTCTATAAAAACATTAAATTAAATGTTTTAATCCGTTTAACCGTATCAAAGCCATCAAACGTTTAAAGCCAATACACTAGACAACCGTGAGGTTATACCGATATAAAATTAATAATTATGGACGCCAGGATCGTATAGTCGATCCGAATCTGGAGACGATGTCACCATACAACTTCACACAGGTCGAACTCGCAGATCCTCAAATGTTTCACAACTTCCCCAACGCTGGGTGTAGTTGGATGTAAAAAGAAAATAATGGTTAAGGTGTCGAACGAAACCTTAATTTAAAAAAATGTTACAAAATAAAAAACAATTATTCCAGAGTATTGGATAAAAAAAACCGTCAACGCCTGCTCATCCGCTAGGCGGCGACAGCTCGACTGGCAGCAGGTGGCCGCTGGTACCCCGACGAAGCAGGTCTCGCGTCCAGGCTTTAGGGCCCAGCTCTAAATCCTGGCGGCGAGACGGACCTCTCGAAGCATCTGAAATTATCAACACGGGGCCTCTTTATAACACTACACGCCTAGTTCAGATCTGTTACATAAATTGGGTTCCCGCAGTCTGCTATCTGTGTATCTGGGGCTGCAACCTATCATAATCAGGGACTCGCATCGGCAAAGGGTTTACAAAAGCTTCCCAGCGCTGTGGTACAACTATAAACTAACACCATATCAATACTATTCATCACCATGTTTTAACCTTAGCGTCGCTTCACATTTAACTAGTACACAAGGCACAACACGGCTACGATATTCCACTAAACAAAACTTAGCAATGCCAGACGATTGTTGAATGACGCAATATCCACCCTCCAATGAGGTCTGACACGTCCGCCACATGGCTAAGAGCCCTGCGTCGCCTGGCGACAAGGCATGATTCGGACACCATGAAAAATCTAGTGTCTGCATTCCTAGAGGACAGTCAATTTGTTAGCAGCGCTCAAGCAAAACATTTAGGAACAATGACATTGTGATACATACGTGCTGTGATATCCTATCTTTACGCGTGGCTGCCAGCGGCGTCACGACCGGTCTATTGTGGCACGAATCCCTGCAACTAATTAAATTTCGGTAGATTACAACACGCTCCACAACAACAAACCTGTTACTTCCCTAATATCAATTCACAAGCAACACGTACCTCCACACATCACCACACCACTCACGCCAGAGAATGAAATCATTTCGGCGTCGCAACTCGGCAGCTTTCCTTTCGCCGGAAGTCTTATAAATCGAAGGCCAGCTTATCAAATATACCCGGAATCTTGGAAATTATTAACAGGGTTGCTCCATGAGAATTTTTCCTTCAAACTATCAAAACGTCAAACATGACGTTTTCATCTCTCGTTCTGACACTGAAAGAATCTGTTAATAATAAAACTACATGAACTAGAGACAAGTTAACGATTAGCAATCTGAATTTCGTCCTTTTTTAAATTTGGAAATCAATTCCACTCGAGTTAATACCCTGTCCAAATATTAGGGAGTATTATTTTCCTCTCTGGTAACCCCTACGGGCAGAGACAATATCCATATAAAAAATAATTCTCCCATTCGAATGTTCTAGATAAAAGTCCTTATAGAAAAAATAGTTCTACCTATTTCCGGATGTGCTTGAATTTAATTTAATTACTTAATGTAAATTTTATACATATTAATTTATTATGTAATTTATTATCGGAACTGTTTCGGCAATTTTTAAAATTGAATCTTTTATGTGAAACTAAAAGCTGACAGCCACTTCGCCCCGCTACCGCAAGGCGTCGCTCCGGTGGCTGTCATTTTGTCTAGGGTGTTATGTCAAATACAAAACGTAAACACACATTATTTAGATCTCTTTAGATTTAAGTTTATATCTTGCTAAAACTGATTTAGAAAGGTGTATTAATTGAAAATGCAAGAAAAGTGTGTCTTGTAATGTGTCAGCCAAGGCTCCATGTCTTTATTGTGAAGAAAAAATGGATTATAGTCTAACAAGCCCTAATGATTACTATTTTTGGAAACCCGATCATTCAAAAACAATAGTAGGTACAAGTAAGTACTATTCAACCATTGCGAACCCCTTTTGTAGATTAGTAAAGGCAGACATGGCCCTGTATTTACAACGTAACAATATATTATTTAAGAAATGACTAACGTAATTTAATGAATCTAATGAATTAGAATGACTAGTTAATAATAATAATAATTTAATTTTTTAATGTTCATCAATGTTCGTATACCTTACGGTGAATCATGGCTGTACCTCTTTTTTTTCATTATATGTGTGTGACATCTTGTAATACCCATGCATAAGAACTAATAAATGATTGATTGATTGATTGACACTTATCGCCCAGCTGACGCGAACGGGTCAACAGACGGTCGGCTGGCCGGCCGTTGCCTGTGCGTTGTAAATAATCGTTATTTTTAATTGTTTTTCATTTTATTTTTCTTATTTATTGCTTTAAAATAAATTAGATACTCAAAGACTGTCCAATTAAAATTCACAATATGAATTACCTATTTAATTAAAAATGAAAAAAATACTAATTCCTTTTTTGTCATTTTTAAAATACTTGACGCGACCAGCCCTTGAAGTTTCTTGTGGTTTCTAGCAGTCACCTTATATACATCTTTACATTATAGCTGCCGTCTGTGATGGCCTTGATACTTACGATATATATCGGGATATAAACGAGATTTTCCACGGACGTGTAAAAAGACGGACACCTCGCCGCGATAACAACAAGTGAAGCAAACCTTTATGCTGGTGTGTGTGCTGTCACGGGGACGGTTGACATCGCAAAGACGGCAGATCGGCTTATATTTGTGTAAGGATGTGCCGTATATTACAATAATACTGGCTTACTTTATGCACTTCACTTTGTGAGTCCTTCTTTTATTACCTGCCGTGGCTTTAACACTAATAGGCGTGACGTGACTAATGGGCGTAATAGTAGATGATCCGAGTATACAACGACTTTCACCGGGCCGGTTAATGGATGAAAAGTATTTTATATCAAATTTAATATTAATATGTTAAAAAATATATTGCGAGTGGGTTGGCTGAAAAATTTCAGTCCAGTACTTATATGATTAATTAAATATTTAAAAATTTTTTTTTTTAAACATTGCATTGGTTTGGATAATAGATAAATTACATAGGTACCAATCGAAAGTATGAAGCATAATATAGAATATGCATACGTTAGGTTGACATTTTTTCCGTCATAACATTGGGTAGGCAGGTGTAAACAGGTAAGTCAATATAAGTAATTTGCACCCGTCTGGTTAAATAAATAAAATTTATGTTTATATAAAAATAATCTCATTACAAACACACACACACTAAACCAGTGCAGTGTTAAAAAAATATTCTTTTTTATATTAAATTAAAGGTACTGGACTGAAATTTTTCAGCCAACCCGCTCGTGATATATTTTTTAACGTATTAAATTTGATACCTTTGAAGGACGAGACGGCATTAATACATGACAGGAAAAAAAGATCCCTAGAGGACGAGATGGCATTAAATACTTTTTATACATTAACTAGCCCGGTGAAGTTCGTTCTATACTCGGACTAGGTCTATATCTTAGAGACTATAAGTATATCATTAAAATTATTGTTTTTACAATGTTACGCTAAAGTTTAAAAGTGTGAGTACTACGAGTATCTTATGTATCATACATAACATGACGGCATCAACTCATAAACAACATCTTTAATTAAGTCGTATTACGTCGTATATCGTAATACGTCTATCTCTATGACCACGGACGCAATACGTATAACGCATGGGATATAAGTAAATAAAAATATAAGTACTTACATAGTCCTCTGCCCTAGTCCACTTTTTACCAAACAGCGACTACACAGTGTTCAGCGTGACAAGTTACTACTTGTCCTATCGCCGCTCTATGCATATGGACGTATGCGTCCAATCTTTAGTCCATTAGTCGCCTTTTACGACACCCAAGGAAAGAGAGGGGGTGCTAGTACTCTACATGTTAGTTAACTATATTTTTTAATATACATATTTTTGACGTCAATAAGTTCCTCTAGGGGTTTATATTGAATAAATCATTTGACTTTGACTTATTAATAAAAAAGCGAATAAATAAAAATATGTAGACATTAAACGCAAGTTAATCCGTCAAAAGCGTTTTATTTTATAGTGTAGGAGCTCGATGGCGCAGCGGCTAGGCGTTTACTTTGAGATCTTTCCAGTTAAGCAAATTTCGCAATGCACGCACTGGATGGGTGACTAAATTAAAAAGACGTCGAGCATCGGAAGGCGCGTAAAGTCGTTGGTCCCGGTTTTTGTCGTAAGATGGCAGTCGTCAAATCCTACCACCCGCATTGGGCCAGCGTGGTGGGTTATGGCTCAGACTTCTTATGTGAGAAGACCTACTGTGCCTAGTGGGACGTTCATAGGCTGATGAGGAAACTTTAAAAAACTTTTGGGGGTTAAAGATACTCGCGTCCTTAGGTTTACCCTTGAGACCCTACACGTAACCCCTGGGAGGTGCTAAATGATTGACACCGACTGAGTGGTAGAGCCACGCTGCGTAGCAGCACGCATTGGGCCGGCTCGCCCGGGGTAATACCACCCTCTCACTAATATTCGGCGTGAAATAATGGCACTTGGTGCTGTTGTGTTGCGTCCGGCCAGTGAGGGTTCCGGAAGCCTCTCCCCCCCTTACAATTTCTATTCCTTCCTTAAATCAATTATATATATAATAATTCCTCTGGTGTTGCGGGTGTCCATGGGCGGCGGTGATTACTCTACATCTGGTGACCCGCCTGCTCGTTAGCCTCCTTCTTTTATATAAAAAAAACAATATATTTTTACATTCTGTTGTTACAGATGGGGATATTCAGAGCACCATCACCTTACAAAGCTGCTCACGTTGCGTACAGTGTGCGTCAGTTCGACAGATTGGACATTCCTTTGGATGAGTAATACATACAGTCATACATATAATCACGACTAGTATCTCCGAAGGGTTAGTCAGAGACTAGGCAATGAGGACCGCAGAAGCACTCCTCTGCCATTGTCCACTTTTCACCAAATAGCGACTTCACATGTGTTCAGCGTGACAGGTGGTGAAACCCATCGCTGCTCTATGCAGTTGGATGTATGTGCAGTCTTTATTTATTTATTTCAGAAAGTCTTGTAAGCTTACAGAGTTAAAACTAGATTTTTAAACGTGTCAAAAAACTACTGCTAAAAATAATGAAAAATTTAACTACACTGGCCTCCAAAAATAAGTATCACACTTTCAAATATTGTTTTTTCTAAACTATAGAAGTTAGAGATTTAAAATACAGCACTTTATAATCAGCCGCTGCTACACAGCTCCAGCAGCAGGATCTAATACATACATAAATATATTCACGATAATTATCCCTGAAGGGTTAGTCAGAGACCAGGCAATGAGGACCGCAAAAGCAGTCCTCTGCCACAGTCCACGTTTCACCAAATGATAACTGCACATGTGCTCAGCGAGACAGGTGGTGAGCCCATCGCTGCTCTATGCTGTTGGATGTATGAGCACTCTTCAGTTTGTTAGTCGCCTTTTACGACACCCACGGGAAGAGATTAGGCGGTAGTGTTCTATCCCCTCGGTCTTGGAATCGCACCTGCTGTCAAAATTGTGACAGCAGATGCGATTTGGCAGGAATTTAAATGTGCGGAAATGGAAAAAAAAATCTAACGCAGTTAGTTAAATTTTGTGTTCACGACGCATAAAATGTACCACAGAACCGAAATAATCGACCTTGTTCATACTAAAGTAGCCTCAAAGTGTATCAGTACACGGTACAAAGTCAAGTGGAGAGCGCGTCCATGGCCGCTTGTGGTCTGACGGAATGGCGAGTTTTTTAGGTGCGACCATATTTGGTCACTTGAGGGCTAAGAGGCTATTAATAAACTACCAGCGCAGCACAGGACCTAATATACATTACCCAATCATTTAATTCTCCAATGTTCCATTTCAGTGTGGAAGTCAAACTGGCCTTGATGCTGTCAGTTAAGGTCGACATTCCTCTGCTAGAGCTGATGGATCTTGGACCTTTGCACGTCAGCCGCGATCCAGCCGCTGGAGAGGAGGAGTGCGCCGCTCTGTTCCCGGTCGACTACGGCGACAGCTACCCGCAGTATGAAGATTTCGGGGATATGATGATACTCAACCCGAAAGAGGATGCCTTTTAAAAATGTGACTTATTTGAATGCAACTGTGGCATTTATTCGTTTGAATATACAAAAACAAAAGAAGAATAAGTTTTGTTTGTTTTTTCCTGAGGCACAGAATAGGTAATCCTCGATTCCTGATTCGCTACTCTCTAAGAGCATCAGAGACTTCGTTGGCTCGTATTTCTTGGTATACTGCTGTGTGTATGTACTTTGCCAATCTTTTGACTCTAAAGGCCTTCACACACGGCAGCTATAATGTATATAAGGTGACTGCTAGAAACCGCAAGAAACTTCAAGGGTTGGTCAGGTCAAGTGTTTTAAACATGACAAAAATGACAAAAAGGAATTCATCAATATTCATATTCAATAGCAATATCATAAGAAAAATAAAATGAAAACAATTAAAAATAACGATTATTTACAACGCGCGGGCAAGGGGTTAACCAGTCCGCATCAGTATTTACTGATGCGGACGGGTTAACCCCTTGCCGGCCATTGACGGGGCAATGGCCGGCCGTCTGTTGCCCCGTCCGCGTTAGTACCTACGTTGACGGGTCAACGGCCGGCCGGCCGTTGCCCGCGCGTTGTATTGTACACACAGACCAATAAGTGGTCGGTGATTGTACATAATCGTTATTTTTAAATGTTTTCATTTTATTTTTCTTATTTTATTGCTTTAAAATAAATTAGATACACAAAGGCAATCCAATTAAAATTCACAAAAATTCCTACTTTTTTTTTTCATTTTTGCCATTTTTTAAACACTTGACCTGACCAGCCCTTGAAGTTTCTTGCGGTTTATAGCAGTCATCATCATCATCATCAGCCTATTAGCGTCCCAATACTGGGCACAGGCCTCCCACGTGGACAATAGCACACATGGGGATATTGGGCCATAACTCACCACGCTGGCCCAATGCGGGTTGGTTGGTTTTAACGACTGTCATCTTACGACAACAACCGGGACCAACGGCTTAACGTGCCTTCCGAAGCACGAAGGAGCTCGAGATGTTTTTTTATTAATTTGGTCACCCATCCAGTGACCCGGCATTGAGAAAGAGGCTTAGCGAGCAAGATCGCAAGCCGAACGCGCTAGCCGCTGCGCCATCGAGCTTCTCAGCATTCTTCATCCTTATAGCAGTCATCTTATATTAATGTACATTAAATCGCGGAATATAACACGACAGCTATAATACACTATACATCATAATATACATTATAGCTGTCGTGTGTGGTCTCCTGACGATTTCTATGGAAAGATGTAGTAAGATGTATCGTGCTATAATATACATCTTTACTTTATAGCTGTGTGTGAAGACCTTTACCCATGAACTCTTGTGAAAACAACAGCAGCGCGTTGTATTGTACGAATAATTACGGGAACGAAGATAAGGATGCGCTTAAAATGTGGGGCTCTGGTGGTAAATTATGATAGAGCCAAAGCACGCCAAAGGCTGAAGCCCTCTTCATTAATTGAATTGAATTGAATTTAAAAAACGTTTATTGACATCACACAACAAGCAGATGTGGGACGCAAATCGTAGCAATCCCACATAAGATATCGGGAATCGAACCCGATTTTATCGAATTTTCTTCTTTTGCAAATCTTAAAGTTTAAATTAAAATTTGTTTACGCTCACACCAATTATCTAGCCCAAGAAAAGCTTCTTTTGAAACTCGTTAAATGGTAAGATAACGGATAAACATAGAAAAACACCCAGCCTCGAAAATCAATTTAGAAAAACAGTTTTCAGAGATGGCGCGACGCCAGACCCGGAGTGCTAACCTCTCGACCACGGAGGTCGTCACTATGGCAGTGGACTGGTGAGTCCATCGCCGCTGTATGCTGTTGGATGTATGTGCAGTCTTTAGTCTGTTAGTCGCCTTTTCCGGTACCCAACGGAAGAGAGGGATTGGTAGTATTCTTTTATTGAGTCGCTACACACACGGCTTTTTTTTTAATGCTTAATAAGACAGCTCTTGACTTCGATCTCGCCTAATGGTGAGCGTAGATGAGGTCTACGATGGAGCGAGCTGCCCCAGAAGATGCCTATTAACTCTCGCCTTGAAGGCATTCAGGTTATAAGTTTTTGGGAACACAGATGATGGCAGAGAATTCCACTCCTTGCCAGTGCGCAGCAAAAATGATGACATGAAGCGTTTAGTGCGACATAGTGGAACTTCTACTAGGTGGGGATGATGTCCTTCAGTACGTCTGGAGGTTCGGTGGTAAAAGGGCGATGGTGGTGAGTGGTGAGTTTGAAAAGCTTTTTTAAAGTTCAATGTTCAAAACTTTAAGTTCGCCAGACTTGATTGTTGTTAAATCTATAAGATTTTTTAAATACATTCTAACACACATACTAATCAAGACTATTATCACAGAATAACTGATAGTACCTATTATCCCCGAAGGGTTAGTCAGAGACTAGGCAATGAGGACCGCAAAAGCAGTTCTCTGCCATAATCCACTTTTCACCAAATAGCGACTGCACAGTGCTCAAATTGACAGGTGGTGAGCCCATCACCGGTCTATGCTGTTAGGTAGTGTATGTGCAGTCTTTAGTCCGTTAGTCGCCTTTTACGACACCCAAGGGAAGAGAAGGGGTGGTAGGTAGTATTCTTTCACCGCTACGCAAAACGATTTTAAAAATAGTTTAATTTATTTGATTTGATTGTCCTCCAGCAGCTTTGCGGTTAGTACCTAATAATAATGTTTATACAAGTCAAGAAGACAATTTACCTAATCTAATGAAACAATCATTTTAAATGAAGACAAAAATGCTCTTGCAGGGTTTCTTGCCGGTTCATTCCAGTGCTATCGGGAAGATCCCCCGAATGATAGACTTTCTAACCACTTTCTTGCCTCTTGTGAACACGGGTGTCTATTAGAATACAGTTTTTTTTGATATCGAATTTCATTTTACCGAAAACTATTCCACGATTTTTAATATATATTTTTTTCAATTTTTTTCTTAAAAAAATCTTTTAAAGTGTTTTGATTACCAGAAAAACGGTATTTCGAACTTACATTTCATAAAAGTATTAAGTTATCGATGAAACTATTTGTAAAAACATATTACTAAATGTATCGGAACCCATAATACTTTTTCACTTAACAACTTTTTATCGCAGTAACGTTTCATCGAACGATGCATTCGCCTGTTGACGATAAATTGGGTTGCGGTCAGTTCTTTATTAATATTTTTCCCTACCTACTACAGCTTCAACTATGCAACATGTTTCTGTCACGGCTCCGGCGCTGCAGGGCTCCGGCGGTCCCACGCGTGCTCATCGTCGCAGATGGCTGGCCGGCACAGATGTTATGAGATAAGATGATTTATTGAAGTAAAAATTGATGTTTTAAATTATTTTGCAAACTGAAACTTACGATGAAACCAAAATATGGGTAACAAAACTTCGATGTAACATTATTTCGAGAAAATGTATAAAACATGAAAAGAAATAACGATGAACTGTGTTTGTAGATAATTAATATTAATTGAGCGATGTAACCTAATTCTAGAATTTGTTAAATATTGTACAAAAAGTTCTGCGAATCGTTTTATGGGTAATGAAAATCGTTGAAAGGAATTGCGATAAAATGATGGATTCCCGTGAAAAACACCTCAAAATGACAACTTTTAAGGTGTTAACAAGGAAAGTCTAATATATTATTACTTAAACCAAAAATAATACTACACTAATTTAATCTACATGTAAGTTATAACAATAATGGATTTTCCTCATTTTTTATAGTTTTTAACACCGCAGCACATATTTTTAATGTATAATATTACTTTTCCGTTTAACTGTGTCGCGTTGCGGTGAAACAATGCTACCACCCCCTTCCTTCCTTTGGGTGTCGTAAAAGGCGACTAACGGACTAAAGACTGCACATACATCCAACAGCATAGAGCGGCGATGGGCTAACGGGTTGTTGTACATTCGCCACAAAGTTGATTTGCCACGTTTTTGTAACTCCATACATTGAAAGTTAATTCGCCACAGGTAGGTAATCCTTATTGTACATTCGCCACAAGTCTTCCTAGTACATCATTTTTGCATAAAGTACCGGTGGCAAGGAAAGTTCGTTTTGAACGCTCGAAATGAAAGGTAGTTATTTTATTCTAAAATTATTGATGTAATCAATCAATCAATCAAAATATCTTTATTCAGTAAGCCTAAAATAAGTATTTTGAATCGTCAAAATTTTTTTTTTTAGGGAAGGATGGATAGGCGCAGGAAGTATATAGATAACCTACGAAAAATAATTAGAACTAAGTAACCATAAACTAACAGAAAATATCAATAACGAATAACGTACGTTTATTTTTAGGGTATCTACCTCTTTTCATTTATGTCACCCTGGTACTTTTAGCACAGAATAAGTAATAGTACTACCGTACTTTTAGTTCAAAGTAACTGTCATGATTCAATTTACTATTGACATAGTAAGTTGCAGGACTACGTAGTCCTACTCGTTTATTTCTTTTTTCCTGATAGTTAAAGGTAAGTAAGATCGCTAAGGCACCTATCTACCTCTTTTCATTTATGTATCTCTGGTACTTTTAGATCAGCATGACTGTCATGATTCAATTTATTATTGACGTAGTAAGTTGCATAAGCACCTAGTCCTAGTTTCTATCGACATCAATATTACGAATCTTTTAAGCTCCTCTCTATTTTTTACGGTAGGTGCTCTTCGAGGAATAAAAATATAATATTTTAATTACCTATTCTGAAGCGCAGCCAATGGGTGCGCTTGGAGGAATAGTTTAGGTGCGCTTGGTCTGGTGCGCTTCAAAATGGGTGAGCTTCGAGGAATACCCCAAGCTCTGGTGAGCATAGTGTAAGTATTTTTTATAATTACTTACTATTATTTTGTTATCTAACTATCTAAAAAATAATAAATTACGTTTTTACTTCACTTATTGTTTGATTTTTCTGCTGTCTGTGTCGAAAATAAAAGTGTGGCGAATCAACTTTACAAAAATAGAACTGTGGCGAACGTACACATACTTTTTTCTGTGGCAAATCAACTTTGTGGCGAATGTACAACAACCCGGGCTAACCACCTGTCACGCTGAGCACATGTGCAGTCAAAGATAACAAAACGTTGAAAAGAATGTCTACCTCAGGCGGAAATAGAACCCTGTTGCTGTAAAAACAAAAAGCGTTAAAAATTTCGTCGGTCTTACCAATACCTCGGTGGCGGAGTGGTCAACGCAGCTGCCCGCCTGAGGTAGACATTTTTTGTCTTTGAATTTTTTTTGAGTTTTTTAACGCAAATAATCATGGTGGGCTCACCAACAGTCACGCTTAGCACATGTGATTATGTATGTAGGTATGTATGTATGTCACTATTCACAGAAGGCACAGCATTCTTACTCATCATCATCACTCATCATCATCACTCATCATCATCACTCATCATCATACTTATAGCGTGATAGGTGATGCGTCTATCGCTGCTTTATTCTGTTAGATGTTTGAACAGAATAAATGTCCGTAAACTAATAATACATGTGGTTGTTTATGCACTTATGTGTGTGTAACTTTCTTAGTATCTGACGAAGATCTTTTTAATGTACCTTTGCAGTTTTACAATGCCATTGGATGTTAGATACGTTAAACCCATTTTAGACTAGACTTTTATTCAACGGTATAAAGTCTAATGTCTCTGTGTAAGGTTGTTGTCTCACTAGTATTGTTGGATGTACAACAACACGCATGATCAACGCAAATTAATGCGATTTAAATATGGTAGGTTAGGTTAGGTATACACTACGCCGAACTTAGTAGTACGTAATAGACAATTTATAAATGTGTGTGTGAGTAGCTATATTAAGCCAAAGAATATTGAATTTATTACAGACTGGTCAACTCATTTAAAAGATAAAGATAAAAACTTATCTGACCGGCCTCCCTATAGACACAATAATGAACTAAAGAATATAAAAATAGATCTACTTATGCTATGTCATCTAGAAAACTAAATGGGCAATAGTGAAAATTAAACGAGCTTATTAGGTTAGGTTATGGTAATATCATATTATTCTTTATTTACATACATACATTGATTCAGTCTCATCATTATCAGCCTATAAACGTCCCACTGCTGGGCACAGGCCTCCCATGTGGACAACAGCACGTGGGGATATTGGGCCATAACCCACCACGCTGGCCCAATGCGGGTTGGTGGGTTTTAACGACTGCCATCTCACGAAAACAACCGGGACCAACGGCTTAACGTGCCTTCCGAAGCACGGAGGAAGCTCGAGATGTTTTTAATTGGTCACCTATCAGGCGACCCGGCATTGCGAATGTTGCTTAGCGGGCAAGATCGCAAGCCGAACGCGCTAGAAGTTGCGACATCGAGCTCCTCCTCATCCTCAGATTCAGTCTAATATTCCCAAAGGGTTAGTCAGAGACTAGGCAATGGGGACCGCAGAAACAGTCCACTGCAATAGTCCACGTTTCACCAAGTAACATATGCTCAGCGTTACAGGTGGTGAATGGCGAGCCCATCGCCGCTCTATGCCGTTGGATGTACTGTGCAGTCTTTGGTCAGTTAGTCGCCTTTTACGACACTCAAGGGAAGAGAGGGAGTGAGTGGTAGTATTCTTTCACCGCTACGCGACAGGGATAAGAAAGCTTTTATTCATATTATTATAGTTTTTTATATGTCCAATTTCTTGGTATTATCATCGGCTATGGTCAGAAAGAATTTTACCTAGCAAAGGAAAGGTAGTAAGTAACAAGTCCAAGTAACAAGTCGCTGATCTTTGTCAAATTATGTTACGATGAGTACTGACAGCGTTCCTATTTCTTTGGATCAGCAAAAACGACTGCGACCAGTTTTATAATGCCTCCCTCCCGCATTTGGACTTTGAGCTCGGTCGGGTTTAACAAAAGTGTGGATCTTCGATATGTGACAGTGGAAGTTTAATAAAAGAGACGAAGTTTGTAGACGAACGTCGCCTTTTCTACGACGAACGTAGAAGACGAACCTCAGCAGAAGACGAAGAAGCTGTTTTATTGGTACGTAATTCTTTTTTTGGCACCTTACCACCTTGGTGACCGAGTGGCTTAGCGCTCGGCCCGATAACTGGAGACCCTAGGCTCATTTTTTTTGATTTTTGATTTGGATTTTTGATTTGGATTTTTGATTTGGATTTTTGATTTGGATTTTTCGATGCCGTAACCGAGTCGCGTAACGGTGAAAATACTACCACCCCCTCTTTTCTCTTAGGTGTCATAAAAGGCGACTAACTTACCTACCTACTGCACATACATCCAACAGCATAGAGCGGCGATGAGCTCACCACCTGTCATGGTGAGCACATGGGCAGTCGCTATTAGGTGAAAAATGGAGGTGTATGTTAAAGACGACACTCTGACCAGAAGACTGCTTTCGCTGTTATCATAGCCTAGTCTCTGACAAACCCTTCGGGGATAATAGTCGTGATTATATTATTATGTAATTTTCGATGCATTTCGATTCAAAGTCAAAGTCAAAGTTAAATTAATTTATTCAATTTAGGCTACAATA
Organism: Scoparia ambigualis; assembly: GCA_963921215.1. Taxonomy (NCBI): domain Eukaryota; kingdom Metazoa; phylum Arthropoda; class Insecta; order Lepidoptera; family Crambidae; genus Scoparia; species Scoparia ambigualis. Next base: position 5,692,071 of record OY992512.1, read on the forward strand.
ATTGAGCACTTATGAATGTCGCAATGCCATCGGTTCGTAAGCCCTAACATGGGGCGGGAGCCTTTTACTGAGAAGAACCGACAAGAACTCAAGGGCATTTCTTTTCTCCATTTCTTTTACAGCGTCAATATAAATTGGAAAATGCCCTCTCTTTCATGTAAGGACATTTTCCACTCTAACATAAAAAAAAAAACATTTGATACGATTACAAGACAACACAACACATACAAAAGAATATATTGCTCAATTTAAAATAAAAATAACAATGTCTTACAGTATCTTTGAAACATGAAAAAGAAATACTATTTCTATTACAAATAAAAGTTAGATTGCAAGAGTAGACCAGCCCCCACAGGCACCCGTTCACGAGTATGACATGTGAATCAGCCATCGCTTCGCTCAACCATGTTTTAGGGAACGTAACGACCCGACGCACATGCCACCACCGCGGAGACACATAAGGTTTACGCATTTCGGTTTCCCATACAAACTTCCAAGTCGAAATTTTTTCAAACTAATAAGACCATTTTAATAAAATTTTGCATGCTAGAGTAAAATACAGGGATCTAAATAGTTTGTTGAAAACATTTTTAGAAAACGATTATTTAACTGAGTTATTGCGATTTTAAACTTTCTATAGTAGACTTTTTAAATCGCAATAACTCATAATCATCAAATCATAATCGCAATGTTTTTAAAAACGTTTTCAACAAACTATTTAGATCCCTGTTTTTAGTTTAGCATGCAAAGTTTCATTAAAATTGAGCACTTATGAATGTCGCGATGCCATCGGTTCGTAAGCCCTAACATGGGGCGGGAGCCTTTTACTGAGAAGAACCGGCTAGTTCTTCTAATTCTTCGCCAGTCGAAGAATTAATTTCAATGATGGAGGTCCTTGCCCAGAAGTGGGACAGTATGCCTGCCTATTGACTTCGACCGCACATGGTGAGCATGTTTCGGCGTTTCGGTTATCCACATCCGTCATTCATGACGAAACTGAACTGAAATTATAAAAAAACTGCTTCAGACGAAAGTGAAATCTGACGGACGTTTTCATAACCCACCTCGCTGACCCAACGTGGATTGATAGGTGTTAACGATTGCCATCTTAAAAGAAGAACCGCGACACATGGCAATTGAGCTCCTATAGCTTCAGTTCTCAAGCTTAATGCACTGCCCTGATATTTTCAAAGTGTAGTGCAGAAATGTCAAGCAGTGCTTGGCGGCTTATCCTCTCGTCTGTCTCGAAGACTTGGAGGTTACTTACAATTGATTGAATATTTTTAACATTAAAAATGTTTTTTCGATCGCTCCGGTAGGGCCCCATTTTCGCTGAAAGTGTGTTTGCCCCGTGGTATATAGTGGTTTAAAGCCATGAGGACGTATGAGGGCTCAAAAGACGCAGACGTCAAATGGCTTTCAGATGGTAAAAAAAAATTGTAAAAGTCGAAAACTTTTTCGGAAATTGAAAAAAAACAAAAAAAAACTTGATTTTTTTAACACCTTCCCTTGGAATACCTTCGATATCCTCCTCGAACGAGGTCTACAATCGAAAAAATGAGAGAGACGCCTAGAGATATTGAGCCGGGGATAATTTTATGGCCTATGCTTTTTTTTTGTGGGAGTGATAGGGGGGCGGTATGCTTCCCCTTAGCGGCGCGTGGAGCGTCGCCGTGCGGTATTACTCGGGCGTCATAGCCCTGTGGAACTTCGCAGCTTTGAAAAACAAAGATCTATTACGACTTAATAGACGCGGAAAATTAAGGGCTTTAGGACAGTATAAACAAATTTTGGAAAAGTCCATAATTTTCTTTTGAACTAGATTTTTTTTTTCATTAATAATCTATAATAGCTAGGTTCATTTTCAATGCCCTTTCAAGTCGTGTAGAGCACGAGATCTGTTAATTTTTCGTGTGACATACATACAAACTATAATCACGACTATTATCCCCGAAGGGTTAGTCAGAGACTAGGCAATGAAGACCGCAAAAGCAGTCCTCTACCAAAGTCCACTTTTCACCAAATAGCGACTGCACATGTTCGTAATATTTGATTATTTGCGTTAAAAAACGCTCATATAAACTCAAAGACAACGAAACGTTGAAAAAATGTCTACCTCAGGCGGGAATCGAACCCGCGTCCTCCGCAATCCGGGCGGCTGCGTTGACCACTCCGCCACCGAGGTATTGATTAGACATTTTTTTTCAACGTTTCGTTATCTTTGACTGCACATGTGATCAGCGTGACAGGTGGTTAGCCCATCGCTGCTCTATGCTGTTGGATGTATGTGCAGTCTAGTCTATAACCCATTAGTCGCCTTTACGACACCCAAGGGAAGGGAGGGGATGGTAGTATTCTGTCACCGCTACGCGACAAGGTTATATTTTTTGTGTGAAATGGAGTCAAACTAGCATGCAGATTACCATAGGAAAGTTAGCACTGCCGCCCATGGACACCCGTAAAATCAGAGGAGGAGGAGTTGCCGGCCTCTGCCTAGTAGAAGTAGGTAGTAGGTTCTTTGAGGAAGGAGTAGGAATTATGAGGGCGGGGGGAAGATGTGGACCTCGGGTACTACACTCACCGGTCGAAACACAGCAGCAACGAGAACGAGAGAACTATTTTTTCACACCGATATTTCATGAGAGGGTGGTTTTAGGACGGACGAGCCTTCCCGATTCGTGCTGCAACGCATGGTGGCTCTACCAATCGGACACATTATTTATTTTTTACGGCAGCTACATTAACAATCAGTACCTATGCGTTCAAAACTAAGTTGCGCAGCTTTCTTACGAACAAGCTCCACATTAGTAATCGTTTAATAATTATATGTCTAATATTTATATCATCATCATCATCAGCCTATAAACGTCCCACTGCTGGGCACAGGCCTCCCACGTGAACAATAGCACGTGGGGATATTGGGATGGCCCACCACGGGTTATGGAACCCACCACGCTGGCCCAATGCGGGTTGGTGGGTTTTAACGACTGCCATCTTACGACAGCAACCGGGACCAACGGCTTAACGTGCCTTCCGAAGCACGGAGGAGCTCGAGATGTTTTAAATTTGGTCACCCAATATTATTATGAATATTTATATATTTACTATTTATTTATATATTATAGAGTGTTTATGTACTTATCTATGGTGGGTATATGTATATAGTATTTGTATGTAATTTACCATATTTCCATTTTAGTTTTGCGCCCTACCACATATTTCTCTGCACCACCCTATGGTTGACTGATAGAAAATGCCAACATTAAGTCCACCTCCGTGCATAAAGTAATAAATAAATAAATAAGTAACCAAGTGATTTTTATATTTCAGATAATTTGCTCCGAAGAAGAAATGGCAATCACAATGAATGGTAAATATTTTTTTTTATTGTTTTCAGATTATTTTTTATACTGCAGTGTACTGCGTCTGGCGTCGATTTTCGATGTTATGAAAATTGCAATTAATTTTTTTGTTAAATCTCATATGTAACCGGAAGTCGAACCCGCGGTCTCTATCTCTGTAAACAATGTTATAAATTCTGCAAGTTTATTCGTTGTAATTGTTGATGGTATGAATAATAAATCTTAAGAAACATATTTTAATGAAATCTTCTTTAAATAATTAATAGAAATGCCAAAAATAAGAGAATTATTTTTTAAGGTAAATGTTCAATTTTTTTTAAGTAAATGATATTTGATGTTAGCGCTGAGCACATGTGCAGTCGTTATTTGGTAAAAAGTGGACTATGGTAGAGGACTGCTTTTGCTGTCCTCATTGCCCAGTCTCTAACCCTTCGGAGATAATAGTCGTGATTTATGTATGTACTCGTATGTAAGATTTGTTATATGTTCAAAATTGTAGCCGTTTTCCTAGATGCAAAACAAAACGGCGATGGGCTATCACGCTGAGCACGTCATGATCAGCCCCCTTACTCTTGAAACCAATCCCGATCGATCGTAATCGTTATTGTGAAGTTGCGTACTTTTGGGTTACGACACCAGCGCTAATTTGGATTCATATGGAGTGAAATAAATGGCATTGAGTTTTGCATTTAGTTCACTCAATATCCGCGCAATATAAGGTGACTGCTAGAAACCGCAAGAAACTTCAAGGGCTGGTCAGGTCAAGTGTTTTAAACATGATAAAAATAACAAAAAAGGGAATTCGTGTTTTTTTCATTTTTAATGAAATAATTCATTTTGTGATGTTTAATTGGATAGTCTTAGAGTATCTAATTTATTTTAAAGCTTACGGACGTCTGTTGACCCGTCCGCGTCAGCTGGGCGATAAGTACCTACAAAAAACACGAATTCCTTTTTTTGACATTTTTGTCATGTTTAAAACACTTGACCTGACCAGCCCTTGAAGTTTCTTGCGGTTTCTAGCAGTCATCTTATATAAATCCAAATTATCGCTGGTGTCGTTACTTAAGAGTACGAAACTTCACAATACCAATCTCGATCGATCGGGATCGGTTTCAAGAGTAAGGGGGCAGTTGTTATTTGGTGTACCGTGGCCGTGGACTGTGGCAAGGCACTGCTTTTCCGGTGCTCATTAGCTCGTCTCTCATCTGGCTAACCCTTTATGGATATTTTTATTGTGTTGAGACTGCAACCCTAAATTTGTATTGAGAGTGTTAAGTATGTCCTCTTTTCATCTACCCTCTTTCATGTACCCTTATAACCTCCGAATAAATGACAGATCATAATATAAATCATTATTTAAACCGAGTTCATAAGAAAATTTATTTTAATTATTTTCAGGTCTAGCGCTACTCATCTTGACGATGGCTCCGCTCGTTAGCTGCTACTGCCCCCCAAAGAAGATACACGCTACAGGACACTGCGCATTCCGTATCCAATGCGAGGGAAACATTCGTGGCATCAGCCTGCCTCCCATCTGCCAGGGCTCCACCAACTACCCAGTCACCGTGGATCTTGTCCTAACTAATGCTGTCTATTGGTTAGACGACCATATCGACATAGAGTTTCTTACTACCATCACCTCTTTCAAGGGCTCAGGATACTCGCCCCAAACCAACTTATCCATGCTCGAATACATGCCTCGTCTTCAAAACTTGTATTTAGCTGATAACCAATTTAATGACATTACTGGCAGCCCTTTTATTCATCTAAATCGATTAGAAAACTTAGATTTGTCGTACAACAACTTGTCTCACATAGATGATCTTTTTGAATTTGAAGCCTATCCGAATAAAATGAGGAAACTTCTGTTAGCACATAACGCTATTGTTGAAATTCCGGGAGACGCTTTTAGTGAACTATCCTCGCTAATAGAACTAGATCTGTCTTATAACCTTATCTCTGACTTAACTGAAATGCCGTTTTATAATTTGACCACTCTCAAGTTGTTGAAATTAAATAATAACAGAATCCAAGATCTCAATGGCGCTCTTAATAATCTACACAATTTAAAACACTTATTCTTAAGAGGCAATCAGATTCAAAATATTAATATGGAATCTTTAAAAAATATTTACGATTTGGAAACATTTGATATTTCGTGGAATCAGCTAGAAAATCTTAAGCCCGCCGTGTTCTCTAGGCATTGGCATCATTTTGGAACCAACTCTGTATGTAAAATTAATCTTTCCGAAAATCAAATTACATCTGTTCCAAACGCGACATCCAAGGAAATTTATGACCGATTTATTAGGTCTTTGAGAGGAAGAAACTTTAATAATGTTGATGTTTTTACTGAATTAGATTTGTCTAAAAACGCAATATCTAATATTGAGTACGATGCATTCCAGCCTCTAGTCCGGCTGGTATCGCTCGATTTGTCTAAAAATAAATTAATCGATTTCGTTGTAAATGACAGAGATATGGCGAATGTGAAGTACCTAAACTTGAGTTCGAACTATATTACTAATTTGTATTTCGATAGTTTTCGTTCAATGAACAACTTGCAGAATTTGGACTTGTCCCACAATAATTTGTATAATATTCCAGACCAGACTTTTACCAATAACAATAATTTAAAGTACGTGAACATGACATACAATTATATTGAACAGATTGATAATTTACGTATACATAGTTTCCATCCAGAAGGAGGAGTACTCGATTTGTCCAAGAATAGTATTTCTAAATTATGTCTATTTGGAGAAGGTTCACGTTTAACTACGTTGATATTGCAATATAACAACATATCGGATGTCTCATTGATCAATTTATATTATCTTAAAGAGTTAGAAATTTTAGACATGAGCGGAAATGTAATTCATGAATTACGTAATGATTTCTTTAAATTACCAGTAAATTTGCTTTCTTTGGACCTAAGTAATAATTATATAGAACTCATTTACCCCGCTACATTTAAGAATATGGGCCATTTAAAGACTTTGCGTATGGCGCACAATAACATGAGACTGTTAGAATACGGTACATTCCAAGGTCTTACAAATTTATTAAACTTAGATTTATCCTACAATAATATTACTTTCCTAGATTCTAAAGTGATGATGGATTTGAAGTCTCTTAAAGTGCTCTCGTTAAAGTTCAATGGTTTATATAATCTTGACTACAAAGGTTGGTTAGGACATATGTATGATTTGACAGTTTACTTAGAGGGCAATAGCTTTTACTGTGATTGGCTCGCTGAAGCTCTAAGTGATTTTAACAATGGTTATTCAAGGATGAGACCCGCAGTTCTAGTTGGTTCTTCAACAGGAAATTCACTAGAAGGTATTCCTTGCGTTAACAAAGAAGTTGGCGAATTGTCAAGGTATACATCCGGTTCAGCAGTGGCAGATGACAAACTGCTGGTCATAGCCCGAAGAATCTTAGAGGCTGTTAAAGAACAAAACTTTTATATGGATAGATATATTAGGAGCTCAAAGGTGATTGATGACAAACAGAATAACAGAAATGTATAAGTATTTTTAGAAATAAGATTTATTTTACTTTTTATGTTTGCGTATTTTTGTACTATTATAATTAGTATTGATTGGTCATTTTGCTTAGAGTGACTGTTTTTATGACTGATTTAATTTCCTTTATTGATAGAAAACAAATGAAATGTGAGTAACTAGGTAGGTACATGAAACTTATTCAAAATATTGGATTGATGTTTACTCCGCCACTCATTATTATTTTGTAAGCGATAAGTTTAGTGTATAATGTTTGTTTATCTATATAATACAATATTTTGTAATAGTCATTTTTCTATTTTGTTTGTTGCCAAACGCACAATTTATGAAATATATTTAATAAAACAATAAGTGTTTTTTTTTACATAATATATCACGTCTAACTTATTCTATGGTCTAACGTTCATTCCGAAGAAGAAGAGACGGAACACCTCGGTGGCCGAGTAGTCCGGTGAAACCGGTTCAACTTCCAGGGCCTAAAAAATATGGATATGGACATGGGCTTCATTTGACATTTGAAGACCATATTTTGATATGGGCATATTATGGGTTTGAAATGTCAAATGAAGCTCATGTCCATATTCATATTTTTTAGCCCATAGGGTAGCAGGTCGGGCAAAGTGTGTTTCTAATTTTTGCTGCATAGCTCGAGTTTGTAATTTGTAACACACGTTTGGGAATTAGTGTGGTAAAATAATAAAAAAAACAGTGTAAGACGTATAGTTTTTGCCAATATCTATCAGTTGTAACGAAGACTTGATTTTAATAACAAATAAGTAAAAATAAAATAAAATACTCTTATTTCAGACTACAATACAATAAAAATTACATATTGTTACATTAAATTCATTAATTAAATTACATCAAATTATAATTATAATGAATTAAATAAATACAATTAAATAAAGTAGAGTATGTTAGTAATAATAGACTTACAACTATGTTAGTAACTAACAGAACGCAAACATCCCGATGATGCACAGTGTTTTACACAGTATGGAAGGGTTGGCAAAAAATTATATAAGGGATAAAAAGGGTATAAAATAATAAAAAAAACGTTAATAAAATAATTCTAATACACATTTAAGGTGTCTAGGTATCATCTGAATTCGTTACGGAAGAATTTACAGCACTCAAGCTACTCCTATACGAAGATGTTTGCGGCGGCACAGGTTCCTTTAATAGGCTTATGACTTCGTGGGGGATTCTTTTAAATTTATTTTTAATTGGTTTTTGAAGGCAAGATCTGTAAGGATCTGAAAACAGTAAGAGTCTATTGAATACATTTAATAAATTGAACTCCCGCGAACACTTTCTCGAAAAATTTTCCTTATATTTAGATACTACTAAAATTCAAACAACCGCAACCTAAAGCAATTTTTTTAACTGATTCGCATAATAGAAGTTCTGTCTGCTGGGTCATTCTACTGAAACACAAAATTTGTGTTTGCTTGAAATATCTCGTAACTTCATAAATTGAGTGTAAATATGTTTCCTATTTTTAAAACTTTGTTAGTTTATCTATCATATTGATAAATAATTTTATTAATTCATTAATTAGTTTACTATATTTAAAGGGTACACAGTACGTGATTACTCACGTCCTGTCGAATGTTCGCGTAACAAGTTACACATATACGTGTATCAAAAAATATTAAATAATTTTCTATTCGAATTTCAAATTAATAAATGAGTCAAGTACATAACAAAGAAGCAACCTGATATATTTCAAATATTTCGTTTACAAATTAAGAGTTATATTTAACATTCTACAATGTTCGTAAAAAAATATCACACCTGTAGAAAAAAATTGCACAAAATATAGATTTTTTATTTGTCAAGTTGCAAAACTATTTTCTATGTCAATAAACACTTTTCTCTGTTATGGCATTGTAGTGTTAGCAATATTCCTTTAAGTGATAATAGTAGAGGATCCGAGTATACAACGACCTTCACCGAGCGGTTAATGGATGAAAAGTATTTTATATCAAATTTAATGTGTTAAAAAATATATTGCGAGTGTGTTGGCTGAAAAATTTCAGTCCAGTATATGATTAAATAAATATTTAAAAAGATTTTTTTTTAAATATTGCACTTGTTTCGTTATTAGATAAATTATATAGGTACCAATCGAAAGTATGAAGCCAATAGAATATGCAAACGTTAGGTTGACTATTTTTTCCTGTCATAACATTGGGTAGGCAGGTGTAAACAGGCAAGTCAATATTAGTAATTTGCAACCGTCTGGTTAAATAAATAAAATTTATGTCAAGATAAGCTCATTACAAACACACACACACCAAACCAGTGCAATGTAAAAAAAAATATTTTTTTAATTTTAAATTAATTATTAATGGTACTGGACTAAAATTTTTCAGCCAACCCACTCGCGATATATTATTTAACATATTAAATTTGATATAAAATACTTTTCATCCATTAACCTTCTCGGTGAAGGTCGTTCTATACTCGGATCTTAGACTATAATGTTTTGGAGATATTAAAAGTTGTAGAAGCGTTTTAAATCAGTGTCAAAGTTGACTTATGAAATCAAATCAAATAATTTATTTGCTCAAATATTGTGTACAATCAAGATGTTACATTAACCGAAAGCATTAACCATACAAGTTATTTTTGACAAAAATGACAAAAAAATTTCGACCTCCCATACTAATGTCGTCAGCTGATCGGACCGTTTTGTGCAGCAGTCCCAGCAGTGGGACGTTTATATTGTGATGATGATGAAACGTATTTTTTATTGGGTTTATTATATAATCAGGACTATTATCCCCGAACGTTTAGTCAGAGATTATAGGCAATGAGGACCGCTAAAGCAGTCATCTGCAACAGTCCACGTTTCTCCAAATAGCAACTGCACATGTCACTTATAAGATGTTATATGTATGATTAGTCCGTTAAATGACTTTTACGAAACTCAAGGAAAGATGAAATGAAACACTTTTTTACGGATTAACTCGCGTTTAATTTACTATTTACATAGTTTTTTATATTTCGAATAGTCTCCCTGTGACCACGGACCCTGTAAAGGGTTCGAAACTTCAGGATAATATAAAAAACTATGTAAATAGTAAATTAAACGCGAGTTAATCCGTAAAAAAGTGTTTCATTTCAATGTGTAGTGCTCGCTTAAACCTTAGAAAACAATATCAAGGAAAGATAATAATGGTTGGTATTAATGAGCTGCCAACACACAGCTCTAGTGTTCATTTATATGCTTAATACTTAGAACAATGGTGCACTATGGTTGTGAAGCAGCATTCATGCTTATCTCATGCTGAAAGGAGTGTCCATTAAAAAGTATATAAGTGTTAACTTTATTCAAACAGTAGTCTCTGTTTCCTATGATAAAAAGTCTCTTTTGGTTTTTGTTCCGACTAGTGCGTCGCATCAAGGTCGAAGAAGAAGCTGAATTCTTATTTAATATATTTAAAATACGTATGTTTATATTAGAGGTGTTTAGATGTTTTAGTTCATCGATAGACAATGTAGTGGGACTTATTTAATTTTTTTTAATTTTTTTTTGAACTTACAATATTATAAATATTATATACTATTTGAATTATTAGAATATTCTGTCTCGGTGGCTAAGTGGCGAAGCGCTAGACCCGATATCCGGAGGTCCTGGGTTCAATTCCTAAGTCAGGCAAAAGCGTGTTTCGGATATTTCGTTGCATAGCCCTTGATTATGACTACCAACCCGCATTTAACGCGTTCGATGCGGCAGTTATTTTTCTATTTTTTTCCATTCCTGCGGCACCAGGCGTTGCACACCTGATCATAAAACTTTCATTGTGGCGGTACAGGGCATATTAAACCCTGTAACGTTTAAGAAACTTAAATCCTTTTTTTTGGCTTCATGTTAAAATATATATAATTTTTTTGCTTTGAATGTTAACAATAATGAATTGATTGACATGATTCTGAAGACGTTTGTCAAAAGCTTTTTTTGTTTAAAATGTACAGCAATAAGGAGTTTTCTCCCGTGTTCTTTTGCAACAACACGTGATGTGACCATTTTATTTCTATCTACCGTACAATACTAAAAATACTTTAAAAATTAAAACACTTGTAATTGGCTTAATGCTACACGCGATAGCCATTAATTAAGATATAATAATAATATACAGCTATAATAAAATACAGGGTCTTATGCACCCTGTTCCGCACTGAATAAGGGGAGATTTGTGCATATCGATGGCTTAGTGCACACATGTACTAACTACAAAAATTGCGATTTTTACTTTTTGACTGCCAACTGTATTAATTGACGTGCTCTACCGTTTGCACTTACCCACGTGCCCATATTCCATCTCTTTCTATCAAAAACCCAGTGTCACGGTTGTATCAAGTAAGCTTCAGTTTTGTCCAAAAGTATTAAAATCCTTTATTTTTACTAATCTGCTACGAAAACTTCTTATGTGATTTTAAGATTTCCTCCCGCGGTACTAGTTAACGCACAAAAATATTAAGTACATTTACGATATGTAATTTTACATATTACAGACAATCCTAATGTTGTAAGTGCAGTTAATACAAAACAAATCTAATGCTTGCAACTGTTTTTAAGTGCACAAATGTGCTAAGTCGCTATGATACAAAAAATAACTGTACATATGTTTACAAAATCATCGAAAATCACATATCTATTAGTAAACTTAACTCATTTTAGTTTTGTTTCTTGAAATGCTCAACTAACGACATTTTAAGTTAAGTGTGCTTTCGATAATCGTTTTGGCGCGCAATTTTTACGTGTATGCACGAAGGCTATGAAAAATTGGTCAATGTCACGTTCATACTGGCTTTTTCACCAATCTATAAGAAAACACCGTGTTTGCCAAACATTTTTTTGTAACACGTTCGATATTAGCACAAGTATTATTAATATTTGTTCCAAAAATAGAGGACATGCAGGTTCTTATGTTGGCACCACGTTGGCACTGACAATCGAAAAGGTAAAATTCCCGCAAATATAACTTCCCTAGGCTACGAAATTTGTGAAAGAGCAATATTGACCAGTACCCTCGAACTGAGTCTTACTATTGTCGCAAAGACTCCAAAAAATTATATTTAGATAGTGATCTGAATCTGAACTTATCTCGCATGTACAAAATTTACTATTATAATATATAAATTTAAATTTTTTGCCCAGAAAAACAAATAACTCCCGTAGTATGTATATACCACAGGATTTTTCACTCCTATGAGCCAAAACTAGCATTTTATAAGCCCTGCAATGTGTATAAGCGATCAATGAAAAAGCTAGTTTACAAGAAGAATATGATGCACACAAAAAACGCGAAAAAGACTCTTTGGATATGAAAAAAGAAGACAAAGAAATATGGTTCTTTTAGAGCAAATACATTCGACCTACAATCTGTTCTTTCTATACCCCTTACCGGTGATTGCAAAATATATTATTTACGAAAACTCTCATAGTACAATCTAACTATTTTATATTTGATAATGGGTTCTGCCACGATCAAACCAAAACGTTATGATGTTAATATTATGAAACATGACGATTTCTATGACATAAAGGCATTTGAAAAAACTTTAAATACTAACACAACTAAAAACCTAAAAAGTGAGACTGAAATGGTTTAAAATTAAGTGGCTTCGGGTAAACAAAGAATCGCCTACTTCGACATTTTATAACTACGACTTGAACGACTCAGATATGGAAGAAATTAATATTTGCAAGGCAAAATATGGAGGAATAAAGAAAGACTTAATTAACATATTTTAAAAAAAACCTGAAAAGAGCATACAAACTTGGTGTTCACTATTTCACAATGTAAGAAAAAAGATCTTCTTACTCTATAAAGGATGTTGTGATCCCATCAGACTATGGGCAATACTATAGAGACTTACCATCCAGTTCTGCAAATATTCCTAATATCAATATCACTGACACTGAAACATCTGATAATGAAGTTAAGAATCAGGATGAGAGTATTATTAATAACCTACCTTATTCTAAGACTAATAACTGATTTAAAGAAACTTGAATAAATAAGTACTACCCCTAATTTTGTTAGTGTTTAAGAAAGACTGATTTAGGTACCTATACTATTCTTAATAATTAATTAAATGTTGTAGAACTTTAATAAATTATTACTTACCTACCATGCAATGTTTTATTGATTTCCTATTTAATAATATTATTATTATTTTATGTTCTAACCTGCACAAAATATCTTGAGTCGGTATTCTGTGGTATTTTAAAAATATTTTAATATTTTAATTTTGATAAGTACCTGTTTATCTACTAGAATATTGACCCCGTCCCACTTAGTACATTCGTGCATTCAAATTACTAAATTTAAGGGTTCAAATGTACTAAGTGATGGGGTTATCTAGAAATTCAGCTGATTTTGTTATCAATTTGACGTAATTCGGTTATGAAATCTACTTATTTGTAGAACCAAAGAATAAGTCTTATGAATAAACGTAATTTGAATTCCATATCATACACAGTTTTTATAATATTCATGCTTAAACTTTAAAATGCTCTCCTGAAAAATCAAGTTTTTGTAATTAGTACATGTGTGCTCTAAGCCATCGATATATTAGGGATGAGAAATAAAAATATCGATAGTTTTAATTTAGTTTTAATGTAAGAGAAAACGTGAGGGAAGAGGAAAAACTACTTTCACTCATGTTTTTCATTGAAGCAGTGCACACAGAAATTTCCTTAAATTCCACACACTCAGTAATATTTTTTTGACTTTTTTGTCAGCTTGGCGACTTGTTAAAAAGGTTTGGAGTTTTTCATAATTTCTCTTCTTTATACCTTTACTAAATTACGTTTATCTGATTTGGTGCTGGTGCTGAAAAGATAAATTTGATGAATGATTTTGTTTTGTATGTAGTGTGTAGTGTAAGGTAAATAAAAAAAATTGTATTGATGACTCACCTTTTTTAAATCTCTTTGATAAATCAATCTATAATCCGGTTTAATATTTTCAACACTGTCTTCAGGAACATCGTAGTTTGAATCTATTTTTTTACAGCACCTTTCCTTCGGTATTGACGCCATGTCGACTCGTATGTTTTTCTCAAATGCAATCCAACACTGGCCGTGCGAAGTACGCATAGCCGCATTGCACGAGTCTCACGGGAGACTGGAGGGTGCCCAAACTATCCCGGGCATCCTCCCCATTGGCGAGCCGTCGTTGGGTGGAATGAGTTTGGAGTCTGCTGTCCGCGGTCCCGAATCCACCCTGGCGACAAATGAAGGGATGGTACAAGGTGTTTTAGTGGGCAGGGCCCCATTTATCCAGAATCCCTGTCAAGGCCTTCAGACCTAGAAAGGGAAGCAGGTGCTAAGGGGAGAGTCCCACATAACCAGCGGGCTCCTCCATGCCCGCTGTGTATTCATAAAAGAATTTCACCTTGTATAAAAAAAAGGGTGCGGTACCTTGTGCGCGATGTACCAGGAGCATTCGACCTGGTTTCGCACTGTGATGAAATTTTATTTCTTCCGTTCGGTACCAGGTCTAAGAAATCTGGTATTGAGGTAGGCACACCACTGGACTCTATATAAATAACATTTATTAGATATATATTCATCTCTTTCATACACCGAACCAATTTAAAGTTATGCCATTCGCACGACAAAGAAGTCTACAGTTTTCTTAGCCGCACGGTAAGCGAGACATAGACAAGGTGTTTTAGACCTGGTTTCGCCTCGATAACCTTAAAATATACCTACAATTTATTGCACAAATTTAATAATGTTAAATTTACTACAACACATCGTTATGCATACACATAGATACATGCATATAACCACGACTATTTATCTCCGAAGGGTTAGTCAGAGACTAGGCAATGAGGACCGCAAAAGCAGTATAGCTGCCATAGTCCACTTTTCACCAAATAGCGACTGCACATCACCGTGACAGGTGGTGAGCCCATCGCCGCTCTATGCTGCCGCTCTATGGATGTATGTGCAGTCTTTAGTCCGTTAGTCGCCTTTTACGACACCCAAGGGAAGAGAGGGGGTGGTAATAAAGTATTCTTTCACCGTTACGCGACACGGTTGGACATATCGGTATAATTGTTATTACTTTTTGCGTTTTCTATTAAGACTTATTTCGCGATCACGATATTATGATTTATAAATAAAATATATAGGTATTTTGTGGCTGGAAAATAAGTTATGTTTATTTACAGTCTCCTACAATTCATTACAATAATAAATAATAAGTAAAAAACCTTTTTTAAAAACAAGCTTTCAAATTAATACCTATTGTGGTTTTAGCTATTGTGGTAAGGACGGCTGACAAAAATTCCCTTAGCTTTGGCGAGAGACCAGAACGCACGCGTACCGGAAGGAAGACGTACTGGCCTCTAGCCAATTCCACTTATGAATGATGATTTCGCCTTGGCAATGTCTTTAAAGGACCTGGCGTCAAAGTTGTACCTCTTTCTGAACGCACTGGTGTTCAGATCCTTTGATGACACCGCATTAGCCCATGCTTGGTAATGTTTTCGCTTTTAGCGAGACGCCATTTTGCAGCAACGTCCAAACCATGGTTGGGACCTGCCGCCAATGGGATTGAAAAGTTTACTTTTACTATCAACTTATAACACTACACAATATAGGTAAGTATATGATAATACTTAAAAGGTTGTCGCGAGATTTAAGTAAGTACTCGTATTTTTGAGATTAGTTAAAATCAATCACATCAAGTTATTTAATTTACTTGTTTATTTACACATATATAGTACTTAAGTATATATTAAATCTCGCGACAACCTTTTATATCATATAAATTGTGTAATGACATTATAAGTTGATAGTAATTTTTTTTTTCTTTTTAGCGCATTTAAATAAAAGGTTTTTTACTCTTAATTTATTTTTAACTTTTTAGTTATCATTTTTAGGACACGTTTTTCATCGGTTCATCTCACTGAATACAAATATTTATGTATACAAAATTTATTCACGTCCACCTAACCACCACCACTCACCACCCTTCAAAAACAGTCCACCCATTAAGACGAATCAAACTCGACGCGGTTGTGTCGCTTAATTACTGAGTTCCTATGACCACCTTCCAGCTCCATCATCAGACCCTGGTTACCATCTAGCACCAAAGTACTCGCCAAGACGAATCAAACGAGTCCATACTCGATGGGGTTATATCGTTTAATTATTGAGTTCCTATGGCCACCTTCCAGCTCCATCATCAGACCCTGGTTACCATCTAGCACCAAAGTACTCGTCAAGACTATAACATAAGAAAAATAAAATAAAAAACAATTTAAAATAACGATTATTTACAACGCGCAGGCCGTCACGGTCAGTACCCGTCCGCTTCAGCCGGGCGATAAGTACCTACGTTAGTCTGCAATGCAATGAGACATTTATTTTGCTATTACGAAATGTGCGTAATTTTCTTATGTAATTGCTTTAAAATAAATTACATACTCATAGACTATCCAATTAAAATTTGCAAAATGAATGGTCGGGACCTGACTAACCCTTGAAGTTTCTTGCGGTTTCTGCAGTCGCTCTATATATTTTTTATTCTACAACGAGTAAGCGCTTGACCTTCATCTCACCTGATGGTAAGTGACGATAAGGCCGAAAGTGGAAGGGCGCTTCAGCCGGAATCCTCAACCACTGAGGAACTGGCTATCTTATCTCTAATCTGTACGAACACAATAATGCTAAAAACATCGTTGTTGTGGCGACAGACTTAGGTAAGATGCAATGATGGTAGCTACCCAGGCGGACATAACAGCCCTACCACCAACCAAACCAAGTACATAATGATGTAACCCCCGCTGGGAATCGATCCCGGGACCTCTGGGTCTGAGACCGTTGGCTTATCCACTAGACCACAGAGGCGATTAATAAATATATGTCGGAACAGGTTTTAAAATATGCTCAAATGCTATGTTATGAATTATGATTAACCCCTCAAACCCCAAGCGGTCGCATGAGACCGCACCTACAAAAACACACTTGACTTTGTACCGTGTATTCATAGACTTACAGACTACTTTAGTATGCACAAGTTTGATTATTTCGGTTCTGTGGTACATTTTATGCATCGTGATAGCAAAATATCGCATAGTCTATGCTCGATTCTGTCAAATTTGACGTTGACAGTTGCGCCAATTTTGTTGTTAGAAAAGTGCCACGAAGGAGACCGTGTAGAATAGCGGCTCTTTCAAAAAAAACTACCTACTCCTCTTTTCTCTTGGGTGTCGTAAAAGGCGACTAACGAACACATGTGCAGTTGGTAATTTGGTGAAATGTGGACAGCAATGGACTGCTTCTGCTGTCCTCATTGGCTAGTCTCTGACTAACCCTTTGGAGACAATAGCCGTGAATCCATGTATGAATTGTGTACCCTGCGCTAGCAATCGAATCTACTCTCTTTCTCAGAAACCAAATTTCGGCCGATTTTCATATGCTATTTATAGCGCTTTCCATTATTTTGGAAAGGAGAATGACCATTTTACTATGGGAGTTAGGCTAGTTTTTTAGATAGCTAGCGTAACACAGCGCTTTAATGAAATAAATAGTAATCAATAGCAGCAATGCTCTCAATTATGAAGAAAAAATTACATTACAATATCATGCGGGAGTTTGAAGCTATCTTCATTTCTAGCTTTTTAGGTATTTTGAGGTTATGACTGTCTATGCCCTCTATGGCTATCGACTAGCGCCAGCACTACGACGAAGGGAGAGTTGGCAAGACTAGCCACGCGACGCGAGCGCCATTCCGTTTCCGCTCGCCGCCACCCGTCTCTGCAGGTGGCGGCCCCGAAGTTGATACAATAATCGAACATTCGAACCTAAAATATTCATATTTTTGTAAAGTACAAGTTTAGCTAATAAAATCATGTTGCAACATTAAAGTACTTACTTATTTTTGTTTCCTTGCTGAAACAAAATTTGGCGACCACGACAACGACAAGTACGAGTATTAACTATAACATCATCGGACGCGTGTCGGCGAGTTCAAGACGGCAGAGTCAAACCACCTATCAAGCACACCACAAGCAATCAGCAACGAAAAGAAAGTGAGCTATCTTTACCTACTCTAAACTCAAATCTTTCCTACCTAAATTCCTACCTAAAATACCACACGATAATTTGGTCTGAGGTTAAGTTGGATACTTACATACCGAAGTGTTTCATTCATTGTTTTAAAAGTGTATTAAGCACGCATGCATATTGCATCTATTTCAATTTGTGTGAAAAATAGGTATTAAGCACGCCACGCATACATCCGGCACGCTAACTAACCTCTAAAGTTATACTTTATCATTGCCTATGCGCATCCATCTTGCATCATTTAAATTTTTAATAATTTCATTTTGGCTAATAAGATATCGCATTGTTCACAAAAGCTATTTCGCGATGCTGCAGCATTAATTTACAAAATAATACCTACGAAGTTAGGTCAGCCAAGGTATTGCATTGCGGGCCGTGGTCACTGGTTCGCTTTAACTTTACTTAATGTTGTCCTTGGTCTGAGTTGTCATGCTCTTTCCTTTTCTAGGCATTAATGTCTAGTTTTGTCCGATAGTAAACGGTATTTCGGCCGACTTAGTCCAGGTCACGTCGCGTTACACTTTGGAGCGCCGCGTGCTCGCTGCCTTCGCCTGCTTCCCAAGCTAAGCGGATTGAGCTGGTGTGCTCGTCGGGAGCAGCCTAGGCAGAGCGCCGAGGAGCTTAGACTGCGGCTTGATCTGGAGCTACTCATCTCCTGAAACAGGCTTGAGTGCGTATTTATTTGTTTTATAGTTTGCTGCCCTAGTAGGTACCTACCATTTATTTAGTAAAGATGAGTGTTGCGGAGCCGAAATCAGCTGATCTCACAGTTGAATTGTCTCAATTAATAAAGCAAAGGGGCATTATAAAGGGGCGGTTAACGAAATTTTCGGAATACCTCAAACATCTTGAAGATTTAAAAGAAATTTCATCTGTTCAGCTTAGAGAATTAGATTTAAAATATAATAAGTACCAATCATTATTAAGTGATTACGAGGTTCTTCAAAATAAAATTGATTTGTTGCATGATGATTCTAATGAGCAGTTAAAGGAAAGAGATGTGTTAGAGAATAAGTTTTTGTCATTAATTTCAATTTGCCAAGAGCTAATAGATAAACAAGCTGTCAAAAATAAGGATAATAGTATAGGTGGTGATTTCAACAGCTGCCATTCGGCTTCGGGTAATTCTATAAAGTTACCTACCATTACATTGCCAATATTTGATGGCAACTATTTGCAGTGGCTGGAGTTCAGGGACACGTTTGACTCGGTAATAAACAGCAATGCAGGGATTCCATTAATCAACAAATTTCATTATCTACGATCCTCTCTAGAAGGGAATGCATCCGTTGTTATAAAATGCATTGAGTTTTGTGCCAAAAATTATAATGCAGCCTGGGACTTGCTCTGTCAAAGATTTGATAACAAAAATATTCTAATAAATAGTCACCTTAAGGCTTTATTTAGTATTGAACCTTTGCGCTCGGAATCTTTCAAAGCTTTGCGGTTTATTGTTGATCATTTCTCAAAACATTTGCGTGCTCTTGACACTCTAGGTCAGCCTACAGATAAGTGGGATGCCCTAATAATATTTATGGTCACTGCGAAATTAGACATTAACACCAGTAGAAAGTGGGAAGAATATAAATGTAACTTAAGCGATTTACCATTGCTAAGTGATTTTTTTTCATTTTTACGTAATCGTGCTGACGTGCTGGAGACTGCCTATAGTAACGCTAACCGGTTTGACAAGTCAGCTGATAGCAAACATAAGAATACTACTCAGTCTAAAAGTTTTGTTGTGTCCTCAGAGAAGCAGGGTAATAAAATCAGCTGTGTTTTATGTAAACAGGGCCATCCATTGCATGAGTGCACGAAGTTTAAGAATATGAATGTAGATGACAGGTTAGCCGAAGTTAATAATTTAAAATTATGCAAAAATTGCTTACGCACTGGCCATAATTCATTTCAATGTCGTATCAAAGTTTCATGTCTCATTTGTAAAAAGAAACATAATTCACTCATTCACAAAAATTACCAACCTGCTGCAGAAACACAACAATCTAGCGCGTCTTCGCTACCTGTTTCCTTGACGGCCTTGTCTATGTCTAGTCAACAGTCAAACAATCAACTGAGTCAAGTACTGCTGTGTACGGCTATAGTAAATATAATAGTAAATGGTAAAACCCACTTAGCAAGAGTCATGTGTGATACTGGTTCACAAAGCTCGTTTCTTACAGAGAATTTAAGACAAAGACTAGGGTTGTCGACCGATAACCTTAGTTCCGTAAATGTTAGCGGAATCAATAATTTTGGATTTAAAATAAATCAAAGCTGCTTTGTACAATTAAAATCAAGAGTGATGCCATTTGAATTTAAAGTTAAATGTTTGGTGGTGCCACGCATCACAGGTATTCTACCAAACTCGGTGATAGACACTGAATATTTGAAATTACCTAGTAATATTGAACTTGCCGATCCTAATTACTTTTCCCCAGCAGAAGTAGATATCCTCTTAGGAGCAGATGTTTATTGGAATATAATCGGTAATAATATTATAAAACTTGGTTCTAATAAACCAGTTCTTCAGGAGTCCAAGCTCGGATGGCTTGTAGGTGGTCCCTTGTTAATGAGTCAGTCAATCCCTAAAGTTCAGTGTAACTTTTCTCAAGAAATAAAAGATTCCTTAGAAAAATTTTGGAATGTTGATGACTTACCACTACAATTAAAAACTTTATCCGTCGAAGAGCAACTCTGTGAAAATCATTTTTTAAATAATTATTCAAAGCTGTCAACTGGTAGGTTCTCGGTTAAAATGCCTTTGAAACTAGCACCAGAGAAAGCACTTGGTAATTCTTATTATATTGCAAAAAAATGTTTTGAAAGCTTAGAAAGAAAATTCATTAAATTTCCTAAATTAAAAGTAAGCTATACTGAGTTTATTAATGAATATGCCGCTTTGGGGCATCTAACTAAAATAAATAAACCTGACTTTGGGTATTACATGCCACATCATGCAGTGATCCGCGAGAAGAGTGAAACCACGAAACTGCGTGGTATTCAATGCTTCTTCTAAAACTCACTCGGGAAATTCACTGAATGACATACAAATGGTAGGCCCCGTAGTTCAGAGCGATCTAATATCGATTTTGTTTCGCTTTCGCATACATAAATATGTTCTTACAGGGGACATTATGAAAATGTTTCGTCAGATTGAGGTAGATCAATCGCAGCGCCACCTACAACTAATTTTGTGGCGCGAGGAAACTCATCTTCCTCTCGAGGTCCTGCAACTGAATACAGTTACTTATGGAACTGCATCTGCCCCGTATCTTAGTTCTCGCTGTCTTCTGCAATTGGCAAATGAGTGTGAGGATAAGTGTATTGCCAATATTATACAGCGTGATTTCTACGCTGATGACCTCAATACCGGAAGTGAGACCGAAGAAGGGCTGAGGTATATTTATCAGCAAGTAGTGAGTGTCCTAAATTCTGCATGTTTGCCTCTCAGAAAGTTTCGAACCAATTGCCCAAAACTATTTGATAGCGAGGTCGATTCATACAAAACAATGGATTTTAATAAGCCTAGGCCTTAACTGGTCACCTAAACCTGATACGTTGCAATTTTCTACTGATATTGAACCATCTCCTCGAATAACTAAAAGGTCCGTTATTTCAGCAACCTCTAAAGTTTTTGACCCACTAGGGCTGTTGAGTCCGTGTATAATTGTTGCTAAAATATTTTTACAAGAGCTCTGGTCTTCTAAGCTCAACTGGGACGACCCTGTCCCCACAGAATTTTGTAAAAATTAGTCAAATCTTTTAAAAGAGTTTTCAAGCTTATCATTAATACAGGCTCCTCGACGGGCTTTGTGTGATACCCCGATCGACATAGAATTACATTGTTTTGTCGACGCTTCGCAATTGGCCTACGCGGCCTGCGTTTATTTGCGTTCTGTGAATCAACAGGACCAAAGTATCAGTGTCAGGTTATTGTGTGCAAAAGCTAAAGTGGCACCGCTTCAGCCAACCACTATACCTCGCTTAGAGTTATGTGGGGCTCTGTTAGGTGCTCGGCTATGCTCAAAGGTTCATCAGGCATTACAATATGACATAAGTAAAAGGTACTTATGGACCGATTCAATGGTCGTGTTAGGATGGCTAAATACCCCTTCTAGGGACCTTAAAGTCTTTGTGTGTAACCGTGTAAATGAAATAAATGAACTCACTAGTGGATATACACTATGCCATGTTCCTACAGCTCAAAACCCTGCAGATATAGCGTCTCAAGGCGTGAGTCCTAAACAGCTGCATTCTTCTTTCCTCTGGTGGGAAGGGCCTTTGTTCCTCGCAAAGGATCAATCTAACTGGCCTACACAAACACACACACAAATCCCTACTGACTTACCTGAAGTAAAAAGTTCTTTAAAAAGTTATGTTTCTACAATAAACACTATTATAAAATTTGATAAATATTCTAATTTAAACAAATTGAAAAGAATTTACGTCTATGTGCTACGCTTCATATTTAATGCAAAAATAAAAGTTTAAAATAACTGGACCCATAAATGCGGATGAATTAAATAGATCTTTGTTATTGTTGATTAAGTATTGTCAATTAGAAAGTTATAATGAAGAAATTAATATAATAAAGAATAATGAGACTTTAAATCGAAAATCTAAATTGTTACCTTTAAATTGTTTTATAGACTCTGGTGGTTTATTGCGAACTGGGGGTCGGATGCAGAACTCTGATTTCGATTTTGATAAAAAACACCCCCTGATTCTAGACTCAAAACATAATTTCACTAAATTGTTATTCAAAAGTGAACATGAAAAACTATTTCATGCTGGTCCACAGCATCTACTAGCCTCAATAAGAGAAAGATTCTGGGCCATAGGTGGTAGGTGTTTGGCACGCAGCACGACAAAGCAGTGCGTCGTTTGTATTAGGTTTCGCGGACAAACGCTGCAGCCCTTGATGGGCAACCTACCTGCAGAACGAACCTATTCATCGTATCCTTTCTACTCCTGTGGTGTCGATTTCGCAGGACCATTCATGATATCTAGCCGCAAGGGAAGGGGCAATCGTAAATCTAAGTGTTATTTGTGTTTATTTGTATGCCTCTCGACTAAGGCTATACACTTAGAGCTAGTAAGCGATTTGAGCACCGAAACATTCATCTTATCTTTGCGAAGATTTGTCTCTAGGCGAGGCAAGCCATATTCGATTTTTTGCGACAACGGTAGTAATTTTAAGGGTGCAAGCAATGAAATAAGTAGGATACTCAGATCCAGCCGTGAGTCAGTAAGCGAATTCGCCACTAACGAAGGCTTTAAATTTATATTTAGTCCCGCGTACTCACCTCATTTTGGAGGTATTTGGGAAGCAGGCGTGAAGTCTGCTAAATTTCACTTACGTCGCGTAGCCGGGAACGCTTCCTTAACGTTTGAGGAACTAGCTACACTATTCACACAAATTGAAGCTATACTGAATTCTCGTCCCTTAACTCCCCTTTCCTCCGACCCAAATGATCCATCTCCTTTGACTCCGGGGCACTTTCTAATCGGACGACCGCTCACCGCTGTGCCGTCGCTTCCAGTTACCTTGAAGCATCCAAACAGATTCCAACTCATCGAACAGATAAGACAGCACTTCTGGGAGAGATGGCGGAAAGAGTTCGTCGCCGAGTTACAACAACGGTCAAAATGGAGAACAAAACAGCGAGAGCTTCAGGTCGGTGACCTAGTAATACTTAAAGAAGAAAACCTTCCTCCACTACAATGGCGATTAGGTCGTATCCACAAGTTATATCCCGGGACTGACGGGATCAGCAAAGTCGCCGATGTCCTAACAAGTAAGGGCATCATCAGGACAGCCATTACCAAAATGTGCTTCATACCTGCGTCTGAAAACGCCAAGATGGCAGCTGATGATCAAGAGAAGACCATTGACTGCTAAGCTTCATACCTGCGTTTGAAAACACAAAGATGGCAGCTGATGATCAAGAGAAGACCATTGACTGCTAAGCTTCATACCTGCGTTTGAAAACACAAAGATGGCAGCTGATGATCAAGAGAAGACCATTGACTGCTAAGCTTCATACCTGCGTCTGATAACGCCAAGATGGCAGCTGATGATCAAGAGAAGACCATTGACTGTTAAGCTTTATCCCTGCGTCTGAAAATGCCAAGATGGCAGCTGAGCTGATCAAGAGATGACTATTGACTGCTGAACACCTTGAACGCAACGCTTTCAAGCCCGGGAGGATGTCTATGCCCTCTATGGCTATCGACTAGCGCCAGCACTACGACGAAGGGAGAGTTGGCAAGACTGGCCACGCGACGCGAGCGCTATTCCTTTTCCGCTCGCCGCCACCCGTCTCTGCGGGTGGCGGCCCCGAAGTTGATACAATAATCGAACATTCGAACCTAAAATATTCATATTTTTGTAAAGTACAAGTTTAGCTAATAAAATCATGTTGCAACATTAAAGTACTTACTTATTTGTTTCCTTGCTGAAACAATGACAATTGTTATCGTATGACAATCAGTTTAGTTCAGCATTTATTTATCACTGGACTCTTAACGCGGTGTTCTATAGAAAACCTGTTTCAGAAATCATTATAACTTAAGAGAACACTTTTGATATGTAAATGATTAAGATGCAATAGATATCGAATAGGCTGGTTTGGTCATTCTCCTTTCAAACAATATTCTTAAAATTAATAATCTAAAATGTAAAACCTATTTTGTATAAATGAAATTTCGGCAGGAATGGAAACCGCAGTAAGCAAACGATATTAGGTCGCAATTTCGTTTATGAGAAAGAGAGTAGGCCCTCTGGTTACACTATGCTCCCATATTCTGGCTGTTCAAAAGAGAAGAAATAGCATTTTATTTTACATTTTAATTTTATTATAGTTTGAAAGGATTAGTTAGGATACCCATCCAGTGACCCTGTATTGCAAAATTTGCTTAGCTGGCAACATCGCAAATCTAACACCGGACGTGCGTGCCTCGCGGAGCTCCTCAGCTTAGACGCTGCGCAAACGTATACTTTTGTGGCCAACACGGGACACTTTCATACAAAACCGCGGTCGCAGTGTGTAGCAGCAACTAACCGCACAGCGAATCACGTTTTTATATGGTGGTGTGCTGTGTCGGCAACAGAAAGTGTCTACGTTTGTGCAGCGCCTAATAATCGTTAGGTGGAAGTAGGCACATATATTAAGTGTATTATGATGACGTAGGCGCAGCGCAGACACGCAACGCACACGCCCCGCGCCCAACAGCTAACATAATTTATACCCGCCTTTATACTTTACACTTAATGTTATTGTTTAAACAATTTGAATGCAAATTTTGTCGAGAACGAATTTTGCTTGTGGTAATTTTTTAATATTTTCAGTTTGTAATTTACTTTTGTTTTGTATTCGCTGTAATATTATCACTACACATGATGTGTACTGTTTGTTAGGTTATTGTCTAGCTCAATCTGATGCCAAGTAGAGTCATTCGAGTCAAGAGCACGCATTTTGACATAAGATTTTAATTTTTTTTTAACATTACAATAAACATACTTATTTGATCTCATCAGAACGCTAACATAATGTTGACAGGAATAAAGTAATGTTATCTACAAAGACAATTTAACATACTTTAAGATTTACATAAAAATACGTTGCAAAACATTTAATATTTCATTATTTTTGAAAATTAAGACGCGTGGCCGGTATGCGTACGCTTGACCCGTATTGCGGGTAACAGCGCGCACGGGTTGGGGCAGTGAACACGTATGAATAATTATTTTAATATGAGAAATAATAAACCCAAAAAATGTACCTACCTAATATGAAATATTTTTGTTAGTCATGACCCTTTTGCCTAGTCTCTGATTAACCCTTCGGGGATGGATAGTCGTGATTATATCTAATAATATGTATGTAGGTACTTACGTATAATACTTTTTCTTAGTTATGTAAAATAAATTTGTCATGACAGGCACCATTTGATAAAGTCCTTGACAATACTAACTTATTATAACAAATAAATTGTGTTACACTTTCAAGAAAATAAAATAAAAATAAACCGTTGGATTTGTTATTGCAAACTACCTATCAAGATTAAAAGGGTATTTTTTTTAAAATGTATTACATAAATAGATTCCCTACACAATAATATACGTATAAAAACGGACTAGGTTTTTTATACGTATATTATTGTGTAGGGCTGGGTAAAAGGTAACTACGCACGTTAGGGTGAGCGTTCGCTCTTACCCCACAAGCTAAGTAATTATTTAAAAATCTCGTCTCAGTTCAATAGTTATTAAAGTAAACTCAAATATATCAACGTAAGCAATAACATAATTAGTGGTGTTACAACATAAAAATTACTTGCTGTGTTAGAACTGTGTTTTTTGCGCAATTTTATTATTTTTGTGGTATTGTATTTCTTACATTACGAGGATCAAACGAACGCGTGGCTCCAAGATGGCTGCTCGGCCGCTCCTAAATTCTTCAAACAACGGACACGATCCTTCACACAACCGAGGAGTTAGGGGCACTGCGTTCTCTTACCCAACGCGTTCTGTTACCCCGAATGACTCTATGTTGTCATTTATGACTGTAACCTGTATGTGTACTTACCTAAACCAAATAAATAAATAAATATAATCACAAATATCATCCCCGAAGGGTTAGTCAAAGACTAGGCAATGAGGACCGCAAAAGCAGTCATCTGCCATAGTCCACTTTTCAACAAATGTGACTGCACATGTGCTCAGCGTGAGAGGTGGTGAGTCCATCGCCGCTGTTGGATGTATGTGCAGTCTTTAGTCCGTTAGTCGCCTTTTACGACACCCAAGGGAAGAGAATGGGGGGTAGTATTCTTTACCCGCTACACGACACGTTTAAACCTATACAACCAAGAGCTAAAAGAAAATATTAACGGTTTTTTAGCCAGGGTGGACAGACAGGTGACCTAGTGACTCATATGGCATTGAATGATGAATGTATGGGATTTCACGTATATCTACGCTACGTCATTAAGCGAATCTTCGATTATTATAGTAATCTAACACGATTGCTGCTTAAAAAACGTATATACCTTGTGACCACGTACCCTGCAAGGGATTCGAAACGTCAGGAAACTAAAAACGATGTAATGTAGTAAAATTAAACGAGAGTTAATCCGTAAAAAGTGTTTCAAACAAAGCAAAAATTAGAAATTTGCCTTGTTTTTCCCTAAAAATTTTAAATTTAGAACTTTCTTCCAAATAGCTTGAATCTAGCGAGACTAATAATAATTCTCAATATTAATGTAACTCAAATAACATTTTTAAGAATTTGTACTTAAGATCCTAAAGTTTAAGGTTTATTTTACAATAAATATTTATGTATGATATCACGTTTCATTTGATGTTGATCTATGGATAGTATGTATTTACGAACGCGGAGAAGCCGTAAGAAACTTCAAGGGCTGGTCAGATCACGGCAAAAATGACAAAAAGAGGAATTTGTGTTTTTTTTTCATTTTGAATTAAATAATTTATTTTGTGAATTTTAATTGGATAGTCTTTGAGGGTACCTAATTTATTTTAAAGCAATATAATGAAATGAATGAAATAGAAAAATAAATTGAAAACAATTAAAAATAACGATTATTTACAACGCGCGGGCAACAACCGGCCGGCCGTTGACCCGTCAACGTAGGTACTGACGTGGATGGTTGTCAATTGTTTTCATTTTATTTTTCCTAGGATATTGCTATTGCATATGATATGATATTAAAAAAAATCACGAATTCCTTTTTGTTATTTTTGTCATGTTTAAAACACTTGATCTGACCAGCCCTTGAAGTTTATTGCGGTTTCTAGCAGTCACCTTATATATCGAAGTAGCGAATGCTTAATTTAATTTAAAAAGGGCCTCTAAGCTTCAGAGAGTCGACAGATAAATAATAACATTTAGTGACTTTATAAAATAAATTAAAGGGTGATGACATAGATGAATGATTGGTCTCGCCGAGCGCAGCGAGACCAATCATTCATGTAAGGGTGATGACGTATTGACTTTAGCCGTGTCGCGTAACGGTGAAAGATTACTACCACCCCCTCTCTTCCCATAGGTATCGCAAAAGGCGACTAACGGACTATAGTCTGCACAAACTTCTAACAACTTGTTTATTTACAGTCTTCTACAATTAAAAAAATAGAAATAGACAGACAATAGGACGTTTGTGGTAGTTTCAGAAGGATAAAAATTAATAGTTTAATAAACACTAGAAAAACACGCTTTATAAATGCAAAAATAGAAAACAAAAAATAAATTATGGATCTTTCAAGTGGTCGCTATTTCTGGGCTGAAGTGTAAACTATGTGCTTTTAATTATATTTCCGTTCCGGTACCTTCTACTTCTCAAATACCAACAACGGATATTCCATTATATCATAGTATACATCATTATACAGGTAGGTACACGATTCATTCACTGCAAATGTAACTTTGTAATCCTAATATATTCATATGGGATATATTATTTATGCAGTTGGTGTACCTAGAAAACTGGACCAAAATTGCAAAATATTTTAGTTTTCCTTGATTTATACACTATTCTATATCTGCAAGAAGTGCCTTAGACTTTGGATGATCGGTCAGTCAGTGAGTGACAAAATCAAGAAACTGGTTTGAATGAAATTTGAAATATACCGTGTTTTTATAATGCCTGATTGGTTACTGAAAATTCAGGCTTCTACTTTTAAGCACATTGAAGTTATAGGATGGTCGAAAATGGCCTGAACTGCTTCGGGAAAAGGTCGGCCGCCGTGCTGCTTTTTAACACGCTTTTATTAGGTCGACCTGTATGTAACAAACTACTATGTAGAGCCACCTACTAGTCGTGTTGCAACTCCAGTTAAAGCGCCAATCTGTGTAACCTGCTTCCCCTAACATCGCTTAACTTGATTTCTCAGCAAGTTATACAAAGTCTTTCCTGTTCCAGCGCCCCACGCTTTTACAATCAAATATTATAATTAAAAGCTCATAGTTTACACTTCAGCCCAGAAAAAGAGACAACTTGAACGATCCATAATTTATTTTTTGCTTTTACGTCCATTTATAGAAGCGTGTTTTTCTAGTGTTTTTAAACTATTAATTTATTTTATACTTTTTGGTTTGACCTTGAAACCTGATCGTTTTCAAAGTTCATTACAAGTCTTATCTAAGAAATCCAAAACAGCTATGATACGATTTTCCATCATGAAGTTCCAGTTCGTATCTTCCGGCTCCATCATCAGATCAGTTCGACAGTACTATATTATTTTATCGTCATCAGAACTACACACAGCTGCCAATTTTCATTACGCTACGACCCTTGGAAGATGGTCATGCAGCTTCCGTCAGGAAGTTAGTATTAGTATTTATTAACAAGAAAGTCTTTCCTGTTCCAGCGCCCCACGCTTTTACAATCAAATATTATAATTAAAAGCTCATAGTTTACATTTCAGCCCAGAAAAAGAGACAACTTGAACGATCCATAATTTATTTTTTGCTTTTACGTCCATTTATAGAAGCGTGTTTTTCTAGTGTTTTTTAAACTATTAATTTATTTTATACTTTTTGGTTTGACCTTGAAACCTAATCGTGGTCAAAGTTCATTACAAGACTTATCTAAGAAATCCAAAACAGCTATGATACGATTTTCCATCATGAAGTTCCAGTTCGTATCTTCCGGCTCCATCATCAGATCAGTTCGACAGTACCATATTATTTTATCGTCATCAAAACTACACACAGCTGCCAATTTTCATTACGCTACGACCCTTGGAAGATGGTCATGCAGCTTCCGTCAGGAAGTTAGTATTAGTATTTATTAACAAGAAAGTCTTTCCTGTTCCAGCGCCCCACGCTTTTACAATCAAATATTATAATTAAAAGCTCATAGTTTACATTTCAGCCCAGAAAAAGAGACATCTTGAACGATCCATAATTTATTTTTTGCTTTTACGTCCATTTATAGAAGCGTGTTTTTCTAGTGTTTTTAAACTATTAATTTATTTTATACTTTTTGGTTTGACCTTGAAACCTAATCGTGGTCAAAGTTCATTACAAGACTTATCTAAGAAATCCAAAACAGCTATGATACGATTTTCCATCATGAAGTTCCAGTTCGTATCTTCCGGCTCCATCATCAGATCAGTTCGACAGTACCATATTATTTTATCGTCATCAGAACTACACACAGCTGCCAATTTTCATTACGCTACGACCCTTGGAAGATGGTTAAATTAGTTACCTTAGATTCCATTCCATAGTTTGTTACATACAGGTCGACCTAATAAAAGCGTGTTAAAAAGCAGCACGGCGGCCGGCGTCCTTTTCTCGAAGCAGTTCAGGCCATTTTCGACCCCCTATAACTTCAATGTGCATAAAAGTAGAAGCCTGACTTTTCAGTTACCAATCAGGCATTATAAAAACACGGTATATTTCAAATTTCATTCAAACCAGTAGTTTAAGAATTAAACTAGTCAAAGTTTCTTGATTTTGTCACTCACACTGACTGACCGACTTCTTGCAGATATAGAATAGTGTATAAATCAAGGAAAACTAAAATATTTTTCAATTTTGGTACAGTTTTCTAGGTACACCAACTGCATAAATAACTTTGTAGTCCCATATGAATATATTAGGATTACAAAGTTACATTTGCAGTGAATGAATCGTGTACCTACCTGTATAATGATGTATACTATGATATAATGGAATATCCGTTGTTGGTACCTATTCGAGAAGTAGAAGGTACCGGAACGGAAAAAGAAACAAGAAGTCATCAAAAACTTACTTGTAAAAAAACGAAGTCGCGCAATTCAGTTCTTCTAAAAGTTGTAAGATCCATATAATACCAAGTCGGTTGACTTCGCAATCGCACTAAACAATCTAATTTAATCTTAGATCAATTGTTTATCGAAAAATTTAATATAATATATTTATTACTTGTGAGATACATTGTATATTCATGCGTCAACCGACTTGGTATAACATGGATTTTACAACTTTATACGGTAGAAGAACTGAGTTGCGAGTCTTGGCGTTTTACAAGTATGTTTTTGATGTCCTATATGTACTGTCCCACGGCTGGGCAAATGAAAACAAGTAATCGCTTCAACAGATGGGTACTGGCGTAATTACCACTCTTGCCAACGCGAGTCCAAACAAGTATACGATCAAACCGCGCGCCAACCCATCCGGGCTCGTACGGACGGACCACTTTGTCTAACCTGGTCAAGAGTTCAGTTCACGACTACTACCTATTAAACTGTTATTTATTTATTTATTTATAAAAAAGTATAGTAATAACAAATTTTTTGTCATACGTAATTCCAAAAATTTTAAAAAGGTAGCACCAAAACCTTGCTTTACAATAGTTTCGTCCGGAGTATTCTAGACTATAACAGTGTTGTATGGAGGCCTCACTTTGCTACACATACACTACGTCTAGAGCGGGTTCAAAAACGGTTCTTGTGGCATTTAGCTTTCTCCTTTGGAAAAGATAAAAAAATTCGATCCTATAATAAACGCTACAGTATTTTAAGGTTCAAAGTTTAAGCACCCGTATGGAGTTAGCTGACGCCACATTTATATATAAGTTGTTAAGAAATAGAACTGATTGCCCTCAGTTGCTATCCCAACTCAAATTTCGTGCTCCCATGCGATATCCTCGTAATAGAATAGTGATATATCCTAGTAATAGAAGGTGGGCAAAGGGGAGTGCCCCTTTGCCCACCTTTGCGAAGGACAGTGCTTGGTGCTCATTCTCCAGTGGCTAGAATGTGCAAAATTATTAATAGCTGTAGTGATGCTATTGACTTGCATAATGACACACCTGAATCATTCCACAAGTCTGTTCAAACGAGCCTATTGGAACAACTCAATGCCTGATCTCATTTCATTTTTATAAGATACCAACTATTTTTAAAATTTATATTTGTTGCATGTTGTGTTAGCCTTTAAGTAATTGTAGCATTCAGTCGTTATATTAAGAAAGTATTGTTACAATGAAAGAAACAATGTATACAATTGTTGGTTAACCTAATAAATAAAATAAAAAATAAAATAGATACACAGGATAATTATGGACCCCGCAGGGGCACTTATTTAGTTCACCCAATATAAATACAAATTAGCGCTGGTGTCGTAACTTAAAAATACGAAAATTCACAATACCAATCCGATAAAATAGCGATCGGTTTCAAGAGTAAGGGGGCGGTTCTGATATGTATCAACGTAAAGGCGTACGTAATATGTATATTTTATATTTAATTTTATATTGTACATAAATTTAAACAATTGCCTTGCCATTAATGTTGTAATTAAAATAATAAATCTTTGATTTTTTCAGCTCTTTTTCTAATCAATCGATCACACAGATTATCGGATATAAAAAATATTTTTATACAGATTGCTGTGGGATATCTACTATAGTCCTCGCGAACGAAGTCGCGGGCAATAGTTAATGATGTAATAAAACGCACACAACGGTATTGGCTCTATCATTGCGACAGTTATAATAAGTGAGTTGTTGTTTAACAGGAGTGTGAGACGTCGATATGATATTACGTCCTGTCAGCTATACTGATAAAACATTGTACATTGTAAGCGCTTACTTTGTCATGGTTCCGTATAAATAGGTTTTATTTGCATATAAATATTAATTGATTATGGCCACCATCGGTCGAGTGGTCAGCACGCCGCTTTAATTTCCATTATGAAATAACCGTTTTTCTAATAAGCCTAAAATTCTGTGTTTCATAAGTCTGTATAAGTATTGTAGTATGTATAAGTTTGTATGTTCGCCGTGTTGCGTAGCGGCTGTATAATACTACCTCCCCCTCTCTTCCCTTTGGTGTTATAAAAGGCTACTAACGGAATAAAGACTGCACATACTTACATCCAACTGCATATAGAGCAGTGATGGACTCGAATGGAATGGACACCACCTGTAACGCTGAGCACATGTGCAGGCGCTTGTTGGAGAAAAGTTGACTATAGCAGAGCACTGCTTTTGCGGTCCTCATTGCCTAGTCTCTAACTAATCCATCGGGGATAACAGGCGTGATTATATGTAATATTATACAAATGTACATACATATATATATTTGTATAAGTACCTATAAAAGTGGTGTAATAACCGGTAGGGACGTCACGCACCTGCCCGTAAACTCCTCAACATGCCTACGTTACTGCGGCCGACAGTCTGTTGGCGCCCGCTCCGTACCCAGAATGGCGACCGCCTCAAGCGCAAAAGAATGATAGCTGAGGAGTGATCAATGTGGTTATGCCTGTGGCACCGCAAGATCATCGTCGCGACGAGAAGGGCATTAACACACTGAAGAGGATGAAGAGTAAATCCGCCTCGCCACCTGTGCTGTGTTGCAGCGACCAACCAAACCACCTGTTGCGTCCCGCTATAACGACGAGGCTGCTGTACGTCATCATCAGCCCATAAACGTCCTAATTACGCGCATAGGCTTTCGCACATGGACAATAGCACATGTATTCTGTACGTAACCCGGCTCCATTAGGAGAGGAGAGCGTAGAGTATATTCGGGTCAAGAGCAAATTCAATCTAAAGCTGGAAGAGCGGTTGGATTCCCGCCTCAATGTGAATTTTAATTCGTTTGTGGTGATAGTACTGAATGTCTAATATCTGTCGGCCTTCATTAAAGCGGAAGGGTGGTTGTTTTGGCTGAAGTTCGTCTGTTCCGACCGAATAATTTTTTATCGCTATAGGAATCTTCTGCATGGCGCACCGCCCGCCGCGGGAAAAGTTTAGGCATCCCCAGACTTCCGCAAGACGTACAATGTGGCTATGGTTGCCCCACCCTTAGCCACTGGTTCACAGCGGTTGAAGGAGGCGAATTGCCACCTTCCTTTCCAGATTCATCTGTGACAGATTTGGGTCGCGTGAACGTCGTCCTCGGGGACCCTCTCCAAGAGGCCGGCCTCCTTAAGTGAAACTATGATTTTACAAAAAGAAGTCATAGCGCTCCATGACCTATCGCTCTCCAGCATGGCTTTTACCAAGCCAGCAAGCGAGACGTGATCTTCTACCACCACAACTAGATTCTGGTGCTGCGCTGCGCAGCCCACGCCCCGCACTACGCAAAAGTAAGCATGGCTGTGTCGTCCGCAGAGCTCTACAATAGTGGCATTCAGGTGTAGGTTCCTGCCTAGCCACTCGGTGCAGGTAGTGACCAAAACACCCTTCTTAGACTAGACTAGACTAGACTTTCAGACAGTTCCTAGACCAAGCGGAAAGACAGAAGCCCGTATCTTCTAGTGGTCAATCTACTTAGCTCTGTCTGTAGCGCCAGACTAAGAGAGCCGAAATCGGATGTCCACAACCTATCTGCCCACTCTGCCAGCATTACGTTTTCCGCATCCTCGCGAGCCCATTTTTACTCCTCAAGACAGGCTCCGCACTAGCTCTGGCTGCCACCCTATTTTGGTAGAGCCTGGCTAGCGTCTTAGCTTGGAACTCCCAGGGCGGAATGCCAGGCCTTGTTATTTATTGAGCTCGGCATGTTCTGGACTGTCTAGATTTTTCATTAGCTGTTTCTAAAGTAGCAAGGAAACACATGACGCAAAAAGGATTGTGTGCAAATGCCTAACATCAGCAGTGGGTGATTTTAGCCTGGCGAAGGTGGCACAAGACTCTGCCCAGAATCGAACTGGTTGGCTACCACCTCTACGTCTACTCCTGCCGCCAATTAATTGTTAAACATTCCTGTGTTCTGTATGACGCCTTTGTAGTGGAAAAGCAAAATGGGCCAGTCTAGACTATTCAAAGGGAGTTTGTTTTTCTGTTTTAAGTGGCCGGATAGTTGGGTAAGTGTCTGAAATTGTACCGTCACTGCCTAGTCTGAAAAACTATTTTTTTATCATATACGGGGTAAGCACTTGGCCTTTGTCTCACCTGATGGTAAGTGACGATAAGGCCAAAGGCGCACTTCACCCCGAATCCTGAGGAACTGGCTATTTTATATGTAAACAGTCGGAACACAACAATTATATATTAACTGTTATGGTGACAGACTTTTAATAATATAAAAAAAAATACGCTCACACCAATTATCTAGCCAAAAATAAACTTCTTTTGAAACTCGTTAATATGACTAGACTAGATATCGGATAAATATACAGAAACGAAATCAATTTTGAAAAACAGTTTTCACTAAATTGACCCGTCCGGGAATTGAACCTCAGAGATGGCACGACGCCAGACCCAGGAGGTCGTCTAATATAGTGATAGTGTACCAGTGCCACCTGATGGTAAGTGACGATAAGACCGAAGGTGGAAGCGCGCTTCACCCAGAATCTGGGTGAAGCGCGATCTTTTGGGGGTTAAAGTTACTCGCGTCCGTAGGTTTACCCTTGAGACCCTACACGTGACCCCTGGGTGGTGCAAAATGAGTGACAATGACTGAGTGGTAGTGCCACGCTGCGTTGCAGCACGCATTGGGCCGGTTTGCCCGGGGTAATACCACCCTCTCTCGAATATCAGGCGTGAAATAATGGCACTTGGTGCTGTTGTGTTTCGTCCGGCCAG
The DNA here is from genome assembly GCA_963921215.1 of Scoparia ambigualis. Lineage (NCBI taxonomy): Eukaryota > Metazoa > Arthropoda > Insecta > Lepidoptera > Crambidae > Scoparia > Scoparia ambigualis. Next base: position 5,727,611 of record OY992512.1, read on the forward strand.
TGAGAGTTCCGGAGGCCCCTTCCCCTCCCACCCCTCCTCACAATTCCTATTCCTTCCCCTAACCCCATTCCTTTCTTAAAGGTCGGCAACGCATCTGCGACTCCTCTGGTTTTGCGGGTGTCCATGGGCGGCGGTGATTGCTTTCCATCAGGTGACCCGCCAGCTCGTTTGCCTCCTTCTCATATATAAAAAAAAAAATCCTCAAACACTGAGGGGACTGCCTATCTTATCTCTAAACTGTAGAAACACGACAAGGCTATTAACTGGTTGTTATGGCAACAGAAGATAGTGGTAGCTAGCCAGACGGACTTAACAGCCCTACCACCAACCAAACCAAGTACTCAATGATGTAACCCCAGCTGTAGGTATAAGACCCGTGGCTTAGCCACCACGGAGGCGGTTAAAACTATATTATATTCTGCGACCTAATAGATGCATGCATGTGTCTCTAGTCTAGCTAGCCGCAAAGGAACGTGGGGCTGGCTAGGTTCCCGGATGGGTTCCGAGAAGTAAGTGTGCTTACAACGCCGCTCATACATACAACAACACAAAAACATTAAAATAAATACATGCATACATACATAGATACAAGACTTTTATCCCCAGAGGGTTAGTCAAAGACTAATCAATGAGTACTGCAGAAGCAGTCCTCTGCCATAGTCCACGATTCACTAAATAACAATTAAACAGGTTACAGGTGGTGAGCCCATCGCTGCTCTATGCTGTTGAATGTGTGTGGAGTCTTTAGTCCATTAGTCGCCTTCTACGACACCCCAGGGAAGAGAGGGGTAATAGTATTTTTTATTGAGCGCTACATGACACAGCTAAAAATAAATACTTTACAATGTTACTGTTGATCCATAAAAATACTGTCTGTACACCACATTTGCTTACATGCTCGTCATAACATTGCAACAGCTTTGCCAGGCGTACAGTTAGAACGTATTAATAAATTTACTCTCCGCACAAATAAAACGTCTTAATAAAGTTACTCTCCAAATTGTTAAATTAATAAAATTGTGCTTTATTAAAACTACAGGTAACTATTACATAAATGTAATATTTTTTAACAGTGTGGGGGCGGCTAATACTATCAACCCATCTCCTCTATTGGGCGACTGAGGCGACTAACGAACTTATGACAGATATATCCAATAGCTTAAAGCGGCGATGGGCTCACCACCTGTCACGCTGAGCACATGCGCAGTTGCCCTTTGGGTGATACGTGGAGTGGGGCAGTGCACGGTTTTTGCGGTCCTCATGCCTCTCTGACTAACCCTTTGGAGATAATAGTCATAAATGTAGGATGTAGTATTTTTTTATTGTTTAATACATTAACATTAGAATGTCCATGGTACGCGTTCTAAACCAAGTTGCGCAGCTATCTTACCGAACGAGCTCATACTCCACATTAGTTATCGTTTATTAATTATATGTATGATAAGGTCGGGCGGGGCTATTACGCCGGAGGGGCAAATACGGCGTTTCGCTATAACTTCAGTATTTTAAAATATTATCGCTAGTGACATCTATGAATTTATAAAGAAATCACTACTACATGTGTTAAATATAGATGGCAGTGCTAGCCCTTATGTTGTTCTATCTACACCCATTTTTTGTTTAGGTCGTAATTTTATGTATGTAGTAAAGAAACACGTGCTTACCGTTTTATTGTTTTCGAGTGATAAAAGTGAGTTTTTCTAAGTGTTCCAAAGGTGAGTGATGTTTTGAAACAACGAGATTAAAGATTTTGCATTCAGTTGTACTGTACGTTTTGTTATGTCTGAGTTATGGGCGCGTCATAATTGCCCCTCAATATTGTGAGAGTTTATTATATGAGTTTGCAAAAAGTTAGTGATGTTGTGAGTCGACAAAACTACGATATATTTTTTGTAAATATATTTTGTGCGTATTGCTTTTGAATAAAATTTGCGTGTAATTGAAATAACAATTAAATATGTAAGTGGGTACGCAATAATTAAAAGTAAAAAAATCGTTCTTCATTTTTGTTATCTGACAAGACACTAATTATACTTTAAGTAATTTATTATTTCTCTTTTTTTGTTATTTTCTTTAATTCTATTTGTTTTATTAAAAGACATGCCAGTAATACAACGTTCCAAACTTTTCCGTTACTGTTTATATATAGGGTAATAGCAACAATATTAAAATCTTGTATGGATTTTTATCACCCTATAACTCGTAACACGATAGTTTAGGAGACTGTAACTATCACTGAAAAAATATATTTAATATAAATAATATATAATATAAGTTCTACTTGTTACATATGGCAACACCACTCTCTTCTCTTTGGTCGCCAGGCACGCCACGTTGATCGCATGTCATCGACGCTCCCCATGTACAGCAACAAGCGTGTATCATTATGTAATAAATACATACAGAAGATCCTGTCTATTATTGAAGCCACAACCCAATACTAGGTACTCATCGATTATAAATGCTAGGCTTTTTGTAAAATGTTCGTACATTACCTATTACCTAATTTTAGATACGAGTAAAACTATCGATTAAATGCGGCTCATCACTAGCATGTATGGGAGCTCGGCGGAATTGCCCCACCTTTGATAAAATAAAGTCTTTATTCAAAAAATAAACGTATTAGTAAGTCATAGAGTTTATATAGCATTCATACTGTTTTAAAGTATTTCTTGGAGCTGTGTTTCATGTTTGTGGCTCTTTTTATAACAAAGATATTAGTAAACGTCGTAATTGCCCTGCGGCGAGGTAAATCCGCCGTTTCTCGAATAATATCGCTTCTTTAATATTATATTTGTCAGTTATTTACAACAGTAATATATTAATACAATTCTGAATTCAACGCTTTATTAGATGTATTCATAAAGTTAGAATTGTTTAAAGGAACGACGCTGTTATGATTCAAAATAGAGATATGGTTTTTTTTCGACGGAATAGCCCCGCCCGACCTTATTTATTTATTTACTAACTATTTATATATTATAGAGTGTATATTATGTATCTACGGTGTATATATGTATATGGTGTATATGTATCTGAGTTGTATATAATGTTTATAGTACAATTATGTATGAAATTTACCATATTTCCATTTTAGTTGTGCACCCTACCACTTATATCTCTGCACTACCCTATGGTTGACTGGGAGAAAATGCCTAAGGCATTAAGTCCACCTCTATACAATTGTGCATCAAGTATTAAATAAATAAATAAACATTATATCACATGTTGTTGACCGTTAGACCTCAATAACAAGCCCTAATAAAATTGTGCTAATAATGTCGCTACATTAGGGTTAACAAGCCCGCTAGCTTTACGTGCATTTCCGAAGCACGGAAGAGCTCGAGATGTTTTTAATTTGGTCACCCATCCAATGACCTGGCATTGTGAAAGTGGCTTATCTGGCAAAATCGCGAAAGGAACGCCTAAGCCGCTACGTCATTGAGTTCTTTGCTTCCTTACTTGTGTTCGTCTTCTCTGTGAAAGACAGCATTTTAAACCGCTGCCTCTGGTGGTCCTCCCCGTCATCCAATCACCAAAACTTTTGCAATACCAAGATTCAAAACAAACGTTGGCGGTAATGCCCCCTTGATTCGATGCTGTGCGCAATACAACACCCTGAACAAAATAGACTCTAATAGGGTAGACATTTTTCATGACTTATTGCCCAAATTTAAGGTCAACATACACAATTTATTGCAGGACTAGTACACTGTGCATGAAATTTAGTGTTTGTTTTTATAGTGGAAAGTTGTTGATTGTTTTTATTTTTATTTTTTCATTCATAATTTAATTTTGTTGTTAGTAAGTACATACCTACCAATTAATTAATTTAAATTTTCATTTTGATTTTTTTTTTGTTTTTTATAATAATATTTCAATTTTCAAATATTGTTCTTTTTTTTTAAATTACATTAGTTAGCGTTTAACGAGCTTATTATTAATGTTGTGTACGCCTGTAATAGGTATATGTATAAGTATTAATTTGTATAAGTAATGTTTTGTTTAATGCTTCATATGTATACTGTTGGTGTACCTTTTCCATAAATAAATAAATAAATAAATAAGATGCTGCTAAAAATTAAAAATATCTCAAAGTGAGCTTACATAACAATATAAAGGTTAGTTTAGTTTTACTTTTATTTAATCGAAAAAACGGATTTACTCAATGCAAAATGAGTCTGAGTTTTTTTTATCACTACGGGTAAACACTAAACACGTAAACATGTTTTTATATTGTTCGTTTTTGGTTTTTGCAGGGTGCATGGATGCTTTGCGTATCTCAATTTAATTACGGTCAAAGATGGATTTTATGGCATGTAAGATAATTTTGGAATTTTGTTTTTTTATAAACCTACGTGATGCGTGCTTGCTGACGTATGAGGAATGTTATAAGAACAGGTGAAGCAAAGGATGATTGCCAGGATTGTAGCAAAGGGAGAGCGATGGTCTCTGCCCACCCATCCGGAAAGCGGACGTGATGTGTATGTATGTATGTACTATCGCGGACTCCGTCGCTTTACCAGTCTAAAGGTCAAAATCCCTTGCACACCGCGTCGACTATTTGGTACTGGCACGCACCCGGGCGGGCGGTGCGCTTCATACGAAAATCGCTGCAAAGTGGTAAAGCGACGGTGACCCCGACCGTACGTTTTTGATAATACCTACCTAATGTTTGTAGTGACTTCTGGATTTCTTAATTTAATAATTTAATTGATTGTGTAAATTTGAAACGGTTGGGTGGCATTACATAAATGTCACAAAACACACAACAACCTCCAATGTTGTACAGTTAGCATTAAATTAATCGAAGTAAACTATTTATAATGCGTAGAATGCTAACATAATTTATAATGCGTAATTTTTAATGTCGCGTATAGCGGTGAAAGAATACTACCACCCCTTCTCTTCCCTTGGGTGTCGTAAAAGGCGATTATCAAACTAAATACTGCACATACATCTAACAGCAGAGAGTGGCGATAGGCTCACCAACTGTCACGCTGAGCACATGTGCAGTCGATATTTGGTGAAAAGTGGACTATGGTAGAGGACTGCTTTTGCTGCCCTATTTGCCTAGTCTCTGACTAATCCTCCGGGGATAATATTCGTGATTATGTATGTATGTACGTAATTTTTAAGTTCACGGGCTTAATACTCTAATTTAATTATGGAAAATAACGTTTTACTTGATTTCCATCACACTGCTTTGTCCGACACTTATATTGCATTAGTTAATTTAATGATAATTGTACATGCTTGAGCCTTTCCTTGACTATATGAAATGTTATATACAGGATGTCTCAGAAATTAAAGTCAAGCCGAAAATAGGCAATAGGCCAAATCGTGTCAGTTATTACAAAAATATGAAAAAAAATCTTGGTCTTGTACTTCTCAAATTATAATGATTTAAAAATAAATCCTAAAAATTGACACCCTATGATGATCTTTCAAGTCATGTGACTAGAAATATTAACTTTTTGTCAGTTTTTTTGTGTGATGTAACCATGAATAACCCTTCTGTAAATTACAGTTAATATTAAAGCATATCTGACTCAGTTTTAAATAAAATATTAGATTTGTTCCCAACATTGATTCAAAATAATTACATCAACCAACTTTAACCGGCTGTACATTAATAATAATTTAATTTAATTCAGGCAACATACAATGTATAGATGGTATAAAATACAATGAGGCCCATATAATATATACCTTACAGACTAACATACATACAAAATAAACAATTGTTGTTAGTAAATATAACTTATAACTATGTTAGTATTTAGCACTGGCTTGTGCTGCTCCGGTGGTGTTGGTGGGCAATCTCCCGCGGAAACGCCGGTACATCACGCCCTTCGGCCAGAAGTCTTCCTTCATAAAAGTGTCCAGCATGGCTGTCGGGACTCGCACCACAACTGCCTTGAAACTGACATTGTGTTGCGACTCCAGCGGCTCCACCCTCAGAAGGAAGTTGGTCTTCGTCTTGATGTACTCTATCACATCCTGCACGGTGATGGTGTAGTGCAGGCGCGAAAGGTACATCAGCGTGGTCGGCGTCGCAGCGCGCAACAGGAACTGGGGCCCTGTCAGTGCGGTGCCGCAACGGTTCTGATTCGGCCGGTTACGGCGTGCCCTCTTCCTTTGGACCTTGACGAAACCGTCGTCGTCTAGATCCATGGTGTCACGCTCTGACATTCTCTGAGCTGTTAAGTTGGATGCAGCAACAGAGGCGTAGTCACGACGGCTGGGCTTCGTTGGTTTGGTGACAGGCTCAGGCACATCTGTCACGTGCGGCACCGCGGGCGAAGGCGCGGGGCAGGACGGCGGTGGCGGCGCGCGGGGCGCGGCGTCAGCATGCTGCACGGCACGGGGGGCCGGCGGCTGCGGGGCGCGGGGAGCCGGCACCGGCGACTGCGGAGCGCACCGAGCCGGCGTCCGCGCGGGGGCCACGACTGCGTCAGCGCTGCACGGCGCGGGCGACGAGGTTGGCGTCGAGAATGCTGACTCAAAACTCAGCCGCGGTGCATTGACGAATGCACCGCGCCGCGTGTTGACGTTTGAGTCATCGACGACTGACCTAGTTACTGCGAGTGATGCGCGCAAACTATCGACCTCCTTGCGCAACTCACTCACAGCGATTTGTGATGCCTCGTATTTCAGCACCACGTCCGCCAAGCCCGCCTTCATGGTCACGATGTCCTTCAGGAGGCTGGTTACGTCGACGTGATCGAACGTGACGGGAGGGAGCTTATTTAGGTCCCTCGCCACAAACGTTGGCACGTCGTCAGGGTCGGTCTCTTTCAGCAGCGTTATAATCTCCTGAAGGCTCTTCGGTGTCCCGTCGCGCCGATGAGACACCATTCGGTCGCTTTTGTTCAGTGACCCAAACAAAAGTTTCTTGGCTGCAGATACATCTTCCTCGCTGAAGCTGGACTTGCAGATCTGCACCGCACTCACTTCGTCCATCACGTCCAGCTTCTGTTGCAGGAAGGCGAGGAGCTCGTTACGAGTTTGTCGCTCATGGTGACTGTTCGAGCGGCGTCACGCGCCGCGATACGTGTCCGATTTACACTTTTACTAATCGACGCGTCCGCACAGAACGTTGCATACTGCGAGACTAATTAAAAAAAGAAACAAAGGTAAACGCAGGTATTACCGCGGTAATCAAAAATTTGCAGGTATCACCGAGGTATGTAATATAATTGTCGTTTTAAGCAATTACATGCATACTTTACTCAATAAGTTAAACTTTTATGAAAGATCAATTTATATTCGTTTGGATCCGTGGCGGACTGTGCACAACAAAGCAGTAAAACAGAACAACGATTAGTTTGCTTCAAACCGACGCCGGAGTACGACCTCTATATAAACGCGAGTCGCCAATAATGTAAGTACACTCAATATTTTAATAAAATTAATGTGTCGTAAAGAAACTATTTAAACAGATTCGAAGTAGGTCACAAGGTGGATTATAGTTTCAGCTACGATTGTAACTATCTAATTTTCGTTTATTTTGCACTATTTTTCGACAGTAAATAAAAATATAATACCGCGGTGATAGCTTCACGATTTTCTTCTTAAATGTTTTGACCGCGGGTATACTTGGTAATAGCATAAATCAGTATCAATAGTTTTATTTAATTTTTAAGAAAATTGTATATAGCAGTAACCCAAATGATTTCGTAATTCGTTTAGGTAATTATTTAATTATCGTAAAAAACTATTTCCGCTTTATGAAAATTGCACTATAACTCTTATTTTTTGTCCTAAATTGAGTCATAACAATTAACTTTGTATGAGAGCACTAAATGAATACGATGAGAAACCTATGCTTGACCTACGCTTAGCGTAGCACTGTCTCGCTCGCTTGATTGACATTAACTGTCACACTACAAATAGTATGTAGTTGTAATGTAGTGTAAGTAGGACTTTCAGAATAATAATTAATGTTCAAAATGTGCACTGGTATTTTACTATTAGTCGGGCTAACTAACATACTAGCAATAAACACTCCCTCACATATTTTTTGTACAAATTACGCATTCTTCTGTTAAGTTATTGTTAAAATAATATATCGATTACCTTAGTCTGTATTTTAAACCGCAGTACTTAATTCAAATATCATGTAAATGTTTGGGTAACTTCATTGACTATAGATTAAACTTTTGTTTTGTTAAAAATTAATACATTTTTATCCCTCGCAATTAGATTATTTACACTACCGCGAATATAGCTATCATCGATGGTGAAAACAAGCCATTAATAGGTAATAATTTGTATAAGAAGCTATTACCCAACTAACAAAATTTGGTCGTATAGTTTTCGGGACAACGTTTTCGTCACAACTTAAGGTCAGACTGTTTTGGTTATATAGCTGTCGTATTGACGTATAGATGACGCGAAATAGGCGGAAATAATAAAACTTTTATTCGAATAGCGATCGTGTCAAGGTCGTATTAGTGGCTACTAGGAAGGTAATAGTCATATTAATATCAGATATACGATAAATATTCGTATAGCAGTCGTGAAAGTGATTAATATTTTTTTTTATTTTTTTTTAATTTGCAACGGGTAAGCGCTTGGCGTTCATCTCACCTGATGGTAAGTGACGATAAGGCCGAAGGTGGAAGCGCGCTTCACCCGGAATCCTCAACCACTGAGGAACTGGCTATCTTATCTCAAACTGCCGGAACACAACAATGCTATAAACATCGTTGTTATGGCGACAGACTTAGATAAGATGGTGGTAGCTAGCCAGGCGGACTTAACAGCCCTACCACCAACCAAACCGAGCACACAAAGATGTACCCCCCGCTGGGAATCGAACCCGGGACCTCTGGGTCTGAAACAGGTAGCTTAGCCACTAGACCACAGAGGCGGTTAATTATAACCATCTTGTCGTGTAGTGATCCAATAGACGTCGTATAAATTAATAAACATTGCGAAGTAGTCATTAGCATAGCCTTTACCCGGATGCTTGCTATTACAGCGCAGTTCAGTGGGAGTGAGACAACAAAAAACAAACTAAAAACAAAATAACTGTTTACAAAGTGTCACCATCTTATGTCTGCCATATTTATCACTGAATGTTATTAACTATATTGTAGTTGGTGTTAGTAGGTAACAATATCTACTTTTCTAAGGGAAATTAAATTTCATGACGATTGTATATACAATTTTTCACAAATTTTTAATGCTCCCTTCGAATTATTGCAAAATAAAAATAATTAATCCCATTTTATTTAAGATTTCTAGTACTTAACAAGTATACGACTTTAGGTAGTGATGATAGCTATTATATGATATTTTAGGACTATAAGTCATATACTACGATTTTAATTATTTTGTAGTCCGCCATTTTTAGGATACCGTGAAGAAGTGAAAACCCGTGGGATAAACATTTTATTGAAATCACAATATAGTGATAATTGAAGATGTTTTAAAATTCTCATTTTCATTACTATTTTCATCATCATCGTCTTGGGTTTCAAACGAATAATCATCATTTTCATCATCATTTTGCAAATCTGCGATGATTATTTGAGGATTACTTCTTGAACTTACTTAAATTTTAAGAAAAAAAAAGATATGATAATTGACAGGTGTTAGATATTATTACGATAAGCTACCTATTTAATATTAAGTTCATTTTGTATATGTACAAGCATCCTTTTTCACAAATACTATTTTTTACTACGGAACCATCTTTTGATTCTTTGACACTATCATAGCTATCATATAAAAAGCTTGTATAGTCAAAGTCACAACAACGGAAAATATTCAAGTTCAGTTCGTAAAAGAGTACCACGTGGAACCATTAAATAATCAAAATGTTTATATAAGTAACTTATATAAGCATTTTAAACCCATAAGTTATATAAGACATATAAATCTGAATATTGGGCTTTTAAACATTATATAAAAGTCGTGTGAAGATAGTCAAAAAATCCTATAAGAGACGTGTATACAGCTGTACGTTTTATAAGAGTTAAATTTATGGACTTTATATGATTGTCATGTAGAAATCTTATTACTGACAAAAGGCAGTGTTATGGTCGTCATTATAACCAGATTATGATAGTCATATAAATTACTTTTATACTACATCAAGAAGGCGTAAAGTGGTTGTAAACGAGACTAATAAACGAGTGAATGTATTTTAAAGGTCACAGCTACGATCTTTATAAGATGGTCATGTAATTTGGTTGTGTAAACGTTTACAGGACTCAATTAAATGACTAAAATATTATACGACTAATCGATCGTATTATATATTGTAACACGATTCATGGGAATTTGAGTTACATCTATATGACCTGTATATGACCAAATGTTATTTAGGCTTCATATTATATGACAATTTTGTTAGTTGGGTACCGAGTGTTATTACTCGGTATTAACTTCACCATAGAAATCTAATACCGACTTATATTAGCATTTATTTTTCAAGTAAAATTTTAAACACTGAAAAAAGACGACAACCTCAGGTGGGAGTCGAACCACGCACCTTCCGCATTCCGGGCGGGGCTGCCTTAACCACTTGGCTACCGAAGTCTGGTTTTCACCCGTCGAAATTTGTCAGTGCTTGATGCTTATGTTTTTTAGTCAACATTGCTTCATCATATCTTAGGCTGATTTCACAGTCACGCGTCTGATCAGCGCCGGGCACACGCGCGCGCTACACTGCATAGTAGTTGCGCGTTTGAACTGCGTGATGACTATGAAACGCAACTACTATCTAGTGTAATTGTAACCGCGCGCGTGTGGCCGGCGCAGGTCAAACGCGTGACTGTAAAATCTTAGAAGTTTTCACCTCTGAGATCAGAAGGAAATATTTTTACAAATATTTGAACTTTCGGTTAAAATGAAGCTGCGTTTATAGATTAATGTTTTTATATATTTTAGCGTTTTATTAACGCTTAAATATACTTAAGTAAAATGTATGGAATACGCTTATCTACATATTCAATTATTTTGTCGACTAGTGAGAATGCAGCTAAAGTAGTGGACTTGCCCTTTTGGAAGCCATTTGGTTCGTTTTTAATAATATTGGTTTTTATTTATAAAGCTTGTCAATCTAGCCTGCATTGCTTTTTTAATGATCTTTGACCATATAGGTATTAGAGATATCAGTCTGTAGTTGCTTATTTCTTTCTTAACTCCCTTTTTAAATATTGATTTAACTACTGAAGTTTTTAAACAATCTGGGAATTTACCACAACTGAATGAGAGGTCTATCAGATAGCTTAACACTGTTGAGATTTCATCTTTGATAATTTTAACGATTTTAGTAGGTATTCTGTCATAACCCGTAGAGTTTGTAGAATTTAAGCTACCGATTATTTTCTTAGTTTCGTAAGCGTCAATTGGATAAAGGAAAATGCTTGAATTGTTTAATTGTATCATACTTATGAAAGACTGGTCAATATTGTAATTATTCATATTGGACAAGTTTATAAAATATTCATTAAAATTATTCGCAATGTCAACTGGGTTTCTGATTTCCTTACCATTATCAATTAATACCATTTATTTCATCTTTTTTATTTGTTTGTCCAACTTTATCATTTATTACATCCCACACCGCTTTCCCTCTATTATTAGCGTTAGTAATATAGTTAGAAATAGTTAATTTTTTAGGCGCAAACGATACACTTCTTTAGTAGTTTTGTATAACTCCGATATTTATTTCTATGTTCACTACTAGTATGTCTGTAATAAAGAAAACGTAAGTTTCTTTTTGTGACTGTAGATTTTCTTAATCCAATTGTAAAATTGTAATTATATATATTAGCGTTTTATTAACGCTTAAATGTACTTAAGTAAAATTTTAATATAAACTATAAACTTCTTTCTATAAACGCAGCTTTCTATAAAAAACATTAATTTATTTTTCAGTTTAGGGTTCTCTAGAAACAATATCTTTATGAAATTCACAACCCTATTTTTACCTACCTACTTTTCTGAGGATTTAATTTTTAAGTAGCAAAAATTCAAGGCTAACTCTTTTCTTTTAAATTATTATTTCTTACTCCCATGGAAAAAAATAATGGGCAGCTTGATTTACCGCCAATTCTACCTCCTTAACTTTGGACCATGATCCAGGATTGGGGAGATCAGGTAATAACAGTGGACCGACTGCCGTCTGATCTCCGTGACCCTGTTAACAGAGGAGCTTGGATCATGGTTACACATTCAGTCGCCTGAGTGAACAGATTTCCTCACGATGTTTTCCCTCATACATAGAATAGCCAACAATTTGTTTTAAAAATTTGAACGGAACCAAAATGTCTATTATTTTTTTACCCTCGGTAATATAATCACGATTCGCGGTAGTAGCTGCAGTCACTTTAGCATACCTCGGTAATAGCTTCATCCGGCTTTTTATAATTAATTTTTTTTTTTCTTTACATGTTTACTCAAAACCCACCTTTTATCATTAGATTCCTAAAGTCCAGATCTCAAAGTATCAGGAAATATATACTTGTAACTGTTTTTATGATCGGAAATTCTTATTTCGAAAGTTTAAACCTTTAAGGCCTTGATTTTACCTCGGTAATACCTGCGTTTACCTTACACTTTTTTGGCAAGTAACATTAAAAGATGGCGCGTTTTTTTTCCACGTGATATTTGTGCACATTGTGGAGATTCATGTAACCGTCCTTTTTAAATCGCAACAGATCGCAGTACCGGTTTAAAGTAAACATGTGGAAAGGAATTTTGAATGGTAATGTTATTGGTCCAATCGAGCTGCCGGAGAACTTAAATGCCCAGGCTTATTTGGACTTCTTACAGAATCAATTACTAGATTTATTGGAAGAAGTGCCGCTAAACATTTACGGCAGCATGTGGTATCACCAAGATGGCTGCCCAGCGCAATATGCTCCCACAGTACGAGTTTCTCAATCGAGAATACCCCGATAGGTTGATTGGGCGGAATAGTACAATTCCGTGGCCTGCCCGTTCACCTGCCTTACACCCCATAGATTTCTTTTACTGGGGTACGATAAAGGTAAAAGTGTACTCTTAACCTATTCAAGATTTAGACGAGCTGCGCCATAGAATTGCCGAAGCCGTTGAATAAATACATCAACTCGAGAAGATACGCCCGTCTTATTACGCAATCATTTTCAAAGAGATATAGAGCCTGTATTGCAGCTGAAGGCAAACAGTTTGAACATTTGTTATAAAAACCTTGTAAATCTGTTTTAATAAAAATCATAACTAAAGGAATCTAACAACTGAATTTTTTTTTCGAATTAAGAAGTAGCAATTAGTAAGTGTCATACCATTTTAGAATCCAGACTAAACTTGCCATCTTTTAATGTTACTTGCCAAAACGGTGTAGTATATTTTTTTTTAAAAGAACAGTCGGTTAAAGTTGGTTGATGTAATTATTTTGAATCAATGTTGGGCACAAATCTAATATTTTATTTGAAAATAAAGCAGTTATGTTTTAACTTTTAACTGTAATTTACAAGAGGGTTATTCATGGTTACATCACAGAATAAAAAACTGACGAAAAGTTAATATTTGTAGTCACAGGACTTGAAAGATCATCACAGGGTGTCAATTTTTAGGACTTATTTTTAAGTCCTTATAATTTGAGAAGTAGAAGACCAAGATTTCTTTTCATATTTTTCTAATAACTAACACGACTTGGCCTATTGCCCATTTTCAGCTTGACTTTGATTTCTGGGACATCCTGTACAATACTTTTAGAACGTTGAATTATAATTATTTATTAAGCAACACTCACATGTTAAATTTTTGTTTCCTTTGTAGGGTCATGGATAACAATAATTTTGTTGAAGTTCGCTAGCTGCTACAGTCTTGTTACAGACGGTTGTAAAAAAGAATTCGATAAAACAGGTTGCGCCTACAATACGTACTGTTTGAACATACTTGATTTGTCTTTAGATAGTGTTTCACGTCCACATCATAATAACTATTACGGGTATCAAGGAAATAGCAACGGTGATACGAATTTAGATTGCAATGAGTTTATTAGTATCCAAGGTTACGGAAGTTATTATAAGATGCATGTAGTTTATAAGGATATGACAGGCAGTGATGGGTCGGATATGATCCCAAAATACAGTCATCGTAACTATGACTTCATCTTGCAACTCATAGAACGTTTGGATTTGAGCAGTAATGAATACGATGTTTCCCCAAATCTACATAAAATGAATAATTTAAAGTTATTAAAATTGACGCATAATTTGTTAACAACTGCTAAGCTTTCAAACCCAACAGAATTACCCGCTCTGGTGGATATTGATATGTCTTACAATACAATTACCACAATAGAAATTGACCTATCTGAAAACTGCTACAAGTATCTACAAAAATTGAATTTGTCAAATAACTATCTTGTCAATATACCGGATGCAGTATTCGATACATTTCCTCAGTTGCTTACTTTGGATTTGTCACATAACTTTATAGACGTTCTTAGTGCCACTACTTTCGAAGGCATAAAAAAACTGCAACAGTTGTATCTCTCTTACAATAGAATATTTGACATAAATTATTCGCTGTTTAGATTTAGTGATCTTGAAGTTTTAGATTTAAGTGACAACAGAATTGAACTAATTAAGTTTCGTGATTTTGAAAAGCTTAACAATCTTATGACAATTGACTTTAGTGGAAATTTTATAAAAAGCATTGAAAATGATGTATTTTGTAACATGAACCTTCTTCAAATCCTTAAACTCAATCGAAACATGTTAGAGATTATTGACAAGAATACATTTAAAAACACAAGCAAATTAGAAGTATTAGATATTTCCAATAACCATTTAAGAAGCTTACCAACAGGTTTATTTATAGGAAGAAATATTCTTCACTTTGATGTAGCGGGCAACTATTTAGAAGGTTCAATTTTGAAAGGGACATTCGAAGGTTTGCAACGAGTTGATAATGTAGACTTGAGTGATCAACGAATAACCGTCATAGAAGATTATGCTTTCATTGGACTTCAGGAGATAACCAATTTAAATTTGGAAAAAAACAAAATACAGACACTAAAAAAAAATTGTTTTAAAACTCTGTTTAACTTAAATACGTTGGACTTATCTAACAACATCATTGCAGACATAAAATTTGACGTAGAGGATTTAGTAAATTTGGTCTCATTATCATTTCGAAGAAATTATCTTACTCAAATTAAAGTAGAACATTTTAAAGGGTTAACATTACTTCAGTTTTTGGATTTGTCAAATAACAGAATAACAAATTTGGAATCAAATTCATTTTTATCCCTGAGTGGTTTAATAAATTTGGACATATCCAATAACCGCCTGAGTGGGATAATAAAGGAAAGCACTTTCTTGGGATTACACTCGATACCCAGCTTGGATATCTCATGTACTGAGCTGACCACTATTGAAAATAATTCGTTTACTGGAATGGTACAGCTTGAAAAGGTTAACGGCTCTCATGGAAATATAAGTGAATTACAATACAATTCTTTCATTAGTACGGCTTTAATAGAAACTATCGATTTGTCTTTTAATCAACTCAGAACTTTTGAGGTAAATGCAACAGATTTAAAACATTTAAAGGTATTATTACTTGACAGAAACCTTTTGAAATACCTTTCAGAAATGTCATTCCTAGGCCTTGAAAGCTTGACAATAATAAACTTGGCGCACAATAACATTAAAAGTATGAGCGAGGATGCTTTCAAAACCCAAAAGTATTTAAGTTGTTTAGACATATCTTTTAACATAGATGTAGATTTTAGAGTTTCAATCATTCATCACAATAGAAATTTAAACAGTTTGTTTTTGTCAGGCATAAAAAGTGAAATGAGATTTAATTTTACGGGTATTAATGAAAACGAATTAGCGATATTAAATATTTCTTATTCGGGAATTGCAAACATTACTAATTTAGATCTAAAAAAGTTAGAACGTTTAGAAAGTCTCAGCTTAAGCAACAATAATATCACAAAACTAGAATCAGGTGCATTAGCTAATATAAAAGAATTATATTTTTTAGATTTAAGCTATAATAAGATAACGTACATACAACCAGGGGTTTTTAAAGACAATGGAAATCTAGTTATTTTTAACATTTCTCATAATTCTTTGTCAACCGTATCTTATGGAATATTTCGTGGGTTAAGTAATTTGAATACCTTAAATTTGTCATTTAATAACATTAGTACTTTAGAAAATGAACGATTTTATGAGGTTCAATCTTTAAATACGCTGATAGTAGACCATAATGATATTAGTTTTGTAAATATTGGAGAATTTCGTGGTACCAGTTTAAGAGAGCTAAGTATTGGTGACAATCCAATTCCATGTGAAATATTAGTCAAATTGAAGAAACAACATGCGCCATTCCGATTGACTGCTATTAACATTGATGAAAAGAACACAGAAAACGTAGATGGCATTACATGTAACAAGCGTGGATTTAAGCGTATAGATACACACAACGATAATATTATATTAAATAATAATGAAAATATCTTAACCAATATAAGAGACACTCTGCACAAAATAGCGAATACTAACTTTTCTTACATAAAGAACAACAAAAGCGATGACTCTCAATATTTTTTAAATATAACACAGGAAATTATAAAAATAAGAAATGATTATGATATGAAAGCGACCAGTATGATGAATGCTAGTAAATTGTCATTGAATACTAGTAAAATGACATTGAATACCAGTATAATGACGTTGAATGAAAGCGCCACTACAAATATATTGCTAGAAAAAATCTTGCGGTCATTAAGTCGTGTGAATTTAATAACGCCTCCTCTGACGGGCACGAAAGATAATGCAACAAAATTAAATGATGTAGTCCAATACATCGATAGTGTGAAACATGATCTGCAGGAACTTTTATATTCGGAAAAGAAAAACATATTATTTGAGTTACAAAAGAAATTGTCTGCAACGACTCTTGAAGTGATGATAACATCTACGCCGGTACCGTCTCACGAAAAGTTATTGGCTAACGATAAGACAGTAATTGAAAGTGCACCATCATTGTTTACTGACACGTGTGTTGCGTTGATTCTTTTGATTTTAGTGTGTTTTATTTTGTATAAATTTTACAAGTCCCGGATGTTTGCTCGAGCTAGCCGTAGCTATAGTACGCGGGAATTGCCCGGTGCAATGGAAAGTCAAGATTTGTAAAACTAATTATGTTGTAATTAG
Organism: Scoparia ambigualis; assembly: GCA_963921215.1. Taxonomy (NCBI): domain Eukaryota; kingdom Metazoa; phylum Arthropoda; class Insecta; order Lepidoptera; family Crambidae; genus Scoparia; species Scoparia ambigualis. Next base: position 5,744,797 of record OY992512.1, read on the forward strand.
TTAACAATAATGTTTTACTATAAAAAATATATAATTCAGTAATTGTTGACTTGTAATTACTTAATATTATAATTAATAATAAAGTTTTAGAGAAAAGGCATCAGGATTTATTTTCATTTGGTATATGAATTACCTACGACATTTTCTTCTACAACGCTTGCGGATGCGCTTGGTCTTCCTCCAATTTGGCCGAAGGTGGAAGCGCACCAACGAAGAACTGGCGAACTTCTACAACGGGTAAGCGCTTGGCCTTCATCTCACCTGATGGTAAGGGACGATAAGGCCGAAGGTGTAAGCGCGCTTCACACGGTATCTTCAACTACTGAGGGACTGGTTATCTTATTTCTAAGCTGTAGGAACACAAAAATTCTATAAGCATCGTTATAGCGACAGATTTAGATAAGATGGTGGTAGCTAGCCAGGCGGACTTAACAGTCCCACCAACAACCAAACCAAGTACACAATGCCGTAACCCCCGCTGGGAATCGAACCCGGGACCTCTGGGTCTGAGACCGTTGGCTTAGCCACTAGGCCACAAAGGCAATTAATAAATATTCAATTCAATACTTTATTCAAAGTCAACAAATGGACCAATTACACATATGATAAAATTACAACATAAATAAAATAAATAAAAATTAAAATAAAATAAAATAAAAACAAATGAAAATTTAAAATAACATAAAATTGAATAAAATTAAATTAACATAAAATTAAGTCAAAACAAAATTAAAATAATATAAAATTTTAAGAAATTAAATTAAAATAATATTACATTATTAGCTCGTACATGTACCATGTCACAGTGATACACGTACTGGCAGTCAAACCGCTCGGCGAAAGCGCGCAGGATACTGTTTGGGCTGGCCACCAGGGATGTGCACCGCTTGCGCATGGTTGTGGAAAAACAATCCACGCACGCTTCAGCGAACATCCCTGAGGCGCTACAGAAGCGGGGCAGCCCCAACAGAACCCTGAATGCATTATTGAATGTGACGCGTATGGCGCCTTACTGCTTCCGCATATAGCTCACCCACAGACTGCTCGTGTAGAAGGACGTGCAAAATTCCTTGAACAGGGTTATTTTGACATCTCTAGAACAGCGAGCAAATCTGTGGGCTATCATATTCGCACGAACAGACAACGCCCTACGCTCCCTTTCAATGTCCGCATTGTCTTTCAGGTCCGGGGTTAGAATGTGTCCAAGGTATTTAAATTGTTCTACTCTATTAAGGGGGCAGCCATTCAGTCTAAGTTTGGGTGTTTGACTTAGGGACCTTCCCTGAGCCTGAAAGATCATCCACTCGCTTTTCTTCACATTATAAGTCAAGCCGTGTTGTTGAGCATATTTTTCGCAAATGTCAAGCAGCTGACAAATATATGTCGCAAAAAAACTCCGATGCTATATTATGAATTATAAACCGTGTTGAAAAGTAGCTCTTAAAAAATTATTACCAATCCTCTCTTCCATTGGCTGTCGTAAAAGGCGACTAACGAACTAAAGACTGCACATACATCCAACTGCATAAAGCGGAAATGGGCTCACCACCTATCACGCTGAGCACATGTGCAGTTGTAATTTGGTGAAACGTGGACAGCAATGGACTGCTTCTGCTGTCCTCATTGGCTAGTCTCTGACTAACCCTTTGGGGATAATAGTCGCGAATGTACGTATGTATTATGTACACTCACGAGCACCAATATGTATACACTTTGACTCTTTGTTCAATATGTTTACACTTGATTCCATTGTATTAAGAGTTACAATTGTTTACATATTTTTGCTCGTGACTGTACCTTGCGCTAGCAATCGAATATGGATGGTTAGGTACACTTTACTTCAAAATTGTGGCTGTTCAAAAGAGATGAAAAAGCATTTGAATAAAAACTTTAACTTTATTTTTTTTTGTTTGAAAGGATTAGTTAGCTCAGCCAACCAGTGATCCGGTATTGCAAAAGTTGCTTATCTGGCAATATCGCAAACCTAACACCTAAAACGCTGCGCAAAGGTAGGCACTTTTGTTGCCGACACGGAACACATACTTCATACAAAAACCGCAGTCGCAGTTTCCGGTATCGGCAACTGAACGCACTGCGAATTTTTGATGTGATTGTATGCTGTGTCGGCAACAGAAAGAGTCTCCGTTTGCACATCGCTTTGACCGCCGTGCCTCGCCGTTGAGCTCCTTATAAGGTGACTGCTAGAAACCGCAAGAAACTTCAAAGGCTGGTCAGGTCAAGTGTTTTAAACATGACAAAAATTACGTTGATGGGTAAATGCACAGTATAAATATGAGCTAAAGCAGTAAGGAAGCTACGTACAAACGCTCGAAACGACGCACGCCCACAGACTCACGTCTTTACAACAGGGCCCCTAAGCGGACATCGCAGTGCTCTCAGTAGCGCGTATCGCGTCGAGACGAGATGTATTACGTGCGCTGTGCGCGCGATTTTTAAAAATGCCGCGAGTGTATTGCGTTGTATACGGCTGCTTGACACGCCCACAGACTCACGTCTTTACAACAGGGCCCCTAAGCGGACATCGCAGTGCTCTCAGTAGCGCGTATCGCGTCGAGACGAGATGTATTACGTGCGCTGTGCGCGCGATTTTTAAAAATGCCGCGAGTGTATTGCGTTGTATACGGCTGCTTGAACTCGGCTTCTTCAAAACCGGAGCTTTCGTTTTTTAAAGTTCCTGCTGATGTTGAAAGTAAGAATGATTTATTATTACTAAATAAAAAGCTTTTCTTTTAAATAAATCGTTTGGTTGTTTAGGTGATATTTGCCGTACTTACTTATGTATATTTGTGAGCGCGCGTTATTTTATTGGTGAAAAATAATAAGAATTGATACTACGAAACTTCATCGTCAATAAATTTTGCTTTGAAAATAGATATCTGAGGATCTGTGTGGTTTCTGACAACGACTCTGTTATTAGTATTAGACAAAATAGCCTCCATCTTGAACTTTTTAGTTATTCGACCGATTGCTTTTAAAATCGATATCAAGGGATCTGTGTGGTTTCCGACAATGAATCCGATAATAGGATGAGGAAAGTAGCCGCCATCTTTAACTTATTAGTTTTTAATTTAAAGTGACAATCCTTATGCTTTGCAAGTTATCTCAAAAAAGCGCTAACTAGCTGAGATAAACAAAAACTTTTTCAATTTTACAAAAATAAGAGGACAACCCTAACGCTCAATTGGCGTGTAGGTATATAAAACAAGAAAAAGGCCGAGCTTCCTTACTGCTTTAGCTTATATTTATACTGTGGTAAATGGCCGGCCGTCTGTTGACCCGGGTTTTACTACGCCATATCGAATGCCAATATATCGAATGCCAGTTGATCGGTGACAATTAACCGAAAACCCAATATATCGACATGCCATTTGATCGAAATTTCAATAAATCGCCTTCAATAGATCGCTGTGACATTAAATCAAAATTTCAATATATCGATTTTCAATAGATCGCGGTGTCATTAAATCGAAATTACAATAAATCGATTTTCGATAGATCGCAGTGTCATTAGATCAATATTACAATAAATTAATGTGCAACATTTTTGTCCAAAGTACATTAATTACTCTTTGGTTAAGTACCGTCATTTCACGAATCCACAAATAATACAAACTCTATCGTCATAGTTTGTATTACTTTGTGTTGTCTTTGGCATAAATAATGAATAATTGACATGACTGTCATTCATATACTAATTACAATAATTAAATAATTATTGCGTAGGTAAATAATTAAATAATTAAAATATTTAGTTTATTTGGTGTGATGAAACGAGTGATTTACTATGGCGCAGGTTGATGATGGTAATAAATAATAAAAACAACAATAATAATAAGTAATAACAAATTGCAATTCGATCTTATAAAACATCGATCTAATTAGCTTATGATCTATTGGCCTAACGATCTATTGATCTATCGATTATTTGTAATTCGATCAAATGGCATGTCGATATATTGGGTTTTCGGTTAATTGTCACCGATCAACTGGCATTCGATATATTGGCATTCGATATGGCGTAGTAAAACCGTTGACCCGTCCGCGGCCGGCAGTACCTACGTTGACGGGTCAACGGCCACGTAAACGGCAACGTAAATAATCGTTATTTTTAACTGTTTTTATTTGATTTTTTCTTATGTTATTGCTTTAAAATAAATTAGATACTCAAAGACTATCCAATTAAAATTCACATAATGAATTATTTAATTAAATATGAAAAAAACACAAATTCCTTTTTTGTCATTTTTGCCATGTTTAAAACACTTGACCTGACCTGCCCTTGAAGTTTCTTGCGGTTTCTAGCAGTCATCTTATATTCGTTAAGAGGACGTAGGCGCAGCGCAGACTCTACGACTAGGTACGCGTAACGCAACGAGCACGCCGCGCGCCGTCCGCCGCCGCCGCCCGACGCTCCGCGCACCCCGGCTCAACTCAACACTAACATACATAATAATAACGACTATTATCCCCGAAGGGTTAGTCAGAGACTAGGCAATGAGGACAGCAAAAGCAGTCTTCTTCCATAGTTCACTTTTTATTAAATAGCGACTGCTCATGTGCTAGGCGTGACAGGTGGTAAGCCCATCGCCGCTTTAAGCTGTTGGAAGTATGTGCAGTCTTTAGTCCGTTAGTCGCCTTTTACGGCACCCAAGAGAAAAGAGGGGGTGGTGTATTATTTCCCCTCTACGCGACACGGTTATAACTTACAACCAACAGCTAAAGAAAATATTGACGGTTTTTTATACCCAGGCAGGTGACATAAGGACACAATGACTTATGGAATTAAATGATGAATGTATGGGATTTGACGTATAGCAACGCTACGTCATTTAGCGAATCTTTGATCATATAAACTAAAGATACCTACATGATTGCTGGCCCCTATTTCACCACGTCGACAATTGTCAGTGACATATGTCGAGTGACAATTGTCAAACGACAGGTGACATGTGACAATTTTTAAAATTATTTTCTCTAAAAATGCTTAGAAACATGACAGGCATTTTGTTACAATTGTTTAATGACAAATAAGTTGTGAAACAAGAATTATTATTCTTAGTCGACATATTTGTAGATATGTCTATAAATCTTGACATGAGATAAAAGCTATGTCATGCTTGCGTTACAATTGTAAAGTTTCGTATTTAACATACCTACGTAAGTATTTTCAAAATGGCTCTCCGTGAAAGTAGTAGTGACAATAGTGATAGTAATGATTTTGATGACTTTGCATATAGATGAAGATTTAAAGAAAGAATTAATTTTTCTTTTAAACTTACGGATTTTGCGATTAGGGAAAAATTCCGTGTTAGCAAAATCAGTGTAGAATATGTAATAAATAGAATCGGTGCACGTATTGAAACTTGTTAAATACTAACTTACTACAGTCCTCTTTCTCCAATTTTGACACGTTGTGTCTTTTAGATATTTCCAATCTTTGTCATGTAAATACTCCGTTTCATTCAAACAATTGAGCTATTTCTTTCCATTTCTTTTGGCGGTCAAAGTTGCTCGCGTCCGTAGGTTTACCCTTGAGACCCTACACGTGATCCCTGGGTGGTGCTAAATGAGTGACACTGACTGAGTGGTAGAGCCACGCTGCGTTGCAGCACGCATTGGGCCGGCTCGCCCGGCGTAATACCACCCTCTCACTAATATTCGGCGTGAAATAATGGCACTTGGTGCTGTTGTGTTTCGTCCGACCAGTGAGGGTTCCGGAGGCCCCTCCCCCCCCCCCCCCCCTCCTCCCCCAATTCCTATTCCTTCCTTAAACCTATTCCTCCCTTAAAGGCCGGCAACGCGTCTGCGATTCCTCTGGTTTTGCGGGTGTCCATGGGCGGCGGTGATTACTCTCCATCAGGTGACCCGTCTGCTCGTTTGCCTCCCTCTTTTATAAAAAAAAAATCTTAATTTTCATGTCAAATGTCAATTTGTTATTAAATTTACCAAAAAGCACCGATATGCTGTCGGAATCAATTTTAAGATTGACATCTTTTTCGTTCATAATGTTATATTATTTATTAAATCAAACACTTAAAAATACAGACTTGCAAAATGGCGGGAAAATATTTAATAGTTTTAAATAAGTTTTTATCAAAGGCATTATTTTGTATGGCAGTTATTGAGAGACTGAAGGCTTTTCGATTTTAAAAGACTTATTGTTATTTGATTTAACAACTTCTAATTAGGTATTTGAAAAAAGAGTTCGCTAAATTCCTAGACGAATACTTGATACATTTTCACTTAAAAGACAGTTCAGCCGCGACAATTATTTTTTACAATTGTCGCACTTGTCAACGGAGTGAAACTGACCACTCGACAATTTTTATCTTTTCTTGACAATTGTCGCACCTGTCGACGTGGTGAAATAGGGGCCTGCTAGAAAAACAAGGAAAAATCAGAAACGTGCCTTGTTTTTCTCTAAAAATTTCGAATTTAGAACTTGGTTCCAACTAGCTTGAATCTAGCGAGACTAATTGCCAATTATTGATGTAACTCAAATATTTTTTTTTAAGAATTTGTACTTTAGTGCCTAAAGTTTAAGGTTTACTTTACAATAAATATTTATCTATAAGTCTCGTTTCATTTCTAATGTTGATCCTTAGATTGATTGGTCTCGCTCATTCATCTATGTGTTGATCTTTATATATAAGTATATGTATTTACGCGGGGACATTATTTGAGTTTATATTTGTATGATACTGTGCATCTCTCGGACCAAATATCACAATGGACAGAGTCTTTGGATTTTTAGCATGTCCGTCTTTTGTTAGTGTGCAGCTTTCTATCTGTACATGTATGCGTGACTAAGGATGTGACATATCGATATAATCACTTTAATGTGGTGTGTACCTAGTTCGTTATTATAATTGGGGGTTAAAGTTACTCACGCCCGTAGGTTTACCCTTTAGACCCTACACGTGGCCCCTGGGTGGTGCTAAATGAGAGAACACTGACTGAGTGGTAGAGCCACGCTGCGTTGCAGCACGCATTGGGCCGGCTCGCCCGGCGTAAATACCACCCTCTCCTAAGGGTCTTACCAGACCAATCGATCGATCGTCGATCGACGGCATCGATCAATGTCAATCGAAGTTGATCGATTGGTCTGGTAGCTTTAATCTATCAACGGATACCGTTTGACTAACCAATCGATCGACAACGGTCGGTACAGGGGGTACAGTAATAGTAACTTAGTAGAATATTTGTTTTTTTTCCTAAAAATAACCTAAAATAACCTCAAAATAAAATTATCTTGAAAACTATGCATTTTCGCACTTTGGCTCCCCCGCCCCCCCTTTTTCGGTATTGCTTAATCTAAAGTGCTTCCCAAGGTATTTGGGGGAAATATAATTTAGTATTTAAACGTTCATATTATCATCACCCATTATCATCAACTTTAAGCATAATCAAACTGATTATGCTTAAAGAACTCTATTATTACGACTAGTATCCTTGGGTACGAAATATTTTTTTTAAAAAAGTGAAGCGGCCGGCGCGTCTAACCAAACAGCTCGATCTAACACCCAATCCTTTCTACCGGTCGATTGTCGATAGACATCGATCGATTGATCTGGTAGAAACTATCGATCGACGTCGACTAATTCATTTTACCATCGATCGATGTCGTCGATCGACGATCAATCGCTAGGTCTGGTAGATACTATCGATCGACGTCGACTAATCCATTCCACCATCGATCGATGCCGTCGATCGACGATCGATGGATTGGTCTGGTAACACCCTAATCTCCGGCGTGAAATAATAGCCCTTGGTGGTGTTGTGTTTCGATCGGCCAGTGAGGGTTCCGGAGGCCTCCCCCCCCCTCACAATTCCTATTCCTATTCCTTAAAGGCCGGCAACGCATCTGCGATTCCTCTGGTGTAGCGGGTGTCTATGGGCGGCGGAGATTACTCTCCATCAGGTGACCCGCCTGCTCGTTTGCCTCCTTCTATTATAACAAAGAAATAAAAAATAATAATTTGTGTAGTAAAGTGAAGAGCAATACTTTTTACTATTCATATTCCCGTGCATATTATTGTAAGGTTCATTTAAAATTATTTGCATAATTCAATTTTAGTCTATTCGTAAATCTATAGAACGATTGACAATCTATGATTTGACACATGTCATGCGTCGGGGACTCGGGGGGGAAAAGTAGGGCGGCAGTCGGTGACTCGGTGAGTGAGGCATTCTCGGCTGGGCGCTTGTACTGGAGGGACTAGTAATGTAGCCGAAACGGACGGATGACGGGAGTACTGGTTGTATATTGAAGAAGAATAAATGCTATCTGATATTGGCTACGTGTTTTACTACATTATTAAGATTCAAATTTGAACTACGACTGTAAAATATTTACTGTAAAAAAAGATTTTTCAAAATGTTTGGAGCAGAGCCTTGGATATTTTGTAGGCTCCCAGTTTTCACGTCTAATAGCTTTAACCCATTCAAGTCTTATTTCCGGGCATTTTGGCAACCTAAAAAAAGAATAATAAAAAGAATATTAGTAATATTGATAAAGCTTCGATACACAAATACGTACATCACTAATCTTTATGCCAAAAACAAAGCCTTTAAATTACATTTAATTAAGGTTTAAAACCTGATCCTTATGAAAAGTGTACGATATAGTATGATTTAGAATTAGCAAAAATTTATGCTTTGCCGTTTTAATTATAAAAAAACTCATAGTAAAGCATACATATTATGAGAAATCAATAACGTATGAAATGATAATTCCTGGTCTTTCACACCTCCTTTCGTTGTTCTTGACGACCAATAAACAGACAGAGACAGACATTTTTTCAATTGTATATTACACAAATAACACAAACACTAAGATTTCTTAATATTTCACTATTATTTCGCACAATCCAGCAATGTTTTGACCGAGCAGTCGGTCATGAAATGACACGTCTCACACCGACAGTGCGTCGCTGCCAAACGTACATTCACTATCTCTTTTACTCATATCACACTACAGTCATACAGACAGAGATACAAATACTTTACTTTGATACACGTATGTAAGAGCGGCAACGTCGTAAGACTCTGTCCATGTAATATTTGGTCCGAGGTGCATCTATTGTTTATACGAGTAATGATCGAAGTAGCGACTGCTTAATTTAATTAAAACAGTGGCTCTAAGCTTCGTAGAATAGACTGTAAAATGGTAACATTTAGTAACTTTATAAAATGAATTAAAGCATTACGACGCATTTAATTTGGATTTGGACACCACACTATGGGTCGAGGTCGTCCTTATTGGCACAAATGCGTTTTGTAAAACTACTGCGATTTTAACCAACTTTTCAAATTCAAGTGTTTGTATGCTACAGTGAAACCTTATAACTAGTCAACATCACAATTGACTGCAAATAAAGTTAAATATGCAAAAATAAAGTTCTGTCGGTTAGGTAAGTTAGATTGTACTATTAGATACCAGAGGGAAGCTGCAGATGAGCCAGCAGCACGGCACGGCATGTAATCATTAGATTTTTTTTCTGTTAAATAATGGTTTCGTGCGGTCAGCACATTTAGGCAGTGTCAAGTAAGATATAATAGTGAATATTTTCTTTGCATAAAGTAGATGATAATAAGTGACAATGAACGTTAATGTTATACGATATTCCCTAAACCCCTTGAGACTCATTAAAGCTGTTGGACTTTATTAAGATCTCACACGGACTTCTTGAGAGAACCTTTCGGCGACTTAGGACCAATGATATTGCTTAGGGCCATAAATAAAAACGTCCACTTCTAAGAATGACCACTTACTTAAATGACCATTTCTTGAAATTACCTCTTCGTTAAATTACTATTTCTATAAAATAACCACTTCGATAAATGACCATTTCTTAAATTGACCACTTCTCGCCCGGAGTAATCACGGAAGAATAACAAGCGACATCAAAAATATTTTTTGTAATATATCACCCCTTCGGCGGCATCTTGAGCTTAAACGACTAACAACATTTGGACATTTGTGGACATTTCAAGAAGTGGTCTTATAGAGAAGTGATAATTTAACGATGTGGTCATTTTCATTTAAGTAAGTGGCCATTCTTACAAGTGGTAATTTAAAGAAGTAGTCAATACTAATTGTGGTCATTTTTATTTATGGTCGCCGAAAGGATCACAAACACTTAAACAGTAAATAATCCACCATTATTTTTGACGACCTCCATGGCCGAAAGTTTAGCACGCCGGGTCTGGCCTGGTCATCTCTGAGGTCCCGGGTTCAATTCACGGTCGGGTCATATATACATACATACATATAATCACGACAATTATCTTCGAGCTCGAGGTTGAGGTCAAGCTTGAGAAGCTCGATGGCGCAGCGGCTAGCGCGTTCGGTTTGCGATCTTGCCCGCTAAGCAACTTTCGCAATGCCGGGTCTCCTGATGGGTGACCATTAAAAACATCTCGAGCTCCTCCGTGCTTCGGAAGGCACGTTAAGCCGTTGGTCCGGTGGTTGTCGTAACATGGCAGTCGTTAAAACCCACCAACCCGCATTGGGCCAACGTGGTGGATTATGGCCCTATATCCCCACGTGCTATTGTCCACGTGGGAGGCCGGTGCCCAGCAGTGGGACGTTTATAGGCTGATGATGATTATCCCCGAAGGCTTAGTCAGATACTAGGCAATGAGGACCGCAAAAGCTGTCAGTGACATAATCCACGTTTCACCAAATAACAATTGCACATGTGCCCAGCGTGACAGGTGGTGGGCCCATCGCCGCTCTATGCTGTTGGAGGTATGTGCAGTATTTAGTCCATTAGTCGTCTTTTACGACACCCATGGGAAGGGGTGGTAGTATTCTTTTTATGAGCTGCTACGCGATATGGCTCATTTTAACTGCCAAACAATATGCTACGTTCTTTTTCATATTGTGTACCACCCATAAACATCTTTAACGAAATAGAAGTAACTTAACTATAAAATGTACCATGCAATAGAGGGGCGGTGCCTTGCGCCTTTGTTTTATTTTAGGCAATAGTCTCTTGATTGGAAATTATGCATTTTATGATAGGCTCTTTAACTAAAAATAATGTAGAGGTATCGAGAAAAGTGTTTTAGTCTTTATACAATGCAAAAAACTTAACTACGCATTGAAATGAAACACTTTTTACGGAATAACTCGCGTTTAACTGTACTACTTACATTACATAGTTTTTTAGATACCTGACGTTTGGAACCCTTTACAGGGTCCTTGGTCACTGTGACCACTATGTAATGTAGTAAAATTAACGCGAGATAATCCGTAAAAAGTGTTTCATTTCAATGTGTAAGTGCTCGCTTAGACCTTAGAAAACAATAAATGAACTACGCGTAAACTTGAAAGTCAGCAATATGCGAAATAGACCGATATTTCAAACACCCAATTTGCTCAGGGTGAACGATATGGTGATAGTTCACTGGATCCAAATGTAACTGTACTTACTCATAAAATCAAGGGGCTAATCAAGAAGTCTGTTAAGACCTATCGACCTTTATTGACACTGATCAGTGTTGGGCGGTTTATGTATAAATGGATACCTTAACTACTTGTGCAATGCTGAGATAAAAGACTGACTGTTGCTGAAAAACTGAGAGTCTTGGGTTATGTGTGTGTATGGGACATGACAGGAAAAATAATAAGCCTGTGACGAGAAAGACACGAGAAAAATAACAAATTGCTATTTTTCGACGTTTTAATCATCATCATCAGCCGAAGGGCATCCACTGCTGGACAAAGGCCTCCCCAAGGATCTCCGCCACGACCGGTGTTGTGCTGCTCGCAGCGGCTACCCGCGACCAAGCACCAGGTCGTTGAAACACAAATAAAATAAAACGTTGAAATGTACCTTTTTTATATAAGAAGGAGGAAAACGAGCAGGCGGTACACCTGATGGAGAGCAATCACCGCCGCCCATGGACACCCGCTAAACCAGAGGAGTCGCAGATGCGTTGCCGACCTTTAAGAAAGGAATAGGGTTAAGGAGGGAATAGGAGTTGTGAAGGGGCGGGGGGGGGGGGGGGGAGGGGCCTCCGGAACTCTCACTGGCCGGACGAACCACAACAGCACCAAGTGTCTGTTGCAAATTTCACGTCGGATATTCGTGAGAGGGTATTACCCCGGGCGAGCCGGCCCAATGCGTGCTGCAACGCAGCGTCGCTCTACCACTCACTATTTTAATTCATTTTCTCCTAATTAATTTTGTTTCTGTAATTTAAGTTCGGAATAAGTAATCCTTTAGTTTACTTGTAATAAATGCCGTGTAAACTTATAATAAGGCTTGTAGATAAGATAAGTAGTACTTACCTATCATAAATTGAAAATAATTATGTAACTTGAATGAAAAATACTTAATTGCACTTAGAACATAAAACAATATACTTATACTAAATGGATTAGTTTTACAAAAGGCGGCCTTATTGCTAGGGTAGCACTTTCTGCCAGGCAACCTTTGGGCAAGAGAACCCAAAAAAAAAAGTAAATAAAACAAAGGCTTGTGCACAGCTTAGATTAGGATATAAATACTTATATATATGAAACAAAAATAAAAATAAACTTACCTACACTCACACCAATTATCTAGGAGAAGCTTCGTTATGAAACTCGTTAAATGGTTACTAGACAACGGACATACTTAAAATACTTAAATACATACTTATTATACATAGAAATCACCCAGACCAGAGACAATTTAGAAAAACAATAGTTTCTAAATTGACCCGACCGGGGATCGAACCCGGGATCTCAGAGATGGCGTCACCATGAAAACCGGTGTACAAACCACTCGACCAAGGAGGTCGTCAAATATAATAAAGATAAAAAGTGACTAAAATATAAATATGAAAAAGATAACGTACAGTGATAGGTAAGTGTGATAGATGAGGATTTTTGGATAAAGAGTCCAGCCAGTCCAGCTGAGGAAGTAATCTTTAATTTGACGAGTGAATAAGTCCCGATGCTTTGCACGTCTAATACTCTCCGGCAGAGAGTGTTCCACAGGTGGATAGCATGCACAGTTTATGACTTAGCTACGAAATCAGTGGAATGAGGCGAAACATCAAGTAACAGGCAAATAGAGGAACGAAGGTCACGGACAAGAGTATAAGAGCGAAAGACAAAATTATTTTTTAGATGGATGCGAGGTGAACTTGCTTATTTATCTTTGGATCTATAAATGACTAATTATCCCCCAAGGGTTAGTCAGAGACTAGGTGATGAGGACCGCAAAAATAGTGCACAGCCACTCTTCACGCCTTTTACTAAGTAACAACTGAACTTATACTCAGCGTGATAAGAAGTGAGCCCATCGCCGCTCTAAGCTGTTTGATGTATGTGCAGTTTTTAGTCCGTTAGTCGCCTTTTACTAGTGATAAAAGGACTTGAGTCTTTTAAGTCCTTTAAGTTAGGACTAGACTCGATTTTCAATACTCGACTCCAAAAATACGACTCAAGGTTTTTTACTAATCTGAGGGGACTCAAGTCATTATAATACAACTCAGAAATAAAACGACTCGAGTTCTTTATTAAAGGACTCACAACTTAGTCTCGAGTCTTTTAATAAAGAACTCGATTCGTTTAGCATGCGATGAGCTGTTTAAAATTAAATTATAATAAAACTTTAAAGTTTGTAAGATCATAGCATATTTATTTAAGGTTTTCAATATTTGCTTCATTGAACAAATCAATATTTTGTCATCAATATCATACAATGAGTTGTATTGTAATTCTAAATTACTACAAATAGGCATTTTTGATTCAAGTCAAAAGTGATTAGTTAAATCAATTTTCCATATTCATCAATTATAGCTTAGACATCATTTAATTAATTATATTTATTTATTTCTATTAAATTTATTATAACATGTCTAACCATTTATCTAACAAACTAGATATATAATGTCCCTGTATTAATTATTAAGTGTGTCATAAAAACATAACATAAACAACAACATAATCATATAATATCCACATTCATTCTAATAATTAATTACAGCGTATGAGCGCGCCTTACGACTCACGACTCCCACGAGTCGAGTCGTTTTAAAATGTTGGAGCCTTTTCGTCACGACTGAGTCGTTTAAAAATCTCGAGTCTTTTTAAATTGACTCAGTCTAAAAATAAAACTCGAGTCATAGTCGAAGACTCCTAAAAGGCTCAGGACTCAAGGTTTAAAGACTCGATCGAAATGTGAACCGTCATAACCGAGTCGAGTTTCTTTTAAAAGACTAAAAGACTTGTGTTCTTTCATCTCTACCTTTTACGATACCCAAGGGAAGAGATGGGTTGGTAGTATTCTCTTAATAATGAGCCCCCACCAAACTTCAGACCTCATGATGATTTACATAAAAATAAATGCTGCTGTTACTTGGTCGCGCAACTTTATCGTGCCAATTATAATGTTTTAAGGAAACAAAAGTAAATAAATAATACTAATCCTGATATTTGTAATTTTTTTCCTTATGCAAATTATAGTCTGTGATAAGCTTTTACTCTTAATTGTGTGGGTAATGTAAATAGGTAAAACTACACACGAGACGGAGTGCCGTCTGATTATATCATGAATATGGAGACAATGATATTACAACTAAACACGTAGATTGGAATATTATCACCTCTCTTTTTACTTTATATTTTGGGCTTAGCTCCCGCTGATTACAAGCTTGTTATCTTTTAATAGCTCGAATGTATTTCTCGGTCCTATTTGTCTATTAGGTAAGAAATATTATAATGATTTTCTTTGTAATGACTGTTGGTAACATAAATAAAGAAAAAAAAAAGATTCACGAATATTATCCCATAAGTGTGTGTCAGAGACAAGGCAATGGCGACCGCATAAGCAGTCTACTGCCATAGTCCACGTTTCACCAAGTTATGACTGCACATTGTGCTAAACGCGACAGGCGGTGAGCCCATCGCTACTCTATGCTGTTGGATGTATGTGCAGACTTTAGTCCGTTAGTCGCCTTTAATGACACCCAAGGGAAGAGGGGGGTATTCTTTTGAAAAGCCGCTACGCGACACGGCTCCTGATAATAAAATTAATGTTTGAAAAAATTAAAGTTTGTGATAAAGCTGCATTGAAAAGAACCGAGTGCGATGGCCCGTTATGGTGAAAATAAACAGCGTTCGGATAAGTTATAAAGCACTCAATTTTGCAACACCCATGCATGGTATAGCTGCCTAGCTGTAATCTTTGAGGTACTAGAGACGACATTGCGAAGCAAGTTTATGCGCACTACGAGTGATCCAAAACGTGAAGTGTGAAATGTGAAGTGAAGGGTCCTTTAAACGAGGCGAGAAGAGGCACTTTGTGGGCCGGCAGAGTGAGTGTGACTGATGCTACGTCTGGTGTGAAACGAAGGTTGTAAGGCTCCGTTTTCGATAGACCAGTGTTCCACCCAACCTTCACCTATGCAAAATGTTTGACCTTAGGTGAGGACAATCAGCCAGGCCCACCAGTAAACACGGAAAAGAAGGAAAAAGGGGACTAACGTGGTTCAGCAGCGGCGACTCCGATAGCGTACTTGCGGTCACCTTTTTTGAACGGGATAATATCTTACGCTGCACCAGTTGTCATCACGCCTGGACTTCATTTCCACTTAACATCAGGTGGAGTGGGATCATTAGCAGGGCTTTGTATAAAAAAAAAATCCAAACGATTCACTCGCACCATGCGAACTTTAAAAAAATTGCTTCGCAATGTCGTCTCTAGTAGTAAATACCTCAATGGCTGTAATAGCGCGAAACATTATGGCAGGCTAGACTAGTGTCAATCAAATCTCTATTCAGGCTTACTATCTGACACTTCTTGTGTAACCACTGGCTAAAAGTAAGGAAAGGTTAGGTAAAATCAGTAGTGGTTGTATGGGGTTGGAGTTTCCAATACAAGATAGGGAAACCCCATATAATTATGAACTCGAAACAATAGTTAACATAGCGATATTACCCTCCAACACCAACGGTATTTTACAGGATTTCTAGGGTTCCTTATGAGCACAGCTATCGCAGTACCAGACAATAGAAATTCTATTTTTAGCAACCTCTAGAAGTCTTTGTGACAGACAAGCGAAAAGACTAATTTTAATTGGTTTTATTACGTTAAATTATTTTGCTTAGCTAAGTTTATCTAGCTGGATATCTAGTAACTAGAGCCATCTACAGTTGTCATGTTTCTTAGATTCGCAGCATTTTTGCGATTTTAGCAACAGGTGATAAAATATATACATACATAATGATGCTGATAAAATAGATACATACTGAAGGCCGGACTTGGCTTAACGTATTTAGGCAAAACATTTCATTTCGGTGTTTTTGAAGCCGGATCAGGCCTGGCGCACTCTGCGCTTTAGGTATTTTATTTATTTATTTATTGATACACAAAACAGAATACAGCCAACTACATACATAATTAAATTAAGTTACAGTTGCGATCCAGACTACATCCCTAAACATGTGTACACAACATGATCAAATTAAAAGCAGTGCATACCCACATCATTATTAAAAGTAAAGTTTCAACCCGTACAGAACAAAATTAAATTAAATAAAGTTTAGCTACATAGATACTAACTATCAACTATGTTCTACAACACATTTAATGTGATCATCTTGATATCTTTTTTGAATTTCGGCAACTTACAGTCAAAAATGTCAATGGAATCATGGTGTTCTCTTGAAATTTCATTGTATTGGCGGTTGGTTGAATGCTCTAAGTATTGGCAATACATCCTAACCACAAGGTTAAAAAAGGAAATATTGTTCTTATAAACTTGCAGTGAGAAGATTCTAGAAAAACTGTCTCGAGCTCTTGGTTTAACGGTAATATTAATACTCGAGAGAAGAGAAAGGGAATCAATTTGGGAACGTATAATTTTGAATAGGCAGACAAAGTCAGTATACAAGCGACGTGTCTGTTTTAAATTTTTTTCACTTTTCAGAGTGTAATCGAAATTTACGATTGAGACCTGACCTGTAGCATAATATTTTCAAACATTTACTTTCTATTCGTTCAATACGTTTAGTATGCATATCATAATGTGGGGACCATATGACTGAATTGTATACTACGGATCAAATCGAAATAAAGATTTAAAAAGCTGGATGGTTTTTGAAAATGCTAACTGACACAAGAAATGAAACCAATAAGTTTAGTGCTTTTATTTATGATGTAATCATAATGGTCTCGAAACGTTTCATCTAGAAAGACTCCGAAGTCCCGGACCACTGCCCTTCTTTCCAGGCAATGATATTTGAGTTTATAGCAATAAATTATTTTATTAGTTTTTGTTGTGAATGTTGTAATGAAACATTTTTTGACATTCAAGTACATATCATTATCTTGACACCATCTATCAAGAATGCCTAAATCAGCCTGTAGAACTTCTGAGTCCTTGCCACTATGAACTTTTGTGTAAAGTTTCAGATCGTCTGCATACAGTAGACAAGAACTTTATAGTTTATCAATTAGGTCATTGATAAAGGAAATGAAAAGCAGCGGTCCGAGATGTGAACCTTGAGGCACTCCGTAAGTTAATTATGTAGGAGAAGACAGGAAACCCTTGACTGCGTCTAGCCAGGTATGATTCTATCCATCGCAACAAGTTGCCATGAAGTCCAAAATTTGATGCCAATTTACGTGTCAAAATACTATGGTTCACTTTGTCAAAGGCCTTGGCAAAGTCCGTGTATACACAGTCGACTTGGTTTCTTTCGGCAAAGGCACTATACAAATGTAGTCTTTAAATTCAAGTTAATTAGATGCTATAGAACGATTGCGAACAAAGCCATGCTGCCTAGAGGATAAGAGTGGATGTATATGGTGATATAAGACATAGCACAATAGCGATTCAAATAGTTTACCTAAACAAGACAATATACTAATTGGGCGATAGTTATTGCAACGTGACCTGTCCCCTGATTTAAATATAGGCACTTTAGGAGCAGTTTTCCACAGATATGGGAAAACCCCAAATTGCAGGGACGTATTAAATAAGATGAGAAGGGGTACGCATAATGCCTTATCACACCTCTATATCACCAACGGGGGTATCCCATCTGTACCAGTTCCTTTATTGGGGTCGAGTTTATGTATTTTGCAAAGGATGTCGACGCGGGTAATTGTGTCTTACAGACAAAGGTACCTACTTAAAATTTATGTTGCGTTTAAAGTTGTCTTAATGTTTTCTTGCTTTCGTTGGAGTTGCTTGAGTGTGTCATGCTCTCTTAAAGTGTCTCTGCGGTGGTGGCATGTGCCTGGTCGTTACGTTCCCTTAAACATAGTTGAGCGAAGCGATGGCTGATTCACATGTCATACTCGTGTCGTGAACGGGTGCTGCCTGTGGAGGCTGGTCTGCTCTTGCAATCTTATTTTTTTTTTGGTAGTAATGGTATTTATTTTTGTTTCAAAGATACTGTAAGACGTTGTTCGTTTTATTTTAAATCAAGCAATACCTGTTTGTCAAACATCACCACCTTGTCTTCTCGTCATAGTCGTTTCACTACCTTAATCGAGATATTTTATCGCCACCCGTGAAATACTTATCATTGAGGAGTTCCAATGGCATTCTGTGGTCTTTTTCATCAGTTCTACTTCATTAAATGATACTTTCTGAATGCAAATTCTTGACTTATTGCTGAAAATACCAAAATCGCTATAGGTATGCCTACAATATTTGAAGAGTTCCCTCAATTCCTAAGGATTCCATCATCAAAACGAGATTTTGATAAAAATGGGACCAATCTGGAAGTATATCCTTTCAAATAAAAAAAGAATTTTCTAAATCGGTGTATAAATGACTGATTTCTGAGGAAACAAACATAAAAAAAAAACATCCGAATTGAGAACCTCCTCCTTTTTTGAAGTCGGTTAAAAGCATCGATTTTATGACTAAGATTATATTTTATAAATAAGAATTTTTGATCAAAATATACACAGAAATAAGCCCATTTGATCGGAATGTCAAAGTTAAAGATTTATTTAAATGGGAAATACGTGTTTTTCGATCAGAATTCATATCAAAATATGGATAGGTTTTGAACTCAGAACAATAGATAATGTTCTGACATTTTAAATAACAGTTTGGGGTAAAAAAACAACAAAAAAAAATCTACAGGGAAATAGGACATGTTAAACAGACACTTCTCTGTATTCTATGGCCGGATCACAATTAATCCGCACTTTATTGAAACCGTTGCAACGTAATACATAATAAAAAGTAAAAGGAGCATACCATGGCTTGTTTTGTATCTGCTTATTTTTAAACCAGACAGTATAGTACAGTATATAATTACGTTATTATACACAAATATATTACATATTTGTTATTATATATTACATACATATAATCATGACTATTATCTCTGAATGGTTAGTCAGAGTCTAGGCAATGAGGACAGCAAAAGCAGTCCTCTACCATAGTCCACTTTTCAATAAAAAATAGCAACTGCACATGTACTTAGCGTGACAGTTAGTGAGCCCATCGCCCCTCTATGCTGTTGGTAGTATGTGCAGTCTTTAGTCCGTTAGTCGCCTTTTACGACACCCAAGGGAAGAGAAGGGGTGGTAGTATTCTTTCACCGCTACACGACACGGTTATTATTTACGTTATTGTTTTACCAAACTTATAATATGTACAAACCTGCCTATGCGGAACCTTCTAAGTGTGTTTTGAATTTGCGCTTTGTCGAGTTTGTTTATCAGCACCCTAATGCAGGTAAAATGAGAAGCTATAAATAGGGAGTTTCGATTATTTTAATTCAGTTTCAACAAGTACATTCCCTGTGCTATATTAAAGATAAATTGTGAAATGAATGAGGTGTAGTTGTTTTTATAAGTTTAGAAGAAAAACACTATGGGTAAGACATGTATGCAATGTTTTTTTGCGGTTGGACACCTTTTTTTGGTACGATTTAGACTCATTTCTTCTTCCTTTGCGTGTAAGTGTCCCTAAGTTATCCAGGATCCATTGCTAAAGGTACAACCTACGCTGAGGCTGCGACTAGATTTGTTCGTTATTTCAAGTTTTGCGTTCTATCTTAACTTACTGTGTTAAGACAAGTAAAACTTTATATTATTTTAGATTTTAATTACATAATTGAATAAAATATTACCTTCAGAAATAATTTTGTGTAGTTCTGTGTACAAATCTGCTATAAATGAAATGAAAATGTAGTTATTAGGACACACAGTAACATAATTACAATTGTCATAATTATATTAGACAAAAAGTTCGAAATAAAAAATGTGTCCTATTTACGCTTCTAAACCTGTACTTTATTGTGTGTGCCTTTCGTACCGGCTTCTGGTTTGTTCTATATTCTGAGATGCTAGTGTAGCGTATTGTGACGTAGTTATCAGTCTTAATCCTTTTAAATAAAAATCAGATCAGCGTTGTATTTAGTTATACAGCGTGTTAGTTAAAACGAGGTACATATTAAATCCTATGGTAGTTTATTCCTGGGTAAACATAAACAAATAAAAAAATACTACTCGAAGCATATAAAATAATTCAGAAAGTTGATGTTAAAATTTCATGAAATTTCCCGTAATGTTTGGGCACTCTAGCACTTTCGACTCGTTTACACGAATGGTATTGAATAGGTAGCTGTCGTGCTTGGTGTGACCCGTTTTTCCTTTATACTTTGATATTTTCCCGCGCTTATAACATTATTTAGATAATTATGAATAAGAATATTTCTTTTTATGAATCAGTTTGGAAATCGAATACCTAATCTCCTCCCTTAATATGTTTTAACTAACAGGCTGTTTATTTATTTATTAACAAAAAGCCATAATTTAGGTGATAAAAACAAGATATTCATCAAAAAATTTGATCATTGGTTTTAATGTCATATTTATATTTAATTTTTCAGATAAAATTATTACAGTCATACTGCTGGCCTTTGCTAGTAATACAAATGGCGATGACGGCACGGCTGTAAGTGGAGAAAAATCTTGCATTGTTGCGTCAAATGTCACAGATAAAATCTGCCATATAACAGTTACCTGTCAAGATGTATTAATAAGCGACATATCCGCTGATATTAGAAAACAAGAATGCATAAAAATACGAAACCTGGATTACTCCATCACTTTAATCGCAGATGCCATCGAAGATACCAACTCCCTTAGAGCTCTGTCCGACATGTTACAGAAGATAACAAAAATACTTATTAAAAATAGTGCCATCTCTAAACTAACGACGACATCAATGACAAATGTTGAAGAAATATGTCTTATAAGTAACAAAAAATTCGTGACTTTTGATATTAGTGAAATGTCTTTTAATAAAGTTACAAAAATGGATTATTCTAATAATTCAATAGCAACCTTAGAGGGGAAATCTAGTAACAATTTTAAAAATATGAAAACCTTAAACTTAAGCTGTAACTTAATTGAAGTCATACCCATGAATTACTTTGAATCTTTTAGTGAGCTACTGAGTTTAGATTTATCACATAACAAATTAAATGTATTTTTTGTTCAGGGCATGTTTAAGCTCAACACGTTGAATTTGTCTTTTAATATTTTGAAAAAAGTAGATGATGTCTATTTGAAATTCGAACACTTAAAAGTGTTATACTTATCACATAACAAAATAAGTTCGGTTTACAACAACAGTTTAAAAATAATGTCTGAATTGGAAACACTTGATTTGTCTTCAAATCAGATAGACACATTAGAAGAAATGATATTTGAAACTTTGTTAGAGTTAAAAACGCTAGATTTATCAGAAAATAAAATTAAGTACATACCTAAAACCTTACTGTCAAATAACAAAAAACTAGATAAATTATCACTAAACAAAAACAACATTGCTGGGATAGAGGATAGAAGTTTTATTAATAGCCAAATAAAAGAAATATCTGTAAGAAACAACAATATCACAAAATTAGGCAACGGCGTATTCCTGGGGTTGCAAGTTAATAAATTAGATTTAAGTAATAATAACATTTGCCAAATAGATGCCCAATTTAAAGATGTCAATTCAAAATTAAGTGAAATAAATTTAACAAATAACGATTTAAGTATTATTTCTCCCTTAACATTTAAAGACTTAAACGAGCTACAGACTTTAGTTTTATCACATAATCGTTTGACTGAATTGCATTTTGACAGTTCAGACTTGGAGAAGCTAAACTATCTAAACGCCAGTAATAATAGTATTACAAAAATCGATGATATTTTTTTCAAGGAACTCAAATCACTATCGATTTTAGATTTATCGATTAATCAAATAAATAAGTTTGAATTTTCAAGATATGAGTTAGGGAAAGTAACAAAATTAATTTTAAGATTGAATCCTCTTCAGACAAAAATAGAACAAGAAGAATTAAAAAACTTAAAAAACGTGATTGACATGGACATTTCGAAAACAAAACTTACGGAATTTAAAGAGAAGGCATTCTTTGGAATGGATAAATTAAAAACATTAAATTCTTCTGGATGTGCTTTATCAAAAATTAATCAAAATGCATTTTCCGGTGCAGGTTCTATTGAAATATTGGATTTATCTGTTAACTTTTTAACAGAATTTTTAGTTACTGATATGAGTAATCTTAAAGAATTATATTTAAACGACAACAAAATTACTAATATTAGTAATTTGTTTATTAATCTTCCAAGTCTACATACAATTAATTTAGCTCAAAATAAAATACAAGAATTACAACCTAAATATTTTGTTACTACAGTAAATTTACAAATTATTGATTTATCTCAAAACACAGACTTGGTAATTGATGATAACACTTTTGATGATAAGAACTTGAAAACAGTACGCTTAAATAAAATCAAACACGTGTCCTTTGAAAAAGCCAACAATACTTCTATAGAAGATTTATATCTATCTGATTGTGAAATTCAAGATATCGCTTCTGTCTTTATTACAAAAGTAAAAACATTGAGAATTTTAGATTTAAGTAAGAATAAAATACAGTTTATTGCTCCAAAACTTTTTCAAGAATTAAAACTAACAAATCTGAACCTAAGTTATAATGAAATACAGTATATAGCACCAAATACTTTTAAGGGCTGTGATTTTCTGAAAAACCTTGATCTTCACCAGAATCATCTTAAGTTCATTGATAGTCATAGTCTTTTAGGTGTCAAAGTCTTGGAAACTTTAGATTTATCTGCAAACAAAATCAGTGAGTTTGACATAAACCTTTTACCTATGAACAATAAACCGTATAACATTCATCTTGATGACAATAATTTGATTAATATTAACTTTAATGACTTTTTAAACACAAATGTTAGAGAAATTAGTATTGGAGGTAATAAAATCCCTTGTGACAATATTAAAACCATATTGAAGAACACTAAAACCACGTTTAAAGTAACAGCTACAAAATTTAATAACGAATATTCTGTTTTCAATGGCATTACATGTGATAAACAAGAAACTGAAGCATGGATACCAAATCTTTTAGCATCATTAGATCGTATTCAAACACAACTAAGAAAGAACATAACATTTGATTCAAGCTTTAAACATAGTTCAGATATTGAAGAAATTTTAATAAAACTTCAGGAGGATGTTAATAACATTCCAAAAAATACATCCTTTGTAGAAGTTAAAGATGAGAGAAATAATACGTATATTAAAGATCTCGGCAACAAAATTCTGTCTTTATCAAAAATATTAGAACATGCTGCACCTCAAAATGAAAGCAGCTATTCAGAACTTTTAAACATTACAAAACAAATGCGGGTTGATTTAGAAAAAAAACTAATTATTCCGGAAGTTGAATCTCAGCAATCTGCACCAAGCAAAGGCTTGCTATTATCTGTTGCAATTTGCTCAGGAAGTGTATTATTGTTGCTAATAGGAAAATTTTCTTACAGTTACATAAAATCACGCAGGAATACGTAAATACAAACTAGTGATCAAACCATTTTCTTGGTTTGTATATCAACCACTGCATTTGTGTTTTCTTTTCTCAAGTTTATTTCGTAAACTCAAAAATATTAAATTCCAGTGTTTATAGTCTAATTTGGATAAATTCTCACATAATATTATTATTATTTATTATTTCATTAAATCTGCATGCTAATTTACCTTAAGTTAAGCGAGTTTATGTAAAAGAAATTTGTCTTTCAAACAACGTAATCGACAATCATACCAGAGACTAATTGTGGCTTAAAGGCTAAGTGACGATTGTCATTGTATTGGGAATGTTTCGTAGTAGGGCCATTAGTAAATCTACATTAAATAGGCACTTAAGTCATCACCATCATCATCAGCTCATCGGCACTTAGGTGATAGTGGCAAATTATTTGAAGTTTGCATTGTTCTGTAATGAGATTATACTAAGGACACAATAATGAGAATAAGATAAATGTGTATTGCATTACTTTAAGTTAAGTATTGAAAATACACCATCGTAGCATGTAAATAGTTTATTGCTAACTTTAACACAATTATTGTACGCTTACTTAGTGCGAGTTTTGTTCACATTCGAAACGCGTGAAACGAGGCAAGCTGCAGCCATACAAAAATCTCATTTTCAATAACGTAATCAATTATTGAATAAAATGTTGCACTAGGGCCTTTGAACGGTACTGCCCCCTTACTCTTGAAACCGATCGCTATTGCATCGGATTGGTATTGTGAATTTTCGTATTTTTAAATTACGACACCAACGCTAATTTGGATTCATATTGGGTGAACTAAATGGCATTGAGTTTTGTATTTTTTCAATATCCACGCAATATCCATATTAGAAATTAGAATAAAATTAGAATTAGAATCCATATTAGCTCTGGTGTCGTAACTTAGGAGTACGAAAATTCACAAAACCAATCCGATCCAATAGCGATCGGTTTCAAGAGTAAGAGGGCTGGTACTAATGGTGACCGAACGCCGATCTTCAACTAAGAAGATTTTGTAAATAAATATTGTGTCATGTTTTTCTTAGCTAGTTGTTTACTTACTGTTAAGCGTTCATAGCAAATAGCGTTGTTGAATAAAATTGTTTGATACACGGATGCCTTACATAATTTGTGATTTCAAGTATATTTGTTTTATAACAATAAAATTTAATTAAAATCTTTTGTAGGTGTTTCTGTTTTCTTCCACATCATTATCATCGACAGTAATAAACGACTGACCGTCTTTATAATCATGAAAAAAAGGTTTGTGTACGTCACTAGCACCAATATGTATTATATGTCTGTGATATGTATACACTTTGTCTCTTATTCCATTGTATTAAGAGTTATAATTGTTTACATATTTTTGCTCGTGACTGTACAAAGTTAGAAGATAAGCTACGCTAGATTCAATATCATCCCGGGTTTGTATTCAAAGGTAAAAGGTAAACTACACTGTCGTATTCAAAGACTTTTACTTCATCTTGGGTTTGTATATGAAGTAAGAAGACACTGGCGTATTCAAAGGCCGGTAATATTATGTCGGTTTCTTTGCCTTACGGCAGTGCGAGCATGAGTTGATCGAACCCGGGCATCATTGCGTGGGGTGTGATTTGTGATTCGCCCACGGTGTTGGATTTTCGCTTCTTCGAAAAATCCGAAACACATTTTATTCAACCTGGGAAATGAAATCAGGACCTTCAGATGTCGGACCCAGCGCATTACCACTCGGCCACCGAAGAGCTTAATCAAGCTTAGAGTTTATATTATCCGACTTTTATATTTAAACAATTAGAACGCGGCTCCGAATATAAATTTTATTAATTGAGCACTGATCAGTGCGCGGCTGCAGTAGTAAGATTAAAGGCAAGAAAAGTTACAACGTTCTAGTTATTCGTATTTGAGGAGCTGCAGAACAAAAGCGGACTTGTTCCATTAATAGAATTCTACACTGTAGCAAAAAAACTGAAATTGCTAGTTAATTGATAGCTAGATTTTTGTTTATTTTAATAATAATGTAGTCTACCATATAAAAACCACTTTCCTTTTGCTCACAAAAGTAAAGTCAAATCGATATTAAAAACGGTTCTGATATGTAGTTTCGAATGCCGTCGTTGCGGCGCACGCTGTTCCGAAAAACATTTCAAGTGGTACGCCCTTGCGAAAAGCCGTTGTATCGAAAATCGCTAAATCGAATGACGAAATCTCTTTCATATGTGGCACGCTAGATCGATAGTTACGGTATCGAAACCCATTGTTACGATTATAGTGCCTATTCAAATCTATCGTATGGGAATCGAACTCACGACCTCAATGAGACACAGCAACTTAGGATGGGCTCGATTAGTATTTAGAAGGAAGGGAAATGAAAAATATTATTTTAGATTAACTTTTTAATTATGTACTACCTATAGGTATAGAAAACAAATCAAATTTGTAGGTTGCGGCGGCGCCACCACCTGCATGACGCCGCACATAGTTCGACACGAAGCAACATAGTACCAACCGTGTCAACAGATGGCGCCACAAAAGCCAATTCAACGACTATCTCCTATCGACTTCTCCATACTACGACAGGAAATAGTATGGGAAGCCTGCATCGTGGTAGCGAGGTTGCACTACCTCCTTCGGTATATAAAACACCTCCAACTAACATCCGTTGGACCTCAGTCCCCGAGCTATAACACTCAGTTCGGAGGAAGATCTTCCCTTTGACTTACCCTACAGTGGTGACACCTACGGAGCACAGAAGCACCTTTAACATCGTCGCAGCACCCATCCATCACTTGGCTTCCCTACAAGGTAACAAAAATTACAATAACCTCTGGTATCCGGATAGGATAAAATTTAATATGAAATAAATTAGTCACAACTCTCTTTATAGAAATAAAAAAAATACTCCCAAAAGCAGACTACGAGCATACTCATTAAGTACCTAACCGAAATAACAATGATATCTGAGAAAAAAAATTATACAAGTCTGACACATTAATGTTATTAAACTCAGTATAGGCGAGTATTTAGAGCTAAAGCTCCTATAAAGTCCAATTTGCTTATTGTATTTTTCTTTCTTAAAATAGCTTCTTTATAATTTTCTATTTCTTTGGTATCGGAGTATGTGGAATATTACCAAATAAACCAAATTCTCTCAATTGTGTGCATTGTGGTTTTTTGTTCAATAATAATAATAATAATATATTTATTGAATACACAACAATGATCCAATTAATGAGCTTTTGAAGACAGGCGTACAAACCAAGTTTCCGACTTACCATTAAACATTCCATCGCCGGTGCCATTGATTTGAATAAGCACTCTAATCGCAATAATAGATTTCGATACCTATGATGATATGATGACTATCGACCTAGCGTACCACTTAAAAAAGAGTTTTCCTGACAGCGTGTTCGCGAGTCCGTCATTCGATTTAGCGATTTTCAATACAACGGCTTTTCGCAAGGGCGTATCACTTGAAATATTTTTCGCAACAGCGTGCGTCGCAACGACGGCATTCGAAACTACATAAATCTGACCCATTAAAACATAGTGATTACCCAGCAACTACGTTCAAAGTAAAAGCTAGAGAATTCTATAACGAGTATTCTGATTTTAATGGCATATCACCTGTGAAAAACAAGAAATAAATTCAAGAAAATCACAACAAGAAAACATTTATACAGGAAAAATACTATCCTTTATTTTTATCCCAACCTAGTGCCTGACAGTAGCAATATCCTCGCAACACCCATTACATGGGACTAAAACATGTCTGGCAAACTGTGGGTCCATTTTATACCTCTTCAGGGATATACAAACGTGAGTTTTACGTATGTATGAATATGCTAAAATATTTTCAATTCACGTTACATTGCTAGCAACTTCTTACATAACATCTATTATCACAGTTTGTATGGGTTACCAGTTCTTTTGTAACAGGAACCTACTGTTTTGTTAGGTTGCGTCAACTTTCCCTGTGTGGGACCGCGGTCTCACACAGGGAAGAAGGGGGGGGGGGGGGGGCCGCGGCCTAGTGTTGAGGAGCACTAGGCTGCATTGCACAAGCCCTCCTCCCGTTTGGGAGCAGCCTGAACCTACCAGGCTGCTCCTCTGGGGTAAAACTGGTAAAACTGGGTCCGTAGCGTGCGGCGTTTCGCGGGGCGTGGTAATACGGTACCGCGGCGCCGCGTCGCGCGTATGAAGGAAGGTGTCGGTTCTTTTACCAGGTCGGGCCCGTATGTCCTTACTCACCCGTGTCCCCCACGGGGGGGCGGATGGGGACATATGGGTTCCAGCCCTGGACAGTGCATGGGGTGTCTCACGTTCCTCTCGAGGCCCCATGCCAGTGAGAGAAGCATTTTCTCCGACTGAAAAATGAAAATGAAAAATAATTTATTTGTACATACATTTGCATTGCTTATCTCTAGTTGACAAAGTCTCCTTTTAAGCATCACTGCCTGTTCCAGAAGACTCCGCTCTCTCATATCTCTTATTACAAATAACTTAAGTATGACGTACGTAGGTAACTATGTTAAAATTTTAATTACTCAACTTATTGTACTATTGTAATAAACAAGGAAATAAAAAATAAAAATAAAAACTTCTATCTAAAATAATAAATGTTTGGGAATTTTATGCATTAATGTGTTTATATGAATATATAAGTGTACAATCAAATATGTAAGTATAAATAAATTCAAATGCTATAAAAATTAAATAGGTATACCTACTTAATTAATTTTTTAAATTAATTAAATTAAAGTTTCTTCATAAGATAGCTTAAGTATCCATCCGGTTATCACACTTTTACACTCGTGGAATGTTTTATTATAAATTTGTAGACTCTTATTAATTTTATTATATAAGTAGGCAGATCGTTTTTCAAATTGAACGCTCGCAAACACGGTTTTAAAAAAGGGTATATTCACTATATTGTGTTTCCTCCTTCTATCTTGTAAAATAGAAACATATTTCATTGTTTTGTGTTTTTTTAATACTACGTGAGTAATGTATAGTTTCCGGACAGACAATAGATTGGTAACTAATTGGTAACTAAGTAGAGATTTTGGGAGGAAAACGTTCTTTTTTTAAAATACATAACCTTTAACAAGATTCGCTAGGCTCTTTCTACCTCCAGGAAGCGTGTCTTAAGCGCGCCACCCCAAACTGGTATACAATAGATAATGATGGATTGTACTAACGAGATATATATGTCATTTAGTAATTTATTTGCGGAGCAAGAGGCGTCACTATTATTACTACCCGGGACGATATACCTCAACGTTTTGAACATCCAAATAAATTTACGTATTCTGGACGCAACTTTTTCGATTTGGGGGTACCAGGATAATCTCTGGTCTAACATCACCCCTAGGTATTTCACACTCTGCATTTTATTTATAGATGAACAGCTACAGACACGACTATTTAGATTACCACAGGAATGTATTTTTAAATTAAAGTCTGGGTTATTTGTTATAGATACTAAAGCAGACGTAGTTCGTTTTATCTGTGTTTAAGGTAAGGAGATTATTTTTAAGCCATAACGTGACCTGGGTCATCCCCTGCTCAGCATTCTTTTTTGCATCGGCCCAACTGGAGCCAGTGAACACAATTGCCGTATCATCGGCGTATGAAAAGACTTTAGCGTTTTTAAGGACCATGTTGCAGAGGTCATTTATATAAAATAGAAAAAGGGTAGGTCCCAAAACACTCCCCTGCGGCACGCCACATGTTACGTCAACGTCCCCACTTATAACCCCTTCTAATTTAATTTTTTGTGTCCTGTTGTTTAGATAGTCTTTGAAAATAGATAGTTGTGTGTCCCTAATGCCGATTTTTTCCAATTTGTGTATAAGAATGGGGACAGAGACCGTGACAAACGCTTTTTTTAAGTCCAGAAAAACCGATAAACATTTGGTACCTTTATCCAGTTCTTTAGTTATAAGTGAGGTAATGGATGTCACTGCATCTTCAGTGGAGATTCCACGTCTAAACCCAAATTGATTTGGTGATATTATGTCGTAGGTATCAAGATATTTTAGTAGTCTAACGTTTAGCAGCTTCTCAAGAACTTTGGCTAGTACAGGCAGAACAGAGATTGGCCTGTAATTATTAACGTCAGCTTTGTTTCCATTTTTGTAGATAGGGGTTATTATAGATTTTTATAATAGGACGGGATAAGTGCCCTTTTTGAAACAAATGGTTGCTAGATGTGTAATGATAGGTACAACTTCGTCCTTTACGAGTTTGAGGTATCTTGTTGTAATATCATCCCAGCCCGGAGCACTATCTGATTTTAGGTTATTAATTATACTATTAACTTCATCATTGTCAGTATCTAGTAGTACAAATGATTGGGGCTGAGTAGGTAACGAATGAAGATATTTATTTGATTCTTCTTTACTTATTGTAACTTTGATTTCATTTGCAAGTTGATTACCAATATTTGAGAAATAATTATTGATGTAGTTTGCAGACTCAATGGGTGAGGATTTAAGGTAAGTTAATTCAGAATTCGACCGATTTGATTTGCTTGTGTATGTTAATGTTTTAATATTTTTCCAAAAAAGCTTATTGTTGATAATAGTATTTTTAAGTAAATCTCTCTCATATTTTCTCTTAAGCTTTTTTATAAGATTATTACAGTAATTTCTATAACGGTGATATGTGATTTTTTTAGTTTCATTGTACGGATCTTGGCGAGACTGCTTTTGGAGTTTATTACGATTATTAATACATCTCAAAATGCCATTTGTCACCCACGGTTTTATTATACGCTTACTTTTTGGTATTTTTATACACACAGTGTTTTCTTTTATTGAATCGTTAAGCATTTTAATCAGACTTTCACTTATTAAATTAGGGTTATCGAAGAAGAGTAATTGTGATAAGTTTTTTTCTTGTAAATCTCTCAAAGACTTTCCAAATCTATTTTAACTTTAGTTTTAGGTGCAGTTTGTCTATTTTTAATTTAGATAGAGAAAGAAAGGTTGTCAGGTGGTCGGTAATAGTAGTATTTAAAATTGCAATGAAAGCCGATGTATTTTTTCCTATTTATTTTCAACATGTAGTGGTCGAGACATTTGTTTTCTCTTGTAGCAATGGTATGTCCAGAAAGGATACCATAGGTTGATAACATGTTAAGATACGCTGTTTTTTGTTTTAAGCTCATTTGGCTGATCATTTTCCGATGGGAATTTATTGATATTTAAGTCACCTGCGATAACAATATTTTTTTGTGGGCTTATAGTTGACAAATGTCGAGATATTGTGTCTATAAAATAGTCCGCATTGTGATTTGATGGGAATCGATATACACCCAGTATGGTATTATTAAATATATCTATTTGTAAGCCTGATGCGTGAGTTAAATTTATTTCCGTGACTTTCGATTTTAGGTTTTCTTTTATGTAAACGAGGACCCCGTCATTTTGGTTTAATCGACGGATAGTTGAAAATGAGTTATAATTTTTTAATTTTGGGATAGGTTTATCAACGTGTAACCGGCATTCTGTTAAGATTATAATATCTACCTCAAAAGTAAGACAAGAGAGATTTATTAAGAGGTCATCAAGATTACAGTAAATGCTCCTAATATTTTGCGAAAAACAGTGAGGTCTGTTTTATTTAAACTATAGTGTGTCATTAACTCGAAACAGTCACACTTGATTGACTTTGCAATAGTCAGGTTGTCTATGTTATTTATGGCTTGTATTTTCTCATCCATTAAATAATTGTGTAAGACTTATAATAATTGTTATCACGAATAAGGTAATTATCAAAAAAAAAAAAAAAAACTGAGCGCAACTGTATATACCAAGGAGGATGTTATACTATGTGTGGTGTTTTATTAATGTACTTATAATTTTATTAATTATTTTTAATTTATATGAACTTAGTTTAAAAATGTTAGTGATTTTTGAGGCATAATATATGAGATGACTTCTACTTTTTTCTAATGTGGATTTTCTTATAAACAATGTCAAGTATTGAACTAGTATTTTAGGTTCGACTAAAACAAAGAAAAAAAAAGGTTGCGTCAACTTAATATATGATTAATGATTAAACAAACTTACCTGTAAGTGATATATAAACACATGTAGTCCTTTTATCATACAGGCAACACCGCACGAGATAAAAATACTTTTTTATGGTAGTATTGAAAACCATCTCCATCCTACCGACAGTCCCGCGTTCCTTCCTCATTCTTTTAGAGCCTTCGAATATTTTTTTTATTTGGGTATTGGGATGGGTGGGAAACTATATTATCTTCGAATGAAGCGTACTACCATAATTGTGACAGAACTTCACTTACAGGTAAGTTCGTTTGATCATCAAAATTATACCACGTACGCCTCTTTCTGCTGATTTATGTATAAACACATGTAGATGTTCAAAAATTTTGTTAACTCGTTTATTTATTTATAAATTTTAATGATTTGTTATGTTATAACAAATCATTAAAATTTTATTTTATTTTATTTTATTTAAACTTAATAAGATTCTATTAAAACCACATAACGTCTAATTTTGTTTTATTAAAACCTTAATTGACCGTCTATAAAATATGCTGTTAAATAAAAGATATATAACAGGTTCACAGAAAACTGTATGAATTGTCAAAGTTTTTGTTTTACGTTAACAAAACTAACTGTTGAATAAAAGGTAATAGTTACACTAATACATTTATGTAATATTGAAGTTAACCATAATTCCAATACATAATCGTTATATTAATGTTTTTTAAAAACGTTTTTAAACCTGCAATGTGTTTAGATGTTACAATAATTACTCTATTTCGACGACACTGTCTTTAAAAAAACCTTTTTACGACTGAAACGTTCTTACGACTTGGACGTTTGTTAAATAAACGTTTTAGTTAAGACCATTACATTATTGTTGTATAATTTAGTTGGAAAAACGTTTATTCAAGGTTGTAATAAGACTTTTTAGTTAGACGACTTAATCGTCAGATGTACTACGTCTATACGATAACAGAGTTAGATAATAACCAATATAAAACTCCTATATGATATAAAAGTCATAAAACCCTTTATTTATACGACTTGTTTGCTGGTTGGGATGTCTCCTTAAAATTAAATTAATTTTACAATCAAAGTCAACACATTATCATTTATTGGTTAGGTAAACAAACAAATTGAGGAAAACTAGAATCATCGTAAACTGGACGATTATAAAATTTAACGAAGGTATCAGAGGATCGCGTCTAACCAGCCGTTTTCCTGATGACGTCGCGAGACGTCGTGCGTGCCGTGCCACGTCGCCGCTGCTGTGCGCTCTAAACGTCGCCACGTCCACGCCGCTGGCTGCCAGCACAGCCCTGATCCAGCGGCTGATGGTTTGGCTGGTAGCGGCTCTGTGTGGCCGTCTAAACATCACCAAAAGGCTCTCTGTGGAACTGGCTCTTAAATTATTTGTAATTTGTCAATATATATTTATGTTCTCATGAAAATATGGCAGAGATAGAATTGGTTGGTCCCGTCCGGCTGCAGATGTTTTTATAATGTCACTTATCGTTATTTTAATGGTAGCCAAAGTTTGAACTCTGTGAGCAGTACCTACATAAAGCAAGTAATATAATTAACTTTTTGGATTTTTTTTCAAATCCCATATCCTTTCTAGAACCCTAGGTAGCTATGTGTTGTAACACCAACTGAGGGTCCCAAGTAAAGGTATATTTAGGTAGGGCAGGCCTTAAATTATAAATGCCTTTAAGAAGCCTTTTAACCTGTTTCTCTGAACCAAGTTCGTTACCCGACGACAAGCTCAACGCTGAGCGATAACTGTTTATTGTACCTACCATAAGCAGCACCATTATGAAATTGCTCTGTCAAAAAAGACAGTGCTATTGGTAATGAGTAAATATAAGGATCTCTATTGATTGTTGCACAATATTGCTACCACATTTTGTAACAAACTCCATACTATTTCAAGGTATTGTTGGATAGTGCTGCTATCATTATACTTAGTGCAGCGGTGGGGGTGCATCGTTTTTCAAACGCAACCCGGAGAGTCTTGCTGCACCCAAGGTAAGTCCCTTGAAGTGAGGATTCCTATGACAAGGGGATTCTAAATTACATTCCGATCGCAGAAACATAATATCTGTAGTTAGTAATTTTTGTAGCAATGGGTACCAAGACAGAGTTGGCCAGAAAGGAAATACTAAAATGCCTTCAGCACGCTCATTAACAATCTTTTCCAAACATTTTAATATTAACGGAAATGGTGGAAAGGCATAAAATAAAGATCGATTCCATGAAATTGTAACTGCATCCACCGTTACTGCATCTGGATCTTGCTTCCACGATATACCTATATGATGAACATTTGGCGTTTTTGGCGAACAGTAGCAGTAGTCTATGTATTGACAACACAACAGCGATAAGTAAATCGTCAGGGAGGCATTCAGTTCCCTGCGCCTCAGAATTAAGATGGCGCCATAGCCTTGGGAGCTGGCATCGGTGTGCGTGCAGTTCAACGGGTATATCTGGATTAAAAGGTGCTAACACTGGCTCCAATGAAAGAATCTCTACTATTTTCTTATGTACTTCTGAATGTTTCTGTGTCCAAGTAATGGGTCCTTTAGTCTCGTTAAGGGATACAAGGGACTAGCGAGATTGGCAAAGTTGGATATGGTTTATATCCAACTTTGCCAATCTCCTGAAATAGGAAGCTAGCCCTAGAAACTGTCTAACCTGTGTGATATTCCATTCGAGCTTCCTGAGACTGGTTGTTTTTTTTCTAGTAAACATTTTATCCTATATCTATATAGCATTGTGAATGCAAAGTTAGTTTATTAATAAAGATATTTATATGCAATTACTTACGTCTTTATCGATTGTTAAATACTTGCAATAGTATTTCTTTCGAATGTGAGGGTAGACTTCACATTGACGTAATACCGCTGGCTTGCAGCGTAAATCAAACTACTAGGAAAAATTCAACGAGTCTTCTGGGGTCTCGGTAGCTCAGCGGTTAGAGCAGTGGACCGGCAATCCATAGGTCGTGGGTTCGCATCCCACTCGAGCTTCCTGAGACTGGTTGATTTTTTTCTAGTATATAATATTGACATACTATTACATATTAAAATAAGGTTGACATTTTTAATCATTCAAATATCTTTTTTTATAAAAACTAGTATGTAAGTATAAAAAACGTCAAATATTAATAGGTACATTAATTTGTGTGTTTAAAAATTGTTTCGTTTTTCGTCTTGGTACAAGCACAGATAACTAATAGTACTACCGTACAGAAGGTACACTCTCTAACGACTTTCATGCAAAATTGAAACTTATTGTGTGACCCGAGCGTTCACATTCCGATAAGCAACGCTGACTCGATATCGATTTGACGTCAGGAGCGCAGGCTTTAAGCGCGCGGACAGAGTCATTAGTACGGCATCCAGACACTGTAACCCTTCGCTAACACTAGTTGAATAGGAGTACATCGTCCATATAAGCTAGGGTTATGGTGTCTTTAACCCGGCGTCATTGAAGCAGGGCAATATGACCCTGCACGTTTTGTATACGAAAAATTTCTTAGAAATGATTGCCGCACACAACCGCCTGTCTCAGTAGCTGCAGCTAAGTATCACTTCTCCTCTTCGTTCGTGTACCTTACTTTAGTCGTCCATCGCCCGCGCAAGGAGCAACACGCGTGTAAAAATGCTACCGGGTAATTATGACCCAGCTCAACGGCGACGTTGCTGTTTTGTGCCATATATTTTTTTCATGTTTTATTTAGTTTTACATATTTATGCTACTTTATCTTTAGATAACTATCTAATATGGACCCGGAAGAAAGTAAGCGTCATCGAATCATAGCGATACTTGAAGAATCTTTAGATAGTGACGAAAATGAAGCTTATGCATCTGATTCGGAAAATGAAGATGGTGAAAGTGATGAAACCACTGGAGAGAAAAGAAAAAGTCAGAGATTAATACCTACTTTTTATAATACCACAAAAGGCGGAGTGGATGTTGCAGAATATGAGGTCTGTTCCATATAAAGTGTTTGCCGTAATTCAAAAAAATGGCCGTTGACATTGTTTTATGCCACGCTCAATATGGCTGGAGTAAATGCTGTAATTATAAGGAACAGCAACAATAGGACAAACATGAAACGACGTTAGTTTTTTAAAACTTGGGTTTAGCTCTCGTGAACCAACATATTATATCTTTTCGCAAAGATACAGTAAATCTTCCACGGAAAATGTGCAAAAGCATGAAAAAATTCACTGGAGAAACATCTGGAGAAACTCCTGCGAAGCTCACTGGTGTTCAAAGAAGGTGTCAAGATTTTCCCTACAAAAAGATAGGAGGAAAAGTCATGTATGTAATACTTGTCATAAGTTTACATGCCCTGAACACGTAATCTCTTATTGTAAAAACTGCAGTGAAAGTGTAATTCAAAAAGACTAATTATACGAAAGTTCCTGATATTTCTGTGATTAATATTCCAATGATAGAAAGGTTATATAGTATAGATTTCCTTTAAGTATATTTTTGATAGAAACAATATTGTTTTTTGTTGCTATAAAAAAAGTATAAGAGAGTTGCATTTTTGTTAAAAGTTTAAAATATACCACGCAAGACATTAATACATGGTTTTTTTTTTTAATAAACATGTCTTTGTATTTTTAAGCTGTTAAGTACTAATTCGTTCTTTATTACATTGAACTCAATTAATATGTAAGCAAAATATGTAATATAAAATAAGTTTCTTCTCACAAAATGTTATTATTACTTTAATGCCTAGGCTATTAGTCTGACAAAGACTTAGTATGTTATGCGACTTTATTTGCCATTTATTATACAAAGAACATAGTTATTGTTTAGCTTATAAAAACCTTTGCCTCTGAATTACAAAGTCATAGTTACTAATAAACAGAGTTTCATTTAAAATAAGGACTATTTTTAATAAAATAATATATTGTCTAAAATAAACTACCTATCCATGTGAAAAAATGTCTAACACCCCTTTATCTAGTCATATGACGGAGTTACCTCATTTTTTGGTTTTTCAAATTATAACGAATTTACACCATAAATTGATAGCCGTAAAGTTGTTTATTCATCACTACCTACATGTGCATATCACTGACTGGTTATTAGTCCATTTTTGTACACACAACGTTGAATACGTTCACTAGACGAACTTGGGGAAGTCCGCCTAGAAGATGTGTTTTTAAAATACCATCCGCATTTGCCAAGACATTAGTACGCCCGAATTTTCGCCCTATTTGTAATGTGCACAAATGACTACTTTGTCATGTGCTTTAAACTCCGTCTTTCTAGAATAATTAAAAGAGACATTGTTTGCTATAGAGAGGTCAATCGATTAACCAAGCTCTGCTAACCTAGAAATGTGTGGTCCAGAGAGGTCATCGACTGATCTCCCTACAGCTGCTCTGCTACCGTTAAATAAACTTAAATTGCTACTTACAAACTAGATGAGACGGTGTGACACACCCTTACTGCCGTTTCGCTCGTCCTCAGCTCGGTGCAGCTCGCCGCGCCCGGCTGCTGCTGGTACTGGTGGCTCGCCGCTCCGCCGGTTGTCGCTGGTGTCGGTAGACCGCGCTCCTGCGCGCCTTCTGGAGCTGGTGCTGATAAAACCCTAACCACCCTTTGGCTACCCCAAGAGCTCTTAAACCCCAGACAAATACGCACCGTTCACGTCACGCCACGTGCTTACGTGTCGTACTCCAAATGTCTAGCTTTTAGCTAGCCCGCCCTGGTTCCAAATTAAACGAATGTGCCCCACAGTGTTTCACGTTTTATTACTACTTAGTAAGCGACCGCCGCTCCTAATTCCAAAATTATAAGTTCCACTTTTACGCGACCCCGCCATGATGCTAACCTAAAGGCCCCAGTACACAGTGGCGTGTGATAGGCCATGCTTGGCCACTGCCGGCCATCGCCATTGTGTAGACGGGGTAGATGGTGTACAGTAGCGAGCAATTGTCGACAGTGGAGCGCAGTGGCGCGCAATGGCAAAGTTGTCGGTTTTTGGGCACACATCAAAGGAATCGTGGCGTATGTTGGCCGGTGGTGTTTACACAATGGCCGATTAGGGATGCATCATGCATGATTTTTCTCTTTGAAGCGATTTTTTGGATCGTAATGAATTGTAGGCGTCTGAATCGATTCTTGGAACGAATCGGGTACCTACGTATTATTCATAATACCTACAACTAAAATACCTACGTTAAAAACAAAATGTTCTGTTTTTTCTATTACTTTTATAATTTTTATTATTATTTTTACTACTACTACCTAGCTATACTTCTAACGATTTTATATTATATTCTCGTAGTAGTATTAGCAGTTACTCCATTAAGTTAGTAAGTACCTATCCACCAACCAAAATTCAATTCAAAAATTTGTTTACGTTCACACCAATTATCTAGACCAAGATGAGTATTTTTTGAAACTCGTTAATATGGTAAGACAACGGATAAATATACATAAAAAATATCCAGACCAGAAATCAGTTTAGAAAAACAGTCTTTCTCTTAATTGACCCGACCGGGAATTGAACCCGGGACCTCAGAGATGGCGCGACGCTAGACCCGACGGCGTGCTAATCACTTGACCACGGAGGTCGTCAACTTAGTTAGGTGCAGGTACAAGTAAATTGTAATAATATAGGTAACTACTTAATAATTGTAGGTGTCTAGTAGAATTGATATTATAATAGGTACTTAAGACTTAACTAAGTAAATAGGTACCTACTTACCTACGTACGTAGGCATACAGACGCGGGGGGACTTTGTTTTATAATAAGTAGGTAGGTAGGTAGGGGGCCGTCCATTAATCACGTGCGGCTCGAAAGGGGGGGAGGGGGTTTGGCAAAAATCACGAAATATAACAAGGGGGGAGGGGGGGTGTAGAAAAATATCACGTGTATTTATTTTTTAGGCAAACGCGCGATTTCTAAACCGAAAGCGGCGTGTAATGTGATGACTCGCCGTAAAAAAAAACAACCTGCAACCTTTCCTTTCTAAGCATTTTTATCATGGTCCTTAATTTTCTCGACTAAATTAGATTAAACTTTATACCTTTATTTAAAGATAATATTTTTAAAATTAAAAGTAAAAAACCTTTTTAATAAACAAGCTTTTATTTAAGAGTGCTAAAAAGAAAAAAAATAAACTTTTACTAACAACATATAACGTCATTACACCATTTATATGATATACTTAAAAGGTTGTCGCGAGATTTAAGTACTCGTATTTTCTTAGATTGAAAATTTTTATACTTAGTTAAAATCAATCACATCAAGGTATATATTTTACTTGTTTATTTAAACATAAGAATACCTATAGCACTTAATTAAATAGTTAATTTTGCGACAAACTTTTATATAATATAAATTAAGTAACGACGTTAAATATAAGCTTGTTTATTAAAAAAGTTTTTTAACTTTTAATTTATTTTTACTTTTTAGTTATCCTTAGACACGTTTTTTATCTGTTCTTCTCACTGAACGTGTAGGTATACATGATTTATTCACGTCCACCAAACCACCACCCATCAAAAACGGTCTACCCATTAAGACGAATTAAACTCGACCCGGTTGTGTCGCTTAATTACTGACTTCCTATGGCTATCTT
Organism: Scoparia ambigualis; assembly: GCA_963921215.1. Taxonomy (NCBI): domain Eukaryota; kingdom Metazoa; phylum Arthropoda; class Insecta; order Lepidoptera; family Crambidae; genus Scoparia; species Scoparia ambigualis. The sequence goes on from OY992512.1 coordinate 5,784,325, forward strand.
TCAGCTCCATCAACAGACCCTGGTTACCATCTAGCACTAACGTACCTACTCGTCAAGACGAATCAAACGAGCTAAGACCTGATGGGGTTGCGTCGTTTCTTTACGTAGTTCCTATGACCACCTTCCAGTTCCATCATCAGATCAGACCCTGGTAACCATTTAAAAACAAAGTACTCGTCAAGATGAATGAAACGAGGCGTAACTCGATGGGGTTACGTTGTTTCATTACAGAGTTTCTATGGCCACCTTCCAGCTCCATCATCAGACCCTGGTTACCATTGAAAGACAAACTACTCGTCAAGACGATTCAAACGAGCCCAAACTCGATGAGGTTGTGTCGTTTCATTGTGAAGTTCCTATGGCCACCTTCCAACTCCATCATCAGATCAGCACCATGTCATCATAATATTGCATTGTCACACGATTTACACATGTATGCAAAATTTCAGCTCAATCGGTTGAAGAAATGTGCTTCAAATTTGAGTTGTAAAATTCCACCCGAACATAGTTAAATAAAAGCTTGTAAAAAATTATAAGATTTTTGTAGGTACTAAAAAATACACGTGATTTTGGGTGGGGGGGGGGGAGGGGTTAACTTAAACCTCACCACATATCACCCAGGGGAAGGGGGGTTAAAAAATGCTAAAAAAAAAATTACGTGATTAATGGACGGCCCCTAGTATATATGTATATAGTGTAAAAATAGATAAAAACTGTAAAAGCATCTTCCATTTATTTGCTTATTGTCGCGATATTTTTAATCATTACTGTAACATTAATAGCAGGGTTACCATCCGAAATCAGCTATTAATGGCTATTAACTGCTTTTAATCCATTATTAGCCAAATGATATAAACCGGATTGTGTAGGTCAGTCTGTGCGTGCGGTGCGCAAAACAGACGCTCGCTTGCTCGACTCAGCCCTCAGCCGAGGCGACCTCCAGGCCGCCCGCCCATACCCCGCGCGCCGCGCAAGGCCCCCGCGCAGATCCAGACACTCACACATAGCAGCGAGCGATTTTACGAGCACACATGCTTAAGTGTCGCTTCTTTTCACGGTAGTGTTTAAATTCTCTGACTAGACGCCACGATTCCCTTTGATGTGTGCCCAAAAACCGACAACTTTCCGATTGCGTGCCATCGCGCGCCACTGCGCGCCACTGTCGACAATTGCTCGCCACTATACACCATCTACCCCGTCTACACAATGGCGATCATCTCTACTAAGTCTGTGATGGCGATGGCCGGCAGTGGCCAAGCATGGCCCATCCCATCACACGCCACTGTGTGTGTACTGGGATTGAAACTGGATAGTGATGCGATACGTAAGGCACAAACGTATTTTATAAATATATATAATATAATATTATGTACATATCCATTCAAATTCAGATTTTTACATTATGTTTGTTTTATATAACATAAAATACTTAATTAACTTAATTTTATGTAGGTAACTTTAGGATAAGATGAGGCTATTTTTCTTGTTAATCGTACTGGTATCAACGTAGGTAACAAATTTTTTTAGTGTTGATGTCACAGGTAAACTCTGGTATATCTTGACAACAAAGTAGGAAGTACATTTTTATGAGGTACACTGTATAATCCTGTATTATGCTATTTTGTTGAAATAAACATTTTTCATTTTTATTTTTTCATTTTCATCAACGGACGGTCCATTACAAAGTTTCTACTTGCATCATGTTTCATTATTTTTGCCTATCACTTGCTTCGCCTTGTAAAGCGACACTCACGGTCAGTTAAACTGATCAGTTGAATAACTGATCAGTTAAAACAACTGATCAGATAAAAGAATATTGTACCATATCGCTGATATTTATTTAATTATCAATGATCGATCTTTTTAACAAACAAATGTGCTTGTGAAAATTTCATGAAATGAAAATCATTACTACCTATTTGTTACTAGTATCATCATCAGGTAAGTAAAATTTTACGAATCCTTTATTAATATACTATACAGTGATAGATATGGTCGATAGGTACCGATATCACCGATATTAAAATATTATACAGTTTCAGAATCCGATATCAAATATCGATTTAAAGTTTTGAATCGATTCACAAAAAAATATATATTCCCCACCACTACCAGGCAGCAATGAGCAGTGGGCCAGCATACACCATTGTGTGAACGCGACGTAATCGTGGCCTACAGTTGTCTACAATTGGCGATGGCCGGCAGTGGGCCATCATACGCCACTGTGTACTGGGGACTTTACATATTGTGAACCAAGTGACACACGTCACACTGACAGCCGTCTGTCAATACAAATTAAAACTACAATGGGTTGCCATCCGTAAATGGCCATTTTATTCCAAACAGACATAGTGGCAAATCAATTGTAACAATTAATAAATTATGCCGGTCTTACCCAAGTTGACCTTATTACTGTTCGTTTGCGTAACACCGAACATGGGCTTCAAGTCATCGCTGCATTTGATGGATATTCTCTCATTCAGAAAATTCTTAACGCATTTTTTTCCTTCTCTTTATTAGGATATCCAACAGTGCGTACATTAATTTGTGGTAATAGATAGGTCAAGGATCATAAGACCGCCGGCGGTCGCGAAACAATTGATTTTCAATTGTGTCTGGTTTTACGGTGCTCAAGGGGTTAAGTATTTATACATTAAACAAATAGGCAAGTGCTGAAAGTCTCATTACATAAAGGAGAACATAACATGCTCACAGTATAACATTGAGGTAACAGAAACAAAAATACATACAAATCACGACTATTATCCTCGAAGGATTAGTCAGAGACTAGGCAATGAGGACAGCAAAAGTTGTCCCCTACCATAGTCCACTTTTCATTAAATAAGTATAGCGACTGCACATGTGCTCAGCGTGATAGGTGGTGAGCTCATCGCCGCTCTATGCTGTTAAATGTATGTGCACTCTTTAGTTCGTTAGTCACCTTTTACGATACCGAAGGAAAGAGAGGAGCTGGTAGTAGTATCCTTTCACCGCTGCGCGACACGGTTACAAGATACAAAATGAGTTGTAATAATTGAGTCGTATAATATCAAAGGCGGCAATCTGTCGTTTTTGTCAAAAATAAGATATTTATATGGCAACATTGAGAATTTAAAACGAATTAATATCGTAAAAGCATTTCGTTTCAAATGTGGCATACTGCTATGGAAAAGCAATGTCAAATATGAAGTTGGTATCAAATACAGCGATCTGTAAGGTTTTATTTATCAAAGACGGCAATCTTTTGTCTCAGCCAATCACAAGCGTTCTTTTTGGAACCTGTGTCATGGCCGCTGATATAATTTTCATACTGTCTAAGTGTGTGATTTTTATTGGTTTACTCGCTTTTATTTAGTTTCTTCTTGATATGAATGCGCAAATTAAAGTCACGGAGAGTTGTCCTGAACGTGTAACTAAAATTTATTCACGCAGTCGCACCAGAAATCCTGAAAACTAGAAAAGAAATGGGGCTAAAAGATGAGTTTAGTTTCTTACTCAGTATAGCTAGGGTTAACACAATGATGTTAGTTTAATGTTATTCCGAATTTATTTCAATATGAATGTATTTTTTTCCGACTAGGATGAAACGAAGAAGGGAGTCTTTAAAATTTCACGAATACCTAGACAATATCAACATTTTCAATTAAATTAAGTAATAATTATTATTACAGAATATTTTTTTTGTGTTTATTTTTCAAGTTTTTCTATTTGAAGTTTTGCATTATTGAATTGTAATTAATGAAATAGGTTTTAATTACAGGTATTCATCAAAAAAATTTACCGATACTAATTAATGACCACAACACAAACACCTAAATGTTCCATAATGACTGAAAAAAATGCAACAGTTAGGTACATCATTTTTTTTAAATTATTTATTATTTTTTTTGACAATTTCTTATTTCCTTGGAAGTGCTAACCCTGGTTCTGACAAAAAGTCAATACAATCAAAAATGGCAATCTGTCGATATTTTAGGATCAAATACGGAAATCTGCTCTACATTTGGTAACAAAACCGGCATTCTTAACATTTCAGTATCATATCCGGCATTCTGCAAAAATAAATTGTAAAATGTGGCGACATTATTCACTTTCAGCCATCTATAGTATGTTACGAGAAAGTGGTATCACTATTAGGTCATATTTAAAATAGTTCTTCAACGGTCCAATCCACATAAAAACCTAAAAACGTTTTTGTCTCTAGCCACAAATTAGTCAATCGTCAGATTGCCGCCTTTGATATTAATCGACTCAATTTATAGTTACATTAACAATCACTAAGTTATTAGTGATTACACTTAACTAAAACACACATAAGAGGGTTTACGCATTTCGGTTTCCCATACAAACTTCCAAGTCGAAATTTTTAAAAATCAATAAGCCAATGGGCGATTTTCTGACAGCCCAAATTAAAAAGTAAAAATTAGTTCAAAAACACCCAATAGATGTCGTTTTATAAAAGCTGGCCACCAGCCGTACCTACCTAGCTAAGGGCTGTAATAAATTCTACACTTTTACTTGTTACTTTACCTATTTATATTCAGGACATCCAGAACCTATTTCTATTTTGGAATAGAATAAATATTACGCAGCCATACACGTGCTCTTCATGAACCCGCCTTTTACCATGCGCCATACTAATCTATGCTAAGCGCCATCTATGAAGTCATTTACGAACCAATTTCTTTTTTTTTTGATCTCGGAAAATCGCCCATTGCGATGAAACTTTGCATGCTGCAGTAAAATACAGGGAGTTATTTCGATTTTTAACTTTCCATAGTAGACTTTAAATCGCAATAACTCAGCTAAAAAAAGGTTTTTTGAAAATATTTTCAACATACTATTTAGGTTCCTGTGTGTTACTTTAGCATGCAAAGTTTCATCAAAATTGGCTTATTGGTTTTAAAAATTTCAACTTGGAAGTTTGTATGGGAAACCGAAATGAGTAAACCCTCTTAACTGAATACACAAGAAAAACTGAAGAACACACTTTGCGTGACTTGGGAATTGAACCCAGAACCTTCGGATATCGCAGCGAACCACTGAGGCGCTAAATCAAGACCAAAGTGAAATCTGCTTAATTATACATAAACAGGTAACAGATTTGAATTAGGTTTACTGTCCACTGAGTCATGACTTAGTTTCAAAGACATATTTTTTAAGACACCGCGATGTTTCTATGAAATCACTCTGCTACATTTACACATTTTTTATATTATATTAAAAAGTGCCATTCTTTGTTTTTCTTTACATTTTTTGGATATTTTGAAGTTAAGAAATTTAATGGCACCTAATTAACATAATAACATGCTGAACGCGACATGGTTATAATCAAAGAGATTTAATATAGTATGTCTTTGGTTATAATTATTACTGTTATCGTTATAAATTTTTCCATTTTAGATAAAATGTTTAATTCTTAAAATTAACAAAAAAAACTGAACAAAATATTTAACGTGGCTTAACGCGAACAACATAATGTGCCTAACTTAAAAAAATATATTTACAGAACAGAAGAAAGAGTTCTTATGTTCTGTGATTATAAGTAACGTTTTTTGGGAACTGACGATTCCTTTTTCAGTCGGTAGGTATACTTCCTGCAGTTAATAACAGCTTTCAATAGACAATGACCCTTTAATACAGAAAGCACTCTCTTTCCAGAAAAATTAAATAAGACACCTAATATTAACACTTATCTACAGGCTATTTTGAAGCACTCTTCAGCTTTTCACTCTCTGTTTAGAAGGACAGGGAGGGTGGGTAGCTAGTGCTAGCTAGGGATATCAAACACGATAGAAGTGACAAGTGAAACCAAAGAGTTGCCGAAAAAACGGTAATTTGTAATAGTGACAGTAACCTACAACGAATAAAAACATAGCAGTTGTGTTATTATTTGTGCATTATTTTCTTTAAGTGTGTATGTTTTTGTTGTGTTAATAAGAGGACACAATCATGTTATACACAACACTATACATTACAAAGTTAATCTATTAAATAGGCGCTGCCATAATTAGTGGCTGTGACAAGTGCCACGGTATTCATGAAATTTGACTTTATTTTAGTTACATAACATATATAATATAATCACGACTATTATCCCCGAAGGGTTAGTCAGAGACTAGGCAATGAGGACAGCAAAAGCAGTCGATCATAAAGTTTTATTTATTAAATTATTATCTCTGCTATAACAACTAAGCAAATAATGTGTGTTAATTATGTAGCTCTTATACAATTTCCTGTTATAAGTATTTCACTAGCTGTATGTTCTTTCCACTGAGTTTGATTAGTACCTACCTATTTGCAAAGTGTTAAATAGTTTATCGCCATATTCATAGAAACAGTTAAATGTTAGGGTTATTTTATACAAAAACTTGTGCTCACTTGCTAAATCTAATGTCTTTACTAAGTAGTTTTCTTTGTGTCGCTCAGCCTCGTATAAATATGTATAAGAATCTTACTCAAACAAAAGTCTTTTAGGATAAAAGGTTTACTAGAAAAAAATTAAACAATTTCAGGAAGCTCGAATGGGATCCCATTCCTTTCATCCTTTTATCATGAATCTATATAGCACTGTCAATGCAAAATTTCAATAATAAAAAGTCCCTTATTTTGTTATATATATCCTTATTTTGTTAAAATCAATTCAATATAAACTATTACAGGCACTGACGCCAAAAACTAATCAAATAATAGTAAACCACCGATCTATCCATCACCAGTCCGGATTTGGGAAAGCCTTCGACTGAGAAGAAGCTCGCAAGAAACTCACTTTTTTCTCCTTTTTATAGTACAATACTGTAGATACATTTTTGTACGCATCAATAAAAACTGTATTACAAATTATAATTGAATTTTGAATTTTTTTATTTTATTTATTAAGGACAACCAACAAAACAGTCACATAATTTTCAATATTTAGTTTGATATCTATAGTAAAAAAACTATTAGTTTTTAGGACAGAAAAAAGAAGATTAGATATCAGTGTAGTAAGTAAGTAGGCTGTGTGTTTTGGCAGCGGAAATTTGTTACAATAATTGGCATTCTGGCATTCCTAATCTTTATCTGACTGAGAACATATTCTCGTCTATCAAATCGCGTATGTGATATGCAAAATGCGTATGCGTTAAAATAAAATAAAATCAAGCCGTTTATAAACCACATCATAACATAGAACGTTACATTTGGTATGTCATAGTGATACATATTATTTATTACATACTTTTGAAGTTTAAAATATAATGCCGCCATCACTGCCACCCTACCCCAACGCCTAATGGCTCGCTATCCTTGAGTCACGTTCGAGCTACATCGGCGCGCCTTATTTAATTAAAGAAAAATATAAATTAGGATATTTTTTTAAAAGCGCCTTATGGAATGCGTGCGTAACTGTTCGTGAAATTATTTGGCCTGAAAGGAATTTTAATTTTGTTTTTACTTTTTTCCTCGTTGGGTAATTTTTCTGTAAAAAGGGGGTTCAGTAAATTTTTTTTGACAAATGAAACTTGTCCGTTTTTACTGTAAATAGATATTTAATGGTCAGACAACCACCTGAACTAACTGATATGACAGCCGGGTGGTCGAGTGGTCAGCGACCTTGACTATGCAACCCACGGTCCCGGGTTCGAATCCCGGTAGGGGCAAATGTTTGTGTGGTGAGCACAAGCATTTGTGACCGAGTCATGAATGTTTATTAGTATTTATGTATGTTTATGGGCTGAATGATTAGTGTGACAGTTGTAAAATTTATTATTATTATTTTACAATATGATGATAAAACAATGTAAGCGCCGCGTATAAGAACGGTCGCCGTGTTGAAGTAGAGATAATTTCTTTGTTGATAATAAGAGTTTTTTTGTTATTAGTTTGTATAAATTAGTCGTAAGGAAAAGCGGTCAGTGGATGAATGTTTTGGGAATCGAACATTATTAAATTGTGAGACTAGCTTGATATTTGTATGACTTTCATATTATTTTTATAAGTAAAATTCGTCTTCGCCGGAATACTCACATCCTCTCCCTTCTATAATTATAACATATTGTTTTATCCCACCTATCCTTCCTATCTAAAGGAGCGTTTCAGTTTCCTTTATTGTTCGAACTCGCGCTCATTACAGTCATCAGAAAATCTTACCCTTAAAATCCTTCCTCACAAGACCACCTTTTACGATTGTTCCTTCACTGTTGAAGCTGTTCGTCTCTAGAACTCGCATCCAGCTGCGATTAGGCGTGCTCAACCCATATTCACGCATTCAAGGAGCTCGTGAAGAATTTCTACCTTTCCCTTTAACCCTATCCTGCTGCATTCACCTTTATATTTAGGTATGTATATGTAAATATATACCTTTATTATTATAAACGTTATACTTAATGAATTTAATATTTTATTGTATTTATTTTCTTATTTCTGCTTTTTATTGTGTAACTATGTTTGAAATGTTTGCGCCTCCGATCACAGAGTTTACAAGTTCTCTCCATCCGTTTGGTTGTCTGGCAGAAATCGCTTTTAAGCGATAAGACCGCCAAATTGTAACTTTGTATTTTTGCTCTTTTATGTCTAAATGTTTGTATTAATGTATTAAAACGATTACTTATTACATGCAGCAGTACATGAGATGGTGCTATCTTCTTCACACTTTTAGATATATCTTATAAAGAAATATCTTATTTCCGTTCCCTGCACTGGCAACCCCGCGACACGAGACGTCATTATTTCAGAAAATTTTGTGTTATCCTCCACAATTTTTTATTTTTTTGGTTGGGTCAACACATCCCGTTGACGTAATCGTCTTCGGTTGAGACCCTCGCATAATTTATGATTAAACGAACTTACCTGTACGTGAAGTTCTATCATAATTATACGAAGTGCTTCGTCCGAAGAGATTAGTAACATTCAGGTATTATATGACACAATGTAGTAACGCGGTAGTGACACCACCTCAGCACTAAAGTTGAGAAAATATGGAGTGTAAGATAAAAAATAATTTATTTTGTACTAGCAACACTATAGGATTTCATTTGGCGCCATAATATCTGTCATCATAATGCTTGCCGCGCTCTGGCACCACTGCTAGGCCTCATTAAGTTCAGAGCATTTTGATAATTCCGAGAAAACCAAGGGCCCAGCAATGGGTGGGCGGGTTTTACTAATCTCTTCGGACGAAGCACTTCGTATAATTATAATAGAACTTCACGTACAGGTAAGTTCGTTTAATCATAAATTATACTCGTGCTTCGTCCTCGAGATTAGTAACATTCAGGTATTATATGACACAATGTAGATGTTTAGAGAATTTCGAGGGAATATCAAAACTAATACACTTTATTAATAATAACTATATTTATTAATATCAATCAGTTTATAACGAACATACAGCCCTCGCTAACGAGACGTAATCATTACATTCAAGAAGAGGTCTATTATAAAATTTAGCAAAGGTAGAGGAATTGCCGCTCCATCCAGCCGTTTTTCTAATAAGGTCTAAATTTACGCCCAGCTTATGCGCTGCTGACGTAGCGGCATGTCGTGTACTATGGGAAGAAAAGATGGACACGTCTATTCCGCTATCTTTGAGTGTACACTTAATCCAACGACTGAGAGTCTGAGTAGACACACAGTTATGCGGTTTGCGAAAGCTAATGAATAATTGATTAATTTTCCTAATTTCTTTAGTCTTTTCTATGTAGACCTTAAGGGTTTTAGCGGGACATATCTCTGGACGTTGATTATAAAAAGGTAAATAAAGTGTGGGTTGATTTTTGCCTAATTTTGATGTTTTGATCAAATCTGATATTTTAATTATTACTTTATCATTTTGATAAATTATTTGATCACATTTTATTTTTGATAATGTTTGTACTCTATGCGCTGTAACGAGCGCAAGTAGTGTAATGCATTTTTTGGACAATTGTTCAAGGCTTAAACTTTCATTAGGATAAAGAGCAGCTAAATAGTTCAAGACTGTACTTGGATCCCACGTAACATTATAACGTGGCAATGGAGGTCTTAATTTATATACACCTTTACAAAATCTTATAATTCTATCATCATCTGACATGTTACCTATTAATAGCGAAAGTGCAGATCTGTGGCTATTGATAGTACCGTACTGACCTCCATCATTAAAAATCTTTGTAAGGAAATCTATTACAATTGGAATGGATGGGTTGTATATGCTTATATTATTTTCATTGCAAAATGTATACCATCGTTTGAAGCAGACATCGTATTGCTGTAAGGTATTCTCGGACAGTGATGCTAAGGTGATATCTAATGCAGACTCTGGGATGCAGCGTTGCAATAGTGCTGTCCGGACAAAACTCCGGCAACCAGGGTAGTGTGAGCTTGCATGTTCTGGCTGCTGGAAGAAGGTATGACAACATCATAATGCTGAAGCTTTATTACGTCTGAAACAAGTAATTTGTAAAATAGAGGATACCAGGGTTGGGATGGCCAGTCAGGCACAACCATAATACCTTTGGCACTATCGGAAATTATTTTCCTCAGGGATTTAAGTACGACTGCCACTGGTGGGAAGGCATAAAAAAACTTCCTAGACCAGTCTAAAGTAAAGGAATCGCAAGCAATGGCCTCGGGATCTGGATGTAAAGAGACATACTCGTACCTATCGCACTTCTTATTGATGCGGTTAGCAAATAAATCAATTTCAGGGATTCCTAGATTATTTATTAATTTTTGGTAACCAAAATTTGTAAGCTCCCGTTCTAAATCTGGATGGGTACGTCTAGACTCTTTGTCGGCTATAACATTTTCTGAGGATTTAATGTATGAAGCAACTATAAATATTTTTCGCTCTTCACACCAGTCCCATATAGCTTTTGTGACTGAATTTAGATGTGGGAACTGGATACCTCCCATGCGATTTATATAGCTGACTGCAGTAGTATTATCTACTCTAAGCAATATTTGACAATTGTAAAATTTTTTCCCAAATATCTTAAGAGCAAAGTAGGCCGCTAGTAATTCGAGTTGATTAATGTGTAATTTCTTTTCACTATTAGTCCAACGACCACGAGCTGTTTGTTCGTTACATGCTGCCTCCCACCCCGTTGTTGAGGCGTCAGAGAATATTTCTAACATGTAACTATCATTTCTAATTCTATGTACGGAATGATCAATTACACTTGTCCACCAATCAAAATCGAGATGCAAGGATTGTGGTAAAGTCATGTATTTATCATAGTCATTATGACCTAATAAATGAAGAAACTTACATCGTTCTAATTCTTTTGTATGCAGCCAACCATATTCAATCGTAGGACAGGCAGATATTAATAAACCTATTAATTGCGCGAATGTTCTTATTTTAAACCGTTTACGTTTTCTAAGGTTCCCAATTTCTATTTTAATACGAATTCTCTTTTCCGGAGGTAATGTAATTTGCCATTTATGCGTGTCTATTATAAAACCTAAATAACGACAGTTCTTTGAGGGTATTTGTACACTTTTTTCTTCATTAATAATAAACCCTAAGGCTTTTAAAACAGACTGAGTGATTTCAATATTTTTTAAACAATCTGTATGTGTAATTCCTGTCAAAAAGAAGTCATCTAAGTAATTTGATGAGATATATCCCAAAGAACGTAACAATTTGACCACTGGTTTCATCAGTTTTGTAAATATAAATGGAGCTGTACAGATACCAAATGGAAGAACATTGAATTCATACAAATTATTGTTTACATTTTAATCGAAGGTACTTTCGAGATTCCGGATGAATTTTAATTAAAAAGTAGGCATCTTTTAAATCTAAAGTAGCAATAAAAGAGTCTTTAGATATAAGTTTGAGAACTGTTCGAATATCCTCTAATTTAAAATGTTGTGATTTCATGAATTTATTTAAGCTTTTAAGATTTAATATTAATCTTTTCCCGCCATTTGGTTTCGGTACTAAAAATATGCGAGATATGTATTGATCAGAACACGGTTCACATTTAGATATGGCTCCAACAGAAACTAAGTTATTGATTGTTACTTTTACATGAATTTGTTCCGAGTCTGCGAAGTTAGTTACAGCCGGTAAATGAGATTGTTGAACTGGACGTTCAAATTTTAATTTGTAACCATTAATCCATGATAAAATGTTACGATCACATGTTATAATCGACCATTGTTTATAAAAAAGCGCAAGCCTGCCGGCGTAACGTACCGAGTTTACTGGTGTTGTTGGTTCGGGGCTGGCCGATGTGAGTAATTCATTGACGACATCCCGCGGCGAGGCGGTGGTGCGTTGCGAGCTGCTGGCAGCTGGAAGCGTGGCGACGGGCCCGGTGGCTGCCTGCGAACTGGAGCCCTCGCCTTCCAGTTTAAATGCTTGTTTGGTACGTTTGCAGACGTTGAACTCTTTGGTTTCTTAGAAATATCCAACTTGAGGTCTGTACTGGATTTTGTAATTGCCTTTGCGGTTTTCAAGGTTTCAATCAAATTGTTTCCAAACAAATATTTATCTATTTTTGTAAGTGACAATTGGTCTTTTAAGTCCTTTTTTACTGAATATAGACAGAAGTTCCGTCTTGCTTCGGATTCTGAATGCTGAATATCACAAAATATTCGGCCAATATTCATGAGTTCTTTAATTAACTCGGTGTTTTTCTCAGAAGCACTAAGCTGATCTGATATTACTTTGCTTAGACATGAAATGCCAGCTGCAATCTGTTTTTGTCTGGACTCAATGGCCTTGTCTCTTTTGGTGACTTGTTCGGTAACAGCGGCCTTTATTTCAGCATTAAGCTGTGGTGCGGCTATGTTTACACAATTTTCCGGCACTAGGTACTTTTTGAGTAGCTCTTTCCGAGCATCTTTGCTTAAGCCGGAAGTGGCTATATGATTGAATCTAGTTGCCAAGTCTTTGTTAATTTTAGTTCCGTATTCGACGACTAACGACGGATCTTCGCCCAAAATGTTTAAGATGTCTACATCAGGAGTGGACGAAAGACCACTAGGGCCAGTTTCAACATTTTGAGGAACTTCTGCGATGTCTATATTTTGAGGTATCTCGTTAGTGTCAGTCTCCAAATCAATAGTTTCAACTTGCTCCGCTGAGTTCCGATTTGTTTCAAGGCCTAAAACAATATTTAACGGTCTTTTAGACTTTGCTATCGTTTATTTAAAACAGAAACGGTATACGGTAATATTGATAAAGTGAAAAATAATAATTGCGGGTAGTTGTGAAAAAAGAAGAGAAAATGTTTTTTAATTTATTGTTATTCTTCCTTCTAACCAATAAAAATATGAACTATTAAGATTATGTGCCAATGTTTTGGTTTACGAACCATAGAGGATTTACAGACATTGCGGCGGGATAGCCCCAATATTCATATTATTTTTCAGCCACACCGAGCGTCGAGACTACTCTGATGCACGTTTAAATTTTAATCAGACAGTAATTGCGTCGAGATAGTCCCTCAAAAACTACTCTGATGCAATCGATTAACATCATGCGTCAAGATAGTCCCAAAGACTACTCTGTGCATGAAAAAACAATCGTTACTTATATTAGAATTGAAAGACACTTGCTACGAGTTAGTCCCTCAGACTACTCTGATGCAAGTTTATAAGTAAGTTGTTTAGTGCACTAATGGAGAGAGAAAAAAAAAACAACGTAATTGTGGGTACTTACTGTTAGAATTCTCCTGAATATCAGGTGTGGGAGCTCTCGACGAATTAGATGATGAGCTGGATGATCGACTAGAAGACGATGAAGAACTTATCGATAAAGTATTTTTATTACGCCGCGAGCGTTTAACCTCCTTCTCTAATTTCTTTAATTTTTTTACAATTGACTCTAAACTAGTTTCCGCCGACCGTTTCGGCATGATTGCGAAAAAACGTGTGAAGTGGATGAGCACTAAATTGCGAATGAGGCCTAGCAGTGGTGCCAGAGCGCGGCAAGCATTATGATGACAGATATTATGGCGCCAAATGAAATCCTATAGTGTTGCTAGTACAAAATAAATTATTTTTTATCTTACACTCCATATTTTCTCAACTTTAGTGCTGAGGTGGTGTCACTACCGCGTTACTACATTGTCTCATATAATACCTGAATGTTACTAATCTCGAGGACGAAGCACGAGTATAATTGGAATCAAACTTCACAAGGTAAGTTCGTTTGATTCTTAATTATACTTCGGGTCTCAACCGAAGACGATTACTTATTACATGCAGATGTTCAGAGCATTGTAATGTTAACACAATAAAAATAAGAAATTATATCAATTGAAACTTTACAATATATTGGTAGTTTTTTATAATTGTACATAAACTTCCTTTAAACCTTAAAAGATGCATTTAATGGCTATCGATTCATTGGTCGTTTTCTAAACAATGACTTTAACAATTTCATTTATTTATTTGATTATTATAGTATTTTGTTGTGTAAATACTGCATTGACGAATTCATTCAGATTTGTACCTAAACATTTCTCCAACAGTATTAACAAATATATATATTGCATTTAATGGCTATCGATGCATTTGTCGTTTTCTCAACAAAGGCTTTAACAATTTCATTTATTTATTTGATTAAGTATTGTTATTTTGTTTTGTAAATACTGCATTGACAAATTCATTCTGATTTGTACCTAAACATTTCTCCAACAGTATCAAATACATTAAAGTGACTCAGCCCACAACAGCTCTGCGAACAACTATCTGTGAGCAGTTTGAGCAGTAAATGCCGAGCGAGTACTGTGACTGTGAGCTGTCACAGAAAAAATAATGTCGTACTATTATTTATTCTGTAATGTCGTCCATTGTCTTAGAATACTTTTTTTTTAAGTCTGCAACAAATGTTTGTGACCGCCTTTTTATAAGGTTGGCACAGCCAGCAACAAATAACAGGGATTCTTACAAATGTTGGACAATCTGATGAGCGGTTGCCAAACACGGGTCCTGAAGTCTAAATGTAGTCGGTAATTTCAATCACAATCACATAATTTTGTATTGATATATTATTTTTGATTAAACTAATAGACTGCGTTTTTTGAGCAGAAACAATAGAAAAAATAGTGTAAGAATCATAAGTGACAAATCAATGATTATGAACGAATGTTGAATTGTATTTTTGATTTGGAGCAATAAATCTTGGTTAGTGTACACTAAACAAAACTGTGTTATACACAGTCATTCATGTAAAGTAAATTACTTCCCTTAGATGACAGGTAAAGAAGAGTTATGCGTATTTAAACAACATAGAACTTTCCTCAAACTTTTTGGTTAGAAATGATAACTTTATAACTATCAGCTTTGAAAACATTCAAGTTATTATTTTTTGAATAAAGCCACCAAGATATTATCAAACTACAGTACTGTTTTAATGTTACTGATTTTGTTGCAAGAGATGTAAACATATATCTCAAGATGCTCGTTGTACACCATGTCTGGTCAACGATTCACTAATAATTTAGCGCCACCTGGATAAGGCTATCTAGAAGTGGATGGCTCGCCAGTGGATGGCTCGCCTTGAAAGGAAATTAGGTATAACAAATGTTATTTAGGGCCGAAGAACATTTTTTCTTAGACAACAAGTTTGGCCACATTGTATACCAAGGATGTAAATTCTAATTTGTACCACAAAAATACCTTCAGCTTTATCCAATTTATATTAAATGTAAGTTTTTTTTTCTTTCTTTTTTGACGTGACAACGTCTTAAATTAGGTTGCGGCTGGGAGTCACTTATGAAAAAGTGTAACGCTCGGTAACGTTACGATGAGTCACCGAACGAGAGAGAGGCCCGCCGAATGCCTTGCGTCTCTCTCCCACTCAACTATGATCGGTCTGCATATTTGTTTTAAATATAATTCTTTTTATAAATAAATGTTTTAAATTGTTACTATTATTTCATCCTTCTTCCTACTATACGAATGAATATTCACATTAAAATTATTTTACCACTCAAAGTCGTTGTCACGTAAAACTTTCGCCCGTATACCGACTTTACAGGCAACCAATTTTGTTATTCAGGCTTGGTCAGGATTCCGTGATGCATTCTGCGTTTGTAGTTTCGATAATTGACAAAAAGGACAAATTATGGCTTTGCCAATGTATTAATAATATGTCAATATGCATGGTAGGAGAGTTACCTACTCCGTATCTAAGTATATCCGTATAATGTTTTCACAAGACTGGATGTAGGATGCAAATACAAAAAAGTTACTGAATCAATTAATGCTAAGGCTCGGACTACATGCATACGGAATCAGTCCGGCCCGGGAAAAAACCAAATTCGGCAAGTAATCGACTACACGCGCTCCGTTTTGAATCCGGAGAGAAATTTACTCAGTCGGTCTCTAGCACTTGCGCTGGATAGTCGTCTAGTCGACAATGGAAAGTTTAACTTTAGTTGAAATTGTATGCTTAGCTGTAGCCGTTAAGAGGCCTATTACTTACATCTCGACTGTGATTTTTGCGTAAAATGCCCATTTTCGCATTTTGTTGTAATTTAGCAGTTGTATTTATCGTTATTATCGAAATAGTATAATAAATTCATGCTTAAAATTACAAATGTCCTTTTGCGAGGATAAGCTGAGTTCGGACGGCCGGCGCGTCGCATTTTGAAGTAATTTTACAGTTGTATTTCTCGTTTTTATCGAAATAGGATAAATAATTAATTATAAAATATTTATTCATTATGAAGTAAGTAACGATTATTCTGGTATAAATTTTGCTCAATAATATTATCGTAGATAGAAGAAATTCACGGTTACCTTAAAGCAATTTTCAAAGTTTTTTGGTTTCGAATAAGATTTTTTTTTCTATATAAAATCAATGATATCTAAAAATTCCGAGACCGCTACGCACTTTAAGACTATATAAGTGATAACATTCTATTTTTTTTATTTCATTTGTTTAGAACAGTACTTAGTTCAATCTAGGAGCTCAAAAAAGTGCCTTCCCGCATTTTATGAAAATCTTTCTCTGCAATTTTGGGTTTAATTAAAAATCTTTATTATTGAAATTTTGCATTCACAATGCTATATAAGTAGTTGTAGAATAAAATGTTTACTAGAAAAAAAACAACCAGTTTCTGGAAAGCTCGAACGGGATTCGAACCCGTGACCTTTGGATTGCCGGTCCACTGCTCTAACCGCTAAGCTACCTCTCGGAAACCCCAGAAGACTCTTGAATTATTATTTTTTTATCGGGTAAGCGCTTGGTCTTCATCTCACCTTATGGTAAGTGACGATAAGGCCGAAGGTGGAAGCGCGCTTCACCTGGAATCCTCACTGAGGAACTGGCTATCTTATCTCAAACTGCCGAAACACAACAATGCTATAAACATCGTTGTTATGGCGACAGACTTAGATAAGATGGTGGTAGCTAGCCAGGCGGACTTAACAGCCCTACCACCAACCAAACCGAGCACAAAAAGATGTACCCCCCGCTGGGAATCGAACCCGGGACCTCTAGGTCTGAAACAGGTAGCTTAGCCACTAGACCACACAGGCGGTTAAATTTTATGATTTTTTCTAGTAGTGCTGCAAGCCAGCGGTATTACGTCACTGTGAAGTGTGTGTGCGTGTGTTTTTTTCTAGTAAACATTTTAATTAAAAGGACAAATTATTACAAAAAGATAAGGAAATAATATTATGGCCGGAACATGGGTCTAAAACAGACTCAGCTACAATCAACAGTCTGGTTGGCATTTGTTAAATCACCCGGACCCTAGTATTTGTCCGGTGCGTCTTATACAATTATTAATACAGGCTTCTCAAAGGAGAAGATCAGAAGTAAACATAGACCAACTGTTTATTTCAGTAACAGGAATAGTTAAGACTGCCACCAGGACTATGTTGTCTGGATGGATAAGATCCATTTTTAAAGTTGCAAATATAGAAAGCACCTCCGGGCAGCATACGTTAAGCAAAATTTACAAAAAGCGAGGCCGCTACGCATTATTCCAAAAGCTATTCTACATTATTCAATAAGTCAAAATTGTTAATGTATTTTGGTTTCCGAGATCCGCAACGCCAAAATTGGCCATTTTACGCAAAAATCGCAGTCGAAATGTAATTGGAATAAAAATGGAAACAGAAGAAAGTGAAAAGATATTGGGTTAATCCGTTTCACATAGACCGCATAACGGAATATGAATTCTACAAGTCTTATACAAATATAAGGTTCTTTTCTGATAAATTCTACGAACACTACTACTACTAGTGTACTAGTAGTAGGGTACTATTATTTATTCTGTGCTACTACTACTATCACCATAATGAGGCGCTCGGAATCAACTACTATTTTGCAGTTTGGCTTGCGCACGCGACGCGACCGACCGCTTCGAGCGTCTGTCATCGACTGGCGCGTGATTCCTCCGGACCGGACCGGAACGGACGTTTCTCGAGTTCTCGTGTGGTCAGCTCTATACAACTTCATACGATATTGATAGGCCCCGCCCCCCGTGCCGAAAAATAACGGACCGGCTACTCGGAGACGTCCGGAGCATGTTTCGGTTGCTTCCGGGTGAAAATCGGGATCGGAAGGCCCCTAATCACATGTAGTCGATGCAGTAAAAACTCATATATTTGTTTGAGCTACGGAATGAATCCGGGGCCGTGTTTTTTCGGGTCCGTGTGATTCCGGATGCATGTAGTCCGAGCCTAAGAACTTCTCTTGTTCAAACAACTTGGTGTAGGTAGGTAATTCAAACCACAACGGCCGCTGTGCATGCCGTAGTCAATATTCCTAAATTCATCTAAATCCCTTATGTTTAAAAACAAGTTCTGTTGCTCGGTTTTTTAGTAATGCTTTTGTGTTTGTGACAAACCCTATGACTCCAAAAAGGTGCTTGTATTCGTACCGTCGAGACCCCTAACTTCTCCTGGTTTTTGATACATTTTTCCAATGTGCTCTCAAATTGTAGAATATTTTACATCATACTCAAATAAAAACGTTGTTATTTGCCTAACGCTATGGCTTAGGTCCAATAGAACTAGGAAAATATAGTACAATTGACTAAAAAGACTACGCAAAGGTAGTAGGCGAAGTATTGGCATAGTTACCTATCTTCGCCTACCACGTGTTTCTCAGTCGTGTAGGTACCTAGGTGTTAACGGGTATCACTGTCAACTATAACAAATAATGTCTTAGGCAAAAATGAACTTAAAGCCTGTACTCATGAGTTATTTATTGGAGAAAAACGTGGTAGGCGGAGTTAGGGACCAGGCTGAAGTTGTTTTCATACATTTCTTCGGATTTGCTTAGGGCTGTCAATCCAAAAGGAAAGTTAAAAAAATAAAATTCAATTTATTAAACGAAAAGTATTCTTTTATTTTATTAACTTATAAATCTAGTGCAGGAACGGTGACACAACCCTTTTTGAAAAATTTTGGAGTACCAATCTTTTGCAATACGTTCTCCCAAGCAAACTGAGAGGACTGCCATTTTCACCAGCTGCAATGAGCACTTTTATTATGTTTTTTTCTTCGTTAGGAGTAATTCGTTTGGGACAACCTGGACTCAGTGGATGTTAAGCATGCATTTTGTCTAAAAGGGTCCGTCGAGTGATTCCAGACATTTTTTCTGCTTGATATGATATGACGATTTTATTTCTTTTTTTTAAATTCTTTTACAGCAACGTCTATTATTTCTTGACAGTATTTTGTAGTATAATCTCTTTTCTACTTCAATATACCACAATTTTCGGCTTCCGAATTCCCATTATGACTGTAAAAAAATTAAACAAATTACTCTTGGATACAATATATCAAAAACTACACACGGCGTCAGATCGACCTACCCAAAACTGTAAAATTTCTACAATAAATTTTGAACTTTATTGTTCGGTTCTAAGGTTCAATATTCATCGGAGAAATTTGACAGTTTAGGGTAGGTTGATCTAACGCCGTGTGTACATCAAAATGGATAGCAATTATGTTCTAATAGTCTAGAGGTCTAGTTACGTCACAGCAGGTGGACAAAGTGAATCCCTGCCAATAAGTATAATAGTGTAATAATTATTCATTTGTAATACTTAGCAACCAATGTAAAAATAAACAACAATATGAACATAACACACTTTTAAAGCGACAACCCTAGGGGTGGGCGAAGTTTGGCATTAACATGGACGGAGCGATACTTTAATCACTGTGTCTTACGATTATTCTTTAACTACACAACTGATTGCAAGTTTAATTCATTTTTCTGAAAGAGGGATTACAATAAAATTTTCAGCCTTACCTGCAGTCTAAAATGCTCACTAATCAAAGTTTCTTCCGTGTTGGATAAAAAACACTCGTTACTATTACCGTAAAAACGCACGTGTCACCAGTAAAGTGAAGTTACTTACGATTTGATCGCAAAATTGTTGGTAGGAATAAAAAATTGTTTTGCATTTGGTAGTATAAGGCATTGTAGATATACAAATATTTCGATAATTTTAACTTTCTTAGTAACAGACGAAGTTTTTTTTTCTTATACTAAGCCCGGCAAATGACCCCACTCCACCTGATGTTAAGTGGAAATGAGGTCCAGGCGCGAGGACAACTGGTGCAGCGTAAGAGACGTAGCATCAGTCATCCTCACTCTGCCGGCCCACAAAGTGCTTCTTCACGCCTCGTTTGAAGGACCCTATGTCATAGGTAGGAGGGAATACGTGTGCTGGTAGACTATTCCATCTTTTGGAAGTGCGGCAAAGAAACGAGTCACCAAATTTCTTTGTGCGTGATGGAATGTTAGAGACTGTAAATTGGTGACTCCGGAGAGCAGCACGCGTACTCCTATGGAGGAAGGGAGAAGGAGGGATGAGGTCAAAGAGTTCTTCAGAGCACTCGCCATGGTATAAACGGTAAAAGACGCTGAGTGACGCAATATCTCTACGCAATTGCAAAGGCTCGAGAGTTTTAGTGACCTCTGCATTGCCGATAATGCGCACAGCGCGGCGCTGCAATCTGTCCAAGGCATCGAGAAGGTACTTTGCGGAGCCGTCCCAAAGGTGAGAGCAATACTCCACGCAAGACCGCACCTGTGTCTTGTATAATAGACACAACTGATCAGGCGTGAAGAATCGCCGCACCTTGTTCAGGACACCGAGTTTCCGTTTACGAGTTAGGGGTCACAGGCGAAGTTAGCGGTTTCGACGGTAGTTTTATTTAATTGCAGTAGATACTTAATTAAAAAAAGCTTCGTGAATATCAATTGTTAACCCAGCATCATTGAGGCAGGGTCAATATGACCCTGCACCTTTAGTATACGAAAAATTTCTTAGAAATAATTGCCGCCCACAAAAGTTTGTCTTAGTAGCTGCAGCTAAGTATCACCCCTACCCTTCGTGTACCTCAATTTAGTCGTCCATCGCCTGCGCAAGGAGCAACACGTGTGTAAACCTGCGACCGGGTAATTATGACCCAGCTCAACGGCGACGTTACTGTATAGTGCCATTAATTTTTTTATGTTTTATTTAGTTTTACTTATTTATGCTACTTTATTTTTAGATAACTATCTAATATGAACCCGGAGGAAAGTCAGCGTCGTCGAATCATAGCGATACTTGAAGAATCTTCGACGAAAATTAACCTTATGCATCTGATTCGGAAAATGAAGATCATATTAGTGTTCGTACTCAGGAAAGTGGTACTGATCTAGAAGTTAATGACAGTGAAGATGACATTCCACTGCAACAATTACGTCAATCCAATTCAAGTGGTGACATTGCAAAATCGTCAGATCAACATGTACGAGATCTTTTTGAAAGTGGGAAAGGAAAGATGGTACTAAATGGTACATAACTCTTTTCCGGCAAAATATCCGCACTCGCAGCAAGAATATTATTACACCGCAACCTGGAGTAACACAAGAAGGAAAGACGGCTAAATCGGAATTAGAATGTTGGCAACTTTTAATACCGGATACTTTGCTCAATACTTATGTACACTAATAATCGAATAAAGGAAATAATGGCTGCTTGTTTAGATCTCTCGAAACACGAAAGAATTTACTGGAGAAACATCTGGAGAACCTCCTGCAAAGCTCACTGGTGCTCGAAGGTGTCAAGATAGTCCCTACAAAAAGGATAGGATGACATGTCATATTTGTAATACTTGCCATAAGTTTATTTGACCTGAACACGTTATCTCTTATTGTAAAAACTACATTGTAAGTCTAATTAAAAAAAACTAATTATACAAAAGATCCTGATATTTCTGTGATTAATTTTCCAATGATAAAAAGGTTAGATAGTATAGATTTCATTTAAGTATATTTTTGATAGAAATAATATTGTTTTGTGTCGATAATTTTTTTTTTTAAGGGTGTTGTATTTATGTTGCATAATTAATAGTCTTAATGAAAGTTAAAAATAAAAATAATTTCATATATTACCAATGTGTTCTATTGCTACTACTGAATATAAATACAGTTATATGTTATAAATTATAATTTAAAAAATTATAAATGATTTTATACTAGGCATAATAGTTACAATTGTAACAGGGTCATAATGACCCACCTCAACGTTAGTGTAACTTTTTTCCGCCACAATGACGCCGGGTTAACAATAGTAGTTGTGATTTAATAATTTAAGGACAGTTCGATTCTTTTAAATAGAATATTGCTTTAAATTTTAAGGCTAGGTGTTAGTGAAAAATTAAAATAACACGTTCTTAGAATTACTTTTTGAAGTAGTAAACAGTAAAATTATAATCTGCGAAAATTATGAAATATTGTTGAGGCTTTATTTTGTAAAATACACCCGATGGAAACACGATTTGATAAAGTTGGCTCGATAGAATAAATTCACAAAGTTACATATTTTTGTGTCATTTTATCTTCTTTTCCAGGTTTTATTTTTAAAATAAGTGATTTGATATTGTGAGTCATTTACCAAAATGAAGCTCGTAAATAACTTGAGTTTTTATAACCGATGGTTTTTTGTTTATTACATCTATCAATTTTTTAAAATATAAAACGCGATAATTCGCGCCGCTTCGCTGTTATACCCGTCCCTTACCGTTGTACCGTCGAGAGAACGAGAGGGAAGCGCTCGAAATACCTCCCCTTAAGTGAATCTGTGAGATCCTTTAAATTATTATTTTTTTAATTGTAAACTTTTCCTGATCTTTATAAACACAACAAAAAGGAATCAGACAAATCAGTCGAGCCGTTTTCGTGCGCTTAGCAACACATTTGGCGATTCATTTTTATCTACATAGATTGAGATAGTAAGTAACAGACATTGTTTTGAGGTATAGTTGTTTTGTATAGGTTCGCCGGGAAAATGAATATTACATTTAGGAATCCAATGTAAAATATTACGATCCCTAGTGAGCTCACACTTTCTGTCATTCAGTCATAAAAATAGGTCAAGCGACTGCAGGAGCTCTGATTCCAACGTCTCCCTGTCAGATATCCAGCGGAACCTCGGCAGTCCCTCGGCGGTGTGAATGGTGCTGGTGGGGTTGATCGCAGCTCGATAGCTGATGATACTACTACGCGCAGTGGCGCCCCCCCCCCCCCCCTAGAGTTTAAAGAACCTCGAAGTTGTGATGCCGGCGTTGGATTTTTGTTTTCTTTCCGAATCAATGTTGGTTATGGCTTTTTGGGTCTTAATATTTACCTCCAACAGAGCTTATTATTATTTTCACTTTTTTTTAAATTTCATAATTTAGTTTTGGAGCTTCGAGGCTTAAGTACATTATTACCATTTTTGTTTTATTATTATTCTCTTTATTTAAAATATATCTTAGGTAGATTTTTTTACAATATTTTATAAAAAAAAACAATTAATTATTATTATTATTATTATTTTCATTTAATTAAGTAGGTAAGTACTTATTTATTATTATGAGTAACCCTTTATTTTTTACGAAGGTCTTCTCTGAGCAATTGTAAAATCTATTTTATTGTCGAACTGACCGTCAATCTGAAATAATAAAATGTAATAAAGATTAAATTCTAATGAAAGGTAGGTAGAAAACATGCACAACAACTATGTCCGTTCTGCAGTGTAAAATCTTATTAACTGTTGCACTACGTTGAACATGGTTGAACAATAGGCGTAAGCGCGCCGTGCAAATGGCTGCGCTTTTGACCTATTGGCCGCGAGAAAACAACACTCTAGAAGCGGTCTAGCGCTGGCTGTTAGATTGTTCAGAAATACGATTAATTATTGTTTTAGCGCTGCAACGCACTTTTCTTTTAACTTAAAAAAAATAGAAAATAGAACAAGACATTTGCTTTGGATAGCTCCTCTAGTACGTAGTACTCGTACATTATGACTCAATGTTTATGACCACCTTTTCAGGCATGCTATCTTGTATTTATATGGTATAAGAGTAATATGTTGTCAAATAATACACAATTTCACTCCCATTGTCTGTCACGAAAACTCGTAGAGGTTACTATAATAACCGTCCACGACCGTATATACAATATGGCTCCTACCGTCCACTCAATCTGACAGCTGTCCGAAAGTTGGCCGACGCTGACCAAGACTACCCGAGCTGACAAAAAAGCTTAGAACTAACCCATTGCTAAAGCTATATCAAAACCTAAACTACGTACCAAATGCTTAGAAAACTCAGTATTTTAATAAGTTAAAAGTTAATTACGAAAAGCTATAACAAAAATGACAAAAATGAAGATTCCAAGACAAAAAACAAAAATTTTTTTTTTATATCGACATTTAGAAGTCGTTATTACTTGGAAGTCACTGTTTCAAACTATAAAGAATCATATCATTTTCGATAGCTAAAACCATAACGATTGTTTTGATGTGCACATTATTAGGAAGAACGATGATTACGAAGAGTAATTAACACATTATTAGCACGAAAAAATCCTATGCAAAAAAAATGGCGAACAGTCATAATTTGTCATCAATTTCATTTTTTTACTAAAGGTACTCGTACACTATGCCATAGTTTCAATTGCTCTACGGATCAATTGATATCCATAGAGCCACCTCAAATTTTCTTGCGGAACTACGAACTAGGTGTAGTGAGCAACAACCTTAACAAAGAACGTTGCCGTGTTTATGGCGCTTGGTCAGAAAAAAAAATATATTGGAATGTCACTGTCTACAAATGTAAACAAACCATAATAATCCTTAACGATAATTAGTATGCGATTGTTTTGATGTGCACTAAGCACTTATTTAGGAAATACGGTGAGTAGAAGAGTATTTCGACATTTTTAAAAACGCTTACGTTGCAAAATTCCGTTTTGGCGAACTGTCAATTCTCGCCAATTTCATTATTTTTTTCTGTGAAATTATGTTTGTCATTAAATAGATTTCTTTTACTTTTATACTGAATTAGTAACCACAGAATCATCTCAAATATTTTAATGGGCCTACGTAATACGTGTTTTGAGTAATTACACTCACCGTGGTCGTAATGCGAATTTGCAAAATTGCAAAATTCTCGGTTACAAAAGTTACCGTGGACGGAAGGGGTTATATGTCATTCAGTTACAGAAGTTACCGTGGACGGGTGAGTGGTTAGGTGCAATAAACTAGGAAGACCTGTTTAGTCTTTACCTGCTGCACTTTGTTTAGTCATTTCCCAGCGGTGACAAGACAGACGTCTCTAAAAAAATTGGAACGCGACTTTTTTATTTTACTATATGTGCTGTGAGTAATTAAACTAATATTCGTAAAATAAGTAATTCAGATGAAGCGGGCAGGACTAAAATACGATTTTTAATCTCATCTCAATAATGCTTGAAATATACCTGAATAAATGCACCTGAATATTTGATAATCAGTAGATAATATTTTTATACGTAGAGTACCTACTTAAATATTTTTTTCTAAAATAATTGGAAAAGATTATCATTACTTATTATTATAAAATGTTTTAACTAAATTATTTACTTACTTTTATTTTTGGCAATAATTTACTTATTTCGATTTAAATATTAGAATTAAGAACAATCAATAAATATAAAAACTAACATGTTTGTTTTTTAAACAACATTATCTTACAACTTTACAACTCTGTAATAAAATAAATAATAAATAAATCTTACCTACAATCACACCAATTATCTAGCCCAAGAGAAGCTTCGAAGAAACTCATTAAATGGTTACTAGACAACGGATAAACATACTTAAAATACTTAAATACATACTTATTATACATACAAAACACCCAGACCCGAGACAATTTAGAAAAACAATAATTTCTAAATTGACCCGACCGGGGATCGAACCCGAGACCTCAGAGATGGCGACACTATGAAAACCGGTGTACAAACCACTCGACCAAGGAGGTCGAAAACTGTATGAACAGTGTGTCGAATCTGCG
Organism: Scoparia ambigualis; assembly: GCA_963921215.1. Lineage (NCBI taxonomy): Eukaryota > Metazoa > Arthropoda > Insecta > Lepidoptera > Crambidae > Scoparia > Scoparia ambigualis. Next base: position 5,810,587 of record OY992512.1, read on the forward strand.
CGCTTAGACATTTCTATGACAACTAGGTAAGCCCCGCACCACGGTACAAGTATCATTGCAGCTGTGCACAACTGTACATTTAATGTATGGGACGTCTTCTCTAGTTCATTTATCTCAATGGAACACAACGACTACAAATAGTTACTGGTACATTTCTGGTCAAACTGTGTAAAATGTTACCACACATACAGACCAAACCCCACACGGACGCCATGTTTTGTAACAGTTCCGAAACTGCGACGACTTGTAACTGCATTGAAGAATTTGTGACTAAAAAGTGCTGTATGGGACACCACTTCAATAGTGTTGAGGCTACACGCAGGCCATGTCGAGGATACTTACTCCACTTTAACAGTGTTGTGGCTCCACGTAAGCCGTGTCGAGGAAACTTACTCCACTTTAACAGTGTTGAGGCTATATCTTACTTCAAGCAAGCCGTGTCGAAGATACTCAATCCACTTAAAAGTGTTGAGCCTATATTTATGTTGTCAATTGGCGGATACATCAAGAAAGAAAATTCCAAGGAGCCCCTCTGGATTGGAAGCAAAGGAGTCGCTACGCAGTTTTCAGGTCAGACCTCAGCAATATAAATACTTATTAATTGTATTAGAATAATAATTAGACCTATTCCGCGAAACAGCGGATACACAAGCGTGTCAAAGATACTCACTTCACTCTAACAGGGTTGAGTGAGGCTATATTTTACTCCACGCTAGCCGTTTCATGGTTTCTAACTCCACTTGAACAGTGTTGAAGATTTTCTACTCCACATAAACCGTAAGAGGCCATACCTATTTCACCATAACAGTTTCACGTTTCCACGTCCTCCGTGGAACAAAGCAGAGTCTCAACATTATTGAGGACGTGGGTTCGATTCCCACCTGAGGTGGACATGTTTTCAACGTTTCGTTATCTTCGGGTTAATCATTAATGATTTGATTAATTTTTGGTGCTTTTGTGTATTGGTGAGCCGTCTATGTTAAAAGACAAAAATATGTACGTTGTAACTCTGACACCATATTTTGAGACAAAACTTCTTTCAAACAATTAATATTTTCCTTTGCTCATTGGTATTATATTGTTTAATTTTGGCGTTTTTAATAGACTTCTACTGTGTTTTAATAGAAAAAAATCGAAATCTGAGCTTGAATGTTCTCCTAATATAATAAGTAAATCGTTTATGGCATTATGCGGAATTTGGTACTAATGCACATTGTTAAATTTGGTCTCTTATATTTATATAGGGTCTAACAATATCATTATGCGAACGTTTAAGGGGAGCATCTATACATCACTTAGATTAGAAGAGGTCGCAACAGCGTGTAAGTGCACACAGTGGCGGTACCTTCATACAAGCCGAAAAGCCCGGCTTGCCCTAACAAAAACTCAATATCACTACTGGTAAAACGCAATTATTAAAATCACTTAATATTTTTTACCATTGTTAATTTTCTTTCATCAGCATTCAAATTATCAATAATCACCAAACAAATCGCATAAAGCTGCTTATAAATCGTGCGACGCTTTACATCTCTCTCGCACAAGTTGGCTTGCAACCGGGCTTCGGATTTAAAGTATATCCGCTCTCTTCTAACTTTAACAAAATTGCTACTCTATAAACATAATACTGCGTAAGTATGTATAGATTCTATGAGAAATTCATACTCTTCGTAAAAGCCAGCTTGCGTTATGAAGTTCGCAAGTAAGGCTCGGACTACATGCATCCGGAATCACACGGACCCGAAAAAACACGGCCCCGGATTCATTCCGTAGCTCAAACAAATATATGAGTTTTTACTGCATCGACTACATGTGATCAGAGGCCTTCCGATCCCGATTTTCACCCGGAAGCAACCGAAACATGCTCCGGACGTCTCCGAGTAGCCGGTCCGTTATTTTTCGGCACGGGGGGCGGGGCCTATCAATATCGTATGAAGTTGTATGGAGCTGACCACACGAGAACTCGAGAAACGTCCGTTCCGGTCCGGTCCGGAGGAATCACGCGCCAGTCGATGACAGACGCTCGAAGCGGTCGGTCGCGTCGCGTGCGCAAGCAAAACTGCAAAATAGTAGTTGATTCCGAGCGCCTCATTATGGTGATACTACTATCACCATACTACTACTAGTAGCACAGAATAAATAATAGTACCCTATACTACTAGTACACTAGTAGTAGTAGTGTTCGTAGAATTTATCAGAAAAGAACCTTATTTTTGTATAAGACTTGTAGAATTCATATTCCGTTATGCGGTCTATGTGAAAAGGATTAACCCAATATCTTTTCACTTTTTTCTGTTTCCATTTTTATTCCAATTACATTTCGACTGCGATTTTTGCGTAAAATGGCCAATTTTGGCGTTGCGGATCTCGGAAACCAAAATACATTAACAATTTTGACTTATTGAATAATGTAGAATAGCTTTTGGAATAATGCGTAGCGGCCTCGCATTTTGTAAATTTTGCTTAACGTATACTGCCCGGAGGTGCTTCTATATTTGCAACTTTAAAAATGGATCTTATCCATCCAGACAACATAGTCCTGGTGGCAGTCTTAACTATTCCTGTTACTGAAATAAACAGTTGGTCTATGTTTACTTCTGATCTTCTCCTTTGAGAAGCCTGTATTAATAATTGTATAAGACGCACCGGACAAATACTAGGGTCCGGGTGATTTAACAAATGCCAACCAGACTGTTGATTGTAGCTGAGTCTGTTTTAGATCCATGTTCCGGCCATAATATTATTTCCTTATCTTTTTGTAATAATTTGTCCTTTTTAATTAAAATGTTTACTAGAAAAAAACACACGCACACACACTTCACAGTGACGTAATACCGCTGGCTTGCAGCACTACTAAAAAAAATCATAAAATTTAACCGCCTGTGTGGTCTAGTGGCTAAGCAACTTGTTTCAGACCTAGAGGTCCCGGGTTCGATTCCCAGCGGGGGGTACATCTTTGTGTGCTCGGTTTGGTTGGTGGTAGGGCTGTTAAGTCCGCCTGGCTAGCTACCACCATCTTATCTAAGTCTGTCGCCATAACAATGATGTTTATAGCATTGTTGTGTTTCGGCAGTTTGAGATAAGATAGCCAGTTCCTCAGTGAGGATTCCAGGTGAAGCGCGCTTCCACCTTCGGCCTTATCGTCACTTACCATAAGGTGAGATGAAGACCAAGCGCTTACCCGATAAAAAAATAATAATTCAAGAGTCTTCTGGGGTTTTCGAGAGGTAGCTTAGCGGTTAGAGCAGTGGACCAGCAATCCAAAGGTCACGGGTTCGAATCCCGTTCGAGCTTTCCAGAGACTGGTTGTTTTTTTTCTAGTAAACATTTTATTCTACAACTATATAGCATTGTGAATGCAAAATTTCAATAATAAAGATTTTTAATTAAACCCAAAATTGCAGAGAAAGATTTTCATAAAATGCGGGAAGGCACTTTTTTGAGCTCCTAGATTGAACTAAGTACTGTTCTAAACAAATGAAATAAAAAAATAGAATGTTATCACTTATATAGTCTTAAAGTGCGTAGCGGTCTCGGAATTTTTAGATATCATTGATTTTATATAGAAAAAAAAAATCTTATTCGAAACCAAAAAACTTAAAATTGCTTTAAGGTATCCGTGAATTTCTTCTATCTACGATAATATTATTGAGCAAAATTTATACCAGAATAATCGTTACTTACTTTATAATGAATAAATATTTTATAATTAATTAATTATCCTATTTCGATAAAAACGAGAAATACAACTGTAAAATTACCTCAAAATGCGACGCGCCGGCCGTCCGAACTCAGCTTATCCTCGCAAAAGGACATTTGTAATATTAAGCATGAATTTATTATCCTATTTCGATAATAACGATAAATACAACTGCTAAATTACAACAAAATGCGAAAATGGGCATTTTACGCAAAAATCACAGTCGAGATGTAATTAATAGGCCTCTTAACGGCTACAGCTAAGCATACAATTTCAACTAAAGTTAAACTTTCCATTGTCGACTGGACGACTATCCAGCGCAAGTGCTAGAGACCGACTGAGTAAATTTCTCTCCGGATTCAAAACGGAGCGCGTGTAGTCGATTACTTGCCGAATTTAGTTTTTTCCCGGGCCGGACTGATTCCGTATGCATGTAGTCCGAGCCTAAGGCCTTCTCCAAATCAGGCTTTATTTCTACCGAATCACGTGCAACTTGAACGCGGGCGAACCAATCAGAGGCGACCGACGACAGCTCGAGCTCGGGCAACCAATCAGAGGCGAGCGTTAATACGCGATTGTGCTGTGCAGCAGCCACAGGCAGCAGCCAGCCATTTTTTATTCTTTGTTATTGTCACACTTCACTTTATTTGAGGGATTGTTTTTAAGTAACAAGTGTTTTCGTAATTTGTGATAAAAAAATGTGTTCCGAGTTCAGTTCGTCGCTTTATTGATCTCTGTCACGAACTAAGATGTGTTGAGCATGTGATGCGTTGCAAACAAATGTGTACTTAAACGTGTTGATGATTGGCATACGAAAGGCAGAGGTAAATAAATTCTTTGAACATCACACATGATTTATGTATTTCGCAAACTATTAAAAGTCATCTAGGGCATTAATTATAATAGGTCTATGTAAAAAACGCTTTGGATTGTTGGTTGCTTCCATTCTAATAATTAAGTAATAATTAATAAATTAAGTGTAGAGGCCTACATATCGACTGTGATTCCCGCGCAAAATGCCCATTTTCGCATTTTGTAGTAATTTTCCAATTGTATTTATCGTTTTTATCGAAATAGGATAATAAATGCATGCGTAATATTACGAATCTCCACTCTGCGAGAATAAGCTGAGTTCGGACGGCCGGCGCATCGCATTTTGTTGTAATTTTGTACTTACTTGTATTTATAGTTTTCATCGAAATAGGATAATAAAATGAAATGAAATTTCATTCAATTCAATCCAGGAGCTCAAAAAAGTGCCCTCGCGCAATTTATGAAAATCTTTCTCTGCAATTTTGAGTTTAAATAAAAGTTAAGCGAAATTTACAAAAAGCGAGGCCTATGACGATTTGAGTAAAAAATGTGGCTAGTGTCACAAATGGGCACCAACATTGTACCTAGGTAGCAAGATTAGGAACTTCAGGTTTCGTGGCTTGCCCCAATCTGAAGCCCTAGGCACGCCACTGAGTGCACATTCGACAATTGGACAACACGTATTTCAGAACTAATTTCTTGATTTTCAGATAATGAAGACGGTGCATTTGATTGTGCATTGACATTGCCTGTAAGATAATAATATTAAGTACTTACATTTTAACGCAGAACCAAATTAAACATAATTATGAACATAAGAAAATTGGATTATTATACTTTTTGTCCAATGATCATAATGTTTTTGATCCTAGACTGCGATTGAAAATTTAAAATTTAAGTACTAAGTATATTCGTTTTGTTACTACAAATGCCAATTTAGTTAACTAGAAATTTAGTTAAGTATATAACAAACTCTTTGCGTTTATTTATGACCAAATACATTTATATACATGCGTACTATTTCTTCTGCCTAGGTAGTAGGTCGGAGCAGGCGTCGGAGCAAAAGAATAAGGTTATTTTCCACGCCGTGTGAATCCTGTGATACCCCGAAGGTAAATGTCTAATAAATAATAATATATTTCTTATTTAATATATGTCAATTTATTAAATTCAACTTGAAGAATAAGTTCGTTTGCTTTGTCTGAGATAGAAATAGTACATTGAGACGCGACCCGAATCCTACGCTGAAAAGAAAACACGGTGCAAAGAGTTTTAATAAACTCAAACTTAAAAGTATACTACCACCCCCACTCTTCCCTTGGGTGTAAAAGGCAGCTAACGGACTAAAGATTGCAAATACATCCAATAGCATAGAGCGGCGATGGGCTCACAACCTGTCACGTTGAGCACTGTGCAGTCGCTATTTGGTAAAAAGTGGACTATGACTGCTTTTGCGGTCTTCATTGCCTAGTCTCTGACTAACCCTTCGGGGATAATTGTCGTGATTATAATAATATGTATGTACGTAATATCGGGGATGATAGTCGTTATTATAATAATCTGTAAGAAAGAAGTCATAAAAAAAGACATAAAACGCTTTTCTATAATAGTTACAAGTCCCAAATAGTATATTGATATACTTAAGGGAAGTACGCCTAAAACCGGTACACCGCTTAAATCGGGTAAGTCTTTGAATGTGTGCACCTGTAATATTATACGGCAAAGTTTGAATGAGCTGGAACGCCCAACAGCCGACCAATCAGAGGCAGTCATCACGTTCCCGTAGAACGCGCAATTTCAAGGTAAGACATAATTAAAGATTTTTGGTATTTTCACTAAAAATTGTGGCTGTTGATGTGTTCTAACTATTCGATAACATTCTTAGATGTCCTCATTGTGACTGTATGTTAATATTGTGAAATGGATGTTGCAAATAACCAAGTGGCACTTTTCATGTTTCGTGTTTGTTTTTATAGGTTACATGTGATTAAATAAAAAGTGTGCTTCTGGGCAAATCAAGTAGTGGTAAAGCGGGTACCCGTTTACCATTACCCGATTTGCCCAGAAGGCTGGATTAAGTGCGATGATTGTAACACGAGTCATGGACCTCGAATTTAGGTAGAGGCCCATATTATTGCGACCTGTGCCAAGAATGAAACGTTATCTTATGTGTCATATGCAACTTTTTAAAATTGCCATGTTACTTTCATAATCATTGAAATGTATGGTTGTGATTGCCTTAAGAAATCAAAAATTATATTTAGAAGTACAATGATAACTAATTATCGCCATTATGTAAACTGATCTCGTTAATTTAGTCATTACCCGTTTGGCCCAAACACCATTCCTGTTTTAGGGGTGTGTAATGTTTGATATAAATACTTATGGTCTAACGTTCAGATAATATAATTTCATTTCATATAATTTCATTTGATATAACAATTAACTTAATATAATAAACATTTAATATAATTTTAGATTCTATAATTTCATTTGATATAATGTACTTTTGATATAATGTACATTTGATATAATAATCAAATGATATAAAACATTACTCATGTAATAAGCTAGCAGCATGCAAGCAAGCAAGCAGCATGCAAGCAAGCATGCAGCATGCAAGCAGGCATGCAGCATGCAGGCAGACATGGAGTATGCAGGCATGCATGCAGCATGCAAGCAGGCATGCATCGTGCATCATGCAGCAGGCATGTTTTCTGTCACGGCTCCGGCGCTGCGGGACTTCGGCGGTCCCACACGAGCTTATCGTCGCAGATGGCTTTCGCTCGCCGCCGCGGCTGAGGCTGGCCGGTGAAGCCGGCCAGCAAGCCGAAGCTGCGGTGGTGGCAGGTTAAAGCCACCTGCTCCTCAGCTCGTAGGCCGCCTCGTCCCTCCGCGCCTACGCGGGATTAAATTACACTCTAGCGTAGGGCAGACAAGTCTACGTGGAGTCGGTTTTGCCGCGATTCGTTTCTGTCACTGACTTTTTAGCACAACCATAACGTAAGCACAACGTATTAACTTTTTAAGACAATATTTGAAATCAATTTAGGGTTAAAATGTTATTTTTATTTTTAAGCAAAAATTATATCAAATGAAGTTATAGAATATGATTATTCTACCAATATAGCTTTATAGAATAAGTTGTTAGAGAATATGAGTATTATATCAAATGAATAATATACGTACTGTTGTTATAGGAAGTGTATTTAGAACAAGTAAAAATTATATCCAATGAACGTTATGTTCTTTGAAATTAGTTCATTTGTCATTATATAAAATGATACGCACCCCTGTTTTAGGCCCCCCCTAAGGGTCAAGCGGGTATTTTTAGATGTTTAGTTTTTTATTAGTATTGATTACTTTAAAAGCAAATTTTTAAAAGTCAATATTAGTAATAAAGTATTCAAAGTACAAGGAATTATATGTGAAAAAATATAACTTTGTTGATTAATACTTTTGATTTTTTTTAATCACCAACCTTAACTTACCCGCTTTGGGCTACCTTCCCCTACTTACTACGATGGCGCAGCGATCCAAAGTGGGTCTTGGCCTCCGACAATAAGAGCCGCCATTTCGGTCTGTCGTGCGCTATCGCCATCCAATCTTGAACTTGGAGCTCGTGCAAATCCCGCATGACCTGATCTTCCCAGCGGTACCTAGGCCGACCGACCGGTCTCCGGCCGTTCGGTCGTCCCAAGTACGCGCGCTTGACGCGCGTACTTGGGACGACCGAATGATCACTCCCCATTCTCTCAAGGTGACCGAGCCAGCGAAGTTTGTGTGCTTTTATCTCGCCGATTATGTTGAGCCCGGCCATCAGATGCTCGATTTCCTCGTTCTTCCTTCTTCGCCATATTCCCTCTGCCGTGCGCGTTACACCAAGAATGTCTCTCAGCACTTTTCTTTCCGTCACCAGAAGTTTTTGTTCTTCTTTAAGCGTCAATGTCCAAGCCTCGCATCCGTACATCAGTATGGGCCGTATAACTGTTTTGTAAATACAGATCTTTGTTCGTCGGCTGAGAAGCCTGGACACTAATACCTTGTGTAATGCTGCACTACAACGAAAAGTATTTTGAACCCTGAGATCTATTTCTTCTTCCCTGGTGTTAGTATCCGTTATAGTGCAGCCCAGGTATCTAAACTTTTCCACCCCCTTATAGGTTGTATCGGAGACTTTTAAGTTTTCTCTGGGAGCACTGGTGTTTTTATAGTGGCGTATATGCACATATTCCGTTTTGCTTTGATTGACTCTTAGCCCAACCCTCCTTGCTTCGGTGTTCAGTGTTTCCGCTGCCCTTATAATGTGCTCTTTCCTTTCCCCTAGTAAAGCCAGGTCGTATGCATAGCCTATCACTTGGTGCTGTCCATTCAGTTGTTTCCACCGTCATGTGCTATCACGTATCTAAGGACATGCTCCAAGGCCAGATTGAACAGCATAGGTGACAACGCATCTCCCTGATTTAGACCACTATCTATGGGAAACTCATCAGTCAATTCTCCTCCCACCTTAACTACGGCCCTGCTCCATTTCGTTGCGGCTTCAATCATTTAGATAAGTTATGGCCGGTATGTTAAAATTTCTTAAGATGGTATATAAGGTACTGCGGTCCACACTATCATACGCCTTAGCAAAATCAACGAACAGGTATATTGATATCCTTGACACTAATTGTCTTAAATTTCTAACATATCACGTGAGTCACGTGATAATTATGTTAGAAATTCACGTCACGTGACGTGACCTACAGGACTAGGGCAACTAGTATTTCTGTTTAATAAAAAAAATAACCTCGAAATTCAAGACAATCGCTACGCTGCGCTTCGTGATTGTCTTAAATTTCTAACCTATACGTGACCTACTACAGGAGTATGCAGCTAGTATTTCTGTTGTCTAATAAAAAATATAAAAAATAACCTCGAAATTCAAGACAATTGCTACGCTGCGCTTCGCGATTGTCTTACATTTCTAACCTATCACGTGAGGAGTATAAACCACCATTTGAATGATGGTATATAATAAAATTTTTGGTTTAACCAATCGGACTAACATTAATTATAAAATATAACACTTAGGACATGTGATCCAAACTTTCATAGCAAGAACAATTAGGATAGGTATCTAAATAATATAGCACCCGATATTATGACAGAAAAGCATTAGAATTAGAGACGATGAGGTAAAATAAAATTTCGTTTTTATTTCGATAGTGATGATTATAGAAAATGCGTTAGTGATTTTGATTTTCGGACGGACGATATTCGGAGAAGAAAGGGACTACCAATATCTAATAATATAGCCAAATATAGTAGTAGGCCGGCCATGGGCAGTAAATACAAAATCTCGTATGCAAATTTTGTAAATACCTACAACAGGTATGGATATGTTCGGGGTGTCCTCCAGATAACGAAACTGCTTGTTGTATAGTTCTAAAGTGGTGAAGGGGGGCAGCAGTGACGTCATAAAGATGGCCGCCGACGGTTTTGTTTTTCTTCAATTATGGCGCACCTATGCGGACAATTTGCTTGTGCAAGGTGTCATTTAAAAGCGCATTAAATGTACTTTAATCACTTCATAGACATCTATATCGAAAACATGGTATTTACAAAAATATTTTTAATTAATTGAACTTTCGTTACCTACAATGAACTGTTTCTTCATTTTTCTCGAAAACGAGTAAATATTGTTTTCTAAAACATGCAGAATTTCATGAGCTATCCACGATTATAAGGTTCATCAAAATACGACTTCAAATGACTGTGCTGTGTCAAATAATTTTCACCTTTAGCAATTCTCTCGTTCATACAGTCAACCATACAGGAATGAGCTGCCTTGGAAAGTTATTAATCGAAAAAAATAAAAGTAAAAAACAGGCCAAGTTCTCGTGATACTTCTTCAGTGAATCTTTAAAAAAATTATTATGTCTGAGAATTAGGAACCTAAGCCAAGTACAGTCAATGCAAAGGGAACGGATCCCCCAAGCATAACATTAAATGTATGGAAAGGGTATCCGTTCACTCTGCAGATAACTGTACCGACGTACACATACAAATTAGACTGAGCTAGCTGACGAATTCACAGATTCAACATAGCAAGTTTTCAGAGATCCAAACTTTCATAGCCTATCGTATTTTGACGAAACTCTTATCTTGGAAACTATTCTCTCAGAACTGCGAAATGTTACTTAGAGCTTTTCATTTGGTGACCTTAAACTTCATGTACTTAAACATTGGTCAATACAGTTGAAATGGTTTTTATACTGATTTAAGAATACCTCTTCCCCAATATGGCAAACACCCTGTATGCATTTTTGATTTTTATGAGCACAGCCGCATCTCGCAGTGCGACTGACAGTTTTGCATTGGCAAATGTTAATTCTAAATCATTCAGAGGCATGGCTTTAGTGTTGTATTGGAGACAATTTCGGGTCATTTAATGTCAACCGTGTTCTGTAGGTGGTGGTAAACTTTGAATTGCCACATCTGCAGTTGCCCAAATGTATTAAAATTTAACTTTGCATGCAACTTACAAGTGTTTGTTTGAAAGGGTTTGCAAGAATAAATATTAATAAAACTATTAAATTGTTTTAGATTCCCTTTCCGCCTATGGAGCACAAGAGTACATAATACACTGGTTATCACAAAAATCATCGGCCCACCTACAATTTACACGAAAACTCATGTTTTAATATTTGAAAGTAACAAATTGTATTATATTCGTATAACATTACGGCGCCCATCAGAGCCGTATAAAGTCATTCGACCCCCATCACAGTCTCTTGAAACCTCTGGTAAACTCTCCGAACTGCAGATCGACTGAGATGTAATCTTCGAGCGACAACACGTTGACTAAAACCCCCTCGCAGCAAAGCCACAACTTGGGCCGATTCAGCTTTAGTAGTATTCATCTTCTAGGCTAATTTAATCCGAATTACAGTGACAATAAATAAAGTAAGAATCGTCAATATCAAATACACTGTTGCATACACCTGGTTGTGAATTAAACAGGGCCAAACTGAATACTGACGCAATCATCAAACCGGTACAGAGTAGCGTTTACTTTAAAAAAGTTTATTAGTACCTAACCTCATGTGCGTTAAAATTTATGGGAATCAAATGTCAAACATCTTACCCGACCCTAGATATCAACAAAACTTACTTCAAAATGCTTATCTTTGAAATTATAAAGAGCAATAGAGCAAAAACAGGATGGATCGATTTTCGTGATGATCTAGTGTATATATACCCAGCTATCCGCACAAACCGCTTTGGCTCGACCTTTCTATTGCGTAGCTATAGAATGGAATGCTTTGCCTGCTAGTATGTTCCCCTAACAGTAGGCACAACCTGGACTCCTTCAAGCCCATATTGTAGGTTGTTTCTAAGTAGACAGGCATGCACCACCTTCGGCCATATCGTCACTTCCCATCAGGTTAGGTGGCGGTCAAGTGCCAGACAGCCTAGTAGGTTTATTGTAAAAAAAAGCCTTTTTATCCAGCATTTATTCATCTAAGAATCTTTATTCATCGCACAGAGTGCGCCCTGCCAACTTCTAGCAAACCGAGCAAACTGTGTGGGGTAAGTGCACCACTAAATGAACAGTTAAGGAATTCCAGAACTTTAAAAATATAAATGACATGCTTCTGGGTTCATCTTTGATTAAACAATAATATTGTATGGTATTCCGAATTTATTGAAGAAGAATATAATTTCTCCGTTTTTGAATGAAACTCATATTTTTAGAGATTTTGCATAATTTATGCAAAAAGACCCCATAACCGCCAGTGAATGAACGAAAACGTTCAGTAAATGAACCACCTGAATTCCAATAAATGAACTACCAGCTAAATTAAGATATCTTTAAAAAATAGCTAGATCGATAGAAAATAATGTAATTCCGGTCCGAAGTGGTTTATTTATAACATTCCTTAATAAAAATACTTTAATTTAATTACATAAATCAAGGTATAAATAAAATAATGAAGTATTATGTATACTTTCAAAGTCCCGAAATTAGTATTATTTTTAGATGATTGAGAAAAAAAATACCAGTAATAGGCAGTCAATTAATTAATTAATAAATATCTTCATTCATTTATCCTTCAGGATGTATAGTTGATCGACTAAATGCCTTTAACCGCGTGCACTCACACGTCACCCTGGGCAGTAATGTTCTAATGTTTAAGTTGGAAAATTCTTAGAAAAAATAAATGATACCTTACAAAAGATTTTAAAACATAATTTTAAAAATAATGGCATAGGAATAATAATTAAACAGATTTGATTATCATATTTTTATTTAAGTGGCAGCTCAAAATCACATACTATCATATAATTACCTACCAGTGTTCATTCACTGGATTTACGTAACCAATAAACGAACGTAGTAATCAACGTTAGAGTTCATACAAACCAAAAAATATCAGTAAATGAATACCTAGTTCGAACATTGGCCTAAAGTACGCCAACCGTTAATTAAAGCTATGTGCAGAAAACGACCCAATTTCAATAGCAATAACATATGAATTTGTTAGATTTAGAAAAATCACAAGCCTTAAGGATTTTGCTTGTTTTCGTGGTCATATATTCGAACTTCCTAAAATTTTTAATAATTGCATGAAATTCTATAAAATCTCATGTCTATTAGATAAAGCAACCGTTCCACTATCCTGTGACATAATTTTATTTTCACTAGCACACATGACTTACCCGTCTCCTTATTACGGACCCCCTACAAACCACAAAACACCATCAAGCGTCGGGTTTGGACTTTCGCCATTTTAGAACTACGGATTTCAGAATGATTCCTGTGAGACTAGTTGACGTAAAAAAGTATTGTAATTTAAAAAAAAAAAGTAAGTTTAGTTGAAAAACGCGGATTTCTTATTATTTAGAAAAGTCGACGTTTTGTTCATTCATTGGATTGGTTCATTCACTGGTGCACTTACCCTGTAATGTTTTCACGAACCATTGAAACTGTATTGACTAATGTTTAAGTACATGAAGTTTAAGGTCACCGAATGAAAAGCACTAATAAGTATGGAACATTTCGCAGTTCTGAGAGAATAGTTTACAAGATAAGAGTTTCATCAAAATACGATAGGCTATGAAAGCTTGGATCTCTGAAAACTTGCTATGTTGGATCTGTAAATTTGTCAGTTAGCTAGGATAATTTGTAATTGTACGGCGGTACAGTCATCTGCAGAGTGAACGGACGCCCTTACCATACATTTAATATAACGCTTGGGGGATCCGTTCCCTTTGCATTGACTGTACTTGTCTCAGGTTCCTTATTTTCAGAATTAATTATTTTTTTAAAGATCACTGAAAAAGTATCACGAGAACTTGGCCTGTTTTTTACTTTTTTTTTTGTTTAATAACTTTCCAAGGCAGCTCATTCCTGTTGTAGGTATTTACAAACCTTACATACGAGATGCGGTTTAGAGACGACTTTTTGGCGCTTGGCCGGCCTACTATATAGTGCGAGAGTGTTGTTTGTTTGTTAAGCTTTTCAAATGCTAAACAGACTTCAGTAGTTATAGTCTTGTTATAGTTTAGGTTCTAGCTACTATACCAGCGGAAATAAAACTTGAAGGTGGCTGAATGCGAATGTAAATTTTGAATGAAGCCTTTGCATCGTCCGATTTGCGTTTCAAAGTCAAAGTCAAATTATTTATTCAATATGCACCTTTACAGAATAATAATAATAATATAATAATAAGTAATATCTTTATTAACATAAAAACATATAACATTCATTTTGACAAACATGAAATATAACAAGTTTACAAAGAAAATTATAAATACAATTATTAATCCAAAATGGAATAATTAGCGGTGGTTTCCACACTAGGACGAGCCTGACATGGTGACAAACCATACAGGTGCTAGAGTATAATTGTATAGTAAATCCGAAAACATTAAACAATTATTAATGTTTTATGCAACTTCATGCTTAATACCTATGTGTGATTTTATGTGTGTGTTTGAGTGTGTGTGTGGGGTGTGTGCGTGTGTGTATGAAAGTGTGAGTGAGTAGGTGTGTGTAAGTGTGTGTGTGTGTGTGTCTGGCTGGGTGTATGCGTGTAAGGGTTGGTATTATTATTGTGTTATTCTTAACAAGTTTTTGGTTTCAGTGTAGGATAAGTTTAAAAGCCACTCCAGAACCCTTTTTTAGCCTCAGTTACTGAACACGTCTTTATATCACAGCCTCCTGCAATTATATTGTAAATATATGGCAGTTTAAAAGAAAGATGGTTTTTACCAAAGGCCGTTTTGACCGTGGTTTGCGGAATACGGAAAATCCTCCTTTTCTCTTTCTTTGGTGGTGTAATCTTTGGTGTAGTGTCGGGTAAGCTTAGCTGTAGGATCTGTAGCTAAGCTTTGTACTGGTGGGCCAGGTAGCCACGTTGATTTGTATAGCTGTCTATTGAACTCCTCGACCTCTCCCATAACTTTGGACCTGGACGTGACCGACCGTTGAGAATGAAGGTTATATCGCCGGCTGAATGTTGCGTGAGTAATCTCGCTTTATATTTTGAGTGCGGTTAATGAGACCGCGCGTCCACGTTTGTGTTATAAATTGATGCTGACGGTGATTTTGTTTGTTTTAGATTTTGTATACTAAAATGTCAAAAAACGATCAACCAACGACTGCAGGCAAACGAACATCGAGTTCGTCGACTCAGAGAGCCTTGTGTAGGCTGTATATATAACTATACAATAACCCCGAACACATCCATACCTGTTGTAAGTATTTACAAAACTTACATGCGAGATGCGGTTTAGAGACGACTTTTTGGCGCTTGGCCGGCCTACTATATAGTGCGAGAGTGTTGTTTGTTTGTTAAGCTTTTCAAATGCTAAACAGACTTTAGTAGTTATAGTCTTGTTATAGTTTAGGTTCTAGCTACTATTCCAGCGGAAATAAAACTTGAAGGTGGCTGAATGCGAATGTAAATTTTGAATGAAGCGTTTGCGTCGTCCGATTTGCGTTTCAAAGTCAAAGTCAAATTATTTATTCAACATGCACCTTTACAGAATAATAATATAATAAAAAGTAATATCTTTATTAACATAAAAACATATAACATTCATTTTGACAAACATGAAATATAACAAGTTTACGAAGAAAATTATAAATACAATTATTAATCCAAAATGGAATAATAAGCGGTAGTTTCCACACTAGGACGAGCCTGACATGTGACAAACCATACAGGTGCTAGAGTATAATTGTATAGTAAATCCGAAAATGATTTTAAGGCCTTAAGAGGGGTGAAATGCCTAAATATTTGCATGTTTGAAACAAAATATCCAAATAACTGTCTATTTAATTCGAATAAAAAAAATTGTTAATGACGAACGAATATCTAATAAACATTTTTAATTGAATGAAATTGTATTTTTATAAACCACTTTTAAAAAAAAAATCCCCAACGGATCCCTATTTCAGTCATAAATTGCAAAATTTCTCTAAATCGGCTCAAGCTTTTTATATAGTTTTTACACTAAACGAAAGGTCTTAATAATGCAAATAATTTTAATTGAGAGTTTTATTTTCATTCCGTATTCTAATGGTGAAAATTAATTAAAACACGAAAATTAAAGTTTATCGGCGCGAGAGTGCCTGCCCCGTCTCCCTGTAATCCCCCGCTAGCCCTGCCGGCAGTCCGTTTCCGTATTTCATCGATAGTGCTTAGAATAATAACGCATAGAAAGCGAAAACACGCACGATAAATGAGGCCAGTAAAACCAAGCCATACTGGCTTGGTACCGAAACGGCGCGTCAGTACTAATAATCTAAACTCATCTATCTATCAACAGTTCCAATTTCCTTACTTTTGGGGCAAATCTGATATTTCTAGCAACATTACTTGTACACTTGTGTGCGTGTCGCCGAGATAGTACGCTTAACTTACTACAACATCCATTTTTTTCTTGCCTCACGCCATGACAGTTTTCTAATACGAGACTATCCTTCTATGCGTTATTATTCTATGCGAGAGTGGACTGCGCGCCGGTTTCGGAGCGACTTCAGATAACATTTTATAGATTTTGAAGAGTTTACACTCAATTGTACACATACATATTAATAGAAATACTTAGTTCAGTTGATACCTCTATGTTAATAGCTGTAAATACTGCTTTTATGCCAAATTATTGTTTGTAATTAATCATAGAATAAATAAGATCAAACATTTTAAAACTTTAAAGTGTTGTGCTGCCGTGGGTAAGTACACCTATGTAAAGTATCTTAAAAACTATCATTTTTAGTAAAACGACTTTAAAGTTTGGAAAATGTTTTTGATCGTAACTCAAAAAATAATATGTAGATTAATTACGCATTTTGTTTTTTAACTAGATACCTATCAAATTATTTTCAAAAGCGGTCAGCGGTAAAATTATATTTACCTACTTTAATGTGTTTATTTTTATATTAGGACCATTTAAATTTTTTTGCAACCTATTCTTTCATACAAATTCTGTTAGGCGAGGTGAAATGTGATTTGTTGCCGCGATAAAAGTGGACTTCTTATTGAAATGGTCAATTTCTTGTATCTATAGTTCAGGAAATAGGCAAAACAGAAATTACCCCGCCTGTATAGCGAGGGTGCCAATAGTATTATTCTGTGCCAATAGTTCAAGGGATTAAATAAGTCTTTCACAAGAGGTAAACACTGATTTTCATTAAAAATACAAAGAAAGTAACTAAAAATAAAAATTTGAACAACAAGAAAAAATGAGTGAATTTTATTTTCAATAAAACAACATTTTTTTTAAATATTTATTTAAAGTTTATGGTAAAATTAGTGATAATTTGAATCTATGGACAACACAGACCACGCCCACGCAGTCCACGCTTCAGCAAGAAACAACTGCAATGACTGCACATGCGCTTAGGTGGTGAACCTTTAGCCCGTTAGTCGCTTTTGCAACACCCAAGGAAAGAGAGGGGTTGGTAGTATTATTTTAATGAGCCCATTGCCGCTCTATGCTCTTGGATGTATGTGCAGTCTTTAGCCCGTTAGTCGCCTTTTACGACGCTCAAGGGAAGAAAGGGGTTGGTATTGGTAGTATTATTTGATGAGCCCATCGCCGCTCTATGCTGTTGGATTTATGTGCAGTCTTTAGTCCGTTAGTCGCCATTTACGACACCCAAGGGAAGAAAGAGGATGGTAGTATTATTTTAATGAGCCCATCGCCGCTATGTGCTGTTGGACGTATGTGCAGTCTTTAGTCCGTTAGTCGCCTTTTATGACACCAAAGGAAAGAGAGGGGTTGGTAGTATTATTTTGATAAGCCCATCGCCACTCTATGATGTTGAATGTATGTGCAGTCTTTAGTCCATTAGTCGCCTTTTACGAAACCCAAGCGAAGAGAGGTGTTGGTAGCATTATTTTGAAGAGCCCATAGCCGCTTTATAATGTTGGACGTATGTGCAGTCTTTAGTTCGTTAGTCGCCTTTTACTGCACGTATTACATCCTAGAGCAAAGAGCGGCTATAGGCTCATCAAAATAATACTACCAATCCGTCTCTTCCCTTCGGTGTCGTAAAAGGCGACTATCGGATTAAAAACTGCGCATACATTCAACAGCATAGAGCGGCGATGGGCTCATCAAAATAATACTACCAATTCCTCTCTTCCCTTTGGTGTCTTAAAAGCGACTAAGCGACTAGCGACTAACGGACTGCACGTCATAGAACCAACAGCATGGAGCGGCGATGGGTTCATCAAAATAATACTAAGTACAAAAAGTGTGCGGCAAAGATAATTGCGGCGCACAAACTCATTACTGCCCGCTAATTTTTTGGTGAAAAACACCACCTTTTTGGTGCACTTAAAGGCGAACCAAGTCGTCCTTTTCGAATAGATGGGATGAAAAAGCTTGTATCTACCTAAAATGAATTTCGGCTGACGACTGTCTTGGCATCCACAATACACCGTAGACGCGCATGACTCGGTGATGCTCATATAAAATAGGCAGTATTCCTGAACATAATACTTATTCCCTCTGCAATTCACTAGTCATTTAACTATTCATAGGAGTACCGTACGTTTCCGCTAGACGGCGGCACCATCGGCAAAAAAATATGTGAGCTTCGAATCGTCAAGGTCACCCAGGTGTTTCAACATTAAACAATTATCAATGTTTTTATGCAACTTCATGCTTAATATCTATGTGTGATTGTATTGTATGTGTGTGTTTGAGTGTGTGTGTGGGGTGTGTGCGTGTGTGTATGAGAGTATGAGTGAGTAAGTGTGTGTAAGTGTGTGTGTGTGTGTCTGGCTGGCTGTATGCGTGTAAGGGTTGGTATTATTATTGTGTTATTCTTAACAAGTTTTTGGTTTCAGTGTAGGATAAGTTTAAAGCCACTCCAGAACCCTTTTTTAGCCTCAATTACTGAACACGTCTTTATATCACAGCCTCCTGCAATTATATTGTAAATATATGGCAGTTTAAAAGAAAGATGGTTTTTACCAAAGGCCGTTTTGACCGTGGTTTGCGGAATACGGAAAATCCTCCTTTTCTCTTTCTTTGGTGGTGTAATCTTTGGTGTAGTGTCGGGTAAGCTTAGCTGTAGGATCTGTAGCTAAGCTTTGTACTGGTGGGCCAGGTAGCCACGTTGATTTGTATAGCTGTCTATTGAACTCCTCGACCTCTCCCATAACTTTGGACCTGGACGTGACCGACCGTTGAGAATGAAGGTTATATCGCCGGCTGAATGTTGCGTGAGTAATCTCGCTTTATATTTTGAGTGCGGTTAATGAGACCGCGCGTCCACGTTTGTGTTATAAATTGATGCTGACGGTGATTTTGTTTGTTTTAGATTTTGTATACTAAAATGTCAAAAAACGATCAACCAACGACTGCAGGCAAACGAACATCGAGTTCGTCGACTCAGAGAGCCTTGTGTAGGCTGTATATATAACTATACAATAACCCCGAACACATCCATACCTGTTGTAAGTATTTACAAAACTTACATGCGAGATGCGGTTTAGAGACGACTTTTTGGCGCTTGGCCGGCCTACTATATAGTGCGAGAGTGTTGTTTGTTTGTTAAGCTTTTCAAATGCTAAACAGACTTTAGTAGTTATAGTCTTGTTATAGTTTAGGTTCTAGCTACTATTCCAGCGGAAATAAAACTTGAAGGTGGCTGAATGCGAATGTAAATTTTGAATGAAGCGTTTGCGTCGTCCGATTTGCGTTTCAAAGTCAAAGTCAAATTATTTATTCAACATGCACCTTTACAGAATAATAATATAATAAAAAGTAATATCTTTATTAACATAAAAACATATAACATTCATTTTGACAAACATGAAATATAACAAGTTTACGAAGAAAATTATAAATACAATTATTAATCCAAAATGGAATAATAAGCGGTAGTTTCCACACTAGGACGAGCCTGACATGTGACAAACCATACAGGTGCTAGAGTATAATTGTATAGTAAATCCGAAAATGATTTTAAGGCCTTAAGAGGGGTGAAATGCCTAAATATTTGCATGTTTGAAACAAAATATCCAAATAACTGTCTATTTAATTCGAATAAAAAAAATTGTTAATGACGAACGAATATCTAATAAACATTTTTAATTGAATGAAATTGTATTTTTATAAACCACTTTTAAAAAAAAAATCCCCAACGGATCCCTATTTCAGTCATAAATTGCAAAATTTCTCTAAATCGGCTCAAGCTTTTTATATAGTTTTTACACTAAACGAAAGGTCTTAATAATGCAAATAATTTTAATTGAGAGTTTTATTTTCATTCCGTATTCTAATGGTGAAAATTAATTAAAACACGAAAATTAAAGTTTATCGGCGCGAGAGTGCCTGCCCCGTCTCCCTGTAATCCCCCGCTAGCCCTGCCGGCAGTCCGTTTCCGTATTTCATCGATAGTGCTTAGAATAATAACGCATAGAAAGCGAAAACACGCACGATAAATGAGGCCAGTAAAACCAAGCCATACTGGCTTGGTACCGAAACGGCGCGTCAGTACTAATAATCTAAACTCATCTATCTATCAACAGTTCCAATTTCCTTACTTTTGGGGCAAATCTGATATTTCTAGCAACATTACTTGTACACTTGTGTGCGTGTCGCCGAGATAGTACGCTTAACTTACTACAACATCCATTTTTTTCTTGCCTCACGCCATGACAGTTTTCTAATACGAGACTATCCTTCTATGCGTTATTATTCTATGCGAGAGTGGACTGCGCGCCGGTTTCGGAGCGACTTCAGATAACATTTTATAGATTTTGAAGAGTTTACACTCAATTGTACACATACATATTAATAGAAATACTTAGTTCAGTTGATACCTCTATGTTAATAGCTGTAAATACTGCTTTTATGCCAAATTATTGTTTGTAATTAATCATAGAATAAATAAGATCAAACATTTTAAAACTTTAAAGTGTTGTGCTGCCGTGGGTAAGTACACCTATGTAAAGTATCTTAAAAACTATCATTTTTAGTAAAACGACTTTAAAGTTTGGAAAATGTTTTTGATCGTAACTCAAAAAATAATATGTAGATTAATTACGCATTTTGTTTTTTAACTAGATACCTATCAAATTATTTTCAAAAGCGGTCAGCGGTAAAATTATATTTACCTACTTTAATGTGTTTATTTTTATATTAGGACCATTTAAATTTTTTTGCAACCTATTCTTTCATACAAATTCTGTTAGGCGAGGTGAAATGTGATTTGTTGCCGCGATAAAAGTGGACTTCTTATTGAAATGGTCAATTTCTTGTATCTATAGTTCAGGAAATAGGCAAAACAGAAATTACCCCGCCTGTATAGCGAGGGTGCCAATAGTATTATTCTGTGCCAATAGTTCAAGGGATTAAATAAGTCTTTCACAAGAGGTAAACACTGATTTTCATTAAAAATACAAAGAAAGTAACTAAAAATAAAAATTTGAACAACAAGAAAAAATGAGTGAATTTTATTTTCAATAAAACAACATTTTTTTTAAATATTTATTTAAAGTTTATGGTAAAATTAGTGATAATTTGAATCTATGGACAACACAGACCACGCCCACGCAGTCCACGCTTCAGCAAGAAACAACTGCAATGACTGCACATGCGCTTAGGTGGTGAACCTTTAGCCCGTTAGTCGCTTTTGCAACACCCAAGGAAAGAGAGGGGTTGGTAGTATTATTTTAATGAGCCCATTGCCGCTCTATGCTCTTGGATGTATGTGCAGTCTTTAGCCCGTTAGTCGCCTTTTACGACGCTCAAGGGAAGAAAGGGGTTGGTATTGGTAGTATTATTTGATGAGCCCATCGCCGCTCTATGCTGTTGGATTTATGTGCAGTCTTTAGTCCGTTAGTCGCCATTTACGACACCCAAGGGAAGAAAGAGGATGGTAGTATTATTTTAATGAGCCCATCGCCGCTATGTGCTGTTGGACGTATGTGCAGTCTTTAGTCCGTTAGTCGCCTTTTATGACACCAAAGGAAAGAGAGGGGTTGGTAGTATTATTTTGATAAGCCCATCGCCACTCTATGATGTTGAATGTATGTGCAGTCTTTAGTCCATTAGTCGCCTTTTACGAAACCCAAGCGAAGAGAGGTGTTGGTAGCATTATTTTGAAGAGCCCATAGCCGCTTTATAATGTTGGACGTATGTGCAGTCTTTAGTTCGTTAGTCGCCTTTTACTGCACGTATTACATCCTAGAGCAAAGAGCGGCTATAGGCTCATCAAAATAATACTACCAATCCGTCTCTTCCCTTCGGTGTCGTAAAAGGCGACTATCGGATTAAAGACTGCGCATACATTCAACAGCATAGAGCGGCGAAGGGCTCATCAAAATAATACTACCAATTCCTCTCTTCCCTTTGGTGTCTTAAAAGCGACTAAGCGACTAGCGACTAACGGACTGCACGTCATAGAACCAACAGCATGGAGCGGCGATGGGTTCATCAAAATAATACTAAGTACAAAAAGTGTGCGGCAAAGATAATTGCGGCGCACAAACTCATTACTGCCCGCTAATTTTTTGGTGAAAAACACCACCTTTTTGGTGCATTTAAAGGCGAACCAAGTCGTCCTTTTCGAATAGATGGGATGAAACAGCTTGTATGTACCTAAAATGAATTTCGGCTGACGACTGTCTTGGCATCCACAATACACCGTAGACGCGCATGACTCGGTGATGCTCATATAAAATAGGCAGTATTCCTGAACATAATACTTATTCCCTCTGCAGGTCACCTCACAAGGTCACCCAGGCCTCTTAAGGCCTTAATTCAACATTAAACAATTATCAATGTTTTTATGCAACTTCATGCTTAATACCTATGTGTGATTGTATTGTATGTGTGTGTTTGAGTGTGTGTGTGGGGTGTGTGCGTGTGTGTATGAGAGTGTGAGTGAGTAATTGTGTGTAAGTGTGTGTGTGTGTGTCTGGCTGGCTGTATGCGTGTAGGGGTTGGTATTATTATTGTGTTATTCTTAACAAGTTTTTGGTTTCAGTGTAGGATAAGTTTAAAGCCACTCCAGAACCCTTTTTTAGCCTCAGTTACTGAACACGTCTTTATATCACAGCCTCGTGCAATTACATTGTAAATATATTGCAGTTTAAAAGAAAGATGGTTATTACCAAAGGCCGTTTTGACCGTGGTTTGCGGAATACGGAAAATCCTCCTTTTCTCTTTCTTTGGTGGTGTAATCTTTGGTATAGTGTCGGGTAAGCTTAGCTGTAGGATCTGTAGCTAAGCTTTGTACTGGTAGGTCAGGTGGCCGCGTTGATTTGTATAGCTGTCCATAGAACTTCTCGACCTCTCCCATAACTTTGGACCTGGACGTGACAATTCTGCCGTCATCGGTTTGCAGCGTCGTCATTTAGCTCTACCCAATACCCAAATCTCTTGCGAACACTTTTGAACCTTTATTACGCAATATAGCCTCTTTAAATACGGTCGGTATTAAATCGGCGAGTGTCGCGAGTCAAAGACTAAAGTTAACTTTGTGGTTAAGTTTAGCCAACATTACCAGTCAAACAGATCTAGAAACCCTACAATATTTAAAGGATATGTGCACAAGTCTGGCGATATTAAACGCTTAACCTACAATAAAAAAAGTATTTCTAAAACTTTACATATCCTTACCAAGCTCAGCACCAGTGGAGAGACTTTTTTTATATGGTGGGATGATAATGAGACCTCACAGAAGAATAATGAGTTATGATGTATTCAAACAACATTGGACAAAAGGTATTTGTATTTTGAAAAAGTATTTTGAAAATACCTACTTTGCATTTAGCATTGAAATACAAAATGCAAAACTATTTAGTATTTTGCATTTGAAATAGTAAATCGAAATAGTATTTGCATTTTGTATTTAAATACATTTCTTAAACTATTTTGTACATCTCTGCAAATATAATTATCTGTCGTTATCATCTGGTGTGTGTTTACTATACAGGGTCAATTTTGGACCCCCCCCGCCAAAATTTTTCGCGTGATCCTATAACAGCATCAGTACAGCCAAATAATCAAATAAAAAACATATTTTTTTGTAACATTTTTGTCTCAATTCTTTCTTACGAAAATTAAAATCATTGTCACCTAGCGTGCGGCCGCCTTGTTTTCAAAGCGCATGCGCGTGGCCGCTATTTATTCCCCCTTTTACCAATGACGGCGTTCAGTTCGCTTGGACCGCGAGGGTGAGCGCACGCACCTAGAAATATAGGATTTAAAAAAGCAGCCATTAAATTATATTTAAAAATAAAAAAAAAATTATTATTTTTCCGTCGAATATTTTATTATTACTTTTTATACCCCATATTTATTTTTGGCGGGGGGTCCAAAATTGACCCTGTATAGTAGACCCGGTTTTACGCTTCAAACTTCATGCGCCTAATCAAATATGGTATTTCGTATCATCATTTAATTATTTTCTTTTTTTATTTGTATTAATATTGTGGCCATCTATAGTTGCATTTTTCTAGCCCAGTATTAGACAACTGTAAGATCGTTTCTACTAATATTTGCATTCTGAATACCAATGGTACGGCCATAATGAATTATAATTAGGGTTCCATGCAAATTACCTCTTGCCTAAAACCCTAAATCGATTTTTTGATCTCAACTTAAGTAAATGTTATTTTATTTAAGCGACAACGTTCGTGATGTGATGATTGTATATGTGGATATAGACCGTTACTTTACCAAGAAAGACTTCCGAATGTTAAAGCATTTAACATGGCCTCGGGAAAAATCCATGACATCAGTTTTCGTACGTTCAATTTTTGTAACAAAATTTTAAATCACACTTTCACTTACAAAACAATCGGCCAAATAAATCTTGCTCTTCCAGTTGTGTTTCCAGAACCGATGTAGGATTAAACCACCTTATATTTATCTGAAATTATATTGTAAATATATTGATCCAATATTACTCTGATATCTTACTAAACCATTGCAGTTAATCCTCTTATAGCATTAAATAAGATCAGAAACAAACATACTTACAATACTCTTATGCTATGCTGATGTTAGTCTGACACTTATACAATAGCATTCAGTAAGTCTATTATAAAATCAAATGAACTTAGAGAATGGGGCTATAAGAACAGGTTTTCTCAAGCGCAATGAGTCTTCATAAATGTTAATTTAGGAGCAAGAGGCTTAAAATAGTGTTAAAAAATGCTCTTTTATACATATATGAGACTAAACAACAAGACTGAGTGTTCTTGAGTCCGTACTAACTTGTGTGTCATGTTACAAAACCATTAGAGCCCTGTAAGTCTACCACTCTAATAAAGTGCGCACCCTGGGACTGTTTTGCTGGTTGGGTTAGGTTAGGTTAGGTCCTACATAGACGGGGTGCAAATTTGGGAACCTCCTCGTGGTGCACCCTGGGGTAAGGCCTCTCGGCCCACGTTCAGCGTGGGACAAGGGGCCTTATGCTAATCCCTGGCGCCCCTTCTGGGCGCCGAATAAAGTAGGTGGTGCCCCTTCTGGGCATCGCACCCCCTTCAACGCGCGTCCCTTCTGGACCGCACAGCGGGTCACTCTGACCTGCGGGGGGGATCTCCACGTGCGGCCCACTCTGGGTCGCACGCTCGCCGCTCACTCTCGAGCGGCTTTGAGGGGAGTTTTGACGGCGCCCCTTCTGGGCGTCGTTACACGGGGGGGAATGGGGTAGTTGGCGCCCCTTCTGGGCGCCTTTCAGGCAAAGGTGCCGTCGTTGCGGGGCGCGGCGACGGGCGC
Organism: Scoparia ambigualis; assembly: GCA_963921215.1. Taxonomy (NCBI): domain Eukaryota; kingdom Metazoa; phylum Arthropoda; class Insecta; order Lepidoptera; family Crambidae; genus Scoparia; species Scoparia ambigualis. The sequence continues at coordinate 5,836,349 of OY992512.1, forward strand.
CCGTTTTCGGACGGGTTGGTGGGCGGCTTACAGCCCACCCGCTAGCGACCATGGGGGGGAAAGGGGAGCACCCCGAAAGGGGTGTACCAGGGGCCTCACGCCAGCCCCTGAGCATCGTAGTCCCCGACCTGGGCGGCAATGATCCCACTCGAGGCGTCTGTGGGGGAGCTGTTCAGGGAGGGGGGCGAGGGCCTGCCTTAACCGGCCGGCCGCGACAAGGAAAAGTCTGTAACACCCGGGAGAAAACCCGTACAAAACCTTCGGATACCACCCGACCTCCGTCGTATTTAGGGTAGCCCGCGCACAGGGGGCCTCTGCGCGGGTGGTCCACGTTGTCCCCTACTCGTGGGACCAAATATGGACAAAAAACTCACCCAAAAATTTGACGCCGCGTCGGGGCCTTGTACAAGGCCCGCCGCGGGTGGTGGGCCTGGCGACGGGCGGAAGGGTTCGCGGGACGGGAAAGGAGTTCCCGTGTTGAGAAGATCGAGTAGGAGATTGGCGGGAATGCCTGCACAGTCCGACGGAGAGGACGAGTCCGAGACCAATGGCGACGGGCGGAAGAGTTCGCGGAGTAAGGTAGTAGTACCTGCCGAGGTGTTCGTTGAGGGGCGGCGGTCCGATGAGGACTCGGACGAGTACTACGAGCGGAACTCGAGGGAGACGGGGATTGCCCTCAGGAAACTGCTGGGTAGGCCGGAGCCGGATTCGGACCCAGACCCAGACTGCACGCGTATGGTCGGAGATCTGGTAGAGGAGACGCGGAAGCGCTCGTTGGCTGACGCGCGGATCGACTCCAGCGGGAGCTCCGGCAAGGGCGGGTTGAGGAAAGCGGACCCCAGGGCAAAGGCCAAGAAGGTCGCCCTCGAGAGGAGCCGGCAGAAGGAGGTCCATGGCACCTCGACTGGTGTGGCTGAGGCCCGGAGGGATGTGAGGGAGTCCTCAGTGGAGTGTCTCTCCGGAGCGGAGGAGAGGGCTGAGAACCCTGCCTCTCGGTATTCGTCGAAGTGGAAGAGGGAGGCGCAGTCCATTCGCGCCGAAATGTCGGGGAAAACCGCCGAGGAAGTGTTGACGCAGATCATGTCTGCGTCCAATTTGGTGGTCGACGCGATAAACGCTTCTGGCAACGTAAAGGGGACGTGCCGCAGAGACGCGAAGATCGGCGCTCTGACCGTGAAGGAGGGTGTGGAGGCGTTGCGCGGCATCGGTGCGGAGGAGGGGGATAGGCGTCTCAAAGAGCGCTGTCAGAGGCTGGAGAATGAGGTGGTGGGCCTCCGAGGAGAGGTGAGGGCGCTGAAAGAGGCCCTAAAGGAGCCCAGACCGACACGTGGTGGGCAGCAGGAAGGGGTGACCCCCTCTTTGAAGGAGGCGATGGAGGGCCTACAAAGGGACGTGCTGCGAGGCCTAAAGGGAGAGCTGCTGGAGTCCCTGAGCGCCATGTTTAGCGCCAGGATGGACGCTCTGGAGAAGCGCCTCCCTAGTGAGCACCCGACCAGGCCGCCGCTGGCGCACGATAGGCGGAGCAGCTATGCAGAGGCAGCTGCTGGACCTGTTCCCGCGGGGGAGGACCCGCCGTTGCCCCAGAGGGCGCCCAGAATGGCACCGCACGTGCGGCCGGCCTCACCTGCCCTGGCAGCGGCGGGCAGCACGCCGGCAAACGAGTGGAGGACCGTCCCCTCCAAAAAGGCCAGGAAAGCCGCGGCCGTGGCTGCCCGGGCCCTTAAGGCGGGAGCAGGTGCGCCGAAGAGGGGGGCCGCCGCGGGTTCTGCCCCCGCGGCCAGGTTGGTTCCGCCGCGATCCTCAGTGGTGACGGTGACCCTGAGGCCGGAGGCGGTGGAGAAGGGCGCCACCTACGTCTCCGTTATGGAACGGGCCATAGGGGCGATAAGGCTGGAGGAGCTCGGAGTGGAAGCGCTCCGAGTACGGAACACGGCGGCCGGAGGGCGTAAGCTGGAGATCCCAGGGGTCTCCAGCGGGCCCAAGGCGGACGCTCTTGCCGCCAAGCTGCGAGAGGTGATCGCGGAGGAGGCGGAGGTGGCCAGGCCTTATCGCAAGGCTGAGCTGCGATTGGTCGGCCTGACTGAGGGGGCGAAGCCCGAGAGTGTGAAGGCGGCCATCGCGGCGAAGGTGGATTGCTCTCCGGACCTGGTGTCCCTCGGAGAGCTGCGGGCCAGCCCGTGGGGGAGATATACCATGCTGGCGCGGCTTCCGGTAGCGGAGGCGAAACGGCTGGCAACCGCGGGCTGCTTCACAGTAGGGTGGGCGCAGGTGCAGGTGGTGGTGCTCCAGAAGCTACCGGTGAGGTGCTTCCGGTGCTACGGGACGGGTCACACGAAATACGTGTGTGACTCGAAGACCGACCGTAGCACCCTCTGCTTCCGCTGCAGTGCTCCAGGGCACATAGCAGCGGACTGCACGGCAGAGAAGGAGGAGTGCGGGGTGTGCAGGGAGGCCAAGCTCCCGCACAACCACCAGCTGGGGGGGAGAGGTTGCCGTCCCCCAGAGACGAAGCCTGCGAGGACCCCTTGGGCAAGGGCCCCCCCCGCAGCCAGGGAGAGCGCCGCGCCGAGCGCCGCACCGATGGAGGTGGCTGAGGTGCCGGAAAGCCCGGGCACCAGTACGGCTCCGGTGTAAATGTGTAAATAAATGTATGTGGGTGTACATAAATAAATGTGTGTATATAAATAATGTGTGTATGTAAATAAATGTGGGTATGTGGTGTGTATGTGTGTGTTGTAAATATTGTATGTTGTGGTCCGGCGGATTGTTTAGAAGGCGGGCACTGGCATGGGTATCTCCCGATACCACCCCAAGTGCCCGGAGTCCGCCGGACGAGTTGTATGCGTAGTGTACAAATTGTACATATGGCTCGTGTGTGTCTTATTTGTTTTGGGGGTGCGCGTGCCCATAGAGGGTGGGCGTGCTAACCTTGTGGTGCTTTGTGTACATAGTCGCCCGTGTGCCGGCGCATGACTGCTTGCGGTCATGCGCCGACACACGGGCGACGGGGTGGTTCGCGGTCCAGTGCCTACGGCAGATAACGTGTTCCACCCCAGCCTTCAGCTTATCGGATTGCGTGGCCCCCAGGGGTTTAGTGGGTATCCCCCTCCGTCTCGCCCTCCCAGCCGGGTTCTACCTGGCAGCTGACTTGGAGCCTCTCTCCTTGTCAGTGGGGGCGGAAAGGCGGACGGGCGAGTCCCACATAACCGGGTGCCTCTTCAAGGCCCCGGTATGCGTAACGCATTCCCCTGGGAAACAAAAAAAAAAAAAAGGTCCTACATAGACGAGTGCGAGCTGGTAACAATTTCTGTCGACCCCCATCGTAATGAGTTTGAAGCTCAAACCCCTTTTCAAACCCAGAAGTAAATCAGGTTGAAAATTAACTGTAATTAATTTTAGATAATCAATATAATATATTAGACAAACAATAAATGTTCTTGCAGACAATCAAAATAACATTTAATCAAATAAAACATCTTATTGCAGCAGATACTTTCTTTTTCTCATTTTCTATATATTTCCCGTTTTTAATTAAGTGTTTCATTTCGTACACAAAATCATCTAAGTATTGGTCAATTTGTTTTGGTTTCCAACACCAAAATAAATTCCAATTACAAACGGCTCAATATCTGGTCTTTCAAATAGTGGTTTCGTATAGTGGACGAAATTGGCCAAAAGTCTTTATTTGAGCTTCTAAATATTGGGAGACCATCAAAATAGTAATTTTAGTTGGAACATCGATCCAAGTCTCTAACGATTTTTTTAAAGATTTTTTGAGGCCATTATGTTCACCTTGTTCAATCTTTTGATACGTATTTGTTTGTTAGTACCTAAAATAGTTCTAGCGTCATGTGGCGCTAAATCGTTTAAACCTATTTGAGATATATATTTCTTTCTGAAGCCCATTCTTTTATTCACTAGCGAAACAAAATATTTTTGAAAATTCGTCATCATCATTACTACGTCGTTAATCAGGTTCCAAAGTTTTAACTAAATTCAAACATCGACACCATTTATTGTTTTTCCTACAGAACCTTCATAGGACGTCGATGGAATTGGCGCTTAACTGTGGGTTGTCAAATTTAAAATATTATTTTCTTCCCCAATAAATAATTACTGTCATTTGGTTTATTTATATTTCGTTATTAACCGACGTAAAAAAAGGAAGAGGTTCTCAAGTCGTCTGTCGTATATCTTTTTCTCTTTTTCCACATTATAAATGCGAGCTTCAGCAAACACTATGATGCAATCGTGACGACTCTGTCAGTAAAGTGGGCTAAAGCTGTACTATTGATGTAGTTTATTTTTTAGTTTTAAAGCACTCTTGTAGACAGTTGTTACAAAACCACTGTATTCACAAGAGTGCCTAATTACGCTATAAGATTAAGTTTTATAATGGAGGTTGCATACACCATTGTACAGAAACAAGTATCGAGTGATACTATAATAACGCTTAGTTCAGTAGTAAGTAAGTGATCACATACACAAACCAGCCTCTATACAGCTTTAACGATAAAGCTAGCTTAAAGTGTCACAACACTCTTAAAGTTCTATAGCAGAGTTTTGATTATCTATTTTAAAACCTTAAGCTTCCGCGGATCCCTTAATACTAATTTTATACAGCTTGAGCTGTATAATAACTCAAATATATCTCTCATAAATATAAAAGCATCTTTTGACACTCTTGTGCGTCTTTTAAGGGAACTTAAGTTCTAAATGGGCTGGTAAATTAATGTTGTAAACGCTTGTGTGCTGCTTGGGGGGGGGATGTAAATATTGAACATAATTGGTTAATGAATTCTACAATACCGGGAACGAAGCCACGGACATAATATTATTATACTAATTATTTTCAGTTTTTTTCATATCTTGTTAGCAATTTCTATTAGATAAAATCAAATAAAAATTAATAGTGTTAAAGGATCCTATGGATTTCAACGCATAACTCACCTAGGCTCAGCTTTAGGTCACCCATTTAAAGATGCGGTATTTCATAAAAGTAGCACGATCGTAAACAGAACGCTATCGCCGAAAGCCTAATTAGTTTATCTTGCTGCTTGCTTTATATTTTAATGATTAGAACCAAAACAAAATGCATGACCTTTGATTGTATGAGGAAAAAACCAACAGTTAATTTCGATTAGGTGTCGTAAAAAGCGACTAACGGACTAAATACTGTACAAACATCCAACAGCATAGAGTGGCGATGGCCTCACCACCTGTCACGCTGAGCACATGTGCAGTCGCTTTTTGTTAAAAATGGACTATGGTATAGAGTCCTCATTGCCTAGTCTCTGACTAACCCTTTTTTTTTATTGGCAACGGGTAAGCGCTTGGCCTTCATCTCACCTGATGGTAAGTGACGATAAGGCCGAAGGTATAGGTTCATATTAAATACTCTAGAAAAAGAAAGGTTTTTACAACTAGTTACGAGATTGGAAGTGTAAAGCTAACTGAAGTAAAAGAAATTCGAGATCTCGGTGTTGTCATTGATAATAGACTGAAATTTGATTTGCATATCGACGCTGCGGTGGCTAAGGCCGCCCAAATGCTAGGTTTTATTAAACGCAATACAAGGGGTTTTAAAAAGACAAGCACTAAGATAATAATTTATAATGCCCTAGTTCGCAGCCATCTTGAGTTTGCCTCCTGCGTCTGGAGCCCTTTTTATGCCGTACATTCGCAAAGAATTGAGAGTATTCAAAGGGCTTTTACAAGGCATCTCTCGTTTTCTTGTAATGGTTTCTCTCACCGGCAACCCTATGCACAACGTCTGGACAAATTCAATTTGATAAGTCTCCGTGATCGGAGGTGCTTGTTGGACATGGGCTTTATTCACAGGATCATGAACGGAGGTACACGCTGCAGTGGGTTGGTATCGCTTGTATCCCTGTCCATACCTTACAGGTATCCTAGACATCGCTTGTCCAAATTGTTTCATATTCCATTTGCTAGGACAAATCTTGGTCTTCAATCACCTATAGTGCGAATATGTATGGAATACAACTCGCTAATCAATAAGATTCCGGATTTGGATGTCTTTGGTAACAACATAGGATTTTTTAAGAAGTTACTTTTTCAACATTTTCTGGGTAGAGACTAGTGAATGAAATTGAAATTATAATAAATTAGGATTAAAATTAAAGATAAAATATTAGAATTAATTTGAATTAAAAGTAAAAGTCAAAATTAAATTAAAACATTTTTTTTTTGTCAATAGTTTAGTTTGTTATCTTATTGTTTTATTTTATTTGTAATTACAACATTAATGTCAAGGCAATTGTTTAAATTTGAGAATGCTATGTACGCCTTTACGTTGATACATATCAGAACTGTTCCGTATGTTTTCTTTTTTAGTATTGTTTAATATGTATTATGTGGCTGTACTTTTTTTATAAATAAATAAATAAATAAATAAGGTGGAAGCGCGCTTCACCCGGAATCCTCAACCACTGAGGAACTGGCTATCTTATCTCAAACTGCCGGAACACAACAATGCTATAAACATCGTTGTTATGGCGACAGACTTAGATAAGATGGTGGTAGCTAGCCAGGCGGACTTAACAGCCCTACCACCAACCAAACCGATCACACAAAGATGTACCCCCCGCTGGGAATCGAACCCGGGACCTCTGGGTCTGAAACAGGTAGCTTAGCCACTAGACCACAGAGGCGGTTAAATAATAGTCGTGATTACATGTATGTACATTACATTTTGGAAAATGTTTATAAAAAATTCACGATCATGACTTGTGCTTGCGCACAGAGCTATGATTGCATAGTTATATAATATCCATATTATGTATTAAACAAGGAATTTTAAGAAAGAAAACTGTATTAGGAAATATTGCATCTTTACATGTATTAGTAGTAGTTCTGCTTCTTTTTTTACTTCTTTTTATATAAAATTGTTACCTACTTAGAGATTTAAGCTATATAAGTACCTACTATAAGTCTAGACTAAACTTAAGTAATTTAACTATTTGTAAACCTGTTGATAACTGATCTGGCCAAATTAATATGGGCTATAATGTTTTCATCACACTATAATTGTTACGATTTAGCTGTTTGTTATCCCTAATTCTAAAAATAAAAAATACAAAAAAGTTGGTGTGCACTTTACCCGGTATTTCAGAAAGGTGTAGGTTCAAGTCCTGCTTGTGGATTTTTATTCAATATTTTCCAGTAACGTACCACTTATTTGCATGATACAAAAGTATTGATAGTTTTTCATAAAACTATACTCCAATGTAAAGTATCCTGATATTTGTTTTTGGTACGTGTGATACGTTGTTAAATAGAAAAAAATGTTTAGAACTGTTTTGCAACGATTCCGTTATTACAGGAAAGTTTTACTAGAAACGGTGTATTATTATTATTATTTGAAACCGGTAAGAAAATGCCTCGCTGGCCAAGAGGCAAGAAAACATTGATAGAGAATTGTCGTGTTCCAACATATATTTGTTCAGTTCAGTCATTGTACTTTTTTTTATTCTCCTACGGGTAAGAGCTTGGCCTTCATCTCACCTGATGGTAAGTAAAGATAAGGCCGAAAGTGGAAGCGCGCCCAACTAGCAAAACGGTGTGCTATAACAGTCACGGCCACGTTCCTGTTTTACTAAACAGTTCCATAAGAGCGTCGTTATAAGTTGAGTAGATCCCAACTAGCAAAGTAATCCTTTAAAGAAAGTTTATAAGTCTGTCACTACTAATAATGTTCTTATAGAGACATTGCGGTAGACTATTTAACTTATAATAGCATTTGCCAAGCCTTAACATATTTAAGTGCATTTGTTTTTATATCTCGGTCTTATAGTTCGCTACAAGACAGACCTACAAAACATCTATAGGACACTTTTACTAGTAATAGCATTTCAGAAACGTAGATATTAGTAGTCTATAATTGGGGCTTCTGGATCACAGGAGATCCAGAAAGCCCCAATTATCGACTATCCAGTCCATTGAATAAAGAATCAATAATCTTTTAGGTCGGCTGTATTCTGAATAATGAACTCTGATTTCTCATATGCTCTATTTTCGTTAGAAAGCTCTGCTTCTCGTATGTACGTATTTACCTAAATTACCCTCTTTCATATCTCTTACAACGGATCAGTTACCAATCAGTCTGTGCATTATGTTATTCCGATCGTCAACTGGTAGTTATTTCTTTTTGACAATTAGCACTTGTTTCAGTATCTGTTCCTCACAGATTTATTTACTTTTGATTTTTAAAAGAATATGACCGATCTCACAGCGGCTATAACCTAATCGTTACCTGTGAAATTGTAATTACAAGAGAGCCTAAATAATAAAATCTAATATAACCTAATCGTTACCTGTGAAATTGTAATTACAAGAGAGTATAAATAATAAAATCTGATTGATAAATCATACTTTACAGGTTTGCAATTTAAATAAGACAAAAATTTTATTACAAATTTATTTATTTACAAAAAATCATTTTCCTTACACCACTTACTTAGGCAGCATACATTTTTAAGAGCACATACATTGTTATGATAAATACAAGTATAAATATCAGACGATGTAGTATATTTTTCATGTAAATATTTTAAACTAGGACATTTCATATCTTCTAAATCAAAAACATTATCGTTTTGAAGTATATCTTTTAACCACTTGACTTTTTCAGAACCCTTAGTAAAAACATTTTTATTTTTTAAAAAACCGTTTATGTAACACTTATAATTAAAATATGTTGTAACACCTTCATTCCATAAAATCCCATGGTTTTTTTCTATCCAATCTACATGTCGACGTTCTTTCTTAGTAAGATTATAAAATGGATATGGTGGCTTTATTAACAAGACAAGGATGCTTTGTTTACATATCATTGCTATTTCTTTTGGAATAAATCTGTTATCTTCGCTTTTAAAGCCTTGTACATCTACAATGACATTCATGATAGTTTCCGGACAATATTACTTAAAGGTTTATACTCGAATAGACAATCATTTAAAATAAGACAATAAGCAGTTGTGTTATCTGGTATATCCTCAGATGCTTCTAGCTCTAACCGAACGTCAACAGGTCCTGCTTTTAGAGAATCATTCTGCCTTGAACAGTCAATAACAAAAAGAGGTGCCTTTTCTATGAAAGTACACAAATCAAGCAGGGGGTCGACGCCGGAGTTGTAATATGACTGACGAAAATTTGCATACATTTCATATAATATACTGTATTTACCCTCATCAAACTTTAAATTTAGTGAATCATATGGAAAGTATTGGGAATTTAAAAATAATTTTACATTGGTTATCTTACAATGATCAAAAATAGAGCAACTTCTTGATGTATTCAATTTTCGATTAGTTTGCAGCCCTAAAATCACAAATCTCGGTTTTTCTAACTGAGAAGCAGTTTTAACAGACCATGTATGTTTAGTAGTTTTAGGTAATAACGGATATTCATACAAATCCCAATTTCTAAACGCGAGATGGATAGAGCGATCTTTTTCTAAATGTTTAAGTAATAATAATCTATTACGATCAGAAACTCTTAAATGAGGCATGCGCCATTGTATCTTTTGTATGTTTATTTCGAAGCTGTCAGCTTTATCTAGCAATAGGCTATTTAAAACAGATCTGCTTCTGAGTAAAACGAGTTCATGTCTGCAATTAATAATTATTTTGTTATAATCTTCTGCAAATCCAAGTATTTTATTTAATGGAATAATAACGCTAAACTGTCCATGCTTTAGTTCAGTTCCATTAATGTTCCAGCCCCATAATGCAGCAATTTTGTTTTCACCTTCATTCATCGACACGTAAGATTTGATTGTCGTTGTCATACCCACATTTTTAATATGATCTATTTCAACACCATTAAGTTCATATCTTATGTCTTGAAATAAAAACAATATGGGATTATTCGTAAAATTTACATGTTTTTTTATCAGTTTTCCTGCGGTATCTTTAGAGAAAACACTAGCAAATCCTTCAATATAAATAGAGCTACCGGACGGTAATAAATATACGTCTTGCTGATGAATAGGTATTCTGATTTCGTCATTTTCTTTAAAGCTCTGGTTATAAGGGTTGTAGCTATGAACTTCATAGCTCTCGACTGAATTATCATGACAAGGTAAATCGGTGATTTGAAGCATTTTAGACCTTGAAACCAAGAGCTATTAGAAATTTTTTATTGCTGTTATTTATTTGTTTTCTTAAATTACGACGATTTCCTTTTTTCGAAGTGTAAAGTATTATACGTTTTGTGCCTCTTTCACAACCTCTTTGCTTCAACTGGGAATCCGAAATGCTGCAGTTTCTTTTATTCCTCAGGCTTTTATTAAAAATGATCATAGTTATTTGATTACGAGTAGTAATATTTACTCTAAATTATACGTTTTTAATTCTAAAAACTTGATAACAAGTTGAACAATTTGTATCAATAGTAAACGATTCAATGCTGATGAACGAATGTGCGTTTTTGTGGTATGCTTTTTAATTTATTGCTTTTATATTCACTAGCAGCTGTTGTATTCCAAAACGAGTGTAGGAATTTCAGACATAAATGCCCGCAATTGTACAAATTGTTACCTTGTAAATTATTATAATTATATCGAATATTCTTTCCTATATACTTTACGAATTCTTTAGGCGGTTTCAGATTACCATAACTATCAAAGTATTCAATATAGTCATATACTTTTGCATAGGCTACCCAATGAGTGCCAGAGTTTTCAGCAGAATCCAGATTTATGATTCCACATTCTTTTTCCGCAGGTTTGTCCGGCATTTCATTTCTCATAAATACGCCACGAAAAAATGGAATGTTTTTTGTATATCTTAATAAATCAAGATTAGTTAAAGCTCTTTTGGGTAGCCACGAATTTAGTTTTTTTGCTTTGTGACATAAATACCCCAACCATCTTTGTATGGCTTAAGATGTAAACCTCTTCCAATACAAACTGCTTCCATTCGCATATTATGCTTTTTTAATTCATCTAATTCTTTTTTCGCTGCTCTGTAATCATTTACAGCTTTTGTGATTCCAGCAACACCACCCGCTATACTACCAGTAGCAGACAATCCAGCAAATATTGGTATTAACGGAAGAAATCCACCAGTTTTAGGTATAGGTATAACTCGCGGTGTTTCTATAGGCAATTCCGATGCTATTTCTTGAGCAGCAGCGTAGGCTAACTCCGTTAATAACTTCTTGCATTTTGGTTTCAGTTTACGGATATGTTTTTTAGTACGTGAAACAAGATTTATGAATGTTTTTTTCAGACCGGCTCCAGAAGTATTCTTTGTGTTTTTATTAGACGTATTTTTTGTTTCCGAAGCTACATTATTGCGTTTGTTTTTCATTCTGAATAAATTTACTGTTTCTGTTGCAGAGTCCTTATTGTATAAAGAATAGAACACGAATGAATACGCAGAAAAAAAAGCGTACTTAAATACATGTAACCTATACAACATTCGTATTATCTATCCAACATTTCTCGCTAGACGCGAGCCCCAACCATTTAACCAATACTTTGTTACCTTTACGCTTTAAAACTTTTTCTACAAGATATATATCAGGATGTTTGGTTTTTTGGATTTCTTGCTGATAAAATGAACCTGAAATTGGTCTTGAATTAGCATCTTCTAATAAATAAGTTGTTGGGTTAGTTTGCTGAATCGTGACGATCTTGAAAATTTCTGTAGACCAATTAGGAGTATACCCTTTCTCGAAGCATGCTTTATATTTGCTAATTCTTACATAATCACCAACTTTAAATTTTTTGCAATGAGGATTTTTTTTTGTCTGTGCTAATGAAATATTTATGTATCTTTGTAATACACTTCTCTTATTCTTGTAGTTGATTGAAGCTGGTGCTCTTCCAATGGTTCGATGAAAAGCGTTATTGTAATCATAAACTTTATTTTCGAGTGTACCGTCTAACCATTTGTAATTACCCTTCATGCTGAACTCTTTATAAAGTTTATTTTTTAATGTTCTTATAAATCTTTCAACTATGGAAGCTTTTTTGATAGAATATGTAGAATAATGGTTTATACTGTATTTTTCGCACATTTTTTTAAATTTGTCGTTATAAAACTCTTTTCCCATATCTGTTTGTAAATTTTTTGGTATGCGTCCTTTAGTTAACAATATTTCAAACTCCCTTGATACCATATCCTTAGCTTTTTGTTTTAATGGAATTGCCCAAGCATATTTCGAAAACCCGTCAATAACCACTAAAATATATTTAAAACCACAATTAGATTGGGAAACAGATTGCATGTCTATTAAATCAGCTGCCAGAGGTCGTCAACATCTTTTAAAATTACATTTCGACGCGGAAAATTTACTCTAGCATTCTTATGAATTTCATTTACTACGCTTGCTTTGCTCATAGTGCTTGCAAATTTGTTTTTCAACTTCTTTGAAATAAATATCTCTTTCAAGTTTTTTAACTCGACCTTGCAAAGCTTCAATCTGTTTATTAAGACTTTCAATTCTGCTTAAACACTCTTTTATATATTTATTCTGACTATAAGATTCGTTTCGTACAGGATTTTCCGCAAACAGGATACGAGAAAAATCTTGATTATCAAAATTGTCGACATTCATGTCTGTTATGATTTTAATTACTAACGAAAAATATAAGAGTTATGTAGTTTTATTCTTTTATAATGCCCGCTTCCTTCAACTCTTCGATAATTGATATTATCTCATTGTCATGATTGCTGTTACCAGCAGTTTTTGATGCAATTAATAATTTTAGTCTTTCAATCAACTCATTCGGATCATCCCAATAAACATAATCAGTATTGCTTTTATACTTTTTAAAGTGAGGTAAAACGCCGCCTTGTTTTAATTCAACCACGTTATCCTCATCATTTAACTGAGAAAATAAGGGCTTAATTATCTGTTTGTATTTTAAGCCCTTATCACCTTTTATTTGTCCGTTAGGATTAAAGTCTCTTTTGTGAGCGTTAGTGACATTAAGCATTGTTTTATATATAGTTTTGTCTTTTTCAGTCACCAACTCAAGATTTGGTTTATTACGTATTAAGAGTTCCTTTAAGCCCGAAGTCAAATCATATTTTTTATTGTTTATAGTAACGACTAACATTTTTTCTTCGCTAGGCTTATTGCTTGATACGGACAGCTTCACAATACAATTGCCCATCATAAATTTTTTATTTTCACTACGAATTCCGAAAGGTACATTGATATCGTTGTATATATCGATCAAGTCTTCTTTCTCAGGAGATATCAATGTAGATTCATTTCTTTTAAATGGAATTCGATCGCTACTATCGCTATCATGCTCATTATAATCATAATATTCGGAACGATCACTAGAGTTCACGTTCATCAAGTCTTTGAATTTTTCATAATCTGCAGAAGAGTTCAATTCAGAAGCGGTTTCATCATTGTTAAGGTTTTTCGAAATATTGCAAGTAGGGCTTAGTTTCCCGTTTGTTTTAATAAGTGTTTCTAAGGGTTCGGTTATTGGTCTGAAAACTTTTTTTAGCTTTAAATTTGAAGTGTCTTCTTCATGTTGCATGCTCCTTATTTTACATTTTATGTTGTCTACCGATTTAATCAATTCCTCTTTTAAAGTTGTTTCCATTTTGGACTATTACAAACAGTGGTAGATAATGAAATGATATAATTTTAACGAGCAATGGTTTATATTCAGACGTATTTTAAAAGTAAATAAATGTGTCAAATCCTTGTCGGTACCTTCCCTTATTGATTGCACAGTCTTTATTTATTAATAAAAAATTGAACCGGTCTTGCCATATAAGAGAACAAAGCTGCTTAAACTTAATCCATTCTACATCTGTATTTACGTGTTCGCGATATATATGCTTTAAATTAATATCATCCTGTTTAAAAATAATTAAAACATTGACATTGTCCCTTATAAGTTGCTTGGGTACTTTCGAATACGTTTGGGATAAATAAAAACAATCTAATTGCTTATGCCTTCCCATAGCAAAGTAGTTTCTAATATTAACTTGATTTTCACATGCGACATCATCGAAAATCATTACTGAATTTGGCATCGCGTCGTTAGGATGTAGAATTTCCTTGTTATCATTATAAATAAAAAACCCTGCACTCGGAACCTCATTCATAACTTGGCTCAAAAATCGATACTTTGGTTGGAAAGCTGTTTTTGAATACAGATATATGTGTTTAAATTTTAAACCATTTTCATGTAGCAGCCAATTCAACATGACATTAGTTTTCCCGCAGTTAGAGGGGCCACATATTATACAACGGATTGAATGAGGAAAAAGAGTACTATGTTTTACTTTATGGACATGACTTTCAGCTATTATGTTATTTATTTCCAAAGTTTGACTTTGTTTTATGAACTTCATTGTGAACTGTGATAAAAGTTAACATTTTTATCCTTTATATAGGTGCTCCCCTTCCTCCTAAATAAAGAAAGAAAGCACAACTGTGGTGAGTAAATAAAAGATTTTATTTCATGTACTGTAGATAATTTTATTTGACGTTTAGTAAACATAACTTAAAATATTTAATAATGTAACTAATAATAAACACAGTAAAAATTTACAATATGTTTGTCTTATTTAATAAAAATAACTATGTATAAACAATTTTATTATATTAATAAGTTTAGTAGTATTGAATATCACGAAAACGTTGAATATAATAAGATAAAATATTGAAGCTTTAATATTAAAATATTGTATCGTGGTGCCCCCAAGGCAATGTGTCTATTTTATTGAGTAATATCTGCCTTTTATCATCATTACCATTTAAAACTACTTTATTAACTTCTTGCGTATATAATACATGTTTGATAGCTCTAATCATATTCATCTTACGTTTCAATATATCATTACCGAATAATGCTCTATTATAGTCTGATATACGCAATTGATTTGTTATAGGCCTAGCAACACCTTTTGCTTTTTTTATTGAGGTTTTAACGCTTTTTAAACAGTAAAGCTTAGCCCTTAATCCAACGAATTCTGCAATTACAGACCCACCAAGTTCGTCTTTGAACAATCCTGGCACTTTAGCATTTATTTTAGGAATACCGTAGGGGTTATCTTGATCAAAATTACTCGTATCGAAATTGTGTATATCATTTTTAAGATCCACGTAAAAATCATCCGTCTCAATGAAATATAGAAGACTGTCTGTGTCAGTATAACACAGTTTGACTTTCTCATTGTATTTATTTTTCATATAATCATAGTGAAACCGATACAAATGTTGTTTTGCTAATTCTAGTACTGTGAACCCGATATATATAGGTCTATCTAATAAAATTTTTTCATGACTTAAATGAACAGCTGCAAAATTTTCCGAAAAAATTGATACATTTTTCACATTTGGTTTCGTTAGTATTTTCTCCGCACCAATGTATTTATTTGTTTTATTATTACAGTCTTTCCATGTTGTAACTAACTTGACATTTACTTGTTTTCGTTTATTTTCGATGGTTTTTCCAAATACAGCATTATTCAATAATTTGAAAAAATCTTTTTCAAAAGTTGATTTAGCAGTTTTTCTTAAGCCCGTATTTAAGTCAATGTATTTCTGTAAGAAATTTTCTTGTTTAAATCGAAGAATGCGATGAACTTTCTTTAGAATTAAACCATTTTTTAAACATTCCTTCAAATGAATATAATGAATGACATAATTGTATTTATCATATAAATTAGCAATTAATTTTTTCGTTTTTCCTCCAGGTGGAATGAATTTTTCAGGCGCAAAAGGCAAGTCACTCTGATGATCATGAATATATTCTGGATACTCTATATCAACTTCTAAAATATACCCATATTCACCATCATCTGATGTTAACGATACATTAAAGTTATCTATTTGACATTCGCTTAAAAACTCAAAATCCGATACTGGCATTTTTTGTCTCATTGCGTAACCATAGAGGTTGTTACAATCAAGGTAAATTAAATATGAAGTTAGTTTTGAATCATCGAAATATGGGAGATATTTGTTATTCGCCTTCGCGTTTCGAAGGGAACACTGGGCTAATCCGCCTCGTATCCCTCTTTCCAGCATTTCATATATTTCCAAATCATGTATTAATTCGAGTTTAACATCGGTACATAAAAGCATTGCGTCCCAGCTTAAACTGGGCGCGGACACATAATAAGCCGGATCGAGATTATAATAAACTAAACTTGTATTTCTGAAATGTTCAAATATGTCACATAATAATAATACATCACATTTTAAATACAGCTCTGTATACTCTCCCAACGTACTAATATTATGAGCTCGCCACACAGCTTGCGCGTGTGCATACTCGGCATTAGTGATATGGGATAACTTTAAAGTATTATAAAATTGTTTCTGCTGTGGTAGTTGGTTCTCTTCATATTTAGACCATGAATCAATGTATTCATATGGATAAATACCTTTATGTTTTAACAGCCGTAATTGATTTTGATCACCAAATTCTTTCGATAAATTGATAAAATCTTTCTCATTGAGTGTTTTGCTTAATTCATCTAGACTAGAATTTAGGAATTGATATGAATCTAAAAACTTTATTTGAATAGAGCGAGAGTTGTCAGCGGATTCTATAATTTTTGTTAATGATGTATATTTTTCTTTAGATTTAGGAATAATTTTAATACTTCCATTATATTTAACCAATTCATTTATAAATAAATGGCAGTCATAGCCAGCCAGATTATGCATTACAACGGGTATAAATGGACACTCTCTGTATCTTAAATTACACAAAGAGTGAGCCGCACCTCTGTACTCCGAAGTAACATGATCATGATCACGAACTTTGTCACCGAATAAAAATTGTTTACATATATAACATTTTGTCGCACTGTTGTAACTTTTTTGTTGCTCAGATGTTAATGGTTTCATTTCATTACTCTGAGATAACATGTTTTTATCAATTCTTTGTATATCTTTAATTAACCAGTTTATAAAAGTTTCAACACAATCTTTTCCTCTATATGATACAAATTTATTTAAATTAGGATCATGCGAGCAACATATATAGTATGCAAAACAAGTCGGAATATGTAATTTGAGGTTTCGGGTATTTCTTACTGTTTCGTCATTTGTTTTCATTAACATGCTCTCAAAGTCGGCATATATAACAAATTTAATCTTTTGTTGTCGTTCATAATTTTTAAACTGAATGCTGGTATTTTTTATTGGTAAAACTGTTAAAACCTCAGAACAACTATGAAATTTGTACTTTTCAACGCTAACGAAAAATTGTAAACATGAATCACAAAAATACATTTTACCTTTATGCTGACTTACTTGTCTTTTGACTAGACGCATAAGGTTTTTAATTAAGCAATAATGTCCTTTACCATGCTGTTCAATAAATAACAAATTAATATGATTACTTTTTTTTAACTTCGTCATGTACAAAGGCCCAGTGACAGTATAATGATCCAAGCCATATATATTAATGCTTATTTCAGTATTGTTTCTTTCAAATAACTTAATATCGTTCACTGTCGGCGGGAATGACATTCCCTCTATATTTAAAATATTGGAATAATGTGGATAAGAACTAACTCGAGACACATTATTCTTAGCTGGATATAAGGCAGATATAATACTCCATAGAAAACAATAATTATCAGTATTTTTGATGTTTATACAACTTTTGGTATTTTCTACAATATAGGGTAATTTTATGTATGTGCCACCTCTCATCGGGCTATACTTGTTTAAATTAATTTCCAAATGACCTATTGCTAAATAGGACCAACCAGATTCACAATGTTCAAATTCAATTAACTTGTTCTTTAAATGTTCAAGTGTATTCAAATAAAATTCATTTAAATCGGTACTTTTATAAATAACAATATACTTTGATTTAAAAGACTTAAGCTGATGTTCACCTGTTTTAGGTAACATAAAGTAAACAAAAAGCTCAACGTTCAATTTAACGCTATCATGTTTCAAAATCGACATTTCAATAAGTTTTATAATATCATTTCGTATTTCGCAAAGGAACGATTCAGGAGTGAAGTACTCCGCTTCCGATGCAGGATTTAATCGATATGTAATAATTCTATTTTTAAAAGCTGTTGCAACAATTTCAATATTTTTCATCTCAGTTTTCAATAAATTATTCGATTTATGTAAGTTTGTTCTCATATGATATCTGTATTTATTTTTAGGTATTTCAATGTTACATTCATCACATTTCATCATAATGTTTCTGGATGATCCTTGATTATCCAATGGAACTGAAAACAAAATACATTTATTTGTTGAATGATATATTTATTGATAATAATATTTATACATTAGAAACTAGCAGTAGGTGCTTATTAATTTTAGTATATAATAACAATAAGTAATCTTAAATCTATTTTACTTAATAATAATTACTCGTAAATGTAGCGGGGCAAGATCGGAACTCTTTTCGAGTCGCTACGACATAGTTAGCCAAGTGCCCCCATGACTCGCTATTGTCATCGGTTTGGTGTTTAATTGTGATTATAGCCTCTCGCCATCTGTTCATCGGCAATACTTTTCTAACGTCATCGCACTTGTACACTCTGAGTTCTATATAGTGCGAACCAGTTTTTTGAGGATTTGTTTGTCTGGAGAAACCGTTTGATAATCTACGTGATATAAAACTAGTCAAATTACCAGCCACAGTCGAAGGTTGTTGCACTTCCTCCTCGCTGTCGCTGCCAAATACTTCAGCGGCGGTGACTCGCCGCGGTCTCACAGCGATAGGATTTATTTTAGGCCTTTTGGAGGTGGCGGTAGAGGCTCCGCTGGTTGAGGCGTTTGCTCGGGAGCGTTTCTTGTTATCGGCGTTGGTGGTGGCGGGTGCTGGCTGCACCGACATTTCTTCCTCCTCCGAAAGGAATAAATCATCAGCCAGAGAAACTTGTTTCGACCTGGAATGAAAACAATATAATTATTTTAATATGATAACTACACCTTTATTATAAAACAATGTAATGCATAGGAGATGGTTGATTGATTAGACGAGTTATTTAATTTAAATTAATTGTTTGAAAAAAAGTCCACTAAGTACTTTCGAATGATAACGTATTCTAAAACTATTCATAAATAAAACACATGCCTTTTGGAGGTGGTGGTAGAGGCTCCGCTGGTTGAGGCGTTTGCTCGGGAGCGTTTCTTGTTATCGGCGTTGGTGGCGGCGGGTGCTGGCTGCACCGACATTTCTTCCTCCTCCGAAAGGAATAAATCATCAGCCAGAGAAACTTGTTTCGACCTGTAATGAAAACAATATAACTATTTTAATATGATAACTACACCTTTATTATAAAACTACTCGTATGTAATGCATAGGAGATGGTTGATTGATTAGACGAGTTATTTCATTTAAATTAATTGTTTGAAAAAAAGTCGACTACTTCCGAATGATAACGTATTCTAAAACTATTCATAAATAAAACACATTGAAAGATAACAAACTAGATCACATAATTAACACTTACATTTTTTTGATGGTTCAGATGTTGTTTGTTGGTCTGAAGATTTGAGAGGCCTTCTGCGTCTTGGAGTATAATGATGCACCAGGCTTGTCTCGAACGATTTAAGTACTAAAGAAACACGTGAGTTTTCACCAAAAAAGGCAATCGCATGATCCTAAATTTGTATCAGCAATACCTACCTACTACGCCTAAAATGTAAAATGCATTCATTGCAAACTATGATCGATTTTGTTGGCTAGATACAGACAACAAGTAACTCTCCACATGAAGTTTTATTCAATGAACATGCAAGCTTATGTCGTTAGCCCTAAAGTTCAAATAATAATTATTATGTAACTATTGTACGTGAGTAAAATAGTTTAGTTTGATAATATTATTTTTCTTTCTACATATATTCGACATTTCAAGATTTTTTAGGATATACTTACCTACTTACATTTGGCAAACTGTTTAATAATAAAAACCGTATCGAAATTCCTAAATAGTTTCTAAGATTTATCCTAAATAGATAGACAGAAAATGTGTGTAATGTATACCTAATTATGAAATTATGAATTTTCCCTAGCACGACAATGACGATTTTACGTTTTTATGATAAGGTCTAGTATCGAGATCTCGAGTTCTAAATTATGTGTTGAACTGTACAGACAGACCATATTTTTTCATGCATAGATATGTTATACTAGCGTTTCGCCCGCGACTTCGTCTGCACGGAATTTGGTTATATCACGCTCCCGCTTATATCGTATTCCCCACAGTGCGTTTTCGGAATAAGAAGTAGTCCATGTCTTTCCCAGGATGTAAACTATATTACTGTAAAATTTTATCGCAACCGGTTCAATAGTTTTGCCCGAAAGGTAACAGACAGAATTATTTATGCATTTCAATATTAGTAGGAGATTTCTATATTAGCGCCTCGCGCTCGTTCATGAATCTTAACCATCGAGGCCAATATTTAAACACATACGCATACAAAAAAAATCATCAAAATCGATCCAGCTGTGTAGGAGTAGGTTAGTTACACACGAATGTAAGAACTACGTATATGTGTATCTAAGATAAAAATCTATACATTTATAGAAATATCTGCCACTACTGGGACACGAACCCAAGACCGATATTTTTTTACACTGCTCGAAGAAGTCAATCGTCAAAACAATAAGTAAAGATTCTAAGAAATGCGAGACGTGTGTTACTGAGCTACCTATCGGTTATACAATTTATAGCTAGATATGGTTAAAGATTAATTTATGTTATCGCACGATTCAGTAGGTGTTCGAGATGGTCTATGTAGAGGCCACCTACCACAAATGTTAAATTTCTTTAATTAATTTTGAACCTTATGTTTTGCACATAAGGATCAATATCGATTAGAGAAATTTAACAATTTGGTTGGTTAGGTGGCTGTGCGGGCATGCGTACAATCAACACCACGTGCTCGAGACGCAAGAGCTATTTTCCAATGGTTTTCTAACAGCTTGATGCGTAGTTGACTTGTCGGGCGTAGCAATTCGTATACCTACATACGTAGCGTTAAAATAAGCGTCCTCGTCTCTATTCACAGGTGCATAAAGTTGATAGTAAATATTATTGCACATTATTTAAACTTGGCCATATTTACATAAAGTTGTGAATAAAAGGTCATAAAGGTCAAAGGAACACATTTAACTACCTACCTTTTTTAAATATTTACCACCACAGCGATATTCTGAGCGATATATAAAGTCCAGAAACCCAGACGAAAATTGTCAGAAATTATCAAGAAGTCATAGAACGCCTTCACATAACATCAGCAATGTCGGTGAGTATGCGAATAGGCGTAAATATAAACAATTATACTGTTTTAACGTAAAAATAAAAGTAATATCTTAATTCTCGTACTGCGTATAAAACGTTGATAATTTAAAATAGTTCTGTATTCTAATTATTCCTATTTAGTTTACAGCGTATACCTACCTAATACGAAAATTCTCCTTCTACTTTACAGGATTCCGATGGATTGTTCAACTTTATTCCTAGTGAAAGATCTATGATATCGAGATCTGGGCAGAAAACTCTTGGTCTGAGGAAGAGAACAAGGAATGATCAAGCGCTTTATTCATATATTAAGAAACCGATGACTCAACCACTCAAAGTTGTTCGAATTGAAATTTATGATGCTGAGGCTTTAAAAAAAAGCGAAAACATTAATTGCAGCTGTGAAGCAGAAATATGCGTACAACACGTCACACAAACGATTTCGTATGATGATATTTACAATAGTGTAAAAGAATTGATATGTAAAATTCACAATAATTTGGAATGTAAAACATACTCTATACCATAATCATACTGTTATGGATTGGTGATTTGTATCATAGTTAAGTACTTAAGTGTCTATTTATTCTCAAAATAAATGCCCGTATCTGAATTGTTTTTGTTTTATTTTTTACCTATATAACTGAACAAGCGTAACTTTAGAGAAATTATCTACTTAGTGCGATAACAAGCATTATTAATAAGCAGGTTATTTTTCTTAATACCGATATATTCTAATATGAAAGCGTATCTGTTTCTTTCTTTGTTTGTTTGCTTTCTTAGCATCATATACCCAAATTGTGCTTTTTGCATAGAGATAGGTAGTTACAATACTGTAGAGTGCTACAAAAGCACGTCACGACAAACTTAAACTATAGATCATGTAGGGCACAGCCTTAAGCAATATTTGGCTAGTATGCAAAAAAAAATAATGTGTATAACATCTCGATGCCATCCATTGAATGTTACAGTAGACATAATAATTATAAAGTATAAATAGTTTCATTCCGAACATATTTATATTATCATTTATTGAAGTAAGTACTAAAAACCACGCAGAAAATGAATCATCATAGAGTATTGTTTTGACAAGAATCGAACGTAATGTACTGCAGTGATTGAAAGTGCAGCGCACGCCAAGTCCTAAGAAATGAGCATTACTCACCTGCATACATTGATATAGATGTACATAACCGATACCTATAATAGCGATGTAAAAAAGATTATGCGCCCAGACAGCGCATGTGATTAAGAGTAAGTATACTTACCAAACAACAAATTAATCCCGAGGGTTATATAACATAAGTACTAAAATCTAACTATTTTGTAGTTTTATTTTAATGATGAGTAATACCCTTGAAAGTAATGATTTTTTACTTTGTATTGATTGTTCTGATACTTAGTTAGTATACGTTGCTATTTTATAAGTAGTGTAAAATATAAAGTGGCAGTACCTATGAAAACGAACTATTTTGGTACTATTTTGATTGGTAACTGATCCGTTGTAAGAGATATGAAAGAGGGTAATTTAGGTAAATACGTACATACGAGAAGCAGAGCTTTCTAACGAAAATAGAGCATATGAGAAATCAGAGTTCATTATTCAGAATACAGCCGACCTAAAAGATTATTGATTCTTTATTCAATGGACTGGATAGTCGATAATTGGGGCTTTCTGGATCTCCTGTGATCCAGAAGCCCCAATTATAGACTACTGATATTCTCAAGAGGATTTGTCTTTGTAAGTTAGTCTTATAGTTAGCTACAAGATTTCCTTTTAGGATACTTTTAGGAATAAGTCTCCTATAATTGTTTACTGTAAAACTAAGTAATCTAGAATAACATTTTGATCCTATAGTAGCATTTTGTGAGAAAACAAGATATAATAATATAGTTAGCTGAGATCACTATAAGTTTGCGCCGGTATAGTTTTGCTCGAGACTCTTTTAAATCTAATAGTACTTAATAAGATCGCTATTTGATCAATAAAGCTTATAAGCAACTAGATCAATATCTTTATTAGTAAACGTCAGCTATTTTATTGAGATTCAGTTGTTCCCCTTCGTCTTGAGGGAATAATTTGAACATGAATTTAAGCGATTGGAAACGATTGAAAAGGAGTGGTAGTTACAGGAGAAAAGTTACAAATAGGTATAAAGATTTATAATTAGCATTAGCAGGCATATTTCAAGGGAACCCTAATTTGTTTTTAAATGGAGGCGAGTTATCTGGACTGAAACTGCTATAAGTACTAATTTACCTACAATGATACTATAAAGTACTTAATGGAGAGCAATTTCAAAACATGGCGAATATTCATAAGAATTGATGAAATATTTTATTTACAACAATATACTAATGTGCTATTTTTCGGAGGGGATTGTGAAAATAACTAAATTGCGGTACACATTTACAGTAAAAATGACTTCCCCACGAGTTCATACACTATATTGACAATATATTATTAGTAATTAATGTTTTACAATAATACAAAATAATAATTAGAAACTTACGTTCTTATTAAGTATTTACCACAAAACAACCGGAACCACCGGCCGAAGGAACAAAAAAGATAACTTCTAATAAAATATACTTATTACTAATAACTAAGTACATTACTAGTGCATTAAAAACAAGATTGCTTTAGTAAGATACTTATGTCAGATACTAACAAGAGCGTTTATGCTTGTAATTGTGTAGTCTCATATCATTATAGAAGCTATTGCGCTTCGTCAAGTATATTATAGGGTTTAGTAACATTTTAAAAGATGATTATAAGATAGTTATAGAAATAAACGCTCCTATAACTGCGCCCAAATCTAGCTTTGTAGCATGATACAAGTTTCTTATAAGTGACAATAAAAGTAATCTTGAGATCGTTTTAAGTACTTATTTTGCTAGTTGGGATGTGGAGTCAACGTGTATTCAACGGGATTTAGGCGCAAACTACTCCACTAATTGGTGCAATAGAAGCAGAGTAACTGTAGAATAAATCGCCTAATTATTGAATAGATGGGATTTAACAGCAAACCTATCACATTTTAGAGCAGTAATTAGCATTGTCGGGGCAACTGCTGCACTATTTCATGGAGTTAAAGTTATATGGTTTCCAATATTCCACAAAATAATGCTATAAAGGTTGCTTGATGTGCTACAAATCGATATTTTGATGCGATAAAAGCGAATAAAATACTGTTGTTCCAAAAAGTTCTGCTTTAATGGTTATAAGATTACTACTTTTTATATTGAACTGCACCTGCAACTGAGTGAACAAATACCAATCTACTCCTTATGTTATTATCCAATAGTAATGGAAGTACTCAACCAAAAGCTATTATTGGACTAGTCGATTTATAACGCTGTATCAGTAATCACGACGCTTTTTAATAAACGGGCAGCAACTTTTCAGCAAATTGGCTCCGATAACGGAATGTTGAGTAGTGGCTGTATAGTTGCGACCTACACAGACAAATATCTAATTCTATACCCTTATAGCGCTACTATAACAAACTCTGGAACTGGCTATCTTATCTCTAAATCTGTCGGAACACAACAATGCTATAAACATCGTTGTTATGGCGACAGACTTAGATAAGATGGTGGTAGCTAGCCAGGCGGACTTAACAGCCCTACTACCACACAAACCAAGTACAGTTCTTGTGTTGCTAGCATTATCTGCGGGTCGATATAATAACCTCTTTTTACGATATCGGTTAAAAATTAGACCAAATGCGACCTTGCCAAAATACGACTTTGACCAAATGCGACCTTGCCAGAATGCGACTTTGACCAAGTACGACTTGGACAAAATGCGACTAATGCGTTTGGACGAAATGCGACTTCGACAACATGCTATGATACCTCATACATTACCATAATAATAATATACGGCTATGATGGCCAGTTACATACGCTGTTAGGGCAGCGCAAAATTTCCAAAAAAAATGTCTATGTGAGATGAAGGCGAAGTGCTTCGTACTAAAAAAAGAGGAACAACATAAAGTCTGAAAAATGAAACCTTTTTTGTTGGAATAATCGTTGTCGATGAAACAAAGCCGGCGACGACGGCGATATCTATTGTCAGCTTTCCCACAGAAAAGGCCAAGGTAACTACTAAATATTAGGCGAATTTCGAAAAAAAAATCACTTACCTACGTCCACTTTAAGTTTCATGCGGGGACTTCTTGGCAGGAAGGTAAAGCGACATGTCTGCAGTTTTGTTTTATTTTCTATAATAATAATAATAATAATAATAGACACTTTATTTGCACAAACAGAAAAAGCAACAATTACAAAAACAGGAAAAATTATAAAAAAGAGAGTACAATTAGGCGGCCTTATTGCTTAAAAGCAATCTCTTCCAGGCAACCTTGGGTGAAGAGAGAGATAATATTATAAAATAGTAGGGGGAGTGGGTGCATCTAAAGAAAGAAAGGATTGAAAAATATATAGTTATCTATATACTAAATACGGAATACGGAAAAATAGAAGATAAGGAAAGAAAATATATACAGTTAGTTAGAAGCAGAAGAAAGAAAATAACTTCTAACTTGATCTCCGAAAGACCTAGGAGTTTGAGCTTTTCTGATACTTTCAGGAAGTGAATTCCACAAGCGGACAGCATGGACAGTGAATGAATAGGAGAAGAAGTCGGTAGAGCGTTGAGGAATATTTAAGGAAAGGTTGGAAGAGGAACGCAAAGTACAATGCAAAGCTGAGGAACGGAAGGAAAAGCAATCTTTAAGGTAAAGTTGGAAGAAAAAGTGTGGAATAATGGAGCGTAAGAGCGTGTAAGTCCCTGCGCCGTCGAATTGGGAGCCAGTTAAGTTTGGAACGATAGTGAGACACGTGGTCAAATTTACGAAGGTTGAAGATGAATCTTATACAAACATTCTGCAGACGCTCCATTTTGTTTAGCAATTCCTCTGACAAATCAGTGTAGCTATAATTTGTGATTTGTCGAATCTTAATGTGAATGGAGCACGGAGGCGCTCGAAAGTTAAGTTAAGTTAAAGCTTAGCAGGCAAAGAGATTTAAATAGTTTAATGTCTTTGTTAGCAGGCAAGATCGCAAGCCGAACGCGCTAGCCGCTGCGCCATTGAGCTCCTCAAGAGCTGTTGTGCTAATAAAAAATAAAGTAAAGCACAGGCTGTATACTGTCCCACTTTTTTTTTAATTTATAAGAAGGAGGCAAACGAGCAGGCGCCTGATGGAGAGTAATCACCGCCGCCCATGGACACCCGCAAAACCAGAGGAATTCCAGGCGCGTTGCCGTCCTTCAGGGATGGAATAGGGTTAAGGAAGGAATAGGAATTGTGAGAGGGGAGGGTGGGAATGGGCCTCCGGAACCCTCACTGGCCGGACGAAACACAACAGCACCAAGTGCCATTATTTCACGCCGGATATTCGTGAGGGCCCACAGCAGGGTGTTGTGTAACGCCATCTGGCGCACACAAGGGGATTTAGCTAGGAATGCAATCTGCAGAATTGTCCAACTCTTATCTAACACATTTATAGATAGATGGCGCTAGAATCGCTGTTTGCATTGTAGTTCCTGTATTTACCGTAAACCGTGCCAATCCACTAGCATAAAGTCAAAGTCAAAATCAAAGTCAAATTATTTATTCAATGTAAACCTTTACAGGCAATTTTAGACGTCAATACTAATAATAATTAAAAAAACAGTTAACTAACTTCAAGTTAAAACTAATCTAACTAACTGACTATAGTCTGTGCCAGACAAACGCGCATCGCTACCTCCAGTACCACTGCACGCCGAAACAGAATCGCGTCGAACCGAAATATAAGCCGTGGCGATAGAATTCTGTATATCAAAAAACGTTCTTGAGCGCCGTCGGAAGCAGTCGTGTTGCAATTTGTCTTTAATATTTACGTAAATTACAATCATCCAGTTTAACAGTTTTAACCACTAAGTGCTTTGCAGAAAGTGCATTTTCGAAGTGCAATATCCTTCCTAGTTCGTGAAGTATATTTGCTGCTACATCCGTGCGACGCGGCGTGCAGCGCAGCGCGGGCGACTGGTATAGTGCTGTCTCTCTTGTGCACATTAACAAGTGCATCACCGTCTCGCTCCTGCTCCGATTCAGTGAACGTAATAAACAAAACAATCGCAATGAATAAATCGTGCGCGGCTTGTCGCTTGTCTATTGTTAACAACGATTACTTTGAATGTTCAAGATGCAAAGATTACTATCACTATTTGTGCTTTAATTATCATGCGTTTGATGACATAACTAGTGAGCTTAAAGCTTCTTGGCTGTGTCCTAACTGCCTTAACAAGCAGCCAAAGGGCGATAATACGGATTCTATGGTTAGGCCTTCTACACCCACAGGCCTCGCTGATTTAACTTTTGTGGCTACGCGTCGTAAGGCACTGAACAAGCAGGAGCCGCCGCCACCGTCTACATCTTCATGTTCTGAGTTTATGTCTCGGGCCGACTTGAGGAATATTATTCGTGAAGAAATGAAAGTAGCGGTCCAGAGTTGTGTCTGCGAAATTAATAAATCATTGAACATACGCCTTCAGGAATTAAGCGAACAATTCTCAGTACTGAAAACTGGTATCGAGTTCATTAATGATCAGTTTGAGCTGTTGAAAACAAATGTTCTATCACATAGCGATGAGTTAAAATCCTTGAGAAAAGATAATGACCTTCTACAAAAGGAAGTGAATTCGATGAATTATCGCTTAAAACAATTGGATCAGTTAAGTCGCTCTAGTAATTTAGAAATCCAATGCGTACCTGAGCATCGATCGGAAAATATTGTGAGCTTGGTTAAACAACTTGGTGAAGTAGTCAAGCAACCTGTCAGTGAATCCGATATTCAATATTGCTCGCGCATCTCAAAGATGGACAGTAGCAGCACCAGACCACGTTCTATCCTGCTGAAGCTGGGCTCTCCGCGTATGAGGGATTCTCTTTTGGCAGCCGTGATTACGTATAACAAAGCCAACCCTAATAATAAGCTCAACACCAGCACCTTGGGAATAGACGATAAGAAAACTGCCGTATTTGTGATGGAGCATTTATCGCCCGAAAATAAGAGCCTTCATGCTGAAGCCAGAGTCCGCGCTAGGGAATTAAATTATAAATTTGTATGGGTTCGTGGTGGGCGTATTTTTCTACGAAAATCTGAAAACTCACAACCGATATTTGTGCGCGATAACGAAATTTTGAAGAAATTATCCTAACTTTTTTTTTCTAATGCTAACACTGACTTGTTTTTGTTCTTTTGAACCAAAATGGCGTCACTTAAGTGTTACTACCAAAATGTCAGAGGTATATGCACAAAAACCCTAGATATTTATGTCAATTCGTCGTTATTGGACTACGACGTAATAATATTAAGCGAAACATGGTTGCGTAGCGACATCTTAGATTCTGAAATTTTCAATAACAACTTCTCTGTATATAGGCGCGATAGAAGTTCTAGTGGCTTCCATGGCAATAAATCCGGTGGTGGGGTTCTTATCGCGGTGTCAAAACAATTTCACTCATGTAGGTTGTCTAATTTTGAAAGTAAATGTGAAGATATCTGGGTTGGTGTGGATATTTACTTAGATAATAAACCTGTTAGATTAAAAGTTTGCGGCGTGTACCTACCCTCCCCTATTAAAGAACAAATATTAACCACATTTATTAATAACACATGTCAAGTACTTGAAAACGATGGTCCCTCACTCATCGTGGGTGACTTTAACTTGGGAAAAGTGTCATGGATGCCATCAGACTCTTCATGTTTAATTGGATCCACTAATTCAAATAGTAAATTAAATAACATGCTTTTGGATTTTATTTCTTTTTCTAACTTAGATCAGTACAATAATGTAAAAAATAACAATGATGTTATCTTGGACTTGGTGCTAAGTGACACAATGGTAACTGGTCTGAATCAATGTGCCACACCTCTCAGCAATATAGACCCACATCACCCACCACTACATTTCAATATATTCAGTGACTGTAGTTTACCCGATTCCACTTGTGAAATAATAAATAGGTTGAATTTTTTTAAAGCCGACTATGACAACATAATTGATCATCTCAGAAAAGTTGATTGGCGGGAAGTTTTTTCTAGGATGAGTGATGTGGACCAGATGCTGGATATATTCTATAAGATTTTACGTGAAACTATCACAACATATGTCCCTAAAAGTAGGCATAACACTCACAAGTATCCCGTTTGGTTCAATCGTGATCTAAAACGTCTTTTGAAAGAAAAAAACAAATACAGAATTTTATTTCTTAAATACAAAAACCCTTTAGACAAAATTTCATTTCGTATATTAAAACAAAGATGTATAAATTTGGCTAAATCTTGCTATCAGTCATACATTTCACTTATAGAAAATGCAATAAAATTAAACCCTAAAACCTTTTGGTCTTTTATAAAACAAAAAAGAAAATGTAAAAGCGCATATCCATCTACAATGCTTTATAACAACAAAAGTGCAACCGGCAGTGCTGATGCATGTGAGCTATTTGCCGACTACTTTTCCGCCGCATTTGACAATGGCCAAAATACCAATAATGTTATTCAAGACTCTTTTGACGAGCAAAACGTAACTTCTTCATTGAGTTATATATCTTTAACTGTTAATGAAGTCAAAAATGCTTTGAAAAAACTTAACTGGAGAAAGGGTGCGGGATCGGATGGGATTCCAGCTGTCTTCGTGTTAAAATGTGCTGATGCGTTGGCCTTGCCTCTTTCCTTGATATACAATTTGAGCTTATCGTCTGGTCAATTCCCATCAATCTGGAAGGAGGCAATGGTTATACCTTTATTTAAGGACGGATAGAAGTCTGACGTAAAAAATTACAGACCAATTTCCATACTCTCCGTCTTCGGCAAAGTCCTGGAATCTCTCTTATACCCTATAATCTATTGGCATGTAAGACAACATCTAATACCACAGCAACACGGATTTGTTAACTCTCGATCCACAAACACCAACCTCGCTAGTTACGTTACTGATTTGGTGACTGCTGTGGATTCACGAGCCTCTGCTGACGTCATTTATACTGACTTCAGCAAGGCCTTTGACAGGGTTGACCACCGCATCCTTATCTCGAAGATTTCATCTCAATTTGGCTTCCATGGTAGCCTGCTTAAGTGGTGTGCTTCGTATCTTGCTAACAGAAAGTTGAGAGTTGTAGTAAATGGTAATTCTTCTGGGTCATTTAATGTATCCTCTGGTGTCCCACAAGGATCCCACTTAGGACCATTATTTTTCAACCTGTTTATTAATGACGTGGCGCAGTGTTTCAGACACAGTGCCTTTTACTTATTTGCCGACGACTTAAAAATCGTCAAGCATGTGAGAGACATATCCGATTGCTTGCTTCTACAGGAGGATATTGACAGATTCGTATCATGGTGTCATGTCAACCATATGAACTTAAATATTAAAAAATGTAATTTCATCCGTTTCACTAAAAAAGTTAACTGTTTTTCTTATAAATACAAAATTGCTGAACATGATGTGCTAGAAGTTTTGGAAATTCGTGATTTAGGCATACATTTTGATAAAAAATTAAATTTTAACATTCACATAGATAAAACCGTTAATAAATGCTTCAAAGTTCTGGGTTTTATAATTAGAAACATTAAAAACTTTAAGCTTCCTAAATCCAAAATTCTTATTTATAACGCCTTGATACGCTCCTCCTTGGAATATTGCAGTGTGATATGGTCTCCCCGTTATGAAGTACATATTAAACGCATTGAATCTGTACAAAAGCGATTCCTGTGGCACTTGGCATTTCAACACAATTTGGTAAAGCAACTGCCTTCCTATAATAAACGCTTAACACATTTTAAAATCCTAAGTCTACAAAAAAGGCGGCAGTTGTTGGATCAATTGTTTTTGCATAAACTTGTTAATGGCGTTGTAGATTGTAATCATCTTTTAGAAACAATTAATTTTTCTATTCCTCGTAAAACCGCCAGATTATCACGTTATAAATTGTTTTCACCTAAATCCTTTAAGAGCAATCTGGGACATTATTCACCTTTAGATAGAATGCAAAGTCAATTCGGAACATATTCTAAAATTAATTCAGAATTGGATATTTACTCTGGGTTTACTGAGTTCAGGAGAACATTTTTAAAAACTTTGTTGCAATAAGTAGCCTGTAAGCCGCACGGCACTTCTCTATGTATACCACTATACTTTTAAAATTTCTACAGTAGGTATGTACTTAGTACCTACTTAATTAAATTAAACTTTAGTAAATTTAAATTTAAGTAGTTCATTATTACTAGTTTAAGTAGTTCATTATTTTAAATTTGAGTAGTTCAATATTTTAAATTTAAGTAGTTTGCTTATGCTTCCAAGTGATCTGTGCTTGTCGTGGCAGTTTGTAACTAAGGCCACACTACAACATTGTAATGCTTAATCATGTGTATTTGATATTTTTGGTGTGTGACTTGTAAACTGTCCTTAAATAAATAAATAAATAAATAAACAAACGTATCCTGGTACGAGACAAAAATGGCGGGCAAGCTTAGCGACACAAACGGCTAAAACTTATAAGTAGGTAATTTATCGTTTTTTATCATTAGGCCGGGTTTCCACTGAGGCGGAGCTGAGCGGAGCGGAGCTGAATTGACTAATCACGATGGTCGAAATCTCCGCTCCACAAGATTTCGAGCATTGTGATTGGTCGATTCAGCTCCGCTCCGCTCAGTTCGCGCCCGTCACTCTCTCTCTCTTTTTCGACGGCTGCAAGGTTGAACACAATACATGTACGGATCTCAGTTACAGGTCTATTATTACCAGTCTTTATCACACAGGGCTAAGGCCTCCATCATTGAATTCAAGCCATCGCTACAATTGATGGGTATTTTGCTTAAACACCACGGTTGCCTAATGCGGGGTTTTTTTTAAATCGACCTTCAACTACAGTCGTCGGAGCCCTGATGTACTCTAATTCTCTTTAGCATGCCAGTTCTCACTTTGATCCTTCTCGCACTTTCATTCCGCATCCCACACAGTCATCCATCACCATTCATTCCTAATGGCGGGTTGGTGAACACAAGATCGGGCTATGCCTCGGACAATCCGAAAACACACTTTGCTCGAGCTGAATTGAACCCGAGACCTCCGGATATCAAGCCGAGCCGTTAATCACTCGGCCACCAAGGCGTTCTAATTCAACGCTTTCATTTATCATCATTACGTAAATTATAAAGTACCTAAAGTCGCTGTTTTCCTCTGTCTGTGGCACCGCACTATTCTTCTAAACCACGCAATGGATTTTATGCGGTTTTCAATAAAAGATAAAGCGTTAACTGAGGATGGTGTGTGTTTATATTTTTTTTTTGTCTTCACAATAATTTGTTAAACAGTGAATTTGGTTTGTACAATACAATTGGGTTAAGTATATTAAAATTATTGTGGACACTGGTGCCCGTACAAAGATACAAAGACCCGTTTTACAAGTCGCCAGGCTTCCACATCCCGGATTATAGTGTTGTACTAATATTTGTTGTAAAACCAAGAAAAAAGTGTCGCTATAACCATATTTAGAGAGTAACCATCAATCAGTCTAATATATACCTATTTAAATATTTTTTAATATTTGATTTTATGTATTTACAATGCTATACGTATATAATTATGTATAATATATACTTGTATGTTTTTATTTAATTTTTGTTTTTATTAAATTTAATTTTAATTTTATTTTTAGTAAAATTTTATAAATGTTAATTTTCAAGTACCAGTGTTAGTAGATAATAGTTAACAAAGCCTATGTCATTATAGTTTATTTCCTGTAGCCATTTTCTTATTCTTATTTTGTAGATATATATTTTTAAATGGCTGAACTATGACGGTCTTTCTAAGTTAGCGTGGACGGAGACGCGGGCGTGCCGCTAGTAATCCTATAAACATTGCGTTAGATCCCGCTTAACGTTCTATCTAAAAAAAGAGTTTATGCTTAGAAAGCAAAAACGTGAGATTCACCTTTCAAACTGGCCGCTAAAGCAGAGTTTTTTTTTTAATGTAGGGGAAAAATCTAATTTGTCATTCGACCGCCTGTTTTAGGACGCAGACAATGTTGCCGACACTGTTAATTATGTTGGGACAAACAAAGCCGGGGAATGTCAAGGGTTCGGCGGTAATGGCAAAAAAACGTCTACAAGCTGGCAAATGTAATGGCGCAATGTTTTTACAGCGTTCAATTCCCTTTTTAGGGTGACAAATAGGGTAGATGACAGGTTGGAAAAACTGTAACACCTGACGAAGCGAAACCTTTAAATAGAAATCTCTTAGCAAACTATGATCTAAAGAACGGTGCCTATCCTTCTACGTTAATTTAGAACGTTAACCTTATTTACCTATGACCTTAGTTACTGACCTTGTAATAGTATGAAAGGTCTATAGCTAAGAATAGAAAAGATATAAATTTATTTACATTTACTAGCAATATACAATTAAAATTAACATTAAAGACAACACCTAGCCCAAGATAAGTTTCTTTTGAAACTTGATACGGTTAAACTAGATAACGGATAAATATGCATTAACATAGAAAAACACCCAGACCTGATATCAATTTAGAAAAACAGTTTTCTCTAAATGACCCGACCGGGAATTGAAACCGGGACCTCAGAGATGGCACGACGCCAGACCCGGCGGGTTAACTACTCGACTACGGAGGTCGTCAAATAATGCCACCGTGCTAGATTTCCGTACATCACCATCAGCTTATAAACGTTGGGAATGTCTGATGGCACAGACATTCCCAGATGGACAACAGCACGTGGGCACGATTGGGCGATAACCCATAATCCACGGCCCACCACTTCAATCGGATTCTGGGTAGAGTCCTACCACCAGACAAAGTCACAACAATAGTCAAGTCAAGTCAAGTCAAAATATATTTATTCAATAAACTCAATTAATAAGTACTTTGAATCGTCCAAATCTTTTTAACCTACCACCCATTCAGGACGTCATTTTTAACTGTGGCAAAGAACGGGCGCGAAAAACATTTGCATTTACAAATAAAAAAAAATATGTCGTTACCAGGTCATAAAATACAAAATATGAATTTAAAAAATAATAAATTATACAATACAAAACTACAAAACAATGTAAGTATCAATTAATTATAGACAATTAGAAATAGCTGTTGGAGTAATTAGAGCATTTCAGATCCAAGCTGTTTTGTCTTCTGTGTAATCTAACACTTTATAATAAGCTATTTTATAAAGCTTTTCTTTGATTTTGAATAATATGTGGTTCCCAATACACCCTTAATTGTTATTAAATTAAATGAAATTAAGGATGAGTTCCACTCATGAAACTGAACAATTTTCCCCAAGAATCCAATGAGCAAACATGACAAAAAAAAATCGAAAAGGTCGAATTTTTTTTGTAATCTTTACACATAGGTTTCTTGGAGAAAGTTGTACAGTTTCGTGGGTAGGTAGGTAGGTAGGGTAGGCATGGTACGTAGTAAATAAGGGTGTGTACTGTCCCACTGCTGGGCAAAGGCCTCTATCATTGAAATCAAGTCATCGCTACAATTGATAGCTATTGGTTTACCACGCTTGCCAACTTTTCCGACCTAGGTTTTGTACCTAAGACATCCAGATCAGGTCAAATGTTCAGCCACTCAACTTCCGAGGCTATACCACTAGGAAAAGCATAACGCGAATTCAGGAACCGTGAGAATGGACTGGACGTTGCGGAATATAAATTAATTTCACATGTAATAGCAGCTCTCCGGGGATTTATGCTTTATCAGAGAAACCTTTTATGTGTTCATGCTCCATTTCAGCATGTACGTATTTTTAAAGGAGTTCTATACCGCTGAGGTTAGCTTTTTTGAGTACATACGTACGATCCTTCGATCATATAAACTATACATAGGTACACGATTGCCGCTTCAAAAACGGCAGCACGGGACAAGGAAAAAATCAGGAATTGCCTTGTATTTTCTCTCAAAATGTCGAATTTAGAACTTTGTTCAAACTTACTTGAATCTAGCGGGCCTAGTTCCAAAGTGATGTAACGGAAATAATATTTTTAATTTTTTTTTAATTTTTAAAGTTTTAGGTTTACTTCACAACAAATGTTTATCTATAAATCTCGTTTCATTTCTGATATTGATCTATGGATGTGTATGACGTATTGTTTATATGATCGAAGGTACGATCGCTTTAACCCCTCAAACCCCAAGCAGTCTCATGCGACCGCACCTACAAAAACACACTTGACTTTGTACCGTGTTTTCATAGACTTACAGACTACTTTAGTATGAACAAGTTTGATTATTTCGATTCTTTGGTTCATCTTCTGTATTGTTATCGCAAAATATCGCATACTCTATGCCCGATTCTGTCAAATTTGACGTTGACAGTTAGTGTCAAAAAACTGTCAAAAAAATCCAAGACTGAGGGGTGTTGCATAAAGCGGCAATGGACTGACCACCTATCACGCTGAGCACATGTGCAGTTGCTATTTGGTGATACGTGAACTGGTGCAGTACACTGCTATTACTGCTTATTCTCTGACAAACCCCTAGGCAATAATAATCGCAAGTGTATCTTTATATGGCTTCAGAATAAAATCTAAAATCGGGGGCTTTCGCGCAAGTAAATTGTCCATACTAAACGCAGCATATCGCTGTGCAATGTAATAATTCTTACTTAAGGCTACATTCTGACCTTCATCACAGTTTCAAGTGTGTATCCATATCCTGTATTTAATTTGTTGAGCAGACTTATTAAAAAGTTTAATTTTAGTCAAATGTGTCACTTTTGAATCATGTGATCCTTTGACTATATACATGTCTAGACGGAGCATCGCGGTACAAACGCTTGTCAAAATCAGCCCGGTTTTTGTATTGAGTTTGAAGTGTGCGTGACAGCCGCGTATCTGACACTAGCGCAAATGGTTGCCAGCGAATGCCTAATTTCCGATAAAGTAGGGAAAAACTATGTATGCACAATATAATTTTAAAATGATTCATAACATAATAGCATAACAGGTAACACTGCCACCGTTTGCACTTAACTCCCGATTTTACTGACAAAATAGTGATAAATAGTAGTCAATTACATGGAAAGTGTTTGCAAAGTGAAGTTTTATAGCGGAATAAGGTGTGGTATTGTTATCGAAGACGATTTCTGGCGGAAACTTTGGTAATCAACTTGATTTTTATTGGAATTTAATACCCACTTTTGAGAATCAACGTGATTTGAAGCAGAAGTACCATCTTTTATCAAATAAGTAGTCTGTCAAACTCAAAAAGACAGCTGTCATTCATATTTTGACAAGTGGAGAGTTGCCAGCGTTAAAAGATTTACCCACAAACCGGGACTTTTTTGAAAACGAAGAGGTCTCTGGAAGTAGTACAGACTTTAATCCTTTTCTACAAATTACCTTAAAAGCAGTAAATAAAGTAAGGAGAGATGGTGCAGTGTTCAGCTTGTAATGGCAACATATTGGTGACACAGAAGAGAATAAAATGTACCAATGGAAATTGTAATCACAATTATCATGCAGATTGTGTTAAATACATCGGCGATTCATTGTCAGCTAGATCTAAGTGGGTCTGTCCCGTATGTACGGCTGCCCGCCCAAAAGATGGCGATAGAAGCAACACTCCGATACATAATAGAGGTCAAGCAGAACCACCAAAAACTACGTCACCTAACATTTCGGCGTCTTCTTCGCCAGTCAACCTAGATACTGTTGCAATTTTGAATGAGATTCGCGGGCTTCGAAGCGACATGAATAGTAAGTTTGAAAGGCAGCAGGACAGCATAAATGAATTCCATGCTAAAATGAAAAAGATCCAGCAGGAATTGCGTGAAATGAACACACAATTTTCTGTAGTGCGCGAGGATCTCGACGGCGTCATTAAATCAGTGGATTTTCTCTCGGCTTATCACCATGATCAGATAAAGCTTAACGAGAGAGTGGAAAGTTCAATAACTAAAGTTCAATTTGATAATACATTGTTGCTTGATAAGGTAAACGTATTGCAAACCAAAGTTAACCAAATGGAGCAATATGCAAGAGACTGCAACGTAGAGATACAGTGTGTACCGGAGCACAAAACTGAAAATCTGGCGACTATTGTTAAACAACTTATAAAGTCCGTATCAAGTGACGTACCGTTCACAGAGATAGTAAATTTTCACCGTGTTGCCAAACAGAATTCTGAATCCAGGCGGCCTCGCAGCATAGTAGTAAAGTTGGCCACTCCACGTTCTCGTGATAGCTTGCTGGCAGCTATTAGGAGTTTTAATAAAGTTCATGCAGGGGATAAGCTTAACTCTGAACATTTGGGAGTCTCCGGAAATAAGCAGCAAGTATTTGTACTCGAACATTTATCGCCAGAAAATAAAAAACTGCACGCTGCTGTAAGACAATATGCTAAAGAAAGAAAACATCAATTTGTTTGGGTGCGTAATGGGCGCATCTTTATGCGCAAGGACGTCACTTCTCCGCCGTTGCTGGTCAAGGATATTGAATCTTTGAAACGTCTTTAAATGTCATATTTTTGTACCTAATATATTAAGTGTATCTTGCATGTTATTTAATCAATTTAAGTTATAAAATACGATTTAAAGTGTTATTATCAAAATGCTAGAGGCCTTAGAACGAAAACGGAAATTTTTTAAGTTAATATTTTAAAACACCAGTATGACGTTATAATAGTTACGGAAACTTGGCTTAATAATAGCGTGTATGACAATGAAATCATTGACCATCGCTATAATATATTTAGGCGTGATAGATGTTCGACTTCTTCTGCGCATGTAAAAAGAGATGGAGGCGGAGTGATGGTTGCCGTGCTGAAAACCCATGAAGTATTAAGAAGATCGCGTTGGGAATCATCTTGTGAGGACCTATGGATAACTCTAAAAACTAAAAGCGGTCAAAGTATAAATATTTGCGTAGCATACATTCCGCCCCCTTTGAATAACGATTACATTAATACTTTCCTCAGAAATATAAATGATATCATTCAAAATAAAGTTTCGCGATCGTCAATAAATGTGTTAATGGGTGACTTTAATCTGTCAGATGTGCAGTGGATACAGAACCCAGATGGTCATCGTTTATCATATACAACAACATCTAGAGACATTGTTAATAACTTTCTGGACACTGTTACTTTTAATGATTTTTACCAGTGTAACCCTGTAACTAACGAAAAACAGCGTATACTTGACTTGATACTTTGTAGTAAACCTTCGGACGTTACAGTATTAAGAGTTGAACCTTTAGTATTACCGCAGGACCCACACCATCCTTCAATTGAAATTATTCTAAAAACCTCATACAAAGCAACACTAAAACCTAAAAAATCACTATCGTATGACTTTTTTTTTTTTTTTTTTTATAGCAGAAGGAGGCAAACGAGCAAGCGGGTCACCTGATGGAAAGTAATCACCGCCGCCCATGGACACCCGCAAAACCAGAGGAATCGCAGGCGCGTTGCCGGCCTTTAAGGAAGGAATAGGCTCGTTTCTTGAAGATCCCTAAGTCGTAACGGTCCGGAAATACCGCCGCCGAGAGCTGGTTCCACAACACTGTAGTTCGAGGCAAGAAATTTCTTGAAAAACGCACAGTAGTAGACCGCCATCCATCAAGGTGATGTAGATGGAATGACAGTCGATTGCGTGTAGTGCGGTGAAGGAAATTAGCGGCAGGGATCAAGCCGAACAATTCCTCAGAACACTCCCCATGATATATACGGTACAATATACAGAGAGACGCAACGTCTCTCCGAAGAGCCAGTGGATCGAGCCGACCTGAAATAACCACGTCGCCGACAATTCGAGCAGCTCTGCGTTGAATGCGGTCAAATGGAAGGAGTTGGTATTGGGGTGCTCCAGCCCAGAGATGGGAGCAGTATTCCATATGCGGCCTGACCTGTGCTTTATACAGTTGTAAACGGTGGGCCGGCGTGAAATACTGACCCGCTCTATTAAGCACACCCAGCTTTTTCGAAGCTAATTTAGCTTTACCTTCCAAATGACCACGAAACTGAACGTCACTCGAAATATCGACGCCAAGGATTCCAATAATCGGATTGGTATCAAGAGGAGCTCCCTCAAAGTTCAGAGGTACGACGAAGGGATGTTTTTTCGCGGTAAATGCGCAAACTTGTGTTTTGGAGGGGTTAAAGCGGACTAGGTTATGTCGGCCCCAATCCGAGACATGACTTAACATGTTCTCGGTGTCAGTCACAAGTTTATTCCGGCTCTCGATGACGCTTTCCAGAGAAATATTAGCTCGCCCGGTGTAGAGCGTATCCCCAGTACTGTCATCCGCATAGCAATGAATGCTGTTGTTATGCAGCATGTCATTGATATGCAGAAGAAACAAAGTAGGGGACAACACACACCCCTGCGGGACTCCAGCATTCACGGGCTTCATGTCGGAGCACGAACCGTCGACTGCGACTCTGATGCTACGCCCAGTAAGAAAGCTGGCAACCCATGAACACAATTTCTCAGGAAGCCCGTATGATGGAAGTTTAGAGAAAAGAGCCCTGTGCCATACCCTGTCAAAAGCTTTCGCTACGTCCAAGCTAACTGCCAGTGCCTCCCCCTTACTCTCGACTGCCTCCGCCCATCGGTGAGTAAGGTACACTAAAAGATCACCAGCCGATCGACCGCGACGAAAACCATACTGGCGATCACTTAGTAGCTGGTTCTCTTCTAGGTACCTTAAGAGCTGGCGGTTTATAATGGACTCCATTACTTTGGAGAGTAAAGAGGTAATAGCTATTGGCCTGTAGTTAGACGGATCTGAGCGATCGCCTTTTTTTGGAATCGGGTGCACAAGGGCTGTCTTCCAAAAGCTCGGGACGACGCCAGTGGTGTAAGAGAGCTGGAAAAGGCGCGTTAGAAATGGTGCCAATTCAGGAGCACACGCCCGAAGCACAATGGGTGGAACTGCATCTGGCCCACTCGCCTTATGGATATCAAGGGAAAAAAGAGCCTTACGAACTGACCTTTGCAGGAACTGAACGTTTGGCATTGTACAAGCGCAATGCGGTATGGTTGGTGGAGAGGTTTCCCCATCGTCCAAGGTCGAGTTTGATGCGAAAAGAGAGCCCAAGAGATCGGCTTTCTCCTTTGCAGTATAGGCCAGGCAGTCATCGGTCTTGTGCAATGGTGGTAGGGACGGCTGACAAAAATTCCCTAAGATAGCTTTGGCGAGAGACCAGAACGCACGCGTCCCCGAAGGAAGACGCACTAGCCTCTCGCCAATTCTACCTATGAATGATGACTTCGCCTTGGCAATGTCCTTCTTAAAGGATCTGGCGGCAAAGTTGTACTTCTTTCTGAGCGCACTGGTGTTTGGATCCTTTGATGACACCGCATTAGCCCAGGCTTGGTAATGCTGTCGCTTTTGGCGAGACGCCATTTTGCAGCAACGACCAAACCAT
This sequence comes from Scoparia ambigualis, assembly GCA_963921215.1. NCBI lineage: Eukaryota > Metazoa > Arthropoda > Insecta > Lepidoptera > Crambidae > Scoparia > Scoparia ambigualis. Next base: position 5,877,045 of record OY992512.1, read on the forward strand.
GGTTGGGACTTGCCGCCAATGGGAACCACAGAGTTTGGAATGAAAAGTTCCATTCCCTGCAGTATCACATCAACGACAGAGTCAGCGGCGACATCAGGATCATCCAGCGAGAAGCAAACTCGCCACCACGGGTAGGACGCAAAGAAGCTTCGCATCCCATCCCAGTCCGCCGACCTATAATGCCAGACTCGACGGCTAGCCGCTGGTTGCGGTTTTGAAGTTTCTGTGAGAGGCACAGTGCTGCGAATCAGACAGTGGTCTGATGAGCCTAGTGGTGCATCAACAGAAACTTGATAGCCGTCTGGGTGCGAGGTCAGCAGAAGGTCCAATAAAGAAGGTGCATGGCCCTCCACATCTGGAACCCGTGTTGGCTCGGTTACCAATTGGGACAGACTGTAGGCCAAAGCGAAGTCATGAACGGCTCTACCCGCGTGGTCAGTTGTGCGTGAACCAAGCCATTCGACGTGGTGGGCATTGAAGTCTCCCAATACCACAATCTCGGCCGAGGGGATCCGTTGGAGAAGGGAGTCTGTCGCTGTTTGGACGGTCTCGATGAGTTGGTCAGTTCCGATGTTACCGCTGTGGGACCTATACAGGCACGCGTAGACGCGAGGATGACGTCCGCAGTCGACGTGCAGCCATAAGATGGAGAGGTCCCTATCTTTAAGATTGCCAAGGCGACGAACGCACATATCCTCCCTGACATAGGCACAAACACCGGCTCGTGGCACAAATGCATGTTCCAGGTTGTATCCCGGGTAGCGCAAGTACGAGATGTCAGGAGGGGGGGATATCTGCGTCTCGGTGAGGAAGAGCAAGGCCGGTTTCGCCGTCTCGAGGTGGTAATGGATGGCGCTCAAATTAGAGTGGATTCCCCTGATATTGCAGAAGTCCACGCGAAGCGTAGGAGGGGGTGCCAATTGTCCCGCCTTTCTCCTGCCTGCAGCATGCCTTGGCACGGGCGAACTTTTGCCCTCCCCAGAATACGTAGGGCAGCCTGAGCGAGAACGCTCAGGGGGGGATTCTCCGACACTGGATGTGTCGGTACCCCCCTGGGGTAAATCTAGATTACAGTTCGCTGCCATATCAATTGTGAGGGGGGGGGGGGGAGGGGTCTCCGGAACCCTCACTCGCCGGACGAAACACAACAGCACAGAGTGCCATTGTTTCACGCCGAAAATTCGTGAGGGGGTGGTATTACGCCGGGCGAGCCGACCCAATGCGTGCTGCAACGCAGCGTGGCTCTACCACTCAGTTGGTGTCACTCATTTAGCACCACCCAGGGGTCACGTGTAGGGTCTCAAGGGTAAACCTACGGACGCGAGCAACTTAACCCCCGACTTTAATAAAACTGACTATAATGCTTTAAATGACGATCTAAGCAAGCTTAACTGGGCTATATTGTGGAAAGATAACCAATGTGTTGACGAAATGTTGGATACATTTTATAATACAATTATGCCAATGATTTTCAAACATACGCCGCCACGTAAAAATAAAAATGAGAGGTACCCCATTTGGTTTAGCGCTTCCCTACTTAAAGCTCTGAAAGAGAAGAATAAATTTCATTCTAAATTTAGAAAATATGGAAATCCATTAGGCAAGTCCACATTCGAATTATTAAGAAAACGTTGTGATAGTTTAATTAAATATTGTTATAGAAAGTTTAAAGAAAATGCCTCCCATCATCTTCGTCATAGTCCTAAGTATTTTTGGAAATTTATCAAAGATAAAAAAACGAGCAGTGCATCAATTCCAAATGAAATGCACTTGGGAGCTACTGTAGCTAAAGGTGGTCAGAGTATCTCTGACCTTTTTGCACAGCATTTCCAATCGGTTTATAGCAGCGTGAAAGATATTTCTCATTGTTCACCGACTCTCGTCGATCACTCAAATGCAAACATGCCTCCCTTCCATACTATTATTTTAGCAGAGCAGGAGATTCTTAAGCTCCTACAAAATCTAGACAGTAGTAAGGGTCCTGGACCTGACTTTTTACCCCCAATTTTAATAAAAAAATGCGCTGATAACTTCTTTAAACCATTAACTAAAATATATATGAAGTCAATGGAAACTGGCTTTTTCCCAACTAAGTGGAAAATTGCACACGTGACCCCAATACATAAGGATGGTGACCTTGATGATGTGACGCAGTACAGACCTATCTCCATCTTATCAGTATGTGGAAAAGTGTTCGAATTAGCAATCCATAAAAAACTTCTCTCCCATTTAAGATCTCAAATAAACCCTAATCAACATGGATTTCTTTCAAAAAAATCTACTTCCTCCAATTTGGTGGAGTATATATCTGATATATCTTTGACGTTGGATGGTGGTGGAGAGGTGCATGCTATTTATACCGATTTTCGAAAAGCGTTCGATCTCGTTAATCATGATTTGTTATTGTTAAAGCTTCATAATATGGGTGTCCATGGGTCACTGCTTGGGTGGTGCGAATCCTACTTAAGAAATCGTTCTCAATTAGTGTCAATACGTGGATTCCTTTCTTTAGAGTTTAGTGTGCCCACTGGAGTCCCACAGGGCTCACATTTGGGTCCTTTGTTATTTTTGGTATTTATCAACGACCTTCGTGACTCCATTAGCAGTAAATTCAAACTTTATGCTGATGATTTAAAAATATACGGCTCTGTTAAAAGTCCATCGGACATACAATCTCTTCAATCAGACATAGACAGCATTAAAAGCTGGTGCATGGATAATTGTATGTCACTCAATCTTAATAAATGTTATCACATTAAGTTTACAAGGAAATTAATACCACATGATGCCGTGTACACAATTGGTGCGTATAAAATAAAGGAAACAGAGTTGATCCGTGACCTAGGTGTAATTATCGATAGCAAGTTAACTTTTAGGCATCACATTGACATCATAATTAAAAAGTCATCACAACTTTCGGGATTCATCAACCGTCAAATGAAAATTTTCCGAGATCCTAGTCTAACCATTGTGATTTACAATGCGATTGTGCGTGGAACATTGGAATATTGTAGTACTGTTTGGAACCCTGGATACCAGGTGCACTCGGATCGCATAGAACGAGTACAAAAGCGTTTTATGTATCATCTGGCATTTACGGACAATAAATGTCACACTCTTAAAAGCTATGAGCAACGTCTACGGCACTTCAAGATCCAAGCGCTGTTTACTCGTAGAAAAATAGGAGATGTCATGTTTCTCTTCAAGATACTTCATGGGTTTATAGATTCTCCTTTCATGCTTGAACGAATATCATTAACTGTACCGCGAGCAGGCAGTCGGCTACATAATAGGAAGACATTTTACTTACAACATTGGTCGAAATTCTCCTATTTGTCGTATGAAATCTAGTTGCAATGCGATCCGGAATGAGGTCGATATATTTACAGGTTCTATAGCCTCTACCAAAAAAACCTTGCATCTTGCCTCGATTGGAAGTAAAATTCGTTGCGTGATTGCGTTTGTCATTTGTTTTTTATGTTCGTCATTTATTTTTATTTTTAACAGTTTTTTTTTTCGTTCTGTTTTTTTATTTTTATTTTTGTAATTATATAATGTTTACCTAATATGTTATTTTTGTGCACGCTGTGTCTGCATCAAGTAGAGTACAATCAATGTGATATTTTAGTAGTTTACCAGCTTAGACTATTAGCGGATTGTATTCAGTTTTGTAGACCTAACAATAAAAAAATAAAAAAACATATCATTACTTTTTAAATTACGTATGTCTATCGTATATGTAGGTATAACGCATAAAAGAAGCTGGTGTGTTTAGAAAAAATGAATGATTGAAGGCGAGGGCGAGTACAATAAAATAATGCGTTAATGGAAGCCTGCGTGCGTGTGATATGTTTGTAATAGGGACGAAATAGAAGCAACAGGCAGGATGATTTACATTTAATACTTAATCAAAATTGATTTTTTAATTAGAAATTTAAATATTTTAAATTAAAATCATAACAATTAATAGCGTTCTCTTTGTATTTGTTTCTTAAATAACTGTCGTTTGGATGTTACATCATTTTTCATGTTCTCTAATTTCTTATTATGTTGAAACCTTGTAACTAGTTAAATATTTCGACAACGACTCCTTTCTACCGGATCAGTTGGAAATCTGAAAATTGAAATGTTTGCTATGTGGTCGAACAGTTGTAAAGGTTACATATTGTGATGATTGCTCATCAATATCCGTGAGACGAGATAACCTACAAGACGAGAAATATTGACCTTTTAGGGGCACAAACATACACCCGCACTTTCTCAAACATCGTCATCATCATCATCATCAGCCTATAAACGTCCCACTGCTGGGCGCAGGCTTCCCACGTGGAGATAGCACTTGGGAATATTGGGCCATAACCCACCACGCTGGCCCAATGCGTGTTAGTGGGTTTTAACAACTGTCATCTTACGACAACAAACGGGACCAACGGCTTAACGTGCCTTTCGAAGCACGGAGGAGCTCGAGATGTTTTAAATTGGGTCACCCATCCAGTGACCCGGCTTTGCGAAAGTTGCTTAGCGGGCAAGATCGCAAGCCGAACGTGCTAGCCGATGCGCCATCGAGCTCTGAAGCATACATACTACCATCCCCTATATACATATTCTTAAACACACACTTCTTACATAAATACTTACGTACATTCCATTTTAAACATAATAATTTTTTTATTCGTTTCGAATATCGATACGATACCATACCACAATAACAATTTATAATAATAGTATTATAAAATATTACAGTAGGTACGCGGGTCACTACGAAAGTTTTGAGATACAAAAAAAGTATAAAAGTTATTTAAAAAAAATATTACAGTTTCTCAAAGTACTCTCCATTAGCTTCTATGCATCGATTCATCCGCCTAAACCATGATTTATAGCATTCCCGGTACTCTTCTTTAGGGAGGTCTTCTACGACCTGCAAGTAGGCATTCTGTGCATCCTCAGGACTGTTATATCGCGTGTCACGAAGTCCGAGTTTGATTTTCGGAAAGAGGAAGAAATCGCAAGGAGCTAAATCGGGGCTATACGGAGGATGACACAATTCTTCAATCTCTGTACTCTTCAAAAAATCCTTGGTCACAATGGCCTTGTGCGGCGACGCATTGTCATGATGCAAAAAGAGCCCCCTCAAACCAGTTTTAGTTCATTTTTGTTTTAAATTATTAAATACAGTAGGTAAACACACTTCAATATACCACTTAGCATTCACAGTTTTTCGGTCGTCTAAAGAAATTTTGGCCACATGACCACTTGCAGAAAAAAATGTGGCCACCATTTTTTTCCCAACACTTCGCCCGCGTTTTACCTTTGTTGGAGGTTCATCATCGGGAAACACCCAAATTGTCGATTGCCGTTTAGTCGGTGGATCATATTGGTAAATCCAACTCTCGCCTCCAGTAATAATGTTAAAATTGACCGTCCTTCTCCGTGATCAAATTTTCTGAGCATATATTTGCACCATGTCACGCGAGCTTTTTTTTGTTCTGAAGTCAGCGAGTGAGGCACCCATCGTTAACATAATTTCCTGACTCCAAGCCGGTTGTGTAAAATTTCATTAATAGCTGGCGATGAAATCTTCACGACCTATTCTATATATTTATAAGTCACTTTTGGGTCTTTCTTAATAATTTTTTTTACAATTAGGACGTTTTCTTCAGTAACTGAAGTCGCGGGCCGGCCACTTCTTTCACCATCATTTAAGGAGAAAATCCCTCGTTTAAATTGAGCAAACCATCTGAAAACTGTTGCACGCGATGATGCATTAGTCCCCAAACGCCGAAACTAATCGCTCTCTGCACTCACATTCATTTAATCCAAATTTATAATCGTACAAAATCATCGCACGAAAATGTTCTCGCTTAAAATCCATAGTTGACGATGAAAGCCCGCGAAATTGAAACGAAAATCAAACGTCATTTTTTTATTTTTAAATATTTGATTAAATGGTTTTCTATGTTCGAATTACAAATAATTTATCTTTAAAAAAAGGTTCAATCTAGTTGCCTTCTTTTTTTAAATTTCGAGTATCTCAAAACTTTCGTATTTTTTCTTGTTTTAGAACGGAACCTATAATCCAGCCAAATTCGATGACGAATGTTTGTAAACAGATTACTGTTATACCTATAGGTAACTATAGTTGCAGTAGGATTTTACTTTTTCTTGAGAGACATTCACAAGAAAACAGTTAACTATTGTGTCTTTCTTTCAAAAAACAGTAAAAATCCTACTGAAACTAGACGTTTGCACAAATGACAGTAATATGTTTACAAAAATTCGGCATCGAATAGGAACCGTGACATTTATTCACGCTCTTAAAAATTAGACATCAGTGTAAAAAAAAAATTGAAAGCGTTCCCATAAAAATTATATTCAATGTATTTACTTCATTTACAACAAGACCATGTATAAATACTAACTTACAAGACTGAGTATTTTTTATCATACTTATTATATTTAAACCTCTTTTTATATTCTGCCACCAATAATGGGAATTTTTCATTTTGATACCAGCAACACTACGCATACATGGCCTTTATTATTGTTAAACTTAAAATTTTCATTAATATTTATTAATACTTACGGATGAAACGTGACTTTCCTTTTCGAAAAAAAATTTCTTTTGTAGTTTCGACAGAATTTCACTGAGCAAACGGTCATTTTGCGAACAATTTCACCGAAACGCGAGAGGTAAACACTGCTTGACGGCACAATGACACTGACCGCCAGGATTGCGCGATAGGCCAATTTTGGTCTATAAATTTTTCTACGTTTTTTTACGGCCAGGCTCTATCTAGACATGTATATAATCAAAGTTGATCACATCTTGTTTTATAAGTTACTGTTGTCGTCTACATTTAAACATTTTTTTAAACCCCACCCGGTGTAACTCGGTCGAAACGTCGGGTATAATGCGTAGGACGCAAGACGATTTTACCAAGTAGTTTTGCGTTAAACAAAAAAGATTAAAAGTCACATTTAATGATCTGAAGGTAAAAGCAAGAAAATCTAGGACTAGAGACTAACGCTAGAAGACACCTTAAACTCTAAAACACTTCAGAAAAACAGTTTTTTCTAAAATGACCCGAACGAGAATTGAAATCGGGACCACAGAGATAGCGCGACGCCTGAACCTGCGTGCTAACCACTCCACCACGGAGGTCGCCAACAAACTCGGTAGTGGGTCCTCCCACTCACACATCACAGCCACAAAATAGAGAGGGTTTCAGAAAGCCCGCTCTGGCCGTTCTCGAAAATAACTACCTAAACTGGCTAGACTACCTAGGGTTGCTACTGTACTAACTCCGAATTTTGAAATAAGAAGGTTAGGTGCTTCATGTTTACACATGTATCTTATTATACCTACATGCCTAAATGGGTAGCAGAACATTATTTATCTAAAAGCATGTTCATAAGTTCATAAAACATATCGACTCTACTCGAGGTCACACACGACGATAAAAGTTCAAACTATGGTGGCTCGCCGCCATTTTACGTGCATTGTGCTATGGTGTTATACCTACCTACCTAGTGATCCCGCCAAAAACAGAAAAATAAATAAAAGTTCAAACTATGGTGGCTCGCCGCCATTTTACGTGCATTGTGCTATGGTGTTATACCTACCTACCTAGTGATCCCGCCAAAAACAGAAAAATAAAAAAGTGCACCAAGTTCGACCAAAACAAAAATGTAAAAAGGCAAAACAATCGCGCGACAGCCGGACTGAAAGCCAGGCTGAGACTGCCTGAGACGGCCTGTAAACGCAACGTCAATGTGTGCGTGAGCAAAATGGCGCTTAGTTCCGAGCGGACCATCTGTCCGGGCGCGCCGCGCGGCCGTATACTTAATTTGTGTCACAGCCCAGAAGCCAAGCCCAAAATATCGCTCGAAATTCATGAATTCAAGCAATTGCCTCTTTTTTAATATAATACAATAAAAATATTAGAATTCTAGTTTCTCAGACAAAAAAACATAAAAAAATATATGACTTGCATGATTGCAACCCAAATGTTAACAAAATAAAACAATATATAAAGAGCGGGAAACACAAAAATAATTCTTATAGACGGTTGATAATAATACGCCATTCATCACGGATTACGAAGGGAAAGTATCTTAGTTAGTTATTGATTGCGATATTGTTGACCTGACGTCTTGTTCATTACATGTTTCCTATGAGAATTCGTATCGAAATTTGATAGAAAGAATAAATAAAATGCTTCTTGAGTAGAAGAGTACGTTATAGTCTAGAAAAAGTAACCAACAACAATGACATATTATTCTTATAATTTTATATATTATATTTTGAGACCACAAAATAGTACATTAATTAGAAATTTAACCTATATTAGGTAAAATTTCTAATTAAAACTTATAGGTTCTACAGTCGTACAATTTAAAACTCATTACTTTTAAATTCCTGTTTGTTAAAGTTTTTAAATTTTTTAAATTCATCGTCAGCATTTGAATGACTCACAGCCGAGCACAAACCTCTCACATCTTAGCACATGAACAAAAGCACATGGGCCGATTGAGATGGCAAGATACGATTTCCATCTCATCATCATCCTAATTTTTTTACGACTGCCATCTTACGACAGCAACCGGTACTAACGCCTGTGCTACTGCCACATTCGGGTATTTTACTCATGTGTTAAGGCGACACCAGGATACGTAAAAGCTTAAAACGGCTACGCCCATTTCCCCGCGCCCCGCTTGCGACTCTCGTCACTCAATCGTAACATTTAAAAATCGCGCACAGCGGTCAACGCAAACAAACATAAACGCTATGGAGTCGCGAGATTCTTCAAAATTTTTAGTTTTTACCCACCCACGACGATGTGGAACAGAAAGGACTTACACTCTTACATTTACTTTAGCCGACTTTATAAAGTAGTATAGAACAATATTAATATGCCTAATTTCATCTTATAGGGGTTATAAGGAGTGATCGAGGAAACTTATATAGATAACGACAGAGCAGCATTCATCTGTTTGAGCACTGCAACAATCACAAGTTTACAACCCTCCTGCCATATATGATTATTGCCAACGTCTTCATTTCAATTAAAACAATCATGCATATCAAGCAAGGTCGAGTTTGGCATGACTTGGATTGGTTGCCGCTAGTAGCCAGTATCGTCAAAGATATCATCATCGGAATCCATGGACGGGCCGGGGTCGATTTGTGCAGGGGTATCAGAATCCAAATTCAGGCAAATGTTGTCAGGTTGAGTAGAATCGGAGTACCATTATCAAAACGTACGTCGAATCGAAAAGAAAATAAAACAAGGAACACAAGAACGCCGGTAACTCAGACAAGCACAGACAATCATACATTCATACCACTGACTGACAACCGGAAGAATGTTTTTTTAAATATTATTTTTTACGGCTCTGGATGAGAGTCCTTTTGAGCCAGTCGTAGAATGAATGAAGTCATTATTTAATGGAAGTTCACTTCGCTGCACTTTACTATAAATGAAGTTGTAAAATGTTGACATTACCGAGAATAACATTATTGTCTGTAACTTTCAAACATACTACCTGTAATCTATTTATTATCATTAAAATATGAATAATGAGTCAAATAATTAAAGTACGAATGTTACCTATAGATAATGCAGCTACTTATTTTTATTCTGCATTAAAATAATAATAAAACTCCTTCCAAAAATAAAAAAATATAGTTATAGGGTAATATAATTTTGTCACATGGCAAAATTGTTTACCGTATAAAGGATACTTGAATAACAAGACTCATTAAATTATACTTTTTAATTATGCATATTTACATTCCAATAAATGGTCAGAAAATCTTATAAAAATAATTAGGAATAATCGTAATCTTATTATTTTCTGAAAGGTCTGTCCGCGCTAAGACAATTCTGTACAATGTCCTTTGATAGCTGTTCCAAGGCAACTTTTTTATGTGTCCGACGAATAATTTAAATAAAATTTAAAACATTTATCATTTATAATACTTACTAAAAATATCAATCAATAAATTAATATTATAATCATAAAAAATATTCAATTTCATAGCTAGTTAGATGGTTTTATTAAAAAAATTACAGCACATAGCGTCTCCACAGGTTTGTCCTGCTATGCTATTCTCTAAGTGACACATAGACGCTGCGCGGCGCGTGTCTGCGCGCATGGTTGTGATCTGTTGTCTCTTTCCAATTCTATGAAGATAAAAGAGACAGAGTCAATTCTCAGCGCTGCGGCAGCCGCTGCTACCAAGGCTATATGTTTCGCTTAGAGAATCGCACTGCTGATTGTCCGTACAGCGTTGAATAAACACCAACCAACGTAATCTGACCTCTACTGACGTGCAAAGTCTATGTCAGAGCTAGGTCCAGCTTGTAATGTAAATATCAAGATTTTGTAAGACTTTGAATGTCTATCAATTTAATAAAATTTTAGGTATTATCTACTCCCGCAAAAAAGGAGTAGGTAAGTAAGTAATATAATGTTCAAGCAAGAGGTTATAAGAGCAATTACTGTAAAAGTTCTTCAATAAGCCGTAGCATATGTCTGGTACGTATGAGTGTTCGAGCGGAACGTCGAGATGCGCAGGTCCTCTGTCGAAGCGGGCTCTTGCCAGACTGGCCCGTGCGCGGCAGTGTTGCCAGCGATGTATTGTCAAAAGTTACCTGAAATGTACGAAAAAGTAACCTTTTCGTGGGAAAAGTAACCTTTTCATTTTTTTTGTATTATTATAGTATTAAAAGGGAAAAGAAAGACATGATGGTTAAAATAACTTACAGAATCATGGCTAATTTAACAGTTATTTCCCTCACAACTTGCATTTTAATATAATGTTAAAATAATCGATAAAGATTTTTTATTTTGATTTAATTTTTCAATATTTACATTGACATGGATGACATTGCATAATCGCTAGTTGACTGATTGACGAGGACAGGTAGAGGAGAGTTAGTTACCGGTTTCAACCGCGTGCCAAAAGAAAGATCCTTGTCGCACTATATCAATCCTCTCGATTTGTTATCTTTCTATTTTACCAAAACAACAGAACATCCAGGCAGGCGAAGGCGAGCGACTCAAACGAAACGAATTAGGTACTTAGTAAATAGTACACAATAACAAATAACTACGTTAGTTAAAGTCACTTTATCAGTACACTTACCAAGATTTGAGCGGTTTTTTCATGCAACACAATAACAAAACACAATCATTCAAAGCTAAACTCACAAATGATATAGACTAGGTATGTTCCAAGACGAACCGCAGGCTGCAAACTGCAGCTGCAGGCTGCAAGCAACACTACTTGTTTCTATGCATCTCTATGAAATTGATTCCAAGCGGCAACACGCGAACGCAGACTGCAGCACCACGCACTCACGCACGATCACGAATTCACGACGAATTATCAACGTTACGAACGAATCTGATTGACTAAAGGTATTTTACTATTGTTGATTTGTGTTAGAGAGAAAGATGTTTTTAAATTGTTGCACACTCCGTTTTTACGCAAATTCTGAAAAATCACCAAATGTAACCTTTTGTGTAGTGTAACCTAGAAGTAACCTGACGGCTCTAAAAATCACCTAAAAGGTTACAAAAGTAACCTTCTGGCAACGCTGGTGCGCGGTGATAATTTGTATTTTATCCTTGCTCTGTCATACGGTCGAAAATACATAGCGCCCGCGACGATTGGGATCGCTTGACAATCGTCACGATCTTAAAATATTTATATTAAATTATTGGTTTCAGTTATCAAAATATGCAGCAACCAAATTAAGGATAATGATGTTATCAATATATTTGAGTGATTTCAAAACATAAAGATTAAGTAATTTCATTGTAATTATAGCATTAATAATTTTTTAGAGGCGTTTTCGTAAAGAATTACGATCGAGTCAAAATTGCACAATCGTGTTTTCAAGCAAGGGATTTAAAGATAAAGGCATGTAGTTATCTATATCAAAATTTCAGATTTGTTGGTCTTGTCATACTCCTACAACTTTGGATGAAAATTGATGTATTTTTTCCACGTGTCGCCTTAAAGCACTAGGCTTGACGTGCGTTCAAAATGAAAGCACTGCGGATCTCGAAATTCCCATCCACCCATCGAACAGCCGTTGTGAAAGTTTCGTAAGATGCAAAAAAGTCAAGAATCAAGTCACTAAATAAAAAAAACGAACGATTTTTATCCTGCTTCAATCAGGTTTATGTATCTGGACTTTAATTTTCCCAAATACCAAAAAAGAAATCTAATCTGACGAAAAATGAGAAGAGTACACATTTGTAATAAGTATAATTTAGGCACGAGCCATTGAGCATGATCGTTACATTAAAACTGGCCAGGTATAACTGCCCCGACGCGTTTTCTGTGGTTCAAGGCATCAGACAGAAGCGAGTCATTTAATTGTCCGAATTTATAGGTGTTAGTACATTCAGAGGGGTAAGCAGAGACTACACTCTTCCATTTGATTTAGCTACCTTAATGACACACTTATTTTTCTTAATTTACTCGCATAATATTATTTAAACATGTTTACTAGCTTTACCTTGTCTCTCTTGTCCGTGATCTTCGTTACATTGATATCGTAGCCAAGTCTTATACTGTGCATCTGTGTCCGTCCACCTGTGGAACTCCCTGCCGGAGAGTATTAGACGTGCCCAGTCTCGGAACTCATTCACTCGTCATATTGAAGATTAGTTCCTCTGGCTGGACTCTTCATCCTAAAATCCTGATCTGTCACACATACCTATCACTGTACATATCTTTTTTATATTTACATTATAGTATATTTCGTGTAATTCACTTTTTATTTTTATTACTATTGTTTCATAATAACATATTCCTAATCATATCCTATTCTAATCTGTGCACTAACCCTTGTTTTATTATATTTTGTTTTTATGGGTTGTTGCCTAAAGGTTGCCTGGCAGAAAGTGCTACACTACAGGTACTGGCAGAAAGTGCTACACTACAGGTACTGGCAGAAAGTGAGGCCGCCTTTTGTAAAACTGATCCGTTTACTATTGTATCGTTTTATGATTTTAGTGAAATAAAGTGAAAATGAAATGAAAATGAAAATGTTTATTTAGCAAAAAACATAACTTAAGCCGAGATACAAGATTGATCAGTGACTCCCACACAAGGCTAGGCCTGACTCGTGGGAGTCAATTATTTTACAAAGCAATGTATCTGAATAGTGAATATTCGTTATGAACAATAATAGTATACAAAAACAATGACAACATTATACAAAATCATATACATGATGAAGTATTTTTCATTGATTCATTCATATCTTTAACGAGAACGGTATGTTTTTATAAATGTGTGTTAAAGGATGTGTATCAGAATCGTAACAAATGGAAAGCTGTGTGTGGTCTGTGACTACTCCTCCGGGAAGCGGGCTTGATGGGTGTAAGTACGAGTATGTATGTATAATTGTAGAGTAATTTAGTAATGGCACAGAGGGAGTAATCCAGATGGTAGTCAAGCACACAATGGTACTTTTGAATCGTGTGTAACATTGATCACAGCTCCAGATCCATGAAGTAATCTTCTTTAAGTCAACTTACAGTATGATTACCAAAATGGCTATCATACTATAGAAGCCCAGAACGGTGAGGTTACCAATTTGCAACTACTTAAGGATGTATAGCAGTGATCAATGGTTTTACTTGATTTAAAGTAACCTCTTTCTACCGGTAGTATCTATAGATGCTATTACGTGTACACTATAAACTAGAACACAACAATGCTAAACTATGCTGTTAGAATCAGATATAGGTATGATGGCGGCCGCCACCCATTCAGTTTTTGTTCAAAGCCCGACCATCACCAGAAGTATACTATTTTCAAAGGATTTGTAGTTTTTGCTTGTAATGTCTACGCAAAAGCGTAACGTTTATGAATTGGACCGTACACAACAGCATTCCCGTTTCTAAGATATTATGTATGGGCCTTAATAAAAGTTAGTGTTACGATTATTGGACTCGGTACGAAACATAATTTACTCGTATTTACGCAATGTTTATCACAATATTTTGTTTATAATTTACATTCACTTCATACTTGGCAAAATTAAGGACATAAATAAAGGCTGCAAACGGGCGCATACCCGAGATATATTTGAATTAATTCCAACTTTACTTTTTTATGTATATATTCATATATACTTTTGGCAATAACTTTGTAGCTATCCATATTATATTCAGAATGTATGACGGATGAACAAAAATGTGGAACATAAGTTCCACATTTTAATTACGAGTTATTACATCTTTGTATAAACAAAGATGTAATAACTCGTAATTAATAAATGACTTATTCACACTCACGCCAATTTAGTTATTTCAAAACCCAACCAGGATTTGAACCAAGGACATCAGTTATGGCGACGTAAGTATCAGCGGCGTCTAACCACAGAGACAACGAACATAATAGTATAAAGTCCGTTTTATATTATAATGAATGACCTTATAAAAGGGAGTGAATGTTCAGGTGATGGCTAAGATAGTGAAAGGCACATTTGAAACAAAGCATTTTAGTTGCTTAAAGTAGTAGTAGTAGTAGTAGAACAACCTCTACCCATCCCTCCCCTTCTCCAGGGTCCAATCTCCTCTGTTGCTATTTTTTATGTGGGAAGGTCTGAGCCTAACACTAGGCTGATGATGATGTATGGAACTTAATACAAATTTTTAAGGCCTAAAATCACCCCGCTTGCCAAATTCAGATTGGGGATGTCAAAACCGTATCATTTAAACAAGGAATTGAAACCAAGACCTGCGGGTCTGTCGGCTAAAAAATATGGATATGGACATGGGCTTCATTTAACATTTGAAGCCCATATTTTGTCCTTATATGGGCATATTATGGGCTTCAAATGTCAAATGAAGCCCATGTCCATATTCATATTTTTTAGCCGATACACGGGCTGATATCGGTCCGTTCGCTTTTCTACCTGACCACGGAGGTGTATCAAGGAAGTACTTATGTGTAAAACAATTCTAATTCCTTGAACAATCTTGATTATTAGTTAAAAATACGTACACCGCTTCTTAAGGCTAGGTGTTAGTGAAAAACTAAAATAACACGTTCTTAGAATTACTTTTTGAAGTAGTAAACAGTAAAATTAAAATCTGCAAAAATTATGAAATATTGTTGAGGCTTTATTCTGTGAAATACACCCGATAGAAACACGATTTTATAAAGTTGGCTCGATAGAATAAATTCACAAAGTTACATATTTTTGTGTCATTTTATCTTCTTTTCCAGGTTTTATTCCTAAAATAAGTGATTTGATATTATGAGCCATTTACTAAAATGAAGCTCGTAAATAACTTTAGTTATGATAACCGATGGTTTTTTATTTATTACATCTATCAATTTTTTAAAATATAAAACGCAATTATTCGCGCCGCTTCGCTGTTATACCCGTCCCTTACCGTTGTACCGTCGAGAGAACGAGAGGGAAGCACTCGAAATACCTCGCCTTAACCCTCTGATGTACAGAAGGTTCACAATCGCTTAACATTTGTAGCACAACTAAATTGCCGGCCCACTGAATATTATCAGAAATGACCCCAGTGCCGACAACTATTTGCAACAGATAATGAGACCTTTGGTCAGTAATTTTACAAAGTTTCCTCCCTAAATTAACGTGATAACTTTCGCTTGCGTATCGAATGCTGCGTTTGATTGCAACTCATTTCTGTCTCCTTAAATCAAAACAGTAATGGACAGTGTAACAGCGATAAAATGCGTTAGAGGCGTGAACCTATATTAGCGCGTGGTAAAAGATGGTTATTCGAAAGTCAGAGTAGAAATGAGCGAGACATCGTTCTAGTAACAAGGGTCGGGTGTGAATGTTAACCTCTACTTAATACATCTGGACACATTTTCTTTACATTACTTTGATGTTAATAACAGCTTAAATACCTATGTAAAATAAACATGAATTGTATCAGATATCATGTTTTTTAATACAAACTTTTATTTTTGGTTTCACCTGTCCCTGTGTTTGTTTGTATGTAATCAAATCTTGCAAGGTGGCCATGGTAACTCTGTATTGACGAGGCTTGGATCTTAAAACATGGTGCACGAATTTGTATAAAACGAGTATTCCTCTTTGTTATAAAAAAAATCAGAGATTCTAATGCAGCTTTTCATTTTTTAAGGAAACTCTTAGTTTTTGAAAAAGCCTCTAAAGTTGTAGTTGTAAATGTACAAAGAGATAAAAAAGACCCATACGAAGAATTGTTAACAGCATTAAAGCATGTTAAAAAAGTATAATATTCTTGGTGTTTTATTTATTAGACAACACAAATACTAGCTGCTACCTACCTACTCCTGTAGGTCACGTGATAGGTTAGAAATTCGATCTTGGTTGCCGGAAAAGTACCTACTTACTTTTAATTTTTTTATATAATTAGTAACAGAATCGAAGCGAGGGGGGTCGGGGGAGCGAAGCCCTCCACCATAAAAAAGTCCAAAGAGTTAATTAGGTTATGTTAGTATGTTGACCAAAAACGCGCGAGCCGAGCGAGCGAAGCGAGCGTGCCGCGGCAGCGGCCGGCGAAGCGCAAGAAACGACGTTTTTGTACGTACGACATTTTTTTACATACTCTCTCCCCTTTTCCCACCTCTTTTTGTGGTATCTAGCTTCATACAAAAATATGTTTTATAGCACTTGTTGGATGACCCCTCATCCAACAAATGCTATAAAAATATTTTTGTCTCCTATCTCTTTCCTGCCTCCTCCTAACCATCTGTGACCTTTTTTACACATTTTAAAGGTTAGTTTTAAGGAGAATTCAAATGCTATCAGTGTGCCTAAGTCGCGTTATGCCTAGACCAAACGACATGTGGGCGTATTGCGACTTAGGTTAATTCCGTTTTAGTCCAATAGCGAGATAGGCTTTGTGAGACTAAAGGTTCATTGAGTTTTAGTTCAAGAGCGAGATGGACATCATTTCTTACTTACTTAAATATAATAAAGGGTGCTAATTAAAAGAAAACTATTGTAATAAAATTCAACTTATAAACAATTTAAAACAAAATTATTATTCTTAAGCTACGTTAAACAATATTAGCCTATATTTACCTCATAGAGGACTTTCCAAAATAACTACTTATTACAAAAACAACGGACTTCTTTTTTAATTAAAAAAAAACAAAAAAAAAACAATTTAAAAATTAGACCAATCGCGACATAGTCGTATCGAGAAATAGGCAATGTGAGATATAGTCCAATAGTGACATAGTCGTATCACGAAGTGGGCAATGTGAGACAGACCAAACGCTTATTTGAAATGACGTTTAGGCATAACGCGACTTAGGCAGACTGCGTCTGCGTTATAGGCATACAGAGAGCAAAGGTCGATCCATTACTATGTATCTCTGTAAGTGGGAATGACACTGACTGAGGGTACCCCTCCCCACCTCCACCCTCCTAAATTCGTGCACCATTTTTTAAGATTTTTATCGATTAAGTTTTTTGACAAATATAATATGAATACTTAGGTACCTACCTACCTATATGAAAAAACTAAAAATTATATAAAACTTTTTAAAAAAACATGGTTTAAAAGCTTTTTTAGTTGATAACTGAAAAAGCTTTTATACGCTTTTTTTTGTTTATTTTATATTCTGTTACACTGTGGCGAAATTCATTCATCACTCAAATCAAGCTGTCGTCGCTGCGATTTATGGGTATTGGCCATATATTATATTGACTTAACCACATGAACAATATGAACAGAAACATCCAAAACAAAAAAAAACATTTTCAAAATCCTTATAGTAAACCGAAGCAAACTTAAAAATTCTGACTTCTGTGCCTCTTGTGAAAAGTGATAATCTCAAAATGTCAACTTTTCAGTGCAGCGGCAATCGTGTTTAAAAAATCATAAAAAGAGAAAATCTTTTATGATGAAATGAGTGAGGGGAGAGTATTGACATGAGTATCTACTCAGGACGTCTTTTAGCTGTGGAGAAAAATAGGCGCAAGAAACTGCACAGCTTTATATTAAGGTTACATATTGTACAAAACTGTTTATTCCCGTGCAGCTACCCCTAAGTAAGCTCTTGAATTTTGTTTATAAATGCTTAGTGACGTTATAAAAACGTCTGCGAGTCCTTAGTCAAAAGAAATCCCAAAAACCATGTCTCAACAAGGAATTACCTCAATGTATTTGTCATAATATCCCATAATCTTCCTGATCCAGATTCGAGAAGTTTTTGCGAAGTGAAGTCAGTGGCTTAGCAGTTTTATCTTTTCATAAGCGACTGTAACTCTAACTTCGGTGGCTTAAGGGCCCTTTTCGCTTGCACCCAGAAATCTGGGCTGGCATGCCATCAGGAGTTGCGACGGCGATTTTTTCTCCTTTTTAAATGATGATGTAAAGTTATGAATTTATGCCGGTCCTTGGATGTCGTAGCAATTTTCTTTTTGAAGTGTTCGCGTGCAAAGTTAGGGTTGTTTAGATCGATGTTTTTATCATTCCGTTGTTTAGATTATGTTCGAAACGACTTTATGCAGAAGCACGCTCGTAGTTGCGGGTTAAGAATGTTTATCTATTACATTTTTTTACTGACTTTGTGGTGTGTCAGAGGGTTCGATTCCCAGTAATTTTTTCTACGTAGTTTGTTTTGTGTTTACAACCATTTTATTCTTTAGATATTACGACACATATGTCATAATATTTGACGACCTCCTTGGTCGAGTGGTTTGTACACCGGTTTTCATGGTGTCGCCATCTCTGAGGTCCCGGGTTCGAACCCGGTCGGGTCAATTAAGAAATTATTGTTTTCTAAATTGTCTCGGGTCTGGGTGTTTTCTATGTATAATAAGTATGTATTTAAGTATTTTAAGTATGTTTATCCGTTGTCTAGTAACCATTTAACGAGTTTCTTCGAAGCTTCTCTTGGGCTAGATAATTGGTGTGATTGTAGGAAAGATTTATTTATTTATTATTTATAATACATAACATCGAGTTTTGATGCTGACGTGGTTTTTGTTAAAAAAAACCTCAAGTGTTTCCGAATGTCTGTTAATTTTGATAATTTGCCTTGTGATAAAACTGTATAAATGTCGACGTAAGCTACGTCGACATTTATACAGTTTTTACTATATCACTTAATTTGCTTATTTATTATATCTGTTATCCAAGCTATTCTATTCCATAGGAAATAGAAGAGAAATAAAAGATCTACTATGATATTACTCTGTAATAATAATACTGCAACTTCTTCTTCTCATATTGGCACTTCATTAATCTCTGTCTGTCTGCCGGTCTGCCGTCAGCTTAGCAATAATTTACATTAATAATCGACAAAGCACAAAAAATAAAACAAATCTGCAAACATGACGCTTCAGTTTCTTACCAAGAATTCCTACTCAGCCTCACTGGCTGGAATTTTTTAAATTATAACATAATCTCGTTGTTTTTCTTCTGACACTTTGTGTTTTGAATTTTGAACAAGACCTATTTACTGTGGAGCCATTGTTTAACGACCTTTTTGTTACGGCTTCATTCGAATTTTTGAACAAAGTAGGCTTGTCATAATTTTGTGCGCGGTGCTAATACCTTTTTGTCATGGGCCTTTGTTAATTTTAATTTCAGATTGAAATGAGACGATCAAAGTGTATTGTTTTCTTTAAATAATTGCTTTTTTCTCACGGTGCAGTTGTTGTATGGATTCCTGTGTTTACGTTTTCTCCTAATAATGTACCTAATCATTGCAATAATGATTAGAGGACAGTTTATAAATGTTTACATATAGTTTAAAGTTGTTTATAAGTAAGTACATATCTACTTACTGCTTACGTCAAGCAGTAAGTAGATATGTACTTACTTACAACATTAATCGTGTTAGGTCCCGATAAAACAGTTTTAATGTTTAAAATGAAGTTTAACAAATGGGATGTGGTAGAACTTTTAATGATTTCGCTATTTTGACTTTTCTTTAATACAAGAATACCTATGTCACCTTATGATTAATATATGTAACGATAACTTACGTGTAATATAAAAAATATACGTGTTGTAGTTGAAATGGTGCGGTTATTCTGTAGAGCGGTTTATCTTTAACTGTTGGAACACAAGAACGCTAATAACATTATTGTTGTGGCAATAAATTAAGATAATGATTATGGTAGACAGTCCAACGGATAGAGAAAAGGGCTTACTATCTACTTAACTGAATACATCGTCGTCATCATCAGCATATTTACGTCCCACTGCTGGGCACAGGCCTCTAGGATATTGGGCCATAACCCACCACGCTGGCCCAATGCGGGTTGGTACATGGGTTACTGCGTGTTGGTGGGTTGACATACTTGGATTCAGGATGCAAACCGAATCCCAGAGTTCCGTGTTTAACGCTGCACCTAAGCTTAATAGATCAGTGAGTTAGAGAAAATAACTCTTCTTATTGGATTACCGCAAAGTAGCGCGTAATTCCATAAATTATGTGTAAAAGTTTAAAATAATTAAAATACATACATTTAATCACGATTATTATCCCTAAGGGGTTAGTCAGATACTAGGCAATGGGAACCGCAAAAGTAGTCCTTTGCCATAGTCCACTTTTCACCAGATAGCGAGGGCACAATATCGATACCTGTAATTTCAGTTGACGTATAGCACATTTTGACCAAAACGAGCTATGAATGCCATCTTACTTTGTTTTATTTTTCTCTTTTTTCTGTCTAATCCATTTAGCAATACTGCCATTACTAACGATTTTAGACACATTGAAAATGTAACGTAAAGAACGTTTTCACTGTCAAATTATAAAATTTTAGCTATTATGTAATGTTCATAAATTAATGCATAACGTAAAGAAAGTCAAAATCTTATTTGGTTTTAACAGCCCAACGATATACTCTAAGTATATAAAAATGGACGTAAAGAACATTTAAATTAATTTTCTTAGATGTAAGGCACATTTATTTTCTAAAATAACAAACTAGACTGAAAACTAAATCATCGCCTGCATCGTAAGATTTTAGGTATATAGTGTCTACATCACTTTTCTATAACTTTAAAAACACAAGCGTAATGAATTTAAATCTTTAAAAAAAAACTTATTTTGGCTCTCCTGTAAGGTCGAGTTTTGTGCTTTACGTCAATTGATATTACAAGTATCGATGTGCTCAGCCTGACAAATGGTGAGCCCATCACCGCTTATGCTGTTGGATGTATGTGCAGTATTTAGTCCGTTAGTCACCTTTTACGACACCCAAGGGAAGAGAGGGGGTGGTAGTATTCTCATAAAGAGCCACCACGCGATACGGCTCAAATTGCATATTAAATTGCACATTAAAGTTTTTTGCAGCGCTCGCTAAATAGAATTCAGCAGCCGCCGACAGATACAGAATTAGCAGATAACGTTGGCGAGCCCCTAATCCGTTGTTTTAAGAGCGGTGACGGGCTAAGCTGTTTGCCGGGCCCTTGTCAGCCGGTATTAGTTTGCGGTTCGCCGGTAGCCTTAAACAACCCTACAGGTTGTAGTACGCAAACTATTTTAATATTCCCATACCTTAGTGCGGGGAAGTCAGTTTGACGCAACGGTTGGTTTATGTAATTTTGTGCCTACTATATTATCCACCAAGGTGGCAAGTTGGCTCAATTTCTAGAGGTAAAAGTAAAGTATTATACATAGGTCGCACCAAAAGTTTCCGGTACTGGCTGAAAAAATATTTTTGGAGTCGGTGCCAGCTTCATACGACAATGTAGCAATACCATATTCACTAATGAACACGACAACTGTTAGAGGCTAATTAAACATATTTACAAATAAAAACGACAATGGGGTTTAACGGCAGCTAGGCCGACCCTGACGGAGGTTGAGAGATGAGCTTGATGCTTACGCGAAGGATTGGCCAACACACGTAAAAGACCGCGAATACTGGAAGGGGGGGGGGGGGGGGGCTTTGCCCAGCAATGGGACAATATGGGCTAACATAATAATAATATAGTATGTACCTTGACTGGCACCGACTCCAAAAATATTTTTTAAGTTTATAAGATTGAGTAAAATAAAGTATTAATATTGCAAGTAAATTGAACAAACTAAACTACTCAATTATTTTTTAAGTTTTAGTGCATTTATTTCAGTAAACATTTTTGGAGTCGGTTTTTCTTTTTGTTAAAATTTTTGTTTATCTACGATTTTAAAGTGTTATTTGACAGCTCAACAGAGCATCGCTCTGTTATAAAGCGGAATTGAAATGCCTTTTTAAAAACAAATTATTTAATAGCTGTAAGTGAATTGAAATGATTATATTTATTTGGAATAAAGACAGTGATTTATTTCATTAAGACGCGGAGCAACTACTCCGTTCGCGGACTCAGGGTAGACTGGCTCGCAGAGTCAGTCTGCCGGGACGCGTAGTTTCATGAGTTGCCAGGTCAGCATAAAACTGTCATCTCAACACTTTAGGTAACTATCCCAGGATATAACACCTCCCCCCTTAAGAATAAACTTTGGGTCAGTTTTCCAAAGTTTATTTTGAATTAACATATAATTTTATTTCATAATTTTAACTGAAGTTGAGGAGATATCCGCGATCGAATCTGATTCAGTTATATTAGTAGTTTCTTTTTTTCTAAATAGAACTCTAAGTACGGGTTGGTTGCTTCTACGTTTACAAAATATACTTATTTTATATAAAATAACACTAATTAAAACTAATACAATAATATTAGTTAAAACGGAATAGTGAGTACTATATTTTACAATGTGCGGATTTTGTTGTATTTTATTTATATCTATTACAATATCTTTCAGGTTACTATGTTCTAAATTAATATCTTTAATATCAATGTTTTGTAGTTTTTCTATGTGCCAATCGTCCATCCTAGAATGAAGTTTTTGTAAATTACAACATTCATCATTTATTAAACTAAAATCTGTAAACAATACAGGAGAGGTTATGTTTAAAACATCGTTCTGAGTAAATAATACAGTATTTTTAGAATAACCAGTACAATATTTAGGTAATGACAAAATTCCAACTCCTTGAATATTAATTTCGAAAGATTTCTTATCTAAACAATCTAAAGTTAGTTTAACAGAATCGGTTTGAACAAAAATCCATTTATTATTTGATATTGGTTGCCATAAATCTAATTTTCCAATTATAAATTTAGTTTTACATTCTTTCGGTATTTTATTAACTACTTTTATAAGTAAATTACTTTCACAGCTAGGTTTTACATCAGATGGGTACATGTTTGGAATGTCACAAACATAATTGCTAGAATACAGTACATCACATTTATTTAAATTTTGTAAATAGTTATATCTAGTATTATCTTTACTTAGTATGATATATTTAGCATTAGGAATTATAAGACTAAAGCTATTCAAATCATTACCGTTATGAGGTACAGGTAAAGACAAAGTTTGAAACAATTTATATTCGTCAATCATTACTAATGGGATTTGTAATATAAATACAATTTTATTCTTTACATAGTAACACAACACGTTGGATATTCTTTGGATAATATTTATGGTGTTAATGTCTAATTTAATTGGTAATTGCAAGTTATTAGGAAGGTGTTTATAATTATCACTTAATTCTGCTTGTAGTTTTGCAGGTGTTATCACTGATGGATGAATAATGTTCTGACTGGTCAAGATGACGGCATCAGTCACATCTTCTACTTGAAATGATAAGGTAAGTAATGCTGTTTCTAAACTATTAAATATAAAATTTATTTCAGATTGTGTTTCCGGGTCATCGAAGACAGCAGTTATATTTTTTAGTTTAAAGGTAAGTTTTTCTATGGCTTGATTCATATTTGCTTCATTTGTTTATATTTAGTGTAAGGTTTTATTGTAAGATGTAATTATAGATGAAGTTACTAATATATTATTTTTCATTAGGGATGTTAGCTTTTGTTGATCATTTTGCATTGCTTCTATTGCTTCGTTAAATTTTAACCCATCGTTTTCGTCTAGGTTACCGAATACTTGTTTAACGATACTTCCTATTCCTCCTATCCAAGCACTACGTTTAATTCTATTTTATAACAGGTGCGAGACAGAATCGAGCCTTTTGATAATATCGTGATATCGTGTTGATAGTGGATCTAAAATGTTCATACATGCTATCTCTTTCATAATTTTGGTTTGACTGCATAGATTTTTAACTGTTCTAAGAGTTAAATTTATATTTTCTAGATGTATATTAAAATGGGATATATCTACGGGCGTGACGACGTTTAACCTATTATTCTTAATTCTAACAGTACCTAAATAATCAAAATGTATTCCAGAACTTGACGTTATTTGTTGAACGTAATCTTGAATACTCTGGGACATGACCAAGCAAAAGGCTGCCGCAGCAACTCTGAAATATGATATTAATATAATTATTCTCATTGTTAACATTATTTATTTAAAACTATACTTACTATTTACTTAGACAGAAACTTCTGCTAATTTTACTTCGTCAAAGTGATGTTTGACGTGTCTCCTATTCATTAGTAAGGTAAGTGTATTATTACCGTTGATCTTTACAACCTTATAGGGACCTTTCCATATTGGAGATAATGCTTTACGGAGACGCAGATGGTTCTTGACATAGACCATGTCTCCGGTTTTATATTTAACTGGACTTGAGCGTTTATCATAATATGTTTTTGATGTAATTTTAGATTTTAGAATATTTTCGATAGCTTTTTCCCTTGAAAATTGCAGTTTTTGTTGTAAAACTCGAACATAATCGCTGTATGTTGATTCTAAAGCCGTATCATAAACTGAAGATGGAATAAAAGGTTAATGTCCAAAAAGTAATTCATACGGTGTATAGTTAGTAGTACTATGAACGGTTGTATTGTATGTTAACATGGCCGTATAAACGTAACGGGGCCAATTACTTTGATTTTCATCGACAAAGGATTTTAGATATTCTTTCAAGGTTGAATGACTCCTTTCCAGAGCACCTTGAGTTTGCGGGTGATATGGCGTTGACCAAAGTTGTTTTATCTTAAGGAAAGTACACGTTTGTTTAAAAAGCTCTGCTGTAAAGTTGGTACCTTGGTCAGTCAGGATAGTTTTTGGGATACCAAATTGGGAGATAAAATGGATTAGGCATTCAGCAGTTTCTTCTGCCGTCGCATTTGGCATAGGATAACCAGCAGAGTACTTTGTAAGATCGTCTTGGATTGTTAAGATATATTTAAGTCTAATGCAACCCGCTGATACGGTTGTGTTGATGTTGTCGTTATTTGCATCGGGGCTCGGTTACATTTCCTTAGAGCTTTGTTTTTCTGGCATTGCTCACATTTACGCACATAATTTTCTACATCACTGCGCATGTGGCGCCAGTAGTACTTCTCTTGGATTCTACTTAGCATTCTGTTACTACCTAGGTGACCGGAAATAGGTATGTCATGATTTTCCTTGAGGATTCTTGTAACTTCACTAGTATTCGGATATATGATTGTGTTTTTATATATATGTATAGTTATTCCTGTTATATGGAACAAGTACATAATAATGTTATATATTTTTAAGAAATTATGAGCATCGAATTGATTTCGGAAATCACTTATGGCGATTTCGATTATATTTCTTGACAGTAATTCTGCTTTTAGACATTTAAGACTTTTGAAAATATCTTCATAGCTACTATTATCGAAGTAGTGAACTTTGAAAAAGAGAAAGAAATAGTTAGTGTTATTACTTTCGAATGATAAAAAGGAGTTTAGTGTCTTGTCTTCAGAAAGTGATTCTTGAGATACTAGCCCATTAGCAATTATCTCTGACACGTAGTGATTAGACTCGTCGAGGTCTATAGAGGTAGGTATAATTATATTTTTTACTTCAGTTTTTAATAGATTTTCATTATGTTCTTCAATTTTAGCATTAGAATCAAATGTCTTACTATTAAGTGTTTTAAGACATTTAGAGTAAGTTTCATCTGCAGTATGGTCACTTGGAGGAGACAAAGGAATTACGTCGAGATCGTCGGGAATTTCGAAATCATCTGAAAGATCAAAGCCACCAGGTAAGTTAAGGAGCTCAGGTAAGTCGATTAAACCAGGACTTTCAGGATTTATAGGTAAAATATCAGCATTATCTTCATTATGATCGCCGATAGCGACTTCATCAGAGGGAACTACTTCGACTTCTGGTAGAACGGATGGATTTTCGGCATTTGTTTTTCCTTGAATAGGATTTACAGGATATCTAGATAGGGCGTCTGCATTGCAGTTCGTTTTACCCTTTTTATACTCAATCTCATAGCGAGCTTTAACCTCCATCTGATTAGTTTTGAACCAGGATCTTTGTGGTTATAGAGCCATTTTAGATGCTTATGGTCGGTTACTATTTTGAATTTGCGACCATAAAGGTATGGTCGGAATGATTTTGTTCCAAAGATGATAGCTAAACATTCTTTTTCTGTAACACTATAATTTAATTCTGCCTTATTTAACGTTCTAGATGCGAAAGCAATAGGGCGATCTTTCCCTACTTCACCCTGTAATAATATAGCGGAAATTGCATAGTTTGATGCGTCACAAGTAAGTACAAACGGAACGGTAAAATCGGGATAACATAAGATGGGCGCAGTTATTAATTTATTTTTTAACCCTTAACCACTTACCACCGGTCTCTCAGACACCGTTGAAGTAATTTCTGTTAATATTTCGGCGTGAGCGCATCGTCCATTATCGTGCGTCCATGTACCTTCCCCCCGCTCTCGTCAGTACCGCGCGAGCTGCCGAACGACTTCATAGGTGCCCGCGTTTATCCACGGTAAGGTCCCGATCATCGTCAGCGGTCTGTGATACCGGTGGTAAGTGGTTACGTAATTATTTTTTTTCGTTAAGTTTTTCGTTTGCAGTGAATAAATGGCTGCTGATAACGAACTTATTGCTAGGTGGCTAGAAGAAGTTCCGTCAGATGAAGAGGTCAGTGTAAATGGAGTTTTCAGTGATGTCGAAGATGATATTGGTGACGACCACGTCCTAGAAGAAACCAGTGGATCCGATTCTGAAATTGAAGGAAAGGAAGCATCTACATTAGCAACTGGAAGAACTTATTCACTTCAGACTAGAACGCCTTCCGTATCGTCTGTTCAAACCTCATCAGACGAAGATGTGCCGCTGCCAGAGTTGCGATCTCGCCCCAGAAAGAAGCTTTTTTTTTGGCGAAATTCGCTTTCGTTGGTTGTCTGAGCCTCCATATTATCGTTCGAGAACTTTACAACATAATATCGTACAAGGAAGAGAAGATATAAATAAAGCAAGAGGACAGAACGGTTATAAAAGCTTTTTCTACCCCTCTCGAAATCTGGAATCTGTTTTTTACTGATGAAACTGGAAAAAATTGTAAAACACACCAACCAAATCAATGAAGCGGACACTCCAGCTCTTGCAGGTGGTAGCTGCGATAAGCTGGAAATACGTAAGACTTGCTCCATTTGTGACACAAAGAAAAAACGCAAGACGAAGTACCTGTATTTCGAATGTAAAGCCCTAATATGTCTCGAATGCTCTAATAAGTTGTACATTCACTGCCGCGAAAAATGTTAAATCACTAGGCTGCAATTTTATTTAAAAAAAAACAATAGTGGCACTAAAATAGTTTTCTTGTGTTATTTGATTGGTAAACTTTAGATAATAATTAAAAATATATAATTTAGAGGTTCTATTATTTTTAATCTCAATTTCCAAATAGGTCGTTAGTTTTTGTTATAATTTAGAGTCTAACAATATATTTTGTTGTATTTCCAATAGGGTTGATTTTATTTCGTGTTTTTTTCTTTTATTAAATACTAGTATACTTCAGAATTGTATGTTTTATTTAAATTAATCCAACTTCAAATATTAATCATAATTGAGCCATTTATTGCGAGCGGTCTCCTAGAGCGGTGGTAAGTGGTTACGGAAGCAAAACTAGTGGTAAGTGGCTAAGGGTTAATTGTTCAAATGAAAGTTGCTGTTGGTTATTCCAGTCAAACGGAATATCTTTTTTAAGAAGGGCTGTAAGGGGTTTGGCTATCTTTGAAAAGTCTTGGATGAATCTGCGGTAGTAGGAAATTAAGCCTAAGAATGATTTTATGTCTTTTTGGCATTTAGGAACTGAAAATTGGCTAACTGCCTTGTCAGGATTGGGCTTAAGCCCTTGTTCGCTAATTGTGTGGCCTAAGTACGTCACTTCCTTACGAAGGAACTCACACTTGTCTTGTTGGAGTTTAAGATTGAACTTTCTCAGACGTTCAAAGACGCTACGTAATTTGCTGATGTGTGATTTTAAATCGAAGGAATAAATTACTATATCGTCAAGGTAAACAAAGCATTGCATACCTTGAAGAACGGAGAGGACTGTATTCATCAGTCTTTGAAATGTTGCAGGCGCATTTTTGAGGCCAAATGGCATTCTGGTGAATTCGAAATGTCCTCCGGGGACACTGAAAGCTGTTTAGGGCATATCTTGTGGATTCACTTCGATTTGGTGAAACCCTGATGTGAGATCAAGGGTTGAAAAATATTTACTCTTACCCAGCTGGTCAAGAATTTCGTTAATTTGAGGTATAGGGTAACTTTCTCCTATAGTAATGTCATTAAGTTTGCGATAATCCACTACGATACGCCACTTTCTTTTCCCAGATGCATCCATCTTTTTGGGAACGACCCAAATGGGTGAAGACCAAGGAGAGATAGAAGGCTGAATTATATTGTCTTTTAGCATTTTCCCAACTTGGGATTCTACTTCCTCCTTGTGTACTTCTGGGAATCTATAGGACTTCACGTTGATAGGTGTAGAGGAACTGGTAGACATTTCATGTTGGATAGCGCTAGTTGAAGAGAGATTTTCCTCTGTTAGGTGAAATATGTCTGAAAATTCCGCGCATGTATCTAAAAGGTTACTTACTTCTTCGTTATTTAGATGCGATACGCGCAATAAATTCAATACTTCTTCCGTTCTTTCTAAAGAACTTTTCTCGGAACTTGTTACATACACATTTTCTTTTTCTACGGGTAGTATTGTTAGGAGAAGGTTGGAGCTAATAGAAATAGGATTTTCAGAAACGTTGAGGACAGATACATTAACTCTATTATTGGGTTTTACCTTAACTACGCAATTAGATATTAAGAGGGATTCGGAAATATGTTGGTCTAATATAATACCTTCTTTAATATCAGGGTTGAGAACGGAGCATTCTATTATAGTTCCAGATCTGGATTTAATAATGTAAATTGGTTCGCTAAATTTTAATTTTAGTTCTGTTTCATTTATAGTAAGTGTTTCTTCTTGGAAATCAATTTTACTTTGTGAATCTGACAGAAAATCGTTCCCAATTATTCCATCGTAAGGAAAATCTACGTTGCCTATAAGATGGAATTGATGCCATAAAGAATTGAAACTGACGGGAATGGTGCCTAATGATTTCATGGGGTTGTCTTCATTCCCAAATCCGGTAAAATTAACATAATTATTTGACATTATAGGAGGCATCATCTCTACTGAGCATTGTTTCACTAGACCTATGGATGCTCCGCTATCAACAAGCAACGACAAAGGTTTACTAGATATTGAGGTTTGAACTACTACAAATGGCAAGTATTTTTTCGATGGATTAGTGGTAATATTATAATTTTTTTCTAGATTAGGATTGGTATTAATTGTATTATTTTTTTGTTTCAGTTGACCACGAGTTTGGGGCTGGTTACCCTGTCCATGGGTCAATGACGGAAGTTGACCACGAGTTTGGGGCTGGTTAACCTGTCCATGGGTCAATAACGGAAGTTGACCACGAGTTTGGGGCTGGTTACCCTGTCTATGGGTCAATGACGGAAGTTGACCACGAGTTTGGGGCTGGTTACCCTGTCCATGGGTCAATGACGGAAGTTGACCACGAGTTTGGGGCTGGTTACCCTGTCCATGGGTCAATGACGGAAGTTGCCCACGAGTTTGGGGCTGGTTACCCTGTCCATGGGTCACATGTTTAACGAAACGGTGTTGAGTGGTGTCGATACTATGTTTGGCTGGATATTGCCCCGTGCGACACCGGGACGGGACACTTACTAGTTTAAATTATTATTATTACTGTATTCAGCTTGGTTCTGATCATGATATTGGTTTTGGTTTTGATCATCTTCAATGAAGGTCACGCGTGAATCATATCGAGGTCTAAAATTTGAAGAAGAAGGCTGAGCCGGAGTGAATGGTTGGCTACCGTTATTAAATCGCTTATTGTTGTGTTCGCGAAGCCTGCAATTTTCAAGTTGGTGACCTAGCTTTTTACAATATCTGCAAAATGGTAGGTCCCCAGATTGATGTTGTGGATTTGCTACGTTAGACCTCGATGGATAGAATCTTTGAACGACGGGATTAGGTGTCCTAGGTTTGACAATCGAAGTATTATTATTTCGGAAAGAGAACTGCTGAATGTTCTCTTCCGAGATCGCATGGTTGACTGCTTCGTTAAGATTCTTAGGATCCCTACATCTGATAATATTAGACAATCGAGGATGTAGTCCTAATGTAAATGTATGAAGCGCTAATTCTTCCATAGCAGCTAATCTGCCTGAAAGTTCGCTTTTCTTGGAATTAGATATTGTAACCTCTATTAATAATTTGGATAAACAAGTCTCGATTCGTAATGAAAATTGGTTTACTGATTCATTATTTAATTGTTTACATTCCTGTAAATCGGTGAGCAGATGTGCATAGTGTTTCCGTTCACCAAACTGGTTTTTCAGGAATTCTTCGAGTGAATTCCAGGTGTTGAAATCTTTAATAGAGCAGGCACTTTCAGCTTTGTCTTCTAATTGACTCAAAATGAATTTAAAAATAATTTCTTTTTGCTGTGTAGACGCAAGAGAAATCGCGTTATCACAATTAGTTAAAAATGGATTTAATTTATTACGTGAGCCGTCAAACGGCTTAATAAATTTTAAAATTACACTTAAAGGTACTTCCTGCTCTTTTGTATCGTTCTTGGCGTCACTCTTAGACATTTTGCTAAATAGAAAGCTACGAGAAAGGAAAACACAAAATTAAATCAAAATAATAAACACAAAGAATAACTAACGTGCTGAAAAGTAGTAGCTTATGATTAATTGTCTTATAATATTCAACTCTTGTAATGCTGCAACTCGGCGACGCGTCGAAAATACGTGGGCGTATGGTCTAGACGGCCACGCCGCGTTGCGATAAGCGTGAAGAATGCACGGATTGATAGTAACTGAACTCAGGAATTAATTCAATCACAAATACAGTTGCACTTTCATTTCTTCGGATTTATTTCTTGACTGTCAGGAACTGAGTACCAGGAAATGGATTCCAGCAGATAGCAGGAATGCGCAGATAGCGACAGCTTCCGGCTCCTGGCACGATGGTTGAATTTCTCGATGTCAAAATGGGGTGATGAAAGGATGGAGTCTACCCCTTTTGACTTTCACTTTCACTTTAGACTTATGAGTTTCACTTTTGACAATTTGTTGTTAGTGAAAAAGTTATTAAAATGGAAATATTTCACTTTAGGCACTTTAAACTCAAAGTGTTTCACAATTCACTTTAGACAGTTTTGGATTTAAAGTATTTCACTTTAGAGGCGTTCCGAGGATCACTTAATTACACTTTCAAAATCCCTTTACGCTGCCACCAATGTTATAAAGAGGAATTGAAATGCCTTTTTAAAAACAAATTATTTAATAGCTGTAAGTGAATTTGAAATGATTATATTTATTTGGAATAAAGACAGTGATTTATTTAATTAAGACGCGGAGCAACCACTCCGTTCGCGGACTCAGGGTAGACTGGCTCGCAGAGTCAGTCTGCCGGGACGCGTAGTTTCATGAGTTGCCAGGTCAGCATAAAACTGTCATCTCAGCACTTTAGGTAACTATCCCAGGATATAACAGCTCGGCTTCAAACTGCTTTTGGCGATGAAGCACCATGCAAGACGACTAATTTATAGCTGGTTTGCAGAATTCAAGCGCGGTCGTGTCAATCTCAGTGACGAATCTCGCGATGGTCGCCCGTCCACCGCTGTGAACAACAAAAACATCGATGCTGTGCGCCGTATGATTGAAACAGACAGGCATGTGACCTATCATAAGATTCGCGCATTCTTAGACATAGGCTTGAGTCAAATATAATCAATCCTACACAAACATTTGGGTGTAATTTGGATGTAATAAAGCTGTGCTCGCGGTGGATCCCACAAAATTTGACAGAGGCTCAAAAAACGGACCGCGTCACTTGGTGCAGTGCCATGCTTACCAGATTCAATGAAGGTGCGTCAAATTTGGTATGCGATATAGTAACAAGTGACAAAACATGGATTTATTGCTACTATCCCAAAACAAAGCAGCAATCGAGCGTATGGGTCTTTCAAGATGAGCCGAAACCAACTAAAGCGGCGCGCGTGAAAAGTGCATCTTAGCGTTCTTCGTTCTTTTTTTAATAAAACTGGACACGTGGCTACTGTTGCTTTAGAGAATCGTCGTACCGTGAATAGTGACTGGTACACGACCATTTGTTTGCCGGAAATTATTGACGAACTCCGTAAAAATAACCGTAAACGCCGTGTCACCTTGCACCACGACAATGCTAGTTCCCACACGGCCAGACAGACAAACGAATTTTTGGAGGTGAAAAACGTAGAACTTATGAGCCATCATGCATATAGTCCCGACCTAACCGACCTGACCGACTTAAGAACCAATTACGCGGTCAACGATTTTCATCACCAGAAGAGGCTGTCGAAGAGTATGAAAAACACGTTTCCGAGGTCACCACGGAGACGTGGCACAAAAGTTTTCAAAATTGGTTTAATCAATTGAAAAAGTGCATTTACGCAAAGGGAGAATATTTTGAGACACAATAAATTCATTTTTGACCTTTAATAGTATTTTTTTCTTATTCATTCCGGAATCTTTTAGTGTATTTTAACCGTGTCGCGTGGCGGTGAAAGAATACCTACTACCACCCTCTCTCGTCCCTTGGGTGTCGTAAAAGGCGACTAACGGACTAAATACTGCACATACATCCAACAGCAAAGAGCGGCGATGGACTCACCACCTGTCACGCTGAGCACATGATTGTGCAGTCGCTAATTGGTGAAACATGGACTATGGCAGAGGACTGCATTTGCGCAATGAGGACCGCAAAAGCAGTCTCTGACTAACCATTTTAAGATAATAGTAGTAAATCTAAGTAAGTAATTAAAACTATAAGGTTTAGGATAAAATGTTTACTAGAAAAAAATCAACCAGTCTCAGGAAGCTCGAATGGGTTTCGAACCCATGCAGCGTAAATCATCAACTACTAGAAGGAATTCAACGAGTCTTCTGGGGTCTCGGTAGCTTAGTCGTGTGCAGTGTGCGGTTCGGTGCATACCTACGTATCGGATTAATAAATACTTTTATTAAAACACGCGCAGCGCGGCGCAAGCCGCTGCTTGATTTCCGCCATGAGTGAAACCAAACTTGTGGCGAACGAACTCCTTGCGTTCTTGCAACAAAAGCTGGACGTCATGGATGAGGTGAGCGCTCTGCAGATATGCAAGTCCAGCTTCAGCGAGGACGACGTGGCTGACGCTAAGAGACTGCTGTATCAGTCACTCAACAAGAGCGACCAGATGGTGTCCCGTAGACGAGACGGGACTCCGAAGAGCTTGCAGGAGATCATCGACCTGCTGAAACAGACCGACCCCGATGACATGCCGACGTTCGTGGCGAGGGACCTCAACAAGTTGCCTCCCGTGACCTTCGACCATGTCGACGTTACGAGCCTTCTTAAGGATATTGTGATCCTGAAAGCGGGCTTGGCGGAGGTAATGCGAAAATTCCAGGCATCAGAAAATACCGTGTGTGAATTGCGTAAAGAAGTCAATGATTTACGCGAATCATTCGCGGTAAGTAGGTCATCGATCGCGGGCTCAAATGTCAACATTCGACGTGGGGCTTGCCTCGATACGAGCACACCAACATCGAGTTGCAAGTCTGCAGTTTCGACGTTGCTGTCTACGCCACGACCCGAACGGAGCCGAGCGCAGGCGGCGCCCCCCGCGCCCCTCGCCGCTGCCGGTGTCACGCTGACGCCGCCGCCCGCGCCGCCTACTGCGGCGCCGCGCGTGCCTGTGGCGCCGGCGTGTGCGCCTGTCAGCTGTCGCAGGGATTATGCTACCGTAGTTGCAGCTACAGCCGTGGCTCCGCGAGCCGTTGTCCCGGACCATATTGAAGATGATTTCACTGTGGTCCGGCGCAAGAAGGCGCGTCGTGTGAGCCAGAACCGTCGCGGCACCGCACCGACAGGACCCAACTTTCTGCTGCGTGCTGCGACGCCGACCACGGCCATGTATCTGTCTCGCCTGCACTACACTACTACCGCGCAGGAGATTGCAGACTACATCCAAACGAAGACCAACTTCCTTTTGCGGGTGGAGCAGTTGCAGTCGCGCCACAACACCAGCTTCAAAGCATTTGTGGTGCGAGTCCCATCAGCAAAGTTGGATGCCTTCATGAAGGAGGACTTCTGGCCGAAGGGAGTGGTTTATAGACGTTTTCGTGGAAAAATACCTATAAGTGCCACCGATACGACACAGAAAATGTCCTAATATTAATTTACTAACATAGTAACTATAAGTTTTCATATTTACTAACAAAATTTTATTATTGTATGTATGTTAGTCTGTAAGGTATTTATCTATGGGCCTGCGTTGCCTGATAATAAACGAATAAATAAAATAAATTAGCGGTTAGAGCAGTGGACCGGCAATCCAAAGGTCATGGGTTCGAATCCCATTCGAGCTTTCTGAGACTGGTTGATTTTTTTCTAGTAAACATTTTATCCTATATCTATATAGCATGTGAATGCAAAATTTCAATAATAAGGAAACTATAGGTTGTTCAGATTGCGCCAATGTATCCTGTGTGTGCATTTATATACTGTCACAGATACTGTCTCGAAATCAAGTCTTCCCTACAATTAATGGGCTTATCCAGCGCGCAACTCAAATGCATGCTATACCTACTTACATTAGAAAAATGCGAAACACACTGCGCAAGCGACGTGGGAACTGAATCCAGGACCTCCGGACCTCCGGACCATCTCCTCGGTGGATGACTGGTTGCGCTAACCGGGTCCAGGGTTCAACTTTCAGGTCGAGCAAAGTGTAAAGCGAATCACACACTACGCAGATACGGTAATATTTTATCTGCGTATAAAAACTTATTTATTTGGAAGCATCACACACTAAACAGATACTATAATATACGAGACGATACATTCACTCGGAATCCTTCACACTGATGTCTATACGGCAGATGTTATCTGCAGATATATTTGTATACGCAGATAATAATCTCACCATCTGTCGGTATATGTTGGTGCTCACAGATACTGTACGATAAAATATAAATTATCTGCGTAGTGTGTGATTAGCTTTACGTATTTTTCGATGTAAAACTAATAACACACTACGCAGATACGGTAAGATATCTGTATCTGAGCAGATATCTGTCAATATCGCTCTCTATATAAATCATATGAGCCAACAAAACAAAACATTTTTTATAGTTAAGACCCGCCATAGCGATTGTCATTAACCTTGAAAATACACTAGGTGACGTCTTCAGTCCCATTGGACAACGTTTTAATTGATACATTTTGTCAACCGTAAACGCAGTGTACTTTCTCGATTTCTTATCTAATGCCAACTGGTAATAACTTTGGGACAAATCTAACTTAGAAAAATAGATGTTACCAGCAAGTGATTCTAATATTTCTGAGATATTTGGCAATGGAAACTTGTCGTCCTGAACCCTATTGTTTAATTGACGATAATCGATGACAAGTCTCCATTTTTTATTGCCGGTTTTATCTGCCTTCTTAGGGACTAGCAAGACAGGACTCGACCACTCCGACGTGGTCTCCTCAATGATGTCATTTTCAAGCATTTCTTGGATTTGCTTATTTACCTCACTACGTAATGCTTGAGGCGTGCGATAAGGTTTGACATACACTGGGCTAGAGTCACTCTTTAATTTAATTGAATGTTCCATTAAGTTTGTCGTTGAAAGTTTATCTCCCGGTAGATGAAATACATCGGCGTACTTTGCGCATATGTTTTCTATGCTGATCTGTTCCTCTTTATTTAAGTAGGATGTAAGATCTAGTAAATTAAATAAAGTTTTTACTCTATCCGTAGAAATATCACGTCTTTCAAAGGAACACAAGTCAAATTGATCTAACTGATAAATTTCTATATCGGACGAGTTAATGTCAACTGCCGTGTCACTAGTGTTCAATATTCTAATTTTAATTAATCCGTTTGCCGGTCTTGAAACTACTCCAGCTAAAAAAACTCCTTGAGATATCTCACTGGCCAAAATAACACAGTCTTCACAGAGCGTAGTGGGAATGTGTTTGATAACTTCGCACCGTGGTGGAATAGTAAAACAATATTTATCTACACCCTGTATATCTATTACTACCGATTTACCTTGGTAATCTAAACTTAAAGTAGCATTTTAATAGTTGATGATCGCGTTGTACCTATTGAAAAAATTTTGGCCTAATATGCCTTCAGCGGTACACGACAAATTTTTAAATACATAAAACTTCTGATTAAATACTACTCCATTCAGAAATAAATTTAAATAAATGTATCCCTCAGATTCTAACATTCCGCTAACACCTGTGATAGTAATAACGTGCTTATGAATGTTATTCAATAATTCGGTATTTTTAACTAACCATTCGTATTTTACTACACATAAACTAGCTCCACTATCTACTAATAATCTAATTTCTCTACTATTATCTACCTTACAATTAACTACACAGTAATTATTATAACTATAAATAGAATGACGCAATTTAGGATCGAAAAAACTGATTTTCATTGAAGTGACTACGTGAAGTGGACATTATACCTGAACTTGGTTCACCGCGCTCGGCGCCCGCGGCATGCTGAACGCGCGGTGCGCGTGAGCGCGTCGGGGTCAGGGCACTCGAATGCTGAAAATGCACATTCTTTCTATGTGCAGAATTAACCATTGAAGTTCGTTGGCCTTTATTTACGTTATTTTGTACATTATCATGATATCTATTTTGATGCGATCGATTAAAGTTAAACTTATGTTTTTGATTTGAGTAACAATAATTTGATTTTTGAAAATTGTTATTTCTGTTGTTATTTGTATAGTACCTACCTGTTGGTCTTAGATGCATCGCTTGCTCCTGAGACTGGGATGCTGACACCTGTTCGTCTACTGCTGTCCTGATTGCTTCAGGCAGTGATGTGAACTGTCGTGAGGCTATAATAGTACTTAGCCTTGGGTTTGTCAAGCCATCGGCAAAACGTTTAATGGCAGACTTCTCGTTCATTGGACGCAGAACCTCAAATTTGGAATCGTCCTCATCAGCTTGAGCTAAAGTTAGGTTAACAAACAGCTCCTCTAACTCAGAACCAAAATTTTCTATTGACCTACGCCCTTGCTTAGCATTATACAACTGATATTGGATAGCATCAGCTGACCTTTTGGGAAGTAAATATTTTTTAATGTCGCACACTAAGGTCTCTACATCAGTGTAATTTGACTTTAACCTTAGCTTGGCACTAGCAGAAAGCCTAGTTTTTAATACAAATTGTATTAATTGGCCTTGAGTGTCGGATGAAATCATAGAACTATATAGTAAAATACTATCTATCAACTGTTTCGTAATTTGTTCCTGGCCTGTCATAACAGGTAACAGGGAAATCGCAGTTTTCAAATCGAAATCGTTAGCCATTTTTAAAGAAATATTAGTGCTACACTTTGTTACCAATTCAGTAATTTTGCGATAATAACTATGTATTTCTTCTACTAAATTATTTAATAAATCTACCGTTTTGGAACCTGTCTTAGAAAGCTTTATTTCACTATTTACCTGAGACACAATATACTCCAAATTAATGTACAAAGACTTGGCTTCTTCTAACTTAGCGTGAGCATTTTCTTTTTGCCTTCTTTCGTGTCCGATTTTAACAAGATAATCTCTTATATATTTTAACTTATCCCGTAATTCTATTAATGCTTGCCACATAATACAAAATAAATTATATTCTAAATTATATTCTAATTAATATTCTCACTTACTGCACGCGATGAAATGTGGTTAACAACCGTGAAATGACCTGAGCGCGTGGCGCGTCGCGTAGAGGATGCTTCGGTGGACGTGGTCTTCGTACTGCTCATCCTATTGTATCGATGTAGTGGCCGCATGACACGAAGCTGGTTGCAGCAAACTGGAACCGCTCGTTAGCCCGGGAAATCCCTGGACACCGCCAACTGGGCCGTGCTATACTCTGGACACCATCCTTGACCCGTACGCTTCTCTCTTCTTCACTGCAGAATTTTCTATAGTAGTTATGATCATTCTTCTATAAGGTATTGCTTCTCTCTTCAAAATAGTTATTGTTCTTCTGTTTTGGTATTAGTAATCTTCAAAAAAAAATTTATCTTCATTCTTCAGGGTTCCATAGTTCGGTGGCAGGGTCGCCATGTATTATGTAGAGTCTTGAGGGATGTTGTTGTGGAGAGTTAGATAAAAGTCATCTTGGTTTCACAAGTTTATTGTCACACGTGAAGTGCTAAATAATGAATGCCTCGCTCTATGCTAATACAATATAACTTATTATAAGTAAATACGGGTCAACCAATGTGCGTCACTATGTCGCAGCGCGTAACGTGTTGTCACAGTGCAAGTGTTGATAAATGCATATACTACAAGTGAACTGAACCGAGTGAGCAGGTCAAAGTCAAGACCGGGCACTGTGACCAGTGACGGGACGTGTTTGGGCTTAAAGCCGGGCAGGGCGTGATGGCCCAGAGCTAAGGGCATCGCAGGCCAAGACTCACAAGGCTGTCCAAGCCACGTGGGAGACCACCATAGGTCGTGGGCTGACAGGGATTGCGCAGACATTCCTCTGCTTGCGCAATCTGCCGGGTTGAGCTCAGAAGGTACGTGTCGCCAGGTACATTCTGGTGAGCCTGAGCTGATTTTGACTACCCTGTTGGCTTCAAAGGGTTGAAGACGGTGAGGCGGTGTATTGAGCCAGGCCAGGACTATCGTACTGTCTGACCAACATATGTGTTGTTGTATACTGATATGGGCCGATAACTGAACCGACACACGGATCATGAGCTGGGAGAGTAGAGTGGCGGCCGACAACTCTAACTTGGGGATTGTGAGGCGGTTCTTGATTGGTGCGACTCGCGACTTGGCGACAATCAAGTGTACCAAAGTATCTCCGGAGGCATCGAGCTCATGGAGGTAAACAACGGCGGCAAACCCGGCTTCAGAGGCATCTGCAAACCCGTGAAGCGAGTATGCAGCTGAGCCTTTGCTTGCACAAACGTGCCGAGGGAAGCGAATGCTAGACAACAGCGGCAGATCCTCCGAGATGTGGTGCCACTCCGTTTGTACTTCAGAGGGAGTGGGCTCATCCCATTCCAGCTTCAGTAGCCACAATTGCTGAAGCAGCAGCTTTGCGCGGAAGATAACGGGGGAAACCCAGCCGTTTGGGTCATAAAGTGAGGCTACGGTGCTTAAAATAGACCGCTTTGTGACATGTGTGATGGGGGGCAGAGAGATGCGGTAAGTGAACTCGTCTGACTGAGGGCTCCACTGTATACCCAAGACCTTAATGGATGTGGATTCTGGGTTCATGTCGAAGTCCTTGGGCATGTCACATTGGTTGTCGGGAAATCTCTCGAGCAGCTTAGGCGAGTTAGATGTCCACTTACTGAGCTGAAAGCCGCCTAGGTCTAGCAGACTTATCAACTCGTTCTGAAGTGCTTGGGCGGATTCAACCGTGTCATGACCACACAAGATGTCATCAACGAAGATAGACTTGCGAAGAACCTGAGCGGCTCCAGGGTAGCGATGGCCTTCATCATCAGCCAGCTGGAGCAGGGTGCGGATTGCATGATATGGGCTTGATCTTAAGCCGTACGTATTGAGGGCGTAGGTGAGCAGAGGGTGATCTGGTGAGGACCGCCATAGTATCAGCTGATACCGTCTCTGGTCTGGGGCAACCAGCACATTTCTGAACATCCTCTGGATGTCAGTGCTGAAAACGACTGGATGCGTTCTGAAGGACATGATGATGTCCACAATGTCCTGTTGAAGGGCGGGGCCTGTGTGTAGGCATTCATTTATGCTGACACCATTGGAGCTTTTGCAGCTACCATCAAAAACAATGCGCAGCTTGTCCGACCCTGACTTAAATACGCCATGGTGAGGGATGTAGAAGTGAGGTTTATGGGCGAATGTATTTGGGTGACAGGGAGCCATGTGTCCTAAGTCGATGTATTCGGCCATAAAGTCGACGTATTTAGAACGCAGGGACGGGTTCGCCATTAGCTTCTTCTCAATATTGAGGAATCTGCGTAATGCGATAGGGTGAGTTTTACCTAGTTGAGGGGCGTCCTTTAGAAAGGGCAGAGCGACCGTATATCTGCCTGAGGGATCGCGTGTAGTGGTAGAGCGGAAGATTTCCTCGCATTGTTCCTCCAGGGGATACGTAACGGGCGTACGTAACATTAGCCGACCGCAAGCAAAAAACAAACAAAAACAAAAAGAATCACGTTATCCGTAGCCCACTGTTGGGCAAGGCGCTCACAATCGGGCAGACCTGTTGCCGACACTGGCGCGAAGAATGAGTCAGTCGCAAACAAAAAAAAATAAAAATAAACTAATAATAAAAACTTAATTAAACTTAACGTGTGTAGAAGCGAAGGCGACGCACGCAAATAGCCGTAAGCGATATAAAAAAAACTGATGAAACTAAATGAAACACACTAAGCTCATGTGGTGAGCACGCACCAAGAATGAGCCGATCGCAAAGGCAAAAATAAAAAATAAAAAAATAGATATAAAATTAACACGAGCGAAAAAATAAAGCACGCTATTTGGCACGCGTGGTGAGCATGCACGAGATCTGAGCCGATTTAACACGACAAGAACATAAAAAGTTCCTTAAAAAATAAAACGGGAAAAACAACAATATCGTCGTCTAGACGCGGGTGTGTTATTACGTAACCAAAGTTATATGTGCAACCGAAAAACGTAAAACGCAAACGTAACGCAATAATTTAACTACTAAACCTAACGCATCATTAGTACAAGTAATACACAATTAGTACACTAGCTCGCTCAAATCACAAAGACATTGTATGACACCATAAAATCAACATCAACAACATAAACACTAAACTTGTTAGCGTAAATTAACTAGGAGTTAGCACGAATCGGATACTGGTACGAACTTTTATTTGGAACACGATACCCGAAACACGAATTTTTATTCGTGTAGGTAGGTCAACTTTGCAACGACTGTCGTGCAGAAAAGATTTTGTATGGAGATGAAATTATAAATGTTAGGAAGTGAAATAGATATAATTATGAAACATTATTTTTAGCGGACTGTAAATAATTAATCAAAGTTAAGGGCTGATTCGGGGCTGATTATGGTCGAAAGACCATGAAATTTAGAGGTATTCCGTGCTCGAAGGACCAAAAATGTTGGCGCTTAAGGCACCAACATGCGACGAGGTTAAAGGCTGAAGGCAGGAAGGCTGAAGGAAGGATGTACTTACAGGGATGATGAGTCAGGAACCGTCGTGCGAGCTGACCACGGGCGGCGAGGCTTGCGGGCGGCGATGTAGGTTGGTTTCCTGGCGCACAGTCACTACACTAAACAGTTCACTAGGGGCACTGGTTAAGGGCGTTTAGGTCGGGCTCTTCACTTTAGGTTCAGGAGTCACTATAATAAGGCAGATAGCAGCGCGCGTATTCGTCTCGCGTTAGCTAGCAGACAGACTGGTCGGCGCGCGCGGCTCACCAAGCTAGCGGCGGCGGCTCGCGCAGCGGTGGCGCCGCGGCAGACATGCGGACGCGGTCGTCAACAACCGCTGAGTCCGTCCCGGCTTTGGCGGGAACAACATGTGTAGCTGTAATTTCGGGTAAAGAGCTTTAGGTGAGCCAAAATGGACCCGCGCTGGACACAAGTGTAGCTCTAATTTAGGGTAAAGTACTTTAGGTAAGCCAATATGGACCCCCGCTGGGCACATGTGTAGCTGTAATTTCGGGTAAAGAGCTTTAGGTGAGCCAATGTGGACCCGCGCTGGACACATGTACGCACCGTGACAGGTTAGACGACAGACGCGTTTAAGGAGGTAAACTAGTAACTTATCTACATCCCTTTTAGGTAAAAAAGGTTATAACAAATTTTAAAACACGCGAGTTATTACGCATTTTTTTTAAAAGTGAACTTTCAGTATTTCGCATGTACTACACGCACGAGTAAGGGAGGCGTTGTACGCGCGTGCTTTGCCGTAACTAAGGTAGTACGCGCGCGTAGTAAATTGAAAATAAGCAGAAAAACCATTTCAGTTAGGAAAAAAGTAAAAAATTTAAGGTGGTATTTTTTCATTTTTAATGGAGCAGGTATCGGCTTCTTATACACCTCCTTTAACGCGTCCGTCGTCTAGCCAGTCACGGTGTATAGCTGTAATCTGGTGAAACGTGGAGTATGGCAGTGGGCTGCTTCTGTGGTCCTCATCCGCCTGGTCTCAGACTAACCCTTTGGGGACACGCGTGAGTCTATGTTTGAGTATATTGTACTTAAGTATTATTGTATTATACGAGTTGTGACCTTCGTGCAACGAGAAGTGAGCGAGCTTAACAGCTCCGGTTACCTATCTGGACAATAGGCAGTGAACTACACGTGTTCACGGGGAAACTCTCCCGAGACACTAGTCTTATGAGTACCGAATGAAGAGCGCGCTTCGGCGGCCACTGATTTGGCGTCAAGACCTAACGCAGGTGGTCTCCTGCGCGAGTAGTTTACTGGCACAGGGACATCTGGCACTTCTTGCATAACCTAATGGTTGGTCTCGAGGTACCAGTACAAATAAAAGTTAGTGATGTAAGGAGAGGGGATGTACATAAGTATGTAATGAAAACTTTAGGTACTTCAACAAGTATCAAAAACATTAACAATCCATCCAAATGGGTTGCAGTTGCAGCCATCAGTTTTGTAATAACGATATCGAAATGAAGCACGTAATAGTACATTATGATATAAGTGCGGTAAGTTGAAAATTACAGCAGAGGCGATATTGCTAGCCCGAGCCGTAGGCGAGGGCTACAAGAAAGCAGAGGCTGTAATTATCAAAGCGCACGTATGTCATACGACGTTTTATAACATATTTGCGAGGAAAACATATTTTCTAAAAATAACTACGAGTTTTTGTTTCTTTTCTAGTGTATAATTTTTGGTAAGCCAACATGTATTTTTCTTTAGACTTAGATGGTAATAATCTGTCAATAACATTTTGTGCTTCACTTATTATTTCCGGTGGTGTAGACTGTAAAAACTAGACATTTATTTTTAAACTTTAAAAGTAATTATTGATCAAGAAGCCGCTGTTTGAATCGACAAAATATAGGTATGTGAAAGGTAGAAAGTCTTTCCATCCAATCCCTTGGGTGTCGTAAATGGCGACTAATGGACTAAAGACTGCACATACATCCTATAGCATAGAGCGGCGATGGGCTCATCAAAATAATACTACCAACCCCTTTCTTCCCTTGGGTGTTAAAAGGCGACTAACGGCCTAAAGGCTGCACATACATCCAACAGCATAGAGCGGCGTAAGGCTCATCAAAATAATACTACCAACCCCTCTCTTCCCTTCGGTGTCGTAAAAGGCGACTAACGGACTAAAGACTGCACATTCATTAAACAGCATAGAATGGCGATGCGCTCATCAAAATAATACTACCAACCCCTTTCTTCTCTTCGGTGTCGTAAAAGGCGACTAACGGACTAAAGACTGCACATACATCT
The DNA here is from genome assembly GCA_963921215.1 of Scoparia ambigualis. Lineage (NCBI taxonomy): Eukaryota > Metazoa > Arthropoda > Insecta > Lepidoptera > Crambidae > Scoparia > Scoparia ambigualis. Next base: position 5,920,913 of record OY992512.1, read on the forward strand.
AACAGCATAGAGCGGTGATGGGCTCTACAAAATAATAATAGGTACCAACCCCTCACTTCTCTTGGGTGTCGTAAAAGCGACTAACGGGCTGAAGGCTCACCATCTAAGCACTTGTGCAGACTGTGCAGTTGTTTCTTGCTGAAGCGTGGACTGTGTGGGCGTGGTTTGTGTTGTCCATAGATTCAAATTATTACTAATTTTACATTACCGAACTTGTGCGTTATTACTAATTTTACATTACCGCACTAGTGTGTAACAAGCTACATTACGATGCTGAAATCGGTGTAATAAGAGCCACTTTACGAGCAAATGTGTTATAAAACATATTACCAATCAGATAATTAACCATAATAACAATTACAACTTTGGCACCGCACATTTCGATTGGCGTCAAAATTGCGTCATCTGTCCATTTAGCGGCAACCAATGGTTTGAATATGACAACATTGATATATTTGACGGCAGCCGATGTGTACGAAACGCAATATAAATTGATTTATCAACGCCATGCGTCAAATGAGACCGGATAAAATGATTGAGCGCCGCATTATTCTGTCATAGATTATTACGATGACAGCTGCTAGCCGTATTGACAGACGATGTGCGTCGGAATTAGAATGTGGGGGAATGCGTGCATATAGTATAGTGTTATATACGTATGGTATACGTGTGTTCGAAGAAAAAAAAAGTCGTGGAAAATCGCGCCTGCACGGCACGGGTCGAGCTGCAAGTTGAATGTTTTTGTCAAACTATGACGATCTTGGTAGTCGAGTAAGTTAGCACGCCGGTTCTAGCGTCGCACCATCTCTCTGTGAGTTCTGAAGACTCGAATTCCGGTTGAGGCAATTAAAAAAAAACAGTTTTAAAATTGATTTCGGGTCTGGGTGTTTTCTATGTAGTGCATGTCTATCAGTTATTGAACCATTTAAACAAGTTGAAACTTAACTTGGGCTAGATAGTCTTATGAGTACCGAATGAAGAGCGCGCTGCGACGGACACTGATTTGGCGTCAAGACCTAACGCAGATGGTCTCATGCGCGAGTGTTCTACTGGCGCAGGGACGCCTGGCACTTCTTGCATAACTTAACGGTTGGTCTCGAGGTGCCAGTACAAATAAAACTTATTGAAGTAAGGAGAGGGAAGATAGGGTAGTCTAAGATCCGAGTATAGAACGACCTTCACCGGGCCGATTAATGGGTGAAAAGTATTTTATATCAAATTTAATATGTTAAAAAATATATCGCGAGTGGGTTGGATGAAAAATTTCAGTCCAATACCTATAATGATTAATTTAACATTAAAAAAAATTAACATTGTAAAATCAACATAAAAGGACGTAGAAAGAGTTATATTAGGTTGGGGAAAAAGTCTTTCATTATATCGATTTATTTATTTAAACTTTATTGCCTAAAACACAGCAAACGGCGGACTTAATACCATAAGGCATTCTCTAACAGTCAACCAGATATATTCTAGTTCATCATATTTAATATAGTATGATGAACTTGTAATAAGTAATAAACAAGCAAAGTTTTGGTATCATTAAAAGTTTAAATTATGAAGATAATTCCAAGTTCAAATTAGGAAAATGAGTGATTTTCATTTCTTTTTCTTACTGTCAAGATGAGTATCTAATGAAGAAATTGGATACATTTTAAAATTTTACTACAAGAAAGGCAAAAACGAAACGCAAGCCGCGAAAAAATTTGCGATGTAACTTATGGACTTAGTGCAGTCTCTGTGATTGTAGCACAAATTTGGTTTAAGCGTTTTCAATCCGGAAATTTTGATGTCAAAGATGCACGTCGCTCTGGTCGCCCTATTGTACGAATAAAATGAATGCCATTTTTTAAAAAATGGAGCAAGATCGACATGTCAGTAATTACGGCGTAGCTGAAGAACTGGGAAATGACCACAAAACAGTTTGAGCATTTGAAGAAAACTGGGTACACAAAAAAGCTCGATATTTCGGTATCATGAGTTCACTGAAAGAAACCTAATGAACCGTGTAGGTACTCATTTGTGATTCTTTATTACAACGTAATGAACCCGAATCATTTTTGAAAAAGCTGATAACTGGTGATAAAAAGTGGATCACGTACGACAATAACGTGCTAAAAAGGTCGTGGTCAAAGGCCGGTCAGGCTTCACAGATTGTGGCGAAACCCGGGTTAATTCGCAACAAGGTGATTCTGTGTGTGTGGTGGGATTGGAAGGGCATTATTCATTATGAGCTATTACCACCAGGCAGGACCATCGATTCTGAACTCTACTGCGAACAACTGATGAGATAAAAGCAAGAAGTTGAGGGTGTGGTTTTTCATCATGATAAATGACAACGCTTTACTTCACACATCTTTGGCCACTCAGCAAAAATTAAGAGAGTTTGGCTGGGAGTTGTTAATGCATCCGCCGTATAATCCTGACCTTGCACCTATAGATCTCCACCTATTTCGGTCTCTTCAGAATTCTTTAGGCAGTGTCAGGTTAACATCACGATAAGACTGCCAAAACTACTAGTCGCGGTATTTTGATCAGAAGCCCCAAAAATTCTATAGCAATAGGGTCATGTCCATACCTACACGATCGCAAAAAAGTATCGAACAAAATGGCACCTACATACTTTAATTAAATGTAAATAAACTATATTAAAAAATGTTTTGAATTTTCTTAAAAAATGCGAAGAAACTTTTTCCCCTACCTATTATTATTTTGTTAAGGAATAAACTAATAAATAATATTGTTATTGTCACATAGTTTAATAATTCGCTTGATTATATCACTTTAGCCTAAAAGACTGGCTGTTAGTTTTTTTGAATAAATAAAAATTTCCCTATGGCTAGCCGGATTAATATTCTCATGGCGCATTAATCAAAAGTAGGTACATCACGACGTAGCCTTCAAGTAGCCGTCCTAACAAGCACTTCTGTCTGTTTTACATTATTGTACTGACGTTTTACATAAGTCAAGTCAAAGTCAAATGCTTTATTCAATTTAGACCTTTACAGGTACTTTATTGACGTCAAAAAATATGTTTATTAAAAAAAGTTAACTAACAGAATGTTGTTAAATCTTATCAACTAACTTAACTGCCTACCTACCTACTCTACCTACCTAACTAATCTACCGCCAGTTCGGATTTTGGGAGAGCCTTCGACTGAGAAGAAACTGGCAAGAAACTCAGGAGGCCTTACTTTTTTCTCCCTATAAGTAACAAAAGTTATAATGTCGTCGCCAAGTGATACAAAATGTGATACAATAGTTAACATTCGATTTTTTTGATTTCGTCGATTCTTTTATACACCTCTTTGAGTGAGTGAGTCTCTAGGTTATCAGTCTTGGATTTTTTTTGACCCTTTTTTTGGCGCAACTGTCAACGTCAAATTTGACAGAATCGAGCATAGACTATGCGATATTTTGCGATAACACTACATAAGATGTACCACAGAACCAAAATAACCAAACTTGTTCATACTAAAGTTGTCTGTAAGTCTATAAAAACACAGTACAAAGTCAAGTGTGTTATTGTAGGTGCGGTCTCATGCGACCGCTTGGGGTTTGAGGGGTTAACTCGTATATGGCGCGGACTGCCCTTTTCTGTAATAAATACATCGTCAATATTATCAGCGGAGTCCTACACTACCATCAGAGTAATTTCTTTACGCTTGTGCCCACAACAGCAAGCCAACTCGTTTGTTTCGCGGCCGGCGCTCAATTTATTTTTATACCTTGTTTGTCACGCTGTTTTCGTTACCGTAGTGAACAGCTGCGTTAAAACCGTTATTATGACCCGATCCTGTTTGCATACGAACAAATGATGTTCTATTTCGTATAGCTTAAGGATGAAGCTGAGTATTTTAAAAAAAGAGTTGTAGATCTACCTTTAGGAAAACCAAACTGTTTTTCATGAAATAGCTTATTAATTGTGCACTTGAACAGCTGCATTAAAACCGTTTTTATGACCCGAACCTGTTTGCATACGAACAAATGATGTTGTATTTCGTATAGCTTAAGGATGAAGATGAGTATTTAAATAAATGAGTTGTAGATCTACCTTTAGGAAAACAAAACTGTTTTTCATGAAATAGCTTATTAATTGTGCACTTGAACTGCTGCGTTAAAACCGTTTTTATGACCCGATCCTGTTTGCATACGAACAAATGATGTTCTATTTCATATAGCTTAAGGATGAAGCTGAGTATTAAAAAAAAAGAGTTGTAGGTCTAACTTTAGGAAAACCAAACTGTTTTTCATGAAATAGCTTATTATTTGCAAAATGGGACAGTAATTGATTGTAAATAATTTTTTCAAATACTTTGCTAAAGGCTGGTAATATAGAAATTTATCTAAAGTTAGAGTAGAGGGTTGTTTTTGTCACCAGCTTTAAACAATGAAATGATTTTAGCATGCTTCATTAAAGGACCCCTCTCCTTATTCACTAAGTTTTATTTGTACTGGCACCTCGAGACCAACCGTTAGGTTATGCAAGAAGTGCCAGACGTCCCTGCACCAGTAGAATGCTCGCGCAGGAGACCATCTGCGTTAGGTCTTGACGCCAAATTAGTGCCCGCCGAAGCGCGCTCTTCATTCGGTACTCATAAGACTAGTGTCTCGGGAGAGTTTACCCGTGAACACGTGTAGTTCACTGCCTATTGTCCAGATAGGTAACCGGAGCTGTTAAGCTCGCTCACTTCTCGTTGCACGAAGGGCACAACACGCAGTTGCCACTGCTCGGGTCGTCGACTCTAAAGTCAACTCCCAAGTGCCCACCTTGGTCGCGGAGTAGTAAGCACACTCACTTCTCGGAACCCGTCCGGGTGCCTAGCCAGTTCCCACGTCCTACGCGCCTGGCTGGATCGGAAGCCGCGGCATCTAGGGGACCGCCTCTACTAGTTGTCCAGACTAGTACCGGAGATGTCAACACCAATGTCCAATGAGAACCACCGGACAAAGCTGCCAACTATAAGGGAAACTTACGTTCCCCGCAGGACTTTTCGCTTCTGGCCCCTCAGAGACCGCTACTAGGCCCCGCTCGCTGTGCGCGAGTTTGGAAGTCCTGGCACACAATACCAGGACAAACGAACATTCCTAAACTCTACAGCTAACCACAAACAACTACGAGTCCAACCCACGTCCGGATCCCGCCGGTCAAGGCACAACCAGCGGGGGGCTTGAATCGGAACCCCGTAGTATCCCTGAGAAACACAGCCGGACCCGTAGTTCCAGCTGCGATACCCTATCTATAGGGGTCAGTAGATAGGGACGGATTAAAGGACCATGGGAAGAAACGTCCCCACCATCCAACAGATTTGAAATTAGTGTCATTTGAAGGGTCTAGTAGGATATATATTTTTTTTACTATGGCGACGTTCTTCAAACACGAGGGATTTAGGTTTTAATAAATTATACACCTATATATATTTTTTTTTAACAAAATAAGATTGCAAGAGCAGACCAGCCTCCACAGGCGGCACCCGTTCACTAGTATGACATGTGAATCAGCCATCGCTTCGCTCAACCATGTTTTAGGGAACGTAACGACCCAACGCACATGTCACCACCGCAGAGACACTGAGAGAGCATGACACACTCGAGCAACTCTAATAAAGCAAGAAAACAATAAAAGTTTTTTTTTATTATAAATAAACCCAATAATACTTTTTGCAACTAACACAGGTACTTTAGGCTTCTTTGGGTCCCTATGAACAAATTGACACGTATCCCATGACTGTTGTAGGGTGGGGACGGGGTTCATACAAAATTCCCCATGGTCCTTTGGAAAAGTTCCTCATATATTCACGAATATATTATCCCCAAAGGTTTAGTCAGAGACTAGGCAATGAGGACTGCAGATATAGTCCACTGCCTTAGTCCACGTTTCACCAAATTACAACTGCACATGTGCTCAGCGTGATAGGTGGTGAGCCCATGGCCGCTCTATGCTCTAAGGATGTATGTGCAGTCTTTAGTCCGTTAGTCGCCTTTTACGACACCAAAGGGAGGAGAGGGGTTGGTAGTATCCTTTTAGTTAGCTGCTATACCACACGGCTCAGTTTTTTTATAGGTACCTACCTAATTATATTTCACAATTCGCGTTCAATAAAAATACTAACATCCCCACACTCACAAAATTATTTAGGAAGAGTAAAGGTTGCTTCACACATATCAGTGTCAGGCACAGTACCGTCACAGTGTTTTTCATACATTCTCTATGAACGCATCCCCACCCGTTATTGATAATGCTTTTAGTGTTAGTGCCGCCACCGGATTAAGAAGAAGAATATTTTTCACTGTGCCGGTACTGTGCCGGAACTGTGAATTCACTGATATTGTGTGAATGAAGCTTTAGGCTTCTTTTGAAACTTGTTTTTAATCATTAACTAGATAACAGGTAAACATAAGGTACTCCAATCTTATTATAGGTACCTACATAGAAAACACTCAGGCCCGAGACAATTTTAGTGAAACGAATCCCAAAACAAAAATATACAAAAGCTAAATATTGCGCGAGCATAAAACAAATTTAGCCGCTTTTAAAACAAATATCAAAATTCAATCTACTTCTCGTTGCAAATAGCAATGCGGTAATTGGGTGCATTAATTTGGCATTCGATATTAAACCATGTTACGCTCGCACTGCACTTCATCAAGGCTCAATTTAATTTTCTGCTCCATCGCTGATATTGTTGTGGCCGTTGAGGATTCCGTTTCATTCACACAGTGAACACTTCGTATGTTACAAGATACAAGTGTTACTAAAATCCCTCACAATTACTAATTCCAAACCTACTCCTTCCTCAAGTCCAGCAATGCATCTGAGCAGAGACTCAGGGTGTTACCAGACCAATCGATCGATCGTCGATCGACGGCATCGATCAACATCGATCGATGTCAATCGACTGGTCTGGTAGCTTTAATCGACGGATACCGTTTGACTAACCAATCGATCGACGACGGTCGGTCGACGTTGATCGATAGGTGTGGTAGCTTTAATCGATCGACGGATACCGTTTGTCTAACCCATCGATCGACGTTGATCGATTAACCCCGGCTATATTCCATCAGTTTCTTCCGAAACGCATGCAGAAGAGGACTCGTTGTTCTTGGCCGTACGATGTTGCTCGTACTATTATTACGGAGACGCAAACGCAGAAGAATCTGATTGCGGCCGCTTTTTAAAGCCTAAGATCGCTTATTTTATCCAAATGACATTTTAAGCAGCGGTTTTTTTTGCGTAGCGATTGTCATGAATTTCGAGGTTATTTTTTTATTAGACAACAGAAAACTAGCTCCATTCAAAAATATCTTGGGGGAGGAAGGGACGGGAATGGAGGGGGTACGGTAATGGTAACTTAGCAGAATATTTGTTTTTTTTTTCCTAACAATAAACCTTACATAACCTCAAAATAAAAATATCTTAAATCTATGCATTTCCGCACTTTGGATCCCCCAAGAGAATAGCTCTTGGAATAGTGCATAGCGGCCTCCCTTTTTGTAAATTTTGCTTAACTTTTTAATGAAACCCAAAATTGCAGAGAAATATTTTCATAAAATGCGCGTAGGCACTTTTTGAGCTCCTAGATTGAACTACTGTTCTAAACAAACAAAACAAGAAAATTGAATGTTATCTCTTATATAGTCTTATAGTGCCTAGCGGCCTCGGAATTTTTTAGATATCAATGATTTTATATAGAAAAAAATCTTATTCTAAACCAAAAAACTTCGAAAATTGCTTTAAGTTAACTGTGAATTTCTCCTATCTACGATAATATTATTAAGCAAAATTTATACCAGAATAATCGTTACTTCACGATGAATAAAGATTTTATAATAAATATATAATCGTATTACGATAAAAATGATAAATACAACTGCAAAATTACTTCAAAATGCGATGCGCCGGCCGTCCGAACTCAACTTATTCTCGCAGAGTAGAGATTTATAATATTAAGAATGAATTTTTTATCCTATTTCGAAAAAAAACGATAAATACAAAACAGTAAAATTGCAACAAAATGCGAACAACATTTTACGCAAAAATCACAGTCGAGATGTAATAGGCCTCATAATAAAATTTAACTTTTATGCAATATCGGTACCGAAAAACGTTGCATTGATAGTTGCGGTTTTGATATCAAGAACAAAGCAAATTAATGCAAATTGATGAGAAAAAACATGATATTAGTCGTTTATAATGCTTGAAATGGTTGTTAGCCGTCTCTTTCATACCGAAATATACCTTTATTATTTTTATACTCAAAATTACGGTACCGAAATAAATTTAGATATCGGAATATTCCGATAACCGTTATTTTTCGGTATGACGTCATACCGCAATATAAAGATACCATATTTTTTGGGTTATTCAGTCCATGCATCTGCGACACCTTTGGTTTTGCGGCTAGGCGGCGGTGATTACTTTCTATCAGGGGACCCACATGCTCGTTACCTTCTTTTCATATAAGAAAATCGGCCAAGTGCAAGTCGGACTCGCGCACGAAGGGTTCCGTACCATCCTACTAATATTATAAACGCGAATATTTGTAAGAATGTATGGAAGTTTGTTACTCTTTCACGTAAAAACTACTGAATGGATTTGGATGAAATTTGGCATACAAATAGTTTATAACCAGGATTAACACATAGAATACTTTTTATCCCGATATTCCCACAAGAACGTATGGATGAATGTTTGTTACTCTTTCACGTAAAAACTACTGAATGGATTTGCATGAAATTCGGCATACAGATAGTTTATAAACTGGATTAACACATAGGATACTTTTTATCTCAATATTCCCACGGGAACGGGAACCACGCGGAAGAAACCGCGAGCGGCCGCTAGTTATCTATAAAACTTTGATCGATGTTTTAATAATAGTGTGTTTTTTAAAATTAATTACATTATGACGTATTAAAAAAAATTCTTGGTAGATCTCGTTCAAACTAATTTTCGGTGGAAGTTTGCTTGGTAATGTATATCACATATTTTTTTTAGTTTCATCATTCTCTTATTTTAGAAGTTACAGGGGGGGGGGGGGGGGGCACACATTTTACTACTTTGGAAGTGTCTCTCGTGCAAACTATTTTAAAAAAAAGATATTAGAAACCTCATCAACTTCAAATATCATTTTTGAAGACTTATCCATAGTTTAATAAAAAAAATTTAGAGTTATAGTTCTAAGTACGGGGAACCCCCAAAATTTATTGTTTTTATTTTCTATTTTTGTGTGAAAATCGTAACGCGGTTCACAGAATACATCTACTTACCAAGTTTCAACAGTATAGTTCTTATAGTTTCGGTAAAAAGTGGCTGTGACATACGGACAGACAGACATGATGAATCCATAAGGGTTCCGTTTTTTGCTGTTTGGCTACGGAACCCTAAAAACACAGGAGTTCCACATAACCGCTGAGTCTCCCCCAGCTCAGCGGTGTTCGTAATGAATTTTAAAACGGGTATTAAACCCTGATATCCCGCTTTCAAACCGATCATCTAGAATCCATTCACCGATGAGCTGTATTGTTATTGGCATCCTAGATTATCACATTTCCCGTTAATTGCTCATCAACTTGACAAATAGAAAGGCAATTAATCTATGGTCTATTTCGATACATCACGAACCATTGTGACGTTGCTATGTACTTGATTGTTATCGGGTAGTTATGTAATTCATTGCTAATAGTAGTAATAACTAATGATACCTACTAAAAGAGCTTTAGAGCGAATTTTGGGTTGCGATTTTATATATTAAGCAATTACTTTCGCAGTAGTGTAATCGGATCGGTGACCAAATTTAAATATTCTATACCGGTCTCTATGATAGTACTTCATTAGGCTTTAGCGATTAGTATCTTTCGATAACAAACGGGAGAGACTATTAACCTGCCTTCCGATGCACGGTGAAGCTAGAGATAGTTAAGTTTGGTCACCCATCCGGTGAGTAGGCAGTGCGTGAGTTCCTTAACTTCCAAGATCACAAAGAAACAGTCTGCCTTCTGAGCCATCAAACAACTTGAGTTAACAGGACTAATAAATACCATATTGGATCTACTATACATATTTATAGAATTTATGCTTAGGTAGTATAAGAATCCGTGATTAAAAAACGCAGAAACAAACAATACAAAAAACATAAAAAATTAACCGCGTCGCGTAGCGGTGAAAGAATACTACCACCCCGATTTCCCTTGAGTGTCGTAAAAGGCGACTAACAGACTAAAGACTGCACATGCATCTAACAGCATAGAGCGGCGATATGGGCTCACGCTGAGCACATGTGCAGTCGCTGTTTGGTGAAAAGTGGACTATGGTAGAGGACTGATTCTGCTGTCCTCATTGCCTAGTCTCGACTAACCCTTCGGGGATAATAGTCGTGATATATGTACTTAGGTAAATTATCCAAATTATACATGAAATATGTATCAGTGGTCGAATAGCGACTCTTCAAAAGACATGTTAGGTAAAAAAACCTGCTCGAACTTTCGAATTAAACTTCTTAGTTACACCAAGACAATTCGTTTGTTACTGCGTCTGCGAATATCGTAGACCACCAAAGTGTCTATACAATGCAAAAATTTATAGTTCAATCTAACAACTTGTTAAACGAAAATTAACTTTACGTGGATAGGGTAAAGTTGATATGCAAGCTCCATATTGTCATCCCTTGGGGCAAAACATGAGCCGATCCTGCATCGTCAGATGTTTACGGACTATTCAACTTGATGAGACGTAGTGCGTAAGGGTAAGGACACGTTAAACCGAACCTGCGGCTTTATATTTTTTTAAACTTTTTACAGGTATGTCCTCCTCGTCTTGGTGGCTGAACGATTAAGCGCTCTGCCCGCTTCGATATCCGGAGGTCCCAGGCTACTTGACAGTTCTCGGAAAAGTAGTTTAACCGCCTCTGTGTGTCTAGTGGTTATGCAACTGGTTTCAGACCCAGAGGTCCCGGGTTCGATTCCCAGCGGGGGTACATCTTTGTATGCTCGGTTTGATTGGTAATAGGGCTATTAAGTCCGCCTGGCTAGCTACCACCATTTTATTTAAGTATGTCGCCATAACAGCGATGTTTATAGCATTATTGAGTTCCGACAGTTTGAGATGAGACAGCCAGTTCCTTAGTGGTTGAGGGTGAAGCGCGCTTCCACCTTCGGCCTTATCGTCACTTACCATTAGGTGAGATGAAGGCCAAGCGCTTACCCGTTGCAGAATAAAAAAAAAAGTATTTTAAAAATTACAAACGCTTATTTTACAAATCTTACAATTTTTTTTTTCGAAAAAGCTTTAAGTAATTATAACAGAAATAAAACATTTTTCTTCAATAATTTCGAATTTCGCGCGAAAACGTTTGGTTACGTGACATTTTGCCCTGTGACGTCACACTTCAATAAACAAACAAATTTTATCTTGAAACCTGACAGATCGTTTTTGATTATTTTGTGAAATGTGACGTTACACGAAGCTCAATCATGGCTGCCCGTGTTTCGGGTCTGGTAAGCCACAGATACAAATTTATTTTTATGAAATATTTAAAAATTATCTTATTTTAAAAAAACTATTGGATAATTATTGTTAAATTATAAACTACCATAACCGACATATTTCATATTTTATTTTTACAACGGTCAAAAAGCCAGGGCGGGCAGTGATTTTTCGTATTTTTCGATGCATAGCCCGGATTTGTGATCACCAACCTTGCCAAATGCGCAAGCCTGTTGAATAAGCCAATACACATCAATTGTAGCGATGACTTGATTTCTATAATATTTAATTATTTAGGATGGAGGGCCTTTGCCCTTTATTGGGACAGAATACAGTCTTCATTTACCTGGTTGTCTGAAATTGATCGCTTTAAACTGATTAATTCTTTGATTGGTGCAAGCTTCTACATAGAAGATGAACTAAGTAAAAAACACTTTTCTATTCATTCTTTTATCTATTTCTCTTGTTCTTCTAAAAAAAGTCAACTATTCCAGGTGGGATGGACCCCCAGGCCCCCTAGTCTTTTTTCAAATGCTGTTTAAATGTTCGACTTATTTGCAATCTAAGCATCTTATAGCATTTAGATACTAAGATTGCAAAATAAAGATTTCAACATATTTTATTAAGTCGAATAAGTATTAACTATCTACGAGTGCAAAGCGTCAGCGGAGTCGGCCCCCGCCCGCCATTCTTGTACAATGCAACCGCATTCTAATGCGACTGTTTTAGCTAATGAGCGGAGTCTTAAATTTACCTGACAGACGGAGTGTAATGACACGGCACGTTGTTACTTGACCGACAGCGCTCGCTTGTAATCATGGTGATGGCTAACTGAAGTGTGCCAGCCTACCAATGGCCCACTGCTGGGATAAGGGCCTTCTATATGGAAGTATACAATACGTTACATTACATAAAGGAAAGGAAAGGAATGGAAGGGAAGGGCGGGAACCAACCTCTTTTCTCGGCGCCTGCCCTCTTGTCCAGGGATTGAGTTCGTGGTCAGCACACACACAATAGATTTGTAACTTCACATTAACACTATTACCATTCACGACACTGGGGCTTTTTGGATGCACAGTACTTGCGGTGATTGCGGATTAGATTATTTAATTAACGTTTCAAAAGTTTATACGCGCGCGGCCATTGATGGTGTTGCACTGAGGTTGAGGTAGGGAGGGGAGGAAGTTGCCATGTAAAAAATGTGTAAATGATGCGTTTTATGTAGTGCGCTTTTTTTTGTTGCGCTGATGTAAAAATAAATAATTGAATTAAATAAGTGACAATATTGGCGCAGCCACTCTCATGACTATTTATGCCCTAAAGGTTAGTCAAAGATAAAGAAACTTAGTAAATGGACCTTAATCTTAATCTATAATTAAGTATCATTAATATTTGCTCAGCAGTAGAATCAAAATAAGCTAAATAAAAAAGAAATGTAATTTGGAATATTAATACTAATTTTAGTAATTAGATAAGAATATATATACGAGTAGTTGTCTGTACGTCTGCTTAACCCTACGACTTAATTCTTGGGATCGGTTCAATAATACCATTAAGCAGAACAACAAAAAACATAAAAAATGGCTTTACATTAAATTACTTATAATAATATAAACGTCCCACTGCTGGGCACAGGCCTTCCACGTAGACAATAGCGCGTGGGGATATTGGGCCATAACCCACCACGCTGGCCCAATGCGGGTTGGTGGGTTTTAACGACTACCATCTTACGGCAACAACCGGGACCAACGGCTTAATGTGCCTTCTGAAGCACGGAGTAGCTCGAGATGTTGTCTAATTGGTCACCCATCAGGCGACCCGGCATTGCAAATGTTGCTTAGCGGGCAAGATCGCAAGCTGAACGCGCTAGCCGCTGCGCCATCGAGCTCCTCATATCCTTTGCTTCATGAAAAATGTAAATGTTTTTCGGTTACAATAAATGAGATGTTTTGAATGTAATTAAAGTGCCGGATAACTTCAGCAAGATTGTAGCCAGCAGGGCAACCAGATCAAAATTTATAGAATACTGTGTTGAAATAGTTAAAGCTGTAAGAAAGCGAAATAAAACGTAGAACAATAAGCATTAAAATTGTAATACCATTAAGCATAAGAAAATAAGTAATAAGTAAAAGATAAATATGTTTTATGATAATAAGACAATAGTATAAGATACCACTAAGAAGTGGAAAGATATAACTAGAAAATGTAACACCCATTGTATAATAAGAACAAAAGATAAATGAATAAGATAAAAAACTACATATTATATGGAAATTTACAATAGAAATAGTTATGTATAAGGAGACAATTAGATAAGGAAAACTGTAAGAGGAAGAATACTAAACTAACAAAGTTGTCATATAATATGAAGCCTAAATAACATTTGGTCATATAGAGGTCATATAGTTGTAACTCAAATTCCCATTAATCGTGTTACAATATATAATACGAACGATTGTAAAAGATTGTAAAATTGTAAAAGTAAGAATAAGAATGTATAAGATAAGAAGTAGTCATAAGTAACTGTTTAAAAGAAAGAGATATTACGTGAAATTCATTTCCCTGTGTTAAGAATGAGGATTAATAAAATAAAACAAAAACAGATAGTAAGAATTAGGAAAGTAGAGGGGAATCCCACCCCGAATGATGTAAAAGGTGAAGAATGGTAATAGAGAATTTTGAATGAAAGTACGAGAGGCATGCAAGCGAGAGACGGTATATATGAGTACCTACAGTAGATATAGTTCTCCACTAAGTGGGGGGAGCTAATAATAAAAAAAAAATAACTAAAGGCCGTATCGGTTCATAAGTCGCCGGCGGATAACGTTCTATTGATAAATGAAACTCTGCGAATAGACCTGCGAGTTTTTTTCTTCCGTCTTTTACATCATCGAAAATTAGAAAACGTCTCCATTATTGATATCAAGTTCAAGTTCAGTTGTGCAACTTATTGTTAAGTTTAACATGTTTTTCTCAGTAATAAGTAACTAAGTAATTATTTTCTTTATGAGAAAATAATGTTCTTAAACTACAATTTATAGTGACAATTAATGAGTTTTGCCTATTATTATAAGCTTGTCAAATACGGTTTAGCGATCACGAACACACATTGCCTGATCTGGGAATTGAACCCAGGACTTTGAATGTCGGGCTGAGCACTTCAGGCTGAGGCTGAGCACTGAGAACACGAGCTTTGATACTCGGCCACCGAAGCGTCATTATGGAAAATCTTAGAATATTGCGTAGTACGATTTTGTACTAAAATTCACTCGGCCACCGAAGCGTCATTATGAAAAATCTAATAGTACGATTTAGTACCAAAATTGCGAGTTATATCCGAAGCCTTTAGTAAAAATAACGTTAATACATTCAGCTGCGATTTAAACCAAACCAAACCAAAAGCAAAAAATAAATTTCAAATACTTAAACCTTGTCCTGACCATTACAAACACAACAAAAAAAGAATCAGTCAAATCTGTCAAGCCGTTCTAGAGTTTTGCGCTTAAGAGGCCTATTACATCTATACTGCGATTTTTGCGTAAAATGACCAATTTTGGCGTTATGGATCTCAGACACCAAACAATTATGAATTATTGAATAGTGTAGAATAGCTATTAAAATAGTGCGTAGCGGCCTCGCGTTTTGTAAATTTTGCTTAACTTTTTAATTAAACCCAAAATTGCACAGAAAGATTATCATAAAGTGCGCGAAGGCACTTTTTTGAGCTCATCGATGAACTACTGTTCTAAACAAGTAAAATAAAAAAAATTATAATGTTTTCTCTTATATAGTCGAATAGTGCGTAGCGGCCTCGGGATTTTTAGATTTCATTGATTTTATAGGAAAAAAATCTTATTCTAAACCAAAAAACTTCGAAAATCGCTATAAGTTTACTGTGATAATCTCCTATCTACGATAATATTATTGAGCAAAATTTATATCAGAGTAATTGTTACTTCATGAATGAGGAATAAAGATTTTATAATGAATTTATTATCCTATTTCGATAAAAACAATAAACACAACTGCAAAATTACTACAAAATGCGATGCGCCGGCCGTCCGAATTCAACTTATGCTTACAGAATGGAGATTTGTAATATTATGCACAAATTTATTATCCTATTTCGATAAAAATGATAAATACAACTGCAAAATTACTACAAAATGTGAAAATGGGCATTTTACGCAAAAATCACATTCGAGATGTAATAGGCCTCTTAATGACACAATCGCACTTATGACTACATCGATATAAACGCGTTGATGCATCGCTAAATTAAAAGTTTCGTGATGTAGTCGTTTTAAAAACGCGCCGACACGCTACGAAAAGCTGCCGCGTGCCCGCGTATAAGGGGCCTGAGCCCTAACATCTCGTCACCAGCATCCCAGCGTCATGGGGATCCCTAATGAGACTCATTGTTATTCGCAGACAACGCCACGATAATTAATGCAATGTTTATACAAGTTAAATAGTTCGTTATTGCTAATGAGCTAGTATCAAACGCGGGCAGGTTTAGCGCGTAGCGTATTAATAAAGAGGGTCAATTTAAGGAGCACATTTCTGTACAAAGAAACAACGTTTAATAATTAAACTTTTAAAAGTTCTCTGCATATCTTTAACTACTTAGGGTTGATACGCGAACGGTTTAGAAGTATTTAGTGTTTATTTAATTAAACATTTGGAATAATTATTTTGGTCTTTGTTTTCTTTTTATCAATCAATCAATGAAATATTTATTTGCTTAAATATGGTACAAAAATTGTTCTTAAAATAATGTTAACCAGCATATTCTATCGTATAATACAATGTGCAAATATTCAAAATTACATTAGACATTACACAAATAATTAACAAATTATAATAAAATCATAGTCAACGTTAATACAATTAAAATAAAGCATGTCAAATATTATCATTTAAGTAGTCGT
Source organism: Scoparia ambigualis (assembly GCA_963921215.1). Lineage (NCBI taxonomy): Eukaryota > Metazoa > Arthropoda > Insecta > Lepidoptera > Crambidae > Scoparia > Scoparia ambigualis. Next base: position 5,937,329 of record OY992512.1, read on the forward strand.
TAATAGTATAGTACATTTTGTTCATTAAAAATTGAAATAGTTTGGATTTTAATTTATAAAATGTCAGTATTTTTATATCACCAAACAATTTATTGAAAATTCGAATAGACATGCAATGCGCGTTCTTTGAATATAATATTAATCTTTGGTCAGGTATACATAGATTTTCTCTTTTTCTGCATCTATATTCAGATCTATTCTTAGTTTCAAATAGATTGCTATATTTTTCTACAAAGATTCCTATATCAAAAATGTAAAGACAGGGTAGGGGTAAAACATTGAATGCCTTGAACAATGGCTTACAGCTATCTAAGAAGTCTGCACCACAGATTGACCTAATACATTTCTTTTGTACCCTAAACGCTCTGAGCAAGTCAACAGAGTTTCCCCATAGAATAAGCCCATACCTCAGCAATGACGACACGTAGCCGTGATATGCCATTAGAGCAGCTTCTTTAGATGCTACATTCGCGATTCTATTAAGAACGTAAACATACTTTCCAATTTAGATATCTACTAATGTGTCAATATGAGCTTTCCAATTACACATTTTATCAATTGTTACACCTAAAAATTTGGTTTCATTTATGATGTCTATTTTATTAATATCATATTTAATGTTTATTTTTATATTTGTCTTGTTATGAGTTTTAAAATGAATGCACTTTGTCTTATTCATATTTATTTTGAGGTTATTAATTTTAAGCCATGTAACAATTTTATTAAAGCTATCATTAGCACATTAAAGGCATAGAAATGTGGCATAATGATTTTAGATATAATAGATTTATGAATGTTTGGGATTTGACATGATGTCAACGGTACGTCATTTAGCGAACACTAAATTAGTAATTTTAAAACTTTAAATATGCTGATATGATAGTGAGTGTGTAATGAGATGATAGTGCTGTGTCATACCAACTACTAACTGTGGTTATACATAGTGGTTGCACGAGCGCGATCGCTTATCTAACGAGTTAGTGTGACACGGTATTAAAGTGTCGAGTTAGTGTGACACGGTATTAAAGTGTTGAGCTACTTCTGAGGACCGTACCAATATCGAGAATTTTAAACTAGCATTCAGCTCACTGAGCTCACTATTGCAGAGAATCAAACTTTACTGCACACGTTTGTCTTGTGGCGGGGGCAAAGCATACGAAGTTGCCTCCAACACATTAATGTACACAAGGGGCCTATTGCGAAAATCTACGGCTACCACCGTATATGATTCCACAACGTGATAGCTATACATCATTGTAGAACTTATAGCCTCCAGGTGTCCTAAGTGTATACACATCGATAACTACTACGATTGATTAAGGCTACTACACACCAATAGCAGGTCAGAGGGCCTAGTCAACTGGCAAACGCTCGACCGGTGACAGCGACAAAAACATTCATCAGATTCGCTAGGTACGATATATCGATATCGATAAGCTAAGGGATAAAGAACATACAAGCTTGTCCTAGTAATTTTTTGTTTCATGATAATCTAAAGCATAAGTAAGATTAATAAATGGGAAGTAACCACACCGATCACCGTACCTTTTGAGTTTTAGTGAATTGAATGTCACTTTACTAAGAAATTCGGGTAGACCCCTTGAGACAATTTGAAAAGTGAATCGCTTATTTCGCCGGAAGTTCGCCAGGCAAGCACGTTTGTAAATAAGTACTTATTTGATGACGAGTGACTGACCTACCATAATATGACATTGATATGAGATCAAACCCATTTTTCAGAAAATATAAATAAATTAAGACTGAAGACAACAAGCAAACGCTTACTGCCAAGGATTTTTCATTAATATATCAACATGACGTCTGTAATGAAATAAGTGATAACACTAAATGTTACAAACCGCGCGAACATTTAAACAGTTTACATCTTAGATGCGAGTACCCACTAGGTACAGTGATTAAAACGTTTGCATCTTGTATGAGTACATCGCCTAAAGTAACTCTATGGCGTAGCGGCTAAGGCGTTCGGGTTTAATTGTCTAACTACAACACCTATCACATTACTTGTGTAATTGATTATTGTCCTTAATAAAATTAAATTAAAAACATTTTAAGTACATTGTTTTGCTAGTTAGCTTAAAACTAATTTTAAAATATGCAAACTAGCGAAGCAATGTACTGTTACTTGAAAGGTAATGCTACAGGTTCAACTTATGCAAAAAGTCCCCGCCCGCGCTGCCCCGGTTTGTGATCTTGCCAGTTACGCAACTTTCACATTAACGAGTTAAAGGATGGGTAACCAAATAAAAACGTCTCGAGCACCTCCGTGCTTCGGAAGGCACGTAAAGCACTCTGCGGTTGTATTGGCCCAGGGCGTAGCCTGTTATAGCCCATCCTCCCTTAGTGCTGTCGTTCATGTGGGAAGGCCTGTGCCAAACGGCATGACGTTCATAGGATGACAGTAGTGTGTTATTGAGAGTTCATCCTCACCTATGCTCGCGTGGTCAAACTACGTTCGCCCGCACTCGCAGGTGCGGAAGAACCCTCAATAACTCAGTTCGATCACAGATTTTCACGCCCCTGAATGTTTGTCGGACAAATATTGTACATTTCACCGTTCGCTCACTCTGTTCGAAAAAGTGAATTAGAACGCCCAATAATCGATGTGGATTATTGGTATTTCCGTTATTTAAGCGTAGCAACCATTTTATGTAGTCATTTCTGTAAAATCCTTTTAACACTGCAGTCAAATTTAATTTTTAATCATAATATATAATGAAATCCGTTGTATTGTTTGCGGTCCATCTAATTGCGGGAAAACCAACCTAGTAATAAGTTTATTATTACATAAAGATGGTCCACGATTTCAAAACCTGTACGTGTATTCAAAATCTTTGTATCAACCTAAATACAGTTATCTCGAATAAGTTTTAGAATTGGTTCCAGGTACATCATTTCACAAATATAATCATAATAGCGAAATATTGAGCCCTCACGAAGCGTCACCTGATTCCATTATTATTTTCGATGATGTTGCTTGTGAAAATCAAAACAACATCCGTAACTATTTTGCTATGGGGCGTCATAGGAATATTGATTGTTTTTATATCAATCAAACTTACACCAAAATACCTAAACAACTCGTAAGAGACAATTCTAACATGATTATATTATTTAAACAAGACGACATAAATTTAAAACATGTTTATGATGAGCATGTAGGGTCTGATATGTCATGGCTTCAATTCCGTGAAATGTGTTCAACTGTTTGGAAAATACCATACAATTATATTGTCATAAATAAGGATTGTGAGCGAAATAAAGGATGCTATAGAATGACGTTTGATACATTTATAGTCGTAGATTAATAACTACATATACGGATGTTATTATATTTATAAATCATTTCCACATGAGATTCGGAGATAAAAGGAAACCCAATAAAATGGAAAGAGATCTAAAGAGACAAATCGTTAAATCAGCATCAGCTGTTAAAAGAAAGTTTGACATGATAAAGGATGCAAAAACTGCAAGAAATAATACTTTAGAAACAATATTTAAACCCATAGTTGACCCTCTTAATATGATAGCAAATAAAAATGATGAAAAGCAACATGACAAAGAGACTGTTTATAACCCTCTATTTAAAAAAATAGAGAATAATGAAAGCGAAGAGTCGTATTCGTCTATTGAAGAATTTAACGAACAAAGTAGCGAAGATGAGGAAGAAAATCATGAAAAATTCCGAACAACCGACAAAACCCTTACTGTATCACCTACTCAAGACCATGATGTGAGTGAAGGTTCGTTCAAATCGCTACAATCATCGCCAAACGTTAAAAATCAATCTTTATCATGGTCTACATCATCTGTAGTATTTAGTGCTATACCTTTTGGAATAAGAAATAAACAAGGAAAACTTATGCTTGGAAAAAGTCGCGTTTATGATGACGGCACCACTCTAATAATTGGAAATCATAATTTGAGAAAAACTCTCGGTTTAAAAGAACTATTGTTTAAAAAGAAACCAAACCTAGATGATATTACAGATAACGACCTTGAAAACTATAAACTACTACTTATCGATACTAATGCACACAGACGTAATTATGATCCCTCTAAACCAATAAATAGCAACAAGGGATTTAAATACATGAATATTATAAAACCATTATTCAAAATCTCTAGAAAACCGACCACTGGTACAGAGAGTATTCCTCGAGGAAAAGGTATTGAACTCGTAAAAAGAGTAAAAAGAAATACAGATTTAGTTTACTGGGACGATCCTAACAAGTTAGTAAAACGACTGAAATTACTGTTCGCATCACGAGATGCTGGTAACACTGGGTTAGATAATGAAATTATTGCAATCATCGAGGAACTTCACGAAGCCGGTATCATAAACAAAGAATAAAAACAAATAGCATAGGGAAATTTGTGCAGTATACTTACAGTAAACAAAGCATCGGGACCGCAATGAATATAGATAAATTTGGTCATCACGTTCATAAACGTTTACGATTATCTGAACATATTGATATCTATAGCGATACGTTACTGAAGTCTGAAACGGGAGAATACGATTTAAAATCATCCAAACTAAAAGGCTTGTCGTCTCCAGACAAGGACGATGAAGCTGTAAATAAAGCATATTTGGATAAAACAGTTCAAGAGCTGAGAAACGAAATAAGCCAAGTTAATAGTCGTGTATTAATTTATTTAAAGAACTTGGAATCAGCGAGTACAGACCGTTTGTCTTCTATGTTTTACTCAAAAATAGAAATAGACCGTATGATTCAAGCCAAACAAAAATGAGTAAGAAAGAAATTGTAGACGAACTTCACAGAGCGGCGAGAAGAAATTTTACACGTCGAAGTACAATCATAAAAGGAATAGATGATTTATGGCAAGCAGACCTTATAGATTTTCAAAAGTACTCACAGTTTAATAAAGGATATAAATATGTTTTAGTCGTAATTGATACTTTATCGAAATATGTGTGGGTTAATCCTTTGAAGTCAAAGAATAAAAGTTGTGTTACAAATGCAATGCAAAATATATTAACCACTTCATCTCGAAAGCCCAAAAATTTACAAACAGATTTAGGCAAAGAATTTTACAATGAAAATTTTAAACAATTGACGATAAAATATAACATAAATCATTACTCCACTTACTCTGTAAAAAAAGCAGCAATTGTTGAAAGAGTAATAAGAACTCTAAAAAGTCATCTTTACAAATTATTTAGCATCTGCGGTAAATATCAATGGATACAAAAAAATTTGAAAGACGTTGTACTATGCTACAATAACACTATTCACCGTGTAACAAAACTTAAGCCTATTGATGTTAGCAAAGAAAACCAGATGATTGTTAGGTCTAACATTATTAAATCACAAATTACCAGAAAACATCAAAAATTTAAGTTCCATGTTGGTGATCAAGTCCGGATAAGTAAATACAAAGGAGATTTCTACAAAGGTTATACTCCAAACTGGTCAACAGAAATATTTTATGTTATTAAAGTCAATCATACAAACCCAGTTACTTATCACTTGGAAGACAAAAATAAACAGAGAATTTTAAGATCTTTTTACGAGCATGAATTACAGAGAACCAAATTTCCAGATATTTATCTTATTGAAAAGGTTTTAAAAAGAAAAGGAAACAAACTCTTTGTCAAATGGTTAGGTCTCAGTGATGGTGAAAACAGTTGGATTGATAAAAAGTTATTGTTGCTTTAATATAAACTAAGCATTATTATTTATACGCTCACTTTATAATCATCGATGAAGGGAGGAAGTGGTATTATTAACAACTTAATAAATAACATTCCGTTTGAGTTACATTTACCTGGATATCAATTTTGTGGTCCAGGCACAAAACTTAAGAAAAGATTACTCAAGGGCGAACGAGGTATAAATAAATTGGATGAAGCTTGCATGTACCACGATATCGCTTACAATAATAAAGATTGGAACGTTAGACATAACGCCGATTTAGAACTTTTAAATATGGCAAAGAAAAGATTGAAATCGAAAGATGCTGGGAAAGGAGAAAAGATTGCGTCATGGATAGTAAAAAATGCAATGAAAGCAAAACTTAAAGCCGGAGCAGGAGTACGGTCATTCATGAAAGGTGTTAAAAAAATTCAAAAGCAAATGAAAAAATTAAAGTGTAATGACAACCGAAAGGCTATAAAATATGCACATGCAGCTGCAAAAAAAGTGTTTTCTAATGTAAAAGGAATACGCTCCCCACGCTGCATTCCTGTTCCGAAAACTGGTGGGTTGTTACCCCTCATACCAATCTTTGCTGGTTTATCAGCTCTTGGTTCACTTGCTGGAGGTGCTGCAGGTATAACAAAGGCTGTTAACGATTACAAGGTTGCTCAAAAAAATCTTCAAGAATCTGAACGACATAACAAGATGATGGAAGCCGTCGCACTTGGGAAAGGATTGTATTTGAAGTCTCACAAAAAAGGAGCGGGCTTGTACTTACAACCTCCAAAAAACTAATTAAACGGTTACCCAAACGAGCACTCACTAATTTAGATATATTAAAGCACTCGGTTCATATTCCATATTTTCGTGGCGTTTTTATGCGAGATACGTTACCATCAAAACCAAGAAAAATTGAGTGTGCTATTCTAAATTTAGATAGTTCCAGAAATCCGGGAACTCACTGGGTAGCCTATGTCAAGCAAAATGAATACTGTGAATACTTTAACAGTTTTGGTAACTTAAAACCTCCGTTAGAATTAATAAAATATTTTAAAAATATGCACATAAATTATAATTACAAACAGTATCAAACTTTTGGCACTACGAACTGCGGTCATCTTTGTTTATTATTTTTAAGAAAGTATTGGAAAAAATATTTATATAAAGGTTAAAATTAAAATAACTTGACAGTATAATAATGTCTTTCACTGTATCCATAACTGGGCAGGGAGCCTCCCTCGTAACAAACTACTCACCTACTTTAGAATTACGTGGAGAATACGAGTGTGGACTTCTGTACTTTTCTACATTTAATTCTATTCCTAATATAGATGAAAGAAATAATAAGTTTTATTATGGTAATAATGAGGTCATTGAAATTCCAGAAGGATCATATGAACTTCAAGATATTTGTGATTTTTTAAAAAGCAACGTCAAGAATACTGCATTAAAATTGAGTTGTAATAATAATACACTCAAAACCAAAATATTCTGTTCAGAAGATGTTCACTTTGAGAAAAGTAATTCCATAGGTAAAATTTTAGGTTTTGCTAGGGAAACAATAAAGGCTAATATAAGTTGTGAATCTCGGTATCCAGTTAGCATTTTATCTACAACCATCGTACGCATCGAATGTGACGTAGTTGGAGGATCATTCGTGAATGGAAAAGCAAGCCATATAATTTATGAATTTGTACCTAACGTGCCACCAGGCTATCGAGTTATTGAGACACCTAAAAACTTAATATATTTTCCAGTCAACCAAAATTCAATTAGTGCGATTAATATTAGATTACTAGACGGTCATAATAAGCAAATAAATTTACGAGGTGAAGAAATACAACTGTACTTGCACTTTAGAAAAAAATGATAAATTTCAATAAAAACACTGCTACAGTTTGTACTCAAGTCAGTTATAAAAGATCATCTACTAAAAGAACACCGCTTTTATTAAAAAAGAAACTTACTAAAAATAATAAAGATTTCCTAAAGCTAGTAGGCTTGCTAAAATGAATTATTTAAATATATCTCAACCAACGTCATATGATAACAGCATTGAAAGTTTTGAATATCATTCATACAAACCGTATGTAACAAGTTTCAACAATAATGATGAAATACGAATACCCATTCATCAACAAGATTTGTATGTGTTGCCTTCACTCAGCGCTTTGTATATTGAGGGCAAAGCGGATGTGTATAACAGTACTACTAAAGAAAAAGTGTCAAGTGTGCATTTTGTTAATAATCCAGCGTTATTTCTATTTCAAGACATTCGCTATGAATTAAATGGAATCGAAATAGATAAAATTAAAAATGCAGGCATAACAACAACAATGAAATCCTATTTATCGTTAAATGAAAATGAATCCAAAAGTGCTAGAGTTTGGGGTTGGTCTACTTCAGGAACCACCAATGTTAGTGGAGGCGCATTTTCTGCTTCAATACCATTAAACAAACTATTAGGTTTTGCAGAAGATTATGAAAAAATTATTATAAACTGTAAACACGAGTTAGTACTTTTGAGAAGCAACACAAATGTCAATGCCTTGAAATTAAATAAGGAACAAGTTGTAGAAAATATAATAATAAGTAAAATTGTTTGGCGCGTTCCGCATGTTAAGGTGTCAGATCGTGAGAAAATTCATTTGTTAAAACATTTAGAAAAAGATCGAGCTATCACACTAGCATTTCGTAATTGTGACTTATATGAATACCCATTACTACCCAAAACGCGTAAACATTCTTGGTCTATTAAAACTTCATCGCAAATAGAAAAACCGAGATTCGTTGTTATAGCTTTACAAACCAACCGAAAACATAATGCGGAAATGTCTATGGCAGAGTTCGACCATTGCAATATACGTGATGTAAGAGTATTTTTGAATTCATCGTATTACCCTTATGAAGGACTAAATGTCAGTTTCTCAGATGATAAGTTTTCTTTATTATATGAGCAGTACGCCAGATTTCAGCAGTCTTATCACGGACGCCGATCAGAACCCTTGCTGTCTTTAAAAGAATTCAAGGCTATTGCTCCTTTATTCGTAATTGACTGTTCTCGCCAACACGAATCATTAAAAGGATCGATTGATGTGAGAGTTGAAATCGAAGCAGACCAAGAGATACCTGATCAGACCGCTGCATACTGTCTCATACTGAACGATTGTATATTTGAATACAAACCTTTGAGCAATATTGTAAAGAAAATATCATGAATACCAGTACAATACTCGTGGATTTGCAAGGATTCAAAAACCATAAAAACGAATTCTTAGTAAAAGAATTAGCAATAGCTACTCTAGAGTTTACCTATATATTTTTAATTAAGCCTCCATATCCATTTACTTCACTAACTGAAGAAGAAAAAAAATGTGTACGTTGGATAGAACGAAACAGAGGTTATCAGTGGAGTGAAGGATTTATTGACTATAGAGAATTTCATAGAATTATCAAACCTATTTTAGAAAACCGCAAAATAATTGTGAAAGGAGAAGAAAAGATTAAATGGATGAAAGACATAAGTGGTCATAATAATATTGTCGATATTAGTTATACGGGTATAGCTAATTTGAATACGTTAAATGATCTGTATAGTAATAATATGCTTCATTGTTTAACTCATAAAAATAAGTGTGCTTTGAGAAATGTATTATGTATAAAAAAATGGTTTTTACTTAATGGTTATTCATTTAATGATTTTTGAATTTTGAACCCCTCTCCTGGTAAATTATGTTTTAAAGTATAAAATTAATTATATTAAATATGTGTCTACTTATGAATTTTAATAAACTGATTTTTGCATAAAATGTTGTTTAAGTTATATATCCTACATAACTAAAACCTTAATAGGACAAAAAATAAAAGACACTTCTGTTTTAGATTAAACTATATTTACACATAACTTACAACTATAAAAAATAACTTACAATAACTTATTATAAATACACTCCTAAAAGTGATCGTCACAATTTTTTTTTGATATTTTCTTTACAAGACTATCCGTGAGATCCATGATCTCATCCATCGGGTTTTGTACTAAATATTGCGCACTGAGCAGCATGTTATCTTCACAGTCTTCGACGTCCGAGCTAGTAGCAGATCCCACATCATTCGCTATGTCCAACACCTTAATTTTGATCAGTCTTATTCCTTTTGGTTCCTTCGTAATCACATATGACTTAGACGACTTCAATGTTTTTTTTTGAAATGGTTTTTTATGCCTAGGTTTCTTGTCTGGTCTGGATGCAACAATTTGTTTAGAGCACAAATCGGGGAACTCTTGTGTAAATCCTTCCAAGGGATCTTGAGCGTATTGGGAAAACAGAATGTCGGGAGAGTCATCCATCATCTATAACAAAATAAAGGTTAATTAGTAATATGTCTTACATAAACTGTAACATTTATTGAAATGTTGTATACTCACTTGAATAAAACCCAAAGTCAGTAGTACCGCGTTCGTCAGAGACAAGGTGTGAATGAGGGAAAATAATGGACTTAGCTATTGAATCAAATTCTGCTTAGTTTGCATTGCGTGTTTGCAACATAGGTGAGGTGACCTAGATGCAACACGTGTAATAAATAGCAGAAGTGGTATAATAATTGACTTAGACTATCAAATTCAATTCTGCTTAGTTTGCTTTGCGTGTTTGCTGCGTAGGTGAGGCAGCCTAGATGTAACACGTGTAATAAACAGCATTAGTGCTAAATTATAGACTCTATGTACATACATTCGATGAAAAAAAAAAAAAAAACAGTTCTTAATAATGAAATATTTATTTATTTAAGTAATAATGAGCCCACAAAGTGTTACATAGCTTACACAACTAAAACAATATATTGATATAAATTAACTATTACCATATTACTTTATTGTAACCTTATGTCCAGGTTCATGATATATTAACTTATTGTATAAGTATGATAAAAGTAAACAGTGTTACTTAGCTTACAGAGTTAAAACAATAAATTGGTTTGTATTATACTATTATTTTATTATGACCCCATGCCAACGTTGAAACTTTGTCTGATAAAACTACACGTTTATCATCGGAATTTGACAAGGCTATTTTATTAACACTCTGTGTAAAAATCTCGTGCTTAATACACTTAAACAATATATTCTTCTTTCGTATTACTGTGTCATGAAGCAAAGCCGATCTATAGTCAGACGATGACAAATCTCTTACAACATTTTTTTTAACACCTTTTGCTTTCTTAATTAATGATGAATCTGTTTTTATGCAGTATAATTTAGAACGTAAACCTACGAATTCTGTCATAATTTCGCCTCCTAGTTCATCTTTAAACAGACCGGGTACTTTTTTGTTTTTTATAGGCAAACCAAAAACATTATCACCGTTATAGTTACTAGTATCAAAGTAATTTATAAAGTTGTCTTTTAAATCGCGATAAAAGTCTTCCGTTTCAATTTTGTATACGAAACTATCAGTATCGGTGTAACATAATTGTACCTTATCTCCGTAGTAGGGCTTTATTATTGTGTAATGAAATTGATACATATGACATTTCGAGAGCTCCAACACGGCAAAACCGATGTAAATAGGTTTGTCTAAAAATATTCTATCAGGCTTCATCTGGATGGCTACAAAATTTTCTGAGAAAATGGTGGCACTGTGAAAGTTAGGCCTTGCAATTAATTTATCTGCGGTTATGAACTTTTTTGTTTTGTTGGTTTCATCATTCCACTTACTGATCAATCTCACATCTACTCTTTTTTCGCTGTCTTCTAATGTTTTACCAAACACGGAATTATTTAACAGTTTAAAAAGGTCTTGTTGGAAGGGAGTCACTGCCTTTTTCCGTAGTTCAGTATTTAAATTAATATATTTTCCTAAAAATGAACTTTGTCTGAATGACAGAACGCGATGAATTTTATCTAAGATAAGTCCGTTTTTAATACAGGTTTTTAGATGAACATAATGGATTACATACTCGTATTTTGAATACAAGTTAGGAATCAGTTTAGGAGTTTTACCACCAGGGGGTATAAATTTTTCAGCGCAAAAAGGATAATCATTGTGAATACAATGTAGTTCATCTGGATAGATCAAATCAACTTCGAGGATAAAACCATAGTCAGCATCATCAGCTATGTTCATAACAACAAGTTGATCTATCTCATTCTGATCTAAAAGTCTAAAATCCGACACAGGTAGAGGTTGACACATACTGTAACCATATAAATTGTTGCAATCGATGTAAACAAGAAACGAATCAGACTCAGTATGATCGTGACACGACATGTATTTATTGTTAGCCTTAGCGTATCTCGTTGAACACAAACAAATCCCCCCACGTATCCCTTTTTGTATGAATCGTATAATTTCTAAGTCGTTTAACAATTCCAATTGAACACCTGTTTTAAGCAACATCGCATCGAAGGATAAACTTGGAGCAGTTAAATAAAAGGCAGGATCTAACTGATAGTTAGACTTGCAGACTTGTCGAAAATTTTCAAATACGTCAGCTAACAGTAATACATCTGTTTTAAGATATAAGTCTGTGTAACCTCCTAGGTCTTTTATTTTAAATGTAGACCAGACTTCCTGAGCGTGAGCGTAATCTGTATCACTTATATCTTCATCAGTCAAAGAATTATAAAAACTTTTTTTTGAGGGAAGTTGTCTTTCAGAAAACGAATTCCAATGCCTCATATGATCGTACGGATAGACTCCTTTACGAGTCAATAATTCAAAATGCTTTTCTTTAGGATAGCTATTTTTCAAGTTAACAAAGTCTGTTTTATGTAAACCTTTGGTTAACTTTTCTAAGCTAGTCCCTAGGAACTGAAATGAATCAACAAACCGTATCTGAGCAAATTTTTCATCGTTCAACGGTAAAAACTTGGTAAAAGAAATATAATTTTCTTTATTTCTCGGGATGACTTTAACAGCCCCCGAACTCTCAGCTAACTCTTTTATAAACAAATGGCAGTCATAGCCTGCTAAGTTATGGAAAAATACAGGTACTAACTTAGGAACGCTGTATCGTAAGTTACAGTATTGATGTGCAGCACCTCGATAACGACCGGTTAGATGACAGTGATCCCTTACCTTGTCGAGAATCAGAAGCTGGTTACAAATATGACAGACCTCAGCACATGCAAAATCCCTCGCTTCCCGATCATTAAAGTCCATCTTAACTTCGTTATTTAAGATTTCATATATCTTTTTAATATCAGTATAAAGCATTTCAAGGAATTTTTCTACACAGTCGAGACCTCGATACTGTACGAATCGATTTAAGCCTCTATCAAAGGAACAAACTATATAGTAAGCAAAAGCTGCTGGAATGTGCTGCTGACGAGGTAAAGTGTAACTAGAAGATGGATTAGGCTCACAACCTAGAATGGGTTGTAGAAGAGCCTCAAAGTCAGCGTATACAACAAAGGGAACGTCTTGCTTTCGTTCAAAATGTTTAAATTCCAGGTACGTTCCCTTATCAGGTAATACTGTACAAACACCGCCGCATGTGTGTTTTATAAGATTATTTTCAGTGGTAAAAAATAGTAAACAATCATCGCAAAAATATAATTGACCATTATGTTTAGTGATTTGGTTACGCACTAGACGGGACAGGTTTTTTATCAAAACGAAATGACTCTGAGCATTACTATCAAGTAAAAGTAGATTTATTTTAGTTCTGTCACTCGCTTTGAATTCCGATCTGTAAATAGGACCAACTATGGTACGGTTGTTTTTTAACGAATAAACATTTATACTTAAATAAGGATTATTACTTTCAAATCTGGCTATATCGTCAAAAGTGACTGGAAAAGACATACCGGTAATATTAAGTACATTCTTAAAATGTGGATAAGACGTAACCCTATCACTGTTCTTTGTGACAGGATAAAGTGCTGCAACTACGCTCCACAGAAAACAATGCTTATCCTTATTTCGAACGTTAATACACGCTTTTTTCGATTTTATTACTAAGGGCAAATCAGCGTACGTTGATCCAGAACCTCTTAAAGGATCGAATTTATTAATGTTAACCTCTAAAGAAACGTTACTTAGAAAAGACCAACCACTTTCGCGATCTTCAAATTCCTCAACCCGTTGTTTAATATAACTTACAAGTGTTGAAAACACCTTATCGTAATTAAAGTTACGATGAACGATAAAATTCTTTGTAGTGAATGACTTTATTTCATGACTATCATTTTTAAATAATAGAAAATTAGCATAATATTCAAAATTCACTTTTACACTTATATGCTTCTTCAAAGCGATCAGCAAAAGATTATTTATTTTAGAACGTAAATTATGTAAAAATGAATCAGGCATAGAGTGTTCGAATTCCTCTGTAACAACAATTCTATAAGAAGCGATTCGACCTCGAAAAGCTGTTGCGTACTCAATAACGCCATCAACGTTAGCCTTCTGCGTTGAAACACTTTTCTTATGCGTAGTGCTTTTCAGATGTCCTACCCATTGTCGGTTTCCTACTTGCACAGAACAATCAGAACAAAAAGGCATTTTACTAACACTTACTTACTTTGCTGTAACTGTAATAAACAGTAGGTACTTGTAAAATACTTAAACTAAAATATTATAACGGATATAAGAACCTGGTACTCTAGTAACTTAATTTATTTTAGCTTGACTCGCTCTAGAGTTCGTCAAGCGCGTAGATTATAATAAGGAGAGCGTAAAGCAAATGCACTCAACCAACCAAATATTACCTTGTGTGAGTACCAAGTTTTATAACCAACACTTAGTTACCTAAACCTTATAGTTATCTGATACCTTTTTTACCTGGACAATTGGGATCACAAATTCTTAGTTATTTCAATATTATAGATGTTTATTATTTTAAAAGATTATATTAAATTTAATTTATTTAAAAATAACAAACTTTATAAATATTTATTTCTTATTGCTATAAAATGTCGGTTTGCTGTCGGCAAACAACGAGGACTTGACTTTCTGCATGAACCTCTGCAGATACGTCCACTCAGTCTGGTCACGATCCAGCTGCACCTTGAGTGTGACAAGTGCTTTGGTATAGCGTAGCTCCGGAGGCGCCGTCAACGCTTCCTCGGTTGTGTAGACACGTGTCTCGATGTAGTACTGTCCGTCGTGCAGCGCACGGTGCACCAAGGATCCGTTGGCTACGCGGCTGCTGATGCTACTTTCGAGCTGTTTGCCTCGAACGGGAGCTCGCTGAGCGTTATCAACAGCGATAGTCTCTTCGTCTTCAGACAGCAAACCGAGTACATCCAGCAATTCCTTTTTACAGCTCTTCGGTTTCTTAGCTGAACTGATAGTTCTGCAATAGATAAATTTTGTGTAAGTAAAATGTAAGTTTATGATAAACAATATTATCGAGCTTTAAATGAAGAGTTCGAGTAGGTAAAACGGATAAACATTTAAAACAAAACATGACAGAATGATTAGGTATACCACGGAACGCATATCCAACCATAAAAATAAATGTAGGTTTTTACCTGTTAGTTTCCCGGGACGTAGAGACAGGTTTTCGCTTGAGCTTGGGTTTCACCTCGGGTTTCACCTCGGGTTCGAATATATCATACTCAGAGTCAGACCTGTAAAAAAAAAAAAAAAAAACTAAAAATAAATATCAAACATTACGTACTTATGCAATTTATAATCATGTCTGTAAAGGCAACGTTATAAGGCTAGGTTCAAAATCTAATTAGCGAGTTAAAAATTAACTTTATATCGTTATAAGACCTATAAACCTTACAGTCACATACTTAGTATCATACACACACTAGTGCAAACATAGCACATAGACAGTTTCTGATGGCTAAAGGTGTCTTTAGCCACAGTGAGAGTAGACAAAGGTGGTGGAGTTTCTAGGTGCCTTCCAAAGCACGGAGAAGCTCGGGATTATAAATTTTTGGTCACCCATCCGATGACCGGCCTTTGCGAAAGTTGCTTAACTACAGCCACTCGCAGACCGGACGCGTTAACCACTGCGCCATCGAGCTCCTCGACTCGAATTAACAATACCTGTGATGAAATAAGTCACCATAAAAAGTACTTACATCTTGAACACTTACAATATTTCACTGCAGCTGCTGATAGAGAGACTCTTCGACCAGATATGACGACACTGGACTAGTTGCTCAGGCTTGAGTACTTCGAAATACAGAATGAAGCTCTAACCGAACACTTGCCGAATTTAAAGGAAAAATATTGAATATTCGGCAATTTTAGTTAGGGCTGTCACGAACGTTACGCTTACGAAATATGATTAAAGAATGTTTACACATATGCATTCGAATTTCTATTACTTAAAACTCATCATTTCCATTTCAGTACGTCGCAAAACTATTAGATTATAAAACCGAGCGCTTTTTAGCGAAAGACCGAGTTTGTTCATATTATCTATACTAATATTATAAGGCTGAAGAGTTTGTTTGTTTGTTTGTTTGAACGCGCTAATCTCCGAAACTACTGGTTCGAATTGAATAATTCTTTTTGTGTTGGATAGTCCAGTTATCGAGGAAGGCTATAAGCTATATAACATCACGCTACGACCAATAGGAGCAAAGATATAATGGTAAATGTGTAAAAAACAGGAGAAATTATTTCATCTTTGAAGCCTTCCGTTGCGTGCGCCGTGAAAACGGTTCAAGATACACAAAAAATATGTATTAAAGAATAATAGCCCTTTTAATGATCTAAAAAACAGTCCGCGATAGTATATGTCTATCTTTTAAGATTAACTCACAAAAACCGTTTTTATGGTACCTAATTTAAAAAAAAAAAAAACATAGGTTTTATCCTGAAAATTCTGCAGGAACTCGACCATTCCGAAAATCCCGCAAGAACGGGAACTATGTGGGAAGAACTAAAAATCTGCCGGAAGTCACTATTCCACGCGGACGAAGTCGCGGGCAAAAGCTAGTGGTAAATAAAAGTACAAAATTACAAGGTTCGTTCTAGCGAAGGATGTGTCAGCCCTATCTGGTGCACTACGATTGGCGTATTTGTCTTTTGTTGATATTGAATAGTCGACAAATTTATTTAGGGCTGTCACGAACGTTGCACATACGAAATGTGATTAATGAATATACACAAATTTGTATATGCTAAATAGCATTCGAACAAAATAATGCTCAAAAAAGGATACTTTTTGTAATCCCCTACATACATGAATTAATATTAATTTATAGCATGCGAAAATAAACCAATACCCTAATATACCTACTTAAATAATGTTAATAATGAAAGTCAAAACAATAGCTTATTTGTGTACACACGCCTGCACATCAACCTACCACAAACTGTCAAATTTCCCCAATAGACTTTGAACTTTATGCCTTTATATTATGGTTTAAAATGTATTGAAGAATGATAGTTTTGGATAGGTTGATGTGCAGGCGTCTGTACAAATAAACTATAACTCTAAAATAATTTGGAGACATAGTAAACATTAACATTATTATCTATTACTTAAAATGAAGCATTTCCATTTCAGTACGTCGTCGGTCGCAAAGCTATTATATATAGGTATTATTAAAAACAACCGCTTTTTAGCGAAAAAAGACCGTGTTGTTCATATTAGTGTTAAGAATTTGTGCAAAGGTTTTTGTCTTTGTGTGTAAGCAATATATTAATTATTTATTTATTATTATATCTATTAAAATAATTTAATCGTTTAACTTTGAAAATAAAATGTAACACTCACAAACCTTTATCAAGAAACGTACAAAATTACAAAGTTCGTTCTAGCGATGCGATGGGTGTGCCACCCCTATCTAGTGCGCTACTATTGGTGTATTTGCATTTTGTTGATAGCTTGACTGCGGCTAACATATCGAGAATCACCGACCTCAATTCGACTATGGAAATATTTCTAGTCATTACTAAAATATTGTTATTTTTTAATAAAAAGTAAGAATAAAAATAAACCTATGATAATTTTATGTTTCTGTGTGTATTCGTTGGAGTAAATAATACCGTTTATTCTGAATTTCATACATAAATAGATTGATGCCTCTTGGTATAGCGGTAAGTGATCCTCACTGCAAATCCAACGGTCTTGGGTTCGAATCCCTGAAGTGAATGTGTCTGTGTGATGCGCACTATCATTTTTCGTAGATGTTTATATTATGTATTTTTAGTATGTTTATACGTAACTAGTACTTATAGGTACTAAGCTTCACTAATCCATTTAGTTTGGGTCTAGATAAGTATAAATTTTAGTCTACAGAATTATAGGTATCTATCGTATCGTATCGTATAGCTTAAGATAGTATATTTTTGACGACCATCTGATAACTAACATAAGGGAAAGTTGGTTATGTTAGTTGCGAGGTTCTAGACAATGGACCTACTTTCGAATATACATTGCAGCCTCCCTAGAAACATGCTAATGTAGCTAAGATCGTTCTCTAAATTAACTTTATCGCGAATCGAACTCTGAACCCACTGCATTCAAGGTGATTTTATTCCTTCTTGTTCAGTTTAAAATATTTATAGCAGGTGGTTTTCAGCGGCTGCACATGTTTACTGACTAAATTATCCTCATCATCATCAGTCTGTTAATATTCCTCATTGCTAGAGCACAGACCTTCCCTATGGATAGAATCCCATAGGGAGAACGACCATAACCCGCCACAGGACCCGGTGTGGTGGTCAACATCCGTTGACGATTCTATATGCAGATTACAGTTTAACGCGAGATACAAGGAGGAGGAGAAGTTTGAGATACAAAATTTTTTAGTAACTTATCGGATAGCCGCCCCATCCGATAGTTGCTTAACTTCCACAATCGCAGACCGTTAACCAATGCTCCATCGAGATTAATTATAGCATAATGTTATCTAATTTACGATTTATTATGATAAACGTATGAACTCAAATTCGATTCTGTAAGTCTATATTTAATGTTTAATTAGAATTCTCACTTAGGTTTATGATCCTTCATCAGTCTTAAAAATGTTCCTTAGCGTTTGAAACATCCATCCCAGACCATACAATACGGATATCATATTTATGAAAAAAAAAAAAAAAAAAAAAAAACAGAACTTCTTTGGTATATCCTCCATCATACCTATCAAACGTAATTTAAAGTCTAAAATCTATACGCAGACAAAGTCGCAGACAAGAAGCTAGCTAATCTATGCTTTATTCATTTCATTCACAATAAATTCAGTTTTGAAACAAATTGGTGGTTTTTAGGTATAAGTAAATAGGTCGTCGCATCCGCTGGCTGTTGACCGACGCCCGTGGCGCTAGATTTGATGACAGCGCAGCGCAGCGTGCGTTTACCTAATGTGTAAATATTACGAATTTACAATAATAAACTTTATAACAAGTTTGTAAATTTTTGATATTTTAGCGTTTAACGCTAGAATGTTCTTAGATAAAAAATTGCAATAAAAAAAGACGAAGCTAAAATTTAAAAAAAATTAAAGCAACTTCATCTGTACCAAACACGGTAAAAACTCTGCCTCAGTAGCAAAGTGGTTAATGCAGTCATCTGGATTGTGGAAGGAATTCACCATCTTATCTAAATATGTCGCCATAACATCAATGTTTGTAGCATTGTTGTGTTCCGGCAGCTAGAGATAAGGTAGCCAGTGCCTCACTGGTTGAGAATCCCTGGTGAAGTGCGCTTCCATCAAATGGCCTTATCATCACTTAACATCAGGTGAGATCAAGGCACTGTGCTTACCCGTAAATATATAAAAAATATATATATATCTTACAGAATGAATATGGTAGACTAGAGCGTTGGTTTGATGATTAGTAAATCTGTGTGTTGCGTATGGTTGTAGGTTCTATTCTAGCTTAGAACAAACATTCAGGGGCGTGAAAATCTGTGATCGAACTGAGTTATTGAGGGTTCTTCCGCACCTGCGAGTGCGGGCGAACGTAGTTTGACCACGCGAGCATAGGTGAGGATGAACTCTCAATAACACACTACTGATGACGATGATGACAACATTGCCTTAATATAGGATTGCTTCATTGTTACTTATTTATAGCGGTAGATACCGAAAATAATTGAAAATAAAAGTCAAATCATTTATTAAATATACGCCTTTTTATTAAATATACGCCTTCACAGACACAATGACATGAACGTGGTCTCTACGCGACAAGTTAAAATATTTATTTATTTTACATTATTTATTTCACTGCCATTAATTATGAGTTGGTTGATATTGTTTAGAAATAAAACATAGGATTATTTATATATTTACTTACCAACAATAATTTAAAAACAATTATTTTATATAATTACCTTAGTATGTTGATATTAAATCAAGTACAACTTCAATAGCTTTATGTTATGACTAGTAGAAATTGATATACTTAAATATTTTCTATAGGTACTTACCTACTGCAAGTAAAATTAAATATCAAGTAAAGAATAACATTATTGTTGTATTTTTTTTTAATATATTCTTATTTCTTTACGTAACTCTCTCAAAGTCAAAGTTTATTAAATATAAGGCTTCACTTTCTCTTATTAACATTAAAACTATATGTAACCATAAAAATAAATGCCAATTGAGGGAATAAGAAGGTATGTTTTTTTAGTACCTTCCTATATTAAATCTTTTTAATAAAGTACAATAAACTTAGAACTAAATTAACTTTATACTTAATTTTTCCCCATCATATAAACCAAATTACTATATTTTATGGGTTCATTATATTTATGGCACATTGTTCCTTTTTGAAGAATTAAAATGTTGTCAACGAAGGTACTGTTTTTTGTACCTAAGTAAATCTTTTTAAATAAAGCACAATAAACTTACAACTAAATTAACTTTATAGGTACTTAATTTTTTCCTATCACATAAACCAAATTACTTTTTTATGGGTTAAATAATATATTTATGGCACAGACTGCTCCTTCTTGTAGAATAAAAACGTTGTCAACATTAGAGCTCCACAAAATAAAATCATGTAAATAACTAAATTCAACGATGCCAAAGCCATGTTCAATGGAGTTTCATTGTTGGATATGACATGTGGTACACACCCCTCCTTTCTTGTGAGCCTGATGCAGCATTAAATTTTGGTGTTATTATCATTAACCATGCTTTTTGAAGGTATCCAGAAGCTCCTAAGAAATTAGAGCAATATACTTACTTATAGATAATTGTTATAGATAAAAAGTTAGTAGGTAAGTTATCTATTATTTAAAATTGCTTGATATTGTTTTTACCAAATAACCATGTTTGTTCACCATTCTGAGGAAGTCCATCCACCAAATTATGAGGTAACATTTAAGGTTTTTGAATCGTCGTCTCAAATCTGCAAAACCACATAAAATAGTTTTATCTTTATGTCAATACTCTTTATTCTAGAAATTTTAACAAAACTGACATTTCCTGGTAAATCCCATGATTATAATAGGCATAATACTTACCTTTATTATCTATAAAGGTAAGTATTATGCCTATAAGTAATAATTTATTTAGTAAAACTTACCGTTTGAACACAAGGACTGATAATTATCTTTTCGTTTCGTTTCTTTTTACGTTAGGGAAATAAATAAAACTAAGATGTTAAACGTAAAAAATGACTCCGGACCTGACCCTTAAACGAATCCAACGTACGAGCACTCCTGATGCTCTCTGGTAGAGCATTCCATAACCGGACAGCATGCACAGAAAAAGAGTAGGAAAGGAAATCAGTGGAGTGAAGTGGAGTCGTTAGAGAAAGGTTGTAAGCAGAACGTAAAGTCCTACTACAGGAAGAAGAACGAAAGGAAAACAACTTCGTAGATAAATAGGAGAAGTTGGTAAAAAGAGGACAGAATATAGAATATACTTACATAAATATTATACCATACATACATATACATGCTCACTCTAATTATATTGTATATACATATACATACTTTACATATAATAATTTATAATATGAATGAATAATTGGTTAAAATATTTCTAATTGTTGTTGTTGGATAGGTAGTGCTCTTTTAGCCTAAGTTTGAATGATGCCACCGATGGTCTTTCGCGCACGTGAGCAGGCAGCTTATTCCACAATCTGGTTGCATGGACGGTAAATGAGCTATGGAAGTATTTGGAGTTGGATTGAGGAAATACAAGGGTTCTTGTGTCACATGAACGCTTAAGGCGGGAAGTGAGTGGTAAGAGAGTATAACGGGAACGAAGGTAATGTGGGAGTTGAGGATAGTGAAGGATTTTGTAAAGGAGACAAAGGATGTGCATATCTCGGCGACGTTGG
Organism: Scoparia ambigualis; assembly: GCA_963921215.1. Taxonomy (NCBI): domain Eukaryota; kingdom Metazoa; phylum Arthropoda; class Insecta; order Lepidoptera; family Crambidae; genus Scoparia; species Scoparia ambigualis. The sequence goes on from OY992512.1 coordinate 5,959,224, forward strand.
ATTGGGAGCTATTTTAATTTAGCCCGAAACTCCGAAATATGGTCATATTTGCGAAGGCTAAATTTTAATATGAACCGAATAGCCAGATTTTGCAGGCGCTCTAGTTTGTTCAACAGCTCTTCAGTAGCATCCAAGTAACACACATCGGCATAGTCGAGAAGAGGGAGAAGAAGCGACTGGGCAAGCATAATTTTGGTATTGTACGGTAAGAAGAACTGAAGTCGCTTGAGAGAATGATAAGAGTAGTGCATGCGCCGACTCACTTCGTTGACCTGTGATGTCCAAGACAAAGTACGGTCAATAATAAGGCCAAGATTTTTTGTCTTCTCCGCATATGCAAGATGCACTCCATCATAAGTAACTTTGGGGAGGGCATTTACATCCAGTTTATCGCATAGTCTGCCGCTACCAACTATCATTGCTTGTGATTTAGTTGGATTCACAAGTAATCCAAACGCCTTTGCCCACTCCTTTACAGCACGGAGATATTCATTAAGAGCTTCGATAGCTAAGTGAATATTGTCTGCATCTGAATGTTTGTAAAGCTGCAAGTCGTCAGCGTATAAGTGGTATGGACAAGATATTACTTTACCGAGCTCATTTATAAATAATGTAAAGAGGAGAGGTGAAAGCACCCCACCCTGTGGCATACCTGCAGTAAGGGGGGCCCAATCAGAAAATAAGTCATCACTCCTGATTCTCTGGTGACGATTGCGGAGGTAATCCGAACACCAAGCAATCACTGCAGGGGTAAGGTTAAGCGAGTGAAGGATGGCAAGGAGGATGTCATAATCAACGGAATTGAAAGCGCTGCTGAAGTCCAGTAGCACAAGAACCGTGAACATCCGGTTATCCATGGCGTGGCGAATATTTTCAGTGACGTTTAATAAGGCAGTTACGGTGCTGTGGCCAGGGCAAAAACCGGATTGATACGGACTTATTAAATTGTGATGGGAGACAAAAGAGAACAATTGTTTGAGAACAGCGCTTTCCAGGACCTTAGACAGGAATGGTAGGATAGAAATAGGACGGTATTGAGAGAAAGCGGTAGGGGAAGCGGACTTTGGGATAAGAATGACATGGGCTAATTTCCAGTCGGAAGGGAAGACGTTGGTTGCCAAAGAGTGGTTTAGAATATGTGTGATAATAGGCACAACGTCATCCAGGATAGGTATCAGCATGTCACGGCAAATGCCATTTTCGCCCACAGCCTTGGAAGTAATGAATTGGATACTCTTCCTAACCTCCCCCACAGTGATTTCACGAAATGAAAAAGGCTCGCAGTCAGGACGGTCCACTGTGTCTAAATAAGTAAGCGTGGCTGCCTTGATGGTATCAGACAAGTAACCGGTGAGATGGTAAAAAGCTTATTAAGGTGATTAAGGTCAGGTAATTCACCAGTACCACCGCTATCTTTACCCACGCCAAGCGATCGCAAGAACTTCCAGATTTTACTTGGAGGTAAGCCTACTACCGCAGAATGAATATATCGACGTTTGCCATCCCGGCAAAGTCAATTGCAGCAATTGCGCAGCCGCTTGTAGGAGATAAGATTTTCGTCATTCGGAAATCTTTTTAGTAATAATTTGGTCTTATCTTTACGTTGCATAGCTTTCCTAATCACAGGTGTGAGCCAAGGCGCAGGCAAATGTTTAACGCGCACTGGTCTGAGAGGGGCATGAGAATCAAAGAGTTGTTTAAGCTGTGTGTTAAGATTTGTAACCTTCTCATTTACTGTGTCAGCCGCGAACAAGGCAGACCAATCTACCCTAGAAAAGTCATCTCTCAAGCGAGGTAACCTATCATAAATTCGAAACTTTCCTGTACGAATTTTAATTGTTCAAAAACGGTATGACGAAGTTTTAAATACCAGATCGTTGCTTTTACTTAATTTTGTTAATCCATAAACCTAACATACATACGTTTCATTTTCCAGAAAAACTATTAGCCTATTATCCAAACTACATTTTTCTTTTGGAAGATGTTTTGTTTACAATTAATTTGATATCTAGAAGTATTGAAATTCGAAGTAACTTTTTCTCTAAAATATCATACTCATACCCAGTTTTTTTTTGTGTTTCATATGTTCATATTATTAGGTGAATAAACTTAAATGTCTTAAAAAGTTAATACTTTATGTTTCCGGTAAGATTGTGTTTCAAAAGTCAGTGACAGAAACGAATCGCGGCAAAACCGACTCCACGTAGTCTTGTCTGCCCTACGCTAGAGTGTAGGCGAGGCGGCTCGCGAGCTGAGGAGCAGGTGGGTTTACGCTCGCCGCCGTAGCTGAGGCTGGCCGGCGGAGCCGGCCAGCAAGACGAAGCTGCGGCGATATGCTCGCGTGGGACCGCCGGAGCCTCGCAGCGCCGGAGCCGTGACAGAAACCATGCCTGCTGCATGCTTGGTTGCTTGCTTGCTGCTTGCTTGTTTGCATGCTGCATGCTTGCTTGCATACTGCATGCTTGCTTGCATGCTGCATGCTTGCTTGCATGCTTGCTTGCATGTCGCAGCTTGCTTGCAAGCTCCAAGCTTGCTTGCTTACATGCTGCATGCTTGTTTGCATGCTGCATGCTTGCTTGCGTGGTGCATGCTTGCTTTCATGCTGCATGCTTGTTTGCATGCTTAAACGTTACTACGATCACAAGTTGTTCGATGATATTATGGATTTCAATTATTTGAAAGGTTGTATTTTAATAATATTGGAAACGTGTTTCTGGAAAATAAATCGTCTAGCATTAATAGCTTCGGCCAAACGTTGAGTGGGATTTCAAAACAGAGATTTTGAAAAAAATAACAATTGATAATCGGCATTTCAGAACTTTGTAAATTGTGTTTTCGGTAAAAAGAAAATTATGGAAAACAAAAAATTACAAAACGTTTTCGGCCAAATAAAATTCGTACAGGCAAATTTCGAATTTATGATAGGTAACCCTCAAGCGATCCACACAAATACTACTAAAACTACACTGAAAAATGACTTTGGTTTTGGGTTTTGGGGTACGTACACGATAGGATAAATATAAGAGGTCATGATACGAGAAAGGAGCGGTAGTTTGTTCATGTATTAAGACTGAATCTGGTTTAGAGACTATCTGTACGTCTAAGAAAGAGGGCTTGGCATTAGGAGAATGATGGGTGGCTGTGAGTGGGAGCAATTCAAAGTTGACAGATGTTACAAGAGAATTTAGACGTGAGGACCGAGAGTTATTCTTCAGAAGACAAGTATTAAGATCACCCATCAAAATTACATGATCGTAAGAGAGCTAAGAGATTCAAGGGTTGTCAAAAATGAATCAAAATAGTTTACGTTGATACTTAGACTGTAGGCAGCTCCCACTAAAATACTGGAGTGGCGAATGTTAAGGCTTAAGAATATATACTCCAAGGATCCAGTATAAGTACTAGGAGATTTACCAACGACAGAGCACGGGATGTGGTCCTTGATGTAGATGCATACACCACCACCACCAGCTCCAACTCTGTCGTTTCGAAACAGTTTGTATCCATTTAGAGTAAAAAGAGGGGACGGAAGAGACGGTTTGACCCAAGATTCTGAAATTAATATTCCGTCGACTAGCCCGTTGTTAAATGACACATTTAGATCAGTGATATGTGCAGGGACACTCTGTGCGTTAATATGCACAAGGTTGAGGTATTTGGATTTTTTGTGAAATATTGACCGCAGCTTGACATCCAGAGAGTTTTAATATTCCAGTTTTAATATATCCAGAGACATTTAATATTTATACAGAAAGTCCCTTACTGTTGTCTTATTCTTGACCTTTCTTGTCAGGATTAAAGGTACATAGGTGGATTTATTTGGCCATAATGTTTGTATGGTTGAGAGCCTCCACAAATTGTCATGCAGCGACTTGGTCTTCGTTGCGGAAAATGTTGCATGACACAAAATTATTTGGTCACTCACGTCGCAACAACGATATAAGCACGCAATTCCCGGCAGACCTTAGTTAGATATTTGAAAGTTCGAAAACGAGAACTTCGAGAACTATTCACAAGTACAACAAACTCGGGATTTCGTTAATTTGCTCCAAGCAACGTCGGGAAACATTTCTTCCTTAGCGCCTGAGCACCATTCTTTGATTATTGCAGTCCACAATAGCCCTAAAAAGAGCATTATAAACAAAACTTTCAACACAACACAACTCTTCCTTCATCAGCTGATCAAACAATCGCCATTTTGTGTGACGAAGCGTTAATTTTTATCTTCAAGGTTTGAGTGATCGCTACACTAGCGATTCTTGGCTTGTCAAACTGTCAATTAGGTCTATTTTAGCGTAAATTTTACGATGTAGGACGACGACGTACGACGTTTAAAGTTTCAATTTTACGACGTAGGTAACTTTTGCTTATGTCAAACCCATACATTCTGTTTAACGTAGCGTTTAATTTGTTTGCCAATTGACTAGGCCCTCAGTAGCAGGCTAGCAGCGAAGGTTGAAAGCGGGCCTACGCGATTTGTAATACAAACAAGGAACCGACTCTGTGGTCTTGTGGCTAAGCCACAGGTCTTTGACCCAGGGGTCAAGTATCGATTCCCAACGTGGGTTACATCCTTGCCTACATAACATCAATGATAATAGCATTGTTGTGTACCGACAGTTTAGTGATAAGATTGCCACTTCCTCAGTGGTTGAGAATTACGGGCGAAGCGGACTTTAACGGCCTTAGCGTCATGAAGTGAGATCAAGGCGATGCGTTTACCCGTAGTAGATAAAAAAGGAAACGATAATAATATAGACCACGGTGCATCAAATGAGAGCTCAGGCTCGGATCAGTTTATAACATTATGTTTTTTAAAGTTTCAAAATTACCTATTTAGAGTTCGCTCGACAACGTAGCGTTGACGAGTCAACATTATTATTATACATACTGTTTAAGCATTCATACCACTTGCCTAGGCCCTCAGAGCAGGATCAGCAGGATAAGCAGGTTCTCCGTGAGCCCGCGCTTTTTTTCGTAGCCATATTTACTAGTCACGCATTGCCCCGCCTTCTATATGAGTCCTGCCCGCACTGCTTCTGACCAGGGGCTCTCTAAGCGCATTCGAATACTTTGTTATAGCCCGTTATTCTGTATACAATACACTGCTGTTTCTTTTCACAAGCGATTGGCTTAGTACGTACACGCAGTAGTGTACGTACTAAACGTGTAAACCAGTTCAACCTACATTGAGCAAGCTTGGTGGGCTATATCCAATCTCCCTTATGTGTTATCTGTGTAGAAAAGCTTAGCTTAAAGCCTCTGCTTCCAGTGTGTGAGAGCCTTTACCAATGCGGTCCGCCACTTTCACGGAACTGCAACTGCCCGGAGGATGTGTAATTGGGTGTGCTCCGTGCATTCAGGGGCGGTAGACTCGCTGCACGGAACCACTGTGTTGTCGATCTATTTTTTTATGGCTCAGAAGCAACCAATAGGAAGTGTATAGCCATCATCAGCCTATAAATGACCCAATGCTGCATACGAGGAGGAGATTATGACCTCCATGTTGAAATCAAGTCATCTCCATACAATTGATAGGTATTAGGTTCATCACCTCGCTTGCCAAATTCGGGTTGGTAGTCACAAAACTGGGGTTTGAAACGAAAAATCTGAAACACATTTTGCTCTACCTAGGAATTAAACCTGGGACCTCTGAATGTGGACAAAATAGCAAAATTGAGATACAACAAAAATAAACGATAAAGTCAGTTTTTCTATAGTAGAAGGAGGCACACGAGCAGGCGGGTCACCTGATGAAGAGTGATTGGCTACTTGACAGTTTTCGAAAAAGTATTTAAAAAATTACAAACGCTTATTTTATACCCCGTACAATATTTTCTTTCTCGAAAAAGCTTTATTTATCAGAAAAAAACATATTTTTCTTTTTTGATTTCAAATTTCGTGCGAAAACAGTTGGTCACGTGACATTTTGCTCTGTGATATAGAAACAACAACAACAATAAATATAGAAACATGACTTGAAACCTGACAGATAGTTTTTGTATACTTTGTGAAATGTGACGTCACAATCCGTCACATGAAGCTCAATCATGGCGCCCGTGTTTCGAGTCTTGTAATCCACAGATAAAAAATCGCAAATTAATTTTGTAAACATAAAATATTTACAAATTATCTTAATAAAAAAAACTATTGGATAATTATCGTTTAATCATAACCTACCATTTCCGACATATTTCATATTTTATTGTTACAACTGTCAAATAGCCAATTACCGCCGCCCATGGATACCTTCAAAACCAGAGGAATCGCAGGCGCGTTGCCGGGGGGGTAGGTTTGGCCTCCGGAACCCTCACTGGCCGGACGAAACACAACAGCACCAAGTGCCGTTATAAATAAATAAATAAATAAATAAATTTTTGTTTACGCTCACACCAATTATCTAGACCAAGATGAGTATTCTTGTGAAACTCGTTTATATGGTAAGATAACGGATATATATACATAAACATAGAAAAAACACCCAGACCCGAAATCAATTTAGAAAAACAGTTTTTCTCTAAATTGATCCGACCGGGGATCGAACCCGGGACCTCAGAGATGGCGACATTATGAAAACCGGTGTACAAACCACTCGACCAAGGAGGTCGTCAACGCCGTCGTTATTTCACGCCGGATATTCGTGAGAGGGTGGTATTACGCCGGGCGAGCCGGCCCAATGCGTGCTGCAACGCAGCGTGGCTCTACCACTCAGAAAATTAATGAAAGTTTAAATATTATTCGATTATCATGTTTACATGAGGTCAAAGGAACAAAGCATTTAGCGAAAACTGTTGGCGATAGAAATAGTTTAAAGTAATAAAGGGCCGGGTAGGAACGCCCCTCCCTTACATGTTGTACAACAAAATGGTGTCGTGTGGACCAAACTTTTTGTCACGTTTCTGCTACACATTGCACTAGGAAACTGGTCAAACCTTTACATATCAAAGGTCAAAGGAACAAAACAGTTAATTACCACGCCGGGGGGTAGGGTAAAGCCACCAAAGAGTTCGCATGGTTACTGTTTAATAATAAAAAAAAATACCCCACACAAAACACTTTGCAATTCTTGGTTTATACCCAGTTACGGGAATACCACCTTGAAGCACACCGAAACAAAACAATAACTATGCTTACACCAACTATTTAGCCCAAGTTACGTTTTTAAGAAAAAAAACTTATTTAATGGATAACTAAAAAACGGGTAATCACATACTGAAAATACCCAGACCTTCGAAAATTTAACTCTTGGGAATTGGACCTCCAGAGACGACATCAGAACTGTGCTGACTACTCCACCACGGAGGTCGTTAGGTCGTAAATTATTATTCTGGTTTGTAATACTTGCCAGTCTGTGACTTATTGTGGGCATGGAATTAATAAAGTTGTACACTAGTATTTATTGATTCCATGAATGTCTCTGCTGATACCGTACGTAATACGCCTACGCTTTGGTAGTGAGTACTCTTCAATATTCAAAATCGTTTACTCAATTTTGGTTACAGTAATTGAGTAGCCATGAAAGTCGAGAGTCCTTTTGATTTTACCTATTATTTGTATCGTCAACTCGCACAACAGTTAAAATCTGAGGTAGTCATGAAGAGTTAATTACAAAAAGGTTTGGAAAAAATTATAATCCTTAAATGTTTAATACCAGACAGTTAATGAGTTATGAGTACAAAATAAAACAAAATTTCTTGTTTCCATATTTTTTTTTACTATACTTTGTACGTATGTGCGAGTTGACAACTAAAATAATAGACAAAATTAAAAGGTGCCATCTCGCACATCTGTGCGAGTTAACGTATAACTCATAGGGCGTGAGACCTTGTAGTAAGAAGAGCTTTCTTTTAGTTATTATTATTATTATTATACTCTTTATTAAACATATATGTTGAGAAATTTTTTTTACAATATTTTATGTAAAAACATATTTACAATATAAAATATTATAAAAACTTAACCTAGGTTGCCACCGGCAGCGGGGATAGACCCAAGCTATCGGTAGTTAGGGCTGCAGAGTGAGGAACCTCCTCACAATACGTGCCGTGTCAAGGAGTACTGCCTTCTGTATCTGACCCTTGAAATTATTATTCACGTGTTTATTTATTTTCTTAAGTGTAGGTTTTTTATAATATCCCATATAAAAATAATAAACAAAACTACTATAAAAAATAAAACATTTAACATTATAAAAAACCTAAACCTAGGGTGTCGCCAGCAGCGGGGCAGGGCCCAAGCTACCGGTGGTTAGGGCTGCAGAGAGAGGAACCTCCTGACGATGCGTGCCGTGTCAAGAAGTACCGCCTTTTGTATCTGACCCTTGATCCAGCCGTCTAGCGAGAGTCTCTTGAGATGTTGGTCGAGACTCTTCGCTATTAGGCCGTTTGCAGATACGACTATCGGGACAATGATAGTCGAGTCAACATCCCACATGGCGGTAACCTCGTAAGCCAAGTCAAGGTACTTGCACAGCTTGTCCTTCTCAGCCTTCACGAGGTTCTCATCATGTGGGACGGTGATGTCGACTAGCACTGCCCGCCGCTGGGACCGATCGACTATCACGATGTCAGGCTTATTGGCAACAATAGTCCTGTCCGTGATAACCGATCGGTCCCAATAGAGCAAAGCACGACCATTTTCGAGAACTGGCTCAGGTGCGTACTTATAGTACGGCACCTCGGACTCCACAAGACCGTATTGAAGAGCAAGTTGCTGGTGAATGATCCTGGCTACAAGATTGTGTCTGTGCAAGTACGCGCCGTTAGCAAGATGAGAACAACCGGAAATAATATGCCTAAGTGACTCTCCGGGACGGCGGCATGCTCGACATATGTCGACCGTACCGTCCTTCAGGATATACTTCCGGTAGTTGTTCGTCTTGATAACTTCGTCCGCAATTGCACAGACAAAACCTTCGGTTTCCCCAAAGAGGTCCCCGAATCGTAGCCAGTTCACCGACGCGAGCAGGTCCACATCGGGCCCTGTTAAGGCCCGATAGAACCGGCCGTGCAGCTCCTTGCTCTTCCATACATCCTTGCGATCCTCGGTGCTCAGCACCTGAGGCTTGCGCCAGTTCTCTTTGCCTAAGGAGAGAGGCGTAAAGGTCCTGTCAACTGACACCACATCGCGATGCATCCCACACTCGTTGTTGAGGAAATATTCTCGGAGACTGCACACCTCACGGTTGTGGACGGTCTTGGCATTTAAAAAACCTCGACCACCCCATTTCCGCGGGATGTACAGTCTCATAACAGACGAGCGTGGGTGGAGCATGCGATGTGATGTCAGTTGCTGTCGAACCTTTCTGTCCAGGGCGTCTAACTCGGTCTGAGTCCACCTTAGTATGCCAAAGGTGTATACCAGTAAGGGCATAACCCAGCCGTTGAAAGCGCGCACCCTGTTGCCTCCTGACAAAAGACTGTTAAGTACCTTTGTCAGGCGACCAAAGAAGCGTTCTTTCACCGACTGTTTTATACCCTCACTCTCTATACCCAATGACTGTGACATACCAAGGTATTTGTAGGTGTCGGCTTCGGAGAGAGATCTGAAAGTCATCGTCTCAGAAAGTTGCAAATTCGTAGAATTTACAACTTTCCCCCGCTGTACGTGCATGACCGCGCACTTGTCTACACCGAACCCCATGTTGATGGCGCTGCTAAAAGTCTCAGTGACTTTCAGCAACGCCACCAATTCATGACGTTTCGGTGCAAATAGTTTGAGGTCATCCATGTACAGCAAGTGCGAAATAACTTCACCCTGCCTCCTAAGCCGATAGCCCAGCCCTGAATCCTCTAGCAATGTGCTAAGAGGATTCAGGGCTAGACAGAACCACAACGGACTCAGACTATCACCCTGGAAGATGCCTCGCTTAATCCTTACGAAGTCCTGCGGACCAGACGGGCTGTCTCCACCACCCGGTTGACGAAGGACTGTGGTCCACTGTCTCATACAAGAACCTAGAAAAGATCTCAGAGTTGTATTAATTTTATACAGCTCTAAGATCCTCTCCAACCAGGTATGAGGCACCGAATCATAGGCCTTCTTATAGTCAATCCAGGCGGTGGAGAGAGCCCCTTTGTTCCGCCGGACTTGTTGGCAAATGGTCGTGTCGATGAGGAGGAGCTCCTTAGTACCACGAGACCCAACCTTCATCCATTCTGAGTGGGAGCCAAAATATTGTGCGCAACAATGTGCGAATTAATTTTAATTCTCAGAATGGATGTAAGGAGCTTGTAAAGCGTCGGCAAGCATGTGATGGGTCTATATTTCTTCGGTTCCGTGGTACTACCGGACTTGTGGAGCAGGAAGGTGACACCGGTTGTCATAAATGTTGGCAAGGAACCGACCTCGAGGGCTTCTTGGAATTGCGTCGCTAAGCAGTCGTGTGAGCATCTAATCCACTTTATCCAAAAGTTATGCAACCCGTCCGGTCCAGGACTTTTCCAGTTCTGAGCCGTACGGATCGCACAACTAACGTCTTCGGGGCTAATGGTCACAGGCCCCATGGATTCGATAGATTCACACGCACGCTCAACGACGCTAATCCAATCACCCTCAGTGTGTTCGACTGGTTCCGACCAGATACTACGCCAAAAGTTATTTATGGTAGTAGCATCTGGACACTGCCCGTCGCTCATACATTGGTCGGTTCCTTCCCAACTCCGGTACACCTTCCTTTGGTCATTTTGAAAGAGGCGATTTTGACAATATCGATCAACACGCGCTCTATAGCGACGAATACGGCTTGCCAGCGAATAAACTTTCTGCTTCAGAAAGTCAATGCGCTCCGTGACACAAGCTATGTAGTCCCGGGGTCTATCCCGTTCCCAGCAAAGGCCTGGTTCACGAAACGCATGACTCGTGGACGATGATTGCCCCCTCTGAAGCATATTAATTTTGCAATGAGAGTCCTAAACGAGTTGATACGACACTCGATTCTTTTTTGCCACGCGGGGACAGCTGGGTGTCGCGGTGCTCGGTCAGTGTCCGGAAACTTAACACGAGCGATGCGACACGCCGCTATGGCAGCGCAGTACAAAATCGAGTGTGTATCAACTAATGTTTCGCTAGTCCGCATATAGGGGACTAGCAAAACGTTTAGGGCTCCCATTAATGGCAGATTGCGTTTATTCGTTGGCAAGCGTGGTAGTCTCGGCCTAGAGTCGGTGGAACGATATTGCAAAATTGCGTCTTCCAAAGCCCTCCTCAATTGCTCATTAGTCTGGATACTTACGTTCGTATTCATACAATCATCTACGTCCAGTGCGGGATCCGTCAGAGCAGTCGTCGAAGCCGAGCCTGTCGGCCCCTGCGTCAACAACGCCACATGCGAGTCCCGCGCTAAAGTAAAGGTAGTATGAATAGGTAACGCCTCCAGACGCAGTTGATCAAGCGTAGAGTCATCCAACAACTTGAGCCGCTGGATGGCCCGCACCTGATCCGACAGTCGTTGTGCAGAGACGACGGCGGCTGGTTCAAGGGACTGAAACAGAGGCAGTATCCTATCGCGGTACGCGGTCAAGTTAGTTCCTCCCTCTGTAGCCCCGTAGTAGGCGCGCATGCAGTTCTCATTCATAGACTGTGTCCTCCAACGATGAGCTCGGAGATGACGCGACGGGCGGAGGTGGTGGGTGCGCGCTAGTAGATTCCGCTATACGTTTTTGGGATTTTGTTATCATTTTTATCAATTATTATTATTATTATTGTACGTAAGTACGTCCGAAACGGATAAAACTTTTGCTTCTATTTTATGTTAAAAACCTTAATGTACACAGTTCACATTATCTATTCTATTTCTTTTACAGCGTTAAATAAAAATTGGAAAATGCTCTTCCGTGCCTTTACCTTAGAGCGCGAGGCCTTGCGGCGTCACCGTCAAAATTACTTTTCGGCTGACGTCATTATTTCGCGCGAAACTGTAATTTATCACTGGAATTGAAACTGAACGCGCAAAAAAGGGGCCACTTTTGGAAAGTGCACGCTGCATTGGATCAGTTTCGTGGGTCGTTTAGTTGTGATAATGAAAATGTAATGAAAATTATTTGTTCATTTCACACATAATACATAAAACTTAAAATATACATAAAATACCAGCTATTTCATTCAAAACGGCAAATAATATTCGAAATTAATGTATGAAACACAAATAACAGAGGTTTTTATTTCGCTATTTCAGTATTGCTTCCGTAGTAATAGTGATGGCCCTGTTGCGAGACAATGTAAATGCTGTTGCTGTATATTATACTGTGTATCAGGATGTTTGGTAATACTATGGGTATGTTATAGGATGTTTGGTAATACCCATAGTATTGATTTATTATTTATTATAATATAAAGCAACATACTATATCTACCGTAAACCGTAACCGTGTCACGTAGCGGTGAAAGAATGCTACCACCCCCTCTCTTCCGTTGGGTGTCTTAAAAGGCGATTAACGGACTAAATACTGCACATACATCCAACAGCATAAAATGGCGATGGGCTCATCACCTGTCACGCTGAGCACATGTGAAGTCGCTATTTGGTGAAAAGTGGACTATGGTAGAGGACTGCTTTTGCTGTCCTCATCGCCTGGTCTCTGACTAACCCTACGGGGATAACAGTTGTGATTTTATTATATGTATGTAGGTACTATATGTACATCCAGTGAAATAACTGGACGTCGAGGGTTAAGAGCTGAAGTTTCAGGATACGTTGGTGTCGCGAGCGTCTATGGGTTGCGGTGGGCGCGCACATTTCTACTTTCAATGATTTAGGAACATAACCCTGTTTGGACGTGTTTGATCATAATACATACATACATATATACCTATATACATACATACCCTAAGGGTTATTCAGAGACTAGGTAATGAGGACCGTAGTACAGTCTTTAGTTCGTTAGTCGCCTTTTACGACACCCAAATAAAAGGGAGTCTACTACCCCCTTTCTTTCACCTCTACGCGACACGGTTAATAAGTATGTTCTATCTATAGATATCTTATACATGGTCTAACAAAATAAATAAGCGAACGGGCGGTATCTATACATCATTCTGAATATAATAACAAAAAATGGGCTTCAGTTTTATAGTGATTTTTCAAAGTTATGTTTTCTAACAAACTAAATCAATTAAAATAATGCACATCTTGAAAATGCTGTATCTTTACTAACACGCACGCTTCAAGTGTCAATTAAGAAGATAGCTCAGTGTGCTCCGAGTTTAGTGTGCATGCGTTCGGCTATCTTTGTGTGCGTGTAGAACAGCAAAGGGTGTATTTTTTGGTGAATAATAATGGTTTGTCGATTATCTCGGTAACGAGCCTGTAGTTTGGACCAAATTTGGTGAGCATGCTCAGTGTGATGTATAGATGCTCCCGTTAAACGTTTGCTTCTTGATATTGTTAGATCTTATAGATAAGTGTGTTTATTCTTTATCTAACAAAACAAGCATCATCTTAATATGCAACATCTTATGATGATGGTGATGATGAACAAAAATAATGACTCCACAATTCACAATATTAAAACTCACAGAACAGTTAACATCATCCCATTATTTTGTCCTATCATCCAAGCTCACTGTGTACAAATTAGGATCGTAACGGCTAAAGAGCCTAATCGAGTAACGGGTAAAACTGTTAGTCGAACGCAAATCGATTCGTTTGCTGTCCGAACCTAATTGAAACTGTTTGGTGAATAAACAGAGGGGTACCGAAAATACTTTTGGATACTTTTTGCAACTAAGTTGCGACTCAGCGAGAAGTCGGCATAGAAAGGTAAATGGAGTAATATTCAGCTCAAGAAATCAATCAATATATAATTTAATTTTACTCTTTTGTTGTGTTCTAGTGAATAAATACTTACCTGATATTAAAGGTAATGGACGTGCAATTTACCAGGTACCTTTTACTACAGAACCACTGCCTATATTGTATTTAACGGGTGTGTACAGTTTGACAAAAAAGAGTAGAAATGAAATAGAGGCAATACTGTACGGAGTGTTTGTCAAAAATGACGTAAACTCCATAGGTAGCGTATTGCCACATTTAATTTCTACTCTCTAAACTAGCGTAGGGCAGACAAGTCTACGTGGAGTCGGTTTTGCCGCGATTCGTTTCTGTCACTGATTTTTTTAGCACAGCCTTATCGAAAACCCAACGTATTAACTTTTTAAGATGTTTCAAACCGATTTACGGTAAAAAAAAATTGTTAACGCTTACACCAATTACCTAGAGCAAGATGAGTATTCTTTTGAAATTCGTTAATATGGTAAGATAACGGATAAATATACATAGAAAAGACACCCAGACCAGAAATTAATTTAGAAAAACAGTTTTTCTCTAAATGAACACGACCGGGAATTGAACCTGGGACCAAAGAGATGACTCGACGCCAGACCGGCGTGCTAACCACTCGACCACGGAGGTCGTAATTTTTTTTTTATATCAAGGTTATTTTTTTTATTAGACAACAGAAATCTAGGTCCATACAAAAATTGTAATATATATTTTTTTATTTTTTTCCTTAAAAACATTTTTTTTGGAAATCTTTCCATCCCTTTCCGAAAGCAAGAAATCTAGGTCCATACAAAAATTATAATATATATTTTTTTTATTTTTTTCCTTAAAAAACATTTTTTTTGGAAATCTTTCCATCCCTTTCCGAAAGCAATGTCTTTCGTCAAAAATAGAGTGTATTTTTATGAACCCCTTTTGCGACACCCGGACCGGAAAATGCTATTTTTATTTATATGCAAAAATTAATATGATTATTCTACCAACATAGCTTTATAGAAAAAGTTGTTAGAGAATATGAGTATTATATCAAATGAATAATGATATGTTATAGGAAGTGTATTTAGAACAAGTAAAAATTATATCCAATGAACGTTATCCTTTGAAATTAGTTAATTTAAATGAAACACTTTTTTACGGATTAACTCGCGTTTAATTTACTATTAACATAGTTTTTTATATTATCCTGACGTTTCAAACCCTTTGCAGGGTCCGTGCTCACAGTGGTTCATTTTCACTAGCTCGCTAAACCTCAGAAAACAATATTAGATAATTTGTCATTATAATTATGAAATGGTATGCACCCCTTATATTTAACTGTTGGAATAAAACAATGTTAACATGAATTACTACATTTTTACGCGAACTTAACCAATTTGCCGTAACTATCTTAATAAAATAAATTATTTACCCTACATTAGGAATCAAACCCCAGACCTCTGCGACTGAAAAAGGTGGGCGACAAAAACATAGATACATACATATAATCACGACTATTATCCCCGAAGGGTTAGTCAGAGACTAGGCAATGAGGACAGCAAAGCAGTCCTCTACCATAGTCCACTTTTCACCAAATAACGGCTGCACGTGTGCTCAGCATGACAGGTGATGAGCCCATCGCCGCTCTATGCTGTTATATGCACCTATGTGCAGTCTTTAGACCGTTAGTCGCTTTTCACGACACCTAAGGGAAGAGAGGGGGTGGTAGTATTCTTTCACCGCCACGCGACGCGGTAAGTGACAAAAAAATACTTTAAAAATAAAATATTTTTGACGATAATTTCAGAATGTGTATTAACGGTATAACGCTTTTTTGTTCTCGACAGCGTAAATGTAGGACGGAACTTTCGTTTTCAGGTTGCAGAGTGCTTTTGTGTGTCATGTCGGTTCAACTTTGGCTGGGCTTAGAGCCTTTGCGTACCGGCGACAAAGATTTTTTCTTTGCGTCCTCCGCAGCTGTGATGTACATTTTACGTATACGTACAATTTGCCTCCTGTGAAAAGTCATACTTCTCGAAATGAGAACATTTCATTGTCAAATTTGCAATGTTTAAAAAAATATAAAAATAGAAAGTTACGTAATATTTGATTATTTGCGTTAACAAACGCTCAAATAAACTCAAAGATATCGAAACGTTGAAAAAATGTCTACCTCAGGCGGGAATCGAACCCTAAGCTGAACCCTAAAATTCTAAGAGGTTTGATAAAATACTGTTGTATAAAACATAAAGTCAAAAGCGTTGAAAAATTTCGTCGGTCTAACCAATATCTCGGTGGCGGAGTGGTCAACGCAGCCGCCCCCGGATTGCGGAGGACGCGGGTTTGATTCCCGCCTGAGGTAGACATTTTTTTCAACGTTTCGTTATCTAAGAGGAAGTTACCTTATAAAATCAACTAATTAGTACCTACTTACACTCATTCAATCTGCATGAAAGTTTAGAAAATAATAAATTTTCCTCTTTTGTCATTTTTTTGAACACCGGTTCCGCTGCACCACTGAAATTGTGATGCACTGCATTTGTTGATGCAGTTGTTATTTTGAAATGTACAATGGTGGACTCCGTCGCTTTACCAGTCTAAAGGTCAAAATCCCTTGCACACCGCGTAGTCTATTTGGTACGGGCACGACCCGGGCGGTCGGTGCGCTTCATAAGAAAATCGCTGCAAAGCGGTAAAGCGACGGTGACCCCGACCATACCTATCACTTTTCATAGGAGGCACATTCATAAACGTAGCTATGTACTGCTACACCTTGCATGGACTATCGCTTTTTGTTGTGGTAAGTAATCTTTCTTTTTCTACGTGTAAAAGCAACATAACAAATTATTTTATACCTACGTGAATTTTACCGGAAAATATTCGCACTTGATTTTCACGTGACAAGTTATCGAGTTTCATTATTTCCTTCCATAAATTCGTTTCTGGCAGTGACCATGACATTGAATCTAACTTAACAGTTTGATTGAAATGTACGCTGAAGTTTTCCTTAAAATGGTTATACGCAACCAACAATTTCTCGGGCTACCCTGTATGGTCGACCAGACCATACATCTGCATACGTCACTAATATTTGTATAACAAATCTTATTAATGAAAAAAACTATTGTTAAACTAAGTATTCTTATTCATCCGATGATGATAAGTGGCGATGAGGTCTAGGTGAGGTATTTTGCCCGGAATTTGACGACGTCTGTGGTCGAGTGGTTATCACGCCGGGTCTGGCGTCGCGCCATCTCTGAGGTCCCGGGTTCAATTGCCGGTCAGGTCAATTTAGAGAAAAACTGTTTTTCTAAATTAATTTCGGGTCTGGTGTTTTTTTCTGGTTATGTATATTTTTCCGTTATCCATATTTCAATTAATTTCGTTCTCAAGATAATTGGTGAAAGCGTAAATAAATTTATTATTCATTTAATTTCTAACCACTGCGGAACTGGAAGTCTATGGAATAGAGTAGTTTTTTTTACTTGTTTCGTCTTATAGCTAGGTAATTAGAGGTGACAGATATAGAAAAGATGGTGGTAAATAGCTAGACCGCAGGACAAGGCGTATACCAGACTGTCCTAATACAAGGCACAATAGAAATGCAATATTTAAATTTTTAACTAATATTGTTAGCAACCTCTAGTCATCGTGACAGGCATAAGGGGGTATGTATGTAGATATATTTAAATATGCGAGAATTCATATGTTTATTTGGGTCGGTAGCGGATTCCCTAAATCGCAATTCGACCAGTTTCTCACTTCGTACACATCGCAAATCGTCTTAGTAGCAAAATGTCTGAATTCTAAATTACCAGTTCCTCACTTCTATGTGTGTATGACGTTTATATATTTTTACTGCTTTCTACCACTTTTTGTCACCGCGTGTAATGCACACGTCATCTCTGCATCACCCTATGGTTGATTGAAAGGCCCAATGGTTGGTTGTAGAGAATGATTCACGCATTAAGGGCCCGTTGTTTGATCAGTAGTTAAGTATTTTTACTGCTTTCTACCACTTTTTGTCACCGCATGTAATGCACACGTCATCTCTGCATCACCCTATGTGTTTGATATAGCTAGTCTACATCTGCCCTGCTACCAGGCTATTTCTAGCCAACTTAAATCTATACTAAATTATAATGTATATAAACTAACTTACGTACTATGAAGACGGTGGCTGCGCGTCCCGACGCCGCTCCGCCTCGTTTCAGCTCGGTCGTAGTCCGCCGCGCCGGCTGGCTTCGGGCTGCTGTGGTGGTGGTGGTAGCTCGCCTCCCCGGCGACTGTCTCTGGCTGCTGCTGTGGTATGGAAAGGCCCTAGGCGTCCCGTCTACCCCTCAGCGCTGAACCCAGACAAATACATACCACTTGCACCAATCACTTAGCCCGCCACGACACGTGTGCGGGTCAACCAACAAATCACTGATTTTACCTAGCCCGCCCTGGTACTAATTTAGCTAATGTGCCCCACACTGTTTCACAATTTATTTATATGACTAGTTTAACTATTATTAACTAAGTTTAACTATTTATCAACTACAAAAGTCAATATTCTTCACGCGTCCCCGCGGTTCCGTTAACCTCACCAAAAATCCAACGTGAGTGTGTGTCACACTGACATTGACAGTCGTCTGTCACTACAAATTATGACGACAAAGTTGCCAGCCGTAAGTGGCCATTTTGTTCCAAACACTATGGTTGATTGAAAGGCCCAATGGTTGGTTGTAGAGAATGATTCACGCATTAAGGGCCCGTTGTTTGATCAGTAGTTAAGTATACTATTAGTTAAAAAGCACTAGTTAAACTAACTATTAGTTAAAAATGACAAAATAATGTTGTTTGATCAATAGTTAACCTAACTACAGTTAAAAATTTTGACAATTTGTTATAAAAGTTAACTATGCATAGAACGAGTAGTTATCTTTAACTATTTGTTGACATAAGAGAGGTTATTGCTGTAAGTAAATGTATTTGTAACTTACAATAAAATGAATTTAAATATTGCAAAATATTTTGAAGATTTAGAAAGCTCTTCGGATGACGAAATTGTAATAGATTATAATAATATACTAAATCGACACCCTAAAACATTTCGACCTAGGATCTTGCAGATAGACGTTTGTGATGAAGTAGATTTCTTTGAAAGATATAGAATGTCCAAATGTACTGTACTTACTTACTTACTTTGGATACTCAGTGAACTCAAGACGTCATTGGAAATGCAAACAGATAGACGTAAATTTTACTAAATATCAATAATAAGTACATACCTACATATATGTATATAAGTACACATCACATAAGTAGACTGTGATGTGTAGGTACTTACTTAAACTTACCAATTTATAAAATGATTATTTTACCAATTTTACCTTCTTTATTTAAGTACTACAGTTTACCTATATCCTACTAATATTATAAACGCGAGAGTTTGTAAGTATGGATGGATGTTTGTTACTCTTTCACGTAAAAACTACTGAATGGATTTGGATGAAATTCGGTATAAGTACAGATAGTTTATTACCTGGATTAATACATAGAATATCTTTTATCCCGATATTCCAACGGGAACGGGAACCACGCGGGTGAAACCGCGAGTGGCCTATAGTATTATAAGATTTAACACAACTAAACAAAAAAAAATTAATTTATAAAATCTTTTTTAAAACAAGCTTTTATTTAAATGTGCTAAAAAGAAAAAAATAAACATTTACTATTAACTTGTAACGTCGTTACACAATTTATATGATATAAAAGGTTGTCCCAAGATTATGTAAGTAGGTACCTACTCGTATTTAACTATAGGTTAGATTGAAAATTTTAATCAATCACATCAAGTTATTAAATTTAATTTTATATTTAGACAAGTAAATCTAGCGACAACCTTTTATATCATATATATTGTGTAACGACGTAAATAAGTTGATAGTAAAAGTTAATTTTTTTCTTTTTAGCGCATTTAAATAAAAGCTTTTTAATTTTAATTTATTTTTTACTTTTTAGTATTGGATTTAGAGTCATCTAGCACTAAAGTGCTCGAAAAGTCAAATCCAACGAACCCAAACTCGATGAGTTTCCGCCGTTTCGTTTAGGAGTTCCTATGGCCACCTCCAGACTCCATCATCATTACCCTGGACATCATCTAGCACTAAAGTGCTCGAAAAGACAAATCCAACGAACTCAAACTCGATGAGTTTCCGCCGTTTCGTTTAGGAGTTCCTATGGCCACCTCCCGACTCCATCATCATTACCCTGGACATCATCTAGCACTAAAGTGCTCGAAAAGACAAATCCAACGAACTCAAACTCGATGAGTTTCCGCCGTTTCGTTTAGGAGTTCCTATGGCCACCTCCAGATTCCATCATCAGACCAGCTCAATGGTACCATAACATTGCATTGTCATCGTACTTACATAAGTTTATCAAATTTCAGCTCAATCGATTGAGGAGAACTTAAATTTCGTTGCAAGACTTGTCCCACACAAACTAACAAACAGAGGAAGTCAAATAAAAGCTTGTAATTAACACGAATCGCTACTAACGCAAACGTCAAATTGTGTTTTTTGACATTATATATCTGTGTTACCAGCTAAAACCAAACATTCACCCAATAATTCGATCGTCCCACATGTTTATTACAGTAGCAATACAAATGACTATTATTAAATTTGACAATAGTTAAAACTAAGTTCAAACAACGTATTTCCACATTAACTATTTGTTAAGGCTTTAACTATTGTCAACTAACTAATAGTTATATTTACCATTAGTCATATTTAACTACGTATCAAACAACGGGCCCTAAGTCTACATATCATGTTGCAAAACTTTAACTAAATAATTAAGTAAACTTTTTGATCACAATGGCAGAGGAGGCGATAACTCTAAGTAATTTTTACTTAAGCCATTGAGTTATAAGGAATTGAGCTCTAATTAAGGGACGGAATGACACAACTGAATACTTACATTACTAACAGTCGCAAGTTAAAATATTGTCAATAAAGTTAAAGAAGGTGACCTGTTTCAGAAGACCCGAGCGGGGTAAACAGGTATTTTATTTAGGTACTTACCAGGTTGGTCCCAACCACTTAAGTAAAACTGAAGTTTTTAGTGTATGTTTACTACGATGGTTAGGTTCTTTTATATGACAAAGAGACAACGCAGTAAACAGTAAATATTATAAGTACTTTATTGAGGATAATTTAAATAAAACATTATAATAATATCATGTTAGCGAATATACCGCACCAGTCTCGTGGAGATGTCGCCTTCTTGGTCTACGTATACTTAACATCTCCTCTCCTTACTTCACTATGTTTATTTGTACTGGCACCTCGAGACCAACCGTTAGGTTATGCAAGAAGTGCCAGACGTCCCTGCACCAGTAGAACACTCACGCAGGAGACCACCAACGTTAGGTCTTGACGCCAAATTAGTGCCCGCCGCAGCGCGCTCTTCATTCGGTACTCATAAGACTAGTGTCTCGGGAGAGTATCCCCGTGAACACGTGTAGTTCACTGCCTATTGTCCAGATAGGTAGCCGGAGCTATCGAGCTCGCTCACTTCTCGTTGCACGAAGGGCACAACTCGCAGTTGCCACTGCTAGGGTCGTCGACTCTAAAGTTGACTCCCAAGTGTCCACCTTCCAACTTCCAAAGCTGCCAACTATAAGGGAAACTCACGTTCCCCGCAGGACTTTTCGCTTCTGGCCCCTCAGAGACCGCTACTAGGCCCCGCTCGCTGTGCACGAGTTTGGAAGTCCTGGCACACAATACCAGGACAGACGAACATTCCCAAGCTCTACAGCTAACCACACGCCACTACGAGTCCAACCCATGTACGGATCCCGCTGGAGGCGCCTGGTTAAAGGCACTACCAGCGGGGGGCTTGAACCGGAACCCCGTAGTACCCCTGAAAACACAACCGGACCCGTAGTTCCAGTTGCGATACCCTATCTATTGGGGTCGGTAGATAGGGACGTATACTTAACAGTGTAAATAAATATTTTATCATTTTTCAATACGCCGCCATTGTTATAGTGTTTCATTAGCAACTGCCCGCCGCGCCGCCGCCGCCGCTGGCGGCGTCCCGGCTCCCGTTCCGCTCCTTCGCTCAACTGTTGACCGGCTGAGCTGCGCCGATTGTAGGCCTAAAGGGCCCCACAGACGATCAGTTCGCCGGCAGGTATCGGCCTGTCAGTTAGTAGTACAACGCACGGGGGGCGGCGGCGGCGGAACTGACAGGCTGATACATGCAGGCGCACTGATCGTGTGTGGGGCCCGCCGGCAGGTCTCAGCATACTGATAGGCTGATACCTGCCGGTGTGCCGGCGAACTGGGGCCCAAGTCTGCTAATTTACGAATGGCATAATTGAATCGCAATTGGATCGCATTGTAATTGTTTGACACATTTGGTATTCTTAAATGAGTAATAGAATTCCAAATGTGTCAAACAATTACAATGCGATCCAATTGCGATTCAATTATGCCATTCGTAAATTAGCAGACTTGGGCCCCTGATCATGTGTGGGGCCCGCCGGCAGGTATCAGCCTGTCAGTTCCGCCGCCGCAGTTAGTACTAGCCGAACTGACAAGCCGATACCTGCCGGCGACCTGATCGTCTGTGGGGAGAGTTGTCGACAAAACGCTTGCATTACCTCGAGGTTGCCAATCGTTTGACACCTAAAGAGGGTTCACCACCTATCACGCTGAGCACACAATATGTCATGTGCAGTGTTATTTGGTAAAACGTCGACTATGGTAGAGGACTGATTTAGCGGTACTCATTGCCTAGTCTCTGACTAACCCTTATGGGCCGTGACTAGGCTTGCCAACTCCAAAAAAGGCATTTCCGGGATTACCCAGCTCGACATCCGGGACTTGGGTATATTACGCGGGACACAACACACCACATATAAAATGGTTAGTAAATAAATACTAACATGCATTTTTTTATCATTTAATAAAAAAATCAATACAAATGCCTAACCCGAGGGTAGTCGGTACGAGATAGATACTTACCTATATCATATTATCACTGATTTCCGGGACAAAAAGCGTCCCGCAAGGGGTCACGGCGGGACGGCCCAAAATTAACCCAGAAGCGGGACGTCCCGGAAAATCCGGGACGGTTGGCAAGCCTAGCCGTGACTGAGTAGGTATGTTATGTATGTCGCGGTTGAGCTGCGCCGATTCCCGGCCTACCAGCGGGCTCAGCCGCTCGAGGGGTGTCAGCAACAAAAGGTTTGCATTCCCTCAGAGCTGCCAACCCTTTGACGGTGATAATGATAAATGTATCAGAATTCAAGCACAATTTAGTAAACACAAAGTTGTAGACCATATTCCATATTTGTTTATAATTTGTACAAAATGGCTGAAGTATGACGGTGGATCTAAGTTAGCGTAAACGTGGACGTGCGTGAATTACTAACAGTGATATCTATATACAAGGTGACTGCTAGAAACCGCAAGAAACTTCAAGGGCTGATCAGGTTAAGTGTTTTAAACCTGACAAGAATGACAAAAAACGAATTCGTGTTTTTTCATTTTTAATGAAATAATTCATTTTGTGAATTTTAATTGGATAGTATTTGAGTAGGTATCTAATTTATTTTAAAGCACACGGCCGTCCGTTGACCCGTCCGCGTCAGCTGGGCGATAAGTACCTACGTAGACGGGTCAACAGAGGGCCGGCCGTTGCCCGCGCGTTGTACTTAACCGTTATTTTTAATTGTTTTCATTTTATTTTCCTCATGTTATCGCTTTAAAATAAATTTGATACTCAAAGACTATCCAATTAAAATTCACAAAATGGATTATTTAATTAAAAATGAAAAAATCACGAATCCCTTTTTTGGCATTTTTGTCACGTTTAAAACACTTTACCTGACCAGCCCCTGAAGTTTCATGCAGTTTCTAGCAGTCACCTTATATATGAACAATAAAATATGTATTTTCGTATTGAAAAAACATAATTAAAAAGATAAAAGACACTCACAATTAAACACATGTCATAGGGATAGGCCTTGCTTACCCACTTCTAGAACTAGTAGGCACTAAACTACAAATTCTTAAAATATTATTTGAGTTACCTACATCAATTAAGAATCAGTCTCGCTCGATTGAAGCTAATTAGAACAAAGTTTTAAATTTTAAACTTTTAGAGAAAAACAAGGCAAAATTCTGATTTTTGCCTTGTTTCGTGGTGCCGTTTTTCAAGCAGCAATCGTGTATCTATTGTTTCTAAGTTAAAAAATTCGATAAATGATGTAGCGTTGATATACGTCAAATCCCATATATTCATCTTTTAATTCCATATGTCATTGTGTCCTTTATGTCACCTGTCTATCCTACCTGGGTATGAAAACCCTTCAATATTTTCCTTCTCTGTTGGTTGTAGTGTTATAACTATGTCGCGTAGCGGGGAAAGAATACTACCACCCCCACTCTTCCCTTGGGTGTCGTAAAAGGCGACTAAAGGACGGAAGTCTGAACATACATCCAACAGCAAAGAGCGGCGATGAGCTCATCACCTGTCACGCTGTGCACATGAGGAGTCGGAAAGTGGACTATGGCAGAGGACAACTAGTATCTGACTAACCCTTCGGGGATAATAGTCGTGAATATATACATGTTGTTGTTGTTGTTGTTGTTGTTGAGTTGGGGACAGGAACAGCTATGCAATTCTCTAAGCGACACATAAACGCTGCGCTCTTTCCAATTCTATGAATATGAAAGAGACTGAGTCAATTCTCAGCGCTGCGGCAGCCGCTGCTACCAAGGCTTTAACTTAGAGAATCGCGCGCGGCGTGTGCGTTGCGTTACGCGTAGTCGTAGAGTCTGCGCTGCGCCTACGTCCACCTAACGATTATTAGGCGCTGCGCAAACGTAGACACACTTACGCACTTTCAGTTGCCGACACAGCACACCATCATTTTAAAAAACACAGAATATCTAATTTTTTTGAGTGGTAGAGCCACGCTGCGTTGCAGCACGCATTGGGCCGGCTCGCCCGGCGTAATACCACCCTCTCACGAATATTCGGCGTGAAATAATGGCACTTGGTGCTGTTGTGTTTCGTCCGACCAGTGAGGGTTCCGGAGCCCCTCCCCCCCCTCCTCCCATTCCTATTCCTTCCTTAAACCTATTCCTCCCTTAAAGGCCGGCAACGCGCCTGCGATTCCTCTGGTTTTGCGGGTGTCCATGGGCGGCGGTGATTACTCTCCATCAGGTGACCCGCCTGCTCGTTTGCCTCCCTATTTTATAAAAAAAAAAAAAAAAATGGTACCTGCTACCGTACAGAAGGTTCACACTTTAATTAAAGTCACGTTTAGAGGTATAAAAAATACCCTACTCTTACGGCTTTCACGCGAAATTGAAACTTATTGTGTGACCCGAGCTTTCATATTCCGTTAAGCAACGCTGACTCGATTTTCGATTTGACGTCTGAGGGCCTACTCTCTTTCTTCGAAACGAAATATCGGCCGATGTTCGTTCGCTATTTAACATTGTTCAAAAGTAAATTAAAAAATTTTGTTTTTAATGTATAATATATACAAGTACCTACTTTGATGTTTCCAGCATTTGATGTGAAAAATGTCTGGCTTTTGTACGAGTATGTCATCGAAGGCTGAGTTGAGTTGGCACTTTTGTTTTTTTTATTTTCATTTTCATTTTATATAATATGCAAACTTTGTATTCTCATTTTATGTAAACATTTTTGTTTTTATGAGAATAAATTCTTTGAACCCATTTACAGCGGTTTACATTTCTGCCAAAATTTCGTTCATATCGAATAAAAATTGGCATTTAGATTATCAATTTTTGATTTTTTTTTAAATTTCTTAAATAATGGAAAGCGCTGTAAAAAGCAAACGAAAATCACTTTTGAAAGGTAATAAGTAACTTGATATGGCATTTTAGACTTTGAAAAAGTGTGATATAGAATCTAATTTCAAAACTGGTAAACATTTTCTGACCGCGACCGTACGTACGTCAGGGGGGTGTCGGGTGTCACTCCGCACTTTTGGTACGTACACACGGTGCCGGCGTCAGATCAACCTACCCAAAACTGTCAAATTTCTACAATCAATTTTGAACTTTATGTTTTGGTTCTATGTACCAATATTCATTGGAGAAATTTGACAGTTTAGGGTAGGTTGATCTGACGCCGTGTGTACGTACCAAAAGTGCGGAGTGACACCCGACACCCCCCTGATAAAAACGTGATTTGCAGTTCTCTAGTAAACATAGCGCACGACATCAAACACCGACCGACAAAGATAATATTGTTTCTATTATAAGTTAATGTTCCCTTCAGCCCCCAAGCGGTCGCATGAGACCGCACCTACAAAAACACACTTGACTTTGGACCGTGTTTTCATAGACTTACAGACTACTTTAGTATGAACAAGTTTGATTATTTCGGTTCTGTGATACATTTATACATCGTGATCGCAAAATATTGCATAGTCTATGCTCGATTCTGTTAAATTTGACGTAGACAGTTGCGCCAATTTTTGTGTCAGAAAATTTCCACGAGTGAGTGGTTAAGGTAAACGTATTGCATATGTAGGTAATCTGATACTTTGATAAACTTTAATTGGATACTCTTCTAAACAATCTGATGTATGCGTCACCGAAACATGACTCACAACCTACCTTTACATTACTATAAAAACCCTGTTTTTCTCTCAATGAATTATAACTCATGAATTGACTTCCGTTGTGTTATTACATTTTCCGACGCCCCACATTGCAGTTCGTTCAGTTGCCGCTATCGGACACTGCGACCGCGGTTTTGTATGAAGGTGTCCCGTGTCGGCCACAAAAGTATCAACGTTTGCGCAGCCCCTTAGGAGCTCAACGGCGAGGCACAGTAGGTGTTCGGTTTGCGATATAGCCAGTTAAGCATTTTTTCAAATACCGGGTTACTGAATTTTCAATCTTTTAATCTTTTTATCTTTCCTACACTCACACCAACTATGTAGCCCAAGAGAAGTTTCGAAGAAACTCGTTAAATGGTTACTAGACAACGGATAAACATACTTAAAATACTTAAATACATACTTACTATACATAGAAAACACCCAGACTCGAGACAATTTAGAAAATATATAATTTCTAAATTGACTCGACCGGGGATCGAACCCGGGACCTCAGAGATGGCGACACCATGAAAACTGGTGTACAAACCACTCGACCAAGGAGGTCGTCATTGATTGCTTGATGACCTAACTAATCCTTTAAAACTAAAATAAAAAATATAATTAAAATGTTATATCAAATGCTATTTCTTCTCTTTTGAACAGCCAGAATATTGAAGTAAAGTGTAACAAGTGCGATTGCGTAAGGTTGTTCATGGATGGATGATCGTTACAATTGACGATCGATCGTAACATGTCAATTCGAATTGCGTAATTATTGTCCATTCCATGAAGACCGATGACTTAAAAACGTATAATGAATTTGCGTTTTATTATGAAAGTTACTCAATGAAACCTTGATTTATTTTACAATAATAATCGAATAGTAAAAAGTAGTGTATGTTTTGTATCATTTTTTACCTCAAAAGTGAACTTTCATTGATAAAAACATTGAATTGAAACTAAAAACATGTAAAAAATCTTTAAGTAACTAAACGCAAGGAACGAATGAAACGAGAGTTTCAGCTACCGGACCCTAGATGGCGGGATAAGTTTTCTACTACTCGACAAAAGGTAGCGTTGTTGAGGTACACAGTACTCTGTGGGGCTGACAAAAAAGCTAAAATGTCAATGTGACGCAATGTTGATTTGATAGTTTTTCATTTTTTTTTTTTTTCATTTTTTTTTTTTTCACTCTTGGATTTTTTTGACACTTTTTTGACAGTAACTGTCAACGTCAAATTAGACAGAATGGAGCATAGACTATGCGATATTGTGCGATAACAATACATAAGATGAACCACAGAACCGAAATAACCAAACTTGTTCATACTAAAGTAGTCTGTAAGTCTATGAAAACACGGTACAAAGTCAAGTGTGTTTTTGTAGGTGCGGTCTCATGCGACCGCTTGGGGTTTGAGGGGTTAGAGCAGCAAGAAAAATACAAAATAGAGTATCTAAATTGTCGAATTTACACACAAGTAAGTAAAATATAGTAGATAAATTATAAAAATAAACAACACTAAGTGTAAACAATCTTTCAGTGTGCTGTACCTATGTGACTGTAAAGTGCGATTATGAAAACAAAAGCTCATTGATGAAAACTAAATAAATAAACTTCTCAATGTGTATCTTTGCTTGGTAATTTCATATCAAAACAAATTCAGTGCCAAAGGCGAGAGTAATATCTTACTCTTAACATTACCAACTACTTCGTGCGACAGCCTAAAAATGTACTAAAAGATCTCGTATCACAGAAATGTAGTTTGTAAGAAATAGCTACGTAGGATTCGTAGTCTGTGGCAGAGAGTGTAGGTTGCATTACAAAGAGTCCAATTTGGAGATAGCATGGCCAGTCAGCGCGTGGATGAGTTTTGGCGCAATATCCTAGCTCCTGGCATGGGAGATGTTGAGTGAGTCAATGATGTTACAATAAAAAGAGGTAGATGCGTTACATGTGCCAAAAACTGGCAACAGAAAACTTTGCTAATTGGCTTACCTTAGCATAGTCTCAGAAAAGCGTTGACATGTGTTCTGTGGACAGCGGTCTGTGGTAGACAGTGTCAGTATATTCGTTTCCGTAAATTAGTTTAAAAATGCCGTCCTGTGTAATACGACACTGTAGAAACAACACAATTAAGACTCATGGGATGTTAACATCGTAAAGCTTTGGTCCATTATTGACATTACATTAGTACTGACATAACTTAACTACCTCTTTTTATTCTAATATGTGGAAAACTGTAAAGCTACCTAGTTTTAACCATTAATTAATAATAAACAGAGAACACAACAGCTGTTATTACTTTTATATTTTTCAGTATTGGCATGAACTAAAATACCGGAGCTGAAAGCGGGATACTGATATCCGGCAACGTGCCTGTGGGACTGGCGGTGATCTAGCAAAAAAACCACTCTCAATTATAAAAAGCCGGATACTACTAATACTGGGGGATTCCCATAATGTAAGTAAAAGAAACAAAAAATAAATGTATTTTAAATAACAGTATGGTATCAAATAGAGGTTTTTGTGATGTATGTATCATTGTCACATTCCAGCTATTCCTTGTTGCTATCACCATGGATCTCATTATTTTCTGTTTTTGCAGCTCCCACAAGCTGTAACTGCAGTGCAGAACCCTCCAACGGTAGAATCTGCACATCATGTAAGTAAAAGAAATATAACTAAATGTACCTATACTATTATAAAGCTGAAAATTTGTTTGTTTGAACACATGATAGTATACAATGATGGGTTGAATTAACTATACTACAATTGAAATAATAATGATAGTACAAATTGATCATGCATGATAAGATAATAATATTAAAATTATTTTGAAAATTAATTTAAATAAAATGTCAGAAAAAAAATCATTAAATACAGTCAAAATAAACAAATCTTTATCTGTCAAAAATTCATTGAGTGTGTAGTAGCATTTTTCCAACAACAATGTCTTTAATTTCTGCTTAAACGTAAAGTTATTATCACTGTGTCTTATTGATATCTTCTTATAGACATGAGGTGCATTACAAAAGACACTCTTACTCATAAGCGCGGTTTTACAAAGAACATTGCAAAGTTTATCCATAAGTTGTGCAGATGAAAGAAATGTAAACAATTCAATGTTAGTTTGACAAAATTATCGCATTCAAGAATGTACAGACACGGAAGTGTAAGTATCTTGTAATTTTTAACTAGGGCTGTGTCTGTTTGTTTTAGGTTGAACATAGCTCTAATACAGCATTTTTGAGACCTAAATACAATTTCTTTGTCGGTTGCGTTACCCCAAAACATGCCACCGTATCTCAATGTAAATCCATGATAGGTAGTTAGCAAAGCCTTTATGCTTACTTTTTTACTAAGCTTATATAAAGCATACGAATGACTACTCAATATTATTTTATTTTATAGTTATCATCATGGAATAATTTATTTTTTTCTGTTAGCCCAAAAATGCTGGTTCTAGACCGAGGCGGGGTCGAACGGTGCAAGGGCGCAACCCTCGACCTTGTGAGTACTAACTACTATATTATAAATACTGTTGTATGGTTTTAGAGGCCACACACACATCTCGATTGTGATTTTTAAAATAGCCAATTTCGGCGTTATGGATCTCAGAAACAAAAATACATTAACAATTATGACTTATTGAATAGTGTAGAATACCTATTGGAATAGTGCGTAGCGGCCTCGCTTTATGTAAATTTTGCTTAACTTTTTAATTAAACCCAAAATTGCAGAGAAAGATTTTCATAAAGCGAAGGCACTTTTTTGAGCTCATCGATTGAACTACTGTTCTAAACAAGTGAAATAAAAAAATTATAATGTTATCTCTTATATAGTCGAATAGTGCGTAGCGACCTCGGAATTTTTAGATATCATTGATTTTATATAGGAAAAAAATCTTATTCTAAACCAAAAAACTTCGAAAATCGCTATATAAGTTAACTGTGAATATCTCCTATCTACGATAATATTATTCAGCAAAATTAATACCAAAGTAATTGTTACTTCACGAGGAATAAAGATTTTATAATGAATTTATTATCCTATTTCGATAAAAACGATAAATACAACTGCAAAATTACTACAAAATGCGAAAATGGGCATTTAACGCAAAAATCACATTCGAGATGCAATAGGCCTCTTAAGAAGAGGCTTTTATTGGAGCAATAATGGTTACGTGCTGGGTATTAAGACGCCGGCGACACGTCAGCCTCTCATATAAACGTTATACTAAAATAATAAAAAATTTGAGCGTGATTCACTGTACTTGTGATGTATTCGGATTAATTTGTGTAATTATTTTGGACTATTTTTTTATGGCGACCTAGATAAATACTGTCTTAATCCGAACATCCCAAGTACAGAAAATAATGTTCTAATTGCAAATCATTTTGGTAATACGTTAGTATGGAAGGCTCATTTTAGGTGACCGGTCGCCAGCTTCTTAAGTCAACATACATAGATAAACAATCCATCAAAAATTTCTATTGTTTCAGACCGCAGGCTGCGTTATGATGACCCTCCAGAGTGGGCACGCAGATACGAAGATCAGCGCCTTCGTATACTCGTAGATAGAAATCGGGCGCGCTTGCTTTAACGCTTAGTGACGATAGCCGAAGAAGCATTGGAAATTTTATTTTTATTTATTTAAGGGAAACATACAGCATATTATACACTTATAAAACAGAAGTTAATAAACATTTCGGTAGCCAAAAAAGTTTTCACAAATGTAAAAAACATACGAATTAGCTTAACAACTTATCTTTAACAATGAAGGCCTCTACAAGTTACATATTTAACTTAATCATAACATTTTTATTTTGCTTTAAGAAATATTACATGTAAATATAGCGACAATAACCTCTCTCATAGTCTCTCAGTACTTTTCTCAGTCACTAGCAGATGACAGACACTAAGGCCTCGGCCAGACTGTACTCAAACATACTCGTATTATGTGTTCTCATTTGAGTGTCCATAGTGGGCACGCGGCGCGGGGCATATTTAAGGGATGATCGTATAAAAGAGTTGTATAGCAAATATACTGTGGTATGATTTTTAAAATTACTACTTTGTCTAAAAATAAAGCCAAGCATATGATACGCTTTTGCTGTAACTTTTTGAATATGTGGCTGAAATGATAATTCTGTGTCAACTGTTACACCCAAGTCTCTCATCTCGGTAACCCTTGGTAGTGTTTCCCTATTTAGTGTATAATTATAATTTATTTTATTTTTCTTTCTTGTAAAGGATACAACATTTTCTGAAATTTAAAAAGAGTTTATTATTATTATAATATTCATTTTATCTGTCCAAATCTTTTTGCAAATTATGACTATGACATAATATGTACAGTAGGAGCCTAGAAAATTAATATTTATTTATTTGTAAATTTTTATTATGAGTTAAGTTATGTTTTAGTTTTTTATTAGTAAGCGTTTAGTTTAGTACTCGGGTGAATACTAAACTAAACGGTTCTAAACTTTGAGAAGCTCCTAAACATCGACCTGTTGCTCTGAATATCTGTTACCCATAAAAAAACGCCATGATGTTTATGAGGCTGTGAACAGCTAACTAGCGCCGCCAATCTATTTTATTTCATTTCTAATTAAGGTAAATTTAAAAAAAAAGGTTCGGCAATGTTCTTAAAAGTAATTTCTTATTTTGTGTAATAATTAGTTTTAGAACTTGTTTTAGTCAAAAGAAGTCTTGTTTAATTTTTAAATAAGTTATTATTTAGTTTGTAAGCTAATTATAGCCAAAGGCTGGGGACCTACTCCAAAATGAAATTTTGAGCAGCTTTTTGCTGTCTTCAATATTACAAACCCTAAAAATTAATTTTGCTATGTCGCAAACACAATGATTTAGGTAATGTTGATTGAAAAGTCCATATTGATCGTTAAATGACGAAATTAGTATTTGAAATTTCATTTTGGAGTAGGCTCTGCTTAGACATTTTTTTATAAAAAAAAAAAAAAAAAATATCAAAACCTGTATTGTATAACCAATTAACTTACCACCCATTAAATTAGACTGTATAAAATTGTTAACTTACCCAAATTGAAATAATGTAAATCTAAATTAGTTATAATTAAGTAGGAAGAGCGAGGCTTCCCCAACTCAAGTATCTTTGGATTACCTTCTGGGGAGCCCCGGAAACTATAATGTAAATGATTTACAGAAATAAAACATATTTTATTTATTTTTTACATTTGTTGCAAGGCTTTATTAGCACAATCAGTATCAATGTAATCACTAGGTAATGTGAGGCTGTGATGTGAATAATATTTTCAAAGGAATACTGATTTAGTTTTTAAGTTAAATTTGGGCTGAAAGCTGCTTAGTCGTTTGTTGCAAGTAATAATACTAGTACAAATAGGTAGGCTGTTTTTTTACAAAAAATTATCTATATAAAAGTGTTTTAACTTGAGCTAGACTGACAATATTGAAATAAAAACGATATTTCAATTTTAATAGTTTTTATTATTTGTGGTGACAACATTCCCTCCACAGTATTTCCACTAACACTTGTCGCGAAGTGGCACCATCTCTGGCAAAGACTAGCTGCGCCACCTTGCTTTTAAGACCCCAATGCTGTGTTCTACTGTGTTGCGAGTGCTGCAGTGGAGATCTGTATAGTGGGATTCTGGGGAATCTGGAACTGCCTGCAGAATCAGTCATCATGCACTCCCGCTGGGCGTATCCGGAATCCCCTTTATGGGAAAAAAATACTTAAGTATGCTGCACAATAAAGACTTGGTTCATAATGAGCTTATGTCCTATAAGTAAGATTGCACATTTATTTTAATGGGCACAGTGTAGTAGGTCATACAAAGTTATTCCTTGTGACTGTTAGGACTTTTTGAATTTATGAAAAATATAATTATAATTGTGTCAAAGTTATGGGCCCTAATACAATATTAATATAAACTCGATATTACATAATCATGTTTGCAGAACTTCCACGTTTTTTTACTGGACTAATGTCAGATGACTTCACAAGGTAACTTTTAAGGCTTAACTTTGTAATTTTTTTTGTGAGACAAACTCAATTATCTATCAAACATAAGGGCAGCCTACTGAAAATTAGCCTATTAAAAAATAACAAGATGAGGGTCCAACAGTGACTACATGATGTGGACACATTTTTTATTATAAAGCTTAGCACAACTTTGGTGGAATAGCAACTCTAGAATAAGTTGAATTATGGAATGATATTCTTTGTTCAATGTCTTACCTAACAGCCAGCAAACTTCTCCATTTTCATGGAGACTCCGCAAGTGTGCTTCCAAAGGGCTCCTATTCCACACATGCGAGTCATGGCTGGCACCTTCATATGAAGCCTCGACATGGAGGATGTTGAAATCCACATCACAAATCTAAAACAAACAAAAATTATATAACCATTGCATTTAAGAAACTATAGCAAATTTTAAATGGTAATAAAGTTAGTTTATCATAGTTTTTGACAACATTAGTTGTAATATAACAATCACAGTACCTATTATGAAAATGCAATTTAATAAAAACTTACGATCATTGCATTCAAAGAATGATAATGCTTCCTATTAAAGAAAGCTTCCTCATACATGTGGGGTTGTATGATGGCAATGTGAGTGCCGTCAATACACTCAATCACAACACCCGGGACACCAAAGACATCCATGAATCTGTAAAAAAATATCCAAAGGAAAAATTATTGGCTTTGAAAACAAAACAGAATATTCAAACACTCATAATTTTTCTATTATTCATACCCTCTCATAAGTCATCCTGTCTTCTCTATTACTGGGAAATTTGATGTGCCGCAGCAGGACTTCTGGCTGATTGAGGACATCAGTGACCTCAGCCACACTCTTGTGAACAGAAGTCTGACTGATGCCCAAATTAAAGTCTTTGCCGACCCGTCTTTGATAGCTGCCCCTGCATAAAAATCTAAGGCAGCCATGATCTGTAATATAAAAAGATAACATTAAAATTAAAGTAGGTACCTACTTATCATAAAAAATAGTAATAGTACCTAGTAAACACTCATTTAATTGCAAAAAAGGACTTACTTTTATCTCATTGCATCAGAGATCCCTGTGGACCTCTGTCTTTGCGGCATATGTGGCTTGAGCTCATCAACAAGTTGTTGAAATATAGGTAAAGACAACCTATAATTGATCACAAATTAAAAGTATACCGACACACTACAATAAAAAATTATTTAATTAAGTGTTACTGTATAATTTGGACACTCTGATAACGATTGTCATGGGTCGCGAGTCACCGCAATCGTTTGACATTAGCAATGAGCTCAAAAACCTCGCAATTCGAATTAGCTGTCAAAATCAGTAAATCATTCACTCATCGGATAAAATTGACGATCGTAATCGTAAACCATAGATGAAGTCCTTATACAATTAGAATTTACCGTTTGACACATGAAACCTTACGTTATGAACTGTCAAATGAACACGTACACACGGCGTCAGATCAACCTACCCAAAACTTTCAAATTTCTACAATTAATTTTGAACTTTATTCTTTGGCTTTAAGGATCAATATTCATTGGACATAATACATACATAAATTTACGGCTATTATCCCCAAAGGGTTAGTCAGAGACTAGCCAATGAGGACAGCAGCAGCAGTCCATTGCTGTCCACGTTTCACCAAATTACAACTGCACATGTGCTCAGCGTGATAAGTGGTGAGCCCATTTCCGCTTTATGCTGTTGGATGTATGTGCAGTCTTTAGTTCGTTAGTCGCCTTTAACGACACCCAAGGGAAGACGGGAGTTGATAGTATTTTTTTTAAAAGCCGCTATTCCATGCGGTTTATAAATCCTACTAATATTATAAACGCGAAAGTTTGTAAGTATAGATGGATGTTTGTTACTCTTTAACGTAATAACTACTGAATGGATTTGGATGAAATTCGGCACACAGATAGTTTATAACTTGGATTAACACATAGGATACTTTTTATGCCGATATTCCTACGGGAACAGGAACCACGCGGGTGAAACCGCGAGCGGCCGCTAGTTTATAATAAAGCATTGGAGCTTTTTTTAAGCCTGTTCCGACATATATTTATTAATCGCCTCTGTGGTCTAGTAGCTAAGCCAGCAACAGTCTCAGATCCAGAGGTCCCGGGTTCGATTCCCAGCGGCGGTTAGATCATTCTGTACTTGGTTTGGTTGGTGGTAGGGCTGTTAAGTCCGCCTGGGTAGCTACCACCACATGAGTAAATACCCCACAGAGTCCAAGCTGCCTGTAAGCGGCCCACTGTAGGTGTACTCATACATAAGCGCAGCAACGTGTGCGTGACCTCTCACCGACAGGTTCACCGACGCGCCGCCGTGGTAAAATTGGTTTGCGCCGGTTCAGTTGTGGTATGACGGACAGGGTCGCACGTTTTTTCGAGTGATTTTGTTGACGAATGTGGGATTTTACCATTTCAGTGTTTTAAATATTTATATACATACATACACATAATCACGACTTTTATCCCCGTAGGGTTATTTATTACAAGCTTTATGTACTTCACTTTTGTTCGGGTGGAATTATGCAACTCAATTTTGAAGCAGATATCTTCAACCGATTGAGCTGAAATTTTGCATACATGTGTAAATCGCGTGACATTGCGTTATTATGATGATATGGTACTGATCTGATGATGGAGCTAGAAGGTGGTCTTTGCAATGAAACGACGCAACCCCATCGAGTTTCGGCTCGTTTTATTCGTCTTGACGAGTACTTTGTTTTTAAATGGTTACCAGGGTCTGATCTGATCAAAATCAAAATCAAAATCAAAATAACTTTATTCAGTAAGCTTAAATTAAGCGTTTTGAATCGTCAATTTTTTTTTTTTATTTGGATGGATGGATAGGCACAGGAACCCACCCACCCACCCCACCCATGATGATCATAGGAACACAGTAAAGAAACGACGCAACCCCATCGAGTCTCAGTCTCAGCTCGTTTGATTCGTCTTGACGAGTACTTTGGTGCTACATGGTAACCTAACCATTTTGGGGGTCAAAGTTGCTCGCGTCCGTAGGTTTACCCTTGAGACCCTACACGTGACCCCTGGGTGGTGCTAAATGAGTGACACTGACTGAGTGGTAGAGCCACGCTGCGTTGCAGCACGCATTGGGCCGGCTCGCCCGGCGTAATACCACCCTCTCACTAATATTCGGCGTGAAATAATGGCACTTGGTGCTGTTGTGTTTTGTCCGACCAGTGAGGGTTCCGGAGGCCCCTTCCCCCCCCCCCCCCTCCTTCCAATTCCTATTCCTTCCTTAAACCTATTCCTCCCTTAAAGGCCGGCAACGCGTCTGCGATTCCTCTGGTTTTGCGGATATCCATGGGCGGCGGTGATTACTCTTCATCAGGTGACCCGCCTGCTCGTTTGCCTCCCTCTTTTATAAAAAAAAAAAAAAAAAAAAAAAACAGGGTCTGATGATTGAGCAGGAAGATGGCCATAGGAACTCAGTAATTAAGCACACAACTGCGTCGAGTTTGATTCGTCTTAATGGATAGACATTTTTTGATGGGTAGTGAGTGGTGGTGTTTTGGAAGACGTGAATAAATTCGGTTATGAGCACAGTGCCTAAAATGCAAGATGCCACTGCTGTTATAATACCTAAAACGCTAATTGACTAAAAAGCAGATTGCCTAAAACGCAAGATGCCACTGATGCTATAATGCCTAAAACGTTAATTGACTAAGAAGCAGATTGCCTAAAATGCAAGATGCCACTGATGCTATAATACCTAAAACGCTAATTGACTAAGAAGTAGATTGCCTAACCGTGAATCCTACTTAGAGATGATCGGTGGATACCCAGTATTTACCGAGTAAATACCCAAAAGCATGGGTAAAAACAATATGCACGTTGTGGTTTAGTAGTATTATTTCTTTTCGTCTTTCTTTCTATTAATGTATGTTTAGTTGTATGTTTTGGAACAAATAATGAATATTATCTTGATAGTTGACTAAATTAGTAAGATGATTTTCATTTCCGACTATTTGGTTAGTTGTGTTCTATAACAAAATAAAACGAAAGCAACATAAAAATGAATGAAAAATACTTTATTGCACTATAAAAAATATTTAACACAAAACAAATAAAAACCGTATGAAAAAGTAATTATAAAAATATAATTATTTGGTAAAACTTGAATCGAGTCGCCTGAATTGGGGAAGAGGGAGGAGAGGGAGGGGGTGGGAGTACCCCCCATTACTTCCCCTGCTGCAGACAAGTAGTTATTAATTTAATTTATGTTTTTTTACCATAAAAAATAAAATAAAAAACGAATGTAACAGTAACAAAAACAGTAATACCATTTTTAAATTAACATTAATTAAGCAATGAATTAAAGTAATTGGCACGGTCTGTCTCGTACATTTTTTATAGCAGCAGTGGCATCTTGCATTTTAGGCAATCTGTTTTTTAGCCAATTAGCGATTTAGGTGTTATAGCAGCAGTGGCATCTTGCATTTTAGGCAATCTGCTTCTTAGTCAATTAGCGTTTTAGGTATTATAGCATCAGTGGCATCTTGCGTTTTAGGCAATCTGCTTCTTAGTCAATTAGCGTTTTAGGTACTATAACAGCAGTGGCATCTTGCATTTTAGGCATTGTGCTCATAACCGAATAAATTCTGTATACCTACATGTTCAGTGAGATGAACAGATGAAAAACGTGTCCAGTACTGTCGAGGGATAACTAAAAATTAAAGAATAAATTAAAAGTTAAACACTTTTTTAAATAACAAGCTTTAATTTAAATGCGCTAAAAAGAAAAAAAAACTTTTACTTTCATTACACCATTTATTCGATATTAAAGGTTGTTCCGAGATTTACTATATAAGTATTATAATGTGCAAATAAACAAGTAAGTAAATTAAATAACTTTATTGATGCGCTTGTTTTGAACTAATAAAATTATCAATCTAAGAAAATACGAGTACATAAATCTCGTTACAACCTTTTATATCATATAAATTGTGTAATGACGTTATAAGTTGTTAGTAAAAATTTTAAAGCAAAAGTTTATTTTTTTCTTTCAGCGCATTTAAATAAAAGCTCCTTTTTTAAAAAGGTTTTTTACTTTTATTTTTTTATTTTTATCTTATTTTATTAGGTCTGCCAAAATTGTGACATTACCTACAGCTTTTATCTAAAATGGTAATGTGAATATTAATAAATACAATGCAACATCATTATAGGCAAACAACATGACAATCATGAAAAATAATCGGAAGTAATTTCGGGAAAATTATATGAACATTAGTAAGTTCATTGAATCAGTACTTACTACAAAAATAAATCACATTAAAAAAACAAACATAAAATTAAGAAACAAAATTATAAGTCAGAGACTACGCAATGAGAACAGCAAAAGCAGTCCTCTACTATAGTTCACTTTTCACCAAATTGCGACTGCACATGTGCTCAGCGTGACAGGTGGTGAGACCATCGCCGCTCTAAGCTGTTGGATGTATGTGCAGTCTTTAGTCCGTTAGTCACCTTTAACGAAAACCAAGGGAAGAGAGGGGGTAGTAGTGGTAGTATATTCTTTCACCGTTACGCGACACGGTTAAATATTTATTTATTTATTTAGTATAATATCGATTAAGGGATATTAGTGTTTAATCTAAATATATGTATAAAAGAAAGTCGGGTTAGTTACACAATTTCCAACTCTTGCACCGTGTCTATGAATAATTCCGGAAATAATATAGATATTTCTTTTTTTTATATTTTAAACATTCAGTTGATAAGACTGCTTTATGGATTCGTAATATTTGATTATTTGCGAAGGACGCGGGTTCGATTCAACACAGAAAACAATTTTTTCAACGTTTCGTTATCTTATCTTATTTTGTTATCTTTGAATTAATCTAAATTTAGTATGTGTCAAATTACACTAAACCTTATTTTATATACCATTTGAAATACACGTTTTATTATGTAACTCTAACTACTTACCTTATTTTATTTTTCCTCCCTAAGTTTTTAAAAGTGCAACAACAGGTGTCAGCCCTATCAGAATAGGTATAAATTTTGCGCGTTGATAGAGAGCTTGGACTCTGTAGGGTAGTAGCGCGCTTCATGCACGTTCATTCCACTTTCGGTCTTTTCGTCACTTACCATTAGGTGAGATGAAGGCCAAGCGCTTACCCGTTGTAGAATAAAAAAATTATAATGTAGAGAGCTAAGAAAACTAGTTCTTCATTGCTTCTTCGGCTAAATTGGATAAAGACTAAGCGCATTATTTTGTGGAAGAAATTATCGTAGGTAATTTGTATAACAAATGAAAATAAATCTTGACACCTTTTCTCCAAAACTTTAATATTAATTTTAATATTAAGTAATTATAAGTCAAAAATTTCATAATCATAATATTTTTTTCTTAGTTAAACATTAGTGTTAACTAATTACAACATTATAAGTTTTTACAAATCTCGAATTTCCATTGCACCGGGCAGTTCCCGCATACTATAGCTACGGCTAGCTCGAACAAACATCCGGGACTTGTAAAATTTGTACAAAATAAAACACACCAAAATCAAAAGAATTAACGCAACACATGTGTCAGTAAACAATGATGGTGAACTTTCAATGACATTCTTTTCGCTAGCCAATAACTTTTCTTGAAACTGTATCGGCGTAGATGTTATCATCACTTCAAAATTAGTTGCAGAAAATTTATTTTCTAATTCATTTAACATGTTTTTCTTTTCAGAATATAAAAGTTCCTGCAGATCATGTTTCACATTATCGATGTATTGTCCATTTAATTTTGTTGCATTATCTTTCGTGTCCGTCAGAGGAGACGTCATTATATTCACACGACTTAATGACTGCAACATTTTTTCTAGCAATATATTTGTAGTGGCGCTTTCATTCAATGTCATTTTAATGGCATTCATCATACTGGTCGCTTTCATATCATAATTATTTCTTATTTTTATAATTTCCTGTGTTATATTTAAAAAATATTGAGAGTCATCGCTTTTGTTGTTCTTTATAAAAGTAAAGTTAGTATTCGCTATTTTGTGCAAAGTGTCTCTTATATTGGTTAAGATATTTTCATTATTATTCAATGTAATAATATTATCGTTGTGTGTACTATCTATACGCTTAAATCCACGATTGTTACATGTAATGCCATCTACGTTTTCAGTGTTCGTTTCATCAATGTTAATAGCAGTCAATCGGAATGGCGTATGTTGTTTCTTCAATTTGACTAATATTTCACATGGAATTGGATTGTTACCAATACTTAGCTCCGTTAAACTGGTTCCACGAAATTCTTCAATATTTACAAAATTAATATCATTATGGTCTACTATCAGTGTATTCAAAGATCGAACCTCATAAAATCGTTCATTTTCTAAAGTATTAATGTTATTAAATGACAAATTTAAGGTATTCAAATTAGTTAACCCACGAAATATTCCATAAGATACGGTTGACAAAGAATTATGAGAAATGTTAAGAATAAATAGGTGTTCATTGTCTTTGAAAACACCAGGTTGTACGTACGTTATCTTATTAAAGCTTAAATCTAAAAAACGTAATGCTTTTACATTAGCTAATGCACCTGATTCTAGTTTTGTGATATTATTGTTGCTTAAGATAAGACTTTCTAAATGTTCTAACTTTTTTAGATCTAAATTAGTAATGTTTGCAATTCCCGAATAAGATATATTCAATATTGATAATTCATTTTCAGTAATATGCGTAAAATTAAATCTCACTTTACTCTTTATGCCTGATAAAAACAAACTATTTAAATTTCTATTGTGATGAATGATTGACACTCTAAAATCTACATCTATATTGAACGATATGTCTAAACAACTCAAATACTTTTGATTTTTAAAAACATCCTCATTCATACTTTTAATGTTGTTGTGCGCCAAGTTTATTATTGTCAAGCTTTCAAGGCCTAGGAATGACATTTCAGAAAGGTTTTTCAAAAGGTTTCTGTGAAGTAATAATACCTTTAAATGTTTTAAATCTGTTGCAT
Source organism: Scoparia ambigualis (assembly GCA_963921215.1). Lineage (NCBI taxonomy): Eukaryota > Metazoa > Arthropoda > Insecta > Lepidoptera > Crambidae > Scoparia > Scoparia ambigualis. Next base: position 6,000,662 of record OY992512.1, read on the forward strand.
TTATCTCAAAAGTTCTGAGTTGATTAAACGACAAATCGATGGTTTCTATTAAACCCGTACTATTAAAAGAATTGTATTGTAATTCACTTATATTGCCATGAGATCCATTAACCTTTTCAAGCTGTGCCATTCCAGTAAACGAATTATTTTCAATAATGGTAAGCTCAGTGCATGAGATATCCAAGCTGGGTAGCGAGTGTAATCCGAGGAAAGTGTTTTCCTTTAATATCCCACTCAGGGTATTATTGGATATGTTTAAATTTATTAAACCACTCTGGGATATTAATGAATTTGATTCCAATTTTGTTATTTTGTTATTTGATAAATCCAAAAATTTAAGTAACGTTAACCCTTTAAAATGTTCCACTTTAATTTGAGTAAGATAATTTCCTCGAATTGATAATGAGATCAAATTCACTAAATTACAAAATACATCATTTTCAATGCTTTTTATAGAATTTCCACTTAAGTCAATGGTCATAAGATTATGAAGATGTTCAAAATCACGAAACTTAATGAGTTCAATTCTGTTGTAACTTAAATCTAAAACCTCAAGACTACTAAATCTAAACAGCGAATAATTTATGTCAAATATTTTATTATAAGAGAGATACAGTTGTTGCAGTTTTTTTATGCCGTCGAAAGAAGTGACACTAAGAACGTCTATAAAGTTATGTGACAAATCTAAAGTAAGCAACTGAGGAAATGTATCGAATACTGCATCCGGTATACTGACAAGATAGTTATTTGACAAATTCAATTTTTGTAGATACTTGTAGCAGTTTACAGATAGGTCAATTTCTATTGTGTTAATTGTATTGTAAGACATATCAATATCCACCAGAGCGGGTAATTCTGTTGGGTTTGAAAGCTTAGCAGTTGTTAACAAATTATGAGTCAATTTTAATAACTTTAAATTATTCATTTTATGTAGATTTGGTGAAACATCGTATCCATTACTGCTCAAATCCAAACGTTCTATGAGTTGCAAGATGAAGTTATAGTTACGATCACTGTATTTTGGGATCATATCCGACCCATCACTGCCTGTCATATCCTTATAAACTACATGCCTCTTATAGAAACTTCCGTAATCTTGGATACTAATAAACTCATTGCAATCTAAATTCGTATCACCGTTGTATCCTTGATACTCAAAGATGTTTAAACAGTACGTATTGTAGGCGCAACCTGTTATATCTAATTCACCTGTACAACCGTCTGTAACAGGTGGATCTAGGCAGCTAGCGAACTTCACCAAAATTGTTGTTATCCATAACCCTAGAAAGGAAACAAAAATTTAACATGAGAGTGTTGTTAAATAAATAATTATAATTCAACATTCGAAAAATGTAATATTTCATATAGTTTCATTAAATTAACTAATGCAATATAAGTGCCGGACAAGCAGTGGCATGGTAATCGAGTAAAAGATTATTTTCCGTTATTAAATTAAAGTATTAGATAAGTCCGTATAAACTTTAAAAATAACGTACATGCATACATATAATCACGACTATTATCCCAGAAGGGTTAGTCAGAGACTAGACAAATAGGGCAGCAAAAGCAGTCCACTACCATAGTCCACTTTTCACCAAATATCGACTGCACATGTGGTGAGCCCATCGCCGCTCTATGCTGTTAGATGTATGATGTTAGTCCGTTAATCGGCTTTTACGACACCCAAGGGAAAAGGGGTGTATTGTGTACAGTATTCTTACACTGCTATATGCAAAATTAAAAATTACGCATTATAAATTATGTTACTCTATACTTAATAAACGTAAATACTCGAGTTCACTTTGATTAATTTAATGCGGATTTTGTCAAATTGTGACATTTATGTAATTCCACCCAACTGTTTCAAATTCTTACAATCAATTAAATTAAGAAAAATTGATTGTAAGAATTCACCACCGGTTTCATTCGCTACAATCCTGGCAATCATCCTTTGAAATGAAACACCTCAGTGTCCCTGTGTCCACGGACCCTGTAAAGGGTTCGAAACGTCAGGATAATATAAAAACTATGTAAATAGTAAATTAAACGCGAGTTAATCCGTAAAAAAAGTGTTTCATTTCAATGTGTAGTGCTCGCTTAAACCTCAGAATACAATAAATCATCCTTTGCTTCACCTATTCTTATAATATTCCTTATACATTCTTGTCGGTTTATAAAAAACACAAAATTCCAAAATTAACTTACTTGCCATAAAATACATCTTTGACCGTAATTAAACTGAGAAACTTAAATCATCCATGCGTCCTGCTATGCGATTCTCTTGTGATGGCCCGAGCGAGCGAGCGGTGGCGTTATGTTTAGTGTGTCGGAGATATTTCAATGAGACGCAGAGGCACTATTACAAGAAACTAGTTTACTTTAAAATCAACTTATGGACTAGTTACAGAGTAAAGAATGACGTATTGAATATCCGAGCACTGTCCGAGAACTGACTGTCTGCAAGAGGTTTATTAGGTGTCTTCCAAGAGTTGATAATTCTATTGCTATGTATCTATTTACTAAAAATAAGTGGTGATTAACAAACAAACACATTATCTAAGAACATATTGAGAATTCTAGAATTAACAAACATCATTAGTAAATTAGAGACTAATAACAAAGGAATAAACAAGATAATTATTGAGAGAGATAACATTATCAGTAAGGACTACGTGACAAAGGTCTGGTCCGTAACATCTCCCTCCTTAAAATAGGAATACTTTAAAACAAAAATTATTTACATAAAAACTAATTAAGTACTTAATATGTAAAAATTCTTAATATTACAACAAAACAATATTTCATTAGAGTTACCTATTTACTTTTTATTTAAGCGATCCTTGAACTCCGCCCTAATAATGTAAGTAGTTGTTGATTCTTAAGTGGAGTGCTCCGTCGGACGGAGTATGCGAGGTTGTGCCGATGGAGGGTTTCATGACGATGGTAAATAAGGACTGCGTCTCTTTATGTGATGTTGTATATTTATTAAATAACTACGTAGATGTTTGAGGGAGGATGCCGTGTTTTATCTTTATCAGTTCTACACGCGTTTACGAATGCGCTTACAAACTCTTCAACCATACGACGACGTGAGGATAATAAATTATGTGGTGACGCAGGCCGCCACAGTACTCCCCCTCTAGAAAAGGGGGAAAAACCCCATCAGGTCTTCAGCTTCTTTTGCGTTTTCTGCTTGCAAATGCCAGTGGTGCTCTAATCTACGGTAAGTCGTGATGAGCGTGCTCAAGTCTTTGTTGACAAGACGAGCGTTCTCCAGTCTACGGTGAGTTGAGACGAGCGTCTGCTACCACGTCTGCGGTGAGTCAGACGTGTGGAGGAGTGCGACGGTAGGTACTTTAATTGGCCGTCGAGTGATGCCGACGAGGAACTAGGAAGCGATACGTTGCTGCAATGGAACCTTGAGGCTGGCTGGCTTGCTGAATGCTGCTAATAAGAGCTGTTTCCTTGTATTCATCGATATATGAACATCTCTCCTAACAAAAATACTTATCGTATACCTTTTAAAAAACGAGCGATTACACGAATAATTTTTATAAGAAACTTGATTTTTCTTTAAAACACACGCAAATTAAATTTGAATTCGAAAATGACATAAGTAGAACTTTCAATAACGCTTATATTAGATTGTGATATTGCTTTTTGTTTTCGTCATTATACCACTACTATTGCTTGTAAAAACTACTGCAGTACTCGTAAAAGGTAATTAAGTTGTAAGCACTATAAATACTAATATATTACAAGACCTTTTTGTACTCTTAATTGCAATAAATCACTTTGACTCTAAATGTAGGTTATTTTTCTTATTCATTTCATATATTTCTTACATATTTTGTCTTAATCTCATTTAATGGTAAGTAACGATGGGATCAGTTCACCTGGAAACCCCAACCAATGAGGAACGAGCTATCTTACATTAGATGTAAGATTAGCATCTCATTCTTAACAATAGACTACAAAAAAAAGACGGACTTAACCCTAGGGTTAAGTCCGTCTGGTTCTGGTTCTTAGTTCTGGCTGGCTTTTCTAGTTTTTAGTAAACGCCGTTGTGATATTAGAGTCTAGACTTTAGATCACATAGGCGTTTGCAAGCTCTCGGTTGTTTCTAACTTACGCAATTAAAAGCCATTCAACTCCATTTATGCGACGGAATGACGCATCTGAACACGCCACCATTGTTTGCTGAAACGCGCAACTACCGGTATCCCGGTCCCGGGTTTCATTCTCGGTTGAGTTGCATCGGCTCCCGGCCTACCGGGCGGGCGGACTCAGCCGTCCAAATGTTGTCAACAAAAGGCTTGCATTGCCTTAGGGCTGCCTACTTTTCGAAAGTCATATTAATTAAATTTTATAAACTTAACCGTGTCGCGTGGAAGTGATAGAATACTAGCACCCCCTCTCTTCCCTTGGATGTCGTAAAAGGCGACTAACGGACTAAAGACTGCACATACTCCCAACAACATAGAGCGGCGATGAGCTCACGACCTGTCACGCTGCGCACAAGTGCAGTCGCTATTTGGTGAAAAGTGGACATGCTATGGCAGAGGACTGCTTTTGCTGTTCTTATTGTCTAACTAACTCTTTGGGAATAATAGTGGTGATTATAATATATAGGTATGTGTGTACGTAATTTTGAAGTTTATCGATTTAATCCCTTGAGCACCGTAAAATCAGACACAATTGAAAATCAATTGTTTAGCGACCGCCGGCGGTCTTATGATCTTTGACCTATTAATACTCTAATTTAATAATGGAAAATAATGTTTTACTTGATTACCTTGACACTGCTTTGTATTGTGCGGCACTTATATTGCTGTAGTTAATTTAATGATAATTGTACATACTACAGCTATTCCTTGACTGTAGGAAATGTTATAACATTTTTAGAATGTTGAATTATAATTATTTATACAACACTCTCATGTTCAATTTTTGTTTCCTTTCTAGGGTTATGTATAAAAACTTAATTTTTTATACCACTCCCACACAATTATCTTGCCCAAGTCATTGAGGTACAATAAACTAGAGAAGACACCGCGAAGCAAGTTTGTGCGACACTAAGGTGCATCCGCAAGGTCCACAATCGCTTGAATAACGCGCAATCACTGTGGTGTTTGCTATCATCATCAACTAAAACGAGGTCTATTTTATGTACTGCCCCCGCTGTCACCCCGTAAACACAACTAATCAGTGAAGATGAGCTGCTGACCAAAAACCTCCCATCCAATAAATAAACTCATCCTTTATGAGCCAACCGTGTCACGTAGCGGTGAAAGAATACCACCTCCCCCTCTCTTCCCTTTTGTGTCGTAAAAGGCGACTAACGGACTAAAGACTGGAAGACTTAGGATGGATGTGCATACATCCAACAGCATAGAGCGGCGATGGGCTCTCACCACCTGTCACGCTGAGTACACGTGCAGTAGCTATTTGGTGAAAAATAGACTATGGTAGAGGACTGCATTTGCTGTCCTCATTGCCTTGTCTCTGACTAACCCTTCGGGGATAATAGTCGTGATTATATGTATGTAAATACTTAATGAGCCAGAGGCAACCCTACACTCGTAAATTATTAGCGCATATGTCCGTAAAATTCGTCGCAACCAGATTTTGCTATTCAGTACTGCATTTGCTAAGTGTGTGTAATATGTCAAGTGTTGTGGTCGAAACGGAACTAAATTATAGCTTTAGCATTTGGCTCATTCCTATACACAATACATGATTCTGTAATAAGAGTATACCCACGTGACGTTTTTGTAAAAGGTAGGTACCCTTAGCCGCTGGCCTTGCCGCCGAATATGAAACAAAAGACAAATAAAAGTAAAAAACCGGACAAGCGCGAGTCAAACTCGCCCACCGAGGTCACCCAAATTTGTAGGTCTGTGCATATTATAAAAAAAATTAAGGTACAGGTTTGTTTTTCATTTTTCGTCATAAATCAAAAACTATACTTACGTCTTAAAATAAATAAAAATATCTTCGCAATATTTGATTATTTGCATTAAAAAACGCTCAAGTAAACTCAAAGATAACGAAACGTTGAAAAAATGTCTACCTCAGGCGGGAATTGAACCCGCCGTGTCCTCTGCAATCCGGGCAGCTGCGTTGACCACTCCGCCACCGAGGTATTGGTTAGACCGACGAAATTTTTCAAAGATTTTGACTTTATGTTTTTATAGCAACAGTATCTTATTAAACCTCTTAGAATTTAGATTCTTAGAGATCTGAATGAAAATATTTTACAATATTTTAAACATTCAGTTAAGATAAGACTGCCGGGGTCAAAGCACAAATTTTGCTAACCGAGAAGACAGTTTTTTTTAAAAGATTATTATTAACTCCTTAAACGCCCAGGCCAAAATACTTCATCATCACATGGGCCATGGCAGTGGGCCCGGCCCACCGGGCTGCGGCAGACACGGTTTGACTGCCAGTACTATAACCTGCGTTAAAAGGTCTTTACTAGGCTGGCCGATATCAATAACAGTGTAAACGCTATTCATAGTGACCCGCGGGGCCCTGTAGAACAAGCTTCACGCCTTAGCGCAGAGAAAAACTTACAAGTTTTTAAAATATTCGTGACCTGACCGGACCCGACACATTTCTTCTTTGACATATTGTTACTAGTGTTGTTATAAATCGTATTTTTGAATTTATTTGTTAAATTCTATAGGTATTTGTAATTTCTTAAATTAAATTGTATGAAATAGTATATTCTCAATTATAAAAATCATTTGGTATAAATTAAAGCACTCCAAATATTTAAAAATAACTTTATTATAAAAAAAAATTTCCTTTAGTTCTAATGACAATATTATGTATTAAGTTTATTCAGTATCATTGTAAATCCAAAATGGCCGCCACCACAAAAATGGTAGATTAAATTTTTTTGTTCAACCACCTCAATATGGGTATCAAATGAAAGACCTTTTAAGAAGAACGCAAAATAAAGAAAAAATAAATAAAGTAGGTAAGTAATAAAAAAAACAAAATCTTGAAAATAAAAAAATAAAATTTTTTTTTTAGTGTAACGGATTATTGAAAAGATAGATAAAGATAATGTACTAAAGACTACAAAATAATTAAAATGGTCCTTGGCACCAGTCATCACACCACACTCCTCATCACTCTAAGGGATTCATCAGACGTAAAGTAAAATCGTGGGGCGCGTAAAATTTTTGTCAACAGTCAACCGTTCATATCATTATAATTATAATTAAAAAAATAATTAATCTTTCCTACAATAACACAATAATTATCTACCCCAAGAGAAGCTTCGAAGAAACTCGTTAAATGGTTACTAGACAACGGATAAACATACTTAAAATACATTCTTATTATACATAGAAAACACCCGGTCCCGAGATAATTTAGAAAACAATGATTTCTAAATTGACCCGACCTGGGATCGAACCCGGGACCTCAGAGATGGCGACACCATGAAAACCGGTGTACAAACCACTCGACCAAGGAGGTCGTCGTCACGTCGTAAAAATTATAAATGCTGATTACACATTTTATACATGTTATGCTACGCCCATAAAGCATTAAACCATATAATGCTCTATGGCTACCCCCGTGACTTTATTTTTACGTCTGATCAATGTCCTAGAGTTAAAATAAGAGAACATAAAAAAAATAAAAAAAACAGTTAATATTTTTTTACCAGTTACTCTAGGCCCTAGAGTGATGATGAGAATGGTTAGTTGACTAGTGCTTAGAACCCTTTTAATCATTTTGTAGTTATCTTTAACTTTCTTTTTAATAAAACAGTTAAACTAAAAAAAAAATACCTGGTTTTTATTTTTTTTAATGTTCTCTCATTTTAACAGCTTGGGCTGAGTGTTGAGAAAAAATAATTTTTTCGTAGCTCGGTAAGTGATTTGATTTGTTATATAAGTATTGTAGGTAATATAAGGCACTTCGACACTTGACGACAGTCCATATTGCTGTGTAAAGGTTGTTAGAGCGTTCAGTTATTATGAAACTATGTAGACAGCAACGAGACAAAGAAAGCAATAATCCAATTACGAACAATTGAAATGCTAAGGTCATACACGAGAAAGGTTGTATTCACCTTCACAATGCAGACGTCAAAATTTATGTCAGACAATAACAGTTCGGTTCTCATTAATATAACTAATCAAGCCAGTCTTTGTCTTGATTAATCAAAACAACAAGATATTTAGACTACTCTCGGAGCTAAACTGATACCAATCGATCATGTTCACAAAACGAAAATTTATATTTACTTTTTTTATTCTTACTCTGCAACGGGTAAGCGCTTGGCCTTTATCTTACCTGACAGCAAGTGACGACAAGGCCGAAGGTGGAAGCGTGCTTCACCCGAAATCCTCAACAACTGAGGAACTGGCTATTATTTTTATTATTGAAATTTTGCATTCACAATACTTTAAAGATATAGAATAACGTTCTCTTCATTTCGGCACTATAGGTCTAAACTACTAAGGGTGGATTCGACCAAACTGGAATAAGGTCTTATACCTAGATTAAACGCCGAATTTGTATAGACTAATCTCGGAGTAAGTCTTATTCCAGTTTGGTCGAATCCACCCTAAGTAAAATAGTTAATAAGCACTACACTTTATAAATGACTGTTTGTTGCCAAAATAATAAATAAATAATAAAAATAAATAATATGTTTACTAGAAAGTTCGAATCCCGTTCGAGCTTTCCTGAGACTGGTTGTTTTTTTCTAGTAAACATTTTATCCTTGCTATTAATTTTATCTTATCTCTAAACTGTCGGAACACAACAATGCTATAAACATCGTTGTTATGGCGACAGACTTAGCTAAGATGGTGGTAGCTAGCCAGGCGGACTTAACAGCCCTACCACCAACCAAACCATTAAGGCAGCACGACCTGAGTGAGATAAAAATCCCGTTGATCCCATTTGTTGTCGTAAGATGGTTATCATTTTGTAGTCGTCCCACTGCTGGGCGCAGGCTTTCTAAACGGACTACAGCACATATGCCTAGTTCACACCTGTGCTAGTTATTTGTTAGAGTAGAGATACATTGCTTCGTCACTTTGCTAATTTAAAATTAATTTTCAAATAAGCAAACTAGCGAAGCAATGTACTTCTACTCGACTAAAATACTAACACAGGTGCGAACTAGGCATTAGGGAGATTGGGCCATGGCCCACGTTGGCCCAATGCTGATGACCTCCGTGGTCGAGTGGTTAGCACGCCGGGTTGCAATACGTTCTATGTCATGAAAAATCGATTTTGGTTTTTTTGATGAAAATGATCAATGCCTGTATCCGAACACACTTGCAAATCGATCTAAGTCGTCAGCCAATCACATGGCAGTTTTCAATGTGATGCAATATAGGGGGTGCTTAGATGTGAGGTTAACACCAAATAAAAATGTCCAGCGTAGGTACTTACAGATCAGTGTAATGTCCACACTCACAATGCATATACATTAAAAAGTCAGAAGGTAGAACAGAAGAAAGATAGATAGTCTATACAAGCGAAAGCACAAACTATCGGCACCACAACAATAACACTAATACTTATAGGGCTAATAACTAAAGCGTTTAAGCGTAAGCAAAGCAAGCGAAAGTAGCGGCACACCATTCATGTGGGTAGCGGTCTACTGCATCGAGAAACACGGGCTCCGCGCGATGTATAGCTCTCGATTCTCGTCTAAGGCCATAGAGTACTATATATTATTATATATGTAAACTAAGGCGCTCGGCCGCGGTGTCTGCGCCTGCGCAGCGAGCGAAATATTGCGAAATCGGCCGGACAGGTTTTGCTATTGTGTTTCCTTCTTTCCACTACAATTAGCGGGCGCATCAGCCGACCGACGAAATATTCAGATGATGTTAATTATGTTGTGTTCGTATTATTGTGTATGTAGTTTGTAATTAATTAATATAAATGTGAATAGCTTTTAAGTATTATTATTAACTATAAATTAAGTTTTATTTCAGGTGTAGATTTATATTGTAAATATAGGATAAGTAAGAATAAGATAAACATTGTAAATATAGATTATTGAAGTAAATGTATATGTAAATGTAAATATATTAATAATTATATAAAAATAATGTAAATTAAATGTAAGTTACCTACACAATATGTCACTGTTAAGTCTTGGCAGTTGACTGGGTATCCAGTGGTTACTGCATTATGTTCTATGTCGACTGTCGTCATTGACATAGAACTTATTGCAATAAAATATTTTTGGTTTTGGATGACATAGCACATAATATTGCAACGTACCTATTTACTGTATGTTTTTTTAATAGTACATCAATATGTTTTATGTTAGAGGAATAGGTTAGAATAATTCGTTGCAAAATGTGCTAAGGAAAATTATTTCCACATAAGAGCTACACTCAAAATTCATTCCCCACATTCACACCACGTACTTAACAAATACCTACTTAGAAAAAAAAAACAGTTTTTTGTCTCTACTGTAAAATCAGTTTTAGCTTTAGTTATTCTGTGGAATTAGGCCTGCTCGATGTATTGTGGCCCCGTCTTAAATGAATTTCGGGTGAAATTCTCTTTCACTCTCAAACCGTGTCGCTTAGCGCTGAAAGAATATTACCACCCCCCCCCCCCCCCCCCTCCCCCCTCTATTCCCTTGGGTGTCGTAAAAGACGACTAACGGACTAAAGATTGCACATACTTTAAACAGCAAGAGCGGCGATGGGCCTACCATCTGTCACGTGCGCACGTGACGTGCAGTCGCTATTTGGTGAAAAGTGGACTATTGCGGTGGACTGTTTTTGCGGTCCTCATTGCCTAGTGTCTGACTAACCCTTCGGGGATAACAGTCGTGATTATATGTATGTATGTATGTTCTCTTTAACCTTCCATCAAGTGAGATGAAGGCCAAATTATAAAGCAGAGTACAAATATGTATTATATTATGTGTAACAAATTCTTAGCCACATAGCAATACCTTCCGTTATATACACACTTACCACGAGACGGGGCCAAATGAAAGACCCATGTCACCTTCATTTTGCTTCGACCATTCTAACTTGATCCTTAACCAGGAACACGTTGAGCAACTGTTAAATAACAATTAAATTGGACATCACTTAAATAGGCAACGAAAGTCAAAGTTGGACACTTTCGTGCTTTGTCAAAGGAGCTAAACATCTGACGGGCGCTTTAAAACTCATAATAAACATATTTAAGTCAGTACCATATTGGTTATGACGTGGTACTAAAATAGCCAGGTGAACGCTTTGCAAATAATGAAACTGAGTAGGGTATCTGAGGACTGACTCGATGGCGTAGCGGTTAGCGCGTTCGGCTTGCGATCTTGCCCGCTAAGCAACTTTCGCAATGCCGTGTCGCTGGATGGGTGACCAAATTAAAAACATCTCGAGCTCTCGAGTCGTTGGCCTTGTTTGTTGTCGTAAGATGACAGTGGTTAAAACCCACCAACCCGCATTGGGCCAGCTTGGTAGGTTATGGCCCAATATCCCCACGTGGGAGGCCTGTGCCCAGCAGTGGGACGTTTATAGGCTGATGATGAGTAGGGTATATTATGAGAATCAAACTGGTCACTTAGGGATCAGAAGCCGGTGTAAGCACTCGTTTACGAGACGGTTAGTAGTATATGCAATGTACATGCTGCCTTACTTCTGGGAAGTCATATATTCTTACACGATTTTTTTATTTATTTATTTAAACAATTCATGAGTATTGGCTTTGTTCTCCGTGGTCGAGTGGTTAGCACGCCGGGTCTGGCGTCGCACCATCTCTGAGGTCCCGGGTTCAATTCCCGGTCGGGTCAATTTAGAAAAAAAACTGTTTTTCAAAATTGATTTCGGGTCTGGGTGTTCTTTCTATGGTTAGGTATGTATGGTTTAGGTATGTATTTTTATCCGTTATCTTACCATATTAATGAGTTTCAAAAGAATACTTATCTTGGTCTAGCTAGATAATTAGTGTGAGCGTAAACAAACTTTAACCGCCTCCGTGGTCTAGTGGCTAAGCCACCGGTTTCAGACCCAGAGGTCCCGGGTTCGATTCCCAGCGGGGGGTACATCTTTGTGTGCTCGGTTTGTTTGGTGGTAGGGCTGTTAAGTCCGCCTGGCTAGCTACCACCATCTTATCTAAGTCTGTCGCCATAACAACGATGTTTATAGCATAGTTGTGTTCCGACAGTTGGAGATACGATAGCCAGTTCCTCAGTGGTTGAGGATTCCGGGTGAAACGCGCTTCCACCTTCGGCCTTATCGTCACTTACCATCAGGTGAGATGAAGGCCAAGCACTTACCCGTTACCATAAAAAAAATAATTTCTTTATTACCACTTGCCAAATGCAGGTTGGTGATCAAAAACCGGAATGAAATCCATTGCCAGACCTGGGAAATCAGATTGAAAAAAAAAATAAAGCCACCTCCGTAGATATATCCGGCTGAGTGTTTTTAAACTCGCCAATTAAAGGCATAAACCACGTCAGCATAGCTCTCAAGATAGATCCGTAGCAATTATGCAAGTCACGAATAGAGTAATAACTCGCCCCAAGTTAATCAAAATACCAATGGCATCTGCACTATCAAATCTAGTTCTAATTACTGTGAGAAGCAATCTTAGTATCGTATTGAAAGCGTGGTTACTTACTGAGTTACTCAAATCAGCGAAATAATCTGATTTTGTAAGAGACTGACAAAATCAGATTATTTCGCTGATTTGAGTGTCCTTGGTTAGATAACCAATATAGTTATTTATGAAAAATATCTGTGGTATGTTTCGGCCCAGAATCCGTCTGAATGGGCCCGGCCCGGCCCATCCACTCAACCGTCAACGGTGACTATAGTCACCAAAAAAAAATTACTCTAATACGTCCACGGTGACTGTAGTCATCGAGAATTCTAAGCTCCAAACGTCCACGGTTACTACAGTCCCTTATTTTGCCGCCGAGCAGTATTGTTTAACATTACTGCGTTTCCGTGTCAAGAATACCGGATCCAGCATAGAGGCATAAGAACTGAAAATTCAGAAGAGTAGTACCCACAGTGTCGTGCACTTCCATAGGCCCTTCCGCTTTCAATCAGGCGGACCGTATGCTTATTTGCCATCTTAGTATCACAAAGGTCGTTGCATGAATTGGATGGAAAAAAATCGTGTAAAGTGTCGCGTCGCGGTGTAAAAATACTACCACTCCTTCTCTTCCCTTGGGTATCGTAAAAGGCGACTAACGGACTAAAGACTGCACATACATCCAACAGCATAGAGCGGTGATGGGCTCACCACTGTCGCACTAAGCACATGTGCAGTCACTATTTAGTGAAAAGTGGACTATGGTAGAGGACTGCTTTTGCTGTCCTCATTGCCTAGTCTCTGACTAACCCTTCGGGGATAATTATTCGTAATTATACTGTATGTATGTATGTATGTAGGTACATCGTCTTCTAAGTTTTAATCCCCATAGCCGCGTTAGACTATTGACGTGAACCTACATTCTATAATACCCCGTGTTTCCTGCATTTCAATATTTCCTACTAAGCAGCGGATAAACAGACAGACCGCCTGCCACCTTTGCATTATTTATTCCCGCATACGTCATGTGCCTTTTAGCCGACGCCGAAAAGTCTTTGATATTATAATTCGTGCAAAGGAAGATACATATCCCATTGCGGGGTGAGATCAGTGTTGTGTTTTTAAGTCTTTGATATTTATGCCGCTGCTACCGAACGGGTAGAATAAAAGTTTTGATTGTAAGTAGTAAAGTGTTGAAGCTGTAAAATGGAATGATAAAAATAAAGATACTTACCTAGTGAGATGTGAGTACGTGTAGCTACGAGTATTAACTTTGGAAGTAAAATGCCGAAGTGTTCTTTCTTAGAATAAGTGTTTTGTTATTCTCACGCGGGCGGTGCAACTAAAATCTTTATATTGGCTAATGCTATTTAGTTAGAATCTTTATCATAAGATAGAGGAATAAAATATATTTGTAGTTCATAATAACAACAATGGTTTTCTATTTTATTCCCTAAAATTTTTATCTATAATTTATAGTGTCATAACTTCTTTTGTTCTAATAATCATTTTGTCCGAATGATAATATGCTTGAATTTAATGTTACGTAATATCACATGCCATAAAATTGAAATTCCTAAATACGGTATACCCTAAATTTGTTTGTCATAAATATTACAATCCATAATATTTAAAAGACATAAAACACTTCCCTATAATAATTATAAGTCCTAAATAGTATTGATATCCATGTTAATTAAATATTATCTGATTATATTACAGTTGTTTCATTATTTTACCAAATTCCGTGCATACGTTTAGAAACTGAGAGCTAGATTTCTTTTTGTCTATTAAAAAAAATAACCTCGAAATTCAAGACAGACGCTACGCGCTTTACGATTGTCTT